>OX467112.1:26108644-27370311 GCA_950106695.1 Biston stratarius
GTTTTTAACGACAGTTTGACATTTTTGTCCTATAATTGTTTTCTATATACGGCATCCTGGAGAAAGAGCGCTCCGCTTCACAGGTAGTGGCAACGTTAAAAGCATTTTAAGATACCTACAATAATTCGGGAAAACATCAACAAGCTTCTTTTTATAAATCAGCATAAAAATTTCACTGTATTTCTTTTTCAATGGGGGCTGGGGGCCCTTTATAACCACGGGGTCCTGGGCTGCAGCCCAAAAAGTCCTTAAATAGATCCGCCCCTGCTTTAAACATACTGGTACAGCCTTATCAAATGCTCAATTTAATGCTATTTAGAAGATGGTAGCTATACTTTAGAATAGTTCGACTAGTAAAAATTGGGTATCTAATATAGGGTTGATACAAATTGAGTAAGAGGATCTTCCTCGATTTATTCCCGACCCTATCTAAGATACTGCCGCACTAGATAACGACGAATATGCTTCCATCTCAAAAGATATCCAGCCTGATGCATCGCGGAGCTAGATTGAATAGTTCCATATTTCAGTGGGTGTATTAAGATCTACAGTGATGTCCCACTCCGTGTGTTGTGATAAAGTGTTGTTACAAGTTTGTGGCTTTGCTACTGTACGACGATCGATTGATGGACTTCTTGATTACTCCCAGCTTGAGAGATGTTCCCATTGCATATACGCGTATTCTAGTCACTGTGCCTCTCGCTGGCGTCAAGACAAAGTACTTCTTCCATGCAAAAAATTTGATTTGAAGTGAAATCGTGATATTCAATAACATTCCAATAAACCTCGTTTTTTGTTTCATATTTAACGTTACGAAAGCATTATACTAATGTCCTATGAATATCCGCACATGTTTGTTTACTTCAAAATTGATCGTCGAGAGGGAAATGTACGGTCGCAAAGCGTCCCTGTGACTTAATTATAGCAACACAGATGTATGTTACACTTTATCACGGGACTAAAAAGATCATACGGTGGCGTATCCTGAGAATCTAATCTTTATCTCAGGCTGAGATAAACTGTTTTATGCTTAATACATCTCGACGGATGAATCCCGATTCGAATAATCATTCTATTTATTTATTATTGGCATAATAAAAAGAAATAACTACATAATACTATAATAAAATCAAATCTTATGTAAATAACTATTTTGTTGCAATAAAAACACTGATTTAAATTCTTATTATGTCTTTATATTTAAGCTCCTTAGGTTATTCGATTCAAAAATTTGCGTAATATTCCTGGTATGGCCTATTTTGTATTAAATGCATCCTACCGAATAATGCCTACTCAGCTAAGTCTTGCTTCGTAAAAATATTATGCAATCCATCCATCGTGGTAACTGTCACTATCCTTTTAGAAAGATATTTTTTTATTTTCCTATATTTATAATATAGGAAAATCGTTTCGTTATCGGTCTGTTGGATCGTGTTCACGAAATGATTGATTTCGTGAGGAGCAAAATGTTTCCACGCGTATTTGCGTGCTGTTTAATATACCTCAATACGTAAAGACAACATGGAAAACCTCTTAAGCCAGCAGTTAAGAATTTAGAAAAACTATGTGCGAAGCTAAGGTGCCATTTTTATAGCCCATAACGCGCACTTGATTCCTTCGTCAAGGGCAAGCGGCAGCGGTCAGAGTCGCAACAAGTGGTAAGCGCGTCGGCGTAGGGCGTCGGGACGCCCGTTGGCGTTTCGCGCCAATTCGCGCCCGCAGTGATGGGACGCGACTCGAGAGCGGGACACGCTCGCGCCTTCCGCCGCCGCTCGTGATCCGAATGCGGATAACCGCTAATACGAAGTTTCTACGTCCGAATTTCGCCACAACTTTAATCAAAAATGTTATCGAGGAATTTCTTTCACAAAAAATATGCAGTGCTTTTCCGAGATTGAGGATATGTCATGCTAGGAGATGTGAGTGAGGGTGGAAAGAATGATGGAAGAGATGGTGTCGTCGACGCCAGCCGCGCCGCACCGCACGCCGACGCCGGAGCTGCATGCGGTCTACACGACTTTTGAGATCCTGGTGGCGCTGGTGGCGGTGGTGGGAAACTGTATGGTCATCTATGTGTTCCGCCGCGACAGGCGGCTGAGACGACGGACGAATTATTACATCGTATCCTTAGCAACTGCGGACTTTCTAGTCGGCCTCTTGGGCATACCGTTCGCGATCTTAGCGTCGGTCGGACTGCCGAGAAACCTCCACGCATGCCTGTTCACAGTGTCGTTATTGGTGATGCTGTGTACAATTAGCATATTCTGTCTGGTAGCAGTATCAGTGGACCGTTACTGGGCTATTCTGCATCCTATGTGTTACTCGAGGAATGTCCGCACCAGAACTGCCATATGTGAGTACAATTTTCAAGTAATGAAATGAATTCGGCAAAACATGCTTTTAATAATTTTTTTATTCATTCGTCATGAGCTACCTTCCGGAATCGGTAATATTTTTGTGCCAATATTCATGCGTATGATCAAAAAATTTTGCCCCATATCAGTAGAAGTGACCATTTAATGATTTTATTATCTCCATAGATTAGGGAATGGTAAACGAAAGTCACAGTTTATTTTTTTACTGTGACTGTGGGTGATCGTTATTTGAATACAATAGCCATCGTTACCATTGCCTTACAAGAGCCTAGTGCGCAGAGACCTGATATCAATTAGTTTTACTATCAATACATTGACGTTCCATTCATATTGTCTTTAAAGACGGTTAAATTTTTTGTGATCACAAATATGTTGTTTTGGGACTTGTTCTTTTGCTTTCATCCATTCAACACTATTAGCAATGACAGTTCAGTGGTTAGCGCGCTCGGTTCACACGGTAAAGTTCAGAGCTTGGGCTGCTGGTGAAGGAAAATATCGTGAGGATACCATATCACGATGGTCCCTACCGTTATACTTTCTAGTACTCGGCTGGCTAGTTCCCTTCGTCAAGTTGAAATTCTGCCGCCAAGCATTTAACGGTGCGGTCCGGCAGCCTCTCTTTAGACCCAATTTCATTCCAAACATGGTCTGTTTACTATCTTTGACCACACCGTCACTTAATCTATGAACAAACACCTAATTTAAAAAAAGCTTTAGGATATTTTAAAGACTGTGATTTAAACATAATAACAAATACGGTACGAGTGGCACTAGACCAGTTATTTAGGTTGCTGGTACATATATTTTTAATATTTATTGCTAGCAGTATTAGGTATTTGGAAAAAGACATTTTAGTTTCATTTGCTTCGATGTTTATGTAGGTATGTATGCCTTCGGGTGGTTGATTATTTCTGACACTAGGGCTGCCCACTTACCCTATACAAACTTACTCTCTTTACATAAATCACAAGCCTGCGCTAAATAATGCAAGTTGTATAGATTCCGATATCTCAATCTAGGGGAAGATAGTGGGTCTCAAGTCTCCAAGATTTTCAGACAATTTTTTTTAAAGTGCTTCTAATTGAAAGATGTCGATGCACAGCTGCGAGCTGGAGTTGAAATAAAAATATAATATCGTGTTTATACAGCAGGGTTAAAAGCTTTGTGTGTATTAAGGCGAAAGGGGATCATTGGACTCATTATTATGAACAACTTTATATAAAGGCAAAACAGGTTGTCAATCATGTTCGTACGTAGCAAAAGTTCATTTTGTTCAGTTCTATAGTGGTTTATCTCCTGAACATATTGATGCCCGAGTTTGCGATCACGTGAACGACTTGCTCGTTTCGTCACTATAAACTAGTAAAAGTAAACATTAACTAGTTCTCTAATTACAAAATTTCCTATCAAAAGTTTCCAGTCAATTTTTAACAGCTATAGAGTAACTCTAATTTATAGATAAAGACTGTTCTCAAACCGTGGTGGTGCCGGCGTAAGAACAGTACCCTACCCTATCTACCCGTGGTTGCCGTAAGAGTCGGCTAAGGGATGTAATCCGGAAGATGGGCAGCAGCGTCAGCCTTGAACATTTGTGTTTATCTCGGGCTTGTTGTATACCACATATCATGCAACCATATATCAGCAGTTTCAGTGCGAAGAATTAAGCAGCAAGCGTATACAACGCTTACCTACTCAATACTTATTCGTTAAAAAATAAACATTCGCATTCACGATGTTAAAAAAAAAAACAATAGCACTTTAATGGTGAAAAACTAAATAACATTTTACGAAGAATTATTTTTTTATAAAAAACAAATATACTTATAAAGTATCATCCCTTTAAATTAATTTCGTCATAGTTCATTTTTATCATTTGATAGACATATTGTTATATTCCTTGAGGAAAATAACAGTAGTTTCTATATACTTTAATAAAATAATGACGCAAACGTAGAGGCAGCTAGGAGTCGTAGATTGACGCAATACTATCTTGTGCGAGGCTTCCTTTATTTGTATCGTTACATTTTCCTTTGATAGCCAAATTATAGTACAGATCCAGCTGCAGTCTTATTCTCTATAAGCATATCTATATCTTTAAACGAGCAATTCTTGTATATATATATATTCTGAATCTCGGAAACGGCTCCAACGATTTTCATGAAATTTTGTATCTAGGGGGTTTTGGGGGCGAACAATCGATCTAGCTAGGTTTCATTTTCAGAAAACGTCGTTTTATCCATGTTTTCAGCATTTCAGCCTCAGTCGACCAGGTACTAGCACGTAAAGCACGTATAGTTCTATGTATCGCTGCAATCATCATGGACAGGCGTTATCTCTTACCATCCGGAGAGCGTCTCGTTCGTATCATTACTATTACATAAAAAAAAGCGCAAATAGATTAAATTTGCGAGGAAAAATTTTCTCTATGCTAATATCAAATCCCACCAAAAACATTTTCGTATAAAATGTTGCCAAGACGAGACCATATGGCTCGCACTGTCAAAAAGTTATTAGATCTCATGTAGAGCCAAGCTTCTAACTCTTCCCGCCCTAAGTCTACAAGCCTTAACTTCACAAACTCTACACCTTAGTCAAAGTATGGGGCTTGGCCGTTGCGCTGGCTGATAAGGACAATTTTTTTTAGGTTACTATTTTATGTATTGAGACGAACGTGATGCTCTTCTGATGGTAAGAGATAACGACTGTTTATGACCATTGCAGCGATACAAAGAACTTTAAGCGGGACAGAAGCTTTCTCGGTTTGCCCCCCTCCAGATCCGAGGCTGGATAATAGGTGCAGTCATACCTATATTACACTATTATATACCGAAATTACAAATACGTAATTTGGAACCGCTGATTAATTCATCAACGTTTATAACGAATAATTTATGAGAAAATGTCAGAAAGACAAAAACTAAACGTTCTTATCTACAACTCGTTAGGTCAGCATGATTATGTCGGAGGTTGCGGTTCAGTTATCCCCAGTCAGCAAAATTTCTGCGCCGATAACAGTATCACAGATAGGTACTATCTATTTTTGTATTGATTGGACGACTTCTATGGCTCAGTAGGAGTGCGTCTGCAGATCCTAGGTTTGATTCCCGCAAAGTAGATGTTTTAGATAAATTAATTTAAATCAAATTATTGCGTCCCGCGATTTCACCCGCAGCTTATAAGCTTTCTAAACTTCCGAAGCATATTCACACACTAAAATTTTCGCATTCACATTTTTAATCACTTATATTAAATACCTGTTCTGCAAGTGGATGTTGGTTGTCCTTGTGTTTGTGTTATTCATTACAATATATTTAGCACAATTTATATTGTGCTAAATAGTGTTTGTGAAGATATACGCCTCGCGAGGTCACAGTTCGGAGCAAACAACTACTTTATAATGAGGGAAGTTACATATTTCATATCCAATTTTCGAGTAACACGATCTTGTACAGTGCGGCCAATTTCCCTATAGAGTTAGGCGGAAGAGCCACTACCATGTATCCTGATAGTCCGTTGAAAATTCTTAGTTCCCTCATTTGGCCGTTTTTGTAGAAATGTTGGTCAGTTACCGCGCCCACATGTTAACACCCGTATATTAAGACGATTCGTATTTATTTGGCCTTGGTTTTGCGCCAATTTAGTTAATTGAGTACGCACTGCTTCATAGGCAAGCCTTCACGAGGTCTAAAAGCCTTTTAGCTATGACATTTTGTATCTGAGGCTACCTACCTACCTACTTTTATAATTTTGCAGGTTTTTGACGTAAGTATTCAATAACGTTTTCAATAGAAAATTAAATATTCCTCTTCGATCAAAGAAAAAAGAGACCAATTGTTATATATAGAACTTGTAAGTTTGAACGAAGGTTGTTCTTAGGAATGGCTACGGCTTCGTATGTTGCTACGATATCGCGTAGTATAAAGCTACGAAAGTATTTTTTCTAATTCTTCTTTCTTTATTTTTGTCATCGCATTTTGTGCATTCTGCCAATATCAAGTAGTCCATAATTTTTCATGTCTCAAGATAAAATCAAGTAAAATAAGATTGTAGTCATAGTCATAGTCAATAAAAGTTAAGTAGCGGAGACTTTATTAGAAGATTTCACAGAGTTTTGGAAACAATAGGAAAATATATGTTTCACGACATTAATTCACTAGGTACAAATACATACATATAAACAACAAAAAAATACCTAATTCCACCCAGCCCATTCTACTATTGGACAGCCAGGAGCTCCAAGAAGCGACACCGCTTTATGGTTGATATTCCAAAAACTCGAATTATACGGTTCGAATCTACCTTCATTGTACGAACCGCTAAACAATGGAATTTGCTGCCCGAGTGGGTGTTCCCTGATAGATACAATCTGGTTGCCTTCAAGTCGCGAGTGAATCGGTTTCTTCTAGGCGAGCGTGTTCCACCGTAGAACGCATCTTCGCTTAACATCAGGCGAGTTGGCGGTCGAACACAAGCATATTTATAATTAAAAAAAAATAATGCAATGCAGCAACATGATGATCTTTCCGCGTTCTTGCCAAAGGTATCTATCTACCTATCGTAGATATTCGTAATTCTATGGACAAGCAATAAGTAATGGGAAGCGATTTGGACGTGAACATAATCTTATATTTTTTTCGTGGTACACGCCGTCATCTTCTTGCCATTGAATCCTCTCTATCCTAAGTTTGCCTGGAAGATATTTTAGCAATAGCTACAATATTTGGTGTGAACAATAAAAAGTTAACTAAGTATCTTTTATCTAACACATTCGCTACATTTTATAGCGAAAAAAAAATACAGAGACCGGACGTATTTTGTATGTTAGCGGGAAACAGCAACAACACTAATGACTTTATGAATACTATAAATGCAAAAGTTTGGAAGTACTCAGGTACTTATGTTTGTTACTTCTTCACACTAACGGTTCAATCGATTAGAATAAAATTAAACATCGAGATAGATAGTAATTATCCTGAATTAAGACATAGCGTACTTTTTGTCCCGAAAAAATATACGTTATTATTGTAATGAATGTATTTTCATTCGCCGGTAATGAACAATACCGCGAACCGAGACTTCTAAGAGACCATTGTCAAAGTAGCAAAACCCGTGTCAAATGGAACGGGAAACTTTATCAACGTTTGCCTATTAATTTGGACTTAGAAACAATTTTACAAGGTATTGGAAAGCTATTAAACTTGCTGTATTTAGGCAAAGTTTATAGTAATTTAAGTGGTGCAGATTTAAACTAAATTTACCTGCTTGGGGGTTGCTTGTGGTTTAAACGGGTCAAATTAAAGTCACTAAAGTAGTTTCGAAACGTTTAGCTGAAATTGTGTGTATTTAAACCTCAACCTTATCTGACTTTACGCAGCCGCGGCCTCTTGTAACGCAATAGTATTTTTGTATTAAATCCTGGAAAAAAACAAGAAACTAGAAGACGCATTAAGAATTTCTTTTTAGTGGGTACGCGAGATGTCCATTTTGCCGCGTTTATATTATACCTTAACTGTTTTTTTTCGAGTGTTTTTGTACAAAAAATATGGTATTTTATTTTCAAAGTGCTGGATTACGTGCACGTGTGTAGGAAAATTTTATACTGTAATGTAGTAAAACATGATTTTTCGTGTTACTTACAAAAATTGGTTGAAGCTTGTATTAAAGTCAGTATTTCACCTTGACATAATTTGTGAGAATTTAACCGTGAGTTAGACTTAATTCACGTGATTTATCTTAAAATATTGAAATACTGTAAATAAATAAATAAATTACTCTGGCAAATTGGGCATTTTTGCAAAAGTGCGAAGCCAAAAACAAAGAAGAAAAATGCTCATCATATATTGGTACCTGCTCTACGTTAAGTAGACTACATTTTGTAGCAAAACTTAGTTTTACTTAGTTATTTTTAAATTTATGCAATTCTTTTTAAAAAGTCGATAGTACGATTGTTTAAGTACTTAGGTTTTTGTTATTGAGTGTTCCATGTTTAATGTTATCATTTCACAGAATATATCAGATCCGAACTACCGATTTCGTAAGGCGCATTGTAAAGCTTACTCATATAAATACTTTCACGTAAAACGTAGGCGTAGGAAGTGAAATATGACTATTTATCCGAAGTTCTTTTAAAAATCGGATCCGTCGATTGAAACATTACATAAATACGCAGATTTATCGAAAAAAATCGAAATACACCTGTTATGTTTGTTTACGTAGTGAAGAAACACGCTTTTAACTCTTGCTCTGCCAGTCTCCATTCACTGATTTAGTAGCTAACCACAGAATAAATAACAGTAACTGACTTTAGTAATCGAAATACGTATACCTATTGTGCTATTGGACGATCGTATTACACGAATATAAAAGCGAATGTTTGCCAGTTTATATTTTTTTATCGTTACAAGCTGGTTGTTTCACCACAGCTCACCTGTTGTTAAGTGACGGTGTGGTCGAAGATGGTAAAGCACGCGTAGCCTGGAGTGGAACTGGCTCTCAAGTGAGGCTGCCGGAAGGCACCATTAGGTGCTTGGCGGCAGATTTTCAACTTGAGGGTGGTAGCTAGCCAGCCGAGTACTAGAAAGTACCCTACCCCCATACTATGGAGTCCTCACGGTGTTTTCCTTCACCGGCAGCTCAAGCTGATTGTTAGGGTTTGAACCCACGCGAAATACATAGGATTATATATTTTATTTTATTTATAAGAACAACAATCTATGTCATCAAGTCACGATTAGTTGCATATTCTCGGCAAGCGTGTTCTGTGATAGACCGCATCAGGACATAGCTTAACATCAGCTGACATGGCAGCCAATAGCAAACCTACTTCATAAAAAACGTAAAAGTAGCAGTTTCCCTGAGGTTTTCTTACCTTTTGACGACTGTGAGATAGATATAGATGAAATTGTTAAAGCGTTTTCGTTTAAGTAGAAGACAAACGTGTTCACGGTAAGTCTGTTTTAGACAGCGCGGCATGGGATTTACAACGATGACTTTAAAATGTGGTTAGATAAAACCAGCTACTGACGTGACTTGTGATGGCGGTCGTGGCAACATACATTGAATCCTGCACACGAAAGTGTGCTACGATGGTTAAATTTGACGATACAAACTACCGCAGGCCGCACCGTTGTGAGGGAGGTTTTAAATAAAATAGTAGCTATTAAAAATTAAAAGCGAATAAACGAAAGCAGATAATTAAAACGTCAAATCTAATAAGTTATTACATCGTACATAGCACTTATGTATTAACTGGATTTAGTGACTGGAATAATGTGAACACAGCTTCTCTTAACGTCATGGTCATGTCTTTTAATTTGGTAACAGAGTAGCTAAATGTTTGGTAGTTCTGTAATGTGTAAACATTGTTTTTATGAGTGAAAATTTTAAAACGATTAATAAGCAACGTTAACGAGTTTTACGAAGTAATCAGATAATTGTAACGTTAGTTATATTTCTGCAACAATTTGTAATCATTGTAGAATGTTTTATTACAAAGAAGTTATTCAAAGTATTCAAAGAATCGCTGTAATGGTCATAGACAGGCGTTATCTCTTACCACCACGGGAGCGTCTCGTTCTTCTTATTACTTTTACAATAAAAAAAAAAAAAGTTTTTTAATAGTCTTGTACTCTACTGCCCTTCTAGGAAGGCAATATTTTTTCGGGTGATTGATACATAATAATATGTAGTAAATACGTATGTTTGTCAGTCTCTATTTATACCAAAAACTCTAACCAAAATGATTCGACTGATTTTGAAATGTATGCGTGACGTACCGATTTCTTGGATTTTTCTATAGAAACTGTATCTACCGAGTGGTTTTGAGATATTTTCGTTTTAATTATGCGGGATTACTCACGATGAATTACATTTGATACTCCGACTATAGTTTCGGACAAATCCGGTAGCCTTTTTGTGTGTGAAGTAAGTCTAAGATTAAATAAATATTTAATTTATTTTAAGACATTTGTTTCTACGTACGATATGCTTCGTACAAACATACCTATATTTCTATTTATAATTTATATATTTTTGTTTTTGAAAGGTTTTGTATATCGAATTATTTATTAAACGTCATAAAAATATAGTTGTTTGTTACCTTCTATGAGATTGCCAGATAAATAACAAACAACCCTTTACCACACAGCGCCATCTTGCCCCAAACTAAGCAAAGTTTGTACTATTGGAAACCAGATAGCTGATAGAATTCTTATATACTTTTAAAATCAAAATCAAAATCAAAAAGTCATTTACTCAGTTTAGGCCCTGGTAAGGCACTTATGAACGTTAAGTTACATGTTTGAATCTACCACCGGCTCGTAATTACACTTCAACTGAGAAGACTCCGGCAAGAAACTCAGCAAGAGATTTTTTTTGTGAATCTTTCTTTTCATATTAGGTTACATACTTTTTTTTGTAAATACCTAGTTATAATATGTACCTACATATAGGATAGAACAAAGATCTCTGTTCGTCACACAATAGTTAGTCCTGAGTGGGAATAGAACTCACGTCCAGCTTTCGAAGCAGATTTACTATGAAATGAGCCAACAGGGTAGTCAAAAGAAATTTAACTATATGACGGCATGATGCTTTCTACGTTCGTGCTAAAACTCTTCCAGTAGTCTAATAATATAATAAGTAGGAAAGTAGGCAATTTTATTTTCGTTCATATCATATGAGCCCTCTGTAATATTTTCGTGTGCATCGCATGTGCCCTCTGTCGCCAGAAGATATTGAGGTGGAACATGTCAATATTCGTGAAGATGCTATCTATCGTCAATTTACATCTATATTTGAAACGTTGTCGAGACGCCTATCAATTGCGGCGGATATGAAACTGGAGACGGTAGCGCCACTTCTTGCCGTAAAGATCGACGAAAGAGGCTGTCATAGTTTTAATTTTAAAACTGTTATTAATTCCGTGCGGTTGTATGGAACCTATTATATTTAAAATCGTTTTTCAAATCAATTTAGGTAATACAAAGTTCAGTGTGTAACCTACTTAGTTTGTTCATAAAAACAAACCTACATGAATAGGTACCATTTTTATAATACATATTGCTAGTGTAATTTATGTGTGAGTGCTAATTGCTGAGTCGAGGGCGGAATGTTGAAGATTTACAGCACACATGGGTATTAGGCAATGATAGTAACAATGTGATTAGTGCTTCCGTGAACCTAATAGTACTTAGTCCGCTCCCAGTCTTGGGATAGTTTGTAAAAAGAAGGCTAGTTCGGACAACCTATCGGTACATTTTTTTTTTTAATTTTTACACGTTACGTCTTCTTTTTATCAACTATTGAAGTAGCTTTTAGTCATTGTAGTCGATTATTTTTCCAAATTCAAGTCACTGTCAAGTCATAGTCGCGGCCCAACATAGTAGTGAAAACTATATAGATAAAAAGTGATATGAATGATTTTCATATAAATGAAGTTTTGTAGATGTAGTTACGAAAAAAAAAGCATTTTTGTTTGCCTATTTGGTTATAAATAGTTCAAACCATCCATCATCACTCAACTGGATTACAAATATTCACCTTTGTTTTACAATTCCCTACTACTGGAAATTCATTCTACCAGAAAATACTGTAGTGGCTCCCTCATCCAATTCTCTAAGATAAGGTCGTACTAATCACGTCTCAATCTCGTCAAGGATCTGAGAGCGTAGTCGCGACATCACTCCGGAAGCTGCCCATTTCTGACATTATCTGCAGGATGTTCTGGCTTCATTGGCGGAGGCGAGCATTGTCCGAGACACGTGTGAACACTCGATCTCGTTTCCTTGTCACAGATATTTCCAAAAAGTCAAATTGAACAGGTTTTGGTGAATTTCTTTCCGTTCTTTATCGCTAGGGGGAAATGCGTGGGGAACGTATGAAATAAGCCATAGCAAAGAAATAATCATATACTTATAGAGCAAGCTTTAATTTAAATCAAATTAGATCTACATCAGACTACATTATTTAACCGATGTAAGGAACCTATATATAATGTATAATAAACACCCCGACATTTTACCGAGTCCTATCCGTACAAAGGTTGCCTGGAAGAGATCGCTCTAAGCGATAAGGGCTCCAATTGGTGCACTTCATTTAAATGTTTGCATTACTTTCTGTTTCTGTAATCTTGGTGTGTACAATAAAGAGTTGTCTATCTATCTAATAAAACATTACCCAATATTGCAATTGTTGTATTAGTATAATCCAAATACATCTTTTAATTTAATCCTTCCTTAAACTATTTTAAAAAGGAGAGTAAGTGGTAGGTACAGAGTTTTTGATGTACGTAAAATTAAATAGAAATCGATTTGATTGTATACTGATTTACAGTTTCAATGAGCAGCTATCCTACCTCACGTACATACTTTTGAAACACTGTTAAATAGTTTAAACAAACTTTGTAATTCAGAAGATACCATCCTTGTATATTATTGATATATGTAAGTTCTATTAAAACAAACACACGTAATGATACCCAAATATTTTCACTAGACACGGGTTTTCACGTCGCCAGTGCATTGATCCCTCCCCTTGGCTCCCCATATTGGGGCGACAGGCTGGCGCCGAAGAGTCTGCGTTATTCGCCGACCGATACCATTTCTCAAACGCGGCAGTCGAGCTTCAGGATCCCATCGCGTTGCACCATGAACTTCAGTGCAAGAACAATTTATATCATAATAGTGAATATAGTGTGCGTGACTGCAAAGGTGGATGACGATGGTATACACAGCAGCGCTCGTGGAGGTCATGGGGGAGGACATGGTGGAGGACATGGTGGAGGACATGGCGGAGGCCACGGCGGTGGACATTACGGTGGAGGCCACGGCATCGGCAGAACACACTTCTCAAGCTCACATCACACTTATTCTTACCATCCACCAAGCCACATAACATACACTTGCCGGTACTGCAGTCACACTACAACCTATCCCGTCTACCATGGACAGCCTCCAACTTATGTTTACCAGTACCGTGATTCGTCTAACCGATACGGCGACTTGCTCACCGGCCTCGCCCTTTATAACCTCGGGAGATCTTCAGCCCACCACGACCACAGCAGCCATTACCACACCGCAGTTCCAGACGAAACATGCTCCTTGCAAGTGATCGATAAAACGCACTTTGAACAAACGACTATTGACTGTATTATCATGTCGTCCTTCTTGAACCAAGCTCACGATATGGATATTTATAATGCTAGTTCGCTTAAAGTCGATATTACGTCATCGGGGACTCCAGTGCGGACTACAGTCGATGATGGGTATCGATTGCAGATCACAAACGATCAAGTGTGCATGCTGTGGCATAATCGGACCATGGTTAAAGAAAGGAAGGACATCCCTTGCGCCTTGTTGAAGCAATACGCGGAAACCATGAAGCCATCTGGTGTGCCGGTCTACATTTGGTTACCAACACTGGTTGGTATAGTATTGGTGATTACTCTTTGTTGCCAGTGCTGCAAGAAGAAGAAAGAGGTTAAAGAAGATGCGCCTCTTAATCAAGATCATATGGTGGGATATTGTTCCAATGTTCGTATTGAATAGTTTGTTTTCCAAGAATCAAACACCTGTTTAGGAACATCGATTTAGCCACATTTTATTGTAGTAAGCTAGGAATTTTACCGTATTACTTAATATATTGTAATCGCCTCAGCTCATCTTGAGTATGGTATACGTAGGGTATGATTTATTTATTACCGCTTTTGAGTTCAGCCTCGCGCTTCTTTGTGTCTACTAATTAGGTACCATTTTATGTGATAAATGCAATAAATATTGAGTACTTCTTTTATACTTAATACTTAAATAAAAACTGATAAAAATACATGTTTTTGTATGATTGACAGGCTAGATGTTTGACCACAGATGTTTTAATGTTTGACATGCTGGTTGTTTGACCGCAGCTCACCTAATGCTAAGTGACGCTGTGGTCGAAGATGGTAAAGCACACCTAGCCTGGAATGGTACTGGCTTTCAAGTGAGGCTGCCGGAACACACCGTTAGATGCTTGGTGGCAGATATTCAAGAGAGTTCTAAAAATGAAACCTAGCTAGATCGATTTATCGCCCCCGAAAGTAGTATAGCCCCGAAGTACCTATACTAAATTTCATGAAAATCGTGGGAGCCGTTTTCTGAGATTCAGATTATATTTGATCGTTTAAAGGTACAATTAGATTATTATTATATAGATAGATACAATGCTTTTACTGTCATTATTCTGTTATTTTTAAAGTCTTTGCTGAATTAAGTTTCTATTATTCTAATTGCTCTCTTTTGACATCTTAATACTTTTTTTATTTTAGTAGCATTACCCCAAATTTTAACGGCATATCTTAAAAGGGTATGTATGCATAATACACGGAAATAAAATTTTCTTTATTTAATAACGGTTTAAATTTAAACAGCGCATAATTTCCACTGGCCATTTTTTCACTAATATTTTGTCAACTAGTACTTGGCCATTGTGGTGAACCTTACTCTTTCCGTATTGAAATCACCCCCGATCAAAACTGGGACAATTAAAACTAGGGCTGATCAGTAGTGATCAGTCTTATCGTGCGCTGTCATCTCTAGTGGGAACGTAGTGCGTATCGACTAAGTTTTATTTTATATCGTCTTCTCGTATGGGCGTTCGACCGCAAACGTCTACCGGCTCAATTACAAGACCGCGGTTCTGTTTTATAAACAATTCTCTATTTATTTATCTTAGGACTATTAATATCTTCATGAATGTATTATGAATGAAAAATACCCGTAACTACCGGAATCTGGGATTTTGTTGATAGAAGCGAATTAAGCGGATTTATACATTCTAGTTTAGTGTAAAAACTTCCTCGTAATGACAAGTTTGGTTAGAATATAAATAAATAAGATTTTTTATTATAATTTGCAATAATGATATTTCCTTATTGTGATTAATGGACGTGGCATCTATTTATTATTTATCCTTGTAGCGATTATACCGCAGTTAATAGCATGCTAATAGCGCGGTAGGATCACACGCTGAAGGGCATGGGTTCAAACACCAACAATGAACTTGAGCTACCCGTGAAGATAAATATAGTGTGGGTTACCTTCACATGGTGGTAGGTTATTTTAGTACTCGGCTGGCTAGCTACCATCCTCAAGCCAAGCCGCCAAGCTCCTAACGGTATGTTCCGGCAACCACGCTTGAGAGCCAGTTTCATTCCAGGCTAAGTATGATTAACATCTTTGACTATACCGTCGCTTAACATCAGGTGAGCTATGGACAAACACCCAGACAGTCACTTCTAAAAAAATGTGGTGAGTAGTGCAGTATACCCTATACTGCAGGATGAAAGGATAAAATTTATAAAATTATGCTGGAGCCTTTTGTATACGGTATTATAGCAAAATTTTGTTAGCATTGAATATCGACGTCAGTCAAAGTTTGACAATATAAATTATACGTTAGGCATCGATCAAAAATAGAACATCATAGGAATAGATTCCGCGAACCTTACTCAAGTTATGTTAGAGTTGTTATTTTAGAGTTTAGACATCAATGGTTTTTTACTGAGACACTGTCGCCGACTTTACTCTTAATTAATAAAGTAGGAGTAATGCTATTGTAAAAGAAATTAGAAATCCAAGCCTTCGCCCATCTAGTAAGTGAATAAGGCCGACCTTTATCCGAGAGAATGATTATGGCCGTCATGTGAGAAGGGTAGTTCAGTTTTAGGTACCTTACTTACTAATAATTATTTGCTAGATTTAACGGCTGTAGCTTCAGCCAACATAATACATACGTTCTACTCTAACGAACATACTACGCTAAAACAAATTGATTGTATAAAGGCCGACGAAAGGAAAGAGATATCATGATAATCAGATGCTTAAGCCTATTACACTACCAGTCGGCAACATTCCCAACATGCTGACGGCATTGCTATGTTGAATGGCAATGCTTCAAATTCGTAAGCATTTCATCTTAACCAAAAATATTTATTTTATAATAGAAGGTATACAACGCGAAGAAGTATTACCATCATGCTGCTGGACAAAGGCCCCCATTGATTTCCATAAAGACCGGTTGGAAGCTCGCATCCAGCGCGTTCCTGCGGTCTTTATTAGGTCGTCTGTCCACCTTCTGGGCGTACGTCCTACGCTGCGCTTGCTGCGGTTCGTGGTATCCACTCCAGAACTTTGCAGCCACATCGGCCATTATAGTTCTGCGTGCTATGTGCCCTGCCCACTGCCACTTCAACTTGCTCTACCGCTGGGCTATGTCAGCTACTTTAGTTCGTCTACGGATCTCCTCATTTTTGATTCGATCTCGTAGAGAAACGGCTTTATACTCGCTGGTAATGTTTATGTGGTAGGTAATGAAGAAAACTTCTGTTTCAATCCGTGATTTCGAGATGAGTTGGTAGTAGGTATAGGCTATTAAAGCTACGGCAGCCTAGTGGGGATACCACCTGACTGCCAATCTGGAGGTCTTGGGTTCATACCTCACGATACGCATTTCTAATTTATGTACGTATTATAAATACATATCTGAGAGTTAAAGTTCTCAAAGATGTGTGAAGTCATACAACCCGCACTTAGCTAGCGTCGAAGGCTATGGTCAACCATCCACAATGAGAAGGAACCTGCATCCAGCAGTGGCATAACAGTTAGTAAAAACAGGACTGATTCGGTGTTCCCACTGCAAGAGTTACATTCTGCCAAAATTTTGTTATTTTTAAATGCAAACACCTGCTTTAATTTCTTTAAACGCACGAAAATAACTGTTTAAGAATATTTATCTCTGAGACAGGGATAAACATAAACGCCTACTAAAGAGGACATTATTTATGTGCGCACACTTGGGAATTTGGAAATATAATCGATGAAAAAACTCGTATATCTTGAGTTTCCGGTACCTGCTATCTAGCATCTTTAAATAGTAATAAATTACGAAACTGTCTAAATTTCAGAAATAGCAACAAATTTACAGTTTACTCACATTTAAGCCGCAAGTACAAATATCTATATCTAGTCTAATACCTTTAAACGAGCAATTCTTGTATATATAAGTATGTATACATATACTCGTATAATCTGAATCGTGGAAACGGCTCCAACGATTTTCATGAAATTTAGTATGCAGGAGGTTTCGGGGGCGATAATTTTTTTATTAATTTATTTAAAAAAATACACTCCACAGACACCGGGGTCCGTGACCTTTATTAACTTGGATAATAACTCGGGGGCTATAAATCGATCTAGCTAGGTTTCATTATTAGAAAACGAAAAAAAAAACCATGGTAATCCAGGTACTTTTATTGATAACACCAATGTTACAAGTCAATTCCGTAATATCATTTCAAATACACTGGACACCACATGTACACTCATTTCTTCTTGTCGTGCTTGTATAAACAGAATCTAGACTCGTCTGAAAACATAACTCTTGACCAGTCATTCTGAGTACAATTCTCGTATCATAACTAAACCTTGAGTTTCTGTGGTGTCTTTCTAGCCTTGGGCCATTTGCAGGTCTTAATGGCTTTAAATTTGCTTCAGCCAGACGCTGCCTTACTGTATCCAGCATATATATGTATATAGTACTCCAGCTCGTAAATGATGATTCTTTAATGCAACAGCCGTAAGAAAGCGATTTCTCAAAATTGTTGACACCATATTTAGCAGTCCTCCCGCGCCGTAGTGCATCTTGTTCGGCCTGTTTCTGGTCTTCGAAGATTGAATCCAGTTTCATGGAAACGCTGGAGTACTCGTTGAACTGTAGAAAGAGTCACACCAACAGTTCTCGCTGTATTTTGCTGACTGTGCCCATCTTCATCACAGCCACAAAACTCAGGTCGCAGTCAAGTTTAAGTCTGAGGCTAAGAACTTTACTCCTACCTCAAGCGTGGAATCACACTAATGTTAATTAATGTAAGGTGTTTATTAATGTGTGTGTATTAATGTAATGTTCACGTGGGATGAGCAAGGAATCCAAAAAACTGCGGGAAACACCGCAAGGCGTAGCTAGTTTTCTATAAAAAGAACAAACAATACAAATAGATATTTTCCACTACCTAATATCACTTGCCTATACAATGTCATCAATACGTATAAAAATCAAAGACTTATCTGCGGTACAAGGAACTGATCGTCGGATAATTGGCACTTGTCTGGCAAAACAGGCTTTCAATGAGTATATTACAGAGATAACGGGCCTATGACGCGTGCTGAATCACAATAATGGGTTCTTTATGTTAGTACAAAAATTATTGACGGTTTGTCTGATTTTTTATGTAGTAGTAATTAGACGAACGAGGCACGCTCCTGATGGTAAAACATAACCCCTGTCCATGACCGTTGCGTTGACAGCGATACACAGAATTTTGAGTAACAAAAAAAGTCCAGGGCATCGCTGCTTTGGCGCTCATTACTTTGAGACATTAGATGGTTAGTCTCAACAGCCCTGGAATTTCTCTAGCTGCAGTACCCTTCTTGGCGGCGGAATATCTGGTACATATTATGTTAGAGAGTTGACAAAAAGTGTATAAAACAAGCGTAATTAAGAAAATTTAAAAACATGAATGCATGCTAATGAATGAATTAAAAAATATATAGCCAGTGTGCAATTATCTTATATTTAAGTCCTAAAATGAATGTCTAATTGTCTATGTTTTACTTACATAATATTTAAGTAATAATCTATGTATGAGATCGGGTTAACATATGTACATATTTATATATGTCAACCCGATCATATTCTTAGCTTGTTTTTCAACCTTATTTTCTACTTGTTCTTGAATCCTTTACACTGTATGGTCGTTTTTAGCGATAACACTGCCAATTGTGGCACTAGTTATTTTTTAAAGTTTTTTTGTTGGTTTTAGATATAAAATCGTTGGTGTAAATATTAAAGAGTATTTATCTATCCATAAATTTAAAAAAATGTTTAAGAGAGAAATTTGGGGGCGAATGGTTAAAACCGAAGGGAGACACGAATTCATATGAAAAAAAAAAGAGTATAACTGTATCGTTTTGTATGTAACGGCTTACCCACACGTTTATGACATGGAATGTGATAAAACCAGCCAAGTGCGAGTCGGACTCGCGCACGAAGGGTTCCGTGCCAATGTCTATAAAAACGGCAAAATAATTATGTCTGTTGTATGGGAGCCCCCCTTAAATATTTGTTTTATTTTAATTTAATTATTTATTTTTAATTTCCCGTTGTTAAAATAAAGATGTTCCCGCAGCTTCACTTGAAAGCCAATTGTATTCCAGGCTCGGTGTGTTTACTATCTTCACCACACCGTCGCTTAACATCAGGTAAACGCGGTGATCAAACACGTAGACTGTAAACCATAAAAATAAATCACATAGTTTTATTTATGTGTCTGTTTTTATGTTTTTCGTAGTCACGAACTGATCACGGCTATTGCAACATGGCCGAAACGACGAGGTAAACAAACAAAACTAATTTCATAGTATTTTGTGTGCGATTAAGATTCGGGGTGGTGCCGTGGTGATCTGCCGTGGTGGTGCCGGCGCGGCGTGAGAATAGTACCCCACCCTCTCTGCCCGTGGTTGCCGTAATTGTCGGCTAAGGGATGTCATCCGGAAGATGGGCAGCAGCGTCTTCCTTGAACAATCACATTTAACTGAGCAACCCGCCTGCCAAGCGTGGCGAGTATTGGCAAAACCCCCCCCCCAGGAGGAGGCCTATGTCCAGCAGTGGACGTCCAATGGCTGATGATGAATGATGAACATTCGGCGAGAAACATAAATAAAACTAATTTCATAGTATTTTGTGCGCGATTAAGATTCGGCGATAGACATAATTAAGGCTACTGATTAAACGTCTCGAAGTCATGAGCGCCAAAAAACGATGTCCTTGACGTTGTATTGTTACTTAAAGTTCTGGGTGCCGCTGCAGTGATCATGGCTCATCTAATTAATTTTGCATAAAAAAGTTAATGCTTAATTCGTGAGTTTACTACAGAAAAACAAGTCTTAAAACCCGCATTTATTTCACATCGTTGAATCTAAGTTAGTGAGATTATGAGCCCTTAACGTCACCGCAGCTGAGCTGCGTCTCCTTTTCATATAAATTGACATTGTTTATACGGCACGGTAATGAGAACGGTGTTACTTTTTAATTTGACTCTTTTTTTATCCAACTGCCAAGGAAGGGCTGTTTTTCGCGCTTTTCTTGTATCTCATCATCAGCCATAAGACGTCCACTGCTGGACATAGGCCTCCTGGGGGGGGTTTTGCGAATACTCGCCACGCTTGACAGGCGGGTTGGCGAGCGTAGTTAGGTGTGACTGGTCAAGGAAGACGCTGCTGCCCATCTTTCGGATGACATCCCTTAGCCGACTCTTACGGTAACCACGGGTAGAGAGGGTGGGGTACTATTTTTACGCCGGCACCACCACGGCCCTTCGGCATCTTATATGTTAATTTCTTTATTACCTCGTATCTTCCAAACGGCTGAATGGATTTCGACAGTTAAGGTATCATTATATTCGTCTTAAAAAACCAAGTGTTTTAGGTAGTTGTTTGAAAATAAAAACAAAATGGCGGATTTTTGGCGTGAAATATAATACAAAAACAAAAAACCAAAACCTATCGAGTAGGGTATCAAAATAAAGGAAATTAAAAGAGGATTACAAAAAATTATGTAAGTTATATGTTTAAATTTAATTAGGAATACATTTGTTTAAAAGGTTTTTTTTCCTTTAATTATAGCTATTTTAATCGCAATCGGGTTATAGATTTTTAAACTCTTCAGCTTGTATAGTATATTAATTATCATCTGTATAATAGATGCCTTGGCCTTTCACTAGAGTTGATGATTTCAATGAATTCATTGTAGGTTTCGACTAATTTAGCTTTCTTTTTTATGGCTGACAAGCTAGGTGTTTGACTACAGCTCTGATTTGTTTGACCTGATGTTAAGTGATGGTGTGGCCGAAGACGGTAAACTTACCTCACCTGGAATGAAACTGGCTCTCAATTAAGGCTGCCGGAACACACCGTTGGCAAGAGATATTCAACTTTTTAACTCCGTTTTTGCGCAATTGAGTAACAAACATCCAATCATCAAAAAATCTAAACATACAATGACAGTCCTATTGGCTCATTGATAGTATATCTGCTATAAGAGCTGTAGGGCGTGGGTTCGATTCCCACCCAGGACAAACATTTTGTGGTATAAACTAATCTTTGTCTGTGTGTTATGTATGTACAAAAAAAAGTACTTACGTGTTCTTTCAGTTATCTGAGTTTCATCACACAAGCTCTGCTTAGTTTGGGGTCAGATGGTGCTGTGTGTAAAGTACCTACTACGAAATTAAAAAAAAAAACTTTTTAATATACTAATAACAATATTAAGTAGGATAAAAGGCATGTAGCCTAGTGAATATGAATTTGTCTTGTTTACTAAGCATTAGAAATGAAATCAATATAGAATAAAAATTCTGATGGTGGCCTTCATCATGGAGACAAAGCTGAACACAACGCGCGCGCGCCCTCATCCCGCATAGGTAAAACAAATATGTGTCGACACGTCACTACCACGTCAGTTCAACAGTAAAATATTTTTGAATAGCCCAGATAACAGTAAACTAGGTAGAGGCAACAAAATCTATTCGCCGATTTTAATTTATACTGCTGATCGTAAATCGACGTTTTAAAAAATCGGTTCGGATTGTAGGCCAGTATGCAATGGTCAGTAAAAGCATTGAAACGATTTTCTCGTGTATATTTAGTCTACATCTTTAACTTTTTATTTATACATAACTAAAAGTTATTTAGTTATATATCACACACAGATCATCAGCCATAGGACGTCCTCTGCTGGACATAGGCCTCCTCCTGGGGAGGGGTTTTGCCAATACTCGCCACGCTTGGCAGGCGGGTTGGCGAGCTCAGTTAGGTGTGATTGTTCAAGGAAGACGCTGCTGCCCATCTTCCGGATTATCTGACTCTTACGGCCACCACGGGTAGAGAAGGTGGGGTACAATTCTTACGCCGGCACCACCACCACCACGGTACATCGGTGATGCCATGGACTTTGTGTTGTTACTCAAAGTTCTGTGTATCGCTGTAATAGTCATGGACTGGCGTTATCTCTTACCATCAGGAGAGCGTCTCGTTCGTCTCATTACTTTTAAATAATAATAACTTGTGTATAAAGTAGTCAAGTACTTGAATCCATAGTAGATCACATGTTAATTTAAAATTAAAAAAATCCCCTATGCAATTAACCAAACTTTCAAAGCTTTAAAATGAAAAAAACCGCATTGAAATCGGTCCATTCGTTAGAGCTACGATGCCACAGACAGACACACCCACACGCAGACAGACAGACAGACATCGACGTCATACTTATAACACCCCTCTTTTTGAGTCGGGGGTTAAAAAAAAAGATCAACAAAGCCTGTTGCCCTCGAAAAAGCGATAATGACAACAAAGACAATGGACATGTCATACTTACAAATGGATCCATAATATCCATTTATAACTATGATATGATGATTAGGCAGCCGATAAAATCAATTCGGTGTCTTCTTATCAGGATCGTACTTGCCACATTATTAATTTTTATAATAGCAGCCTATATACTTTTATCTTTCCTGCGGTTTGCATGCGGGGGGAAAATCCAGATTGTGTTCGTTAGTACAAAATCCCATATTACCCTTTTGTTCGATAAGTATTACATAATCACTAAAAGAACATTATCATTAAAATGAAATATTTGTTGATTAAATACAATAGGATAGGCTGCCCAGCCCTTAGGTACGCCTTTGACATACAATGTAAGCAAATTTAACTTAGCGCACCCTTTGTCCACATATTTTAAGTTAGTACCTACGTATTTGAGGATACGCATTAGCGTATACCCCGCGTCGATAAAAATAATTTTGGCTCTTTTTTACCCGACTGCCAAGGAAGGATTATGTTTTTCCCGCGTGTCTTGTCTGTATGTAAATTTCTTTATTACCTGGTATCTTCCAAACGGCTGGATGGATTTCGACAATTAAAGTATCGTTATATTCGTCTTAAAACCCAAGTGTTCTTAGGTAGGTGCATGAAAAAAAAAAATGGCGGATTTTAGGGGCAAAATATTAAAAAAAATAACCAATACCAATGTAGGGTATCAAAAACAAATATATATAAATACTAGCGGCCCGCTCCGGCTTCGCACGGGTATAAACCTCAAAAATAACAGTATTTCTCCACTATTTAATGGATGTTATTCTACATATAAACCTTCCTCTTCAATCACTCTATCTATTAAAAAAAACCGCATCAAAAGCCGTTGCGTAGTTTTAAAGATTTAAGCATACATAGGGATATAGGGACAGAGAAAGCGACTTTGTTTTATACTATGTAGTGATGATGATTGAAATTATGTGGCGTAGTAATAACCAACTATTATTACTGATTTATGTATGATGAAGCGTTACATGAGACAGCGTCCGCAAGGAATTTAGCTTTATGCATGCAAAGTCTCAGCCCGATCGGTTTAAAATTGACAAAGTTTCATACAAACTTTCATCCCCTATTTTATCCCCTTGGAGGTAGAATTAATCAAAATCCTTTCTTAGCGGATGCTTACGTCATAACATCTACCTGCATGCCAAATTTCAGCCCGATCCGTCCTGTGGTTTGGGCTGTGCGTTGATAGATCACTATGTCAGTCAGTCAGTCAGTCAGTCAGTCACCTTTGAATTATATATATTCAAAAGATACATTATTTGTTTAAATTTAATCAGGAATAACAAATTTGTTTAAAAAGTTTTTTCTTTTAATTATAGCTATATTAATAGCAGTCGGGTTATAGATTTCTTAAACTCTTTAGCTTGTATTGTTTATTATTCACCCTGCTGATATGCCAAACTTTTACAGTTTTCTTAATTCTTACTACGTAGATTCCTGTTGTGATTTCTTACCTTTTTTAACCGTCATCAAAAAAGGAGTACTCAATTCGACTGTTTTTACAGTTCGGAGGTGATGTAAGCGTACAGAGCGTATTTAGTCAACATATTAAGATCCGACGTTGATAGCCTTTCTATATTACTCTGTTTGTGTTTGTGTAAAAGCTTCGATTATTGGAATATAAAAATATAACAAGGTCCGGTAGTTTTGGCGGGAACGCGGAAAGAATTGTGTCGCCCATTGTATTTTTTTCCAAAACTAGTGTTTATGTCTAAAAATAGTGGTGTTTTATTCATAAAGTGTCGAATAATAAGCACGAGTGTGGGAAAGTGATATAATGCGGTGAAACATGACTTTTCGTGTAACCTCCAAAACTCCATCGAAGTTTATAATAAAGTCTACTTTACTAAAGCATGACTAGATTTGACTGGCATGAACTGGACTTGACCAACTTTGACTATAAATATAAAGAAGCTGAAAACTGAAGACTCGACACAAAATACAGAAACATTGCAACTGGCAGAATGCACAGAGTGCGATGCCAAGAAGAAAGAAAAAGAAAATAACAGAGACCGTCTGCCTGAGTCACTGATTTAGTTAAAGTGGCATAAAGATATTTTAAACTTTAAGACCCTAAGCTTTAAGTTACTAAAATCAGGAACAAATGAAATAATGAGAGTAACGTTGTTCGGAAAGTGTCTCTCCTTGTTCTTTGTTATACATAATAGAGCCCCGCAGCATAATACTGTATGTAGTACATTTTGTCTGGGATCACGATGGAAAGCATTTACGCATTGAATTGTAGTAATACATACATAATTATGTCTTATTGAAAGATTGACAGTAATATAAACTGATATACAAGCATTCAGCATTATAACATGACAAGATTTGGCGATGATCCAAAGCGAAATGTGGAGTAGGACGTAAAAATATTTAAAGAAAATGTCTTTGTTTTGCCGTTGCCATATGAATATTACCAAAGGAAAGTAAATAAGATAGATTGTTTTCTATATTTGGATGTTAATAGACAATTAGATCAACAGAACGGGAGACTTAGATGAATGTTTTCTGCGAGTCACGAATTCTTTTAAAAGTTACGTGAATGCCTAATTAAGAAAGCCTATGGAAGCGTCTTATGAACTCTGAAACATTACAGCTATCTCTACGATGCCAAAAACTTTTATCACAAAATCTTTAGTCCTTTCATTTGGAATTGTCACAGATGTCGAAATGGCAAAATTGATAAATAAATACGAGAGTATGTTAAAGCTAATAAGGTAATTATTAAATTGTAACTTGAACAAAAATCTAATAACAAAATATCTTAAATTATCACTATTTACAAATTTATAAAAATAACCTATTCTAAAAGTCCGTCCGAGGAGGGATATGTGGCCAGAATGCTGGCAGTATTGCCACGCTTGATGGCAATGCTAAGCTTTTGACCAAAGTAGATGCCAGCATTCTGGTCACCTGAAGCCTCCTCTTAACGTTTGGCCTGGTCCCGATATAAATCGTGAGCGACCGGCTAATAAGGTCATATCGATATCAATAGTTTTTTTTTCACGTGAATTAACTGCGCACTTTCATTCATGAAAATTAAATCAATAACAACAACAATAACAATTTGTGACAATTATTTAAAAATAAGAGATTATTGAAATACTACTAAGTAATTATATTGAAAATTAATTAATTATATGGAAGACAATGGGGGAGGCCATGTCCAGCAGTGTACGTCCTACGGCTGAAATGATGATGATGAATGAGGAATTATATTACTGATATTTGATCATATTGATATATTTTATATTTAACATATCTATTATTATATTGACGTGTGTTATTATATTTATGTGTTACACATAAACGAGGATTCCGAGAACCTCATTACAAGTTAAATAAAAGCTTGTAAAAAGAATTGATTTCAAAGAAATTTTTAATAGTGTTTTTAAATTCGGTAGGATTTAATTCTGTAATATACTTAGGCAATTTATTAGATAATATTATAGTGTGACGTTCCTGGTTTTCAACTTTACCTAACCTAGTCCATGTCACGACCAGCTCTTCTTTGTTTCACAAGTTATATAGATAATGATAAGTAGATAGAGTGAATCAATTAAGTAAGGAATACTGTATGTTTACGTTTAATCCTCGGTATTCATTTCAAAGCTCACATTGTACAGCATTTAAGCTTTCTTAGACAAACATAACAACTCAACAATCTAGTACTAAAATCTACATGTAGGTATATATGGAATTCATGTATATTTTCCGTAAAGTTACCGTATAAGGGTCGTATTCGTATAAAGAATACATAAATATCAATGCTCTATTGAACACCAGTTACCATTGACCACTGGGGGAGAAGGGAGAGGCTTTAACGATTTCTATAAAACTATAAATCATAATATTCATAGAGCGTTAAGTCATAGGTAATATAATTTAACAACTCGGACGCGGCGCCGACTATCTTGTGGTGGGTTTAGCATACTGACCCTATGAATATTACTTCTTAGAAATTGTCGATATTATTGTCCGTTGTGTGTAATACGGTCAAGACACCCTCCGACTGTTAAAAATAATGGTACTTAGAGATTTGATTATGAAAACAAAATTCAGAGCATCGCTACATTGACGTTCATTACTTTATTTAGTCCGGCGCGAACTTTAAATAAGTCATTAATAAATAAACATTTGACACAATACAAACAAACAAATAAAAAAAAGCGATAAAGATCTTATGCCGAATGTGTCCATGGCATAACTGTCGATTGTCATAAACAAACAGCACTAGATTTTAGAAGGAACTTTAAAAATGTATTACATCAATGTACAATTAATAACTTATGCTAAATCGGATCGTCAGGGAAGTATGCCTTCTTGTCTCCATAATACTCTTTCACATGAGTAAATGGTCCACCCTACGAAACCTCTGAAACTTAGTTTCACCGATGACCTCGAAAATGCCCACCGTTACAATTTTGCTTTTCATGAAGTACTGGTATCCATGTATACAAGAAAGAAACTAGGTGTACAAAAATTTCGACATAAAAATAATAATATAATACAAATAAATTAAGTTCCACATGCTCCCGAACTAGTCAAAGACTGTGTATTAGGTGCCAGTGGCTTCTCGTACTACATGATACTTCTAACAAAACAATAGTGAGCAACGAGTTAATTAATTTTGAACTTATATAAAGTTGCCAGTGTACAGTAGCGAAGGTTGGATTCTAACCCTAAAAGAGGAAAATAAACAACTCACAGACATATTTAATTTGTAAACACCCATATGGTAGCACAACATGTCACTCACAATGAAATAAAGCAAACAACGAGAAGCAATATATCTGGGGTCACGTAGCACTAGGTCCTACGATATTTATTTTCGTAGCACTGCTACGATTACTGTTCTATGTATAATTATACACATCTACATAGAAAAACAATGCGTTCCTTTAGATAGGTATAATACTGTTTGATACTTCTTTCTTTTTACGTACGTAGGCTTATATTGTACTACTGAGCTGTGTACGACCTTGTACCATCCCCTTTTTACTACAGGACAAGTACAAAGACGGCCGTAGTGGAACCATACATTGTGGAATTTCCTTAGGTATCAAACGTTGAACAAGCTGCCGGCTTCCTTGTTTCCCGAAATACATATATAATCTAGATCTTTTCAAGGTCAGAGTGAATAGGTATCTTCTAAGTCTGCGTGCTTCATCTTCGATCACATCATTGCTTACCATCAGGCGAGTTGGTGGACAAAGGCGGACTTATTTTTTGTATACTTATACTTTTCATTTTCCATAAAAAGTAATGTTATTTATATTTACGCGTTGCCTGTTTTTTTTCATAGAAAACATTGTAAACCAATTAGGGATTGAGTTACGTAATAAATAACCGAAGAATATAACGATATAACGTCAATATGGCAATTCTGGCGGAGTTGTTGTTTATAGCCTGTGGCTTTCATTTCATCTCATTAAATCTCAACCAAAATAATATACCTAACTAATTTTCCAGAATAGCTTCATTACCCTCGACGCGTCATGCAGCAATCTTGAATCACTGTCGATAAAATATTGATAATATTATACTAACAGAACGCATAGGTGCAACATGATAGCAAAAACGGGCTCGCCGCAACACCAGCGCTTGTCATATCACTTAGTATTATGCTGAGGTGAGCTCCTGTTTTGTAACTTTCCCGGAATCACAGTGTTTATCAGTTGTCACAAATTTAAAAAAAAAAACTTTTATAAGCATTATGCTAAAAAACTGTAGGTCTTTTATAAAGCCCGCTGATCCTTATTTGAGAAGCTGATTTTATTCTCGCGATTTCAGATTTGTGCCCATAGTAAAAAATGATTTTAATTATAAGTTAGTTCACTTTCGCCTTAGTATATTCTTAACCAGGGTTCGTTAAAGATTCGATATTTCTAATTAATATCAAAATATAGTTTTTTTATATATATCCGATATTTATCGGGTATACGTATATCGGATACGCAGTATGGGACAATGTCAACGAGAGTGATGAGCGCAACCAAACACAAAAAAAACCAATCAAGTAAAACGGCCATTCAAATGCCGTTGAGAGACAGCTGTAGAGGAACTGCCACTCGCAGCGACCAATTTCCCCACGGGTCGTGGCCTCTGGCGCCCAGCTTTGGCAAAGGGGAGAAATCTTCGAGGACAAATCTCAGCACGCCATACAAAAGAATGTGGAAGGACTGACTGACTGTAAGGGACAAAAAACATTGTTTCAAGCTATCGCGGTGAGATGTTTATTTACAGAATTCTTCAGTCTGAACAGCTCATGCAACTGTAATGGTTTATTATCCGATAATTAATCATATGTGAACAATAGTATGTCATGGCAAGTTGTTTAAATACCAACTTCGGGGCGCAAGTTCTACTCGTCTTCTTTTATTTTGCCATTACAGTATTACACCCTACAATACTACTTATGATTGATTGGCGTGATGTGATTATACATACATACGAGTATAAGAGCCTACGACGACCAAACCAACATTATTAATTTAATACATTTATG
This sequence comes from Biston stratarius, assembly GCA_950106695.1. NCBI lineage: Eukaryota > Metazoa > Arthropoda > Insecta > Lepidoptera > Geometridae > Biston > Biston stratarius. The sequence goes on from OX467112.1 coordinate 26,137,999, forward strand.
ACAGTGTTTGTCTCATGATATAATATTTTGGCAAAAGTGGCGGTGGATGGAGTTTTTATGGCGTAATAAAGGTTACATTGTCTTTCGTGAGGAGTTTTGGAGTTGGTTTCTTTCGTGCCACTGGAATGAGTATTGTTGGTAACTTTATTGTTTTTATACAGTGGTTCTACAAATAGTATTGGAAATGTTATTTTCGCTTTACGCATTTCGTTTTCCCTTCTTGTCAGAATGGTTGCCTTCAAAATTAATGGAAAAACCAGTATATCTCGAAGAAAATAAGTTAAGTGTTTTTATAACAGTGTGGCACGTGACTTGAGTGTGAATCGCGACATACTTTAGGAAGCAAGCCTTTGTTGGTAGTAATTACAGAGAATACTTGATTAATTGCGAAAAAATGATATTGAAAGTTATGTTTGTGTGATCAAGGAGCTTTATATGTAAGCATCGGAATGGTTAGGAGGAGGCTAAATTTATTTAAATTTAATATGTATCTACCACCGCAGTACCAGATATTCTACCGCCAAGCAGTAGTGTGTAAACATTACTGTGTTCCGGTTTGAAGAGTACTGCAGCTAGCGAAATTACTAGGCTGTTGTTAACCATCTAATGTCTCAAACTAATGAGCGTCAATTCAGTGATGTTATGAACTTTGTTTTGTTACTTAAAGTTCTGTGTATAGCTGTAATGGCCATGGACAGGCGCTATTTCTTACCATTAGGAGAGCGTATAATACGTCTCAATAATTTAAAATATAAAAAATAAGAATACGGCAGCGATCCCCTGGACTTTGTATTGTAACTGCAATGCAATGGTCATGGACTGGAATTGTCTTTAACTATCAGGAGAACGTGTTATTTTTTATTTTTACAACAAAAAGTATCGTTCGTAGTGTGATATTTTACATAGCAATAAAACTAAAACCATTAAAAAAAACATTTGCAAATTGAGAACCTCCTCCTTTTTTGAAGTCGGTTAAAAATAAAAAGTAAGAAATAATGGTTTCATTATTTCTTAAATCAATTTTTTCAATTGAATTATTATTATTATGATTCTAGTAGAAATAAAGTATAGAATCACAAGCACAACACTATTTTTTCTCGTAAGGTAGAGCTCTGCCAGAAAAATACTCGTACTTTTGCATAACAAAATTTGAACGACGAAAATATATTTTCCTTTCAAGGAGACTATCCTCGTTAGGGGCATAGAATATAAAAATAGTTGGTGTAACTAAGGGTCAGAACCAACATAAATCAATTTGGGCACATTCTACATATATTTAACCTACAAGTAAAAAGAAAAAATCATAATAATCACTAATAGTATCCATGTGAAAGTTTGTATGTTTGGATATTTGTTACTCAAAAACCGCTGAACGGATTTGAATAAAATTTTATTACATATAGGATACTTTATGACAGTCCTGTTGGCTCATTGGTAGTATATCTTTGGTATATTTGGTTATTGGTAGCTGTAGGGCGTGGGTTCGATTCTCACTCTGAACAAACACTTTATGGTAAAAATCTGTTCTGTGTCTGTACGTATGTATTTACATAAAAAAAGAAATATTTAAGTATTCTATCAGTTATTTGACTTCCATCATACAAGTTCTGCTTAGTTTGGGGTCAGATGACGCTGTGTTTAATGTCCTACGATATTTATTTATTTATTATTTTCATACCGAAAAATGTTATTTCTCCAGGAGGATTACAGAATTATTAATTTTTCGTAAATTCTGCGAGCTAAACCAATTTTTTTTTGTGAAATTCCACGCCGGCGATTTCCCTTGTAACAGCTAGTATTTCATAGAACTTAATGTTTTAGTCAGCCTATGCAGCAGCATTAGTTGATGTAATGAGTTTGTTTTGTTAGATATATTACTATTTATTATTTGATTTGTTTTGTAACGATGATAGCTCAGTGGTTAGCGCGGTCGGTTCGCATGCCGAAGGGCGTGGGTTCAAACCCCAACAATGAGCTTGAGCTGCCGGTGAAGGAAAACATTGTAAGGAAACCATAGCTATAGCTTGCTAGTACTCGGCTGGCTAGCCACCACCCTCAAGTTGAAAATCTGCCGCCAAGCATCTAACGGTGTGTTCCGGCAGCCTTACTTGAGAGCCAGTACTATTCCAGGCTAGGTGTGCTTTACCATTTTCGACCACACCGTCATTTAACATCAGGTGAGCCGTGATCAAACACCTAGCCTGCCAACCGTAAAAAAAGAAGATCTTTGAGTATCTTTGAACGATCGAGATGCACTGGAGTCTAATAAATTCTAGTCCAGTACATGGAACGTTTTCATGACAAATTCATAAACTTAATTACGCGCATAAAGATTTATGAATGTAGATACAAGGCGTCATAATTGAGTTATTTTAATTCTATGACGAACGACAGTTTTAGCCTACGGCACATTCTCAGCTGTCCGTTTATAAATGAAAATACTAATTTTATGTTTGACATTTACATGGTCTAATGTAGGGGAAACGATATATTTATTATCTTTATGAATGAGACGACAGTTTTGATCCATAAAGAACATGGCTAAATGTCTTTGAAGAAATAATTTTAATTTAATTTGTTTTTCATCTTTAACTCTTTGAATTTAATAGTCAGAACTGATCATAATCATCATAGTCAGTTTACTTGGTGGTAGATTTCCTTAGCAGGAGGTCGTCTAGGTACCACCGCAATACCAGATATTCTGCCGCCAAGCAATAGTGTGTAAGCATCACTGTGTTTTGGTTTGCAGGGCGAGCTGGCAAAATTACAGGGCTGTTGAGACTAACCATCTAATGTCTAAAAGTTGTGAGCGCCAAAGCAGCGATACAGGGCTGTTGAGACTAACCATCTAATGTCTCAAAGTTGTGAGCGCCAAAGCACTTTGTTTTGCTATTCAAAGTTCTGTGTATCGCATTAGTCATGGACAGGCGTTATCTCTTAATATTAGCAGAGCGTTTCGTTCGCGTCATTCATTTTACATTAAAAAAAGTCTATGGCACGCTATTTCGACCGACGTTATTTTCATTCCTACCGACATATTTTACTAAAACTTATACTACATAATGTGATTGATACAACTTCAACTTTTGATGAATGGCCTTTGCGAATGTACTTACTTCACAATTCTGTCAATGTCATGTGGAATAAATAGACTGTTACTCAAAGAGATTGGGTCCAGTGAATGTTGTGTACAGTACGGATCACAGGCTTTCTGTGTTTTCCCCTTTTCTGTGACAAAACATTGAAAACTAACTACATATGACAAAAGATCAACACAAATAAGTGAATGATAACAATTCACAAAAGTGACAAATTTCCAAGTTCAAAATGACATTAATTAGATTAACTACTTCTTTTTCGTCTTTGGCATCTCACTTTGTGCCCTTGCCAGTGTCCAGTATTTTAATATTTTTTAGTTATGAATCTAGAGAAATAAGTCTAAGTCAGAGTCACGAAAAGTAAAAAGTCATGTTTTATCACATTATATAGTTTTCTAACACACGTGCACGTAACTCGGCTTGTTATGATTTTAATCTGGGTGTCTTCAAGTCGCAAATTATTGGTTTCTACTACCTCTTAAATATATTGCTTTCATCTTTCAAAAAAAAAAAACATTAATATTTTTATTCCAACAAGAAACATAATTGGAATATAATACATGCATGCATTTGATTTTACAAAATTTCCGATTTATTACTTATTTAAAACAAACTTTTAATTACACGTCTTTATAAACTAACCCAAAGATCAAAACGACCTCTATTTCGACGATTACCAATTTTAATAATACGACGATAAAAATATCTATGAGTAATATTGAGAATAATATTGTATTTGTATCGTTTGGAACACGTTTTCTATTTCAATTTCCTTTTGAGATAAATAGAATTGCGTATGAAATCGGTAAGTAGGTAATGTTGTTTCCTTTTTACCTACTTACTGAATAATTGTTGTGCGCTGCTCACAAATCATTTGTATAATTGTAATTTTAATAACTATTTTGTGTTAAGCATTAGTGTTAATGGAATTTTTGTAACGAACTGAAAATATTTTTTTCACGATATAAATATGAAACATCGTCTTCATTCTTGGAATTGATTCCGTAGTAAAAGTTGTTCTTTAAAGATAAGTAAATTGAGAACAATGCAGAGCCCTTTCGGCGTAGTAACCGTTCCATGTTACTCTAAATATGTAATTACATTTGATTACGTTTTTACATTTAATTTGTATTATTAATAGTAAGTGTAAATAAAATACTTCGCCATTATTAAGGACCTGTTCTGCATGGATGAAAATATAAAGTTCATTTCGGGTTAAGGCGGTATCTTGCTTTTATTCATTTTAGTTTGCATTACTGAAATATAACTTTTGAATAAAAATATATCTTTATATTAAAATTCACGATATAGCCAAGAACTTTGTAGAAGCATAAACGTAATTTAGAATTGTCTTAAAATAATAATAAAGAATAATTATTGTTTCTACGAAAGACTAGTTACAAAATTTAACTTTAATATTTTTTTGGACATTACATTGCATTTTAAAGTTATTAAAGTACCTAGGCTGTCGATTAGTTTGTTATTAGACTGTATCGAGGAAACTGAAAAAAAAAAAACAGTAAAGAAATGTTTTCTAAAAATATATCGATGCGCCCTAAAAGACAAAGTTTTCCAATAAGTATTCTAAGTATTCTGGGCAACATGTCGCGTTTTATTATAGTTGGCAACTACCGCCCACTTATATGAGACCGCTGCCGTCTGTTGTGCAGCTATTCTTCAATAAAGTTCGGAGATTAACTTTTCTCCCATGAAGGGCCTCAAATAAAAATTCGAAAAACCAAAAAGTCAATTTGCTTGAAATATGCCGGAGACTGTGTTTTCAGAAGAATACAATATGAGTGTCTTCAAATCAAGAGTAAACGGGTTCATTCTAGGTAAGCGTGTTCCATCCTAGACTAAATCGTTGCTTAACATCTGACAGGATGTAGTCACACGCAAACCTATTCAAATAAAAAAAACATCGCCTAATTAACAAAGAAAACAATGATATGATAAAGTATTGCACGTAACTTTTACTAATTAATTTTATTTATCACAGGCCTACACCCATTTTAGTGCCTAGAATTTTAGACCTGATTTTAAGTTTGTCTTATATGGTGATATCAAAAATGCTACTGTTTTTTCTGTATCAGGTCTAATTCATGAGATTAAAAAAATACAATTTTTACAATAACCTCAATTTATTTTGGCATTAAACGTCAAGAAACTGTCTTTTAAGTGATTTTCTTAAATGAAATTGTCTTGGTTAACGTAGAATTCGCCAGCAATAATCAGCCATCATATGAATTTCCCACCTGGCTTGATATCTATTCTCTATCTATAGTCTTTACGTCTTGATGGAAATGTTCTCCTTGTTCAATTAATAAATAATTATTGGCTTGTTAAACACATTTTACACTCAAAACGTATAGTTACCAGTATAGTTTTACAAGTTACCTACTTATCGAAATAATGTTTTGAAAACAACGTTCAAGAATCTAATCATAAATAATAATTTGTTTTTGCCGCTTAAAAATGTTAAATAGACATACAGCGCCTTAAGTTAATATCTATGTTCTAAATGTAATTATCCCAAATAATGAGGTACATCAATACGTAATTGTTGTGAATGTGGACGGTAGGAGCAATGATAACTACGGCAGCTCAATGCACACTCCTTTATTTAATATACGGCGCGGTGGACGCAGCCACCGCTACCTATCTATACGTACATATACATTCATACGTACCATCTTTCCCTCCTAACTAAAAAAGGTTTCTATAATTAAACGCCGGCTTGTTTCTCCGAGTACGGCGTAACGACGTCGGAGCGGCCAACGGCGTGTCGCTCGCGGCGGCTGTACCCGGCGGCGACGCTTCGCTGCGGATGGGAGTCCTGGCTAGTATTTCCACGGTTCCACGTTCTTCCTCCGCCTCGGACATGTCGGCCGTCTCGTCAGCCGCGGGGTGCTCCGGTCTCGGTGTCGCGGCGGCGGCAGGAGAACGCTGCGAGCTGGCGCCCGCCGCCTGCGGAGTGGTTGCGGCCGGAGCCTCGGAGGCCCGCGGGCTGCCCGTCTCCTCTGCCGGCATAGTCACGTCCCATCTATGAGCCGCTTTCTCCATAATTCCACTACTCGGAATATCTATTTGCTTTTTATAAATCTGGTTTTTATGCCGCACCACATCTTTACTACTGTCTGTTAATTTAATTTTGTACATTATTTTGCCAATCTTCTTTATGATTACTCCTTGGAGCCAATTATATTTGTTTTTGTTTGTATAATATTTTACATAAACTTCATCCCCCTTTTCATAGTCTTTGTATCGTTTGCCGCCGTAGCGCCTAGCCTGTGAGCACTGTTTACGTCCGACGAGTTTAGATAACTCCGTGGATAAGGGTGCATCGGTGGCCGTAAACAAATCTAACCTCGATCGGAGTTTATGCCCGAATACTAGTTGAGCTGGAGAGGTCTCAGTAGTCGAATTGTAAGAATTACGATAATCGAATAAAAACTTTGATAGATGGCACTGAATATCGTTAACCTTCACTCCCGATAAAAGAAATGTTTTTATGCCCCTTTTAATTATTTTTACAGACGATTCCGCCTGGCCATTACTCATCGGGTGAAAAACGGGTGATACTAAATGAGTTATGTGATTCAACTCACAGAATTTTTTAAACCCTTGTGACGTCAAGGATGTACCGTTATCGCTAACAATGGTATTCGGAATTCCAAAACGAGACATAAAGTCGCACAATTTCGTAATAACAGATTTTGTCGTGATATCATTGTTCATAACATAACATTCGACCCACTTCGAGTACGCATCTACGATAACTAAAAACATTTTATTGTGAATTGGGCCTAAAAAGTCTAAATGAATCCTATGGAAAGGCGCCGGCGGGTGCGGCCAGGGCGCGAGCGCGGCGCGCGCCGGCGCCGGCCGCAGCGCGCAGCATGCGCCGCACGCCGCCGCCAGCCTCTCGAGCGCGCCGTCGATGCCCGGGAACCAAACCCGCGCTCGGGCTTCCGCTTTCATTTTCACGATTCCAAAATGTGAACTATGTAACTCGTTTAATATTTCTTCCTGGTATTTTCCGGGAATGACTACCTTGTGCCCCCTCATTACGACACCGTTTTCTATTGAAATTTCGTTTCGGCATAAAAAATACGGTTTAACTAGCGGGTCGTTTATCTTTCGCGGCCAGCCTTGTGATACATACTTAGACACGGTTTTCAAAACTACGTCCTTGGATGTTTCAGTTCGCAACTGTTCCGTTGTGAGCGGTAAACACCCTTCGATTGCGAAATTAACATAAGCAGCTACCTCCGACGCTGATATCTCCCTCCCGCTCGCACTCGAGATCGCCGCCTGTATCGCGCTCTCGCTCGCATTCGCAGCCGGTACTGCTCGCGATAAGAAATCAGCTGTGTTTGCGCCGCTTTTTATATACTCGATCGCATAGTTGTACGCGCCCAGGAATATTGCATATCGCTGCAATCGGTTCGCCGATACCTCTGGAATGCCTCGGTTTTTACCAAATATTGCCGTCAGCGGCTTATGATCTGTGCACAGTATGAAAGGTTCAGATCTACCATATAGATACTGATGGAACTTCCTTACTCCGTATATGATCGCTGTAGCTTCTTTCTGAATTTGTGAATACTTTTTCTCTGCTGTATTTAGCGAACGCGACGCGTAAGATACTGGCTGTTCAATTCCATCAGTACCTACCTGCGAAAGAATGGCTCCGAGCCCGTCTTTCGACGCGTCAACGGTTAAGATGTGTTTCGCATTATTATCAAAATGCGCCAGTGTGTTATCCGACGCTAAACTTAATTTAATCGAATTAAACGCTTCGATTTGTTCGGTGGTCCATTGCCACTTCGCACCTTTTTGTAACAACGCATGCAGCGGGCTTAGAATACTCGCTGCATTTGGTACAAAAGCCCTGTAGTAATTTAACAAACCCAAAAATGATTTTAACTCACTCACGTTCTTAGGTACTGGTGCATACATAATCGCTTCTACTTTGTGCGGATTTTTCCGAATACCATTTTTGTCAATAATATAACCCAAATAAGACACTTCCTTTTGATAGAAAAAACATTTCTCCTTACGCAATGTCAGCCCAGCTTCGTTTAAACGGCGGAGAACTTCGTTTAATTTGCTGTCATGTTCGGAGAGGGACCCAGTTATTAAAATATCATCTAAAAAACTGAGTACCCCTGGAATGTTACCTACGATCGACTCGATCACGCGTTGAAAAATAGCCGGCGCGCTCGCCAACCCGAACACGAGTCGCGTGTAGTTGAAGAGGCCGCGCGGTGTGTTAATACATGTCACGTTTTGAGAGTCATTATGAATTTTAACCTGATTATAGGCCATAGATAAGTCTAGCTTACTAAACACGACCCCCCCATGTAACTTAGCGAACAGTTCTTGTGCTGTGGGTAAAGGATACTTCTCTACGAGTAATTGTTTATTGATGGAAACCGAGTAATCAGCACAGATACGCACACTGCCATCATTCTTAAGAACGGGCACTATCGGTGACGCATACTCGGAATATGGAACCGGTTTTAGAATACCTAACGCTACTAATCTACCCAACTCGTCGTTAACCGCGTCTCTTAACGCGAACGGCACCGACCGCGACTTATAAAACACCGGCTTGGAATCTGATTTCAGTGGTAACTTAACTTCAAACTTGGTAAAACAACCTAACTCGTCCGAGAACACTTTCGGAAATGATTTAGCGAGATCATCATGCATGCTATGCACGTGAGCGTCTCTCGTGCCCAGCGTTGTCACAAGACGTAAATTAAACGCGCGCATAAAATCGCGCCCGAGTAATGGAGGGCCGCCTCGTCGAATTACGCACATTGGGAGGTTCTCTGAATGTCCACGATAATTTATTCTTATAACCATTATGCCGACTACCTCCATTTGTGTACTCGTATAAGTAAACAATTTTTTTGTTGGTGGTGATAACGGTACATCCGAAAATTTTAATTTATACATATTTTCGGAGATAACTGACACAGGGGAACCGCTATCGATTTCACAACTAACCTCTCGACCTTCCAAGCTCACAGTATCAGACATCGGCACCTCATTATGACACACGATATTAAATACGCACTCACCGTCATCACCCTCACCGTCAGAGTTACCTCGCTCGACGTAATTCACTTTCTTGTTAGGGCACATTCTTCTCAAGTGGCCCTTCCGCGAGCACCCTCTACACGTATAATTGGAGAACCGGCATTCAGCCGTACGATGGCTTCTATAACCACACACGTCACAGGTTTCACTGCGATCCTGGGATTTTTTCGCAACCCCTCCTTCTTTCCGCTGATTTATTTTAAAAACGGCATCGCGCGAGGCGGCGGCCGCGCCCGCGGAGCTGCCCGCCGGCCCGGCGGCCGCGGCGCCCGCGCGCGCGCACCGCACGCTCTCCGCGATGTCGACGGCTTTTCCTAGCTTCAAGTCCTTAATGTCTTGAGCAAACAGCTTGTCCCGCTCATGTCCGGGCAGCATTCCTATCACGAACTTGTCCAACAGCGAATCTTCCAAGTTCTTGAAGGCACAATGCGCCGCGAGTCCCCGCAGACGCGCGGCCCACTGCGAATGAGTTTCGCCGATTTCCTGCACCGCTGCGTAAAATTTCTGTCTTTCCGCAAATCCACAGCGCTTCGGAGTGAAATGACTGTCCAGAATGCGTATTACACAGTCGTAATTTTGTGTATCCAGGTCCTCCGGCAGGGCGAGATCGCAAGCCAGTTGGTACGTCGACTCGTTGAGTGCGCTCAGCAACACCGCCTTCCTTTTCACCCCCGCTTTGTCCGTACTCTCATCTAAATTATTCACGATGAACCATTGGACTAATCGACTCTTATATATTTTCCAGTCCTGGGTTTGGTGATCAAACCCATTTATGGCTCCCATCGCACTTGTAACTCCAAACATTTTTTCTTAATGTGGGTAGGCCTCGTCGCCAATTGTTGTGAATGTGGACGGTAGGAGCAATGATAACTACGGCAGCTCAATGCACACTCCTTTATTTAATATACGGCGCGGTGGACGCAGCCACCGCTACCTATCTATACGTACATATACATTCATACGTACCACGTATTCATTCATACGTATAGTACACTCCTACTAAATACTGCGTAAATGCAAATCTAAGCAAACCCTAGCCCAAATATTTGCTCATTTACTGAATCGCTCTCGAAATGATTGCGAGGTTCAACCGTACTTAGCCTAATGTCTGAACAGGATCCACTTTACAAGTATTGGTACTTACTTGGACGAGTGAACAACATATCCAAGCGAAGTGAAGCTGGAAGTCACTACTCTTATATAATACTCTATCGAGTTTTAGTATTTGAAAACCAAAACAATTTGGTAAGTATTCTTGTGTAAATCGGTTGTTACTAAAATGTTTATATAAGATAGGAATTTAAAGGACTTGGATTTTCTTTCTATTTCATATTTAGGGTTATCACAGTTAATCTGTGTGTATATTTGTTTGTTAATTTCCCGGATTTGGAACAAAGAAGGATAGCAGTACATTTTCAGCCTAGTGGAGAGAAGCCGCGTGCATAAATGAAACTTGTACGAACTGATAGAGCAAATTAAATAGATTTAAATTATAAATTGGATCATCTTTCTGGTAGTTGGGAGAAAAAAGTTATTGAAAAAACATACGCTCGTAACGTACCTACTCACATTAACTCACGATATAACGGAATTAAATTGGATGACGATGACATTATTTTATTGAGTGACATTATATAGATAGAACTAGGATGCGACGTGATCCCAACGAAAACAATATCATGAGAACTATAGTGTGTATTCGGATAATACACAAATAATAACTATAATAATTTAACGCATTAAAGTTAGTTTAAAAAAAAGCTTAATAAATTATGCTTAATATTGAAAACCACAAAAATATAACATGAATTTCTACATATACGTATAGGCAACATGAATGGCGTGTCATTTCTTTTTTCTGGAGCCAGGCGCATTCTGCCATCCTTATTTGGAATTATTTTTATCTAATTTTTTTTCTTCTAATTATCTCCATCTTCGGCCACATCGTCGCTTTCCATTAGGTGAGATCGTGGCCAAAAGTATGCCTAGTCCGTTATAGAAAAAAAAACGCGATGCGCAAAAAGTATTCAACGAAAAAGAATTATATAAATGAAAAAGTTTGTATGTATGTTTGTTATTTCTTCACGCTGAAACGATGGGACGGATGAAATTTAGAATGAATATAGCTTACACCTGGATTAACACATAGATTTACTATTTGTCCCGGAAAATGCGAGTGGGACTGCAAAGTAGTATGAAAATAATTAAAGGAAGATTTGATTATTTGATACTACTTTGCATTTTGTGGATCAACAGATTCCTTTTTACGATTTCAGAGTTAAATGTCACTATATATATGTATGTTATGTGTTATGTAAGTAAAAGGTAGTTAATAATATACAAAGACCCATTACCGATTTAGTTGTAGCACTGTATAATAGTGTCACCTTTTCTAACTGTGGTTAAAATAATTATGTATAAGTAAGCACATACGTAGTTAGTCTAAATCTAATCTATGCTATAATCAATACCGTCTTTACCATAAAGGCACATGGGGCCCGTGCCCAGGGCCCCCATCTTCACGAGGGCCCCGATATATTCGCTTACATTACATATTTTTTTAAATATTTAAAAACCTATACAATTATAGTATAAAAATGTATAGCCTTTTTCACTTTCCAAAAGGGCCCCAAATTATTGTGCCCAAGGGCCCCGGGATGGCCTAAGACGGCCCTGGCTATAATAATATTGTAAGCAAATATAAAACATAACAACTTTTATTTTATATTGTCCTACTTATACACGAGTGTCAATGTGTGAGTAAGTTCACTTGCATAAATATCCCCGCTAAACCGCAACAGGGTAAAAATGTCACCTAAGCCACCCCATCACGTGTTATCTCGGATTTTATTCACATTCTGACCTCTGCCACCTTCCCAAGGTCACTAAGGTCACGAGAAAGCAATTGGGTTCAGTATATATAATACTAAAACACAAACAAACAGTATGAGAAGTTACGCTTTAATTGTAAGTAGGTAGAGGTATTTTAGAATTGTTAAAAATAGCGAGATAAAGGGTTGTCGTTGCTGATCATATAACAAGCTTTTATTCAACCTGCCTCGTTAGTCTGGGTCATGACTTGCAAGTTGAATTAGAACCATTCTCTCTTATACTACAGTATTGAAATATGACACGTTAGTTCAGATCTGATGACAATGCATTTTCATAGTGGACCATGGCATAGCGATGATAGTTCTATGGTTAGCGCGGATTCATGTAAACACAATAACAATTTTTTACACGTTATCCATGGTATTCTGCACGTTATTCTGTTTGTATGTGGACGAGGGTTATATGTTGCCATGACTTTATTGTTTTCTAAGGAGTTCACCAGTCTGTTGATAGAAAAGTTAGATTGGCGGGCGTTGTTTTCGATCTTGTGGTCCTCGGTTGATGGGATGAAAAGCTATGTTTATAAGTTATTTAGCTGAAACTTATCAAACACTAGTGGTTACGATTACCGAAGCTGAATACAATTTTAAATATTTGTGTTTTGACATGATTATATGTAAGCTTGCGTAGTGGGAGCCGATTTAGAAAACTGATGATAACAACAATGGGGGATATCCAGGAGGTGTCCACGAAACAGGCACACCGATTCTTTTGACACCAGCATCGCTTCGCTCTTTTTTATTATACGGATATCGTATACAGAATTATTTATAAGCATGGGCCATATACTAAGAATTACATTCAAAACTCTGATATCCTAAGAAAAAAAATTGTCGCTCCATACATTTCGTTCGGGAAAACGAACTTTTTCAAAGGAAGTGTTTTTTTTTTAAATGTTTGACAGGCTAGGTGTTTGACCACAGCTCACCTGATGTTAAGTGACGGTGTTGTCGAAGATGGTAAAGCACACCTAGACTGGAATGGTACCGGCTCTCAAGTGAGGCTGCCGGAACACACCGTTAGATGCTTGGCTGCAGATTTTCAATTAGAGGGTGGTAGCTAGCTAGTCGAGTACTTGGCCGGTTAATAGTAATAATTTATTCATAAAGTGCCGAATTATGTGCGCGAGTGTAGGTAAGTAACATAATGTAATGAAACACGAATTTTCCCTTCGAAAATTCCATCGAAGCTTGTAGTAAAGTTACCGCTACTACTTTACTATGGCATGACCAAAATCGACCACAACTTACTATGTGTGAGTTTGACTTATTTAACTTGATTTTTCATAACGTTAAGTGTTATTAAATAACTGATTGTTTTCCATGTAAAATAATATACATTAATATATGTACATAATTGAAATATATAAATACTTGACACTGGTAAATGCATAGAGTTCATAAGCAAGCTAAGATCTTGGCTTCAAGACCTTGTTTTATGACTTTGACGATTATTTCAGAATAAGAGATTATTGAATTACTAGTAAGTAATTATACTTTTTTTATTGACATTTAAGCATCATCATCATCAGCCATAGGACGTCCACTGGACATAGGCCTCCTCCTGGGGGGGTTTTGCAAATACTCGCCACGCTTGGCAGGCGAGTTGGCGAGCGCAGTTAGGTGTGATTGTTCAAGGAAGACGCTGCTGCCCATCTTCCGGATTACATCCCTTAGCCGACTCTTACGGCAACCACAGGTAGAGAGGGTGGGGTACAATGATTACGAATTTAATCATATCATGCGATATTTAATCATATTGACATATTTTATATTTGACATATTAGTAGGATTAAAAAAAAAAAAATTGACATTTATAATGTTATTTTTAAATATGAATGGAAATGACCTGTAATTTTGATGTTATTAATAAATATTTGTATTTGTATCTCATACTTTTTACAACCTGTCTTGAATAAGGGTTTCATTCTAGTCACTGTGTTGTTCCCTTGTTTTACCTATGACAAACACGTGTGGCTGAAATTAAGTAATGGACAACTTATTGTTCTACAAAAGCCCAGGTCATCGTTAACAATACACTTTTAGCATTAATCGCTTATTTACGGGAGCGATGTAATTAATTTTGGGTCGTTAACAAAAAAAAAGGTAGGTTTCATACAATATACTTACGTATCTGTATAGGAAGCTCTATTGATAGATGAAAACGAGTATTCTATTGTATTACGCTTTTGGCGAGCCCTTAATTACTACGCGCTTTAGAATTTTTTTGGTTTGTTTTTTAATCGAATAACTAATATTTCTTTACTAAATTAACATTAATATTTTAAATGTGAATGTTTGTTCGTATGTTGGTATGTATGTCTGTTACTCACGCTGAAGTAGCTGAGCGGATTTGGATCAAATTTGGAATGTAGAGCTTATACCCTGGATTAACACATAGGTTATTTTTTATCCCGGATAATGCTACTTAAACCTAGTATTTAATACTAATACTTTATCTTTCAGTTTCTCCCACGTTTTCCAGGATAAAAAGCCTATGTGTTAAAGTAAGGTATAAGCTATCTGCATTCTAAATTTCATCTTAATTCGTAAAGCCATTACAAGATGTAACAAACATACAATTACATGCACATAAACAAACATCCGCGTTATTTTTATTAGTGATGCATTTCAGGAAATTGCTCACATCTACATTTATCCAATAATATTTATAAATATATAAGGAATATTTTGGACCGAGGATATTCGACATTTTAATAAAATTTATCAATGTAAACGTTAACAGCAAGTCGAGTATCGACAGTAGTGATTTTACGGCTGACTATATAAATACATACATAGGTATATGTATATATATTCTTCTGCATACAGTTGTCAAACTGAGTCAGTGGGCTTTATTATAAAATACTAGCTGGGGCTGGTTTCACTCGCCGTCGGCTTGTAAGGGTCGTATCGCGAAGTTTAGTAAAGATAACATTTTCCAAGAAATTAGCTATCTTATATATATATTTTTCCAAATCCGACTGGTAGTTCCAGATATTAGCGCGTTCAACCAAACGACCAAATAAACCTCATAGATCATCTCTGTGTCCTTTTTAGCTTTCTTAGTTTACAGGCTTGATTTTGACCACAGCTCACCTGATGTTGAGTGACGTTGTGGTCGAAGATGGGAAACACACCTAACCTGGATTGGCCCTAACCTAACAGAGTCCTACTGAAGTCTATATACTCATTAACGACTTTGGTTTTAAGATCTATTTGTGTGTGAAATGCATTGCTTTGATTGTGCGATTAATAATAAAGTACAAATTGTAGCCGTTTGTAGCGATGATAGCTCAGTGGTTGGTGCGATAGATTCACGCGCCGATGGGCGTGGGCTTAAACCCCAATAATGAGCTTGAGCTGCCGGTGAAGGAAGAACATTGTGACGAAACCATAGCGTGGTGGTAGGGAATATTCTAGTATTCGGCTGGTAGTCATTCTCAAGTTGAATATCTGCCGCTAAGCACCTAACGGTGTGTTCCGGCAGCCTCATTTGAGGGTCGGTTTCATTCCAAGCTAGGTGTGCTTTACTATCTTCGATCACAACGTCATTTAACATCCGGTGAGCTGTGGTCAAACACATAGCTTGTCAAACATAAAAAAAACCTTATTAGCACTTTAGTAGCGCAAGTGGAACGCCTGCTTAAAATGAGCAACATTATTTCTAGTACGCTATCACAAAATATTGCCAGGCGTTAAGCTTGTTCTTGCTCTATTTATCCGAAAACCTGTCAATCCCCAGCTCAGCCATCCTGTTGATTTATCAAAAGTCATAAATCACTTGGAAGAAAAAAAAGCTGACTGGCGAAGATAACGCCCATTAGTATATAGGCCGCTGTATAAATCTTGTAAAGAACCTCAAGGCATGTCGAACCACGAGTAATGTAGACAGAGCAGATAATTCTAGAAATGCGTATCGAATCTCGCTGTAAGAAGCCCAGTTACATAGTTTTGGAGTAGTTTGCGTTATTTTACTGCGAAATTTGATTACGTAAAGCTACCTTCAGCAATTTTTTATTGAATTGCATCAATGGAATGGAATAGATACGAGTTAATAGATTATTTCAAGTTTCGGCAGCCTAGGGCAAGGATGGCAAGCCAATACACACAGCCCTGTTGGCTCATTGGGAGTATGTCTGCCTGAGCTGTAGGGCGTGGGTTCGATTCCCGCCAAGGATAAATGTTTGGTATAAACAAATGTTTGTTCTGTGTCTGGGTGTTCTGTATGTATTATAAGTATGTATTTACAAAAAAAAAAAGTATTTATGTGTCCTATTAGTTATCTGACTTCCATCACACAAGCTCTGCTTAGTTTAGGGTCAGATAGTGCTGTGCGTAATGTGTCCTACAATATTTATTTAATAGCACGCGTGCCATTGATGGCACGCGACACAATGTTTTGGGCACGCCACGCACTAAAACTCAGTGCAACATATTATTTTTTTGGTAATAAATAAAGAGTTGTGAGTTCATAGTATATATATATATATATAGTTCTATACTTTTCTATTGTCACTGAATCAAAATTTTTTGACGGCACGTCTATGGCCTCATTAAAAACTTCCTTACAAAAAATGGCACATTGGTCCGAAAGGTTCGTCACCGTCTGGCTTCCAATCTGGAGAGAAGAGAAAATCCAAGAATTTCAGTGATTATAGAAGATATAAAAAAACATGTTTTTGTGCACTAAAATTGCAAACGCTGGCAAAATTGGTTGAGATGTACGAAAACAGGCTGAGTTAATCAAAGCCAACTATGTGCCTATAGGTATACTTATTTGTGATGTACGGTAGCAGTTATTCTCAAAGTAATTGCTAGAGCTTCGAAGTCCCGAAAATAGCAAGCTATCAGCCAATTGGAAGCCTGTTGCGATTCTTACAGTTATGTATATGGAAGGGCAAAGAACGTGACTGTTGAACTTTGGAAAGGATTAATTGTGTATACATATATCTTAGAGGGCTTGGATATTATATTTGGTGCGATTGTGGTAAGTAATGCTTTTATTTACTTATACGATATATTTACATTAAACAATTTTAAAACACTTACATGTTTTGCCAGCTTCTTTGTTTTCTGAGCGATTATCTATGTACCGTGGACTTTAATTAATTACCTTACACCGCCATCTATTAGAGTTTTATGGAACTCACAGATAAATAATTATACCTCTTTGTAGTACCTATAATAATAAAATAATTTGCAATAAAAAAATATTGCGATTATAAATTGAGATGTAAACTATCCTAACTCTCAAGTTAGACCAAGCAACGCAAGATTTGGTAAAAATCGGTTCAGCAGTTGAGGAGTTCATCGCGGACAAATAACGTGACACGAAATTTTTATATATAAAGATATAATTAACCGACTTCAAATACAAGAAAGATTAATAATATAATAATTCTTTTATTTCTTTAAACAATACAAGACAATATAAATACAAGAAAGATTCTCGTTTCGACCCGTATTTTTTTGTACTTATGTTTACCGATTACTCCACCATTTACCTTAAACCCGTACGAAACGAATTGATTCCACTTTAAAAAATTGTTTAGTTTTTAAGTCTGCCTTTGGCATTTGTGCTTGATTTAAGATATCAGGAGAAGCCATTGGTTTCCGAAATACATCATCAAGTATGCTTCATCAAGTTTTGTTCCTTCATATCAGGCAGGTTGTGTTCAAACGCAACCCTATTGTATTGACAATGTAAATAAATTTACACTTCTAATTAGAAGAGCTACTAAAATAATAATGATAATAATAAATAATTGATAATACACACACACACATGCTAATTTAATTAATGTAATTCGTCATATAGTAATAAAAAAAAAAAAATTGAGTTCACATTGCTCTGTTTTATAACGAAAATTTATTTCATTTTTACATTACAACTTGATCTCCAAACTACTTTCAATATATGAAATGTTTTATCAGACACCCTGTATGTTAGTGTTGCACAATACTCGTAGTAAAACTAAAGTCAAACTAGATCAATTGCACAAAAAGTTGCAATGCGAACTGTTCTGACAAGACAAATGCAATAATTGCATTATCTTTCGTTGTTATTCCACTAATATAAAAATGAGAAAGTTTGGATGGTTGGATGTTTGTTACTCAATCACGGCTGAACGGCTGAACGGATCTGGATGAAATTTTGCATGTAGATACTTTAGGCCCTGGAATACTTGATAATAAACATGGGATAATTTTCATCATCATCATCATCCATCACCACGCGGGTAAAATCGCGGGGCGCAGCTAGTGTCTATACTATATTTTTAGTTTAATCTTTGAAAATATTACGCTTGGGTATTAAAGATATCCATGTGGCAGATATCCAGCTCTATCCAATCCCATGTTAAGCAAACCTTGTACTATAGGAACTAGGTAATTAATAGAATACCAACTTATATACCCGTACGATATTTAGTGTAGAATTCTTGATATTGTCTTTCAAAGAAGCATTATGAATGTTTACTAGTTGCGTCCTCCTATGGAATGCATGTCTTTGTTATAGTTATACTTGGTGGTAGATCTCCTTTGCAGGAAGTCGTCTCACATCACATCATCAGCCATAGGACGTCCACTGCTGGACATAGGCCTCCTGGGGAGGGATTTTGCCAATACGCGCCACGCTTGGCAGGCGGGTTGGCGAGCGCAGTTAGATGTGATTGTTCAAGGAAGACGCTGCTGCCCATTTTCCGGATTACATCCCTTAGCCGACTCTTACAGCAACCACGGGTAGAGAGGGTGGGGTACTATTCTTACGCCGGCACTACCACGGCAATACGCCGGCACCACCAGCAAGGTCGTCTATGTAGGTACAAACGCAGTACCAGATATTTTGCCGCTAAGCAGTAGCGTGAAAACATTACTGTGTTCCGGATTGAAGGGTACTGCAGCTAGCGAAATTACAGGGCTGTTAAGGTTAACTCTATCAAAAGTTTCAACCTAATGAGCGCCAAAGCAGCGATGCCTTGGACGTTGTTTTGCTACTCAAAGTTCTGTGTATCGCTGCAATGGTCATCGACAGGCAATTATCTCTTACCATCAGGAGAGCGTCTCGTTCGTCTTATTACTTTTACATAAAAAAGTTATATATTCCCCTTTATGTACCTACGTATAAATATTCTCGTTATTGACACACACCGTCTTTTTGTTCCACTTATCGTCCTATGGTTGCCTGGAAGACATTGCTTTTAGCGATAAGGTCGCCAGTTGTTACACTTATTACTTATGTTTATTATTCTTTCGTATAAACAATCTGTGTTATCTGTAATCTACCAGTTATCATGCATTTTCTAAAGAACTTACTCGTGATGTACCACAATACCATCAAGATCGGCTTAGCCATTTAGTGCTGAGCTGCTAAAAGACAAGAAAAACTTGATAGCTCTGAAGACACGGCTCATTCGTGTTTAAGCTTAATGTTAGTGTTATTAGTATTTATTATTAGATATTTATGTATTCTCCAGAATTTTTGGTATTGTGAATTTTTTAAGTAATCATTCTTATAATGATAGACTGGATATACTGCTACCTGATTAGGAATGGCTTACGCATATTTATTTCGACTACTAATGGTATAATTAGTATCTAAATAGCACCGTTTTAGAAAAGGTAATATTTGACAACACCTGATGACGTGAGTCGTGGAATCATCTTTACCATTCTCATAGGTATTTCATCTTTTTAACCGACTTCAGAAAAGGAGGAGGTTCTAATTTTTTTTAAATGTATTTTCCCCGATTGCTCGAAGATGCCTGGACCAGATCGAGAAATACTTCCCAGATGGTCCCAAAAAAATTTCATGAAAATCGGTTCATCATTTTCATTTTTTTAAACTTTAAAGCCGTGTTTGGACTTGGAGTCAAATGGAGTCAGTGTAGTTGATTTTCTAAAAAATTTAAATGTTTATTTGTTTTTAAGTTAAAAGTAATGAGACGATCGAGGCGCTCTCCTGATAGTAAAATATTATAACGGTTCCTCCTACATTACCATTGCAGCGATATCCAGAACTTGGAATAACAAAACAAAGATAATCTCCCGGTAATTTCTCTATTTGCAGTGTCTTTCAGACCGGAACAAAGCAGAAATTACATTCAATAGAGTTTTTCTGATACTGCAGTGGTACCTACCTAGACGACCTCCTACTTCCTAGCAGCTGTGCCCCGCGGTTTTACCCGCGTGGTGATGGATGATGAGGATGAAAAGTATCCTTTGTTTTATTCCAGGGCCTAAAGTATCTACATGCATAATTTCATCCAGATCCGTTGAGCCGTTCTGGCATGATTGAGTAACAAACATCCATCCAAACTTACACATTTATAATGTTAGTGGGATTAGTAAGAAGTGAGATGGAATAGAAAAGGATTGGCGCCTAATCTGATTAAAATTTGAGATTCTTTTAATGAACCTTTCATTAAAATATCGGTAACTGTTACGTTACGGTCCAAGCGACACTTACAATAGACACTATTTGCATTTAGCCATTCGTGCCTATTCCATTTCATTAACAAAAAGTTTCCGATTGCATCAATTCTGTTACGAACTCATTGCATTCTCAGGCAATCCATGCGTCATTTATGTTCACTTGTCACATTTAATTTGATATGGCTAGATAGCCATGACTCGGGGACAAAAACAATCAACATGCCATATACACGTATATTGATTGACTGCCCTGTTAGTTCATTTAGTAGAATATCTGCTTCCGGAGCTATAGAGCGTTGGTTCAATTCCAACTAGGACAAATATTTATGTGAAGATAAATGTTTGTTCTGTTTCTGGGGTTTCTGTATGTGTTATAAGTAAGTATGTACCTATATACAAAAAAAAAAAAAAAAAAACACTTCTCTGGTTCCCATAGTAGTGTGTAAACAATACTGTGATCCGGTTTGAAGGGTACTGTTATAATAGCTTTTGAGACCGGCGATTCATTCGCCGATTGAGACTAACTAAATGAGCGCCAAAGCAGTGCTGCCATGAACACAAATTTGTGTGTATCGCTGAAATGGTCATGGACAGACTTTATCTCTTACCATCAGGAGAGAGTCTCGTTCGTCTCCTTACTTTTACATAAAAATGTCTCTGCCAAGAGTCCTTTTCATTAACATTTCAATGACCTTATCACTACATATTATAAAACAAAGTCGTCCGCCGCGTCTGTCTGTCTTTTCGCGATAAACTTAAAAACTACTGAACGGATTATCATGCGAGTTTCACCAATAGATTGAGTGATTCATGAGGAAGGTTTAGGTATATAATTTGTCAAGGTTTTGTTTAAATTGGTTGACATATGAACAGATCAGTCCTATGACCGACAAAACATGATCTACTACATGCGCGAAGCCGGGGCGGGTCGCTAGTTAGAGTATAATATATCTTTCCGAGTATCGGTGACATGGAAAAGTAAGTTCAAGACACTTGAATTACAATCGGTTGTTTAAGTTGTATTGTAAGCGAGCAGATGTAACTAATTACATTGTAGGACGACCTTCGCGGCGCAGACAACCGTGTTGTCGTCTCGCTTCGTTATCAAGCATACCAGTTTTGTGATGTTTCTTTCAATGATTTGCATTTTATTTCACACTTGTTCACACTGGAGGTTCGTGTAGTAAAGTATTTCGCTACACTGTTCATTTTAGTCTAGTGGAAGTTAAAACAAAATAATTATCTATACGATTTATAAAAAAAAACCTTTTTGATTTAACAAGTATAAATAAACAATTTAGAAAACTGACTCCATGCCTCCCAAGCCCAAACACGGATATTTCGAAAATAAAATTACTGAAAAATATACTTCAAACGTTTAGAGGAGGCTTCAGGTGATCAGAATGCTGGCACCTACTTTGGTCAAAAGCTTAGCATTGCCATCAAGCGTGGCAATACTGCCAGCATTCTGGCCACATATCCCTCCTCTGGCGGTCTCTTAGATTAAGTTATTTTTATAAATTTGTAAATAGTATTAATTTAAGATATTTTGTTAGATTATATAAGATATGGTATGACTACTAAAAATATTATCATAACATTTTTATAAGACCAAAAAAGAAAGTTTATGAATTTAAACAAAAAAAATATTTTTCAAATCGTTTTACAAATTATGGATTTCTGCGGTAACAAACAATTTAAATAAATACGGTCGAATTAAGAACCTCCTCTGTTTTTACAAAAACTTTATTTCTTATTTGTTATTCTTTGTAGGAGAGTTGTGTGCGTTCTTTAGACGCTGCAGCATAAAATTGATTCGACAGATAATAATAATAATAAATAAATATATTGTAGGACAGTTTACAAAGCGCCATCTAGCCCCAAACAAAGCAAAGCTTGCACTATGGGAACTAGATAGCTGATAGAATACATTTTTTTTTAAATACATGTACCAATACCCAGACACGGTACAACCATCTACGTTAGTCATACAAATGTTAATCCTGAGTAGTAATCGAACCCACCTCACATTCAGCTCACGAAGCAGAACTTGGCTACTCTAACTACCAAATAAGCTAACAAGGCAGTAATTATTTCTCAGTATTTTAATCTACTTAAGCAAAACATGCATTTAGAATAAACAACAAATATCTCTACAATAATTATCTCTACAATAATTCACGAACTGACACCAGACAAATGATAAGAATTGTTTAAAATTATTATTTGCACTTATCCGTATGCTAGTACTTCTTACTTAAACGTATCATCCACAACTATTTACTTATCTCAAATATAATACCAACATTCTATGTACAGCGTATAACTTGGTGTTCTTTCAGTAAGTATTTATTTTATGGACTTCGCACGGGTGTAATGTAGATACTAACGTAGTAAATTATTTTGATCTATCTCGTAAGTTTTAGTCAGCGTTTGCAATGTAAGCGCACAAAAACATGTTTTTTACGACATCAGATTACAAATCTTTAAAATTCTCGGATTTACTTCACTATAATATGCATGTATTATACATATAAACCTTCCTCTTGAATCACTCTATCTATTGATGGAAACCGCATTAAAATTAAAAGATCTAAGAGTTAAGACGGCGGGAAGCGACTTTGTTTTATACTATGTAGAGATACGTTACTTATGTATAAAAAAAAAAAATGCATACAGTCGAACATAGAACCTCATAGAACTAAATATATACCTAGAACACTCAAAATGGACTTCCGCAAAGTAACGCCTGAATCAATCAATTATCATAGAACCTCCTTCTTTTTTGAAGTCGGTTAAAAAGAAAATAATAGAATAAGAATATAATAGATAATGATAAGTTTACTACAGTAGGAATTTTATTGCTTGGTTACCTTTACAAAGTTGAATAACGTTTAATTAATTTTATTCGTAGGTACAGACAGTTTTTTTTTGTATAAATTTAAGTAAAAATTACGTATTATACTACTACTTATGGAACTAAAATACGTTTATAGTTGTTTTAAAATTTCGATAGGTAATAAAAAGCAATTCCCTTGTTACCAATGAATATAAATCAATATTTAAAAATAAATAGTATATTTATTATTCTCATACTATTACTTTGGCTTGTCTAGTGCATTAATTACTTTACTTATTATAATCTTATTTAAATACAATAAATTATTGCCATTAATTTCAATAAGTACATAAGATTTATCATTTTCTTTGCTCGATTGTTTACTTGGTATTAACACAGTACGTAGATATGTTGTTTGTCACACAATAACATATTATAGGAACGACACCAATGACATCACTAAAACATGTTCACAAGAAATAAAGGGGAAGAAGATTAAACCAAAGATACGAGGAAATAAACGCAAATAACAGTAGACTGTTTCCGCTGGATAACGCGGTAGCGCTAGAATGTTCGTTCACAAAGTAGAGGATTGTTTCACAATTCACTATGTAGTTCGTCACTCCTTCTCTGCTATACATTATTATTCTACAAACAGCATTTTTAGATACGTAAAGTCTTCTTTGCGTAGTTGGGTCCAATACAGTCGTCACTCTCCAGTTTATAACCCCGTTAACAACGTCAGGTGGTTCGTAAGCAGCGTCCTTTTCACGCCTCGGCTTCTCAATCCATAAACTGACATCTACACCGTCTTCTGCCATTTTTCTTGAGTTGTAGTCATAAGTGTAGTAGCCGAGAAATGCTCGCAATATGTGACAGTATACGGCGAGCGTCTCCGTTAGTTCGATATCTTCGATCCGTAGCCAGCATTGGTCTGCCCGTTCGTTTCTGTAGGGTAAATCAAAGGGCACAGGATACGTGAACTGTGTTATTTTCACTGTGTTCTTGTCTATCACATCGCAGGCGGTTAATTTATAAAGAAACGTCACGAAAAAAACTCTGACTAACATTTTAAATGTGGTTCTGTGTCGATGTCATGATTGTAACTAACCAATTGTGGTGACGCTTTGTGTCGCCGCCACAAAAAGCGTTGCAGAATGGCCGGTTGCCTTCGCGAGTAGCGATTACAGGTGGAAGATTATTAGATTGCGAATAACAGCTCATTGTTATTGGTACTCTAAGTAGAAGGTACTAGCGCATAGCCTGTGTTCGGACAGCCTTAAGTACTTATAATAAGTTCACTATAGTATTTATAAATTTGCTCGCATATCTGATCAAAGTCAATTGCAGTTTCCTGAGTTATGTGATTGATTGAAGGCCTTGCTAAGAGCTCGTTCCGGTGCTTATATGGAAAAGATACTTGTCTACATCACGTTGCAGATTAACTATGACAACAAATAAGATTTTCTATTACTTTTTTACTGATAACCGTAATATAGGAATTTTAAAATCAGGAGTGCCATGTTGCGGTCAAGATAAAGTCAAAAATATAAAATCCGCGTCCTGACTTTCGGTCTCGAATCATTCAGGTCATGAGAATTTAATATTGATTTATTACTAATACGTACCCAAATTATGGTTTATTTTTATAGTTTAGGTTGTAGCAAGGTTAGGTTAGTATTATTAGTAGCGATGATAGCTCAGTGGTTAGCGCAGTCGGTTCGCATGCCCGAGGGCGTGGGTTCAAACCCCAACAATAAGCTTGAGCTGCCGGTGAAGCAAAACATCGTGAGGAAACCATAGCGTGGTGGTAGGGTACTTTCCAGTACTCGGCTGGCTAGCTACCACACTCAAGTTGAAAATCTGCCACCAAGCATCTAATGGTGTGTTCAGGCAGCCTCACTTGAGAAGCAGTTCCATTCCGGGCTAGGTGTGTTTACCATCTTCGACCACACCGTCACTTAACATCAGGCGAGTAGTGGTCAAACAACTAGCCTGTCAGCCATAAAAAAACGCAAAATCCCTAATCACTAAATGAAAACAAAGTACAAAAAAAAATTGCACGATGTTTTTAAGTGTTGTGCATAGTATTATGGCATGGCAAACGATGTGGTACAAATACTTAGGGTTAAAGGACACGGTTATATTTATATTAATCCTATTTAATGTTATGCTAAAAACTGTAATTGTTAATAGATATTGTATTTCTTCGTAATTGTAACTGGGTTGCCCATTAGCGGGAATATTTTTATCTGCATGTGTGTGTGTTTTAATCGTTGTTTACATCACCTCTAGCCTAAAGTTATCGCCTGGTGTTGAGGAAAGAGCGAGACGAATATACTTACGTGATTCCCAGAATAAATGATTGACGCATCTGACTAAATGTTTTTAACGAAACAATCAAGAGCAGCGGGATCAAACGAGTTCGGACGTTCGGGCCGGCCTGACGTCATACGCAATGGCCAGCAGAACGATTCTGTTGTGCCTTTTGGTTTTGTGTTTCTCAATTTATGTGACGGAATGTAAAGGTTGGGGAGGAAGATCAAGTAGTAGAGGCGGCGGCAGCTCATGGGGAAAAAGTTGGGGCGGAAGATCAAGCGGGTCAAGTTGGGGAAGTAGTGGTGGTTACAAGCCATCATCGAGTTGGGGGTCCAGTGGTTCAAGTGGGAGCAGTTATAAGCCGTCTTCATCATGGAATACCGGTTCAAGTTCTAGTGGAGGCTACAAACCTTCTTCATCGTGGAACACTGGTTCCAGTTCTAGTGGAGGCTACAAGCCGTCTTCATCCTGGAACACTGGTTCTAGTTCAAGTAGAAGCAGTTATCCTAGTTCATCTTCTGGATTATCAGGCTCAGGACGTGGATCAGCCAGTTATCCGTCATCATCGTCAGGATTGTCCGGATCTGGAAGTGGATCTCATAGCTATCCGTCATCATCTGGAGGATTGTCTGGTTCAAACTCTGGTAATAGATATTCTCCATTTGGATCAGGATCAGCAAAACCTAGCTACCCATCTGGAACAGGTCTATCAGGTTCAGGAAAACCTAGCTACCCATCTGGAACAGGTCTATCAGGTTCAGGAAAACCTAGCTACCCATTTGGAACAGGTCTATCAGGTTCAGGAAAACCTAGCTACCCATCTGGAACAAGTCTATCAGGTTCAGGAAAACCTAGCTACCCATCCGGAACAAGCCTATCAGGTTCTGGTTCTGGTACTCACAGTTATCCGTCTGGAACAGGTCTATCAGGTTCAGGATCTGGAAGCCGATACCCTTCATCAGGATCAGGTACGCATAGCTATCCATCCGGAACGGGACTTTCAGGAGGAACCAATAACAACCGTGGATCATATTATAAACCCAGTAACACATACAATACAAACACAGGTTACGGATCAAACTCTTACTATCCAGGAACTTACTCGCATCACCCGCAATACACTTACCTCCCTACAATCTACCACTATCCTCAACATGTATACGTAACGCAATATAGAGACTCTGGCAGCAGGTATGGAGACTTATTGACTGGTCTGGCTTTGTACAACATGGGCCGCTCGCACAGTCACTATCACACAGATCATTATTACTACGATGACTATTATAGACAAAGATACTACGGATCTGGCAGTAGCTATAGACCACAAGAACAAGAACGGCCCAGAGATGAAGCTACATGCACTTTAAGAGTTGTTGAAAATGGAAGAGTAGAATTACTGAAAATACCTTGTGAGATAGTATCAACTTTCACAGAAGGCAGTCAAAAGGTCAACAACCCAACTGAAACACGTATGAATCAAACTGTTTGCACTACCAATACCACGGTTATACGTAACACTAACACAACAACGTCGCCTAATGTACAACCTAATATGACTCTGGCGAATGTTACTAATACAGTTTTGATTCCTGCAAATATATCAAATGTTAATGTAACAGCTCAAAATGTTAGCGCCATCAATGAACCAATACCAGTACTTACACAAAATATTACCGTCGCAAATGCCACAAATATTGTCAACATGACTAATATTCCTGATGTGTTCAATGTAGCCAACTTGACCAGTTTTGCCCCAGCTAATATCAGTGCAGTAAATACCACAATAGCTAATATAACAAACGCAGCAAATTCCTCCAACGCTTTCACGAAAGAAGAGAAAGTATTCACTGAAGGCAATAAAACTACGACTGTCGTTCGAGTAGCGAGTTCCACTGAAACTGTTATCAATACTACTGTTTGTACAACATCGTCCACGGCGACTGATCCTTTGCGTGTGACAGGTCCTCCAATAGATCCATCTGGCATGGAATGTTCAGTTGAAATAAACACTAAAGATGCATATTTCCGAAATAAAATTGATTGCAGTACGTTAGTGCAATATTCAAAAAAGCCATTGACGTCACCTAAAAAGGAGAGCGCTTTAATGCCAGATAGGGAGAAACTGAAGTCATGGCTGAACAAACCACCGTGGTGGATGTCTATTTTCATCGCAACATAGAATATTCCGTATAAAAAAAATACATGCGTCAATTTTTATGCCAGTTTTTAGTAATAAGAGTTTACCTTAAAATCTTAATACTCAGCGTTTTTAGCTAGTTAATAATGTGTACTAATTGTGTTTAATTTTACATGTTTAGTCATAGATCAAAGTTTATACATTAACTTTACGTCTAGTACTTACATAATGACTTATGTCAATGTTCAAAAATATTATATTTTCTGTACTTAGGTAGGTTATAGGTACCTCTTTTCTAGAATGTTGTAATCAAATACGCTG
Organism: Biston stratarius; assembly: GCA_950106695.1. Taxonomy (NCBI): domain Eukaryota; kingdom Metazoa; phylum Arthropoda; class Insecta; order Lepidoptera; family Geometridae; genus Biston; species Biston stratarius. The sequence continues at coordinate 26,166,151 of OX467112.1, forward strand.
TCGCATTTACAATTGGGTTAAATGTAGCAATCTCATTTTTATTGAAAGAAAAAACATAAAATACTCATTTAAAATTGTAACTCAGTTAGTATTAGTAACAAAACGTGTCTTAGCGTAACTGTTGCTTATAAGTTAAATTGAAGTCAACATGTAGAAAACATGTTGTTATAAGGAAAATTATAATAATTATATTATTAAATGAAATATCGATTTGTTTAATTTATGTTTAAAAACACGTTGTTATGCTTGGTTTGGATGCTTTTATCTATGAGGCTGTATGATAAATATTGTAATACAATTTTGGCTGCCCTGTTAGCTCAATATCTGTTTCAAGAGCTGTAGGGCGTGGGTTCGATTCCCACCAGGACAAATATTTATGTGGCGATAAATGTTTGTTCTGTGTCTAGGTATTTTGTATGTTATAATTATATCTATTTACAAAAAAGTATAAAGTATTCTATCAGTTATCTGATTTTTAAAGCACTAGCTTTACTTAGTTTGGGGCTAGATGGCGCTATGTGAAATGTCCTACGATATTTATTTTGAATATCTATAAATTATTTTAGTAAATAATATAACATCCATTGCGTACGGTATCCTAAGACGTAACAAAAATCTCACATCTTTAGTAAGTTTTGGCTATATGTACCTACGAGTATGTGACAAAGGTTGATTAAAGGTTATTAAGTTTCCAAGCTTTTTGTAACTTTGTACCAAATGACGATATGAAAGGAACGGGTGTCTGTATGTGACTGTTATTTAAGCAGTATCGATAAGCGGTGCGAGCTCCCGTTATCTTAGCTATAAATGAGTAAGTATTTATTATTTCAAAAGTACAAGATAATTACGGAGAAACTGTGAGCGCATATAATAAACACCATACAAGATTATAAGCTTGGAATATACTAACTCAAATGGCGGTCATTGCACTCATCATTATAAATATTGTTTTGATATGGGTATTTGTGATAAAAATCAACAATTCTGTAAAAAAGTTCCTTGACTCTTGATCAAATGTATGGAGCAGCAATTTTTTTCGGGATTTCCGACTTTTGCCCTCAGTAGGTAAAAGTTGTTCATATTTGTGAGTACAATAAACCCCTTTCGGCAAAGTACACCATAAGCTTATTACCCTGTATACCACTCATCTGTGGTATACAGGGTAATAAGCTCATACTGTGGCGAAGTAATTACGACGGCTATAATTTACATATATTGTTAAATGACAGCCAATAGAATTAATATTAATATTCAACACGTGTTCCGGGAAGTTATCCTGTGTACTAAAGGATATATTTAAGAATCAAACGATACTTACCTTGAAGTTTGATTCCAATTATGCGAGGGTCTCAACCGAAGACGATTACATTATTTACTTGCAGCAGTTTATGGGATTGTGTTGTTTTCTTCGCAAGTAAATAATGTAATCGTCTTCGGTTGAGACCCGAAGTAATATTATTATACTAAAGCCTCGAAATCACGAAAAAATATCAGAAACATATTTTTGACCTTCAATAATATGTATCCGTAAATAGGTATATATATAGTATCCATATACGTATATATCCTCCCATGTTTTATAGGTATATTAAAATTTAAACAGCTGATTCTTTTCTTATTATGATTTTAGGGTCAACTGATTGTAAAAGTTCATATTGATGGATTATTATATTCAAATTTAGCTATTTCATACAGATCCGCACTCTTCTAGTATTACGGCACTTCTCCGAAACACCTTGTCTTTGGAATAAAACAAAAGACATTTCACATAGTGCCATCTAACCATGAACTAAGTTTGTATTAAGCAAATGTTTCATTTTTAGGGTTCCGTACCCAAAGGGTAAAACGGGACCCTATTACTAAGACTCCGCTGTCCGTGCCATTTAGCCACAAAGCTTGTTCTATGTTCTATGGGAACCAGTTGGCTGATATAATCCTACTAATCCTACAAATATTATAAATGTAAACTTTTGTATATTTAGATGTTTGACCTTTTGTTATTCAATCATGCCAAAACAGGTGAACGGATTTGAAAGAAATTTGACACACATATAGATTATTTATTACCTGGATTAACATATAGGATACTTTTTATCCCGGGAAAATGTTCTGTTCCTGTGGGGTTATAAAAAAACTAACTACCATACGTATCCACTTTGCTCTTGCTCTTTTGTTAGTTATATACGTATACCTATATTAAATTTATCTCTGAATCCAATTCTTAAGTCAACGCGGTCGAAGTCGTGGGCGCAAGCTAGTATGTGTATAATTTTTTGTAAATATCTATAGAACACCCAGCCACAGAACAAACATCTATGTCCATCACACAAATGTTTGTCCTGGCTGGGAATCGAACCTAAGCTCCTCAGCTCATGAAGTAGAACTGCTGTCAAATGAGGCAACAGCGCAGTCATTATTTTTTTTTAAAATCCGGTTATTTATTATAATGGTATAGTTGTAATACATATATTACCAATGCACGAGTCACGAAGTGATTGTAGTAAAATTGCACAGAAATGATTTACTATTAATTTACTATTATACGTATATTTAGGCATATAAGAGTACAGAAATGGGACAAGCTTTAGTTAAATTACTTAAATGTGAACTATACTGATATAAGTCTACTTTAAATAAATCAAAAAGCTTTTAGATTTATGTGTGTACGTACATATAATATTATAAGATTCACCTGACAAAAACACATAGCATATTTCTCAGTAGTGCAATGCAGTAAGTTTTTCACTTAGGATTCATTACAACTAATAAACTAAAAAATACTAAGTAAAATTAATAATGAATTTATTACAATAAAATGTGCAGAGGAAATTAAGGAAATGCATTAATGCATTAATAAATAAATTAATTAATTGCTAGTAGGTAATAAATATCAATTGAATTGTCATTGTAAAAGAATCCATAAGAAGGACAACAAAAATTAGTAACAGCCTAAGTAATTAATCATAATGTGTGTGTAGTGCCTGATTAATTTTAAATAACTATCACCAAATATTGCTAATTCGAAGCATACCAACGTGCGAGTTGGTTGACGGTCAAACGCGGACTTATTCACGGTAACAAACATATATAAAAGTATTGCCTACCGGATTATGAAATGCTTACATTATTGAAAAAAAAACATTGGTAAAATCTCGATATTGGTATTTGGCTATTGCTTTACCACGACAACGCGCCCGCGCACTCGGTGCTCAGAACGAGGGACTTCTTGGACAACACACCGGTACAGGGCCGGATCTTCCATATGGCTTTTTGGGCTTCAGCCCAGGGCCCCGTGAATTCAAGGGGCCCCCAGCTAAGGTCAAGTCAAAGTCAAAAATAGACGATAATGCGAAAAAATCCATAATTTTATTCAATTAAACAGATCGTAAAGTTTGCAGCCCTGCCAATGCAAAAATCACTGACAGTGAAAATGTTCGGCTGCCATTACACATTCATTCGATCTCGATCATGCTCCGCTGCTTCCCTCTCAAGGTCTGTCTCTTTCTATCTTGCTAAAATTATTTATAAGTACCATTATTTATCATTTTTAGGTGGGCCCCTAAGTAGTATTAGCCCAGGGCCCCCTTAACTCACGGTCCGGCCCTGCACCGGTAAAAATTTTGGGTTATCCTTCTTTCAGCCTCGATTTAGTAACGATTTCTTTTTGTTTCCTAAAATAAAATAAAAACAAAGGGATACTTATCGTTTTTATATCCGAAAGATGCGCTAACAGCGTTCGAGGAAATGCTGTAGAAGAGGCGTCTCAGGCAGACTGAAAAAAAAAAATGTTTCGAAAATGTGTTTGGATTAGACCAGCGATGGGGAAACTACGGCCCGCGGGCCATTTCCGGCCCGCGAAGCGTTGAAATCTGGCCCGCGACCATCAAACAAAAATCAAATATAATTTTCGTATTGTTAGAAATTTTAATCTCATTGGCAGTGCGCAGCTCGCATAAAACAATCACGTATTGTTTCGCTAGCGCGAGAGTATGAGTGAAAACCGAAAATGAAGCTATCGAATGGGCGCGCGCGGCCCGTCGTCGTTACAGTAAATAGGTAAAATAGCCAAAAATGCAACAACTTGGCCCGCCATATATATTTCGTTAGTAAATATTGGCACGCGAAGGAAAAAGATTCGCCATCCCTGGATTAGACGCATGAAACTTGTACAGTCGCCGGCGGCGAGTTCTTTTAAAAGATTTAATTAAAAAACTTTATCCAAAAAATCTATTTTTTGCGTCCCCATACACCTCGACCGGATAGCTTGCTTATGACTGGTTTACACGATGTTATAACCTAAATTCTTCTTCCCGGTTGAAATTGCGATGTTTTTTTATTTCAACCGCGAACCATACTTTAATAATAATGACGTTCAATGGAGTGATGATAGACATATACGTGAAAGTTAAAAAAATTACGATTATTAGGTACCATACAATACAAACGAGTAGGTACAATTATATAGTTCTGGAATTTTTTAGTCCACTATCTCAAATAAAACTAATAAGAACAAGTTTAATTCATTGAAAAGATCGACCGTTACTTCAAAAAACCCATAACAGTTCTCGTTTTACATGGCCTGGAGCGTCACGAAGCTTAGGAGACGAAGATAAAATTTACCTGGTAATGACGTCATTCTATGAGTAATAATAATTTCACATTGTTGTTGTATGTTGCAAACGCGTCACAGGCGCCCCCTGGGTAGAAACTAGTGACTAATCTGGACGAGTAGACACTCGGGTAGGCTGTAGGTTGCATTCATGCATAAGTGTTGAAAGAAACAAGTGATGTATTGATGTCTCTTTCATTTCGCCGGGGAGTATTGCCATTGCGTAAATATCTCCCAGGTTTTGTAGAATGCTATTCAGTTGTATTTAGTTGATGCTGATACCTCTTTTAAAAACAAGATTAAGCTGATTTACATAGTAAAAAATTGACTTGAAGTTTTAACAAGATATTATCCACAAATCTAAAAAAGCATGAAAGAGTTCTTTGTGTTTTTGTTTTTAGGAGTTTAGTCAAATCTACATAGGTCAGTTCCAGATCAGCATCGATAATACCACTATCATTAACGTTGCAAGAGTACATTGGAATCGGTTTCTTGTCATCAGGCGGGTTTCTATTTGTCCCTCGTTTAATCGATCAAAGAGAAAGATTAAGATTGACCTTTTTATAATCTTTTATATCCTGCATACTATTTTCCTTTTTTTATGGCTGACAGGCTAGTTGTTTGACCACGGCTCACCTGATGTTATGTGATGGTGTGGTCAAAGATGGTAAACACACCTAGCCTGAAATGGAACTGGCTCTCAAGTGAGACTGCTGTAACACATCGTTAGATGCTTGGCGACAGATTTTCAACTTGAGGGCTAGCCAGCTGAGTACTATAAAGTAAGTACCCTACCACCATGCAAATTCCATTTAAATATGCGTATTTCACTTCGCAATTTTTCTGTACATATGTATATTATTGCATAAACAGCAAGGTAATACTTTAAATGAAAACATTTATCTGCGTAGGTTAAATTCCACATACATTGATTATTTTATCTGCGATATAGCTCGCGTCATTAAATAACATCAAGTCGATTATGTACAATCGTAAACTTACTTTAAAAAGATAAAATAAAATCTCTTGTGGTACGTCCATTTACTTTTTGGTTTTAAAAGTTGCATCCGAGCCCATATGTAGATCTAATAAAATATAATTTTATTGGATAAGTATATAAGATAAGTATATAGGTATTTAAGTCTGTAAACATACCTATATACCAGGTATATACTTCGATATCTGTCGTGTTCGACGGATATGGCCCGGTTTTTATAAATAAAATAGAGGTTGCGTACAAAAACGCCATCTTTAAAGTTAAACAATACCAATTGGCGATCAAATAACCTTACATGTAAGCCTCGAATTATTTATATATTGAAGCGAGCAAGTGTTGATTTGGTACAGTTTTATCAAATTCCGGGGAACTACCTAATCCGCGTACTGGCAACATTATTAACGAAAAAAGAACGCATGCTATTTAGAAAGGAATGGCATTATAGAAAAACCGCGAGCGAGCGTTGGTTGTTCACTTGTTCAAACATTGTACAACGTCCCACAGACAGACAGTTTGATGCGTAAGAGTGGCTGCGACGCCTGTGTTTTAGATTAATTGTTTGGTAACGACACAATGACTTTTCCGCGGTGTGTGCTTCTTGGGACTGTGTTACTACTAGTTACCCTATTATCAGTGGACAATGTGAGTGCGACTCCAAGAAGGAGCGGTGGTCATCACTCCTACCCTTCGTCTCGAGGTTTATCGGGCAGCCATTCGTCGAGCAATCACGGGTATCCTTCGTCCGGCGGCCTTTCGGGTAATAGCGGAGGCAGCCATGCATATCCATCTTCAGGAGGTAATCATGCATACCCGTCTTCTGGAGGCAGCCACGGCTACCCGTCTTCAGGCGGCTTGTCTGGTAACAACCAAGGGCACCCTGGAGGCAAAGGCATGTCAGGAAGTACGCACACAACGCATACAACAAATGTATACAACAATTACCACTACAGCCCGCCCCAGCAGATTAGTTACACCCCCGTTCACGGACCCACAAGAAGCTACCCTGTGTATCAGGGGACACCTCCAACGTACGTCTACCAATACAAAGATTCCGGCAGTAAATACGGTACCCTGCTCGCTGGTCTTGCATTGCTGAATCTCGGAACTCTGGCCGGAACCGCCTATGCCGTCAGCCATTCAGGATCTGGCTCCGGCTCCAGCTATAAGCCCCAACCAGGCGAAGTCTGCAAATTCGGCGTCAAGAAAGAAAATGGCGACTACGAAGAAACACGCATCGATTGCCAACTTATTACGAGTTTCATATTCCAAGCCGAACAAGAGAAATCGCAAAATGGCGGCACTAATACAAGCGTTGTGACGACGACCGTGACGAACGTAACAATGATCAACGCCACTGGCGGTGTTGCCGAACCGGCTCCTTTGACGCCCAATCTGGGAAATATTACCTACACTATGTTGCCGAATGGGACTCTAGTCCCAACGACACCGATAAACGTGACGAATCCCGAACCCGCTGCAAATGGAGTGTCATCATCTGTATCAGTAACAACGACCACCACTAACACGACGGTGACGAACGCTCTGGATGTTAAGGGAAAGCCTATAGACGTGACGCCGGGAATGCAGTGTTACGTCATCAGAATCTCTTCATTATCCAATTTGAAGAAGACAGTCCCCTGTGGGCTACTACAATCATACGCCACCCAGTCGTTAAAAAAGAATTCTGCGACACAAAACATGCCAGTGTTTACAATATTAGCACTCGTTTCAACAGCGTTACTAGTCTGGTAGAACTTATGTTATGATGGGTAGGTATTTGTATTATTTTTAAATGAGAAAGAAATACGTGTTGAGCACATCAGAAAAACATTGAAGGGTAGTTTGATAAAATGAATTTGTATGCAAACATTTAATATTAAGATATAAAAGATGTAACAATGAAAGAAAACTACAGACTGTCTTTATAAAATCTTGAAGCAATTGTTCGATATTTTGTATTTAAAAGATTTAATTAAGCCTGTGATAATTATTAAACGTTTGATTTTATTTATATCTACTTATGTTTTGTTTCGAAGCTCGTATAATAATTTTGTAGTCAACTGTATCCACCTCATCTCACAGACTGCTTAGCCCGATCTCAGGAATTTTACCTCCCGTTGACGCGTAAGTATTGTCACACCGCACCGTCCAAACTCTGTCAAGTTTTAGATATATATATATAGTTTCTGATATTACTGATAAAATTCTTGGCTAGTCGCAGTGTAATTATTGGGATAAAGTTTATCGCGTATTGAAAACTAAGTACATAACTAATACAACAAAACACTTAAACAATCTGTTTGGTTTGTTGTATTGTTTCCTTACCTACATCAGAAAAGGAAGTCGATAATTTTACAACAAATTCGACTCGATTGAAAAACGTACTTGACGGAAAATTTACATTTTCAATATTCTGTTATGACGTACTTGTTAAACAGATCAGCAAAAGCATTGTTATGTACAGGTATTTGAATGTTAGGTAGGTCTAAATATTGTTCAGGTTTTACAACATTCGCATTTTTAATATTAATAGTTTAGTAGCGTTAGTGACAAGTGCAAGCATCTAAGTTATTATTGCAACCCACGATTTTCATGTTTTTCCAATTGTTCTTCGAGGAAAAGGGCCCCGTATCCGTGTTCGTATGCGTACCAACAAACTAATAAGGTTGTTTTTTGCGTAACATTGTTTGACAATTTGTGATCACAGACCACCCATGTGTTTTTGATTAAACTTCTTTCCATCCTTCAAGACTCAAAGGTACAGAGATGTCTATGTACAAGGTATTTACATATACACAATCTATATTCTATCTTATTTAGTCTATAACATGTCATAGGCTTAGAGGAGCTGTGATTATGCATTGTAGTTTATGACTGTGTCATGTTGCAGTTTAACTGGTGACGTTCGTCACAAGAGAAAGGTGTTTGCACTTTCAAGTAGGTATGAAATAACACAATCCCGATTAGCCGGTTGAAAGGTAAAGACAGTAGACAGTAGAAAGGAAAACAGTGTTTACCGCAGCAACACTGTTATCCTTATTTGTGCTTTGGGATTTATATTTTTCACCACTAAACTTTGTGTCAATACAAAACATAAATTCAAAATGAAATTGAACTTGATAATATAGATGGCGTTGTTACTATAACTATAATTCATAATAATCATTGAAAAAATCTGTAGTTGACATTCCAAATTAATGATCACAGTGAGATAAATTTTGATGGATGTTTATTTATTTCCTAATAAGTACTTGGCAGTACTTATTGACATTGTTGCGATCCTTGTTGAATAGATTGGAAGGAAAAAGTCTAGAGAAGCAATATTTTTGACCAATGTAGATATACCAAAAAATGCCTTCATATTGGTCATGGTATGACACCAACTGTGACAATGTCGTTTTGTTAGCGATGATATTTCAGTGGTTAGTGCGTTTGGATCACACGCCGAGGAGCTTGGTTACGAATCCCAACAATGAGCTTAAGAAAATCACCGTGAGGAAATCCTAGTAGGTATGGTGGTAGGGTACTTTCTAGTACTCGGATGGCTAGCTACTACCTTCAAGTTAAAAAAAGGACCTCACGGTGCGTTCCGGCAGCATCGCTTGAGGACTAGTTTCTATTTCAGGCTAAGTGTCATTAACATCTTCGACCATACCATCTCTTAATGTCAAGTGAGATGTGGTAAAACACCTTGTCAGTCACCAGTAAAAAAATATTGTTTGTCAATATTTTGTTGCTGAATCAACAATATCGTTAATTATGTAAGTAATTTCGTAACTTAAACATAATATACTTGTGGTTTAAAATGTGTGTAAGAAAATACCACATAAAACGTAGAATAGTAGCGATATTCTTAAATGACTAAAAATACAAACTAGGGCAGTTTCGTATTATTAGGAAATGATAAAAATGTACTTTTCAATAGTGTGTTATCAACGTGGGATCGTTTTTTGGTCATGAGGACATAAACATTAGATAACGCACCTGCTGTGATTGAGTTCGTTGTCCCAGTTTATTTTATTTAGTAACAGGCAATGTTTGACCACATCTTGTCTGAATAGATTATGATTAAAAACTCTGAAACAACACTTGTTAGCAATGAGCGATTAGTTTAAAAGCGCCGTTGCGAGGACAAATCCATTTCGGACACCAAGCTTCATGGATTGTGATTAACTAGGTGATATTTACTCATGCACAGATCTGTCATATACCGTGGGCACAAATAAATTTCAAAATGTGAGAAACTATTTTAAACTTAAAAGTACCTACCTATTCAGAGGTAAAATCGCTTGTAAGAATATTTTCGCATATTTAGGTAACTAATCGTAATGTCATAGTATTCAATGTCTTATAATGTACTCGAAAAGTTTCGGCAGTCTAGTTTGGAGACCGTCTGGCTTCCAATCTGGTGGTCTTCGGTTTGAATCCCATGGCATGCATCTAACTTATATGCATCAAATGGTGATAGAAAACATCGTTAGTATATGTACGTTTCATTACCGACAGATCTTAAAAAACTTCTCAAAGATTTGTGAACCTGCCAACCTGCACTTGGCCAGCGTAGTGGACTATGGTCTTACCCTTCTCACAATTCGAAGAGACCTGCGCCCTGCAGCTGCAGGACAGCTTATGAAAACAGAACTGATTCGGTAATGCACCTATTCGATGAAAACTCAAATTTTTACATAAACAAAAAAATTATAAACGTAAAAAAACTAAGTAAAAGGTAAGTTAGAAAATTGCAAGTGAAACTGCGGGACGTCGAAGTCATTTATAATATTAGGTCAGTAAAAATAGAATTAACCTCGCACAAAATTTCCGATCCAATTTTTTCTATAACGTTTACGTCACTTACTGATCATAAAATAACAAAATGCTGATAGATCCAGGTGGAGCATCAAGCAACATCTTGAAAAAAAGTTTTTGGCCGATATCTCGGAAACTATGCACTTTAGGGCAAAAGTTATCAAGACCATTATTGTAGAGAATAAAATTTCGCATCTTTTATTACGTGTCAACTTTTTTGTAAAACTTACCGTTTACGATTTATAAGTAACTGATCCTAAACATTATAAAAAAAATGGATCGGATTACACGTTATGTTCAAGACTTGTTATTAAATTCTTGATTGCCCGTGGTATGTGTTCTGAATGAAAGTCCCTGTAATCATCGTGATGTCACAGACCATAATATAACAACCGCATAAACAAATGCCCATAATTTATGAATCAGCGTGATAATATCACATTCACCATTTTATTTAGTCAGTATAATGCATAATAGTAAGCCATCCGCCCCGGTTTCGCACGGGTGCAATGTAGGTACTAATGTGGTGCATATGCATGTATTATACCTTTTTGTCGTATAATAAACAAATAATTTGCAATAAAAATTGAGATATTTATAAATTATCCTATCTCTCGAGTTGGATCAAAGTGCACACAGTGTGCAAGATTTGGTTAAAATCGGTTCAGTAGTTGAGGAGTTCAGCGCCGATAAACGAAGTGATACGAATTATTAGACACCAGTGGTTAGCGTGGTCGGCTTACACACCGAAGGGCGTGGGTTCAAACTCCAACAATGAGCTTGAGCTGCCGGCGAAGGAAAACATCGTGAAGAAACCATAGCGTGGTGGTAGCGTACTTTCTAGTTCTCGACTGGCTAGCTACCATCCTCAAGTTGAAAATTTGTCACAGCCTCACTTGAGAGCCAGTTCTTTACCACGCTTGGTGTGTTTACCATGTTCGACCACACCGTCACTTAACATTAGGTGAGCTGTTGTCAAACATAATACCTGTCAAACATAAAAAAAAGTTACAATTATTTACAATTATTAACAACCACGAGTATTGTTGCTTTTGCTCTTAGTAACTAGTATTTAGGTGCACGGAATAAAAATATATCAGTAGCCTAAATGTGACGGTATGGTGAACCACTTCCCTAACTGTTTTACGCCACAGCGGATAAAACCAGTTTCTCCCACAGTGGTGTGGGCACTCATCAATTATAAAAACAGCACATGAGAGGATTTCAATTGAAAAATTGCCTGTTCACAGATATATTTACGTTATATTCCCGGCTTACTCATCTTAGTGATTCACGTGTGACGTAGCAGACAAAACGCAATTGAATTTGTACGAGGTAGCCAGTTTTTATACAATTGAACTCTTTGGGTTTTTGGTATCAGACTAGCTCTTAAGATCTGTATTCTACTTATGTTTAATTTTTAGGGTTCCGTACACCAAAAGGGAAAAATATGGAACCCTTATAGGATCACTTTGTTGTCCGTCCGTCTGTCTGTCAAGACCCTTTTTCTCAGGAACACGTGGAGCTGAAAAAATAAAGCTGAAATATAAAAAAGCTAAAAAAAAATATATAAAGCTGAAATTCATATCAAATACTCAGGTCTACTGTCCCTTGAAGCTGCAAAAAATCAAACTTCTAAGCCAACGCAGACCACGACCACGTTGTTATCCGTATATCCGTCTATCAAGATCTATCTCAGGAACGCGTGGAAGTATCTAGTTGAAATTAAAATCATTACGAAAATCTATAGTCCTTTGCAGCTGTAAAAAAAATTACACTTAGTTATCGTACAAAAGTTACAGCTGTTTGTGTCGCAAAAACCGCATATTTCAACGTTGACCTAGAACTATGTTTGGCAAGAAGCATTTTCTTATAATAATAGCACACTTAAAGGAAAAAAATCCGAAAAGTGTACTTTAAGTTTTTAATTTAATTACAAAAAAAGGTCTTTATGCTACTATTTATCATCCTACTAACTTGTACGGAACCCTCGGTGGGCGAGTCTGACTCGCACATGTGCGTGTTTTTTTTTCTATTAACATACTTTTTGTCTCTCATGTAAACAGTAAACAGTTTCTAACTATTTATCAATTATTCCCATTGCATCCTTTGAACATTATTGTAACTTTATGTATGCAACTTGCTTTTAAAAATTTTTAATTTTGCACATTTTTTCATTTTTAACTAATCGTAAGCACGAAAAATTGTCGCCTCGTTTAGTCGACGCCACACGTGACCAAAATGCTGACCTCTCTATTTTGCGCAACGTTTGAGTATTGCCATATTATGTATACAACATGGCAATGGAGGCAGCGTTTTAGGAGCTACTACCATTGATAGCGCACTTTTAGATTAGCAAGTTAAGAGGAAAGCAGTCAACTGAGACATTTGAAAATTAGAAATTTCACCAAGCTATTTCTGTCGCGCCGCACGCAGAACCCGCGTACATACTGAGCGAAAGGGACAACTGCACCTCGGGCTCATTATCCCGAAATAAAATGAGCAAAATCGAGGTTTCGTATTCCTCTGTTTCCTCCTCCAAATTTAGACCGATTTTAGTATTTCTTTTAACAAGTAAATAAGAAGGATGTGTTCTTTGCCTGTGCGTTTTATTTTTTTAAGATTATATCTATAAGATTGGGAATTTGGACGTTGAAACACAGCGTTGAAACTAGGTAAATTTAAGATTTTTGAAGATTCCTAGCTCTTATAAAAAAAACATATATCAAAAAATCAAAACAGAGGGGCATGAAACTAGCAAGTAACTACTTCCTATCTAAAAATTATTGCTCTAGTATTAAAATCCTGGAAGGAAAATGGGGAAAACGTTTGTATGAAGAAAATGACGACTTGTTTCCTCTTAATTGTTACTGTTGTATGAATTTTAAATAATTGTTTCCTGTTTATCAATGGATGTAAATCTGACTAATAAAATATTTTACAGGAACAAGTAAATAAGGAATGAGGAAAATTATATTGTTTGAAAACGTATGCGGCAACTCACGCTTATAGTAAAATTGCAGGGTCTTCGAAATGGTACATCGTATTATTTTGTTTCTCATCCATTCCTTACAATGTGGCATGGTTTTCCGGAGTGTTTTCCTCAGAGTGACGTGATACGATTTAACAAGTATAATTATTAACAAAAAAGAAACCTGCTGCAAGCAGGTAACTAAAAAGTAAAACGTTCTCCTCGATTTCTCTGGGATGCCATTATCAGATCCTGGTTTCCTTATCATGGTACCACCCTTGGGATATCGGGAATCATCGAAATCGGTGCATAAACGACGAAGTTATCCGCGAACACACATAAAAAAATATAGTATTCGGTCTAATTGAGAAACCTCCTTTTTCCGAAGTCGGTTAAAAATATACAGTCGAATTGAGAAACGTCCTTTTTTTGAAGTCGGTTAAAAATCAGAAGAACTAAGAAACAAACATCGACGATGTTGTAGGTTAGACGGCGACATATCGCCTATTTCATAAAATAAATATATTCCTTCCACATGATTGCATACAGCCCTTGCCCATTTCCACACGTGGGCATCTTAAGTTTCCAGTCACCGACTTCTATCAATGGAAATGCCCATAGATACGCTGTGATATATGGGTGTTCCTGAGAGATGGTATACGGATGTTCTGTATTAGAATATAAATGAGCTCAGGCAAGAGAAAAGATGCACTGTGGCGGTGTTGCATTGTAAAGGAAACGTTGCAACTCGTATTAGTATGCACGTAAATGCTTATGCATATTTATTGAGCCATAATAATGCTTCGAAACCCCGCCACTTTCTGGTTTTTAAAGGGCAAGTACATTATTCTGTGTAATGTTTTCCAGTAGTGTAGCAAGTCTGGTTTTACAAGCAAGTTTATCTGTTCGCAGTTCTTGGTTAGGTATATAACAGTTTTCACATTTTTATCGATCTGTATTTTTGTGAATGTTTTTGTGAAGTTGTTTTCATGGAATTTATGTTTAACCTTGTGACTGTTCTAATTATTTTATTTTACACTATCGACCCGCCCTGGCTGCGCACGGGTGCAATGTCGACATTAATGTGCTGCACTTGCATGTATTATACATATAAAACTTCCTCTTGAATCACTCTGATATTGATGGAAGCTGTAAGTTTAAAATCCGTTATCGACTTTGTTTTATTTATAGGTACAATGTAGAGAGTAGAGATAAGAAACAAACAGATAAGTACTTAATAATAGAGTCGATACAATAATTAAAAATGAAAAAAAATTAATGGTTATGAAAAGTCTAAATAGTTATATCACAATAGTTAGTTATCACATATATATCTTACGATACACAACCATACGGGTAGGTAAATACATACATAATTAGGCATGTACATGTACAAATTTATTTATTTATTTGGTGCTCATAATTTTGAGACAATCGATGGTTAGCCTCGACAGCCTTGTAATTTCGCTAGCTGCATTCAAATCGGAACGCAGTAATGTAAACACACTGCTTAGCGGCAGATTATCTGGTACTGCGGTGGTACCTATCTAGACAACCTCATGCTAAGGAGATCTACCACCAAGTATCATTGATCGAAACTGGAAGAAGAAGAAGGGGAGACCATGTATGTTGCTTCGCTTTGGGAGAGGTCTATGTCTAGGTATCTGACGCAAAGATTGATGTGAACTGATTTTGATGGGTAATGTTGTTGGCTTAATTAACTAGCTAATAGCTATTACAACCTTAAATATTTTAAATTGTGTTATCATTTACTCAAATAACATTTTTGAGTACAAACAATATCATTTATTTGAATTGATCAAATATAACTTCATAAAAGTAGAAATGTAATTGAAAATGATTGACCCAATAGGCACAAATTTAAATCAAACGCGACTCTGATAAATTTGTTTTGCGAGATTATACATACCTATGTGATGAGAATGATATAGCAATAGATAAGTCTTATTATTTATAGGCACATTTTACGAATAATCTATAGATAAATTTAAGTAGCCGCATTATTTTTGCTTTGCTAAATGAAACCTTATGTCGCAAGACACGATAATTGACTGTAGTAACTTATCTAAAACATCACTGTATGTGGACTTACAATTTCTTGTCTTGAATATCGCCAGTAGGACAAGTCAACTGATCAAAACCACCGCAAAGCACGACTGACATATTTTTTTTTTTTTTTTTTATTTAGAAAATTACACTCCACTGACACCGGGGTCCGTGACCTTTATTACCTTGAATTTATACAATATTTTATATATATATATTTTTTTTTCTACAACATATTTTAAACGATCTACGACATATTTTAAGGGTTGTGTTTTAGTACTACAAATATATAGTACGAATTTATCATTCCATCCCTTTTTTTCCCGACTACGGCAAAGCCAAACGGAAGGGTTCCGTTTTTAGCAATCTATGTATGTGTGTTTGTATTTACGTATGTTACTCAGTAGCGTTAAAACTACTCATCCGATTTTGATTAATGAGGTGTCGATGGATTTGTTACCATATTCTTGATGACATAGGGTACATTTTCCTCTTAAATCTTAGGTGTTTTTTTTTTCAACATTTTGGCTTGTTACTACAGGAAAAATAGATTGACGATCCAAAACCATTTAAATATCGTCGATTTTCCTTGAATTGGAAACAGAGTCAAAGCGTTTGGTATGTTTTGATTCCGGCGTCCTTGTTGCCAAAGAGCTAGGTATATCGATCGTTTCATAGTGAATGACATATCTTCGAAAGTCAAGTTAATAAGTCGCTTTGGTGATCTAACGTGAAAGTCGTCTTTATTCGTCAATGTTTGTGTTGACTCATGAAATTTTCAACAGCTTTTCTTTCTTTTTTCAGGGATAATCTCAGTGTGCTGGGTGTCAGGCGCAGGAGTAGGCCTCTTGCCGCTGTTCGGCTGGCATGCCGCCGAGGCCTCCCCACCCGGCTGCTACTTCGTCGACATCATGGACTACAACTACCTCCTATTCCTGTACTTTGCCACTATAGTGACCCCCAGCGTGCTTCTAGCAGCGTTCTACGCTCATATATACCGGGTGGTGGTCAAACAGGTTTGTTTTGAAGCAATTATTAAATTAAATGTGTGAGAATGCTTTCATGTGATTGAAAAGGGTAATTTTTTATGTAAAAGTAATGAGACGAACGAGATTCGCTATCTATCGCCGTCGCTTCTATCCGTAATCATTAAAGCGGCACCCAGAACATAGTCAAGGGTATCGCGGTTTTGGCGCTCATTACTTTGAAACGTATAAAGCGGAACATAGTTATGTTTACACACTACTGCTTGGCGGAAGAGTGTCTGTGGAAATTTAACACAAAGACGTAATGTTGTTTGGTACAAACGCTCTCAAATCGAAAAATATTGGATGTTGAGTCTCGTTAGAGTGACGATATAAGTAGGTACGTAAGGCATTTGCTATGGTAGCAACTGAAAGTTAAAAACTAAGTTCGAGCTAAATGATTCACATTTTAAAAGGTCTATCTAGCCGAGGGCCATGAAACACTTATTTTAATTACAGAAAATATATAATTCTGGTATCATGAAATAACTTTCCTCCATATGCAGATAACTCCGAGGATCCTGAACTGTTGTGTTTAAAAAAATGTGTTTCTGCAGATTTATATTCCCTTATAAAGCGCACAAATATAATATGTAAATACATTTTTTTTTTGTGGTTGACAAGCTTGGTTTGACCACAGCTCACCTGATGTTAAGTGACGATGTGGTCGGTGATGGTAAACACGTAGCCTGGAATGGAATTGGCTCTCAAGTGAGACTGCCGGAATACACGGTTAAGTGCTTGGCGGCAGATTTTTAAACTTAATGGTGGTAGGTAGCCAGCCGAATACTAGAAAGTACCCTACCACCACGCTATCATATGGTATCCTTACAATGTTTGCTTTCACCGGAAACACAAGCTCATTTTTGGAAACACCGACCGCGCTTACCACTGAGCTATCATCGCTACAAATATTTTATTGAGAACACCAAAGTTATAAGTTGTATTCAAATATATTATATCAAAATAATATCAACAATCTCCTAGTTTTTAATACTCATCATCAATTTCACAAAACGAGGATTGTAGTAGATCCCAGCGTAGTACTTATTATACAGATATTATATATCTACGTCATGTGTTGTGAATAAACGATATCAATACGGACTGTAGAAACTGAAGATCTCACGCCCGAGCTCTTTATGTAACTTCAGGAAACTCTTTGTTCATTGTACTCGTATGAAAAAACACAATATTTTTGCATAAGCGAGGTGCACTTGCTCACTTTTCATTCTCAGTTTTCTAAAGAATTAATTCCATTGTTTTTACCTGTACTAAATATAATCATTTATTTATCATCTGATTAATCTTTGCTAATTTGTTAATGTCAATTATTACTTGTACATTCAGTGACACTATGCGATGCTTCAGGTTTCAAGGTTCATTTGGCTGAGCTGGAACCCAGTACAATTTTAACGTTAATTTCAAAACAACGTAATTGATCACCTTTCTCACGAGCGACATTGGTGTTCCAATTAAACATTCCTGTTTACAGTTACCATCCTTAATTACTAGATATCGTGTTAAGCCGATATCATGTTCTAATGGCTGTACCCACATATTACAATATATGATGATTTGTTATTCAAAGCAGTTTTTTCGTTTATCACAGATGAGTGAAGTGATGACTGTCGAGGGAGGCCGCCGCGTCCCTGGAGGTGGAACAATGTTAAGAGTTCTCGGAGCTGCTCAAAAGCGCAAGGTCAAAGCCACTCAGAACCTTGCCATCATCGTCTTTTTCTTCATCATTTGCTGGATACCTCTATACACAATCAACGCTATCAAGGCCTTTAAACCTGAACTTGACATCCCAAATCCCCTCACTTACGTTTGCATTATTGTTTCTCATCTTAACTCTGCTATAAATCCTTTGCTCTACGCGTACCATTTAAAAGATTTTCGTGCTGCACTCAAAGGCCTCCTTTGTACAATTGTTGGACGAGGCGTACCTATGCCAGCAGCGTATAGACCTCCAGTCCCAATCAGGAGACTGGCTCTAGAACGGAGTAATGCACTGAGGGAAAGACCTAAAATTTACGTGGATTCACCAATATGGTTGAGACAAAAAGAAGTAGACTCCAATCATACTACAGTAGTTGAAGAAAATAGAGCTGTTGCTACTTCACCTCCTGTAGTACCAGATGTAGAACCATTTTTAAACAAAACTACAGCAGATGTGTCCAGTGAATCCCATACTCCAGAAAACAGAGACAGCGAAGCTGGCCCCTATTTGATAGAAGCTAATGGCAGTGACATAAGCCAGAGCCCGTACAGACGAGTTGAGGAGCTGATAAGAAGAGTAAGAAGTGTCAGCGGAGAGCACAGCTGACACGAGCCATGCCGGGCGTTCCCGGCGTATAGCGTCACTTGAATTTAAAGCTTTAATGATACCAAAATGAAGACATTCCCAAAAAGCAGAACGACTTCAAAAGTCTATTATAGTAGTAAGTAATTTAACATAATGTCGTGCAACTAATTTATTAAAATATGTTATTAAATTACTTATAGATAGGTAAATATTTTTAGATTTAAACGATTTTGAATGGAGTTATTTTTTGTGCTGAATGTTCGATGTTGCTTCTGAACAAGTTGGTCAATTGTTGCTTCGGAAAATATAAATGTTCAAGAATTCTACTCGTTTCATTTATTTTTCTGTTTTACATGTTACTCGTAGGAATTTGATTGCGTTGCGATAAGAAGGAAAACAGTTAGCAAAGGCGGTCAAGCATGTATCTACGATCAAACCCTTGATTAATTTAAGTACCTACATAACATTTTGACATAAATACCTTATCAGTGATAGTCATTATGGCAAACAATTATGATATTAGTTTTTTCTTAAATAACTAACAGCAGATAAAATGATCACTAAATGAATCATTAACGAGCAGAATGAGTTACACTGATACGTAATGACGTTGATACATTAACCAAATATTAGTCTCTGTTTGTACAAACAAACCAACGCTATGTAAAATCATTGTTTAATAGCATTACAACGTTTTCTTTTATAAAATCAAGACCAATCAATTGGTCCGAAAACCCCCGACAGATTGTAAATTGAACGGTTTAAAACCAGTTTCATTAGCTGGCCTTCATTTTGCGTCATATGACTGGCTTTAGTTGAAATACCTTGTTTTGTTTTTAACAGTTCAGTCTGCAAGTTTTGCAACTTCGGTTAAGTATTTAGAGCGCCATCTGTTATTTTTTGTTTGAACTACTGCCGCATCCTTCCGGCGCGTCATCGCCTTTGCCTTTTTCTATTCAAATACCTATCTGTTAAATAAATATTTCTGTAGGTGGCAGCACTGGGTAGTCTACAACCTTATTGCAACTGATCTACTAACAATAAGTTTTGTTTCGAAACGTGACACGTGAGTTTAGCACCAGATACTCAAGCTATATCATTTTATGAATATGAAACATTTGTTCTCAAGAGTGGACAGAATAATCGGTAGTGTTTCTGGTGTAGTGACCTCTGTCGTCTGGTGAAAGAACCAATTAATTCATCTTGTGCGAAAATTCTTTGCTATATTAGGTAGTAGTAAACTGTAAATATATTAATATTTTTTATTTAGCTAGGTTTTTTGCTTTTTTATAGGTAGGCTTTGATTATATATATATACATATATAGTACACTAGCTGTTAACCGTGACTTCGTCCAAATAGAATTTAACAAAAAAAAATTGTTTAGCTTGCAGTATAAAAAGTCTCATATATGTTAATCCAGTCCATAAACTATATAATTATGTGCCAAAGTTCATCCAAATCCGTTCAGTAATTTTTGCGTGAAAGAGTAACAAACATCCTTCCATTCATCTCACATATTTTCAGATTTATAATACAAGCTGCATCCGCGGTGTTACCCGCTAAAAAAAAATCGGGATGAAAAGTAGCCTGTGTGTGTATTCAGGGTGAGAGGGTGTCCACACCTTCAAAATTAAATTTCATCAAAATTGGTCCAGCCGTTTGACTGTGAAGAAGTAACAAACATACCAACACATTACACACTCACGAATTTTCACCTTTATAATAACATAGTGTGATTAGTAGGAAGTGGGATAGTTAAAGGTACAGATAACTGTGGTCAAATACTTAACCTGTTACCTGATTTTAAGTGAGGATGCGATTGAAGATCTTAGGCACTTTTGGCTTGGAGTGGGAGCCTGGCTCTCAAGTGAAGCTGCCAGATTTTCACACCGATAGGTGCTTGGCTGGAGAGTTTCAACGTGGTGTGGTAGTTAGCTTTACAAGTATTAGAAAGTACCCTATCATGTTTCAAGCTCATTGTTGCGATTTGCGCTCTAACTACTGAGTTGTCATCTCTACAAGAGGTTCGATACAAGCTCTATGATAGTGGACTCCCGTTATGCGTCCTTTGGCTTTCTCTCGGTTCATAATTGCGATCATAAAATTCATATTTGTTCTACATGTGCCTTTATGTAGTATGTACCTAGGTACAAAATTAAAAAAATAAATACAGTGTCATTACAGAAACTTTCATAAATATGCTAGGCGATATCTACTTAATAACAGTAGGTTTAGTTTTTAATCAATGGTGCTTTGTTAATAATTAGGGCCGTCAAACTACAATTAGCAGTAAGCATTCATTACCTATTTTTTTCCTAGGATTAATAATTGTAGTATTTTTATGAAGCGAAAGAAAATGTTTCATTTCTTTAGACAATATTCACCAAACTGCTGCTTTTGAAGGAGTTAAAAATGTCTTTGATTAGACTTTTGAAAGTGACTTATCATAAGATAAAAAATCGCTTTCGAGGAAGCACTTGCGATAGTATTCTTTCGATTGTAAATTTTATTCCAAACCTGGCTGGATTTTCTATACGCCGCAAGAAAATCGCCGGTTTGTATAAATTTATTTTATTAGTAAGGGTTACCGTTCAAGTATTAAGTAAGCACGCATAGGAGAGGGATTAAGATCTTTGCTTACTTTTGCTGACAACGGGGAGGGAGCGGATTGTAATTACTAAAATTCTGCTTACGTAATATTTGAATGGTTCCTAAGCTGAAGTGGCAGTGGGCCGGTCATATTTCTCAAAGAACCGATAATCGGTGGGGTATACGAGTTTTAGAGTGCAGACCACGTGCAGGCAAGCGTAGTGTAGGACACCCTGCGGCCAGTGGGGGGCAAACACTGGATGCTGTCGACCGAGCTCTATGGATTAACTTTACTCTAGATGCTCTAGTATAATAATGAATTCAGGATGCTGTTGGAGCTGCCGTGCTTCTGCAGAGCATCAAGGGCGCTCATCGCTTTAAATAAACATTTATTTTATTCGGAAAACGTAGTGTTCTCTTAATACTAGATTATTGTATATAATTGTGTGAGTTTGTGTAGGTATATAATTAATTTATTCGTAACTAGCTGCTCCCTTCGGTTTTACCCGCGTGTTGATGATGATGAAAAGTATCCTATGTTTTATTTCAGGACCTAAAGTAAGAATGCAAAATTTCATCCAGATCCGTTCGCCCGTTCTGGCGTGATTGAGTACCTAAGAAACATCCATCCATCCATCCAAACTTTTACATTTATAATATTAGTGGGATGGGATTGTATTTGAATATATTATATATATTTTTTAAATTTTAAAATAATGAGACGAACAACACGCTCTCTAGATGGACAGAGATAATGCATGTGCCCCTATACATGGAGCTTTGAGTAGTAAAACGAAGTCTAGAGCATCGCTGATTTGGCGCTTATTACTTTGAGAAATTCGATGGATAGTCTCAACAGCCCTGTAATTTCGCTAGCTGCAGTACCCTTAAAACCGGAACACAGTAATGCTTCAACTCTTCTGCTTGGCGGCAGAATATCTGCTACTACTGCGGTGGTACCTACCTAGCCGACCTCCATACTTTTCCGAAACATAAATCAATTATTATTATTATCAGTGTATCAACATTGTGTAACAGTTGATTTAGAAGTATACTTTTTTATAAGTCTATAAGTTTAATTTATCAGGTTTCATTTGGCCGTCACCACACCGATCGAAAAGTGAATATGCCACGTCGCATATTCTTTTACTTCTCTTTAAGTCTTACCATCCGTGGCATTTCCATTTTCGGACTCTGAGTTAGACAAAACAGAATAGACTTTCTGATTCTAGTTTCATATTGGGTTCTGCATCTATCGCTGTTATTGTATGTATACGGCGTGGGAAGTTTGGTGTACCAATTGAAGATCGCAGAAGGTGCTGAAGATTTCATCAAGAGCTATGTGAACGTGTCGTTGTTGATGCTGATTTTCAATATGAGCTGGTGGTGGCTGAGTAAACGGTGAGGTGGAAACAAAATTTCTTGTATATTTTATTTAGTTTTATTTCGCGTTCGATTTTTTGTGGTGGATCATATCAATTAGGGAATAATGCAATCTCTGATGGAGCACGCTTGCCTTGAAACGATTCGCTTGTGAATTGATGATCATTGTCTCTTTTTATTAAATGCATGCAGATTTTTTTGATTTATGACTGAATGGTTGTAAAATCATAATTATTAAAGATATGGGCGTCACTTTTGGCTCCAGCTCTTAAAATTCTAGTCTGTTTTTTTTTGTTATCTTTTTAATTTCTGGTGTAAAAAAAAGTCTCTATCTATTCACTTCTTTCATTTTTATCCTGGGGTGTGTAAAAGAGCTTATTGTTCTCATAATTATGAACAATTTTCACAACTGTAACTTTCTAACAAAGAAAAATCAGCTTGTCAAAGTAGAAATTTGGTCAAGGGTCAATGTACTTTTTCTATAGATCATAATAAATGTGGTTCATAATGATTAGTACAGTTACTCATTTCGGTTTAGATTATCTCACGTCTATATGTAGCTCTGTATTAGAAAGTTAGACACTAGCATATTTTTATAATATTCTGGGACGTGGTGAAAAATAACATGTGTTTCACACATGTTATTTTTCATTGTACCAAAAAATCTGATTGAAGTCAGATTTTATGTTAAAATTTTTAAATGTGGATTACGTAAATCCTGTTAATCTGCACACTTCAAAATCTGTCAAAAAGTATTGGTTACAATTTCAGCATAAGCTACAGGAATTCAAAGACACGTTAGACGCAGGTACAGGAACTTATAAATATGTTTAAACATGCATTGACAACTTAACCTTTCTGGGCAACTAAATAAAAAAAAAAGCTTTTAATGATATTTTCAAGTTGATTTTTGGTTATTGATATTGCACAATAATAATAATGGATGATGGAGTGTGTAAGAAGTACCTATATATGTATATACATTTTTTGATAAATATAGGATGGGCCACCTAGTGGTTTCTTTTTGAATCATATCTGATTTTAACACTAACAGTTCTCTCTTGCTCGCCATATTACAAAAAACTCAGTATCATACCTCCGCGGAATGAAATGAATCGTTTTACGCTTGAACAAACTTGGGAAATGTTGAAAGTTTATTTCCAAAGTCAGTGCAGTGTAACTCAAACAGTGTGAATTTTGAAAAGAAATTTTGGCCGAAATGAGGCTCTCACCGCGCCTGCTGTACGCAAATTATATAAGCCTTATATGAACTTGTATGAACCTGAAGAAAAGAAAGGAAGAATTTAAGGATTTTTTCCTGTGATTCTGAAGAAACATCGGAAAGTAGTAAACCATAGCATGGTGGCAGAATACTTTCTAGAACTCGTCTAGCTACCACCAAGTAAAAAATCTGTCGCTAAGCACTGACGCTGTTTAGGTAGCCTCACTTGAGAGCCAGTTACCATTCTAAGCAAGTTGTTTACCATCTTCGATCATATCGTCACTTAACATCAGGTGAGCTGTGGTCAAACACTTTTTTTGCCCAGAGAAATCTTTAATGGATATCATCGGGTCCGGTGGAAGCAGGGTGGTTATATGCGACTCTCCGCTATAGTGGCGGCTTAATTAAAAACCCTGGGTGTTTCTGCCTGACGCCTATGTATCGGGGCTACGGGAACGCTTTCGCACTCATCCGAGGCCTCGACGGCGCTGGTTTCCATCCCTACTAGGGGAGGAGCTGGAGAGCCTCCACCCCTCTTTCTTTGAGAAACACAACGCGCGCGGTCGTACACCTGGACTGTCACTCGTAAAAAACAGTAACATTTTTGAATTTTTTTTAGGCCCCTTCTTTTGGACACTCTAATATTGGTAAAAGAGAGCGACATGCAAGCTTGCAGTACTGAATATTTACAAAAGAAACATACAAAGATGTTGTACAGGATCAAAATCATAATCCTCATCTTCTACATGGTTAACTATACGAATGCCACTTTTATTTACGTGCCGCATCGAATGGACGTGTCTAATGAATACTCGATGGCTCTTTGTGTAGGTAAGTTATCTGAGGAGCTAGCACGCGATAAAAATATGTAAGAAAAAGAGCAGTTACCATTTCGACCGACATCGTACCATGGTTGACGTTCCAAAACCAGTACAAAATGATTTGAATCCATTTCCATTGTTCGAAATGCTAAAGCGTGGAATACGTTACCCGAGTGGTTCCCTGATAGATGCAATCTGGATGTCTTCAAGTCTAGAGTGAATCGGTATCTTCTAGGAAAGCGTGCTCCATCGTAGATCGCATCTTCACTTAACATCAGGTGAGATGGGGACTAAACGCAAACCTTCAACATTTAAAAAAAATACCGCTATCGAGCCGTAGTTGGTTCTGTTTTTGTACATTTTATATTAACGTATTTCTCGCAAACCATAACTAAATTATTTTCACTGACAAGTTGCTTATTGCTGTGCTCAAGCTGTGATAGCTATTACTCGTGATATTCAAAACTGTATGAAATTCACTTTTTATAATATGAAATCTTTGTATGTTTTTAACCGACTTCAAAAAAGGGGGAGGGTCTGAATTCGACTGTTTTTTTTTTTTTTTTTTTTTTTTTTTTATGTAACTGTAATGTGACGAACGAGACGCTCTCCTGATGTTAAGAGATAACGCCTGTCCATGACCATTGCAGCGATACACAGAACTATGTGTAGTAAAACAAAGTCCAGGGCATCGCCGCCTTGGCGCTCATTACTTTGAGACTAGATGGTTAGTCTCAACAGCCCTGTAATTTCGCTAGCTGCAGTACCCTTCAAACCGGAACACAGCAATGTTTACACACTACTGCTTTGCGGCAGAATATCTACGCGATCATTCCGCTAATTATGAATCGATTTTGATGATTCTTTTTTGTTTGGTAGATCATACTTCAGAGGTGGTCCCATATTTTCATTATACATACATTTACATTGAAGCAGTGCGTTTAGACGGCCTAAGGGTCATGGAATCAGTTTTTTTTAAATAATAAATTTATACTTGTTTTTTCTTTTTATATTTCAGGCTTGGGACCATTAAGTGCCAGTCCTAACGGTCAGATTTGCTCCGCTCTCCTCTGTATCCAAGAATGCACAATTATGGCCGCCGTTCTAAACTACCAGGCTCTGATGCTGTTCCTCATCGCTCACACGGCCACCATGTACCACCTGCTCGCTAAAGAACTCATGTTATTCAACATATTTACGGACTTGAAAGAGAACCAGGAATTGGTGAAGCGAAAACTTCCGATGCTCATTTCTCGCCACTCCTCGATCTTAACCAACTGCGATAAATTGAAATCTCTGTACAGCTTTCCACTCGGTGTCGATTTTGGATCAAATGCCATTTGTATCTGCCTCTTCTTCTATTTACCCCTTCAAGAAATGCTGAAGTATATGCCAATCGTGGTGTACTGTATTTTATCATTCTTTTTGTACTGTTTCCTTTGTCAAAAGTTGGTGACCGCTTCTGAAGTGTTTGAGAGGGCAGTCTATAGCTGTGGTTGGGAGAATTTCGGTAAAAACGAGAAGAGATTAGTGTATGTAATGCTGAGGCAGGCACAAAAACCTGTGATAATACTGGCAGCGGATATTGTTCCGGTAAACATGTATACGTTTGCCTCTACGCTGCAAGCAATGTTTAAGTTTGTTACAGTTGTAAAGTTTTAGTACTGCACGGTTTATGATTATACCTAGGATGTTTATAGTATAAAATATGTGTATGTATATGACAAATAGAGCACGAAAAGCTGTAGTGGTAGGTTATCGATAAAGAAATGCATGAAATATGATGACCAGTGTTTTAATTAAAGAACATTATAATTTTCTTTGTCTACGAGTAAGTTCAAACAATTTAAAGACTTTTTTAAATGTTTAATATGCTAGTTGTTTGACCACAGTTCACCTGATATTAAGTGATGGAGTGGTCGAAGATGGTAAAGCACACCTAGCCTAGAATGGAACTGGCTCTCAAGTAAGGTTAGGCCGTTAGGTGCTTGGCGGCAGATTTTCAACTTGAGGGTGGTAGCTAGCTAGCTGAGTACTAGAAAATACCCTGCCTCCAGTGGTTTCCTCACGATGTTTTTTCTTCACCGGCAGCTCAAGCTCATTGTTGGGGTTTGAATCCAAACCCATCGGCGTGTGAAACGACCGCACTAAACACTGAGTTATCATCGCTACAATCAATATTAGTATATGGAGCGTAGAAAAGAAAGAAGTGTAAAACCTACCTACGTCGTAGGTCTGATGGCAGTCTAAAGGTCAATGAACAGAGGTCGTCCTAGTGTCAGCTGATATTTCTTGTATGCATTTTTGCCTTATGCATTGCAAACTTTATCTTTGTTTTTTCCTCCGAGATTTTCATTTGATTATTATTATTAGTCAGTAGGTACATGAACCATACAGCAATGAATCAATTATTATAATACAGTATAAGACAGTCAAACCTGTAAGCATTTTCAACACGTGCAGCGCAGACGTGGAAAATATCGTCAAACTTCTCATAATTACATATAAGATATATAAAAGAGATTAAATGAAACAAATTAGTCTATATAACAATCATAATGTAGATTTATGTAGTTTCAGCAATTCTGTTTCGTAACCTTCTAATGTTACGACTACTTACTCGTAGATACTTAATGAATATTTCGACATAGTTCTATCCAAGAGTGCAAGCGGAACGCAAGTTGCCAAACCAGATGCAATATTAGATCCATACATTATATGAACAAAGCATACAGTGTCATTGATGTCAGTGTCATTCTACTTATTTATTTTTAAGAGCAAGTTCTGTGCTCCACATTTTTCTTATCTCCATCAAACACAAAAATATTTAAATTAGGACTCTAAATGCCATTAAATATTTAAAGCAGTGTTTTAAAAAACAAGATTTATTTTGATTTAGGATTTATAAATAAGATTTTGTATTTGTTAAATACACAGTTATGTAAAAACTTTATTTACATAATTACAATATTAGATACGTTTAAAAGTAATATCTACATATTCATTATTTAAACACTTTTAATCATACATCATCAGCCATAGGTCGTCCACTGCTGGACATAGGCCTCCTCCTGGGGGGGTTTTGTCAATACTCGCCACGCTTGGCAGGCAGGTTGGCGAGCGCAGCTAGGTGTGGTTGTTCAAGGAAGACGCTGCTGCCCGTCTTCCGGATTACATCCCATAGCCGTCTCTTACGGCAACCTCGGGTAGAAAGGGTGGGGTACTACACTATTCTTATGAAAGGAATTACAAAAAACCCTATCTAAAAGCTCACACTAAGACGAAAATACTCGGCATAAAAATATCATACTCTCTTTTTTATGGCTAGATAACCATGCGTTTGACCACCATATTGTCTGATATTAAGCGAAGATGCTGTCTACGATGGAGCAAGTTTGCTAAGAAGAAACCGATTCACTCGCGACTTGAAGATACCCAGATTGTATATATCGGGCGACAACCACTTGGGCAGCCAAATTCCATTACATTGTCTAGTTGAAATCTTTAGATATATTAATATATTTTCATATTATAATTCAAAACTATAATTTCTAAGAAGAACACTTATGAAATTGAAAAAGTTGAAACAAAATAATATTGGGCTGATAATTCTGACGTGACGTAACAGAATTAGGTACTAACTGAAATGAGATCTACTTAAGCGACCATTGTGAAATCTGTGCATCTAGACCTGGCCTTCCTTAAAGTTGTAGCTCCGCGTACCACTATTAGACATACAAGACCAGGGCGAACATTAAAAAAAAATACTATAGACAAAATAAAAAATAAGGTGTTTTGCAAAAAAAAAGAGCATAGCATTTTTGTCTTAGGGTTAATGTGTATTAGGGTTAAGGTGTATTAGGGTCTTTTGTCACAAATGGAGTTGATTCTCGGTTTCAATCTAAATTAATATTCAGCGTTCAGTTGATTCCTCTATTTCGTATCTATGGAAGCAACTAAGCCACTGTCATTACGTAATTTTTTTCCACTCCACTGGCGCACCCCAAGTGGTACGCGTATCCTAGTTTGCGAAACCCTGATCTAAACCAAAGTTTATAATGATGCTAGAAATATGAAAATGTAATATTAAATAAAGTCCAACTCTAAAGTAATTCAATAAACGGAACGGCCTGTTATATAGGACTAGGTGCATTTAGAACTAATATAAACATATCGAGTTATGTGGGTTGTAGATAAACCTCTCTGTTATATGCCAGAATTTAGAAAGAGAGAAAAACCTTTTTGCTGTAAGCAGAAAAGCCCAAGTTTTTTCAATACCTCTCTGTTACACGTTACAATTTAGAGAAAGACGCAAGCATTTGCAGTGAACTGAAAGGCCAATGCTTCTTGCATTCGCTCAAACCTTTGCAATGGAACTCGACCTTAGTCACTACCACTAGCCACCTAGCTACCTAAGCCAGTATTCGATTTAGTGTTATTGCATGTAGTCACGTTTTACGTTATTTCACATTAGAATGTTAATAAATTATTTCGTGTTATGATTTTATGACTTAAATATTAGCTACTTAAGGCAGAAAATAGCATAATGAAGGTTCTAGTGTGTTGTTTGTTTGTAATAGCAAATATCAGCGATAATGGGAAGGCATCGTTGGAGAGTTTTGCACCGACAAATTCAAATGTGCTCCTAGAGGATACGACGAAAAATTCCGGTAAGATATTCAAGATACTTAAACTCAATTGATTATAATTCTAATCTATAACTACGGTCAGTTGTGTACTAGAAAAACTTAGAACTTTAAATTAATAACTTAGAAATAATAATGATTTCAATTTTAACTTAGAATTTTGTTTATTGTAACTGCGAAAGTTTTTAGCAGGTTTGTTACCACCTCCAAAGGTACAAAAGGTTTAGCTTATAAGTATAGTGTTCTGTATTTACGTATAAGCTATTTTTTCATGTTTCATTTTAAATTAAAAAATTTAATCTGTATAAGTGTAATCTGATATATGTTTAGATTTTAGTTGTCAGTGTTTCATGTGAATCCTAGAATACAATATAATTTCATTGTACATCAACACATTACATAAGTACATATAAATTAATAGAAACAACAAGGATACAATGGCGGTTGTATCACCTAAATGATTTCCTCTAGGCAACCATTGGACGGATAGGACAGAACGCATAGCTAATATGGTTATGATTACGGTAATCCAAATACGGAAAAAAAATTAAGAAGCGTTATCTTTCTATTATATCATAGGTATTTAGTTTTTAAATAATATTACCGAAAAAAACAACAAGCAACCAATAAATTAAATCCCACTAATATCATAAATGTGAAAGTTTGGATGGATGGATGTTTGTTACTTAATCACGCCAGAACGGCTGAACGGATCTGGATGAAATTTTGCATGTAGATATTTTAGGCCCTGGAATAAAACATCATCATCCATCACCACGCGGGTAAAATCGCGGGGCACAGCTAGTAAATTCATACTATATATTTAAGTATTTACACAAACATTACGTAATTTTGGATCATTTTATTATACAATCAAGTTCTAATAAACTTTATTAGATGTAATTATCTAAGGTAACTCATGATGATGGGCAAGATTGAGGTAAAAGATGCGCTAAAAGAAGTAATAAGTCTTGATAGTAAGTAGTGCACTACGCCGGTAATGCTAACGAGTAACTTTTTAGCCTACCTCAAGGCAGAGAAGTGTTCACTAAGCTGACGGCTAAACTCCAGCAATAAAGAGGCATCAGATGATGAAGATGATAATAAAACGACTAAGTCAAATCGTATTTGAAAGCATACAAATTTTACGGAAATACCAGCAAAAATAAATTTGAATATTGTTATTTCAAAGTGCATTGCTTTACCACTGTTTTCGTAAAAAACATTATCAATACCTTTTGCATATCATTATAATATCATCATCATAAACAAACACCTTGAGTTTTATATCGCTCAACTAACGCAGCTTGTATTTAAACAACGCGGTGTTAAGCAACTTCGACCTTCCAACAAAGTATATTTAATTTTATCTGCGGACAAATCATGTTACCGGCCTTGCAAGTTCAACGTGAAGCCCAAGCGATGCCACTACAAATTTAGGATCGAGCCCGGTGTAATTGAAGAAGGAAACCTGCAACTTACAATCAACGGAATAACCCCTGGGCCTCCGATACACGCCTGCGTCAATGACGTCATAATTGTGGAAGTAGAAAATAAAGTTCCTAGTCAAGATATCGCAGTGCATTGGCATGGCTTGGAACAGAAAGGAACTCCTTTCATGGATGGGGTGCCTATGGTTACACAGTGTCCTATTGGATATGGAGAAAAATATAAGTACGCGTTCATAGCATCGTCTCCAGGGACTTTCTTCTATCATGCTGATTCAGGTATTTTTTTTTTCATGGATATGCTTTTGTCCTTCATCTCGCTTGCTGTTAAGCGAAGATACGTTCCATCATGAAGCCACCAGAGACGGTTGACTAGAAGAAACCAATTCTCTCGCAACTTTTATAACTAGTTGTTTGACCACAGCTCACCTGATGCTAAGTTATGGTGTGGTTGAAAATGGTAAAACACACCTAGTCTGGAATGGAATTGGCAAGTGAGGCTGCCGGAACACACCGTTAGGTGCTTGGCGGCAGATTCTCAACTTGAGGGTGGATGGAGGAATGCGTGTGTTCCATCCTTGATTTTACATTTTCCAGCAACTTTTTTACATACTCGTAACTAGAAATGTTGAAACACCATAACGCCGACGACGATTCATAAAATTTCTGTTTTAAATTGTACGATGATTGGATCTGTCGTATTCTACAAAATGTATGCACAAGATTGCAATGTGAATGCAAACTACATGTAGGTATTAAAAGGTCGAACGTGGTAATTCTTGACACAGATAAGTCTTACAAGAATTTCTTCGGAAAGCTTACAAAACATCTCGTTGTTATTGTAAATAAATAAAAAATAAAATATACTTTGATTATGTACAAGAACGTAATCTTAGAGTAGGCTAGTGCTCCTCTTTCCTTCAAGAGAAGCGTTTTGTACACCTCACTTGTTACTATAAAAAAACTCATAATCAATCAAAAACATTATTTATACTAATTCAAATCTCAACTAGTATTACTAAAATTCAAACCTTGCAAAGTAACCTTGGTTGCCCCTTGGCGTGTTAAGTAGCTTCCGTTAGGCAATATACCTTTGAAACCTTCATGAAACCTTATATACATTGTAACTAAGAAAATTAAATTAAAAATTTAAAAACTCCTTACGCAATTAACCAAACATAGTTAAGAACCACCGCAAGGCTTTCAAATGAAAAAAAAACCGCATCGAAATCGGTCCATCCGTTTGAGAGCTACGATGCCACAGACAGACACACACACACACACACACACACAGACAGGCAGACAGATATTGACGTCAAACTTATAACACCCCTCTTTTTGCGTCGGGGGTTAAAAATGAAACAATGAAGTGAATCAATACATGTTTTTTTTTTATGGCTGACAGCCTAGGTGTTTGGCCACAGCTCACCTGATGTTAAATGACGGTGTGTTGGAAGATGGTAAACACCTAGCCTGAAATGGAACTGGCTCTCAAGTGAGACTGCCGGAACACACAGATGCTTGTCGGCAGATTTTCAACTTGAAATAATATTTAATACTTGGGTGGTAGCTAGCTAACCGAGTACTAGAAAGTACCCTACCACCATGCTATGGATTCCTCACGATGTTTTCCTTCACCGGCAGCTCAAGCTCATTGATGGGGTTTGAACCCACGCCCTTCGGCATGCGAACCGACCACGCTAACCACTGAGCTATCATCGCTACAAACATACATATACATCTATGTATCATCTTCTGTTGTTTTGTGTCTCGGCGTTTCAAGCCATTTTTTTTAAAGAGTTACTTATTATTATCTAAATCCAATTTTCAGTGATTCATCAAAACGATGGCGTGTACGGAACGTTGGTTATAAACCAGCCCCAGCCGCTGGACCCGCAATCTCCTCTATATGACTACGACCGAAGCAATGAGAATACTCTTCTCATCGGTGCCAGGTTTCCTATCATGATGACAGGAAACCTTGAGGACATGAACCGAGTTACCCCTGACACCTTGTTGGTAAATGGCCATAGGAAAAACACAAAGTAAGTAGGTACAATGAAAATACGAACAGTTAAAACAGTTAATATTGTTTCCTCGTATCGCGACGTAAAATTTTAAGATTAGCGTTAAGTCAAATTGTTAAAAATCAAATTTTTGACTGTTGTTGAATTCAACAGAATTCATGTCATGCGTAAAGCTGATAATCCCGTAGCAACTTGCTCATCTGCCCTTGTATTTCTCTATGTGGTGAGAACGAGACCAAACTAGAAAATGAATAGGTACGTCTATCTCTATCATCTGTAATGTAACTTTAGAAATACAAATATTTTATTGATAACACCAATGTTACAAGTCAATTCCGTAATGTCATTACAAATATATCATTAAAAGAGTTTTAATACACTGATTGACATGTCAATGAATAATAAACAAAATGTTAAAATTAAGTACGTCAATATAATGACATGTCAATATGATAAAAAATATTTTCAATACAAAAAATACTGTCAATATAAAAAAATATTGTCAAAATAATAAAATTATAAAAAAATCAGTACCTATTAGGTACTTACTTGTAATTAAATAATTTGACTTTATTTTAAAACATCTAGAGAAAACTAAACTAACTTAAAATTAAATAAAAAGGCCGTCAGATGAGGGATATGTGGCCAGAATGCTGGCAGCATTGCAATTAAATAATATATTAGTTTGAAATAACTCGTTAATGTTATAAAACAAGGTCTCTAGCACCCAAGATCTTAACTTCATACTCAAGGACGGGGTGGAAGGTGCATCCCAGACGGAGGCGGGCAGGCAGGTTTATCACAGCTCTTGCTAGCCTGGCTACATTGAAGTATATAAGAATCTTAATCTTGATACTATTGTACTTTCTAAACACAAATTCTCACCATTTCTGGGTTAGTCACAGACGATAGGTCTGTAATACAAGTAATACTAATCAGTTTTTCAGAAACCACCACAATTGTTACACCAATTTGTGAATTTCTCTTGTAGGCTGTTCGTTATGCAAGGCTACGCTTACAGGCTGCGATTGATAAATGCGATTGGCATAGAGTGTCCAGTGTTCGTGCGAATTGATCACCACGATATGGTCGCATTAGCTACAGACGGGCGACCTGTCAAACCTGTACCAGCTAGGAGCGTGCACCTATATCCAGGTAATGTTGCAATTTAAGACTTGATTTCCAATGTTGTAATTAAAAATTCACGCTGGTATAATAAACCTTACTAACATAGCTAAATACTCTGCCGCTACGAAAGGTATCTCTTTACGCGTGTCGGATTCATCACGTTGCTGGGACAAGAACCCGTGTAGCTGCCAGGTTAAGTACAATTTAAAACTAACAAGTATAAATTTACAATTAAAAAAACGACTCCATGACCTTTAAGCCAACTAAACGTACCAATGAAACAGCGAGTTTTCGGAGTAAACGAAAAGTCATCAGAAAAAGTATTTTTTTTTTGTTGATTTTCTCAAATCTATATATCTAAATCAATTTCGATAAAATTTATATGTATTCACCTTTGAAGTATGATTTACCAAACAAAAAAGAATTATCAAAATAAATTTATAATTGGCGGAATGATCGCTTAACTAATATACAAAAAAAAAAAACAACATACAGTCGAATTGAAAACCTCCTCCTGTTTTGAAGTCGGTTCTCAAGTGACGCTGTCGGAATACACCGTTAGGTGCTTGGCGGCAGATTTTCAATTTGAGGGTGGTAGCTAACCAGCTGAGTACTAGAAAGTACCCTACCACCACGCTATGGTTTCCTCACGATGTTTTCCTTCACCAGCAGCTCAATCTCATTGTTTGGGTGTGAACCCACGCCCTTCGGCGTGTGACCGCGTTAACCACTGAGCTATCATCGCTACAAGCACACTTAGCGTGGTATGGAAAGTAAAATAAAAGCAAAAAATAGACAGTCATGTCAGTAAATGTTAAAATAAAAAGTTCTACGACTCTAACGCGACTACTTTACTAAAGTGAGAGTGAACGGGCTGACTACATTTCACCTTCACCATAAACCCAATGTGAGAGAAAGTAC
Organism: Biston stratarius; assembly: GCA_950106695.1. Taxonomy (NCBI): domain Eukaryota; kingdom Metazoa; phylum Arthropoda; class Insecta; order Lepidoptera; family Geometridae; genus Biston; species Biston stratarius. The sequence goes on from OX467112.1 coordinate 26,201,121, forward strand.
ACAATTTTAGATCGTGCTTCTATTACACTTTGGCCATAACAACGACATTAGGAGGGTAATGGGAATATTATGACTATTTAATGAGTTCCGACGTGGAAGTAGTTGTTCAATAGAGAATCGTGCGGTAACGTACTATAATTGAACCATACCATCTTCACATGAACCTTACTTTTTATAGTTGACATGGTAGGTGATTGACCGCAGTTCGCCTGATGTTAAGTGACGGTGCAGACGAAGATATAAAAAAATCCCAGCTTGGAATGAATAAGTATGGATCTCAATTGAGGCTGCCGGAACAATGCCGTTAGGAGTTTGGCGGCAGATTTTCAACTTGCGAGTGGTAGCTAGCCCGCCATGTATTGGAAAGTATTCCAGTACACGGCGGTAGTCCCTAACACCATGAAAAATCAGAAAATCTGAAATAAAACGCTCTTGAAGTAAATGATCTAATTAAATACCGACTAGAGAAACTTCTCGGATCTCGGGTAGTTCTAGACCCTAGTCTGTAATCTGTTTTCATCCAATGGTTGAAGCGATCTTTTTTAGCGAAAGACCGTCACTTGAGTCCCTAGCATATGGGGTTCTTTTGTTTTTTGTACGTTTTAATTATTAGTGTGCACCACATATAAATAATAGTGTTTTTATTTATCAGGTACAATAAGCTTAGAAGTATAGCTTGTAGCGGTGACGAAATTTTTTGATAATTACGTCTTGAAATGTTCTGTTACGTCTTTCAATTTTCTAGAAATTTATCGTTAAAAAATCTAGATACATCAAATATAATTAGTATTATTTATAGTAGGTGAAATTATTTTGTCGGAGATGTAGCCTTTACATCATCATAGGATTGTGCCGTGGTGGTGCCGGCGTAAGATTAGTACCCCACCCTTTCTACCCGTGGTTGCCGTAAGAGTCGGCTAAGGGATGTAATCCGGAAGATGGGCAGCAGCGTCTTCCTTGAACAATCACACCTAACTGCGCTCGCCAACCCGCCTGCCAAGCGTGGCGAGTATTGGCAAAACCCCCCCAGGAGGAGGCCTATGTTCCAGCAGTGGACGACCTATGGCTGATGATGTGTGTGATGTGTAGCCTTTACAATTGACTTTAAAAATTATTAACACAAAAAACGATTGTATGTCAGTTGATGTTCAAGTAGATATGTTAAACAAACTTTACTGCTTTACTTTCTTTCTTGACAATATAAAAATTAAAAAAATAATTATTATTTTTAATATTTTAAGTAATAGGTATATATTACTATATAGGTATAATAGGTTTATATGTACTTGTAACGTCTACACAAAACTATAACTTTATTAAGAACTCGACGTTGAGAGTTACACGGAAGTACAAAGCGTTTTAGTTTGACAACAAACAATTTTAAGTGGTCTGTATTTACGATTGAGTTAAAAATTCCACTATTTCTATGAGACAAGAGAAAGGTGCATTAGTTTTACAATCTAAGCGCAATATAACTGGTTTCGTTTTTACTTTCTTTTATACTGTCTCTTTGCATTGTTATTTCGTATTCTACAATGACCTGAGCTGAGCTGTGAGCTTCAACAATTTTCGTGTTAAATTGACTAATATTAATAAAAATAATTGCCTTCGAGAAGCAAATTTATTGCAACGAGATTAAGTAAGAAAAATATTAAATCCATTTTATTCATGTAATAAAGTTATGACAAGCCGGTATAAATCCTATATCTATATTTTTTATGTAAAAGGAACGAGACGAACCAGACTCTCTCCTGATGGTAAGAGATAACACCTGTCTACGCCCATTACAGCGACACACAGAACTTTGAGTAGTAAAACAAAGTCTAGGGCATTGCTTTTTTATTATAGACTGTCCCTGGGCGTGGGCCACTTCTCATTGTGAGTAGGATAAGTTTATAGTCCACCACGCAGGCCAAGTGCGGGATCAGACTTCACAGCTTCGAAAACTTTTATTATTTCCCTCGCTTTCCTCGCGATATTTCCCTTCACCGTTTGAAGTTATCGGCAAAACACATATAACTTAGAAAAGACAGAGGTGTATGCCATGGGATTCGAACCTAGGGCCTATTAGAAGCCAGACGGAGTCCCAACTAGGCTATCGAAACTCCACTTTGTTTTAGCGAAACGTGCGAAATGGAAAGTCTGATAGGAAAATGGGAAAGTTTTTATAGCTATCACATAATATTACATGTGTTATGCAACAACGACAACGTGAAAGATAGCGGCAATCCAGCTAATTACGGTTATTAAGACGCGTGAAGTTTTGTGTGCGATCAAAATGGTTCGCAATATATTTTTTAAGCAAAATTTATAATATAAAACAGTGACCAAATAAATTTTGATTTTGATGATACCTTGTTTTAAAAAGATTATTTCGATATTTTTTCTAGACAGAAACAAAATACTAAAGTACATTTTCTGTTTTGTTTATATATATATATAGAGAGATATTGGCTAGTGAAATTACAGGGCTACCCATCGAAAGTCATGAGCGCCAAAGCAGCGATGCCCTGTACTTTGTTTAGCTCTGTGTATAGCTGCGATGGTCATGGACAGGCGTTATCTCGTACCATCAGGAGAGCGTCTTATTCGTCTTATTACTTTAAATAAAAAAATAATTAATTAGCAAGGGTAAGTCCAATACTTTAATTAATAATAAAAGAAAAAAATATTCGACACAGTACAAACGGACACAGAAATAAAAGCTAGTATTGACTGTTTCTTAATACGCAATAGTTTTAATGCCGTTAATTATTTTCTAATGAAAAAATCATAACAATTACAATGTCGACGCGTGATTGCCATATTTTTGCTCCGCTAAAAGCGGGACTGTGTTTCGTGCAATAAGATTAGTAATCAATTAAGGTAATTAATACACGTTCGCATTAGATAATAGGAAGCGCCTCAATCAAATAGTCATATAATCCTACCCATACACTTACCTACCCACATTCACTACTCTTTGAATTAAAATGCTTAGGTGCTTATTATGTCTACTGACTGTGATGTGAGTTTATGCCTACTGTACAATGTTTATGACTATACTTATGGCTGACTTTTTGGTAACATCATGTTACGTGTACAAAAATGTTTTTATCATCTCAATTAATTGTAGGGTTATGTGAGCATGAGCATGAATTTTTGGTAGTTTAATGTTAATCTATTTTTATTATGACTATTCACTATTAATTGTCCTGTTATTTCATTGGGTATATAAATAATTGTATAACAAACACATGTTTGTTTTCTGTCTGCGTATTTTGTATGTATGAATTGAACTATGAATTTATAAAAAGTGCTATCTGGTTGCCATAGTAAACGCTTTCCTATATTATAAATGTAAATTTTGTGATTTAAATTATACGCTTCTGATGATAAGAGATAGCGTATGTCCATGACCATTGAAACGATACTCAGAACTTTGAATAGCAAGCCAAAGTTTAGGGCGTCGCTGCTTCGACGCCCATTGTTTTTAGACATAAAATCAATCTCAACTGAAACCAGTCCTGTAATTTAGCTAGCTGCAGTACCCCTCAAACTGGAACACAGTAATGTTGACACACTACTGCTTGGCGGCAATATCTGGTACTGCAGTGGCACCTATATAGACGACCTCCTGCTTCCTGCTACCACCAAGTAAAATAGACGGCGCTGTGTGAAATGTCCTCTAATGTTTTTTTATATTTATTTGTCAACTATAAATATTGCAAAATGAATTCACGCTTATAAGCGTGTCTCTATTTAATAGCTTAGATTTTACGGATTTCGATAGTATTATATTCGATTCGAAAATATAGCGTAAAATAATTATTAGAGATTGATTACAACACTATTGGATTTTGATGTATACTATTTTATACATATAATTGGAATGTAGATAGATAGACAGAAACTTTATGCATACACAAGCCATCGACAATTACTCATGAGCTAGTGCCCGAAGCGGCGGTCTTATCGCTGTAAGTGATATCTTTCAGGCAACCATGGATTATCAATTTTTTAAATGAATATTAAACATGTGTTATATAATGTCTTTGATATAGTCACAGCAGTTTTGGAAAGTTAAACTCTTTACGGGGTTTATTCAGTTTGTATCTCATTTTCCGCTGATACAGACTTAGGGAACAATTTGTTATCATACAAATATTGCAAAAAGTATTTCCAATCTAAGTGTGAGTATGACAGGTTTTTATATGTGATTATATACAGTACATATGCTTACAGTACATATCGTTTTTACAAATAAAATGTAATCTGTTCTGTCGATGTAACTGTGTACTTATGTGAACAGGTGCGTCGATAGAACAATCGAGTACGTTTTATTTAATTGAAATTTCGTCGTGTTGGTACAATAATCATCATTGAATAATCATCATAAAACATGAAAACTAATGCGTTTATAATATTAGTGTGATAATACTTATGTTAGTGTGTGGCTTTATTACAGGTGAGCGTATGGATGTGGTTGTGCGAGCGACACAAGAGAGTAGCGGCTACTGGATCCGACTGCAAGGTTCCGGCGCATGGGCCGCAGTGTCCGCAAAAGCAATGCTCATTTACTCGGGCTTCAATTACACATCTATGCTGCAAGAAAATCAGGTATTTATTGATGCTTTGCTAGTAGTTTAAATTTTTTTTCTATTTAATTTTTTACTGTTTACGTACTACAGCTTGGCGACAGAATAATACATTAATCTATCTATCTTATATCTTTAAAACGAGCAATTCTTGTGTATTATATATATAATCTGAATCTCGGAAACGGCTCCAACGATTTTCATGAAATTTAGTATGCAGGGGGTTTCGGGGGCGATAAATCGATAGCTAAGTTCCATTTTAAGAAAACGTCGTTTTATCCGTGTTTTCAGCCGAGCAAAGCTTGGTCATCCAGGTACTATTCATTAAAAAAACAACTCAACATTTCTATGGTACCATTTAAGGATCATTTTATTATTATCATTATTAATGTAAAAGAAATAATATGTACAAATAATTTTATCAGTAAAATATTATTTGTTCTAATATTGGGTTTTTTGTATTTTATTAATTTTATGATTACAGTTTATAAATTCTATTATTATTTCTTTTATTATTTTTCTATAAGTTCGATGACATTATGACTTTAAAAGTAGTATAGTTTTTTAAGATTATTATTTTAATATTAATTAATTTTGATAATTATTATTTAATAGTATTATTTTTGACGTGTAACTTTGTTATCAATAAAATATGAATTATGAATTAAAGAGTCTTACCATTTTTTTCAGGATGAAAAACACAGTGATACAAGTTTGGATTCAATCGGCTTGAACGGGCAAATGATGGAATCTCTCAATGATATAACATTTGCTCCGAAATCTAAAGTAGTGTACCTCGGAATCGATCGTAACGTTATCAAGTACAAGGATAGTGACTTAGATTATAGGTATATTAGCGACGCTATACCCAAAAAACCTCACTATCCAGCAGCTTTGTGTAAGTATATTATTTATAAATAAGATTTTTACCTGACTGCTAAGGAAGGGTTATGTTTTTCGCGCGTATCTTGTATGTATATCTGTAAATTTCTTTATTACCTCGTAACTTCCAAACGGCCGAATGGTTAAAAAACAAGATGGTGGATTTTTGGCGCGAAATAATAATAAGTTAATTAAAAAAAACACTAAACCTATCAAGTTGAGTATCTAAATAAAGCAAATTAAAAAGGGGATTATAAAAATATATTGAAGTTATGTGTTTAAATTTAATTAGGAATAATAAATTGGTTTAAAAAGGGTTTTTTCGTTTAATTATAGCTATTTTATTCACAGTCGGGTTATATATTTTTTAAACTCTTCAGCTTGTTAATGTAATGAAATATTTTATTTTTTTAAACTGCCTGTCCATGACCATTGTAGTACTATTCATCCTTAGAGTAACAAAATGGTCTAGGGTATCTCAGCTTTAGCGGCTAATTTGAGATATGGTTAGTCCCAATAGCCCTGAAATATCAGTAGCTGCAGTACCCTTCAAAACGGAACATGGTAATGTTACACTTTACCGTTAGGGGTTGAATATCTGATAATGCGGCTACATACGCGACCTCCTGCTAAGGACATCCAAAAATCTTGCGTCAAGCACCTAACAGTGTGTCCCGGCAACCTCACTTGAGAGCCAGTTACATTCTAGGCTAGGTGTGCTTTACTATCTTCGACCACACCGTCACTTAGCACCAAGTGAGCTGTGGTCAAACACCTAGCCTGTCGACCATTAAAAAAATCTCAATCGGTCTATTGGACAAATATTTACTAAAATTGTTTTAATTTTCAGCTATACAAGAGAAAGGTGTCGTTCAAATTAACGGCAAGAGTTTCTTGTATCCAAATTCTCCAATACTGTTGAGACCTGACGACGTGGATGCAAAGAAAATATGTAATGTCGGCTCTGAGTTCAAGCAGCAAGACACGCAGTGTATTCAGGTCTTAGAGGTTTCTGAAACAGATACGTTGGAGATTGTTTTGATTAATGAAGGTAATAAATTAATTATTTTACTATAGTTAGCCACTTACTCTAAAATTTCATCTGGTATTCGACGGGAACGGGATAAAAATAATCTATACATGTTATCTATGCATGTTAATCCAGGGTAGGTACCTATAAGATTACGGGAGGTCACAATAGATTTCCCAAAACGCCGCCGTAAAGTCGGGCATCGGAGGAGGATCCACGCTCTCCGACCTCCATAACAGGACCTTGGGCGGTGGACTCGGGGAGTCCATCGCCCCACAAGAGTAGCCTAAAGAGGCCCGCGCGGTTTTCTTGCGCGCCCCTCAAGGAAAGAGGGGTGAAGGCTCTCCCATCCTTAACAAGGAAGGGTCCCAGGGGACCAGCGCCGTCGGGGTCGCGGGTAAGTGCGAAATCGTTCCTGTAACCACAAACATAGGCACCAGGCAGAAACACTCCACGGGTTTTAGTGGGTAGGCCGCCACTACAGCGGAGAGTCCCACATAACCACTGCTTCCCTCGATGCTGGTGGTATCTATTTAGGATTACCCTGGGAAAAAGGGTACCTATAAGATGCTTCCATTGCAATATAAATCTGTTGAATCGTTGCATTTTTAAGAACAAACGTACATGCACAAACTTTCGCGCTTATAATACCTATTTAGTAAGAAGTGAGACGATTTGATTCCACGTTCATTGTACGGACTGCTAGACAGTGAAATGCGCTGCCTGAGTGGGAATTCCCCGTTGGATATAATCTGGGTGACTTCAAATTGAGAGTGAATTGGTATCTTCTGGGCAAGCGTGCTCTATCTCAGACCGCATCATCACTTAACATCAGGTGAGATGGCGGTCAAACGTAAGCCTATTTATTATTTAAAAAAAAGAAAGTGAAATGCGAGTTATCACTCAAATTATTTTTTGTTTTGTTTTCTTTATTAGATTTTAAGCTTCGGGTGTACTAAGCTGAAAGGGTTGGACTCATCAATATGAATAACTTTTATTACGTATGGGTAAAACTCTGAAAATGAGGAAAAAAAACAACTGCTCTATATACTTTTACTTGGTGGTAGATATCCTTAGCAGAGCAGCACTCGGTGTACACCCCCGCAGTACCAGATATTCTGCCGCTAAGCTGTAAGGAAATATTACTGTGTTCTGTGTGCAGGTAGCGAAATTACAGGGCTGTTGAGACCATCGAATATCTCAAAGTAATGAGCGCCAAAGTAGCGATGTCTTGGACTTCCTTTTGCTATAAAAGTTCTATGTATCGCTGCAGTGGTCATGAACATGCGTTATCTCTACCATTTGTTACACTAGTTGCTAAGGGTATTTAATTCTTTGTGTATACAATTATTTGCCGTGGTGGTGCCGGCGTAAGAATTGTACCCTTCCCTCTCTACTCGTGGTTGCCGTAAGAGTCGGCTAAGGGATGTAATCCGGAAGATGGGCAGCAGCGTCTTCCTTGAACAATCACACCTAACTGCGCTCGCCAACCCCGAACCCGCCTGCCAAGCGTGGCGAGTATTGGCAAAACACCCAGGAGGAGGCCTATGTCCAGCAGTGGACGTCCTATGGCTGATGATATGATGATGTGATGAATACAATTAAGAATATCTAATAAGTATTTACATACCAATCCACCCAGAACGTGAACTATAAAAAAGAAACAAAGTTGTGTCTTTAGTAAAAGTTGCTCAAATATACATGCAATGATGAGTTCAATGACTTATTCAGTTTATAACTATGTATAGCAAGCAATCAGTGTGTTAATTGTATGTTTGCTATGAAATTCCAGGAAGGGGCAGCAACGACTCGTACACGTTCCACGTGCACGGCCCAGGCGTGCAGCTTCTCGCGACCAGGCAGAACTACAATGAAACGCCTCTAAGCAAAGATGTGTTCATAAAGATGGACAAGGAAAAAAAGATTACCAGGTCAGTTTATATGCATTTTATTCATATATTTATTTTTACGGGTTAAGATATTCTTTTCATAAAGAATTACAATGATTCATTTAACATAAGAAAACACTGTTTAAATGTAAGGTAAGGATTATAAAATTATAATTAAAAGTGGTGGATTTACAAGCGTTGAAACGGTTAAGATAATAATTATAATTGATTCTTAATATAGGTACATAGTACGAGTACAACCTAGGTACTAGAATCGTCGTGAAGCCTAATGCCCTACATTATTATTATACTTATCTAATAAAAACAAAACTATTTAACGTAGTTTGTGCTCAAACCATACGAGCAGGCAGTTATGTTTATTATTGTGGGTAGTTACCGTTTTGAGATAGCAGATGTCTATTTCTCACGATGTTTGCTTTCATCATTTCAAGCAACAGTACGAAAATATTTAGCAAATAATTAAGTTTATGCTGTAGAATTCGAACTCAGCACCTTCAGATTGGGAGTCAGACTTCCACCTAGGCTGCCGTAATCTCTAAGCGATGTAGGCGGACTATACAGATAGGAATCTATAACAAATATATCACATTATATATATAATATATATATTGTAAATTTTTCAGGAACATTCAAAATCCACCCGTAAAAGATACAATTACTGTTCCCAACAAGGGTTACACTATTATTAGAACACGCCCGGGGAAAGGCAGTTGGCTGCTGGAGTGTCGAGCATGTGCCGTGTCATCGTTACCAACTGCCGTCATCATACACACTCCTCAAACATTTCCCATTGCTGTACTCAATGCGCTACCTAAATGTGGGAACTACAGGCCCCCTGATGTACTTCTAAACTGAAGCCAAAGACTGATGAAAGAACTTTTATAGTGATATTAGTAATCAGATATGATTTCTATAAATTGTATCTCATAAGTGTATGTGTGATAAAGACTTGAAATGGAACTTAAAACGATCTGATTTTGATTTTTACTTGTGGGAGAACTGAAGTGGGCCTGGGCGGGACACGTTTGCCGCATGTGACACAACCGCTGGGCAAAGGTCACCAAAAATTGGATATCAAAATTTTAGTGACCTCGGATTCTACTCAGACGAATGTAGTATGACAAACTAAACCGCCAGTTTCTGGACCACCAAAGCCGAAGACCGGGTAGTCTGGAAGGAAGGAGGGCCTTTGCTCAGCCATGGAACACTAGAGGCTGAAATCATAATATTAATTTTTACTCGTAGTTTACATGTATAATAAAAACCTTTGTATTTTGTTAGAATATATTTGTGATTATGTCACACAATTTCATTTGCAATTTTAATTCTTTCTTATATTATTACTCTCCGATCATTTTTGATAGAAAAAGATTATAGTAAAAACAATTGTTGCTAAAGTAACCTTCTGTGTAAACAGTACTGTGTTTCGGTTCGAAGGAAGCTAGCTAAATTACAAGACTTTCGAAACCATGGCCGTCTTTACCCGGGGAATCAAGGGGTGCACCCGGATGCAGAGCCCTAGGGGGCGCAAGCCGAGACTGTCATAAATTTCGATAGGTACCTATTAATACCACGTGAGCGGAGCCGCGGGCACAGTTAGTTCATTATACATCACAGATATTGTTTTACTAAATACTTTCAGCAAGTGTCATAACATTAGCCCCTTGACCTAGCCCACTAGCACTTGAAACGAAATGGCTTCTAACTCTCCAGGATTAGGTGCAACTTCGTTTGAATTTGACATGAGTAGTGTAAGTACACGCACAGTGAGTATTGGTTTTTAATGGTTGGACATTGAAATTTGAATTTGGGAATTAACATAAACACATAAAAATGATATAGCGGCACCCCGGCGCTGAATATGCTTAAGACGGCTCTGGTCGAGACTAACCATAGAAACTAGCAAAGTCTGTCGGCAAAACCAAAGCAGCGATGTCCTGGACTTTGTTTTGTTACTCAAAGTTCTGTGTATCGCTGCCATGGTCATGGACATGCGATATATCTTCGCTTTAGGAAAGCGTCTCGCTCGTCTCAATACAATTAATATTTAAAAAAAATTACCTATTTAAAGTTGAATATAATAAAATGTTGTAAGTTTTATATTTAAGTACGTAAAATTTTCTTTATACGTTTCATATGATGACTAACTAACATGTCTTTGAATATTGCTAATGTTCAAACAGTCAGCCCGTATATAATTTTACATTCACATGCTTGTCCTAAATATAATTCATGAGATCTAATGATGAATTAACCTATGGTAATGGGCATTAAGCACTATACATTATATATATATAAAACACAGAATTAATCGTACAGATATTTATTAATAAAGTCCATATAGTTACTGACATTGCTATAAATAGTAGGGGCTCCCCTAATCCCACAAGGGACTACCCCCCACGAGATCACTCCAACGACAGTTGGAATCAGAGTAGCGTTCTTAGGTGGTAGATAATATATACTCCTCTTATTAACGGAATCGATTTTATTATTGTTTTGAATGTATCTCAAGTTTTTATGGGATGTGGTATTTGTTTGAGCTTCTGTAGCTGTCTCTGCTGTGGTAGTACTTGAAGCAATAGTCTCTGCCTCAATAGTCTCGGCCTCAGTAGTCATGTCAGTGGTAACAGATTCAGAGGTAGTAGATGATGTGGTAGTAGTTGTAGACATAGTAGTCATGTCGGCAGTACTTTCAGTAGTTGTACTAAAAGACATGCCAGTCATCGTGGTCGAAGCAATGGTTTTAGCAGGTGTAGTGGATATCATGGGAGTGGTAGTTTCTGCTCCTGCCATCGTTTCAGTAGAGATTTGAGAGCTTGTAACTGAAATGTATCGAACCAAAGGTCCACCCGAGTCACCAGTACATCCTGCTATGCCTCCATATGTAGGGCCAGTACATATATTATGATATCTTTTTAGAGGGTTGCGTTCGTAACTTTCTTTTACACGATCGACAGCTCGATAGCAATCTAAAAAAAAAAAAAACATCTCCTTTAATCAAATTCGCTTTAAATCACTTCTATTAAACGGATGCCTTCTATGTATATAATATTTTTGTATCTAGTTGCTAGGTAATCTAATTCCTAGCAAGGATGTACAAAATATCTATATCGTCACCACCAACGATTTCAGAGTTAGTTGTCAAAACGTATGATCCAAAATTTTTTTTTGTCATAAAGCATGGTTGGTTTAAGCATGGTATGAAGGACTAACATACATAAATTATATTTTTCTGGAAATTTAATTTGATAAATCCGCTAGGTGCAGTTATTCGTTTTCTTGTTCAAAATGGGGGCAATGAGTCCTGCACTGACGTCTCGCTTGGGGTGTATTATGCATTTCCTCCTACCAGCATCTACCCGGGCCAACCCAGATCCTTGAAATACCGGAGCGAGGTTCTTGGCTGCTGGCATAATAGCTCCAGTGGGTGAGATGGATGGAGAGGAAGCCGTCCCATTCAGTTGCAGGGGTAGTTGTTTTTGTGTGAAGATAATTTCATTTGATCAGGAAAAATTTGCTTACCAATAAAAGGAAGATATGAAACTTTAGCTTCTTGCAGTTTATTTGGTATTTCTGAATATAAAAAATAGCTTTGCAAGGCACCCCAGCCCGTTATGAGAAGGTCGTCGTAGATATGGTATGTATTAGTAGAGGTTGTAGGTAGTCTTATCGGCTGGACTGTGTCTGAAAAACTTATATCACGGGAAGTCCTCATCATAGATATATCGTAAGGGCCGACACCACTGAAATAAAAAAGTTAGCAATAGCTAAATTCAGTGTACATAAGTGAGAATAATATTGCATACTGACATTTTTTAAGATTTGATTTTTTTGACATCATCAGCTGACCGCAATAGCTGGGTCAAAAGCCAGTAAGGTGAATGATTATAAAATTAAAATAAAGAGGATAGAGAGATAGTCGAAGGTATTTACCCGCTATACAATGGATGGGCGATACGATGTGAAATTGGATAGATCATAGAAGTTGTAATCCATGCAAGATTATGAGCTCCGATAATGGCATCGAGAGCTAACCATTTTGCCCAAGAATCCGTCACGCAATGTCCCGAAGAAAGAATCTATAAAAATAATGTAAAAGTATAACTTGACGAGCATATTAATGTAGCACCTTTTTGCTTAGACTGTAGATAATAAGTAACAAAATTAAAAAAAAATTAAAAATCCCACGACCCCAGCAGCGCCCCAGGTGAGTTGTCACCGTAACACCTATCTAAGAACATGCACCAATCAAACCCAAACCCTTCACTGAAAACTGCATCAATATCGATTTTCGATTTTTTCGGATTTTTCGGATTGATTCGGATTCGGACTTTTTTGTGCGGACTGACACAAAATAATAATGTTCTTACCCATCGTTTGCTAAGAATGGATCCTGTGCAAAGACGATAATATCTCTTCCATAAGTATCTGTTTTGTAAAGATACTATGTAAGGGTTGCTATGTGGCCTTGCTTCACGCCCTCCTGTTATTTTACCTTCTCTTCTATTAGTTGCTGTAACAGAGACAAAAACTTACATTAGACATAGAAATAATACCTATTAAAAAAGTTATGGTTATCACTGATTAATTCGTTATAAATATATAGAAAATGTTTCAGAGACGTACAATAATGCTGAAGAATAAATAATAATACACAATAGGACAATAGGAATTAATAATAGGACACATTACACACAGCGCCATCTGACTCCAAGCCAAGCAAAGCTTGTATGATGGAAGTCAGATAATAATTGATATACTTTTTGTTTATAAATACATACATAATACCCAGTCACATAAGAAACCTTTTTTTATGCCACAAAATCTTTGTTCTGGGTGGAAATTAAATCCACACCATATAGCTCTTAAAGTAGATATACTACCAATGAGCCAAAACGCTGTGAATGCTATTCTATTCATCAGGGTAAATAATTTTTATTATGAGCTGATCTGACATCGAGAAAAAAAATATCAGTTGTTCCATAAATTTGCCTGGTCAATGAAATTTTTCTATAGAACAGCTTGTTACGTGTTACCAGGGTTGACTCTATACTAAAATACATGTTGTTCATATTAATTGTTCATAGTAATGTAATCTACACATTAATAAACAATAATCTTTATATAAAAGCATACTAGATTTGCCTTGATATGCTATGATTATTAGCTGGTACGACATATCTTTGAATATTATTTTTTAAATTTAGCTTTATATACTTATAAGATTCAGGGCTTAATTACTCACCTTCAAGGCAAATTGAACATAACAATAAGATGGAAAAGACTCTGCAGCACAGATTCATGATGACAAAGTAAGCAAACAGAGTGTTAATGAGGTTGTGACACCCGTGACAATGATAGTCGTTTTTATCGCCACATATTTTCAGGGGTTTAGAGCATTTTGAATATTTTTATTCTGATGCAGAGGTTGTCAATACAGCAGCTAGTTTGAACGAATGATTATGTGATATACCGGGTGTTTGGTAGAGGGTTAGACAAACCGAATGGGTGTGGTCGGGGACCCATTTGGAGAATACAAGTTGGCCAAAAAAAATCCCTGACCACCTATTTTTTTTTAAGATTTTTTTTGCGAGTTTCCCGTTTTTCTCCGAAAATTTACCTATTAACGACCATAACTTTTGTAAAACCTGTTTTGGACTGGATGTTTTTTTTTGAATTTGGTCTCTGATACATCTTCAGGTTATGCAAAGCAGAATTAGATACAATTCAGGGCTAAATAATTGATACAGAGCTTCTAAAGTGGAAAATATGAAATAAATTTTACCTCAAAGGTCAACTTTGACATTAATCTAAAAAAAAACCACTAGCATTTTTGAAGGTAATATGCTTTAAAATACTTCTCTATTCATCACTTATTACAATGGCATACAAAGTTGGTATAAAACTTATCAGCTTGTGGAGTAAATGAAGTGAAAGAGAAAATCAAACAACATAAATAAAAACAAAAAATTACGTTTATTGGATATTCTGTTCGAACACAGCTCCTCTATTACGGATACAAGCGGCGTATTGCTTTAGTCGTTGTATTAAGCGTCATTTCAGCTCTCATTTATGTGAACATAGATGTTAAAGACTTATTCGCTTTAAATTATTCCAATTTCTGGCTACACGCATTAAAAAGACAAGTCAGAATATTTAATTCGAACTAATGGTTCAATTTGGCTGCCTTTATGCTCATTTGGTAGAAAAGTTGTCTGGTTCAAGAGCTGTAGGGCTTGGCATTGATTCCCACCGAACAAACATTTATGTGACGATAAATGTGAATGAAAAAATAATGAAAAGTAAGGAATAAATTAAGATATATACAATTCATACTGAAGAAAATCTTTTAATATCTAGCTTTAAGGGAGATTACATAATTATAATTTATGAAGAAGTCATCTACAGATACTTTACGCGATCTCTATTTAATTTTTAATGGTATAATATGATCTACATTCAATCTCATATGAAATTTGTATTGAATTATTGTAATTAAAAAGATTTAGCCGATTGAATAATGAACACGAAATGCAATGAAAATTAACAAAATAAGTTTTAAATATTGATAAAACCCTAATATAGTTGTGTTCATTTCATGTTAAAAATTAATTTGTTACCGAAATGCTTTGCAAAATAAATCACATTTACGTTCATCCTAAAATGTAGTAAATCATAGGTAAATAGACAGTGCATACGGGTTATTTTAATACTAGATCTGGGTCATCAGGTAACACTTCGATAATTAACCAATGTATAACATCATTACTTAATTCTCACAATCCAAATATTGATGGTATTTTGTTTCGACTGTCGCATGATAATGCAGCTCTGTTTAGAGCATCTACCAGATTTGTGTTGTTTTTATTCATAAGTATTTGTTTGTATATGTTAGTTATATTATTTAAGTAATTACTATTTGATTTTATATAATTATTATTGTTCGGTGTCTATTTGACTCAAAAACGTTTCGGTGTAAAAACTATAAGTTTTTGAGTTTCTATAGAAAAATAAAATAAAATTAGAATTTACTGAATTAACGTACGGATTTTTAAAAACTTTCTTTTTGTGAGTCTAGTCGCAACTTGGAATTTAACAATAAAACTAAAAAGAGTTAAATATATTCTCTCTCTTTATCTCTAGAACCAGATAGCAATTCACCGTGGTCTTCGTAATTCGAATCTGGAGTAGAGCTGCATTAAATTTAGTATTTTTTAACAAGGCAAATAAACGTGGTAGGTATACGACATATACATATGTATATAGGTATATTTCGACCATAGATTTGAAATATTATTAAAGATATTATTGATAGCAAGTTTAATCCGACTTTCAATTGGAATTTGGTCTTTTTATGTATTTTGTGAAGAGGTGAAGAGTTAAAATTGTTGATTCTTTATTAACGCCTTAGTGAAGCGTCAGACACCATGCTTCGGAGTAAGTAGAAAGAACTGTTTGAGGGACAAGCGCACGTCAAAAATAGCGGCAATCGTAAGACTTACTGTAATTTACAGTCAATGACTGTGGAGATGGTTTGTTATGGTAGAAAATTATTAACTAGAGAGACTACTTAAAAATAGTTACCAGTTGGAATTCTATTCCGAATATGAGACAACTTCCGTTCTTTGTTCAGAACATCTGTCTTGTATGATCTTCAGTTGAGAATGGCTATCAAGCGCCTAGTGTAATGGTAAACTCTACCTATGCGCATTTGCTCTTAATTTTTCGTTATGTTACAATTAAAAGTATTTAAGTATTCTATCAGCTGTCTGATTCCCATAGACCCCATAGTACAAGCTTTGCTTAGTTTGGGGCTAGATGGCGGTGTGTGAAAATGTAAAAAATAAATAAATGATTCTTTACTCAAATGTATGTCTCTTACGATAAAATGAATAGGTAATATCGAATAATAAATAATGCACAGTCAAAAACGGCGGCTATCTTAAGAATCTATTATTGAAGTCAATATATTGCTGGTACATAGAATTCGTTGTGTATGTCTAACTCAACCCCCTTTTTGATAAATGTTTACTAGATATAGCGACATACTTAATTATGATTATGTAGTTTAGTGAAACTAAGTAGTTTTAGTAATAAAAAATACTAAAAATTATATCCGGATCTGTCCTAGTTTTAAAATTATTTAATTGTAGATCATTATAATAAAAATAAATTGATTAATATATACATAGAATAACTTAATACAGATAAAACCATGTTAAGACTATATAACTAATGATTAAGACTATATAATTAGTTTGGGGTCAGATGGCGCTGTGTGTGACGTGTCCTATGATATATGTATATGATATAACTCAATTTGTTGAAAACAGAAACATCTATTAGTCATATCGCAATTTTTTAGAAAGAATAAAAAAAATGAACATGGATATTATTTTTAATGTTGGTAAAATCTGCTGATTAACGCTGACGAAACAATTTTCTTATTTTCGAATAGCAACCATAGTGATAATTAACCAAATTACTCTTTACGATAGATAGCTTTGTAAGAATTTAAACTACATACGGGCATTTTAACATAGTTTACGAGCCTAAATACGGTTTTTTATTTCTTTCATGACGCAAACGCAAAATTATTTATGCTAAGTAGGTAAACAAGGTAAGGTAAGTAGGTAAGTAAGTAGGTAGGTGGTAGGTAGGTAGGTACGTGGTTTGGCCGTCAAAGATACTACAACAATAAATACTGTATACCAGTAAAGCTACAAAGTCAGCCCTGTTGGCTCATTGGTAGTATATCTGCTTTAAGAGTAGAGCGTCGGTTCGATTCCCACACAGGACAAACATTTTGTGATAAAAACAAATATTTATTCTGTGTCTGGGTGTTCTATAATACTTACTTATAATAATATTTTGTAGTATAAGTATGTACATATTTTAAAAAAAGCATATTGGCACAGGACCGAGGTAGATTGCATAACAAGTGAGAGGCCTATACCCAGCAGTAATAATAAAGGCTGTGGATGATGATGATATTGATTTACAAAAAAAAAGTATTCTATCAGTTATCTGACTTCGGTCATACAAGTTTTGCTTAGTTTGTGGTCAGATGGCGCTGTGTGTACTGTCGTACGATATTTGTATTTAACATATCTATATTTATATATATAAATCTATAGATAAGTATAGGAAATGAGTTTATCAGAAATATAAATTAGTAAGCTAGCTTCCAATATCTTTACATACATTATGTTATGTGTAAAATAGTAGAGGACAAACAAAGTCGAAAATATGCTGCCAAGCACCAAATGGTGTATTACAACAGCATCATTTGAGAGCCAGTTATATTCCATGCTAGCTGTGTTTACCGTCTTCGACCATAACGTTACAACATCAGATGAGCACAATGTCAAACACAACCTCTCAGCCATAAAATAAAAACAAAAGTAGTCATTTATTAACGTATTACCTACCTACTCGTAGTAAGAGCAACTTTTTAAAACAACAATAAATATAATGGAAGTTGCAGATTTCGAATGCAGTAGACGAGATAAATGAAAACAGGCGAGATAGTAAAAAAAATCATATATTATTTTCATTATAAAAACTTATTTATAATTTTATTTCGTAATGACTAAAACTCTTCACAAACATGCTGACGATATACAAGAATAAAAAAGAAAACAGGAAGGGCAGTAAGTAGGTCATTCCATGAAGCTAGCCCAATCACAGGTGTATATTTCATACAAAATATTACCCTGTGTCATATTTGACAGCTATAGCGTGAATTTCGTGCGAGAAAAACTATAAATAGCCGATTAAAGCTTTTTTTAATAACATATAACTTGTTGCTAGATATTATTAGCTTGCTTGTCCATATTATTTGCATAAAAATCTTAAATTTCCTCTTATGAAATATCAGCACTAAGCACGTTTCTCCAGATACATAGAGCGTATTAACATAGTTAAAGTTTACTATACACAATAGTTCTTATCCTGAAACAACATATTATTCCAATATAATTGGACGAAAACGATCGAGTACCGTAATTCAATTACGGTCTTAAGTTTTTTCAACTTGAGATTTAGATTATAAATGCCTATAAATACTTTATAGAATTTCATGTGACATATATCAAGGGCAAGAAGCTAGAATATTATTTTACTATTCATATACACATTATACATGAAGCGAGACCGCTTCATGTCATTATTCCGAAACTCGGACTAAACGGATCGAATCTACCTACATTGCACGAACCGCTAAACAAAGGAATTTGCTGCCCGAGTGGATATTCCCTGATAAATACAATCTGGGTGCCTTCAAGTAGCGAGTGAATCGGTTTTTTCTAGGCGAGCGTGCTCCACCGTAGACCGCATCTGCGCTTAACATCAGGAGAGTTAGTCAAACGCAAGCCTATTCGTAATAAAATTAAAAAAATATAGATTATATATTTGAAGATGAATAATAAATGGTAGTTATGTCATATTTTTGAAATCAGTTACGATTTGATGTGAATACGATTCTTAATCATTATACTCTTTGAATAACTGTACAAAATATTCATATTCTTAACTAATACGCTTACTTGCGGTCTATAGTTTATTTTTAGATATTAGGATAATATAGTTATATGATAAGTATATTCTATTTCAATATTTGCACTCAGCCCCTTGATATCCCATCACTCAAAACTTAAATGATAAATATATTTGTATTAACATCAACATCTTACATTTATTACCAGTACATTTATTACCATTACACTTATTACCATTACATTTATTACCATTACATTTATTGCATTTATTATCATTATAAGACGGTTAAAACAGCGTCAGGAGATTAATTAATGAAGATGGTGATGTGTATATCCTTATAATAAACAGGTAAGTCACTATTCTAATATTTATTTACAAATAAGAGTAAACTACTTACAGCTAACTAAACACAAAATAAATCTTTATTACAATGGCATCTATCATCATAGCCATTGAGTCTAAAGTCTTTGAAGCCAAATCGTATACTTGTTACAATTATTGTACTGATTAGTCTACAAATTGCCTAAATGTGAAATATGTCACAATAAGTTTTACTGTCCGGAATAATAAAGATTATGATTATGATTATTTGATCATGATTATTGTTACTGTAAATATCAGTAAAGCAGGGATATTTATTGGCCATAAATAACAGGCAAGTCACATGTATAAAAAAAAATTACACTTCAAAGAATGAAGCTATGTAATTAATTAATAAGTTAACAACAACGAATATACTTCGTTTAAAGTGCAGGCTCCGTTTATGTGTTATACATAAATTAGGATTCAGAGAACCTCATTGACATATATTCACTTAATTTGCAAAAAGGATTACTTTCAAAGAAATTTTTATTGGTGTTATAATATAACGAGAAAAGATACTACATCTTTTTGGGTAATAATGATGAATAAATTATTGTCATTATAATTTATGTATATATCATTGCATAATAATTAAAATGCTGCTTTCGTAATTGAAACTTGATTCAGTTAACTTTTAGGTACATTTTGTAGACAACATTAATCATCATATGTTCCTAAATCTTAAAAGTATGTTGTTTCATGTGATTGCAATACTTTGGTAATAGAGATGGTAGTTTTTATTATCAGCACCTCAACATATTTACACGAACCTCATCATTCACCGTACGTTGTTCATATTTCAACAACTGAATAAAATATGGCAGTACGCATTTCATCTTCGAATCGAATTTAGTCGATCGTAAGTCGGTTTCACAATAAACATTAAAATAAACAGCATGTTACTATTATATCTTAAATTGTTTTTAAAATTTAAACTACCATGTATGTCTTTAATAACAGATATTTGTTTAAACCTTGAATTGATTCTATCAGTCCAAATGCTATGTATAGAGCATTATATTACTTATTTTATTAAGTCGTAAATGGATATTAATAAAGATGTAAATCTCTGGATCAATTAAATTCGGAATACTGTTTTAATGTTAACTGTGTCTTCATTATGAAACCGTCAGTGTATCG
Organism: Biston stratarius; assembly: GCA_950106695.1. NCBI lineage: Eukaryota > Metazoa > Arthropoda > Insecta > Lepidoptera > Geometridae > Biston > Biston stratarius. Next base: position 26,221,526 of record OX467112.1, read on the forward strand.
GGTAGAAGGACGGCGTGATTGCTGGCAGGTGGTGACCGCAGCGGGGAAAGTTCGGCGGGACGGGAGGCAAGTCTCCTTGTGTACCTATATGAATGATCAGGCCCATGCCGATCACGATGTGGTAGATAAAATGGCAATGAAATAGCCAGTATCCTGAAAAAAGAAAAGAATTTCGTTTTTAATGTTTTATAATCAAACACCTAAACAATAATTTGGAAAGAGTGTACGCAGAAAGAAACTTATTATGAATAACTTTAAGTACGAGACCAATTATAAAACCGTAACAAATCCTGCAGTTTCATAAAGAATTGTACTTTCACAATACAATGTATAGCTTATAGGATTTTTTTTCGTTTTAATAAAAAGTCATTAGAGAGATTCTTCAGCAAAAGTTCTTTATAACAAAAAGTAGTATGAAAGTATGTGATGGATGTTATTATTTGTAATATGAATAAATTATATGAATGTGTTGGATAAAACGATATGATATACAAATATAAGGTATATTTAGTCAAAACTGATGAGATCTTACCTGGATTATCTGCCTTTAGCCTCAACACCACATATCCATTATTAGGTACTGCTAACGTATCTTTCAGTGGCGGCAAATTATACTGCCTATGTAGCAGACCTTGCCTGTCCAGGTCTAGAGCATGTTTCAAGTTTATCTTTTTGATGTTCTTGTCAGGTGAGCGGCCCATGCCGATGACGTTGTATGATGCACCATGCAAATGGAACGGATGCGACAGATTTGGTGATTGTACTGTAATAACATATGTTTCCTTTAAAATCGAAAGACGAAACATGTAGGCTAATGTTTAAATTTATTTTATTCACACTTTATTCATCAATAAATATCAAAAATTAATATTTATCAAAGAGATCATTTAACACCAATGACTTATAACATATTAAAAAAAAAAAATAGGAATATTATGCTTGTGATTATAGTAGTCAAACAATAAAAAAAAATTAGGCACTTTTTGTGAATTTTGAGCAAATTTTTGTTTTACTTATAAATATTCTTTATGTGGCTTCTTAAGTCTATGTGTATCGATCAGCATCTCCCTAGCATAACCAGATGCCTCACCTTCATCAACGAGCACTATTTCAACGATAGAGTTTAGTGGAACATCTATCATATGTGTGCAGCGGCAGTCAACTGGACAATTAGGAGGTCTGTTGTCGCCATTACAGAAAAGTTCTGGGCTGAGTTCGTGCATCTGAGAGAGAGGCGGCGCGGGGGGCGCGCTGTATGAAATCTCGTCAATTAAGCTGAGCACGTGATCACCTCCAGGAGCCACTGGAAAATAAAACATAAATTCAATAACTTATATTTGGTCAACAAAATAATCAAACCAAGATAAATTTATCTTCAAAGTCATAAATTTGTGGTGTATGTATACACCACTAATATTAATTACTAAAATTAGCGAAGACAGTTTTATGCTTCATAATTAACAAATGTTGACTTCCAATAATTCGAAAACGTATTATGCTGTCCATAAGTTTTGTTAAGCGTTTACAAACTCGTTATATGTACAGAACAGTTGATTTTATAATCCTAAGGAAAGATAATGCGAGGGCTCAAAAAAGCTTGTAAATTTACTTACCTAAAAAGTTCCTGTAAGTATTCTCTCTAAATAGTTCCTTTGGCTTGTAGAAGTGAAATCGGAAAGGCAAGAAAATCTTGACATCAGGTCGTTCTTCCAATATAGCTTTATCTATAGGCTTTGCTGACTTCATATTACTGACACAGACTGCATCGTTTCTTTTGACATTGCAAATCGCATCTAGTGGGTTAAGTACCTACAACGTTTTAAACATACTTTTATATTTGTTTCAACAAATAAAAAAAAGAAAGAAATGTAAAGGAAACGTGGAATTATATATATAGTGGAAATAATATAGAACTGAGCGTTAAAGAAAAAATAATAATTAAACATGGCAAAAGCTTAATTATTTTTTTTAGAAAATAGTACAAATTGATGAGCAAATTTAAATTTTAAGAAGCAAGGAAAGTAAGGAAATATTACAACCTGATTCCTGTGTGCGCTGAGGAGTGGGTTCTATCAGCTACTAAACCCATTGAATACGGCTACTAAGAGGTTCATCAAACTAAAATCAACCACGTATATAATATATACACAAGACATGCAAAATATATAGTTACAATATTTATATACAATTTATATACATAACTCGTAAAATAGGTATTTTGTGCGTAATTGTTACGATCGTGTTATAAGAATAATATGCATATATATAATCTTGTGTGTGCTGGGGTAAAAAAAAAACTAGTCTATTTTTCAAATGTTTTATTAAATGGTATAAAAATTTACATTTCCTTATTACAAAATTACATTTATACGTTAATTTTGCCATATTTTTTGGCAAGATGCATAACATGCGTGTTTCGGTTATATTTATATAATCATTGAATTTATTTATATGTTCATAATTACTCATATTCTTTCGTGCTGAAATAAATCACGTGTATGTAGTTAATTCGTTGTATTACACGGTACAGACTAGTGTTTGCCGATGTTTGTATTATTAATTTTTATTATATGTATATCAAGTTTTTAATTATTGGCACATGTTAAAGTACTGAATAGGTGATATTTAGTTTTGTATTTTACTGTAAAATGCATACAGAAATAAATGACAAATTTTAACCGTAATAATGTATTTAATACTTTATTCCATAAATATAAAGTATTTTGTTTTTAGTATTGATATTTATTGAAGGCATTACTAATCTACAAGGTGAAATTGAACATGCATATTTACACTTTTGTGTAGGTACATATTTACATATTTTTATGATAATTATTTAATAGCATCACAAGCAAAAAAAACTGGTCCAATTCTCTTAAAATCCTAAAATCAGGTTATAGCCTTAAAAATAATTTTAAATATATACAAGTAATAAATATCCTTGGTGAAAAATAAAATGGCAAGTTGTTAGTTTCAGGAAATAGTCAATTTCACGTTGGAAATACCAAAAGTAAACCTATATGCAAAGTAAAACATATTCGAAGAGCCTCGATAAGCATATGGAGGAGACATAATCATTAATCTTATAGTTAAGAAATATATCACCGTATATGGCATTAAAACAAGAATCGATGATGAACTAATGAAACGATTAGTCATGTAACGGTGTTAAATAAAAATAACACAAACTATCAGAAACTCCCGTTGATACATTCTACAAAATAAACACAGCGGCGGAACCGAGCACTTCGGAACCGCCGGACACATCACACAGAACAAACATAAATTTACACTTAGTTAACATTAACTTCGTTTTATAGTTTTGCACAAGTGCAGGTATTCTAGGAACGGGGTCAGTGAAGGGAGATGGAAGGAAGATGATCTCCGCAGGTCGGGAAGTTGGGTGGGATGGGGGGAAGGTCAGCCTGAGTTCCAACTTGGAGCACGAGGCTCATGCCGATAACGATGTGGAAGAGGAAATGGCAATGGAGAAGCCAGAAACCGGGGTTGGTGGCTCTGAAACGGAGAATGACGTAGCCATTGTTGGGAACAGCGATGGTATCCTTCGCGGGAGGTAAGTCTCCTTGCTTCAGATGACGCTCAAGCAGACCTCTCCTGTCCAGATCAAGCGCGTGCTTCAAGTTAATTTTCTTGACGTTCTGGTCGGGAGACCGGCCGATACCGATGACGTTGTACGCATACCCGTGAAGATGGAATGGGTGAGATAAGTTTGCGATTTGAACTGGAAGAGAAATTCAAGTATTATGATCAATCAGTACAGAGCAAAAGCAGTAATAATACATATTGCGTGATAACCGCTTATTTTCCTTGCAAATTTATGATTGCATGCAGATTGGAAAAGTATTAAGACACAGTTACAGCTCCGCTTTGTGCGTTTTAAAATGGTTTTTTGAATAATTATGTAAAACATACCTTCGTCTACAAGTACAATTTCTACGACAGCATTTAGCGGAATATCGACTTTATGTGTGCACATGCAGTTCTGTCCGCAGTTTGCGGGTCTATTATCTCCATTACAGAACTGCTCAGGATTGATATCATCGTACTGACTGAGCAACGGCGCGGGCGGTGACATATATGATATTTCGTCAATCAAACTTATTACGTGATCACCTCCAGGAGCAACTGCGGAAAGTAAAAAAGATTGTAATGTCAAAGTAGGTGGGTAAAAATAAACCAACATAAAGTGAGTACGAGTGAGAATTCTGTCTTACGGAATGGCCATAATATCGAGAATAGACTGGTCATCTCTTGCTGTTACTGACTACGTTATGGTACGAGAATAATCAATTTCTAAGCATCGAAAATCGTAAAAGCCAGTGAGTGAACTTTTATTGTAAAGATATTTCTTTTCAATCTAATCTCTAAATAGTACAAAACGAAGTATGTAGTATGTCCATGTCTGTCTGTTTTCCTGCTTACTTCTAAGCCACGCAACGATTTAATAGTTTTTATGGAAGGTTCGTATATACAATATCCAACCTAATCAAACTTTTGTATAAGTAGAGAAATTTAATATTTTTTAAGACATGTCATCCAAATAAATTGCACCTTTAGATACTAAAGTGGAGCGCGTCTTTAGTAAAATAAAAATTTTTGATTCTCAGACGGAATGAAATATAACATTTCCCTATTCCCTGTTCACTTTACAAGCCTTCAATTATGTGATAATAACAATCTTACCTAAATATCTGTTGTAGGTGTTAGGTTGGAACAGCATTTCGGGTCTGTACACAAAGAATCTGAACGGCAAGAAGATTTTAACGTCGGGTCTCTCCTGCAGAATAGCTGGGTCGATGTGCTTGGCGTTCTTCAGCTGGCTGACGCAGATCGCGTCGTTCCTTGAAATGTTACACCTGGCGTCCAATGGGTTCATCACCTGGATAGTTAGTGGGAGAAAGGTCCGTGCAATTACTAAAATACGTGCTTTACATTATCTACTAAATCTATTCAACTACTCCGCTTATTGTGCCACTCGTAAAACTTATATTTAGTTGCAAAAATCGTGAACAACTAAATAAAATTAAAAACTATGTAAATTAAGCCACTACTAAATAATATTACTAAGGTAGGTTTGAACGGCTAAGGTATTTACAAACCGGTCATTACGTCGGCGGCCGATGTAAGTGACTGTACATGGTCTAATTCTTCAACACCTATAATTTAATATTTTTCAGCTTAATTTATACGAAAATGCAAAATACAGTTCATATCAGAGCTCGAACCTGGTATTAAAGTTTGGGCAACGACTAGATGTTAGGTTGACAGTCGAGTCAAGCTTAATCGAGGCTGTCTTGTCGGCGGAATTCAACTTTGCAATTTCCGCCTTATAATACCTGCAGGTACCCTTCTGACACGAGCATAAGTTGCTACCAGATAAATGCAAAGTAAATTAACGTTTATTTACACTAAATGTATGTAATCTACTCTACGGACGTGTTGTATCATACATGGTTCACTGCGGGAAATACTCACGACTCCTTGCGGAATTCCGACGTCATACGTGGGGGGAGCAGAAGACGGCTGGTACGGTCCCCTCGCGTACCTGAGGATACCCAATTGTTGGGCTCTCTTTATTCCACACTCTCCCAAGCCTCGCACTTGGATCCAATATGCTCCTGGGATGTTGTTGGCTTCGATTACGAAGTCGTATCGCTCGCCTGAAATGCCCCAAAATAATAATAAGTCCGACATCCCTCTATCCGTTCAACCTTCATTAACTCTAGAAAATTAATAATAACTGACAGAGGAAGCTCTGACGTCATACAATATTGCATGCTTCAGTGGGTGCATCACTTTGCTGAATGCATGATTACGCCATAGTCGAGGCGTGTCTTTTATGATGCTCATGCCCGATTATCACGATCATGAAGTTGAATAATACCAATTTTTTGCACGAATAATTTTAAAAAAGACAACCGTTATCAACAAGTTATACTAATTCGAAAACAATGAAATTGCGGATTCAATTACGTAGCTGTTGCACGATGCGAGGTAATCGGCGCTGGAAAGTTAAGTAAGTATAATATTGTGAAACGGGTGATTTTATCACTTCCTAGTGTTTTCCGTACCTGAGAACGAGATGATGGTGTTTACTTGCACTGGCTGTACGGGCTCGCCGTCAGTAGCGATTACAGTCAGGTTGTGACCTTCGAAAGTGACTTGCGCCGGGCACACGGAAGCGAACGCGTTGATCATTCTGAACCTGTATCTTCTACCAGGAGTGATAGTGAACACTTCCAATGGAGTGTTGGTCATGAATCCTGTGTTGGGGTCTCTAAACTGTCCTTTTCCGTTAATAAGAACTGATTCGGGGTCCTGACCGGTATTGACGGCCAATCTTCCTGGATATCTCTCAGCCGCATCTTCGTGCAACCAATCGCTGATAAGCATGACATGAGTGGTTAAGTCGTAGTCGTATAGGTGGCTGTTGGGATCCTTGGAAGGAGGTTGTCTGACGACGATGCTGCCGTAAAGGCCATCCAGTTTTTGCAGACCAGTATGAGCGTGCCAAAAGTGGGTTCCTGCATTTCCTTGCCATTGGTACCTGAAATTTATACACACTATTATAATATAATAATTTTGTAAGTATACTCTTTTTATAAATCTAAAATCTTCATAATCACTGAATTTTGTCTTTATGTACGTATTATTTATTTTTAGCTACCGACGCAAAAAGAAGTGTGTTATAAGTTTGACGTGTGTGTCTGTCTGTGGCATCGTAGCTCATTTCTTTCTTGATAAAAGGGTCTTAATAATTTTCGAAGATCTGATTGATTTAAAATTTGATGTACTGTTACTTCGATGGTATTTCCAAGATACGCTAAACTTGAGCTGATACTGTAGCATCAAATAGTCTGCGGGATGCCTAATTCTTCAGAAACTTACAGTAGATATATCGTGTTGGGTCTCATAAGAATAGTCTCAATGAGAAGGTGTTAGATAGATGATGATTGAGGTCACATGGTAACCTTGATAATTTTGTTATGACATACATAATACATATTGACTTAGTGCAACATCTTTTTCTAGATAGCCTATATAATTTATGTTGGAATAAAATTTAATAGCGTAACTATTAAATTTATGTAATAACGAGATTTTTGTCGGGGTTTACTTAAAAATTTAAATACGAATTATTTTTGTGTTTTTTTTTGTTGTACATGAAAAAGGTACCTGAAAGTGTTTCCTTGCTGGATAGGGCACTGTGTTACAAACGGTACTCCATCGTAGTACTGCGAGCCTCTCTGCCAAATTCCGTGCCAGTGGATAGTGACTTCCATTCCCTCCATGTGATTTTCAACATCGATAACAACTTTATCGTTCTCGCAGACTTGGATTGAAGGTCCAGGTAACATTCTGTTCGCTGTGAGGATTCCTCGCTCGACACCGTCGGCTAACACGCATTGACAGTGAGACCACACAACGTTGGTCGCGTTGGGGGTACACACTTGACAAGCCCTGGAATAAGAGAGATTTTCGTTAATATACACGGCGTGTAAGCATTGTTCCTTTGTAATTAGTGTATTTAAGTGACCTTTTTACGCATGATACATTAGCTAGAATTTTCAGACGAGGAAGTTTTAGGCATATACCGTTTTTTTTAATGTTTGGCAGACTAGGTACAGCAGCTGTCCTGCTGTTAAGTGACGATGTGGTCGAAGATGGCAAGCGCACGTAGCCTGGACTGGAACTGGCTTTCAAGTGAGGTTGTCAAAACACTGTTAGGTAGCAGATTTACAACTTAAGGGTAACTAGCTAGCCAAGTACTAGAAGTACCCTGCCCTACCACCATGTTTCTTCACGATGTTATCCTTCACCGGCAGCTGAAGCTCATTGTTGGGGTTTGAACCCACGCCCTTTAGTGTGGACCGACGCGCCAACCACCGAGCTATCACCGGTATTATTTAAAAATATTTTTGTATGTTTAATAACAAAATAAGAATGAATAAAAGTAGTCACACTTTTTTTTTGTCTTGTTTGTAGCTATCAAATTTATTTACGAGCGCGAAATATGTTTGTAACTAATTTTTGACAAGCAAATAAAACGATATTTAGTATTTTTGTATTTATTTGTAGGTAATAAATACTAGGTCCATAAGCAGTGACATAAGTTGGAAAGTAAATTTATTTCCTTATCACAATGTCCCCCTATTACACCACAGTTTCCTCAGGCAATACGTTTGAAACAGCGTTTGTTTGCATAAGCTCTGTCGTCACTTATCAATTACGTGCCGACGGAATTTGGATCACTCGGCGTTTACTTGGCGGCATTGAAACCTATGCAGCCAGCACTTCGTGTGAAACAAACCGTAAAATCTGCGAAATAAAAAAGTCGGTCGCTGGGTCGCTTCTAACCACGTCTTTACGTGCCCGAAACATTTTTCAGATGTTATCTTTGGTCGTGTAGATGGCGCTGTGATTACGAAACCTGAGGTAAGGTTACGTAATGATTACTTAAGATATTTTATCTAATCTCTTATTAGATAGCTAATTGTAAAGCAAACCCTCAATCTGCTTGAATTATCATTGATAGATTGAATAGCCGTTTCCGGACGCAGTTCAGATTAAAACGGTTATTAATTTCTTGCTAAGTGGAAACCTTATTGTTCGTGTTGTGAAAGACTATTAGACCACCTTGTGCGCAATGTCACTTGTTGAAATGTAATTAACGTTTAATTAACAAGCTAGGTTGCCTTCAAAAATGCCCGTTACAATACTACATAGCATTGTTTAGAACAAATTGAACTCGTTATCATGCTATCGTAGTAGACTAGTGGACATAAGCTTTTCTTAAGATCCCACTCAACTCAATTTTCGTCTTTTCCCTTCCAGCTACTGCCAACTGTGCTTATATCGTCATTTTATCGAGGCCTCCACTATGGAAAACGTCCGGTGGTTTCAATGGAAAATTAAACCAAATTTTAGTAATAGGTCAATACTTACGCTCCCAGAACAGTGTACAGCTCAAGAGTGAAGTGGTAGTAGCAAATCCTTGGGGGTTCATTTTCTCGGCAGGCTCTGGCGCACTCATCGGGGGCAGACAGTGCTGGGTTCCTTCTGAGTTCGGCGGTGGCGCTACTCGTGAAGTCCAAGTGCTTCAAAGTTGTCCTTCCGTTAACATTTCTGGCTAAAACCGGCAGTGGGTTGTTTCTGATACCACCGCTTAGCGGACCGCTGCCGCTTGAGGCGAATGGATTTGAAGAAGGTCCACTCGTACTGCCGATTCCACCGAAAGATCCGAAGGGATCACTGTCGCTCGGGTGAGTTTGAACCAGTCCGTGGGTTGAAGAGAACACGCTACTGCTTCCTGTATCTCTAAACGGTGTCGCTGTGCCCGCCTGCCACCATGACGCCGACGTCGACTGGTCGTCAGCTGTGCTTATGGCTTCTGCGGACAAAACAAAAAATCTAATCAGATTATGAGCACAGGGCTGATTAAGTAACAATAAGATTGTCTCGGAGGTCGTCCCGCTCTACGAATATTTGGAGCTTTTCGTGACCGAATTGCTTTAATTGCACAATAGTGAGGTCTATAAAAATGTTAAAAGCAGCCAATTGGTATTCAAGGATACCTTGAAATGTTCGATAATAGGGATTTCTCACGTTCTACATTTGAACAAGACCATGAGAATCAATTCACCATCAATTGTAATAGGTACGAGTATAGGTATACACTCAGCAAGTACAATATGGTTTTATATCAAAGTTAATCAAGTTGCATAAACATGCAGCGGTCTTGCATTAGATCTGAGGCTAAGATTATAGATTTTATGGCAGCCCAGAACAGAATATGAATTGTGGGGGTGTCTTAAGACAATATGCTTGCGTTTATTAGATTACTCGGCTGTTTGGATCTTGACAGCACTAGGTGCGCTAATGTAAATCTAGCTTAGGTAGGTATTCGTGTATTAATATGACTTTAGAACACAATCAAATAAGTCGTATAATCGTTTGAAATTTTCACATCTTGCGCTATCGTAACAAATAATCACAATTCTAACATTCGAAAGTTTGACAGGACAAATACACAAGCAATTCTTTCCATCCTTCCCGAGTAATTGGGCCATAACACATTAATTTGTGTATATGTATGACCGTGTTTTAAAAATTGGCGCCTAAATTCTTCAGAGATTTCGTAATTTTTTTAAGTGACGTTCCTTTCAATGTGAGGTAAAACCTTACTGGTTTTTGTTTTTATGCGAATACACTGAAGACACTATGTTATTAAAGATTCGTTGCTGCATGGAACGATATTTTTTTAAAGTTTTTGTAAGCTTCAAAAATATGTAGTACGATCTTTTGCAAAGTTAGAGCTCCAGATCTAATGGTTACTACCGTTGTGTTGTCACGACAGTTTTGCAACCGACTTGCAAGGGACTCTGGTCTTACGTCCTTAAATAAAAGGACTTTTACTTCCTTGATCCAGTTTTCTAGACTTAATTGAACATTATGCAGTCAGATAAGATTGACGGTTTCAACACTGACAAATGCATAAAATTAAATAATTGTTGCTTTTATTAGTGTAATGTAGATACTATAATGAAAACGTAAGGTAGCGAGATAGAGAAAGAATAAATGAGTAATTAATATGTTTGAAACAGCGAAAGGACGTGAAGATATGAAAAGAACGTAAAGTCAATATGAAAGAGAAGCAAGATAATTGAAAGTATGAAAGAGAAAGATAAAGTGTCAAAGAGATAGTGTTAATAGTTTAGTAAGGTGTGAAAGAGAGAGAGAGAATAAAGCAATTAGAAGGACGACATTTTTCTGTTCACCTCAACCTTAATTAGTTAAATAGTTGAGCATTTTAATAATAACAAACTTACATTTTTTGCAGCGTTTTAATTCCGTTTGGCACAGAGCCTTGAACCGACTTTATCTTTCATTTCCTTATTGGTAAACACTTGGCGAGCGTGAATTCGTTATGCTACTATACAAAATCACTATACTACAAAAATTTATCGAGTTAAAAATACTAAATATTTCTTAATGTTACGACGTGGTTCTTTTCCCAACACTATTTGGAAAATACTGAAGTTGGCAATACTTAGGCAATGGGCTTGTTATTTTTTGAGTTTTGGCGGGAACGCGGTAAGGTTCGTGTCGCCCCATTGTATTTTTCCAAAACTAGTGTTTTTTCGAGTGTTTATGTATAAAAATAGTGGTGTTTTATTTATAAAGTGCCGAATTACAAGCGCGAGTGTGGGAAAGTGATGTGTTCGTGTTGCTTCCAAAACTCCATCCAAGGGCTTATAGTAAAGTCGCTACTATTTTACTAAGGCATGACTTGATTTGGCTGGCACGGATTGGACTTGACCAAGACTGAACTTTGACTGTAACTATAGATGTAAGACATGAATTGCAAAAACTGAAGACCAGGCAGTACGGCTTTACAGCTTTAGCCTGCCCGAAGGGGCAAACTAATAAAAAAAAAGTTATTTTTATATATTAGCTACTTTTAAGGAAGTAAATTCGAAATATTTGATTGGAATAACATTAAACAGGATTTATGTCGAGTTGTCAATATGCCTGAAAGGTATATAAATAATTCCGTCAAAATTCTGATCATTAGTAACAAACATAAATATGCCGCCAAATCTAATTTGTGACCAGCCCGTATCTCGAAGGCTTGTTTATTATCTATTTATTAGAGACACTAACTATAATGGTTGCAGTTTAAATCATGATTCAGGCTTTTGGTACGCGCCGTTGTAATGATTGCGAATTCAATTAGATTAGAAAATTAAGTTTTGCATTATATAAAAAGAGTAACAATCAACACGATATTTTAACACAAAACTAACAACATTGAAACAGTAAGGGGATGTCTTTGCCGAACACTTTTACTAACATTGTCTTTGGCCCGTCTTTATAGACATCACAAAAAGATTTAGACATAGTTTCAAAAAGCGACTTTATCGCTATTATTAATGGTCTATTATAGTATGAATAAGAAGCATGAAGTTATTTTTTATTGGCAGTGTTGCAACAGCTTGGAATGTGCTTCTAGTAATTTACCTTTGGCTCTAACTGTGAGTATTAGCGTTCGCTCTATATTGGTGTCAATAAAACTATCCCAAAAGGTTAGTTCCCAAAATTCCGAAGATTGTAACTTAAAAGTTAATTCTGAAAACCAACGCTGCTGAGAAATCGGCAGCATTATTCATTGTTTTTTGGCGTCGTATTTTATGCATCTTTGTGTGTCGTCTATTTTGAAATTTTCAAGTATAGCATAAATCAAATGAAATAAGTCAAAATCACACGAAACAATTCGTCAACGTGTCCGGTCATGCCCTAGTCAAGTAGTGACTTTACTACAAGCTTCGACGGACTTTTGGAAGCAACACTTAAAGTCATGTTTCACCACATTATATCACTTCCCCACACACATGTACGAAATTCAGTAGTTCACGAATAAACACCTCCATTTTGTATAAAAGCACTCGAAAATACATAATTATTGGAAAGTAATATAATCCAGCGACACGCCCTTTCCACATTCCCACCAAAAGTCCTTGTCATCTTTTATTATATACTTATAATTTAGTGTGTTCTTGTAGTGTCATATGTGAGAAAAAAGTTCTATCTTTCTTCTTTTAATTGAACTATTTTTTTCTTTATTTTGGAATAATTATAGAAATTAAAGTTAAAACAGACATTTCTGTAATATATGACGTATGTACGATTCGAAAATATTAATCAGTAATCTGATTATGTTGAAAATATAACTACACATACGTATAATGATTCGGGGATTAAAGTTATTTAACGTTTGGTATTAAGTCGAATGACCCATTCCAGTTCCCACGACTTGTTTATTAAAACTTAATGTGATAAGGTTGTTAGCGCAGTCTACGTGCAGTTCGTGCTAGAACTATTTTGTAGTAAAAACATTAATATACCACCTCCGATATTGTCTGCGATTGACCATGGCTGAAGTTCACGCTATCATTTGATTTAACTGATTGCATTGCTCATGCTGTATTAAGTTAGATAGTTTTATTTTGTAAATATACCTTAATAACAGCTCGTGTACCTGTCCCTATTAAAATGAATGTAAATATATGTGGTTATGTTTCTTTCTTTTCATTTTCTTTCTTGTTTACTGTGTTATCATCTGATATGAACCTCTGTTCATTTCAAGTAGCTCAAACTAAACCTACATGTAAAATTTTAGACATTGCCATCTAAGTTTTGCTTGTCAAACGTACTAAAGACCTTTAGAGTTTTGTCTGGAACACGAAAAAAATCGTATCGATCCATTGTATTTTTTTCCAAAACTTGTGTTTCTTCGAGTGTTTATGTAATAGAATTATTGTGTTTTATTCATAAAAATTCGAATAACAAGTAAAAATGATATAATGTGGTGAAGCTTTCTTTGTCTTTGATTGTGACTTGTTTAACTAAATTGTTCATGATATCTGTGAAAATATTGAAATACTTGACACTGGAAAATGCACTGATTACGACGCCAAAGACAAAGAGAAAACAGACCTTTCATTTAAACAAGTCATCCTGAACAGAATGTTATTTTAAATGTGGCAAATGGGTTGTCAAGTGTAGTAAATACAATCAACTTATGTACCACCTAATCTAGAGTTTACCGAACAACCCATGTTTAAATTAACCTAACACCTACAGAGTACCAAGAATTGGTTAAAGGCTTTAGGAAATCATAATTAGCTATACATTGGTTTCCAAATACTTTGTAAGACAACCTGTTGGCGGTGATTGATCAAAGTTAAGTTAGTGCAATACTGGCTTCATTGAGTTTTATTCCACCAAGTACAGACACAATGCACAACCTAAAGCGTTACTTAAAAACACCCGATTAAATCAACACACGTCATTTTAATTCTCAAAAATACAACGCAGTACAATACGAGTATAATAAAAAATGCGCAATGCCATTTAGGCATTTAAAAAAAAAATGCAAATTTTTTGAAAAATTAAGTTGCATGACTCGTATCTACGATGTACGATTAATGAACAACATACTCATATTTATTGCTTTCCTCCGCTTCAATCAAAGGTCTGCTAAAAGGTTGCCAACCGCTGCTTTACACCATACAACAATCTAGACCGTATAGTAGCACTATTACGCATCCATTACCTTTGACAAATCACTTAAGCGGACATGTCGTTACACTCAGAGCGAACTTGACTTGACTATTAAGAGCCAATTCAACCAAACTTTCACCGTTTTTCGCTTGAATGCGTACAATTGTTACTTAGAAAAATCTATAGTCTTGCTAGTCTAGACTTTCGACAACGTTAGGTGTTACGCAACAAGAAGTATATCCATATTAATTGGTCATAACAAATTAAGCGGAAAGCGTAAACTGGATGGTATTTCGTTTTATTATATTTTTATGGGTTCCGGCCTTGCTATGACCGCAATACCTAGCAATATAATTCACAAGCTATAAATTGATAAATAGGAGTAATACAATCACGTGACTTGGAATTAATATAAAGTGCATCGTTATAAAAATCATTAAAGCATAAAGATCTTAAAATCACCCACAGACACGACAAATTGGACACACTTTATATCTTGTAATCGAAATCTGATCCCGACAGAAGTCAGCCACTTAGAATATTATAACCAGTTGGGTAGGTTAATCAAGCATCCATTTACTCTTATTTTCTTTGTGTAAGAGTTATTATGTAAACAGCTAAAAAACGATGCATCACAACTTGAATCGCGCTATAGATTTAAATTAACTGAATTGTTATTCTCAATTTGTATCATGGGCTCTATCTAGCCCTGAGCTTTACTTAATATTCCAATAACCTTAAAAGTTCACATACAAATCAATATATTACATGTAATGATAAGGTTACGAAATAAGAACATTATTGATGATTCTCTGAACATTATTGTTCTAGGCGCCATTGTTTTGCTCACATGAAATATGCACCACGCATTCAGAAAACTACAATGTAACAAGATTTGGCCTTACTGTTTAACAATACGCGTTGTGTCTATCATAAGTTCTTCTGATCATGTATACTACCTAAATAATAATTACATTTATTAATTATCCATACCTTCTATTCAAAATCAATATTTTTTTCCAGGAATAGCATAATAAGGCACACAGAAAAACACAACAGCACGCAGAACTGATGGCCGATAGGGCGGCAAATTTCTGGAGTGGAGATCACGGACTGGCAAGTGCAGCGTAGAACGTCCACCCACAAGGTGGACAGACGACATAATAAATACCGCAGGAACGTGCTGGATGCGAGCTTCCAACCGGTCTTTATGGAAGTCAATGGGGATTATGTCCAGCAGTGGACGTCCTACGGTTGAGATGATGATGATGATGATGATGATGATGAAGATGATGATGGTTAGGGCTTATATACTTTTTTATACGTAATAGGTTCGTGTTTGACCACATCCTGCAACGATGTGTACGATACTTAGTATTAGAGTTAGATCTAAAGTAATGAAACATGCCTCCCACCAGCAATAAATGTGGCGCACAATAACATTCTGTTGACTATGTATTCCGAGTGAATTCGTATCAATTTCAACTAAGATTTACATTACATCGGCACATTGCAAGGTATTTAAACTTACGTAAGTTCCACTTGTTTTAATATCATGTCTAAGGCGTCATAACGTCTGGGTTTTGATAGTTACCAAGATAATTTATGTTAGCAGGTAATCACAGGGCTTACGCATTCAAATCATGCAATATCGAGTTAAAATGTTGACTAGACTGAAAAGGAATTAGTGTTTGCCAAGTAAAATCTACTTAGATAATTAATGGAAAGCCTTGTTGTTATTAATTCAGCGGAGCGGGTGAAATATTGGTGCAAGACGACAGTTTTAGTCCAGAAGTGCTTATCTGGCGCATTTAATAAATTTCCTTGATTTTGTTACGCACTTTGTAAAACGTGTAATGGAATAAAATTAACGCGTTTGTGAAATTTTGTAATTTATAGCTTACTAACTGCGCCCCGCGGTTTTACCCGGTGTCCCCACGAGAACACTACATTCTTTCTATAAAAACTACTTTAAAAATTAAATACAGTCAGTTTTATATACTATTAGCAAAGTTACTTATTAAAACGTAATAAGTAATGCGTTTATAAAAAAAAACTTAGGATATTTCACACAGCGCCATGAAGCCCCAAATTAAGCAAAGCTTATACTATGGAAACCAGATAACCCATATAATACTTATATACTTCTCTTTTCGTGTACATACAGAACACACAGAACAAACATTTATTGTCACACTTAGTTTGTCATCCATCAGGAACCACAGTTTTTATTTATAAGCACTAAGATTTGGATAATGGAAATAAGCGGCGACCTGTTTTTTCCACATCCGTCCCAAACTCATTCACGTAGCCACTTATCAAAACCCCAATCTTTATACCCACTACGCAATTCCTAATTTGCGCACTATATTTAGCACTTTGCCTTCAATCCATAACATACGATCTCAAAGGAGCACAGCGAATTATCTATCCATCAGTTAAATGGCATATACACAAAAAATGTTGAAACATTTTCTCAGATCTTACTCGAATTAAGTCATTCTCGAAAGTTTGTAGAACGCAATCCTACCGGTACAAACTTACATAATAATGAATCCGTTTTAAATGCACAAATAAAACGAAACAGAATCAAACAATATACCTATGAGATAAGAGAAAGTTTTTAATAAAATCAGATTGGTTTCCGCTTTCAATTGTGTTGTAAAAGGTTATTATTAGAATAACGGGTACTCATTTAAAGTTTTATTCTACTGCTTACAAGTTTCATATTATTATGAAAGCACTATTAATGGAAACGAGAGACAGGTTAATGTACTAACAATTCTAATTATAGTTTGCAAATACACAGGCCTACACTCATTTTGGTGCTTGAGATTTTAGACCTCATTTTAAGTTTGTCTTATATGGTGATATCAAAAATGCTACTTTTTTGTATTGTAATGGGATATAAAAATACACTTTTTACTATAATATTAATTTATTTTGGCATTAAACATCAAGAAA
Organism: Biston stratarius; assembly: GCA_950106695.1. NCBI lineage: Eukaryota > Metazoa > Arthropoda > Insecta > Lepidoptera > Geometridae > Biston > Biston stratarius. Next base: position 26,238,575 of record OX467112.1, read on the forward strand.
TTGTCTTTTGAGTGATTTTCTCGAATGTCTGTGGCAATCACGTATCACAGCATTAATCAGCCACCATATGAATGTCCCACCTGACTTGATATCTACTCTCTATCGTCTTTACGTCTTGATGGAAACGTTCTCCTTGTTATTCGCTAAGATCCCCTAAATTATGTTGAAAGTGATCTATGGAGGTTGGGTACTATGTATGTATATATACTATGTATGTATACTATACTAGTATAGTAGTAATTTATACACATATTTTATTACTTATAGTATTTTAATGCTCTACAAATCATAAGGCATTTCACAATGGTATATTCCATTGAAAAAGTGTGTCAATGAATATAAACGATGCTTTTAATTAGAGTTTGCCGCCATAAACATCACTAATGAGGTATCAATAATCATTCATTTATTTAACCATATCAATGATTCATTTCCTAACTACATCATTAACACTTAGTATTAATTGATGATACGATATATGATAATATATGATACGATTTAGATTAGGTATTATGATTATATTAGTTGGATAACTCTTTATTGTTTACAATAATGAAACTTTTAAAATTACTGAATTAACTGGCGGTTATGTCGATAATAGTGATGTCTTCTCTTAATCAAATAAATCAAACTTTTTTTAATTTAAAAGTAATGAGACGAACGAGACTCTCTCCTGATGTTAGCAGACAACGCCCGTTCATGACCATTGCAGCGATACACAGAACTTTGAGTAACAAAACAAAGTCCAGGACATCGCTGCTTGGACGCTCATTACTTTGAGACTTTCAATGGTTAGTCTCAGCAGCACAATATTTTAGCTTAAATTTGAATTTGGAGGCTTTAATTAGTAGGTTTGGCATATTGACAAAATATGGTATGACTACAGCGCCTCGCGGTGTAACCCACTGTGCCCACGTCAACAGTACATTTTTTCGGGATAAAATTAGCCTATGTGTTAATCCACGGTGACAGCTACCTCCATATCAAATTTCATCAAAATTGGTTTAGCCGTTTGAGCGTAAAGAAGTAATAAACATACAAACATATTCATAAACTTTCGCCTTTATAATATTAGTGTGATAGTATTCAGTATTTGAAGGTAAGTTCAAGAAGTTCCTAATGTTAAATTTTCTTTGTTTCTCTGTCTCTCATTTAATTCTCATTTTTCATTGAATTCTTATTTATTTAAATTGTAGGTACTTTTAATCTTAAATTTACATAAATAATATCTACGAATTACACCCTAACATACAAACCACAGTGTTTCTAATACTACAGAGGAACTAATAAAGAAAATAAACTAATCTAAAAGGCCGCTATCAATGGGAATAGGACAGCGTTTTGTTCACGTGTATCTTATAATATTTTTATGCTCCCGATTCCCACGGTCCCAAAGTTTCAACCGCAATAGGTTCAATATGTACCCACTGTCCAGAATGTATGATATTAAAACTATTGGCGTATAGAAATGGATTGTTGTAGTACTTTCAAGCATAAAGTAATTATTATTTGAATTGAGACGCTTACGCACCGGCTGCCGTATCTGCGCATCACTTTCACTCTAAGTATCATATACGGCACATGCAGAGTATAAGCTTCTGATATAAAATGTTAATGAAAAAAAAAATTTTTTTTGTTATGTTTTTTTTGTTCTTGTATATAATTTGCTTCGATTCCATTTATCGCGCTGCTTACACTAATGTTATATAATTGAGATTTTGTTTCCGCTTCATTCCATAACAACTTAAAATTAATTAAAATAAAAGGTTTATGTTATTAAATATTCAATGGGATAAAAAACTTTTTTTTTTTATATTTAATGTATTTTGTAATTTTTTTTAAACAAAACCTGAGAGATGACTCAGAACTAGAAGGCTTAAAATATAATTATAATTTTTAGTATAAATTACCGTGCTTAAATAATTAGGGACATAATTTTTTATTTCAGAATATCCCGAAAAAAAAGGTTTTTGTTTGTTATCTACTTTGCGAAAAAAAAAAACGATAGTTTGTATCTCCGATGTCACTTCACGCTATCTTTGATACTGTCTTTTCAAATTGTCTAAAAGTGTACCGCTACTTGTTAGCGGCTTGGCATGGATTGCGTAAACCATTAATGCACTTATGAGCATATGCTTTTTATGCGTAAGCGGATATGCAGAATACCGGATATTGTAATTACTATAAAAATACTGATTTCGTATCAATATATTTTTATGTAAGGTTCCGTAATTCTATTAATAATGATTATGAATCCAATGATAAGAAATTTGAATATATCTTAAGCGATTGTCCATACAAAAGATATCAACGCGTTCCCCATACAATTTTAAAGGAATTTTAAGTTTAATTGTATACATTCTATTTTCAGACAATTTGTGATTTTAGAAACGCATTTTGAATAAAATATATAGATGACATTTCGAATAGCATTCCGTGGTATCAGCCTCTAACCAAGAAACGTCGATTACTATTCCGGAATAAAAATGCCATAAATCCAACATAATATCATATTTTTTTATCGGAATCCGTTTTGCCCGAGAATTGGTCAGGAACAAACTTATTAACACACGCAAGTAAGTTTATGAATTATTGATAATTATGTGCGATGTATAATATTGTATATTAATTGTATATTTCCGTAATATTAACCGTCGAATTAAATCGAACGTTTTCGGGTGGCCTGTTAATATAACTCATTTGGTAAAGTTCTGCTTCGACAGCTGAAGGGCGTGAGTTAGATTCCCACTCAAGACTAACATTTGTATGATTAACATAGAACCTTGTTCTGAGTCTGTTCTGTATATATTATAAGTATCCATAAACAAAAAATATTTAAGTATTCTGTCAGCTGTATGGCTCCCATAGTAACGGTTTTGCTTGCTGGAGTTAGATAGCGCTGTGTGAGATGTCTTCCGATATATTTAACTCTGACTATCAGAGGCTGGCCACTTTTTTTTTTAATGGCTGTCTGGCTAGTTGTTTGACCACAACTCACCTGATGTTAAGTGACGGTGTGGTCAAAGATGGTAAAGCACACCTAGCCTGGAATGGAACTGGCACTCAAATGAGGCTGCCGGAACTCACCGTTAGATGCTTGGCGGCAGATTTTTAACTCGAGGGTGGTAGCTAGCCAGACTAGTACTAGAAAGTACTCTACCACCATGCAAATAGTCATGCATTTAGTCTATACTGACTTAATGTACCAACCGTAATTGTAATTAGATTACAATATTATAGAATTAGAATAAGATTAAAATGTGATAATCATCTACAAGTTTTCCATTAAAACAATCATCTTAGTTATGTCATTTTAATTAGCTAGGCTTATATTATAGTGTAAATTGTAACGTTTTCTCCAAATTAAAATGAAGTAATTATCTACTAAAGTTTATGTCCTACGTATAAAAATGCTCTGAATACATTTCAAAAATGCTCATTACTCAATTACCACGCATTTGTATTTATAATTTAATTGGCATAAAAAGTGAGAAAGCTAGCGTGAAATGAAAACTGATCTTCTCTCTGAATAAATAATGATGCTCTAATGAATCAATAAGCGTCTCATTTAACAACGTAGTGATTTATTAATTTGCAGATTTAATTTGCAAATTTAATTTCTCAAACATATTTATTACGTTTATAATTGCTTAATGTATTTTAGGGTATAATATTAAAATTATTATTAATTTTCCTTTTTTTGAAAAAATTCTAGCTTATTTAAACAAGTAAGAAAGTTTGGTTTGGTTTGGTAGTTTGGTTTAATTTGGTTTGGTAGTTTGGTTTAATTTGTTTTGGTAGTTTGGTTTGGTAGGCTAGTCTTATTTTGCAGCAATAGAATGAAAATTTTTGAGAATATATTCAGCGTAACAGCAATACGCTTCATTTGTAAACTGTTAAACAAGATAAATGGCTCTTTTTATGTAAATTAATGAGACGAACGAGACGCTTTCCTGATGGTAAGAGATGCCGCCTATCCATGACCATTGCAGCGATACACAGAACTTTAAGCAACAAAACAAAGTCCAGCGCATTGCTTATTTGACGCTCATTACTTTAAGAACGAACGAAGTCTCGGTTATAAACGTATTTATGTATACAAAACGCGAAAGTTTAACGATCTTTGTAATATTACATCTATAACGTAAACTTTTCAAGTGGTTTCAGTATTAGCAGGTTAGTAGTGTGAGATCAGTTTTATAATAAAGAAATCGTTAAAATAGACAAAGCAATGTCAAAACCATTCCACGGTTCGTGGCCACACATTAGTAGACCAAAACGCGTGAAATTATTTGAAGGTGAATGATATAATACTTAATTCATGGATACCTACCATTACTTTAATTAGTTTGTGAGTAAAGCTGAATTAAGATGTTGGAAGGATTGTGCTTCAACGTTTCCGTTAATTGTATAATTTGTCGGTTGTTTAGGTATATGGAATTAAGTACCAGACTAAATTGTTACTGTTGTTTTTGGTGGTAGATTTCCTTAGTTCCTTTAGGTAGGTACCGCCGCAGTACCAGATATTCTGCCGCCAAGCAGAAGTGTGTAAACGTTTTTTTCTTTCTTATTGGCACCGCACGCTGTGCATTCTCTCAGTTTCAATGTTTTTTTTTTATTTTGTGTGCGGTCTTCAGTTTTCAGCTTTTTTTATCTTAATAGTCGAAATCCATAATTATTATTATGATCTGTGACATTTCGTTATCAATAAATATGATTATGATTATTTTGAATAACTTTTACTATGGGTGCAGAAACTCTGCAGAAATATTAAATTGCAGAAAAAAAAAATTTGGTCATGGACCAACGAACTTTTTCTATGAAACAGCCGATTTTCTTTCATGTTTTCAAAGTTATATATATTGATTTGTATAATAACCTCATTTTGGCTTGGTACATTCCAACCATAAAACCTTGTACATCCAAACCTATCGTAAATACTTTTAAATGACAATGAAAATCGTATCAAAACCCGTTATGTGGTTTAGTAGAAGTAAGCGGAGAAACTATTCAGATATTATACTGTTTAATATATAGAGATTGTAAGAAACGACGATCATATTCTTAGACAAAATCCATTAAAGTGAATATCAACGTAATGTAACATTCATAGTTGTGACATTTACAAGTAGCACATACTCCAATGAATACAATTTTAGAACAGAATTTTTTAAACTCAAATACCAGTAATTGCAAGTTACAAGACAATTTATTTTTAGCAGCCGCGGTCACTAGTTACAATTTAAGCAATTTGCACTGTATTTGCATACATAATTAGTTGTTTAATTCAAACTCCTTATTTGAGCTGTCTCTCACGGAGGCACGCTATTAACGGTGAAGCAAGGATACCTGTGTTTTTGGTTTTGAAAGCATTTTAATTTTGTAATTCACGAAGAGATTATCATTTTAGCGGATTCCATTGGAAAGAGCACCAAGAACCAAAATTGCGTTGAGTTTTAAAATATTATATAAGATAAAAACTTTTAATAGGAACACCTATGAATCTTGATATAAATTTCCCTTTTCCCCATTAAGGTAGACAGATACTAGTCTAATCTTTCTAGTTGTTACAAGGTTACAATCCCGTAAGACGTTCTTTGCTACTTCTACTAATTAACGTTTTCATAATTATGTACCTTCTTCTCGGTTGCGGTGATTTTGAATTTGTTCCCGTACTGTGAGCTTTTAACGTTGTCTGTTTAGCGCTCTCGAAAAAGATACGTGATAGTAAATCTTATTGCACAGATATATGTAATGCGGCTGCGTAGCTATTTCTTGAGCGTCTAAAAGAAAATCGCATGAATCGCAATAAAAAGCTTACAGTATGGTGGCAGGCCTTTCTATTTAACGCCAACCTTTAGTGATATCAATCGCGTCACATCATCAGCCATTGGATGTCCACTGCTGGACACAGGCCTCCTCCTGGGGGGGTTTTGCCAATACTCGCCACGCTTGGCAGGCGGGTTGGCGAGCGCAGTTAGGTGTAATTATTCAAGGAAGACGCTGCTGCCCATCTTCCGGATTACATCCCTCAGCCGACTCTTACGGCAACCACGGGTAGAGAGGGTAGGGTACAATTCTTACGCCGGCACCACCACGGCAAAACGCGTCACTTCCCTTAAATACCTATTTAAGTTGGAGTTGTGGTGATGTTTGTTACCTGTAACAAAAAATAAAAGTATTTAATAAAAGCTGTAGACTTAAAAGTAATTTAAAAGTAGAGACTGGAGGCAACCCCACAAATATTGAGAAATAAACATTCACGTGGGGATTTATCATAAAATGTGATTTAAACTTATATTTAGGTATTCTATCAGCCGAGACGAGATCTTGAACGATTTGGAACTTAAGGAGTCGTACCATGCTCTATTATTGTAGTTCAAATGAGACGACCAGGAGATATACAATTGCATATCGTAAACTAAGGTTTGCAGTAGCAGAATTATTTTATGATCACCTAACTTGAATGGCAATAAAAGCTCACGATACAACCTACAACAAAAAGTCTGAAAGAAAGAAACCTTTTATCAAATTCTAATCCGATGTATCATGATGTGCCTGAAGAAAAACAGTAACGAGTCGCCGACAGCCTTATAAGTAATTAACTTAGTACAAAAAGATAAAAGTATCGTAACAAGCATGTGTAATAGATGTTTAATTTGCCGTAGAATGTGTAACGCCCCTTGCGCCCACGAGCAGTGTGAGGCCCGAAGCCTATTTATGTGACGTAGCACGTGTCCAACTAGTTTTCCTAGCACGTAGCCCGCCACTCGTCACGCGTTTGTAATGTAGATTTTACAGGTTACGTGTGTGATTACGTCACGTCATATAAGTGGGTTTTAAGCCTAAGGGTAGCAAACGTTGCTGACTGCCGGAAAATGTCATCAAGATGGATGAAGAAATGACGGGAAAGACACAAACAACGTCCAATGTACTTTTAAATTGTTCTATCAAAAAGAAGATTAATTTAGTTAGATCGGTTTGTTTGGTTGGTTACATCGTTAAGTAACTGTGAAGTGTTGAAAGAAATTGACTTCTTGTCTAGGTGATTTCAATTTACTTTGTAATGTAATGAAGTTTTAGAATTAACTGAGCCAAGTATTCAATCGAATTAAAAAATCGAACAAGGTGACAAAATAATATATGTGTCAAACAACTTCATAAGTAGCGATCAATTAGGAGTTGTAAAAATAATTATTATTTGGCTCGGACTTTGCGATACAATAATATTTCAAGGTGTTGTCAAAAAATCACGTGAAATTATTATAATTATTATTGTTCGAATTTATTCAGAGAAGGTCGGCAAGTTTTGGTGGCAAAAAGTGTTGTTATTTCGAAATTGGATCGTTACCTCAACCTTAATTTGACTAGCGTTCATTATTTTCGTAGTCGCAATTATTCAAGAAGTATTACCATATTAAAACTATTACAGTTATGTTTTTAAATTTCAGTGTAATTTAAAAACATACCTGAGACCTAAAGGAGTTTAAATTATAATTTTAAAAAATTGTAATGTCACATTACAAGTAAAACTTGTGAAATTAAAGGTCAGTCAAGGAACTAGTTTCAAACATAAATCACTAAGGCATCACTGAGTAACTAAACAGTCACAATAGGATAATTTCTATGGCGACGACGACGCAACCAATCGGGAACTAGTCAGTTATGTGGATTTCTATAGACTTATTAGCGATTTATGTTAAAAACAATTTTTTTTAACTATGCAGTTATTACTGCCCAGAGTATATTGACACTTAACAGGGAAAATTAGCGATAGAGGTTAGGAGTGTTATCCTTTGCTTTGAGTTGAATTAACTGCTAATGATGATGATGGAATTATTTGAGCACGAAAAACGACATGAGTGATAACAACGTTTTGTTTCCGTTCTGTAGTTGTTTTTTTATTTATTATAAGTTGTCTTGCGTTTGACCGCCAACTCGCCTGATGTTAAACGAAGATGTGGTCTACGGTGAAGCACGCTCAGCTGGAGGAAATCGATTCACTCGCGACCTGAAGGCACTCAGATTGTGCCTATCAGTGAACATCCACTCGGGCAGCAAATTCCATTGTTTAGCGGTTCGTACAAAAATAAAGGTTGATTCAAACCGTTTAGTTCGAGTTTTAGGAATATCGACCATGAAGCGGTGTCGCGTCTTAGAGCTCCTAGCTGTCCGATAGTAGAATGGCATAAAAATATTTACAGTGTAATCAAAACAACTTTTGAATAAAACGTTAAATTCAGTGTTAATTCAAATCTCTTAAAGAAGACAATTGTCTTGGATACGCAGGGTAAATTGGTAATATTATGCAAATTTTAGTTGCGCTAATGACATCGGTACGCAATTTTCATTGCATATTGCATTGTATGCAGTTTACTTTGCACGCAAAACCATGAGAATACATAATAGGGTTCCCTACAAACTTAAATACATATAAAGTGCTTTTTTTAGATAAGGAAATGAGTAACCTAATTTATAGGAAAGCAGTATCATGCGTTCGTTTGCGTTTGAAATTGCGAGTTCCAAATTCAGGTCATGCGGACGAGTTAAATGGATTATTTATATTTATAGAAATACTTTTTTTATAATGGCTTGCTTGTGTTTGATCGCCATTTCATCAGCTGATGTTAAGTGAAGATGCAGTCTACGATGGACCACGGAGAAATGAATAGAAAATATACGTTTCCTATTAATTTCTTCTATTAATATATGCCTCTAATTATGGGCCTTATTAGTAAACTCAAAGTAACACAACGAGCTATGGAAAAGGGTTTCTCTACGAGATCAAATCAGAAATGTGGAGATCCGTAGACGCACTAAAGTTACCAACATAGCCCAAGTTAGCAAGTTGAAGTGGCAGTGGGCAGGGCACATAGCACGCAGAACTGATGGCCGATGGGGCTTTAAATTTCTGGAGTGGAGACCACAGACCGGCAAGCGCAGCGTAGTACGTCTGTCCACAAGGAGAACCTATTAGATGACCTAGCGAACACCGCAGGAACGCGTTGGATGCGAGCCGCTTCCATCCGGTCTTCATGGAAATTATTGGGGAACTTTCAATACGTGCTGTGTATTTGTATTGATAATCTTGACATCACATAATATCGTCACCTCAGTCGACAGGTAATTTACGGTTGGTATCTTATCGGTCAAGCCATTTATCAAGCCAGTGGTGTTTGGGACCTTGACATCGCATTGTTACGCTTTCGCAACTCATGGCCGCTAGTACCTTGTATTTTGCATTGGTGATTTGTAATTAATGAAATAAAATGACTAGTAATGGTTAGTCTAAAAAAAATACTACTTTTGTATATATATTACAAGCTGTGCCCCGCGGCATTATCCGCTACATGTTTTTGGGATAAAAAAGCCAATGTGTTAATCCTTGTTGTCAGTTATTTCCATACCAAATTTCATCTAAATTGGTCCAGCCGTTTAAGCATGAAGAAGTCACAAACTTACATACTTACAAAGTTTCGTCTTTATAATATTAGTGTGATACATTAAATAACAGTTGGTTTAATGAAAAGATTATCTTCGTTCACCGAACATTGAACAGAATGACTACGATAAAATCAGGTGGTAAATATCAATTTCACTTGTAAAAGTCATGATTTGCCAAGTCACTGCAAGTGTTTGCCGTTCAATTAAGGCTTCTACTTCAATAAGTTTCAAGTGAGATTTCTTTTTATAACAAACCATAGTTTATTTTATAGGTACTACTTTACCATGAAAATTTACGAGGTTTTGACAAGTAATGTAAATGTACTATTGATAGTACTTGATGTTAGTAGTTCGTCCAGCTCAATTGCACAGCAGTGTATACATCTTGATCAGTACTTTATAAATATTGTTGTAATGAATTAAGAATATCATACCTTATGCAAGTTACCTGTGATTGTCTTTTACAACGGGGAAGTTTACAGAAACGTTAAGAGTTCTTTGACGAGAAGACACTTGGGTAAATAATAAGTGTTATTTTAATGTTTTTAGTTAATATAGCTCAGTGGTTACCGCGGTCAATTCACACGCCGAAGTGCGTGGTTTCAAATTCCGATAATGAGCTTGAGCTGCCGGTAAAGCAATAAATCGTGAATAAACCATAGCAGTAGGGTACTTTCTAGCTACCATCCTTAAGTAGAGAATCTGTCGCCAAGCATCTAACAGTATGTTCCGGCTGTTTCATTGACCATTTCCATTCCAGTTCCATTACCATCTTCGACCACACCATCACTTAAAATCAGGTGAGCTGTAGTAAAATACTTAGCCAGTCAACTATAAAAAGAAAATAAGTCAATGTTACATTTTATTAACCAATAATTTTTTGAAATTACCTCGCAATAAAACTCTATTTATTGTGTGTGCGAAATGAAACGAAGTCGTGAGAGCGTCGAGCTTGCTCTCGTTCAATAGATAACAGGTTTTGGTCTAAACTATAGTTGGAATATACCACTTAATCAAACTGAATGAGTGAACTCATTGAATAAAACTAAAATGACTTATTTAAGTTTTTTTTTTAAACTAACATCCACAATCACTTTTACTGGTAGAAATACATACATTCATGTTGAAAAGTGAACAGAATCCGATCAACAAAGGAGTAACATTGTTATAGATCTTAATAATCTAGTAAATTCAAAAGTCAAAGTCAAAGTTTATTTATTTATGAGTTTTAGGTACATCGAGATGGTTGGGTAATAGTTTCGTGAGCTTTTCCAAAACTAGCCATTGCAGGCGTATGAATATTATAAAATAATTTACATTTACTATTTATAGATGGTAATTGAAATTTGAAATAAATAAATGGGATGTCAAATGAATTACTATAATGAATGTCAGCTCATGTGTTGTGATAGCTCAGTGGTAAGCGTGTTCGGTTCGCATGTCGAAGGGCGTGGGTTCAAACCCCAACAATGAGCTTGAGCTGTCGGTGAAGGAAAACATCGTGAGGAAACCATAGCGTGGTAGTAGAGTACTTTCTAGTACTCGGCTGGCTAGCTACCACCCTTAAGTTGAAAATCTGCCGCCAAGCATCTAACAGTGTGTTCCGGCAGCCACACTTGAGAGCCAGTTCTATTCCAGGCTAGGTGTGCTCTACCATCTTCGACCACACCGTCACTTAACATCAGACATCAGGTGAGTTGTGGTCAAACACCAAGCCTGTCAGCTATAAAAAAAAAAAGTCAAAATATACAGAAAATGTCCAAATAATATTAGTTGTCAAGTTTTAATTATAATAATGCCAATTAGCATCCCATATACTTACAACCACAATTAAAGAAATCATTTATATTATAGAAACATTTCTCTAGTAAGGTAAGTAGGTAAAGTCAACCAATTTATCTGCGAGCTATATTTTAGGTCCGTTAATTAAATTCAGTGGCTATCGTGTATAATATCGGTTTTGCCTTTTAATTCAAAATGTGTCTTAAGCACGCCTTTTAGCGAAACATTTTATCGAGTCGTGATAAGTCATCAAATTAATGTCACAATGTAATTTTATACGAATATCGATAAATATCTATAAATTACAGAGCCCGTTCGATAATAAAATAATGACTGGCTTAGTGTTTCGCATAACAACGTAATAGCAGTCTGGGCAAAGTACTAGTCTCACACAATTACGCCTCGCAGGCCTCCTATTTGTTAGTAGACTGTGGTCGATTTGTGTAAGGTTCTTTAGATTATTTTGTTGCTCATAACTGTGACCGTGAAAGTAGTTTGCACGTGGCGTAATTCACCACTATACTCGGACGTATAATGTCCTAAATAAAAACAAAAACTAGGCGATCAATTGTTAGGTCTCTTAGCAATTTGGTATAACATATGTATGTCCAGGGTATATAGACTTGGGTGTTTTAAAGTCAAAGACGTGATTGATGGCGTTCTTTAGCTAGAGTTACTAAAAGGTTAGGACACAGTAGTTTCCTAATCTGCATTTGTGGCACACGGTCAATTTCGTCACAATTTAATTATTTTTATTTTATTGACATTTACATTTATTTTTTGGCATTTTTTTTGTAAATGTAAATTAAGAATTTTGATTAATGTATTAACGAGTCTTTAGTTACTTTAATAATGAATAAATTATAAAAAAGCCATTTTTGCTCATAGTAAAAGATGTTCTTAATGATGTCTTCAATACTATTTTTTTACGAAGGATATTTTGAAATAGGTTACTAAAATATAAGAACAGTGCCATTGGTAACGGCACTGTGCTTATCTGGGATTCATAATACCAATAAAATATATGACCCCAAAATTTTCACTATTGTCATGCGCGCTGTCATCTTCAGTAACATGTAGTAAAATTGTTTTGAATGGTGCTAGTTTTTTTTTATGTCTGACAGGCTAGGTATTTGACTACAGCTCACCTGATGTTAAGTGACGGTGTGGTCGAAGATGGTAAAGCACACCTAGCCTGGAATAGAACTGGCTCTCAAGTGAGGCTGACGGAACACACCGTTAGATGCTAGGCGGCAGATTTTCAACTTGAGGGTGGTAGCTAGCCAGCCGAGTACTAGAAAGTACCCTACCACCATGCAAAATTAGCGACCAGATAGTTTTCTCTCCGATGTATTAAAACTTTTTAACAATGTTTTACATTCAGTAGTTTTAGAAGACTACCAAACCTTGTCTCAAGTCCCTTAGTTAAAATGTCCACAGACTATCCAACTACACAAGCTTAGAGTCACTCATTAGGCCTATGATTCATAGGTACGGCGAAATGATATCTTTGCCTTGAGCGAATTTTAGTACAGTAAATAGAGAATTTGTTCACTTCCGTAAAGCAAACATTTCCTGCTTTGTTTATTTTAATCATTGAACCACTTTGTGTGACCTTGTGCCTTTCTGTAACTGTCAACTTGACATGTTTGAGGAACTTTAAACTTATTTGATACATAAATTCTCTTTATATGCAAGTTAATTACGCAAATACCAGCATGAGTTCAACAGTGTACGTTTTTGTCAATTGTTGTTTTGTCTTTGTTATTTTCAAAACATTTAATGGGATTTCCTTAAATACAAATAGGGGAACTTGGTTCTGATTGTTGTTCAATTGTTTTATTTTGAAAACGTATTATTTTTAAATCTAAAGTACAAAATAGTATCCTGTAATACAAATTGTGAGATATGTATTTTAGGCAAGTTATATTCTATTCTATTGTTCTACAAAAGTTGAATATCCGGATTATGAAAAGAGTTACATTATATATTATTAACGATAAAGTAACAAAACGGAAGAGCTAATTTTTTTTTAAAACGTTACAACGAACATAAATATCAGACTTAGCGAAACTTGTTGCTGTGGAAAACAGGTAACTCATAATAAACTCACGTATATTAAAATATTTTTTGTAAAAATATATTATGAAATACCCAGACACAGAATAAACATATATGTTTTTCACAATGTCTGTCCTGGGTGGGAATCAAACCTGCACCCCATAACTTGGTAAGTAAAACTACTATCAAATGAACTAACATGGCAGACATTATACACAATAAGACATAATTTCTAACTCTGGAAATGGAATAGAAACTAATATTTCTATAGTAATTTCCATACATTTATGTGATGGGCACTGTATATATTACTTACATATATGTAGTTCGTATCACAGCTTATGTATTGGTTGTATAAATACGTGTGTGTGTGTGTGTAAGAGGTTCAAAATTCCTATCTAGGAATAATAGTGGATATTTCGAAAACGATCTCATTGATTTCAATAGGCTCAATTGTGTATGACTAACGCACAGCTCTCGTGTTGGGAAACAAACATCCTAACAGGACTATGTCACAGATTGTATAACAGGGCTATTTACTTGTGTAGAAATTGTTGATATAGGAAACCCTCAATTTGAGTACTCGATTCTTGCGTGGGATGCAAGTCTAGTTATTGCTAAGGTGCGAGTTCTCATGCGAAACTACATATATACGTGTTACTTAACTGTTTTCGAGTCAACGAAAAATATTTTAAAACAGTCTGCTTTTTAAACTCTTTAAAAAATGACATTGACAGGTGGATATTAATTTTAAATAACGATAGTATAAAAACTAGTACAGATTTAATGTTGCGTAGAAAATGGGTGAAGACCTTGGTCCGACAATTTTTGCTTGTAATACGCTGACAATGAGCACACAGACGTCACGTACGTAAAGAAGAAGAAATATGGAATCGCTATGTGAAGAGTTGTAGCTAAGTTCCAGCTAATAGTAATATTAAACAGTACTTAGTCATAAGTTTTTTTAACTCATTTTACAGGCTCGCGATCTTTACGATGTCATCGACCCAACGAGCTCTGGAGGGCGCCCTTCAATGTTTAAGTCTGCTCAACTCTCTTTCAATGCCATGAATGTTGTTCCGATGAATGACAGTTCAAATAAGATTTTTTTTTTATATCTAATAGTAATGAGATCCACGAAGCGCTCTCCACATGGTAAGATACAACGCCTGGTTATGGCTATTATAGCGATACACAAACTTTGAGTAGTAAAACAAAGTCCATGGCATCGCTGCTTTGGCGCTCATTTCTTTGAGACTTCTGATGGTTAGTCTCAATAGCCCTGAATGTTTTAATTATTTTCAACTAAAGTAAATTAGAAAGTAATACTAAATTATTCTAGGGATTTTGAATAGCAGAGTGTCATTTGAGTCCGAGGACACGGTTGTTTCTCGTAGATCCTCATTAAAAACGTATCAAAGTTAGGCACGCGTGGGTGGCTGAACTGGCGACATCGGATGTTGTGACAGTTGACTCTTGCAGCGGCCCTGGACTGTTTGCTCCGAGGAAGTAAGGAATTACGCCGATTGGAGCGATAACGAAACAATGGAACGAACTGGCCAGTAGAAAGCCGACGTTTGTGAAATGAAATGTGTGCGATGTTTTAATAGCTGCAATCTAGATAAAACCAAACAAACAGCTAATATATTAGCTACCGGTATAATTGACTACTAATAATAATTAAATTTCATTTGACTGCTTACTTAATACTAGAATGTTATTTATTTTGTATTTCGTATAAATTATAGTTTTATGAACACTAAATTATGTCTGTCATCATAACCGCGTTTGGTGATAGTCTAGTCATAAAATACATATTATTTATTAGCTTATCAGTCTTCTTTAAAATAGTCAAATAGGGAAACCAAAATAGGGATGCAAATAATTATCGTAACATTTTCGGAAATACTAAGGTTGATTTATTAATTGATTGCTGACAGATTAAATTTTGATAATATAGTGGTTGTCTTTGCCCAGAAAAATACAACGGGAAAAGCAGCTGTATTTCTATTAGAATAATGTTGTTACATAAATTAAAGAACTAGGTTATCACAAAGTTCGAGTATTCATTATTCTATAAAACTATTGTGAAATCGTTTTCCTGTTAGATAAAAATGATAACCGAGAAGTATTAGATAACAAGAATGCTCTATTGTCATTTAAATTTTATTTATTTTTGTTGTTACGTAGTTTTTATATTTATACTAGCGACTTGCCCCGGCTGCGCACGGGTTTACACGGGGCTTTTGATCTATCTCAAAGTGCTTAGGCAGCGTTTTCGATGAAAGCTCCCAGGTAGCTTGACGTTTTCCGACACTTCCATTAATTATCATCATATTTCAACCAATTTATAGAAAACCTTAACAAATTATATGCATAGGTTTATGTATATAATTTGTTAAGGTTCCTCGTGAATTACTCTATCTATAACTGAAACTTGCATGATAATCCGTTTAGAGTTTTTAAGTTTATCACGAACAGATAGACAGACGCGCCGGACGACTTTGTTTTATAATATGTAGTGAAGTGATACTTTTTAAGTAATTTACCTTTAGTCATTCCATGCACTGAGGAGATAGTGTATCATTCGCTGCCAATTATGTTTTTAATTTTGCAGTATCATCAAATCAGGAGCTGTTTTGACAGCTGTCATTTCATCAAGTCCCCCAACATTCACGTCAGTTTGATCATCACGAGTGTCTTGTGAAGTATATTTGAAATATTTAGAAACCGGTGTGCAGTGCTTAATTTAGAACGGCTATTAAATCAGACTGCTTTTTACCCGTAAACAGGTTGTACAGTTATAAAAAATGTAATAAATTCGTTTCGTTACGTTGTCAGTCAATTCGATTTATTCAGTTTGAAACTTTCAGATCAGTCGAGTCGTGACGAATCGAACTTGTCACACTTCATCTATTAAATAACTTAAGAAAATAATCGTGAAACCTGTACTTCGAGATTGTAGAGTTTTTAGAATACTTACAATGAAATTTTTTACTGTGTGCAGTATAACTTTTTGTACTGTACACAAATTAACGAAGTCTCTTGTTACCCGACTGTGGCGAAACCAAAAGGAAGGATTATGTGTTTGACCTGTAAGTATGTATGTCCGTCTCTATGTTTCCTCGTAACTATTAACCAGCTGAAAAAAATATATTTATTTATTATATTTTATTAATATTAGGGAAGTTAACAGCTAGGTACATACATTTAGTTATCTGTATACATTTATAGTTTTTTTAACTTTGTACCTTGTACCTTGTACCTACATTAAGATCATTAAAAATGTTTTTGTGTGTAAGTATCAACGAAAAGCGATCAAAAAATAATGTAACTTAGAAAATTCTTTCACTCATAATGCTGTAACATCTTAAAATTAATTAATTAAAACTTGTTCTGTTTACACTATGGGAAGTTATATGAATAATAAATATGGGAATACTTGACTAAGTCACAGAAAAATGAGAATTAACCAAGAAATTTTACGACTTGTAGCGAACAATTATGCTGTGACATTTACTGAAGCTCATGTAACGTAATTGTTAAACTTTCACGACTTGAACACATATAATTATATTTTATAATTTTTAGGGTAGGGGATCGCCTCTCCCTCCTTTTTTTTCAATCGTTGACAAGCTAGTTGTTTGACCACATTTCACCTGATATTACGTGAAGTTGGTAAAGCACATCTAGCCTCGAATGAAACTGGCTCTCAGCTGGCTCGCGGTAGATTTATAACTTGAGGGTGGTAGCTAGACAGCCGAGTACTAAAAAATACCTTACCACCACACAAATTTCATCGAGACGACGCGCACTCTCCTGTTAACTCATGAACACGGCTATTGCAACAAGCCCGAAAAGAATTAAACAAAACTAATTTCATAGTACTTTTTGTGCGATTAAGAAATGCAGTGATAAACATAATCTCGTGTGACATTTTAACAACAATATTAAAACTCTAAATTCTTGTTTCATTCTAACAAACGGTTCAAAGTCAAGTAGATATTACCCAACAATGAAATGAATCATTACTAGAGGCTAGCTAGTCCAAATAGAAGCAAATATTTTTCTTGTTATGTAACTGTGATTGATATGTCTGAGAATACGAGTTTGGTTGGCTGTGGAAGCGCCTCAATGTGGTTATAACTTCACTTTTGATTGAATGCATGATGCTCATAATCATAATGAATAGTAATAACTAAATGTCTAACTAACCGGTCTTCGAACAAAAGATAATCGTATTTGCTAATTAATAAGCATTACATAAATCGTCACTTCACTTAGTTTTAGGGCGTCCTAAACTATGTTTGCTGATTTGCGGTAACCAGTCTAGAACACTTCTATGGTTGTCAATTCTGCGGCAGATATGGCCAGCTAATTGCCAGTTCAGCTTACTTATTAATAAGTTGAATTCACTGAACTAAACGGCGAACGGTGAACGGAACTGAACGATGTGTTCCGGCAGCCTCACTTGAGAGTCAGTACCATTCCAGGCTAGGTGTGCTTTATCATCTTCGACCACACCTTCACTTAACATCAGTTGAGCTGTGATCAAACAACTAGCTTGTCAACAATAAAAAAAAAAACTAAGTGATTTTAGTTCTCTGTTAATTACTTCGTCCAGGATACGACCCCTTCGAGAAACACGAAACATAGCGTTTTCTATTTTTGAATTTGTAAACCGATCCAGTAGTGAGTGTCTACGTTTTGACGCCTTACGTTATAATGAGTAGAACGCACTGATTGAAAACTTTGACGAGATGAGAAGATGTATACGATATACATAAGGCTGTGGTTTGAAGCAAAAAGCTTAAAATCACATGAGTGGCGAGTCTTCGTAGAGTCCTATGCCCCATGGACTGCGCTTGTGAGACTCTGAGTGTGTGATCGGCCTAGTAAGGCCGATTAGAATGAAAATGATGGAAATTATGAAGTGGTATCAATTAGTTTTACAAACTTTATCAGTGGGATCTTTTTATCAATTCATACTTTTGTCTAAGCGTAGGTTTATGTATCAAAGCCCCTTAAAATCACTACCCACCATTTCTCTAAAGATGCCAATTAAATTTTTCGCAATAGTGGTATTGCCAGTGTTGCTACACTAACGAGCGTCAGACTAATCGGTTGCAACTGGTAATACAATCTTTTCTTTATAAAGTCGGATAGCAATTAATATTACTTAAGTCGGTATAATGAACGTTTCACGCCCGAGTTGCCACACTAAGCTCCGTCTAAACTGAGCCTTTTTATCTTATCAAGTTACAAGACAAGGTATCGTTTTCACTACAAATAAATTCAAGTGACGCGAATTTAATTGATTGCTTGTACGACATTGTAGGCGACACACACACATACATTGTACATCTGATTACACATCTGATCATACAAATGAGAAAGCTTAAACATTTTGGCAACACGACTTTCCCACACTTTGATGCACAGTCACACGAGAATTCTTTAAGAGTTTGCTATCAGAAGATTTATAGCAACTGCAGTTTACCACTAAATGTGGCGTTAACTAAAAGTGTTGAAAGGATAAATAAATAAATATTGGAGGACATTTCACACAGCGCCATCTAGCCTCAAACTAAGTTAAGCTATCAACAGTTATGGGAATCAGATAGAGGACAAAATACTACCATATGTATTTTTTTTTACAAAATTGCACAGTTTGTTTCCCCCCGCACATTTCTATTAATTTTATCATCTATCGATCAAAACGTCATCCGTACATGGTGGATATTCCCCATATACGCACAATATATATATATATATATAATTCCCCATATAAGCGTTTTGATTCCACAGTTTTTATTCGCACAGCGAGGTTGTGGAACTCTGCCGGAGCCTGTGTTCCCTGTCGGGTACAATATTGGTGTCTTCAAATCTAGAGTAAATAGGTTTCTTCTAGGTAAGCGTGCTCCATCTTTGACCGTATTACTGCTTAACACCAGGCAGAGTGTGGTCAAACGCGAATCTATTTTCTATAAATAAATAAAAAGCAGACATATCAAATATCTGTTTGCCACACAAATATTCATCCTGAGTGGGTAAAGAACCCACGCTCTTCAGTTCTCGAAGCAGAAGTGCAACCAAATGAACTAACAGTGCACTTAAAGGCGAATAAAGGGTTAAATATTTCGCCACTATTGCGAGACAAATCTTAATTCTCTGGAGATTACAATCTTGAAATATTAGCAAAATATTCGTAAATGTGTATTTAAATGTATTAGTTCAATCATAAGAGTACCTGTATCCACACTTTATTTTACTTAATTTACTTCTTTGCCCATTAACCCTTCATGCTCTTAACTCAATACTTTAAAACAAAACAAGTTAGAAACGTTAATATGATAAAAGCATTATTAGGTGATAATTGACTGGAAGTTTCGCATTTAAAAACCATTTAACACCATCATATCACCAACTTAAGTTACGATGCACGTATACTTCACACATTCGAGAACATTATTAGCTCTACGTGATAAGCACGTTTTATTCCGAACGCGTTAGTTTTCGGTTTCACTGCTCTATAAATATACATTTTATATAAAACACTTTCGCTAGAAGTGCCTTTTGTTGGTTTCGCTTAGTCATTGATCTATTTCCGCGATTGTGTAGTTTTAACAATGTTTCTTTTTTAAATCACATTTCCAGATATATTTTATTTATTTAAAACTGAAATAAAATGCGCTCGTAGTAATCTTGATGGTGTTACATACGATCACTTTAAGCAACGTACTACCCGGTCGGTTTTTGGATGGGTGATCGTGTGTGGCTTTTCTTTCTGAGCGCTACCGTGTTAAATTACATGTTCAATTAAAATCCCCAATTATTTTCTTTCTATATTACAATAATCCGTCAAGTCATGTTGGAGGTTTTCGGGCGGTATGTTAACTTTGACTCTAGGGCTGATCAGTGATCACTCAAACGATACAAATCCATTTAGTTACTAAAATAATAAGAACTCCTAAGCTCCTAAGAATGATGAAATAAAAAAATCTATTGTACTTCTTTATAATATGCTAGGATTTCTAATAAAAGAAGATGTGAAATGTGCGTTTTGTTATTAACCTCATTCTTACTTAGCCTTTTTACTCTCTTTTGGCGAACTTAAAATAATAATGCGTAAAGATTCTCGTTTTAACTTTTTATGCAATCTTTTTACTGTTTGTTTTTACTTTTACTTGACCTAGTTATAAGACGCTTTTTAGTCTGTTTTATGAAAGTGTTAATTTTTTACAGTGATATGATTATTAACAAGACATTTATCGTGATTATGTTGAAAATTGAGCTTACAATCAGGGCTTGGAAACCGGAAAAAATTTCAAACCGGTTTCGCTTAAAATACCTACGAACTTTATTATTTCGTTCTGTTCGAACTAAACCTCTAAATAAAACGGTTAATGTAAAGAACAATATTCAAAAGGTTTTGCTAGAAAAACCGGTATAGAACGAAAAGGATTCATTCTTTTCCAATTGACTTACCTATACCTACCACTACTATGAAGAAGCGGATCTATCCCGCCGCACCCCGCGCGCCTCTGTCGGCAGACCGCACGAGCTTGCGGAATAAACCGGTTTATAAAGGTTTTTGAAAAGGTTTTCATAACACTCGCGCTCCGAACGAAATAACCTTAATAACGTTATTAACCGGGTGTTTACCGGTAAATTTGCCGGTTTCAAGCCCTGCTTACAATATTTACAGTCATATACGTCGTGTTCTTGGGTATATATATAACAAATTAAACTATCTTTTTTAATATTAACAAACATCAAATAAAGATAATTTAATTTGTTTGAATTTATTATTATCTAAGATTAA
Organism: Biston stratarius; assembly: GCA_950106695.1. Lineage (NCBI taxonomy): Eukaryota > Metazoa > Arthropoda > Insecta > Lepidoptera > Geometridae > Biston > Biston stratarius. The sequence continues at coordinate 26,259,687 of OX467112.1, forward strand.
ATAAAAAAAAGTTTGTAAATAAAATGAAGTAATTTAAGCGATAAATTTTAAATAAATTGCAATTACATAAAAGCATACGTGTAAATATAATTAATCTTTCATTTTTTATTAGGATTATTACCGATCTTATAAATAGCTTTCATATTGTAATACATTAATAAATTGTCTGCAGTATAATTGGTTACTTGTAAACTGGTATTGATGCATCACCTCACATCTTCTTGGCACTAAGTGTATTCTTTGATCATTTCCGGACGCAGACTAGTACACCAATCATGAAATTGTTCGTATTACATTGGCAGGTGTAATAAATGCTTCATTCAAATGTATTTATTATGAACATAATTTATGAGCTTCTCCACTTTTCTTATTGAAAGCGTTAGTGCAAAATAAGTGTTACAACATAGTAAATAGTGTTACAAAACCCGTCTGTTCTTAAGATGTAGCGTGTTTTCTATTCCTGGTTGCCTGGAAGAGATCGCTCATAACGATAAGGCTGCCACTTTTGGAACTAGCTCATAGGATTTGTTTTTTGTACCTTTTTTTAGATTTGGTGTGCACATTAAAGGTTTTCTATCTATCTATTAACCAACTAAAAAGAGGTGATTATATTATCTTTTTTTAAAATCTGGTAGCAACAGTAAAGAGTTTCTAACAGTACTTCCTGAACTTTACCAGCTTTTTATTTTCTTTTAGTTCTACTAGTAGGTAGTCTTATTGTTAACTAGCTACGTTTCACGTTTATTAGGATCAAAAGTAGCAGCAACCTTAATTTTATCCAACTCTAATAATTCGCCTAAGTGTGACGAAATCTCTGTTTCAATATAATAAATAAATTTTACATCACAACTGGTCTTGGCACAAAAGCGCCATCTAGCCTCAACCTAATCAAAGCTAGTAGTTATAGAGTACTATGACAACCAGACTGAAAACTCTTAAATGTAATGATATTACGGAATTGACTTGTAACAACGGCGTTATCAAAAAAAGATTTGTGTTTGTATTTGAAGTTAAGAATACTACCAAATGGGTTAAAAGGGTAGTTCAACAATATAGGTTAACGAAGTATGTTATTTTTGAGACGTAAAACAAATTTAATTATTATATTTTTTTTTAATTTTAAGTAAAGAATGGCAAAAAAGGATACCTAAGATTAAGTTCACCGTTGCCTATGGACATAATTATGCAACATTAGGGAAGATGTCAACTTTTAGCAGAGAAATAGTTTTCGTTACAAAGAGGTTGCATTACGTAAGCTTGTAAATAATTTGATAACAGTATGTTATTTTCACAGCGAATCGATAAAAACATGACATTTTCACACAATCTGTTATATTCTATTGTGTCATAATAATCCGGTTGTAAGACGCGATTGGAACGTTTTCATGTAATAGACACAACCTGTCGGATGTAACGAAGGTTTTCACACTTCGCAATATCTGCCTATTATGTTAAGTTATACTGTAATGATACCTATTTACATAAATTATCGTAGCCATACTATTTTCTAGTAGGTATTATCAAAACACTTTCAAATTATTTATTGGACTTAATGAGCAGTATCTCTCTATCACGAGTCAGAACTTGTCAGAGGTAATGAATGAATAAATATCGATGGATATTTCACTCAGCGCTATCTCGCCTCAAACAGAGCATAGCTACAGAACATATAGGAATCAGATGACTGGTGTAATGCTTGTATGCTTTGATTTTGGAAATAAATTCTTATAATACATAAACACCCAAACGAAAATGTTGAATCTATGTTATCACATGAAATGCTTGGGGGGAGGGGGTTTGGGGAATCGACCCGACGCTCTGTAGCACATTGCAATAGGGCTACTAAAAATAGCGCTCGCAAGTCAGTCAATAAAAAAAAATTTGACTGTATCAAACAAACGTACAAAACCAACAAAAAAAATATGTATTTAATATATTAGAGTATGAACGAAACATCTCTAAATACCGCCTGAATACTTATTTTCTGAGAAATATATTTTAGCCTTTTTTAAGGTCGATGTGAATCATATCATCCAAATTTAGTTATTTTGTAAAGAAGTGGACTTAAACATTTGAGCTCAACTAAATAAAAATAATAACTAAGCAGTAATTAACAATTCTAGTTATAAACAACATATATTTACATTTGTATATAAATATATTATGTCTTCCAAGTTCAGGAGCTTTATGTTTAAGCAATTAATTTGTTAGCAACAAGAGAGCACAGACATATAATTCCATTAAAAAAAACCAGGAAAATTCAAATACTTTGTAGTATTCTTCAGACATACATATGTCCGTCATACGAATCGCTATACAATGGAATTTGCTGCCCGTGTCCGTGTTCCCTGATAAATAAAACTGTTAGATCATTTGTTCTGCTGAGGTGCGTGGGTTGAATTCCTACTCAGGACAAACATAGATGTCTGTTCTGTATGTATCGTTAGTATAACTATGCATTATGTAAGTATTCTATCAGCTTTCTCGTGTCTTTAGTACAAGCCTTGATTTATTTTGGGAAGAATCCGCGGTAAAAACAATCTTGGTGCCTTCAAGTCGCGAGTAGACCGCATGTTCGTTTAACGTCAGGCGAGATAGCGGTCAAACGCAAGCAAAATATGTGATAAAAAAATAATAAAATATATATATTTAACAATCTCTGTTACTCAAATCAACTGGTTTTTCAAGGGCTTGTAGTGTTTTTTCTGCATGCAACTAGTAATGGCGCCATTGCTCGTTATTAAGCACATGACATCGATATCTCCTTAAAACTACTGCGTTTCTAACTTTGGCCTGCTCTCTTACTGTACCGGTTTGAAAATTAAATCATAGCTAATTTTGCAACATCAGCTATTTATAAAATAGCACTTTTTTCGCGATTGGTAGATCTTATTTGAGTAATACTTATATGATTTTTACGACGAGTTTTCTTCAACTGGTTATTGGTAAAAGTTGTTTCATGACATCTATCGCGAGTTCTTGAGAAGTTCTTGACGTTTGATTATTAAAAAGTTGTAATTAGTTGCCTTGTTATAAAGTAAGAGAAGGCTGTGTTGGTAATCCTAATGTTAGAGGTATAGTAGGTATTATCTGATAACGTTTTACGGGTATAGTTAAATAAGGGACAACTGGAATTTATACAATCGGCTTAAAGTGTAGCGTTCAGTTAAAATAGATTAGATTTCGAACACATTTTTTTTTTTTTACTATTAACTGTTTCGCTATCTTTTCCTATGTCATATATGCCATAGAACATGGATTTTGAAACTTAAAGCTTTATGTATTTATTAAACTTCCAAGTATACAGTGAACTCCTTTAAAAATTGACTAAAATAACACAGATTTGTTATTTAAATTTATTAACTTGTCTTTTTTTAGCGCAAATGGAGTTGATTCTCAATTTTAATCGTAATCCAGATTCAGCTTGATTCCCGCATCTCTTCTTTATGGAATCGCCGTTGACGTTAATTTTGTTACGTACCCCCCACAATCAACACACCTAGACCTGGTGGCGTACGCTTAGAGATACTTGTATTTTGAGAAACTCTACCATAGAAAACATTGAATAACTTAAGCTCAGATTCACAACAGATACTCAAGGCTTTTAGCGGTATAAGAAAGAAATACTGAAGAAAGGTTGGAAAGTGATTTTACAAAAAGTTTATGATATGTATGATGATATAAATCTAAATAATATAATGTGAATTCAAAAGTAATAATTTACTAATAAGTACTAAGTATATTAATTTTCACGGCAAGTAACATTTAATTACTTTTTTAAATTTGTATTGTAGTGAAAAATATTATGGAAACTGACGTGGTCTTGACACATTTTTGTTTTATTTATGCGGGATTACTCACGTTTAATTTTATCGGAAACTCAACAAAAATGTAGTGAAAAATGTCAATCATAGTGAAATTTTTTAATTAGAACCAGCGTTATCAACTTGGAGACGAAATCTTAAATCTTTGAGTTGCGAAATAAATAATTTACAGCTACTTAAAAAAATGCCTATTACTTAATTTCGCGTGTACTCGCAGTGCGTTGGATAATCGTTATTATAGCGCGTTACATAGAAAGCTTGTTACATTGTTTATTTGACAAGTTCGCATAAACTCGACAACGCTATTTTAGTTAAGAGGAAGAAACCAATTTTTACTTATGTACTATTCATCGTCAATGTCTTAAAAGTAGTCATATTTAAATGCAAATGCATAAAAATGTGAACGTCTGTGAATTAGTTTTTTGGAAAACTATACGGTTTCCATTGGGTACCTGGTGTGTAGGTAATAAATTACTAAAATATACACATATTCCCATATAAAAAACGGCCCTATAGCAAATCGGACGTACTATTCTTCGGGCTACTTTATAGTGTAATATAGTGTATTTAGATGGTGCCACTCGCTATACGTTTCCGAAATATTATGGCTTTGAAACCAACATATCTAGTCCTTAAGCGCCAAGCGTTGTGGTTAAGCGTCAAATCAAGAGGTAGTATATAATAATGTATATAATATATACTACAAGCATGGAGATAACCCCTTGCCTGGTGTAACAGCGGAGCGCTGTTAGTAAATAGTATAGTTTTAACACTGGCAAACGTACAATGCAAAGGCAAAGTTAAGAAGAAAGGATTTATAAACAAATCTTTGAGGCTTGGATTAATGCGAGGGACTTGTGTACGAGGCCGTAATTATTATCTATTCATAAATTCTCAAGTATAAAATGTTCTTAATTAAAAATTATGTTTCAATGAAAAAAAAATATTCATATAAAATAAATTAAAATTACTTTCTATTACAATAAAAATTACCTTGCAAACAGTTTTTTATTTGGCACGAGATATTTTTAAGTATCATTCAAAGTGTGTAGAAGAGCGAAAAGCAGTTTCTCCCTCTTAAGCTGCGATTCACATGTCCGTACGCGCGTGTGCGCGTGTTGTGTAATAATACCTAAATAATAGCGGCATTAGCATTGGTTCACAATAGAACGGCAGCACAATGTTAGCAGGTGAATTGCGGCAGATTGTCGAGGAATTTTCGAGGCAATGTCAAAGATACCATTATTTTCGAGGGCTGGCACGCAAACATTGTTAAGTTTTCTGAAACTTGTTGGTTGGTTTTACACGCATAGTTTTAAAATTTAGGTTTTTTGCAAGATGTTAATATTTATTGTATATTCTTAATTAAAGGTGATTAAGTTTGAATATTTTTCTAATAAAAACAAACTGTATTTCCAAAACAATTAAAAAAATGTAAATTTAAGAAGACGAACGAGACGCTCTTCTGATAGTAAGAGATAACGCCTGTCCATGACCATTGCTGCGATACACAAAACTTTGAGTAGCTAAACAAAGCCCAGGGCATCGCTGCTTTGGCGATCATTACTTTGAGACTTTCGATGGTTAGTCTCAACATTCCTGTATTTGGCTAGCTGCAGTAGTCTTCAAACCGGAACACAGTAATATTTACACACTACTGCGTGGCCGCAGAATATCTGGTACTACGGTGGTACCTACCTAGACGACCTACTGCAAAGGAGATCTACCACCAAGTAAACGTAACTACGGTTTTTTTTTTAATCTTCGATTGTTTAATTTAATCTTCGTTTTGATTGTTTAGTCATGACAAAAAAAGTTTTTTGGCGTTTAGAACAAGTTTACTGTGGATTTGTCAGTGCTCTATCCTAATTCCATTTAACATGTAAGTAGATAACATTTCTGGCTATTGAAACAAAACTTCTTAACATTCGAAGGTATCGCTGTACGGGTACCGAATCCATGGTGATTTAGGGTCAGAAACTCGTCAAGTGCCTTGCAACCTAGGTGTAGGTTTATGGTGCCCCTTTAAAAACGTATTAGCACTCGCCTTTACCGTTCCATACCTGCTCGACCAAATTTAATACGATTCTAACACTGATTTTTTACTTTTTTTTGGGTTTCTTTAGCTCTCTCTTTGTTATTTTATTGTAATTGTTGTAAAGTTTGATAATTTATTTCGCGAGACTGTCAGTTATGAGCTTAAACTGCCGGTGAAGGAAATCATCGTGAGGAGCATAGTGTGGTGGTAGGGTACTTTATAGTACTCAGATGGCTAGCTACAACCTTCAAGCTCAAAATCTGCCGCCAAGCACCTAACGGTGCTCCAGCAGTCTTACTTGAAAGCCAGTTCCATTCCAGTCTAGGTGTGTTTACCACCGTCCACACTGTCACTCAACATCAGGTGAGCTGTGGTCAAACATCCTTCAACCCTTCAACTATAAGGAAAAAAGTTAATTGGGCAGTAGTAATAACCATTTTAACTTCCCAAAGCAAACTAAGCTACCGAAATAGTTAAATAATATATCGCCGTGTAACTACAAGACAGATGACTTTACAGTAATGTATGCAAATCAATTCAAATATACACAAATACGGTAGATCACGCACCCAATACCGTATTTTATATAAACAATGACCGATATTTAAATCAACACGTCCAATTTGTATTGATTTATAATGGAGGCACTGTGTGTACCTGCAACCGATACCGGTTTAAACATCTAGTTTAGCTATCAGTTTTTGATTTACGTTTAGCTACCAACTTGGCTGATGGTAAGTGACGCGGTCGGAAATGAAGCAAGTAAATCGTTGCTGTTTATATTCTACTATCCTAACTAATATTATAAATACGAATGTGTTGTTTGTTTGTTTGTTACTCCTTCGGATACTTTTCAACATCATTATCCATAACCACTCGGGCAAAACTGCGGGGCGCAGCTAGTTAATATTATAAATGTGATAGTTTTTATGTTTGGATGTTTGTTACTCAATCACGCTAAAACGGCTGAACGGATTTGGATAAAGTTTGGCACACAAATAGTTTATTACTTGGATTAACATATAGGATACTTTTTATTAGAAAAATTCTAGATTCCTGTTGGATCATCAAAAATGTTAAGGGGCACTACCATTACCCACCACCAGATGTCGTCAAGTGTCATATTAAACAATAGTAATGTCTATTCTACTTATGACTGATGACATATGGTAGTGATGGTGAAATTTTTTGTTAAATTCCACGCAGACGAAGTCGTCGTAACAGCTGGTTAATAGTAAACTAAGGAAACTGGTGTTCAGGTTACAACCCTTTTCTTAAGAGGGAAGTGACTATTATAAAATCTCATATAAATAAAACGCAAATAAACCCGTCAAGAATATGGGGCAAAAACTTTCCACAGTAATTTTAAAAATATCCACAAACTGTTAAGTCCCGTCCCGCCTCCTTTTTTTTATGTAACAGTAATGAGACGAACGAGACGCTCTCCTGATGTTAAGAGATAACTCCTGTCCATGACCAGAACTTTGAATAGTAAAACAAAGTCCAAACAGTAATAGAGCATCGCTTCCTTGGCGCTCATTACTTTGAGACCAGATGGTTAGTCTCAACAGCCCAGTAATTTCGCTAGCTGCAGTACCCCTCAAACCGGAACACAGTAATGTTTACACACTACTGCTTAGCGGCAGAATATCTGGTACTGCGGTGGTACCTACCTAGACGACCTCCTGCTAAGGAAATCTACCACCAAGTAAAACTTAGTTAAACATTATGGCAATATGCTACTTTCTTCTTTGAAGATAAAACCTTTTTTCTTTTGCAGTTTTCTTTATGAGTAACTTTTGTTGAATGTAGAGCACACGAATTGTTTTTATTGCCAAAAAAAAAAAACAATTTACAATTACGACAAAAAAACATACGATGTAATCTACAAGTAAAATAAATATTTCCTTTTTTTAATGGCCTCATATCCTTTATCAATAAACACCCGTTTTATAATTATTTAATTATTCATTTATCCTTGTTTGATAAAAGCAATTAGGAATCATTATTACTATCAATTTAAATGTAGGGCCCAATTAACAATCGATTGTACCAATTAGCAGTATGTGTCTTTTATTAATTGTCAAAGCTGATAAGTGGATGAAGGTGGGTAAAAAGTTGATAATACCAATTAAGTATATATATATATATATATATCTATGCTTTGACATATAAAGAAATGATATCTAAAGCAGTAACTGTGTTTTATTCTAGATGGGCTTGCGTTTGATCGCCATCTCGCCTGATGTTAAGCGAAGATGCGGTCTACGGTGGAGCACGCTCGCCTAGAAGAAACCGATTCACTCGCGACTTGAATGCACTCAGATTGTATCTATCAGGGAACACTAACTCGGGCAGCAAATTCCATTGTTTAGCGGTTCGTACAATGAAAGTAGATTCTAACAGTTTAGTTTGAGTTTTTGGAATATCTACCATGAGGCGGTGCCGATTTTTAAAGCTGTCCGATAAAAGAATGGGCAGGGTGTAATTAGGCCATCCATATCTGAACCGCATTCTCCAAAGTATAAAAGCAGTAAATGAGCTAGTATAGTTTATTACTTTAGATGTTGTTTCATAGAATACGATAGAAGTATTGGTCATTTTTATCACACTAATATTATAAAGGCGAAAGTTTGTGAGTGTGTAAGTGTGTTTGTTACTTCTTCACGCTCCAAAGGCTGGACTAATTTTGATGAAATTTGGTATGGAGGTAGCGGACACCCTTGTACTAGTAACATAGGCTTTTTATCCCGAAAAAAATTAGCGGGTAACACCGAGGGGCGCGACTAATGTATTACTAAATACTAAATAGGTTTGTGTCTGACCGCTTGATATAAAGTAAAGATGCAGTCTAGGCTGGAGCATGTTTACTCAGAAAAAAAAACCGATTCACTCAGGGCATCGGGATTGTAACTATCGGGGACCTATAGTGGTTCGTGTGATAGCAGTGGCATCAAACTGTCTTGTTCGAGTTTTTGAAACAGAGCGTCATTTGTCTTTTTTTAAGGTATTTATCAGGTATTGACACAATGTCTTATGTTTACGTGAAATGCAATAGACAATATCTTATCAATAAATCTAATCTTAGTGCACAGTTCTTTGAAGAAAATATGAGGTCATAATGTCTTTCGAAACCATTTCAATAACCGACTATCGACACTGTTCGTGACACTTCAGTATTACAAAGTTCATCTACTCAATAGGCTGTTCAGATCGAGACAGTGATCAGCATTTATGACAAGGGCGTTGCCGACATCCGTCTCTACTGCGTTTGTTTGCGATTTGAAATCGATTAGATTCGCTTTTAAAATTGTCATACAACCAAAGGTTTCAATGGCACGACGTGTCGCAACAATTTAAGCTTTAACGCTCGCGACAAAGTTGCTAAATTCCCTTGAACAAAGGTAATATGGAATGCGATTGTCGTGAACTGTGTCGGTACGTTCACGCGACATGGCCTTGTCTGATTGAGGTGCCTTTAATGGTCCGGAAATTATAAAACTTAGTTATTCAGTAGAATTAGTGTAATATCATTTGTGTTTTTGCGGTTTTCCACGCTGTCCGTGCCGCGCCGGAATCAGATAGGTGGCTGGTGTCACAACACGCGAAATTATATTTGTGTGGTTTAAGTATCCTTGGAGTTTATTTATAGCTTAATTTAAAACCAAAGATATTAAAACGGATTGTCGGTCTAGTTCGAAATTAAAGGAAGTGTCATAAGTTTATGTAATATTTTTATTTTTGTTCGATATTACAGTGCCTTTATTTTCCGCTGATTCTTAAGTTGTCTCTACACGTGACAATCTATAATATATTTAGCTTAAAATAAAATATTGTTGTTAGTTTTCCTATAAAATACCTTTGTATAACATTTTATAACGTTTTATCATCAAATTTATAAAAAAAAAGAAAATCTAGTCTACTAAATAAATAAGTTAATTGTCTACTAAATAAATAATAAAATAAAAAAGGCTTATACAGTAATAACAAGTTTTAAAAATGTGCCAAAAAAAAAATTGCTATAACTTAATTAAATGATCTACACAAAATTAGAAGTAGATATCAGGTTAGCGATCGCATAATTAATAAGTAATAGGTAGTTTTATATACAAAATTTAATAAAATGTAATTCATGTTTTCATTTTAATATTTATTCATATGAATGCAATTAAAATTAAATAAAGAATGCGGCGTATTTGAGTTCACTAACTTTACGACTTCTACTAACGAGCTAAATTTATTTCTGTATAATTAATATCTGTTAATCATGTTTCAAAATTCTAATCACGCGTTCCGCTTTTTATAACATAATTTTATTCGAATGTTAGTTAAGTGCGTAAGACCAGTCAGGCTTATTTCTCAACCTTGTCACCGGTGCTCCAGTGCACCCGTGCAAACCCGTTGTACTACTCACTGCATTCAACTGCACCAGTTTGGCGAAAGTAAAAGTCACTGAGAACACACGTTCTTGAACTGCCAATGCAACAACTGGTCACACTTTTTTTATCGCGAGTTTGTAACAGGAAGGGTGCTTGTCGAATTCGAAGTATGAAAGCTGGCTGATTGATTTATTACGATGCATGGGTCAGTACTTGTACTTCGTGGTACGGTGCAAGTCACCTAGACTTTTCCTTTGATGGAAAATAAAAAGCGGCAAGGCAAGTCAATTAAACACTTTCGAGCTCTAATCATCGCGAGAGGGAGCGATTCATTGACATGGACAACTTAATTAACTTGAATTAGGAATTGATATCTTGAATAAATAAATTGCAATTTCTATTTTAGTTAGGTATATTACATAAATAATTTTTTTATTGTATATAGTATCCAGATTGTATCTATCAGGGAAAGGGTAGCTCGGGTAGCAAGTTCCATAGTTTAGCGGTTCGTACAATGAAAGTTGATTCAAACCGTTTAGTTCGTGTTTATCACTAATCATATGGAATTTCAGCATAAAGATTGGTTATAAAGGATTTTTTTATAAAATCCAACTGTGCTGTCAATAAATTTTGATTATAACAAAATAAGAAAACTACTAAACAGATCAAAGTATCAAAAATTAAACTGACTGTAAAAGGTTACATTTACTTACAAACTTTCACAAAATGTACATACGTCCAACCAATTGTTCCAACCGAAATTGTTGCAATTCGTTTATGACGTACATAAAAGGATGCTATAAAGATCTAAATGTATACTTAAGTGTAATCTAATTGAAATTTTGGCACCTTTATTTGGGACTGGCCTAAAAATAAAAAGTTAATGCATTATGCTATTATATATATTGTGATTTTTTTCGTAGGCGTATGTGTAAAGTATGCTTTAAGTTATTGGTACAACGAAAGTGTTAACATTTTAGCAAGTTAAATTGGACAATTTTTTCCGTGATAAAATGTGTTGTGAATGAGGCAATAAAATATGTCTTGGTATTAAATATGCTACATTTCGTAATTCCATATAAAAGTTCTTTTTATTTGTCTACTTCCAATGGTATTCTCTCTTAAAGAATTTAGAGAATCCAACAAGGTATTTCAGTACAAGTAATGAATGCCTTGTTAGTTTGGATATCATGGTTTAGGTTAGCTCATTTGTTAGTTGGTATTCGGTTTGAACTCTAGGGCGTGGGTCCCACGCACACCTAGAACATTCTTTTATGTGACGATTATGTGTTTCTTTTGTGTCTGGGTATTCTTAGTGTATACAGAAGTACAAGTTTTGAGTGTACTGTGCTTAAGGGGGTTGTACTTATCATTATGTGTAACTGTAACTGGGGGACACAACTTTAAAATAAAAAATGCTGCTCTATAAAAAAAATATGTTTACCCTTGATATAATAATTTTATTTGGTTAATTAGATTTTGGTTGATTATTTCAAGTTTTGTAAATTCCTTAGATTTTTTTTTGAATTATTTACATTCTATTTAATTATTTAAGCAGACTGTCAACTGGCTGTGCGTACGTTAGGCCTTAGGTAAATACTTTAGTCATGAGAACTATATGCCCACTCTTGGCAACATCTGTTCTAGTTATTGTAGAACAACTAGATCGGGACCAATAAATTCCGACTCACATTTCTGAATCGAATTTATTACCTTTTCAGTATTAAACTCGACTAGTGGCGAAACGTTTTAGTTGATAATATAAACATAGACAAGCAGAAGTTTGGGCTGTCTAGTTAAGACACTGTTTGGTTTCGAATCTGAAGTTTGAGCTTAACATGGTGAGCTTTTAATTTGACATGCTATTTTAAATTTGACATTGTGTTTATCGTTATTTTTAGGTATATAGGTTTTACTTAAGCATAGTTACCACATACTCGTACTTTCAAATTTATTTTCTTGTTAATTAAATTAATGAATGTTGTTTTTTTATGTAAAAGTAATAAGACGAACGAGACGCTCTCCTGATAATAATAGATAACGCTTGCCCATGAGCATTGCAGCGATACATATAACTTTGAGTAATAAAACAAAATCTAAGTCGTCGCTGCTTTGGCGCTCATTACTTTGAGACATTAGATGGTTAGCCCTGTAATTTTGCTAGCTGCAGTACCCTTCAAACCGGAACACAGGAATGTTTACACACTACTGTTTGGCGACAGAATATCTGGTACAGCGGTGGTACCTAGCCAGACGACCTCCTGCTAAGAAGATCTACCACCAACTTCAAATGTTAATTAATTAATTGATTATGTGACAAGATATAATTAGAATTTGAAGGCCTTGGGTTCTTTTCACACGGGATGCACCTCTGTCTTTTCTGAGTTATGTACAAGTTATTTGTTAAGTTATTGCCGTTGAATTCAAACCGTGAAGGAAAACATCGTGATCTACATATCTGAGAGTCTGCCAACATGGACTTGGCCAGCGTGATGGGCTATGTCTATATCCTTTTCAAAATGAAAAGCATCCAGCTGTAGGACAGCTTCTAACTGGGACTGAACCAGATATACATTAGAATTCATTAGACAAAAGAAACATCTTTTTTTTGGTAGCAAGTGATATTAGATATACCAAAGGCAAGTAAAAGCGAATACAGTTCAATTTTTTATCAAACGCTTGAGTTTTCGCGTCCCAATATGTCTAATTGAAATACAACTATACGAATGATTAAAAGTTAAGCTTTTATGCTAATTTAACAAAGTTGTCTTTACCGTTGTTTGTTTCTGCGATATATTCCCAGTGTTAAGAATAACCATAGTTCTGTTGGCTTTCGAATTTCTTACCTGAAAAAAATAAAGAAAAAATTGTTTAGTAAAAAACCAATAGACAAAACATTTCTTAGACTGTATGGGAGAAGACATATCTAACTTATGAAGTTGTGTTTTTCTGGGTCTAAATCGGATACCTTGGAATCATAGGGTATACTTAGCCGAAAGGCGGCCGTTGTACTCATTGTTATAAACAACTTTCATTGTAAACGGAACGCTGAAATTGCAACAAACAAAAGTTCTTTTGACCAAATGTATGGAAATGCTGTTTTTATCCACGCGTTCTGAGTTGTGCCTATAGATATATAGAGTCTCTTTATTTTGAAAGAGTACTATATGCAAAATATGATATTTGCATTAAAATCGGACGTTATATACTCAACTGTAACGAGTGACAATGACCATATAGGAACGTGTAACAAATAAAACATGTTTCTTCATTTTGATCGAGCATTAACTTTAGTGCAGATATAGTACGTCTACGTAACATTTGACATTTCAGAGTAGAGTTCGTTGCCACGGCCAGTGGACCGCACTTGACCTAGCGGTGAAGTACCGAGGCGTAGGCAGACGCGCCATCCATCGTGAACAATCGATCATTGAATCTATAACTGAATGAAGATGATGAACTGAATTCTATTTTGAGAATCGTTACGAAGTGCAGCGGCAGCATCACTATCTATGCAAATAACATTTTTTTTTTTTTATAAAATATTCAATCAGCTGGTTCAACTTATCGATATCGATTTATTTAAATAATAGTAGCGCCTTTTATTTTCACTTGCACTGTACTTTTTGTTCTTTGTAATTCATTGGATATTTATCTGGTATCATTGAATCTATCGCTGTAAGAATCGATGGTCAATTAGATCGTTTGAACCGATATAAAGCTTAGCGGCCGCACCACTTTCTATACAAATTACAAAAGAGACATTTTTGAATTATAAAATAAATCAATCAGCTGGTTGATTATAGATATTGATTTATTTTAAATACCTCGCGGTTTTATTTGCTTTTATAGTTATTGTTGGATAATCGATTAGGTATTTATTCGGGATAAAAAGCGTCTTATCCATTAATCGAGGTTAATTTTACTAAGTGAAATGAAATAGAGATATATTTCATTCAGTTTCGTTTGGCCGTATGCCATAACATGTCCATGTTCATTATTTGGAAACCACCCACCGACCTTTTCCATTACACACATATATAACTACACACAAACTTTTGCATTTATATTTTAATTTACATAAGTAGATACGTAAATATCCATTGTAAGCTAGTCTTGCACTTTAATTTTTCGATATTTTTTTGTCAACTATAGGTACACCGTAATATTATTGTACACTTAAAACTAACACAAGATTATCTTAAATTAAAGTTCTACATAATTAAAAGTGTAAAACAAAAAGTCTTTATAATTTTGCTTGTTTGTGTTCTTCTCTATTTTTTACCGGCAAATTGTACCTTCACCTAAAAATCAACTAAAATTTAAAACTATATTTCTCGGTAGAACTAAAAAAACTTAGTCACGGATACAGCAGCCCTAGCAATTTTTTAGCATTCAGAAGCAGACGATGACTTAAGTTTTTTACTTGAATATAATGGTAATGTCATTTTTTGTTATATTTGTTATTCTGGTGTTCGATTGATTGACTTATTTGGTTTCAATTACAAGTAACAATTAATTTTATTGAAATATTCCTGTTTTAACATCAAAAGCAACTAAATCAAACCGCTACTGCATTATTAAAACATTACTACTGCATTACTGTATTTGTAAATACGCAATATACATATATTTAATAGTTTAAATATTAGAACTTAGTATAACAAGGTAATCTACTTATATTTTGCTATCTATTGGACTAGTCCTTAACCTTACTGCGAAACTTAGCTATGAAATAAGTGTTTGTATTCTAATAAGAAACGGGGGTTGTAAAAAACATAGACACTAAGATCTTCAGCCTGTCTATCTGTATATATATCCTTTCTAATAGACGCTTTTATATAAACACACCATATAAAGTTATATCATAAAAAAATTACGATCAAAAAGCCCTGATATAGTTCAAAGCGACCTCTTCCAGATAACCATTGGAACACTTATAAGAAATAAGTAAACTTCTATCTTGTGTGTTAGGGTAGATTTACTTTCACTTTGCTTTTATTTCTTCTAGATAAGCGTACTCCATCGTAGACAACATCTTCGCTTAACTGTAGACGAGTCGGCGGCTTATTTATAAATTAAAAAAATAAATAAAAATATTATACCATACTCGTAGGTATAGTATACTTGTGTAAGGTAAAGTTATGCCTTGTGGGCTTTGAACTGAAAACTGATGTCAGAATTTTCCAGCCATATGTTTTCGACATGGTTTTATAATTGATTTCCATAACGAACAATTTCAAGTTTCACACTCGAAACTGGAAAGTAAATGTAGCAATTGTTTATCCATCTGAAGTTTAAGCGGATCGTTCACAGCAGCTAACTGGCTCTCTGCGAACGTTACCTAGCTACTTACCAGGTGCATTTTCCAGTTAATACAAATGATAAGCTCAATGAAGCGTCAACGCAAGGAAAGGGAAATCTGAGGCTCGGCTGGTCTAAGTCTTTAGAGAAAGTTTAAAATTAAATGTCGCGGGTAAACTGGTAACACAGACGCGACAGCTCATGACCAAACCCCCGGTTTTCACACGTCACTGTTTAGAAGAATGACATTTATTGGAGTTCCAAGCCATGCAGATACTGTGATAGTTTTAATGTTGTTAGTCGAAGAAGCAGGTGATAAGAAAATTATGTTTGAAGATGGAAGAGAAAACAAAAGACAACTGGTTTTAATGCTGATGTCATTTTGTTTTGATGTACTATAAAAAACGACAGTGGGTTATATAAAAATAATAAAAAAATCTACATTAGTTATTATTAACATTAAAAGCTTGTGTGCTTCAATGTAGAAAGTTTTTTAATGTAGAGAGATTTCACGTTTGACCATGCTTCACCGACGCTTGTTCTACTTTAGATAGGGTCTAAGTGGGACAAGCTTGCCAGAAGATAATTATTCACCCTTTCTTTGAAGATCCTCACATTGTATAAGCTTGGAAATATTACAGTTGGTAGATAATGTCCTTTCAAAGCGTAATCCAGACATATTGTCCGCAAAAGGGTAGATTGATTTACCAATCTTTGACTAATGTCTCAAAGTAGTGAGCGTCGGAGCAGCGATACCCTGGACTTTGTTTTGTTACTCAGAGTTCTATATATAGTTGCAACGGCCATGGATATGGGTCGTTTCTTACCGTCGGGATAGCGTCTAAAATACTAAAAATTATAATTAATTGTTTATATTGCGATGAATCACAAATAATTAATTCATGATAATTATTTTTTGACTATGAATTATTTCAAAGATGTACTGATAATTTTATTACCTTGATATTGGAGCTACGGTATGCGAAAGCGAACTTGTCTACATAATTATATAATAAACGGTTGAGGTCCGGTATGCTCCCACACATTATGTTATCGAAACTCAGTTAATAAGGCGAGTTGTTCAAACAGTTTGTACTAATTACATAATTTCCAGTTCGTAGGCATAGTATGTTAGTCTCTGGCAGGAGTTAATTGATGCTTATTGATTAATGATAATTTATTATTTTCTGCTATTAGTTCAATTAGAATATAATTATAAAATTAGTAGTCGCTAAGGTAATAATTATTTATTTGATAATAATCATTAATACGTAAAACTAAAGCAATGGAAACTCATATATCCGAGAAAACACCCACGATATTAATCAAATAGAAGTTTTATTGTGTTTACTGATAAAAAAATGGATTGCTTGTGATATAATCATGTTTGCCTGACCGCATTCTTTAGTTTTGAATGGTTGGTGATGTAACTTCGAAAACTATTTCTTTGTTTGGACTTGATCCAAAACAGGTAGTTAATAGGTTGTGATTTTTAATAGCGCTGAACTGACAGACAATTTGTTTTCAAAAACTTTTACATGTGCAACGTTGAAATGGACAGGCTTATTGCATGTCCTAAGAGTGATTAATAACCGACCATGCATTTGCATTTTGGAATTACAACTGTTATTTTTTTTTTAGATAGATTGATTTATTACCACTTACAGCATAATGCTTCTATAACAAATGACAGTACTTCTTCGTCAATAAAAAAAAAATTACCATTATATTAGTTAAGTTCCGAAAAATGTAATTACTGTTCGACATGTCAGCCTCTTTTGTTCACAATATCTTGGTGACATTGTGTTGTTATGTTGCCATCGTTAATATACCCTTGTTGACATCATAATTGGTCATGTTATAAGTAAAATATAGCCAACACTATCAATAACTGAGTTTGGTCTGACATGGTCACTAAACTGGCAAGGTTTTGTCTAGATAATGAATGGATGGATGAAAAATGAAAGGAAGGATTTTGATTTTGATTTTATCCGACATGTCTCGTTAAACATTTTGATAATCAATAAACTCCTGAAGTTATTCAACTTCACACGAACTTCTCAGAAAAGGAAATGATTTTCAAATAGGTAAAGCCATATTCTGTCTTAGCGTAGTCTTATTGCTAGCAATTAATGATTAAAATTTTTTAAAGTCGATTATCAATATTTATACTTATTTAAATAAAAACAGTTGATTTTTTTATTAATAATTTGACGCTGTTTCTTTTATTATATTGATAAAGTGGTTGTGAAAACGATATTGACATAAGTCTGAAGGCAAAGTAAGACTTGAAACATCATTTTAATTTAGTATCATTGACTTGTGAAATTTGGTTTTTATAAATCTTTTTCTTCTTGTGAGAAGGATAAGACCTAGTCCACTACAATGGCTATAAAAACAACCTTAGTTTTTTTAAATATAAAAGTTCGTCAGTATTAGACTCAAAAAACTCCCACAGTTAAAACTAATTCTAAAGGTTAGTCATCGTCAAAAAATGGTAGCCCAGTTTTGAGCTATTGTTCATTCATTCAGAAGCTATGAATACATGGTGATAATTACAGCTCGGTTACGTTACACATGTTACCCACATTGTTTGTTTTAACCAAGATTAATGGGTTTGTTTAGAAAGTTTATGTCAGATGGACTTGCATTTATACATATCATCATCATAATCAGCCTCTGTCCATTGCTGAACATAGGCTTCTTCCAAGACACACCTTTAATTTTTTTTTAATGGTTGTTTTTCTAACCAAATGTTTGACCACAGCTCACCTGATGTTAAATGATGGTGTGGTCGAATATGGTAAAAACATCTAACCTGGAATGGAACTGGCTTTCAAATGAGGTTGTCAGAACACACTGTAAGGACCCTACCCTACCGCCATGCTATGGTTTCCTCATTATGTTTTCCTTTACCGGCAGCTCACGCTTTTGGGGATTGAACCCACGCCCTTCGGCGTGTGAACCGAATGCGCTGATCATTGAGCTATCATCGTTACATCTTCGGTTTTTTGCTTTCTGTCACTGTGCTACGTGTCCCACACTACGTTTGTTATTTCGTGGTCTTTACTCTGGAACACGTCTACCCCAGCGCATATTCGCTTTGCGACAGATATGACCAGCCTATTGCCAAGTGGCAATAGCAGTTTGCTAATACGCTAAGCTACTTGGATTCTCTGGCAAGTTATTTAATTCCGGATAAGATCCGTTACCGAAATACCGCATATAGCTCTTCCCATAGCTCCCTAAGCGACTTTCTGCTCTGTGATACTCTTGTATCTATATTAATGCTATAGGTATTTGTTGAAATAGTGTTTGAGTTATGAGACTTAGCTTGATATTGGTAATAGGCCACTTTCTAGTCGGATGACTAGAGATGAGCCGGTTAGCTACACCTTTAGCATTCTAGCTTAGAAAACTAATGAGCGGATAAACGAGAACCATTCGATCCATTAGTTTTTTTATTTTTATGTTCGTGTTCCAAATCGTAGTCGTTTATATCGATTAGAATTTTTTGCTGAATAAATGTATAGAATGTAGCTTACGAAAAAGAAATTCAACTGTGATTTAGTCAAGAGTCACGTGGTCAAACCAGTCACGTGGTGGATTTGTTGTCCAGTTTTTCTAGTGAGTGAAAACAATTTTGTTTGCCGCATTTGCCAATGGGCACAAAAATATAATAAAATACTAGACAGATCACACTTCGTTTGGCGGTCAGCCGTTGAAACAAGTTGCATAAATGTTTTCAACAAACTGTTATTAGACTTTTATGAACCTACTAGCGACCCGCCCCGGCTTCGCACGGGTGTAATGTAGTTACTAATATGGTGCATATGCATCTATTATACATATAAACCTTCTTCTTAAATTACTCTGTCTATTGATGGAAACCGCATTAAAAATCCGTTGCGTAGTTTCAAAGATCTAAGCGTACAGAGGGCGGGAAGCGTCTTTGTTTTGTACTATGTATGTAGAGATGAAGTTCCGTACGTTTCAATGAAATGTACAGTTCATTAGGTACAGGAATTATAACATTTATTTTAATAAATAGTAATACGAACATAAATATTAATGACTAGTGAACTTAGTGACAGCCTTATGGTATTATATGTGTATATCTGCTTTAAGAGCTGTAGAGCATGATTTCCACCCAGGACAGACATTTTGTGCTATAAACAGATGTTTGTTGTCTGGGTGTTATGTATTATAAGTATGTATTTAGTACAAAAAAAAGTGTTTTATCAGTAATCAAATCCAGAAAAATGGCCTTAATTAGGAACACAGATGAAGTTCGAAAGTTCAAAAATATATATAGTAGATAGAACTAAGGTCGTGATTTTGACGGTAGAGAAAAATTATACGATTTTTTTCTGACAAACTAACGTTATGTGCCCCTTAGTTTCGCTTTAGTTAACATTTCACTTATTAATACAGAATAAATCTAAGTTTGGCACCAACTCGCTTAGAAAGTGACGGTGTGGCCGAGGATGGAGCACGTTGATCTAGAAATCTATTGACGCCTTGAAAATACGAATACGATATGGCAATTTTATTTAAGCCTTATCTTAAACCATTTGTTGATCAGTTTACCAGAGACGAATTAAGGACTAATACCAGACTCTGAAAACTTTAAGAGTTTTTGGTTAGCAACGTTAAATAATTTTAATGGGCAGAAGGTATTTATTTTTAATGCTCAACTCATTAGTTAACAAATTATTTCTACATTGTAATGTGGGTTAGCTAGATTGGAATTCAAAAGACGAATAGAGAGCTTTTGCTATTGGTTTTCGAAATAAAAAGAAACAGTCGACGTGTTTAGAATTCGTGATTGAATCGAAAGTGAAAAGTTTATCGATTCTAGTAAAAGTAATAGTCACATAACCTTTTTAGACATTGTTTTATTTATTTATGAATTCGCATAATGGCCACAATTTCACTAGAATGGCTCTTATATATGACTTATCTGTGTCATTATGTCATAGATTATAGAAGATCAGAAAAAAAGATAAAAAGAGCTAGCTGTAGAATATAGGCTCTATCCTAACATCATAGAGTCTATATTATAGGAATTAAAGTTGGTTGTCTGTACGTGAAAGAATTCACACGCATATGTATTAAACATTATCTAAAACACGACGAAGTGACCCCCCACTCTTCCTTACTTTCCATTTTTTTATGGATTACTTTTACGTATTGTGTAAATAAGCGAACTGCAAACCGCAATTTAATTTATATTTATTATATTACAAATAATTTATTTTATAAGTTTATGACAAATAGTTTCCTATACGCATTGATATAATTGTGTTGGTAGAATTTATTACATTTTACAATGGAAACTGAACCAAACTTTTGATACATTTTTGTTTTACTTATGCGGGATCACTCACGTATAATTATATCGGATACCCCGACTGTAGTCTCGATCACATCCGATAGTATTCTTCACGGAGACAAAGCTGAGTGAAACGCGGTCTCGTCAGTACTCAACTTTGCCTCCATAAAGAAGGCCACCGTTTGTGGCCGAAACTATAGTCGGACTATCCGATATAATTATACGTGAGTAATCCCGTATAAGTAAAACAAAAATATAATGTATTACTTTATTATTTCAAACTTTATGGATTTGTTTAATCACATCGTGCCACATGTAAAGCAGTGATGTGATTTAAGTATAAGCGCATGTTTATCTACACTAAACCTTTGAATTAGAAGGCATCCTTGTTGTTTACGTAAAAAAGATTCCTTAATAAAGAGTTCAATGTCATTGTGTAAATGAAAATCACTAGAAATTTCTAAAAGAATATTATGTATATTTTCTTTTGTAAAATACTTGTAATACATAAACGCCCAGACACAGAACGAACATCTATGTACATCATAGATGTTTGTTCATACTTTGTCTTATTTTTCAAAGTTATGTGTATCGCCGTGGTGCCGGCGTAAGAATAGTACCCTACCCTCTCTACCCGTGGTTGCCGTAAGAGTCGGCTAAGGGATGTAATCCGGAAGATGGGCAGACCTAACTGCGCTCGCTAACCCGCCTGCCAAGCGTGGCGAGTATTGGCAAAACCCCCCCAGGAGGAGGCCTATGTTCAGCAGTGGACGTCTTATGGCTGATGATGATGTGTGTGTATCGCTGTAATGGTCATAGACAGGCGTTACCTCTTACCACCAGGAGAGCATATTGTTCATCTCATTTTTTTTACAAAAAAAAAGATGTTTTTTCTTTCTGAATGGGAATTGAACCTATTTAGCTTATGAAGAGTTATCAAATGAGCTTATAGGGTAGTTAATAAAAATATGAAAATTAGATGTTATGCGTACGCGAAGTCTTAATTTACACGTTAACGGATTTGATGGCTGTCTTCAAGGATTTTTGTCAAAATAATTATGTATTTTACCTAAATTCCAAAATTTCGTACAATGTAATCCACTGAAATCAGTATATCTAACGCGTTTATTGATTGCGTAATCGGATATGCGTTGTTAATATGCAGCCTTTATTAATAGTTAAATAACAACTTACATCCCAACATTTCCTTAATATTCACAATGATTACATTGTTCACTTCTTGTGTGGTTCACTTATTTTGTACTATTTTATCAATACTTCTTTTAATTAACACCTAAAAAATTAATTTAAAGGAACCTAAGTGCTAGCCTTAGTATAAACTTTCGTATGCTAAATTGTATGTTTTTAAATCCAACGGAGCAGCGCCTACCGATTTAGAGCTGAAGTTATTTATCAACACTAGATACAAACTCTTTATTGTGAACACTAGAAAAATGAACAGAAACAAAATAAACTTTAAAATCTTATCGTTGCAATTTCAATAAATGTGTTAGTGATCTTCCTGTTAACGATGGTATATGCAGTTTTACCATGTTTGCAGTCGTCTTTCCTATCCCACAGGTTTTGTTTACGATAACCTTATAGCATAATTATTTTATTACCCCATTATTGTATTGTATACTTATTAGCACTTTTGTATCACTATGCTATGCTGTTTGTTATGATATGTCCTTGAGTTTCATTTAATTTTGTTAGGCTTTATTCCATTTCATATAAGTTTTATTTCACTTTGAAGAATTGAAAATTAAACTTATTTCATTACATATAAATAATTATGTACATTATGTTTCAAAGATATTGACATACTTTTGATTTCGACATGCTCAAGTAAATTTGTTTCCGCATAAATTAGATGTTTTTCTGTTACTGTTTGTCGTTTAATACATTTGTTATGATCAAACAACTAAATAATTTTGATGGTATTTGCGACTTCAAAATATTATTAGTTTAACGCCACCTCAGCAGGTAAATTAAACAAAGCAAACAGCTTCACGAATTAAGCAACGGTCTAAATAGAAAACGAGAAACGAATTGTTCTATTTCATAACACGCATGCAACTCTATAATGGCAGGAGTAATCTCGCAAAAAGTTAATATTACAAACGTTAATGACCTATACGCCATCTGTGGTCATACCTAATGATAATAATATCGCCTTGAATATGCTGAAGCGTACGTGCTTATACCATTTGTTGATCATTATATTTGATAAACAAAAAACTACATAGGTATATATCATGACTTCTGGCAGTGCATTTTTTTACGTAATTTTGACTCATCAATTACAACAAAATTTGTACAAATAAAATCACATCGGATTTATTTAACAGACTCAGAATACAAATATTTTTTTTTTAATTATATTCAATATAATATCTTTGTTACATTTTTATTTACATTTGGTAGTCTGTGATGTGGATCTCAAGTTTTTAAAATATGTTTCACAGGCTATTATTTTGACTAAAGCTCATCTGTTCTGTAAAGTAACATCTGTTAAGTAACAGTGTGGTCGAAGTGCTTGGCGGTAGATTTGAGGGTAGTATCTACCAGTATGCTATTGTTTCTTCATGATGTTTTACCTCCTCGGCAGCTCAAGCTTATTGTTGGAGTTTAAAAACACGCCCTTCGGCGTTTAAACCGACCGCACTAATCACTGAGCTATCATCGCTTTGTCCAAATTTAATATAAAACAACTGTGTTCAACGTTAAAAAAACATCCAAGTAACAAATGTAACAGACGAGTAATTACGTAATCCAAATACCATTATATGAGTCAATAAATTTCTCAGAAATTTCAAATAATGTGTTTAGGCCTACTGACCCGCCCGAAACCGGTGTCATCATCAAAATGTAATAAAATAGAAAACCGGAGTTTATATTGCCGTAACTGTGAGCCGATCAAATAGTTAAAAAATTAAATGTATTTTTATGTAAAAGTAATGAGACGAACTACGACGCTCTCCTTATGGTAAGAGATAACGCCTGTCCATGACAACTACAGCGACACATAGAACTTTGAGTAAAAAACAACTTTGAGCTATTAGATGGTTAGTCTCAACAGCCCTGTAATTTTGCTACCCTTCAAATCGGAAAACACTGCAGTATCAGATGTAACCTGCTTGGCGGCAGATTATATCTGACACTGCAGTAGTACCTACCTAGACGACTTCTTGCTAAGGAGATCTACCACTAAATAAAATATAATAATAATGTATTAAAGTAAACATGATGTTATATGGTAACGAGTAAAATATGAACAAGACGCCTTCACCTTGATGGTAAGAGATGGGCTCATGAACAGCGGTCATGCTTGCACCGGTAGTTACACTCAGTACTACAAGAAGCATTAGTAAACAAATACAAGGTTATAAGCTTGGTTACTAAGTCAAAAGTGGGTCATTGTGTTCATCACTTAAATTGTGAACAACTTTTACAATGGGCACAACTCGGAAATCGTAAAAAAAACTAAAATCATATTTCTAAGCAATTCGAACTATTCAAACTATTCCACGGAAAAATGACAATCCTCCTTGACAGATTGTATAGCTTATTTTTTGCGATTTCAAAGTTGTGCCCATAGTAAAAGTTGTTTGCAATGATTTTTCACGATTTCAGAGTTGTGCGCATAGTAAAAGTTGTTGGCAGTGTTTAGTAAAAATTTTTATGGTGCTAGGTGTTTGACCACAGCTCACCTGCTGTTAAGTGATGGTATGATCGAAGATGATAAAGCACACCTAGTCTGGAATGGAACTAGTTTTCAAGTGAGGCTGGCGGAACTCACCGTTAGATGCTTGGCGGTAGATTTTTAACTTGAGGTAGCTAGCCAGCCGAGTACTACAAAGTACCCTACCACCATGCTATGGTTTCGTCACGATGTTTTCCTTCACCGGCAGTTCAAGCTTATTGTTGGCTGAACCCACGACCTTCGTCATGCGAACTAACCGCGCTAACCACTGAGCTATCATCGCTACAATGACCCATTTTCGGTATAATACACCCCAAGCTTTTAACCCTGTATTTGTTTATTGTGCTACTGGAAAGTACTCTTTTTGGCTTAGTGCACCCCAAGTAGCAACCCTGTCAAGCAAATAATAAAAAAAAAACTTGGTTAGACCAATGGAAGATTCATCAACTAAAAAAAGAGCTGATAATCTACAAAAGGCTGAACAAATTTTCTTGAATAGATGAATAAAAAAGAAACCTAAATAAAAATATATTTTAGCTGTTTAGGAGCTAACGTTTAAATATATTATTATCCTAACAAATGTTAAAATTATAACAAAATTTTACCAAATCCTCGTTACAGAATACTTACTGGACAAAAGTGTAATATAACACAGATTACGTTGGCAGCTCACACATTTCTTCTACGTAAATACATTAACATCTTTATGTTCAAGTTTATGGTTAGGAAAACGTATTCAGCTAAGACGTGACAGTTTCGTCGAATAATTTCACTTTTGTTGGTCAGTTATACAACAGTGATTCGATTTAAATAAATATTGCTCTAGCAAGACGTTACGCAATTTAAAGAAAAGACGTTTTTTATTTAAAATTTAAATTCGGTTTGTTTAAAAAATTACGATATGTTAGAAATTGGCAGTATTCATGGTTTAGTTTTATTGTGTCTTCTCAAACGGTCACCGATGGACGCCTTAGTCAGTTTCTGAATGGATGACCGTGACTAGCATTTCTTTGTAAGCGCTACCGTGGCTTGAATGACCGTACACTGTAAATTCAGATTGTTTGTTCTATATTTTTACAGTAACTACTATCAAGCGATCAAAGTCGACTTTCGATAAGCATATTAATTCAGAAATTAGGGCTGGCCAATCAGACTTTACAAAGTCATGTTATTTTGAAATTGTTAGTAAATAAATAAAAATATATATGATTCGCTAGAGGAGTGATTCCATCCTATTACGATATGAATAGGGAACGCCCTGAAAAAGTGACTGATGTTTGGTTTTTACCTTTCCACAATTATAAAAGTTGTATCAGTCTTGATAAAGAACTATAAAGTGGTAGTGTGTATAATAAGGATGATCGTGACACTATTTCCTTCGGGAAATGCAGGAAAACTGGAAAATCGTGGTTGAAATCTTGAGACACATTTAGTTTAATAGTAAAGTAGTTATTACTTACCTACATCATTTAAACATATATAGAAATCCATGTAGTGTGCCTGAGTATCCTGTTATTAATAGCTTTTAGCACTAATATTACAAATCTCAGCACCAACCTCTGAGTACTTATGCAAATCGGTAAAAACGAGTCTATTTAAATATCGACAAGTACCACTTTTAATCACTTATGTCTACGATTTACCGGTTTATTTTTTATTCGGTTATACATCAAATATTTACTGTTAATAATTATTATGTACCGTTTGAGATAGACAGTCATGTGATCTGATGATTATTTATGAATAGGTCTAATGTTTTTATTTTCATTTATTATGAAATATTAATGTAAATTTATGCAGAGATACGTAACGTGTTGAGTGAGTGAGATCATAAATTCAAAATTCAAATAGGCCCAGCGATCTTTTGAAACTTTTCTCGAATTTCCATATTCGAAAAAACGTTATTGAGCAATAGTTTTGACAGAATTATAAACGTTTGATAATTATTATATCTATTACTTACGTTCTGTTTTATCTGTTATCCTACAAGGACTGTTTTTTCAGAATAAAAAGTGAACTGTTTTACTTGTTAGTAGATCTCCTTTCGTATAGGTAGGTACCACCGCAGTATCAGATATTCTGCCGCCAAGCAGTAGTATGTAAACGTTATCGTGTTTAGCAGCTAGCGAAATTACAGGGCTGTTGTGACTAACCATCTAATGTCTCAAAGTAATGAGCGCCAAAGCAGCGATGCTCTGGACTTTGTTTTGTTGCTCAAAGTTCTGTGTATCGCTGCAATGGTCATGGACATGAGACCTCGTTAGAGTTTCGTTCGTCTCACTACTTTTACTTAAAAAATACAGGATTTATGTTACCTCCTTACCCGATTTTATTCAAATACGTACTTACACAAATACAAAAAAAAAATCTTTTACATACCTATATAAATTAACACACAAACTTTCGTACCTATATGAAACAATTATTATTAATGTAAAACGTAGGTGTTAAACGTCATTTGCTTTTTGCTCAAACGGATTATAACGGATGTCTAACAACTATATAAAAAATCACCTCTGTCATAATTTTATTTTTTACTACAACATCTAGAGCTGTAAAAATTTCAGCCGTCCATCAACCTTTCACTTTTAACGCTTAAGCGTCAGCAAGGATGAGATTTGACAGTTCCAGTTTCTTTATTAAGAACAAGAGATATCGAGATATGACTTAATAATCGCGTCGTAACAATCAGGTGCATGTTTAAGCGGTACAAATATAACGCTATTTTTCCCGATTACCGGTATCACTTGAACGACGTGTACCGCATGTCTAACATAAACGATCGCTTATGTCAGTTATCCGGTGCTCGCAACGAAGATGCAATTGAGACTAATTATTTGGAAAACGTAGAAAATCGGGACATGACACGCGAATCGACCACCAACTCTCTCTGGTAAATCTCACTTTTCACTATGATATACGGCACCGATATTTCAACGCCAAAAATATCGAGTGGTGACTTGCAAATTGTAGTACAATCGATTAAAGTTTCGATTATGTGTATACATTGCGTGAGGCTCTGCTTCATTGGCTGTTAATTGAAGTGGCTAAAGGAAGGAAGATCCTATTCGGTTAATGACTTCTAAATCTATATAAGTACGTATTGCTACAACTCTGCAACTAGCAACACTGCCTGGTCGTCGGCTTTCGTGGTCTAGTGATTATCGTGATGATTTAGTTCGTCACTCCACTACTTCGTCTGGGTCGAACCTGAGGTCGCCTAAAATTTGGCCCCCAAACAATGGTGACTTTTGTCCAGCGGTCGTTTGACATGCGACAAACGTGGCCCGCCCAGTCCCACTTTAGTCGTCCGGCTTTGTGGCTGACATCAGCAATTTTGGTTTTGGAGCATAGGATCGTGTTCCTTATACGGTCTGTTAATTTGACTCCCAGGATACGACGCTCCTTCGGGTGGCAAACCCCGAATGCGCCTTCTGATCTTTTGTCAAAGACCAAGCCTGTGCAGCAGTAAAAATACGTAGCACCAGACCATCATTCCGTGTGATTAAGTTATTTTATCAAAATGTTTTATGTTTTTCAAAACCCTACAAGAAATGGCTTAATAAGTAGTTGTATTTGAATGGAAGGAAGTAAGAGAGATTCTGTCGCTCTTGCTAGAGACATAGTTATTAGCACCGGACGCTAACCAAGGCGATACCACCGTCGATTGAGAAACTAGGCGAAATAAAAACTGAACCATATTCACATTTTCTACGTGCAATGTGTTATTACGATAGAAAGCCTTAGCGTAGTATAACGATGTGGTTTAAGGACATTACGGTATATAGAATTAAATATGACGCATTTTCGTTTTTGTTCTATAGCGGTTAAGACAAACATGTTTTTGCGGCTTATTACGTCATATGTTGGTAAAATATGAGCTTAAATTGAATATATTGAGTAAAAGTAATCAGTTTTTGCCGTCGGAAGTCATTAATTTCAGTAGTCCTTGAAACATCTCTGCGCTCTCTTGCATTCGAACACATTGAACTTAGCGTTAGTTGGTGAAGCTAATAATTGAGTGTGCTAATAATATCTTGTTCGATACAGGATGTCTGAGAATCACGGGAATTGAGAAATCACAGAATTTCAACATGTAACGTGTAATAATGTACCTTGCGTACTGCGCCCACACACATGAATGAGGTGGTAAAAATTTGAACAACTCAAAAAATGCACCTTTTTAACGAAGTCGAAGTGGCGAGCGATTTGCGACTTTTTATATTTCATCACTATGGTGCTCGTTTCCCTCATGCGAGCGATTCTAGATTTCGTCGACTTGTGTAATTTTTTTTTAGACTAATCACTTTTTTTGGTATCTGAACCAGTTATTTAGTCGCATTTTTAACAAAATGTTATTCTCATTTTAGACTTAAAACTTATAATTATTATATTATTATTTTATTTGTCAGAGCGTAAAGATTAGACAACAATGTCTGGTGCTTTGACTTTTAAAAAATTTATTTTTTATTTTTGGCCTTTTTTTGACTTTTATTTTTGCATTGAAATGCAAATAATTTTACTTTTCGTTATTTTTGGTCACCTCCATGATCAATTACGAATCGTTAAGCTGAAGTGGACAAACAATTCCATTGTGTTGCCAGACCGTATTTTCCAACAAAGGAATTTTTTTTCCTCTAAAATAAGTCCGGATATGACTTGAACAATGTTTTCTGTTGTATCAATTTGGCATTGAAAATATTTAACATATTTAAATTGCTTTTTCCAACTACGAACAATGTTTGAAGCCGAAAGTGGATTATCTTTATGAAATTTGATGTGATATTTTCATTTTAAATTGGACTAACACTGAATACAAAATCGTCATGTAATAAAAACGCCATTTTTTCGTACTACGTCTATGGCATTGTTTTACTTACTACGCGAACAAAAAGTGTTGTCAAGGTGAATAAGCACACGCTAAATTAAATGATTCTCTAAAATTCGGCCAAATAGCGGTATCTCCGGTGCATGCCAGCTGTTACTAAAATTGAATTTTGTATTAACGGTGTATTAGACTTATAAAAATAAACGATGCAATTTTTAAATGTGTGTCAGTGAGAAATGACGTCAATCTCATTATTATTTAATAATAAAATATAGCTATATAAAAGCTACAAAATATATTTTTCAATACATCTTAAATTTGAAAGGAAATAAAACGAATTTCATTACATATTTAACACCTTAAATTTTTTTAAGTGCTTGATTTTTTTCATACATTTTTTTTAAACAATACCTTCTGTTTTCATAAAAAAAAAATATTGTTCTGAAATATTAAACAAGAGTTATCACTGATAATATGCCTTCACCTTATTAAGAATACAAAACGTCCTTTTAAGGAAAGCTAAGAACTTTCGAAGTCTATTCATAGATTTCAAGTATTCATAAGTCAACATTCACTTAACTCTTAATATGGTCTAGTGTTCAACAACTTAAGTAGCTTCATCATCGCTTACCATCATTGTAATTATGTTACTGTTTGAATTCTTCTATAAGTTCTTATGCCTACCGTAGAGTTGCAATAACCAATACTTCACATAAAAATCTGATAAATTGTACTGCTTTGACTGTTGAGACCAAATTGTACATGATATACATATATTTTTATAGTATTACTTTGATATCGGTAATTTATGTAATTAATATAGAAATAATCTACTATAATTTAAACATTTCACGTTTGTATAAATAAAAAGCGTTTTTTAATTTTTTATTTTATTTTTATTGACGTATTATTAATTATTGCCTGCATGTATCTAATAAAATAAATTGTTTTAGTTGTTTAAAAAAAAAGAATGTTTTCGAACTTTATTTTTATTATTGTTAATTATAAACGCATAGTAGAGCCAGTATCAATTCTTTCAAGGCAAACGTGATTTTCTTGAACAATTATCACAGATTGGAAAATAAAATTATTCGTGACAAATAAAACGCTGTATTATGTAATCATGAAATATACGATGTAAATTTATTCAAAATGCAGATGGTGCAAAAATTATTCTCGTGAGGATGGCGATGACCGCATTTAAATAGTCCAAGAAATTTCGGAAATGTAAATCAAACCTTGTTAGCATAATATGAATATTTTAACAGTTAACATACTGATTTTTTACGTAACAAAAAGATCGTTGTACCTAATTAGTTAAAACAAGTTTTCATAGACCTATTGATTAGCGCTGGTGGCTGGCTTTTATTAATTAATTTATTAATATTTATTTGTGTTTCAGTAAAACAATCTTCTTATGAAAAGTTTGACAATTTACTGTTCTATACATCTATAGTGTCTCCCACTCCCGTGTGACATATTGGTGACATTTCAGCTGGAACCATTTTACAGCAAAAATGCTGAACTGATTTGTGCATAAAAAAATTGAAGGGTGTCTTAGCCAATTAGATACAGTTGATGTGCGTCAAACAAGTTATAATGTTAGTATATTTAAATACACCGGTATTTAGATCCATGTGAACTTTACTTATGAATGAACCAAAACATTGCGACATATAGACGCTGCGTTCGCCTTGCGGTCGCTTTCAGCCGTTCATATTTCAAGTTAGATAAATGTACGTTAGTTTAATAAGTATTAAGATAAATAAATTCATTACCTTTCTTTCTCTTAGGCACCACTCGCACACCCAAAGTAAGTTCAGACACTAGGCACACGATTAGAGTCAGTAAACAATATCTTCCACAGCACCCCATTGTAACACTCAGAGTTCTGCCTCTTATATGAATATCTATATAGGCGTCCAGTAACTTTGCATTTGCCCTATGGCACTATATTTTTAGTCTCATAAACTCGCGTACGATTCACAATCGGAGCCGCGTCGTCGGGCGAGCGAGTGAACCGCTCGGCTACCCTATATTTTGACTTATAGCAATTTGGCAGTGCGAATTCCACTTGTATATAAAACCTTTCGCCGGTTCGAGGCGAGCTGTTATTGGCTGCAATGCAGCGGTGCTTGGTGCGAAGGTGAAGGGAGCTGGAAGTGGCTGCCCCCCTCTAGTTAAGAGGGGCAAACCAGGGTCGCTAGGCACTTTTGCTATCGTCAGCGTGCGGTAGCTATCGCGCGCTGTAAACGGTGTCGTTGCGCTCGACGCATTACGTCATCTGCTTCGTAGCTCGTCACGTAGCATGAAACATTTACTAACTACGTTACGAAAATAAAAGCAACACTGAAAATTGGAGACTCTGTCACTGAAGCGAAGAAAACAAACATTACTATAATATCTAGTTTGCCCAATGTGAAACTTTCGGATTGTTTACCTAAATTAGAGTGTACCGATATCAAACGCAACATATATGTATAAGCAACGGGGCCAGCATTTAGGGCACGTTACCTGAAAAAAAATGACAGCATTTTACCAATAGATTTAAACAATCACCATTTTATGATGGAAGTCAGATAACTGATAGAATACATAAATCTTTGTTTGTTGTTGTAAGTACATACTTACGTATATAGAATACCCAGACACAGAATAAACATTTGTTTATACCATAAAACGTTTGTTCTGGGCGGGAATCGAACCCACGCCCTACGGCTCTTAAGGCACACATATTACCAATGAGCCAACAGGGCTGTCAATAAAATATTGTATTGTGTTGTAATGCCCAACAGTTGATATGTATTTAGTCCGTAAGCAGAAATCTCAAAGAATTTGAGAATGGGTTTGAAGTAGGCTGAACAACTAATTAAAATTCCTGAAGTTATTACGTTCAGCCATTTGCCTTATAAGTCGCAGAGCAATAGCAATTTTACGTAATGCTTTCGATAATTTTATTACCGAAAATGGATGTTACTCCAATTTTAAGGCTTTTGCAAATTGTTATTGTGCATTTGTTTTTGAAGTGGTATTAACTGCTTTTTAACTGACTTCAAAAAAGGAGGAGGTTCTATGTTTGACTGTATGTATTTTTTTTTTATATTCATTTTACATCCGCCCTAATCTTTAATGTGAGGCCTCGTGTCACGGTGTTTGTGGTCGCACTCCTCCAAAACGGCTCGACCGATTTTCATGATTTTCTTTTGTATATTTGTTAGGAATGAGAATAGGTCGTAAAGTATATTTCATACCGCCGGGACTAGCTACTTTTTATCCCGAAAAAATGTAGCGGGTAACACAGCGGGGCGCAGGTATGTAGTAAGTATTATATCAATCATGTGGTTCTCATAGCACATTGCTTAGTTTGGGACTAAATGGCACTGTGTAAAAATTCCGTTGAAAAATTATTTATGCTTGGGTTTTCGCATAAAAATAGGCTAGGCTTTTCGTATAAAATTGTTTGAAAGTCGGCCTTACGAAAACTTATTGGCACTATCCAAAAATAAGTTCACTGGAGTTGCATATACAAATAAAGACTTTAATTTTAAATGTTTTTCAAAATTAATCTATACTTAGAGTGGCCTGTCATTTCCACGCGTATTGTTTCGCATCGCCGAGAAGTTGACAGAGCAACCAAAATTGGTTAATTTTTACGTAGAGCGTTGTGTTTAATGTAAAAGTCTTAATTTTAACTAATTGATCGTATTTGTGTGCGTGTCGCTCTTGACCGTCTTTTAGCATTAGTTTTTATAGATATGAAAGTACGTTTCATGTATCAAGGAACATCACTTGGTGGTCCTTAGCAGGAGGTCGTCTAGGTAGGTACCATCGCAGTACCAGATTTTCTGCCGCCAAGCAGTAGTGTGTAAATAATACTGTGTTCCGGTTTGAAGGGTACTGCAGCTAGCGAAATTACAGGCTGTTGAGACTAATCATCGAAAGTCTCAAAGTAATGAGCGCCAAAGCAGTTATACCCTGGACATTGTTTTGCTACTCAAAGTTCTCTGTATCGCTGCAATGGTCATAGACAGGCGTTATCTATTACCATCAGGAGAGCGAATGATTCGTTTCATTAATTTTAAAATTAAAAATATCAAACTTTTTTTGATTTATTTGTATTATTAATCACGGAAGAAAAGAAATCAGGTACCTAATATAACTCATATTCTGTAAAAATTTAAACTGACCACCTATGTCTCGAAGACACGGGTCAAAATACATCGTACGTCAGGCATACGCACGAATGGATGCCGTGAGCTTAATAAAAGGGTACAATCCGAAAATGGATAGTGGAACTGGCTCTCAAGTGATGCTGCTGGAACACACTGTTAGATGCTTAGCTGTAGATTTTGAATTTACTGTTGTAGGTAGCTTGCCAGTCCAGTACTATAAAGTAACCTACCACCACGCTATGGGTCAACGGCAGCTCAAGCTCATTGTTTGGATTTAAACCTACACTATTCAGCGTGAGAACTGACCGTACTTACAGCTCAGCTACCATCATACAGAAATTATTGATATTGTAAATCTGTCATTTAATTTTATTTACTTTTTTTTTTATAAAGTTGTTGTTATTATGTTGACGTATAAATTATATTTTAGGATGAATATTCATTATAAAGCAGTAAGCTCACAGTTTGATATTGGTATTCCACTAAACAGTAGTTGAAAATTATCGACTTCTCATTAAATGCGTAATTATTACATAACTATGCAGACTGCAGCTATCACCGTTAGGTTACGGCTAGTCGCTAATCCGTAACATCATACGGAAATCATGTGAATTAGGTAATAGCATGTAATACTTTATTACTGGGTAATCTAATCATTTAATCACAGCTCACATAATGTTAAGTGGCAACGTCGTCACATATGCGATGCGCCATTCGCAGATTTTGTTCTTATTACCTAATTAATAAGCTCGCGTTTGACAACGCCAACTCGCCTAATGTTAAGCGTAGATACAGTCTTTCATGGAGTACGCTTACCTAGAAGAAACCGATTTACTCGTGACTTGAAGACTGTATTTATCGGGGAACATCCACTCGGCCAGCAAATTCCAATGTCTAGCGGTTCGTACTAAGAAGGTGGAATCAAATCATTATGTTTACTAAAAATAAGCAACGGTATCTCATTTAATACTTGTTACAGATTTTTTTTATGGTTGACAAGCTAGGTGTTTTCAAATATGGTAAAGCACATCTAGCCTGGAATGGAACTAAAATAACTTGACAACTAAATGGTCTTTAAAATTTATTGGACTTGGAAATATGAAATACTTGACACTAGCAAAATAGACAAAGTGCGATGAGAGAAACAAATAAAATATGCCAGTGCATATCACTGTGTCAGTGCCTGCATGTACATATGACATGCCTTCAAGCATGATGAAGGGCTCCGGTATTTTCAGAGAAACGCACAATAACCACATACCCACTAAAACCCTGGGGCGTTCCGTCTCATCACCTTGAGTTGGAGTAGCGAGCACGCTTGCGCATTCATCTGCTATCACTAGAAAGTAACCTTCTACCATGCTATGGTTTCCTAACGATGTTTTCCTTCAACTGGCAGCTTAAACTCATTGTTGGGGTTTGTACCCACGCCCTTCGGCGTGTGAACAGACCGCGCTAACCACTGAGCTATCATCGCTACAATCTAAAGCTGTATCTATAGTTTTGTGGACATTTCTTTGACATCATTAGATATATCGCATTTGGTTTAGTACTTGAGGAAAACAATGCTAACTGTAATAATAAAGATTGACATACAGACTAATTGAATCAACTTATGGAGTGTTTACAGTACTCTTCATTATTATTAGTATAGAAACTAATATAATAATTTCAATTGACTGCCTACAGCTACAAGCATGCTAACGGATCATTCCGTAGTGTAGGTATCTGCTTCAAGAGCTGTAAGGGCGTGGATTCGATTTCCACCTAGGAAAAACATTTTTGTGTATTTTTTTGTGTTTTTTGGTGATATTTGTTCTGTGTCTGGGTGTTCTACATGATTTATATTTTTAAATAAGAAAATACGCTTACCTTTGCCCGCCATCTCACCTGATGTTAAGTGATGATGCACTGTCTAGCAGTCCGCACAATGAACGTAGAATCAAATCGTTTCGTTCTAGTTTTTGGAACGTCAACAAAGAGTGGATGTAACTTTACAAAAAAAAAAAGAGTACGAATATTCTATCAGTTATTGCTTCCCATAATACGAGCTTGTCTTAGTTTGAGGCTAGATGGCGTTTTGTAAAAAGTCCTACGATATTTAATTTATTGTTAACTAGGGGAACAGATAATATACGGAGAAAGACCATATATTTTATCTGTAATTGACGGCTTAGGAGGGTCTACTAAGCCGTCGCTTAGTACCAACGCAGTGTCAGATAATTTATCGCCAATCAGTAGTGTGTAAATTGTGTTTCGATTTGAAGGATACTGTAGGTGGGAGAAATATAGAGATATTGAGGCTAACCATCTCATGTCTCAAAGTCGGGACCGCTAAAGTAGCGATGCACTGACATATTAGTTTTGCTAAAAAAAAAACAAAGCCAGACTAATTTGCCTAGACGACCATTTTTTGCTCGGTGTATACAAAATTTAAAACGCAAAAACACGTTTTCCGAGAATCTAGCTATGTAGATCGATCGCCCCCAAAAACCCCCGTACAGCAAACGATATCGCAATCGTTAGGGCTGTATTCGTGGCTCTTAATATATAGGTATATACATACACACACACGCATATTGCTCGTTTAATAGTATTAAGTAATTTACTAAACATTATTTGTAACATTATACAAAATGCAAAGTACTGTAGGTATTATTTCAAACTTTATACGTGAAAAACGAACAGACATGATAGAACTTAAGCTGTGATCAGAGTAAAGAATGAATAAGAAGTTTGTAGAATTGACTTGAAGAGTTGCATGTTAAATATGACGAGGTCGTTGCCGGTGAGTATAAGTTCTTTCTGAGCTTGTGTTATCATGAACATCAGTGATTTGGTGACAGACGTGTCACCAACATGCTCCCAGGGGACGCTGTATAGCTCTACGCTTGTTTTCTCACCCGCCTGCAATATTAAAAGCACTTATAGTATATTTAATCGCTTCTTAAAACAAATAGTGTGTTGTTTTCATGGTTACAATATTTTATAATTGGTTGGTTCAGGCGTTACTTTGCGGAAGTTCATCTTGTGGTATTCTGGAGTTATATTTTTAGTGTATTTCCGTGTTACGT
Organism: Biston stratarius; assembly: GCA_950106695.1. NCBI lineage: Eukaryota > Metazoa > Arthropoda > Insecta > Lepidoptera > Geometridae > Biston > Biston stratarius. The sequence goes on from OX467112.1 coordinate 26,296,347, forward strand.
TTTCGGTTATAAAAAGGATCAGGATTTAATTCAACCTAAAATTATTATTATTTAATAACATGTGATAGTTATCTATTTGTAATAAATTTAAAAACTGACAAAACATATAAAATATAAAATTGGGGAAGAAAAAAAAAAATTGTTTGATATATAAATATTTCTATCTAATTATTGTTAATAAAAATAAAATATTGTTATTTCATTATGTACAAAACATTTTTCAAATATTGTGTGTATTGCGTTAATTCGACTATCTATTAGGTTATCTAGTAGAAGCTGTGCTTCCTAAACTATGGGGCGTGGGTTCCATTCCCATTTAGGAGAAACTATTATGTGATGAACACAGATGTATGTTCCGTATCTATGTAGGTGTTTCTTATGTATTAAGTATAAGTATTTACAAAAAAAGTATATATGAATAATGTATGTTTTCTCAGTCATCTGGTACAAGATTTGCTTATTGCCTGTACTACACGTCGACAGACGTGTCAGCAGATGACATCTGTGGATGCGTCCGCCAACGTGTAGATGGGGGTATTTGCTCGCCTGTGGTAGGTATTTGACGACGGCAGCGGCGTTTGCCACCAATCCGTTCGTTGTCGGTTTTTAGGGCACTCAATAAAGGGTTATGGCGCGAGCGCACGGCGTCCGTCCACACGTCTGCCGACGCATCAGTGTTGGCGCAGTCTCACTAGTGACAGAGATTGCACGCGTTCTTCAACAATTTTTGCAATTTTTTTTTGTTCCGTTAAATGGCAAATATGACCAATGAGGAACCATTTAAATTCCTTGAGTTTTATCAGGAACCTGCACGTTTAACCCGAAAAATAAGTGGCATAAAAATACTCAAATAGTAATTATAAGTACTAAATAAATAAATAGCAGCAGCAGCTACAATCTCAACATCAATTTTTTTAATGTTGCGTGTATACGAGTTGCATCAGTCAAGAATTGATACAGACTGAATGACTCACTGACGTGGACGGATCGTGATGATCTATCTGCTGATGCGTCTGTCGGCGTCCGCTTACGCATCTGTCAACGTGTAGTACAGGCATTAGTGGGCTTGGATTCACTTTTATTTTAATTAGTAAATTTACCTCAATCAAGGCGGTGGCGTAATGACACGGCAAATATATGTGTAGGACGCCGACTATCCCAAACATTGTGTACTTTACATCAATATGTCCAAGAAGATAGATCTGGTAAAGGTTGAAAGATATCATGAATGACGTCAGCATAAAAATGGCGAACAGCCACGTGCTGTACATATCTTGTATTTGAGCATGAAAGTCCAAAGCGATCTGGTGATCTTTTATTGCTTCTTTAAGAAGTTCTTTTAATTCCATCGAATTTTTGGCATCTCGGAAAGCTCTTAGAACTTTGTGCGTCATCAATTTTAATTTCATACGCAAATGCGTTGTTGCTATACAGAACGATCCGTCAAAACCGTAATGGGGTACAAGAACGATACATTGAACGCAGTTATATGCGAACATGCAATGAAAAAAAGGCGTTTCGCTTTGTATATCTTCTACAAACAGAAGATCCATGTCATGTACCATCAAACGTGTATAGTCATCGGTCTGTATACTTTCTATACTCATACAAACGCCAGCGTAGATCGGGAATTGAGCGCTTAAAATTGAAGGTATAAGCAGCCACAACTTTTCAATAAATTTGCCCTGCGCAATGTATTCATCATAAATTTCTTGATAATCTTCATCCAAATCGTTCGCCGCCGCAAAATCTCGACTCATGTTATGTAATAAAAGGGTGAATTTATGCGTTGCGTAAATTACATAATAAGTTTTTATAAAAAAAAGCATCAGAATGACGGCCAATGTCATATTACGAGCGAAGTTGTAAATATCTAAAGAATATAAACATTTGAATGTATACGTGAAGAACCAAAATAATTGTCCACCGTTCAATAAAATTATTATCGTAATAACTATACATCTTTTGACTACATTAGTCCTATTTGGATAAAGAAATCCTAATGCAAGGGCGAAAGCACATGAAGGGTAGGTTTCTTTAAAATCTTTGTATTTTTTATCGGATCGAAGGTTCAATTCTATGTCCATTTTGATACGTGGTAACGCTTCACAATTCTAAAGACATGTGAAGTTGAGTTATTGGTGAGCATTGTAACCATTAAAACTAACTAGGCAAAAAATTACAGGGCAATTTAATGCTAGTAAAGCAATACGTTGTATCTAATTTAGAAGCACATGACATATAATTTTCTTTTATTTCAGTTGTAATTTTTATTTCTTCATTAGAACTAGTTATCATGGAAGTATTTCTTACTATACTAAAAATATATATTTAATAGGTTGGTTTAAAATAAGTAAAGCAAAAAAAAACAAGTGCGGGTAGTTTACAAATACTTTACAGCCCTGTTGGCTCATTGGTAGTATGTCTGCCTGAGCTGTAGGGCGTGGGTTCTATTCCCGCCAAGGACAAACATTTTATAATATAAAGAAATGTTTGTTATATGTCTGGGTATTCTGTATGTATTATAAGTGTATATTTACAAAAAAAAAGTATTTATGTATTCTATCAGTTATTTCACTTCCATCACACAAGCTCTGCTTAGTTTGGGGTCAGATGGCGCTGTGTGTAACGTATCCTATGATATTTATTTATAGACTATTCTATGTTCAACAACGTTTTTGCAGTTTTAGCGGGCACGCGGATGAATCATATTGCTGCATTAATATTATAAGCATAAAAAATAAAATTGTGCTGTTATATTTTATAAATCGTCGAATTACGCGCATGAGTGTTGGAAAGTAATTTAATCAATATAAACCATCGAAACGTGTAGAAAAATCAACGCTTCTTACTAAAGTAGTGCGCATGACTGAACACGACCATGACTTTGAGTGTGACTTTGACTATGACTTAATCTTTCTCGAAATAAGTACTTGAAAATATTGATATTTTCAAGTACTTATTTCGAGATAAATCTAACAAAACAAGTCAAAGTCACAACAACTTATGTATGTAAAATAGTAAAGTTTTTGAAAATTTGTTAGCGCGGTCGGTTCGCAGGACAAACCCCAACAATGAGCTTGAGCTGCCGGTGAAGGAAAACATCGTGAGGAACCAATAGCGTGATGGTAGGGTACTTCCTAGTACTCGGCTACGTCATTCAATTAATTATTTTTTTCCAAACTAAACAAATAGTAAAATTTCTAGAGTTGTACTCTGATGTGTACATTTGGTTGTGTGGCGCATCACCTACATACAGGTCTAAATAACCTAAGCCTATGATTTGTCAACAAAAACCTTCAAAGTTGGTCTTAGTTACTTCTTTTATAATTTTTTAATACTCATTAGTCATTACATTTACCACTACTATTAAATCTAAACATACTCACACACACTCACACAGAACCATACTCACATACACACACACACACACACACACAATCATTAAATCTATTTCCGTTTCTATCCAAAATAGGCATAATTTGTCCTTGAGCTATCAACACTCACATCCGATTGGGTCATACACAAACAATCTTTCTTTAATTAGTGCAGACATTTTAAATCCGCATTGACTGATCGGGTTTTCCTCGAAAGCGAAAAAAAAACTTAGTTATATCCGTTATAGTGGTCTGGAATTAATTCTAAACAATGTAGTGCTCTTACTCTATACTTGATTAGCTGTTCGCAACGGTTGATTCGATCTGTCTGCGGATGGGTGACCGTGAGTATTTCAGAGCGATAGCATGTGTTGTAGGATTAGTAGTGAAAAAAAAACAATCAGATTTGTTGGGTTTTTTTTTTCAACAAACATAGTATCTTGTCTTTAGGTACTAGAGCTGGCCATTTACTTTATATGGACTTATTTAACTAGAGATAAATAAACATAACTCAATTTCAGTATTACACTTTTTTATTTACAAAATTAATAAAAAGACAACAAATAAAGAGTTTCATGTAATTAGTACCTATAGAAAATTATTTTTTACAAATTTCTAAAATACAAAACCTAATCTAAAATTCCTCAAGAGGGTGGCAATGTGGCCAGAATGTTCGAGAATTCATTAAAAAAAACTCAAAGATATGTGAAGTCTACCAACCCGCACTTGGACAGCGTGGTGGACTATGGCCTTACTCTTCTCACAATGAGAAGAGTCCGCACCCAGCGGTGGGACAGCTTATTAAAACAGAGCTAATTCGCAAGGTAGCGTATATTCTTTGAAAATGCAAACTGCGTAAATAATAAGAAAGAATTACTAAAACTATTATTGGTCGTAAAATAGACGTCAAAGTCCATTACTGTGACTAACTAACCTAGGTTTTAGTCATAGTAATGGACATCTTTTAGATACGCAACCCTAAAAGTTAGAACTTTTCTATTACACAATTATTACAAACTAAAAATTTCGTAATTATTATGTTTAGGCCTATTAACAACCGACAAATGTGTATCTACTACATCCGAAATTAATAAAAACGTGTTCAACTCAGTGCCATGGTGTTGAAAACTATGTTAATTAGTTGATTATTAGAATAATAATTACCTTTTATATGACAGTTATGTAGCTTTATCAAACAAGACAACGTGAGATTTGAAAAATGTTAAGTCCACTCTAAATGCCCAATGGGGTCACGAACAATATCTTATTTTGTAGTGTAAGTCCACCTTGATCTAAGTAGAAGTGAACGATGTGTGTTAGGATTCTAATAAAGTGGTAAGGTATCGTCTCTATACCGGGAAAAAGCCGTGAATATATTGGTAGAAACTATTTATGGTGCACATAAGAAATAGAAAATAATGAAATACTAGGGTCTAGTGGCATATATGTATGTATTGCAGCCGGCATTTCGGCTCGACAAGATGCCCAAGTTTTTCCTGTGAAAATTCTCGATACAGGTAGCTACTGTAGTGCGCAGATATAAAACATGTCGAGTCAGTGGGGTGTTAAATGTCTGAATAACAATAAGTTATTTATTTGAATATTGAGATAATTGGATAATAAACTAGATAAAAACAAAATGGATAGTTTGACTGGAGCGTCTTCCACTCCGAATATGACCAAATAACGAGGTCATAAAAATGATTAATAACCAGCTGATTTTTTGTATGCAGCTTGGTAAATATTTGTATAATGGAATGGCCACATAGTCCTATAAATTTAGTGGTACGTTTTCCTAATCCTACGCTTAGAAGTTGTCCATTCCACGGTAACACTTTTTTCAATAATAAGAACCATTTTTTTTTAAATATGGAATAAGGTGTAGATCACAAATTTACCACTGTCCTATACAAACATGGTATGAACTTCCTGGGATAGATATATATTTTGTTTCCAACTCATTCAACGCATTTCGCCGGTCTTGATGTGAAGTCTAGAGATGTCAACTGATTGCAAATTTTCATCACCGATTTAAACCGATCAGTTTATAGAGTAAATCGGTTTTTAAGGTTCGCACGTCGAAGGGCGTGGGTACATACCATAACAGCGAGCTTGAGCTGCCGGTGAGGGAAAACATCGTGAGGAAACCATGCATGGTGGTAGGGTTCTAATACTCGGCTGGCTAGCTACCACCCTTAAGTTGAAAATCTACCGCCAAGCAACTAACGGTATGGTCCGGCAGCCTCACTTGAGAGCCAGTTTTATTCCACGTTATATATGCTTTACCATCTAACATCAGGTGAGCTGTGGTCAAACACCTAGCTTGTCAACAATAAATAAAAAATACTACAGAAACATTTTCCTCTTCGCTTCCTCCAAGTTACTCAACGCGGCTCTCCGGAACTCGTGGCACACGGTCGCTTGACCATCCATTAACTGATAACCTGCATTTTGTTCACAAGTAGTGATAACGATATGATCAGAAGATTACGCGATATTGCATACCGACGAAATATATGGTAGTGTCGGGTTGTCGTGATTTACATGCCGCTACATTGAATAATGGTGATTTTTTTGAAAGTTCCTCTTTATTTATACTTTCTTTGTGAAGATCAAGGCGATTTATTTTATCTTAACTTAAAATGTCATGTTGTGAAATTGTTAACGAGGATTCAAGCCTTTTTTTTAAGTTATGTTTTGTAGCTATGTTGAATTAGTGATTAATGCGGTCGGATAACACGCCAAAAGGGTGCAGGGGATCGCACAGTGTGAGTTGCCGGTGAAGGAAAATAGTGCGATAGCGTGGTAGTAGAGTACTTTTTAATACTCACCTCGTTAGCAACTGACAGTTGAGAATCTGCCGCCAAGCTACCAACGATATTCAGGCAGCGTCACTTAGGATCTAGTTTCCAGGCTAGGCTAGATATCCTTATTATTTTCGATCATACATCAGATGAATTTTGATGTCTTATAACATCAGATGAGCTGTGGTCAAATATTTAGTACCTTTCCAGGCTAGATGTGCTTTACCATCTTCGACTACACCGTCACTTAACATCAGGTAAGTTATGGCCAAACAACTAGCCTGTCAAGCATTAATTTAAAAAAATGCCAGTCGCACTGTCATTTCACTTCAGCTGCAATGTTGTAGTTTATTGTTCAGCAAAACATTGCTGGTAACTCTACCTTTCTTGGTAGGTACTTATAGGTCGATTTAACTAAATTTGTCGATAAAAAGTTAATAAAACCATTCCAAAGCCCTTGGTCTTAAAAGTCGGTGTCACCTAGTTACTTCTTGTACTTACAAATATTTCGTAATCGAATTCCTGTTTTTGCAATTGCTCCAGTTTTGCTTATACGAACGCTCTTGTTGAAAGTCTGGGGTTTGCGATACAAAAAACAAGACTTAACAACATTCACTTACAAAACTTACCCGCTGTAAGCGTTCAGTAATTACAAAATCATACATGTGACTTGAACAGACTGTAACAAGGACGTAATCGGAGAAATACAATTTTGTCTCGTAATGGGTTTTATTGATCCGGATGGGGCTAATTTCTTATGACGTTATTGTGGTAAGCTGTAGTTGAAACTCGACCCTCTGGTTTCATAATACTATGCATAACGTTTCTCACTATCGGATAAGCATAACTGCTTCAATCAGTGTGCAATTTACCACTTTCATTGCAAGTCTAATCATAAAGATAAAAGGAATTAACTACACATCTTTATGGCAGAATAAAAACATTCACTGAAAAATGAAATTATGTGTTACTGTAGAGCAGGCGGTGATTTAGTACGTAGTAAATTACTCTGCAATTTAACACTTGATTAGCTTTAATGTGAACAACGTTCATTAATCACACTACACTGGAATTGTGAAATATTACTAGAAACTTTAATATTGTTCAAACGATAAAAAATTATAATATGTCATTTTGAATTATCAAACGGAGATGTCAGGTGACCTAGAATGTTGACGTTTAGAACTTTTTACCACTAATTTATTTCCATTCTTCGTTTTTTTTATTATTACGGAGTTATTATCTTTTGTGTTTATTTCCGTTTACAAGTCATTTTCGCCATCAAGCACAAGGAAATTAAGCTAAAACAATCAACATCAACCTATTAAAGCCCACTGCTTGGCACGCCACTCAGTCCGATCTTATTTTTTCTTTTGCTTACTTGTATATCTATCTATCTATATCTAATACCTTTAAACGAGCAATTCTTGTATACCTATATGTATAGGTTTTCGGATACGGCTCTTTCATGAAATGTAGTATGCAGGGGTTTCGGGGACGACAAATCGATATAGCTAGGTTTCATTTTTAGAAAACGAAAAAAAAAACCGTCATCCGGGTACTATTCTCTTTATGCAAATATTTATTTAAATAATATTAATTTTATGTATATTGGTGTATTTTTAGTTATTCTAGTTAATCTATGTATTAGGATATATTATTATTAGAATGTAGGTATAATTATGTCATAGTTTTGTATTCTCCTGTATATATATCCTCGTTATTGACACACCCCGTCCTTTTCTTTCTCTAATCCTTTCCATCCTATGGTTGCCTGGAAGAGATAGCGATAAGGTCGCCAGTTGTTACACCTATTAACTAGTTTATTTCTTCTGTATTATCTAATTTTAAGTGTGTTCAATAAAGAGTTATTCATTCATTAATTCTTCGGCTTTTCGCTTCCAACCATCGCCAGCTGTCCTACGTATATCGTTTCTCATCATTAGTGACAAATTGTAATTATTTATCTAAATTAAACTCAAAATCTGAAACAAAATATAAAAAAATACCGTTTCATACATTCAATACAAAGTGGTTGATATTTTTCTGTAAATCGATCAACCGATCTTAAGTATTATATTACCAACCCTGAAATCGGAAAATAATAAATTAGCTGTTTCGTACGTATTTCGTTCAGTATGATTGATAATGTTTTCGAGAAACGGTCAACCAATGTAGGAAGCGTTTTGGAACCAACCCTGAAATCGCGGAAGGAAAAATTTACTGTTTCATATATTTGGTTCAGTATGATTACAACGTACCGAGAATCGACCATTTTAGCTAAGATTATAGAGTTGGCCCTTTAATAAAATCGTTCGTGGTAGCTCATTCGTCTTAGTACTACCATTCCGAGTAACCCTGCATAAATTAAAGTAAAAAAATTCATTGAAGGTTGCACACATGTAGTTATTTTTATTTATTGTTATTTGAAGGCTGACAGTAAGGTACAATTTGAATGTTAGTTATAGCTGGTGGATATGGGTTTGAAACAGATAAAAACCGTAATTAACGTGTCGAGGTTCAAGCTTCGATATTATCACGGAAGGTTTTAAATTTATTGTTAAGCACATGAGCACTTATTTATTATAGATTTGATTGGCCATAATTCTAAAACAAAAATTAATTCACTGTTGCTGCTAAGTTATTGTGTTCAGTTATTTTTATGTTTCCATTAAGTTATAGTATGGAATACGTATATGTATTGTATGGTACGTAAGAAGCTGAGGGGTTTAAAAAATCTATAACCCGACTGTGATTAAAATAGCTATAATAAAAGGAAAAAAACTTCAGAAACATTTTTTATGCCTTATTAAATTTAAACATATGACTTATATATATTTTTGTAATCCTCTTTTAATTACCTTGATAGATTTTTTTTATTAACTTCGCGCCAAAAATTCGCCAATTTTTTTTCAAACCTATGAACACTTGGTTTTTTAAGACGAATTATAACGATACCTTAACTATCGAAATCCATCCAGCCATTTGGAAGATACGAGGTAATAAAGAAATTTACATAGGTACATACAAGATACGTGCGAAAAACATAACCCTTCCTTTGCAGTCGGGTAAAAAGTATACGTAGCGTATGTACGTTAATAGGTATTTAAAGAACCTCCTTAAACCTAGATTGGGTTGCAATTCCTAGGCAGTGACCGAATTTCTGTCCCTGTAACGTCTTGGATCCGCCATCATGTGGCCATTTTTCTTCAAAACTACTAGTTCGATTTTGATGCAGTTTTCAGTGATGGGTTTGGGTTTGATTGATGCATGTTCTTAGATAGGTGTTACGGTCACAACTCACCAGGGGGGTGCTGGGATCGTGGATTTTTATTTTTTTTAAATATTGTTACTTGTTATTTGTGGCACTAGCATACTACATAAGGTACTTATCTATATATTTTTTTAAAATTTTAATCTACGAAATAAAGAGATTATATCTATCTAATTCTATCACTCAAAACTAAGTTTGAAATTAAAACAGGTTTAATCAGATTGAGAGACAAGTTTGAAATCCATTGGCTATTTCAAATTAATAAGCGTCAATACAGTCACGTCCTGGGGCCGTACCGTGAGCTCTTATTGCAGTTCAAGTTAAGCGATCACAAAATGCTACATGATCACAGTTCTAGTGCATGTGCAATAACGTTAACGTTGCCGCTAGACATTGGAATTTGCTGCCCGAATAGGTACTCCCCGATAAATACAATCTGGGTACCTCTAAGTCGTGAGTAAATCGGTTTCTTCTATGTGAGCGTGCTCCATCGTAGAAAGCACCTTCCTTTAATATCAGGTGCGATGACGGTCAAACGCAAGCCTATATGTTATTTAAAAAAAAGTTGACAATTGCAGAACTCCTTTGAGATCCCCAAATTTCTATGGCAATAAGAGCTCACGGTTCGGCCTATAGATATGGTTCATGTTCAAAGTTTTAACGAGTTTTGAATATGCAACGGCTATGAGTGTTGTTAGTCTGCGTTTACTCCGTCGCCAGAATATATTGTCCATCCAATTGCTTACTAAAATAATATACATACATACATACATCATCAGCCATAGGATGTCCACTGCTGGACATAGGCCTCCTCCTGGGGGTGTTTTGCTAATACTCGCCACGCTTGGCAGTCGGGTTGGCGAGCGCAGTTAGGTGTGATTGTTCAAGGAAGACGCTGCTGCCCATCTTCCGGATTACATCCCTTAACCGACTCTTACGGCAACCACGGGTAGAGAGAGAGAGAGTGGGATACTATTCTTACGCCGGCACCACCACGGCGAATAATATATTCTGTAATAATTAATAATTAAATTACATACTTTATTAAGCGGAACACAGCGTTATTTTGATTAGACGCAATCACTGGCAGTTATGCAAATACTCTCATTGTGTAGAGTTACGTTGCTTTAGTTTTTGCGATTGATTCTAATTATGTAACATTGTTTATATAGATATAGTATATTCAGAGTTACAAGTAAGCAGATAGGGTTTAATTATTATTGAACTCGCCATTAAGAACAACTTTTACCATGGGCACAACTTTGGAATCGTGAACAAAGAAATCAACTGTTACATAGGTCGATACAATAAAAAAACCGTCAAGTGCGAGTCGCAATTCCCATACAACAATCGCGTTTGTTGTATGGGAGCCCCCCTTAAATATTTATTATATTTTGTTTTTAGTATTTGTTGTTATAGCGGCAACAGAAATACATAATTTGTGTCTAGCTGACGCGGTTCTTGAGATATAGCCTGGTGAAGTGGTGACAGACAGACGGACGGACAGATAGACAGCGAAGTCTTAGTAATAGGGTCCCGTTTTTACCCTTTGGGTACGGAACCTCAAAAAAAGATCAAAGATTTTTTTCTGCGTAATTTATGTTTTTTTTTATGAGTATGTAAAAAAATTCCTGAAATATTGAAAAAATACGTACTTATATTGCAAAAAAGGGATATAAAAACATGTAAAAAAATAAAAATGTATTGAATTACAATAACGATGGAATTTGTAACCTTAAACAATTTTTCGTTAATTAATATTAACCATCATCATTATCCTTTTCATTAGCCTTTTCTTGGTATGCCACGTGCAAGCAATGAGCGTCGATGCAGTGATACGCATGATTTTTTTGTGGTTGACTGGCTAGTTTTTATTTAGCCTGAAATGGACTGGATCTCAAGTGAGACTACATACACATAATACACTAGAATTCCAACTTGAGGGCGGTAGCTTGTCAGTCGAGTACTAGAAAGTACCCTACCACCGGTTTTCTCCTGATATTTTTCTTCACCGGCGGCTCATGCTCATTGTTGGGGTTTGAAACCACGCCCGTTGGGGTGTGAACCTGCCGCGCGTCGTTACAAAACTTTATTTTTTCATTCAAAGTTCTGGGTATCGCTTTGTTTATCTGCAGGCGTTATTTCTTACTATTAGGAATGAGACTTGCCCATTACTTCTTACCATAAAAGGTTATATCCAGTATCGACACACGATTTAAATGTAGGTTAGTACTCTAAACGAGCATAATTAAGACAAATCAGAGTTCAAAGTCCTAAGGTCTAGGTTAGCAGCTAGCAACTAGTTTACAACTGATATGAGAACATTCTTCAATTACGTAGGTAGGTACTCTCATTAAGTGCACGTGATTCAGTAATTCCACCAACACTACTTGAGACAAGCCGGCACGGACAAGGCGTGTGTACCGCCGACTCGGGTCGGCGTTGTTTCAAGGTAAATAGGCAAGTATTTGATCTCTTTAGATAGTTGACCGCGGATATTAAAGCGTGTTTTCATTGTCTTCCGATATGGAAAAACAATCCTCAAGTTAATTTAACTAACTGAAAGAAATAGGGTAATAATAAATAAGAATGTCGTAGGACATTACACACAGCACCATCTGACCGCAAACTAAGCAAAGCTTGTATGGAAATCATATTTTTTTTTGTAAATACATACTTACAATATATACAGAATCTCCAGACACAGAAAAAAAACATTTGTTTATGCCACAAAATGTTTGTCTTCAGTGGGAATCGAACCTACGCTCTACAGCAGATACACTACTAATGAGATAATGATAAATGTGTTAAGTATGTAAGTATTTAAGTATACGGTTGAAAAAGTATAATGAATATCTGCTTGTATGCATTTACGCAGTCGTATTAAGGCGTACTTCTTATTTTGTGATTCATAGGTACCTATTAGTCCGTTAATTCCCATAGCAAAGTTCAGGTAGGTAATGAAGTACGATTAAAGCTGGTTTGGGGGGATTTATTTTTACCGAGGGTTTCCCTCAAATTTCACCTTTAAAATAACACCAATGAACTATGTAATATCTACATTTTACTTGGTGGTAGATCTCCTTAGTACATGCTCCCACCGTAGTACCAGATATTCTGCCACCAAGCAGTAGTATGTAAACAATACAGTGTTCCGGTTTGAAGGGCATTGCAGCTAGCTAAATTACAGGGTTCTTGATACTAACCATCATAAGTTTCAAAGTAATGAGCGCCAAAGCAGTGATGCCCTGAACCTTGTTTTACTACACAAAGTTCTGTGTATCGCTTCAATGGTCATGGACAGGCGTTATCTCTTACCACCAGGAGAGAGTCTCGTTCGTCTCATTACTATTACATAAATGGATTTAAATATTAAAATTCAAGTTGTTTTAATTTTGACGATTTCCGGGGAAGTGCCTGTAATGTATAAATTAGACGGGTAGATAGATACCGAAGTCTTTTTTTCTTCCTTGATAGGAAGTCTTTTATCATCATTGACCGATTTCTTCACAATGCAGAAATGTTGTTGTATTCAAAATATTGGTCTTATTTCCATAAGTCATTTATTTCAATTTTTTACTATTTATAATTGAAGTATTACGATGTATCTTTATTAGAATTTACGTCTATGGAATACTCAAATATTCACGCTTGTTAATCTGATCAGTTAACCTTACCTTTTTTTTCATTATTTCCATCGTAAGGTTATTTACCACTTGTCTTTATCACTTTCATCGATATGGCCGCGAAATGTTACACTAATTATTTTTTTAATTGTTTTAGATAAATTGTACAATATTTCACATCACATCACATTATCAGCCATAGGACGTCCACTGCTGGACATAGGCCTCCTCCTGGGGGGGTTTTGCCAATACTCGCCACGCTTGGCAGGCGGGTTGGCGAGCGCAGTTAGGTGTGATTGTTCAAGGAAGACGCTGCTGCCCATCTCCCGGATTACATACCTACTGGGGTGGGGTACTATTCTCACGCCGGCATCACCACAGCACAATATTTGGTGAGGGACAATAAATAGTTTATCATATAATCGTTTTTTGTATTTTTGTACAAATACAAATACAAATCTTTTATTGATAACACCAAAGTTACAGGTCATTATTACATTCATATTTTTCTCTATGTTTTTAATGTCTGACCAGAAAGCTGTTTCTTTACTTACCGAGTCAGCCCTGTTGTTTTTTTAATAAATTGGCCCGCTGCTGGGCGCGTGTCTTTTCTAATTGTGAGAAGGACAAGACCATAGCCCACCACGGTGGCCAAGTGCGGGTTGAACGACTTCACACACCTTCGAGTTTTTTTTTTAAATTTTCCGATATGTAGGTTTCCTCGCGTTGTTTTCCTTTACTTGTTTTTCCTTTTTATGGTGGACGGTGGCAGAGTACTTTCTAATACTCGGCTGGCTAGCTACCACCCTTAAGTTGCAAATCTGCTGTCAAGCATTTACGGTGTTTTATTAAAATACGAAGTCAGTCACCCTTTAAAAAAATCTATATTTTTTTTAAATCTATGATATCGACCCTAAAATACAATGGACCCCAACAAGACGCCTTACTGAATGTTATGTCGTGCTCTTAATTTTCGGTAAGGTTATAGACTCAATACCATACAAATCAACGGAGCAGTGGCGTGTTGCGTGATGACGGAGAGTCAGCCAAATATCTTAGAATGGGGCCGCACCTAGTAGGGTTAAAAAGACAACTGCCCTCTTTACGTGTTTAAATTAATATTTATTTTTTTCTGTTACAGGAACTATTAAAAGTCATAAACGTCAGCGAAAAAGTATGTAACTTGAAAAGCCTTTTGTGTGTAAAAAGTGTAAAAGTAAAGGCAAATGAAACGCACTTCGATTTTAAGAGATAACGTCTGTTCATGACCATTGCAGCGGTACTCAAAACTTTGAGTAACGTAAACATAGTTCAGGGAGTCGCTGCTTTAGCATTAATTAGTTTAATGTGACGACGCTTAGTCTCTATAGCCCTGTAATTTCGTCAGCTACCGTCAGCTACATAAATATACGGCTGCAGAAATTACCCCTTTCCTTAGTCCATATCTGAATTCTCAGTGGATTATAACAAAGGCGGGTTCCACCTAGCAATTTGGAACTAACTATTGATTAACAAGTACAATGATTTGATCGTGACCTCATCTTGACAGAATCTATCGTGTGCCGAGTGATTTAAACTGTCTGCTTTGTTTCCTTATGACTGAGTTGAAGAATGAAAGGTCTCCGACTTAATCGCTTGTTGAGTAGGTTTGACAATTGGTTAAGCAATTTAGTGTTTAGGAAGTTGCTATTTGCAAAACCAACTGTTGTGACCAATTATTTCGATATCCTATTCACGGTTTACACGTTTCTTGTAAATTTTAATTGCTTATTTGCATCTTAACCCTATTTATAAACGAAAAAAACCCAGGATATACCAAAATGAAGAAACGTATTTCGGGCTTTTAATATTTTGCCTTCCGCCCCCATGTATTTTCAGTTCTGTCCTAATTTAGAATATTGGTGATTCACATGCACTCATTGCGGATTTCCACTGATCAGAAAAGGAGATATTTCATGCTCAATACCTTTCGTCATTTTGACGTTGATATATTTTTTTGTAGACAGAGCGGCAATATTGTTCATTTAATATTATTAGACAACAAATGCATACATTTAGATCACCCAGACATAGAACAAACATATATCTTCGTTACATACCAAAATCTTTGTCCTGGTTGGGAATAGAATTCACGCCTTTCAAAGTAAGAACCAGAGCTAAATTAAGTGATTTTTAACACCAGAAGCGATTTGCTAATATACCTTTTACAACTTTATAAGCGTTTAATGACACAGAATGCACGAATAAACCTACTTTTCAAATGAGGTCCTATTATCGTATCTCTGCCCCCAGCGTGAGCTAGCATAATCTCATTTCAAGGGTCAAACGTAGGGTCAAGAATCGACATTTGTAAATATCGTGCACTTGTTATTTCGAGAAATTGAACTGCCATTGTTGTGGTTTGGTATATTGATCGAAGATTATATACAGTGACTAAAATGAGCAAAAAATAAATTTATACAAGGAACTAATTCTGCAAAGATTTTATTAAAATCAGTAAGAGATATACAGGATAGAGACACTATGGCATCATTAATTTTACAAGTGTGATGCGTTAATAGTAATAGCATGTAAAACTATGGAAAAAAGTTACTGTTTATATCATACAATATAGTCTCACACTTAGTTATACTAAGACAGAGTACCATAACTTATTGTACAATTATATTTATTTTACTAATAGCGTGGTGGTAGGGTATTTTCTAGTACTCGGCTGGCTAGCTACAACCCTCAAGTTGAAAATCTGCCGCCAAGCATCTAACGGTGTATTCCGGCAGCCTCACTTGAGAGTCAGTTCCAGTCCAGGCTAGGTGTGTTTACCATCTTCGACCATACCGTCACTTAACATCAGAAGAGCTGTGCTCAAACACCTAGCCATTAAAAAAAAACTAATTGTACAATTATATCTCTTTTACTAAGCGTAAGGGCAGGTAAAGAACAGTTCACCGTTTAAAATATCTGACTTTTAGTTCAAAAGGTTTTTCTACAAAAGGAACTAGTAAATTTATCACACAAATACCAAAAGCACCAGTAGATTTCAAAATTGAATAGTTATAGCCCTACACGATTTATAATATTGAGTTAACGAGAGTCCAGTGCAACAATGTCTTCAGGAATTCGATCGTTGCAACGCGGTAACGGTGCAAGAAGTGATAAATTTAGTATACATTTAGATCCTACTAAAATATAAGTACTTATCAATAAATACTATAGTATTATAAGTTATCGGGATGTCTAACTATGATATAGTACCTATGGCGTAAGATCTGACAAGGTTTTAATAAAGTAATTATGAGTGTTTATAGCATTTTTAAATACCAGTATTTTTACGGGATTACAAAGTCGTACATATTGGTATTTTCCAAAATAGTGGGTTGGTGTTTTTGACAATATTCAGTTTTTTTCCCAAAACAATGTTTTAGTATTTTTTACAAATTCAAATTCAAAAATTATTTTATTTGACATAAACGATACAACACAGCAACAAAAACAAATACTATATACGTATAATATATCGATATGTCCTGGATCCCACACTAGGGTGACCTGTGTCGTGGGCTCCAGGCTCTTCCATAAAACAAATACTTAATACATATACACACATAATTACATATACCTACATATATTATTTCTATATTATTGTTTTTTAGTATTTGCCACAATATAGTGATTCAATGTTTTTCATAAAATAGTGCTTTAGTTTTCTTTACTAAGTTGTGCGGCATTAAAAAGTCATCAATATTATCGTCACATATTGGTATTTTCCAAAATAGTGGGTTGGTATTTTTTACAATATTGTGCTTTAGTATTTTACACAAAACAATGTTTAGTATTTACCACAACATAGTGCTCCAATATTTTTCATAAAATAGTGCTTCAGTATTTTTACAAACTTTGTTTTAGTGTTTTTGCATAAGCTTGGTACACGGTAGTAGGATATTTGGATATCGTTTTTCTTTATAGATAAAAATATAAAGTCTTTGCGTGTTAAGTTTTAAAAACTTTCTGATCTCGCACAGCTGAAATGTTTTAAAATGATAGGAATATTTAAATTTTAACAAACAACACATAACATTCACATTTGTGAACTTTTAAGCCATGATTATGACCTTACTTTGTATAGGAAATTAAATTAAGTATACTTTTAAATAACTTCCTAAAAGTTCGTGTCAGACTTAGTTGGTCATGGGTTATTGATAATGGCGGATATAAATGCTTAGGATATTAGAAAAGGGTGGGCGTTAAAAAGAATTAGGTTATCGGTTCATTAATCAAATTGAGGCAGAACATGGAATTGATTGCTTAAGACATTGCTTCAGGGTCACCTATGAAATATACATTATCTCTAATCTGCAAATAGTATAAAACAAAGTCGCTACTACTTATTCACTCTTAATACTTTTAAACCATGGATTTCGATACGGTCTTCACTGTCATTCAGATTTTTTTGTCGAAAAGTTTAAATGTATGTTCGTATGAAGTTCGTGTAAAAACAATTGTATGGCGCTGATGCAGAATAAAAACAAGTGAATGTAATTAGAAGAAAACTTCACCTAACAATGGGACTAGCTAAAAATAATAACATCATAGGATTTGCTATGATACTCGGCTGATCACTCATCCATTATGACTCTGGAGATTATTATTTTGTCTCTAGACTTACATCGATGTAATAAACAATACATTTATTTTATATACATAGTAGGTTAGATAGTTTGTATGTATTTTGTAAAAAAGTTATCACATAGATTGGATCACCAACTCGCCTAACGGTAAGTGATGATGTGGTGGAAGGTGAAGTTTGCGAAATTGAGAGAGATACCTATTCACTCTGACTTGAAAAAATTCACATTAAATCCCTCAGGTAACAAGGAATTAATTAATTCTTTGGCCGTACGATTGAGACACGTAGAGTCAAAACGTTTGATGTGTGTTCAAGGAAAATCCACGATGTACTCTCAGTGGGCCATCTTTTTACTCGCTCTGTAGTAAAAAGGAAATGAAGGTCATAATAAGCACTATTTTATGAATAATATTGAAGCATAATGTTGTGGAAAATACTAAGGCACTATTTTATAAAAATACGAAACCATTGTTTTGTATGAAGTATTAATGTCATACAGCTTAAAGTAGAACATTGACTTGCTTCTTTGCTACTTGCTACCGGTGGTGTTCAAGGCTTAAAACTTGACCAGAATACCATTTACTTACAAGTATATAATTGTGTACCAACTTTTGATCACCAATAAATCAAGCTACACTGATATAATTGCCGTGGTGGTGCCGGCGTAAGACTTGTACTCCACCCTCTCTATCCGTGGTTGCCGTAAGAGTCGGCTAAGGGATGTAATCCGGAAGATGGGCAGCAGCGTCTTCCTTGAACAATCACACTTAACTGGCTCGCCAACCCGCCTGCCAAGCGTGGCGAGTATTGGCAAAACCCCCCCAGGAGGAGGCCTATGTCCAGCAGTGGACGTCCTATGGCTGATGATGTGAAATAGCTGCTCCAATGTGTGATATCACCTAACCTTATGTAGGTCGCTCAGATTTGCTAATTTAGCTGTAGGTCGCAAAATCATGTGTCAATATTCAATAAAGTAAAAACAAACTACATATTTTTTAAAGTTCGTAAATATTATTAAATCAAAATTTAAGTCCATAATATCCACACACATAGTACAAAATTAAATAAAAGAAAGAAATATTAAAAAAAACTATAAAACAAGAATAAAGTAAAATCAAGACAAAGTTTTAAACTTATGTCAACTTGTTAGTGGTGGAATAAAAATAGTGCGCCAACTCCACCTTTCTTGAATTAGTCACGAATGCGTGCATAATTTCCTGCTATTTTTATTAAACACAGCTTGCATAATAAGTTTGCATACTAATAGTATGTTTATTGTGATTAGTTGGCTATAAAAACTTTTCTTCCTTATGGACAGGGTCGTAAACAAACCAGACCATACTTTGTGTAGTATTTTTCTTTCACTAATAATAATAAATATTGTAAGACTCTAAACTAAGCACATAACTGATATAATAGCTACTTAAATACTGTTTTTTTTTGTTTGTAAATACATACTTATAATACATACAGTACAGTACAGTACACCCAAACACAGAACAAACATTTATCGTCACATAGTATATGTTTGTTTCGGTGGAAATCGAACCCACAACATACAGTTCTTGAAGCTGATATTCTACCAATTAAACTAACATGGGCTAGTATTTGTCGTGACCGACGAATTCTATGTTCCTGGAAGATAATTTAAGTATACTGAGAATGTTGAAGTGTGTTGCAAATCGACGGTAGTGCCCGTCACAGGGTAAGTTTTCGAATTCCTATAAATGTCTATACTCAAAACTACAAGTTGCGTTCCCTAGGCTTAGTAGATAGTACTGAAATCACTAAACGTTGATAGTTTCACTTTAACAACCGTTTTCTAATATTTGCGTAGATGGCACCACCAGCGATTAAATAGGTCTGATACTTGTATCTAATGAGAAGTTAAGGCAACCTAGTTCAGAGACCATCTGAGTAACTAGGTATCAGAGTTCAAATACCATGTACCTCTATCTTTTCTAAGTTATATGCGTATTGTTAGTTGCCGCTAGGTTCAAACGGTGAATGAAAACATCGCGAGGAAACCCGTCTGAAAGTTTTTATTTTCGATGTAACTGGACAACTCACACTTGGCCAGCGTTATTATTTCTCTTTACTCAAGCCTTTACAGTTTAATAAAAACAGGGTCATAAGAGGGTACTTTATTTTTTTAAATGATTGCCCTGTTACCGATTTTGTTAACCTTGAGCTGCAGGCCGTGGTTTCAATTTCTGCCCAAGACAAACATTTGTGTGACGAACGTTGATGCTTTTTCTTGTCTAGATGTTTCGTATGTGCAAGAATTCTAAGTATATACATATTTACGGAAAAAAATATGTAAGTATTACATCATTCATCTGGTGCTTATAGTACAAGCTTCGGTTAGTTTAGGAGCAGATGGCGCTGTTTGAAAATGTCGTCTAATTTATTTTATAATATCTAAGTGATTTTGCATAATTTTAGTTTTATTTGCTTAGGAACGAACCATTTGCTTTCAATATGTAAATTTAGTAAGCTAATCTCAATGCTTTCAGTAAGGATTTATCATTATACAACGTAATAAATCATACGCGAACCGCTCTCAAGATCCATTGCGTAAATCGCAGACAAAAGCTTACGTATGTACGTCTTGCGCTGTCCAAATCAAGTTCAAGTATAACACCATTCAGTGACTGTGTCGTTTGCACTCATGTAACGCGCTATCTTAACATTGATCAAATTAGATAAGTCCACTTTTAGCCATGAACGACTGGACCAATAGAAGCATGCCAAATTGAATGCAAATGCTACAAGTAAAAAAGTAAATGGGTATCGTACATAGTACGGATAAATAGGAACCTGTTAGTTTTGGAACCCACGGTTTTAATTGCGTTTTTTAGGGCAGACAGTAGTAAGTAGTAAGTGTATGTTTGTAATCTGGATTTACTCATTATCCCACGATTGACGCAGCGATGCATCATATCGTGTCTCGAAACTATCAGAAAATCATTGTTGATCTGTATACGCGTTCTCTTACTGATTCGCCAGTCGCTTCTCATCCCGTCGCGCCTTATCGTTAGTCGTCGCTCACGTAGGACAATGGGTAGTACTTTAGACTAGCAGACGGCCGTTGGTAACGCTTCATTATAGGGTATCGAGATAAATTTAATACAGAAGCAGAAAAGTTAAAAAAAAATAGGTTGTCAGAGCCCAATTTCAAGCGCAAGCCAAATTAGGGCCAGTTTTGGGTAAGTTTTACGTCATCGAGTACCAATGACACATTTGATAGCACTCATCGAGAAGTAGACAAATAAGGGTTGCCTTATTCTACCCTGGAGCGTTCGGAATTTAGCAAAATTTTTGTGGTTGGAATTTTTTTGTATATGTACTACTCGATGACGTAGCTATGGCTGGCTCTTAGTTTACCTGGGTATAAACAAACTGTGTTCTGAATTTCATTACAATAGCGCAAATATGTAAATGATATTGTTATGTCAAAAACTAAAAACTTAATTAAATAATTCCTTTTCCTTCCTCCTACAACAAATAACCAGATCGGACAAAATCGGATGTTCGGTATTCCAGTCATCACCGACTTTTCTGCGACTCTGGGATTCTACTTATTTCGTTCATATTTCTAGAAAAAGCGGTTTTTAATATTAACTGTACACTATACTATACTTACTACCATACATTTTTTAACTTATATTTGTAAAGTTTTGTGTTGTACGCTACGATTTAAAATGGGAAGTGCAAAAAATGGAAAAGTCGGTTAAATACTGAAAAGGATTGTTATAAAGGACCGTTATTACTTTATTTTAATAGTTCGAGTACTCTGTTATATATATAACGGAGTACTATAATTATATATATATGTGTATATATAAATATATATAGATAGATTTTTATTATGTGCTTTTTATTATGCATTATTTCGGTGTGTTATAAATCTTATCATTCACAGCGGACCGTTTTCTTGTTAATCATCTTTAGGAAAAATAATATCTTAGTTTAGATTACCTAAAAGCTTGATTATTAGTAAAAAGAAATGCACATCAACGCGTTAATTCTTGAATCACTACTGGTTAGTGCATTCTAATTAGTGTCAAGCTCACAGAATCTTTTACTAGCCAAGACCTTGTTTTTGTAAATTAGATAACAAGATGTTGAGATTATAATGCTCTGTGAAATGATTCATTGAGTTACCGGATCTTATTTAACTCGTATTTTTATTGAAGGTTGAAAAGTTACTCTATAATTCTTTTGTGTTGTAACAGATATCTTTATTTTCGTGGAACGTGATGGAACGATGTTGATAGAGTCTGTGTATTACTGTAGGTAATTTATACTATTATTATATTTCAAACTCCTAATCAAATGTAAATACCAATTACAGCGTGTGTATTATTAGATGTCAATTTTTAAATACATTAACAAATCAATGGGCATTTAGCTCTTTCGATATACAGGCCAGACATATTATTTTTCTTAAGAAAACTCAAATGTGTAACTCGTGGAGCTTATTGTACTACGGCAAACGAATATCTCCAAAGACCACGCCATAAAACTAAATAGACATTGTGACAATATGGAAACTGACGTGGTTTTGACACATTTTGTTTTACTCATTCGGGATTTACGTTTAATTATATCGGATATTCCGACTATAGTTTCGGCCACAACCGGTTGCCTTTTTCAAGGAATCGAAGCGTAGTGCTTCGCGCGCGCAATCTCGCTTCACACTATGGGTCGCAGCGCTCCTCGCACGTAAGGACAGATCAATTAAACGTAAGTAATCTCGTATAAGTAAAACAAAAAGATATAGCGACGTTACAAATGAATTGATCATAAAATATAGTTTTTTTGTTTATATGCTGGTTTATAATAAAACAACTCTGCCTACTAATACATTAAATGCTGGTTAAAGTATTCATAGCACTGCTGGTAGGATAATATAAAAATTGGTTAGGCAGAGATGGAACCACGAAGTGGAGGTGAATGTTAATACGCATGTAAATGAGTCCCTTGAATCTATACTTGGGTCGCAAGTCCTAGGAACTATATTGGTTCCCCTCTCTACAACGCAGTGGACTCGGCACCCGCACAGGGGTCCATTGATATTTCGCCCGTTCATTGTTTATAGACCGATGTAAATAAATACAAAGTTATGAATTCTCAAAAACTAGGAAGACGAACAAGCAGATCGATCATCATTAAATAATAGTAGTTGCTAATATTATTAAAAGTGAAGTTTATATTTATATGTAATACTAGCTATGCCCCGCGGTTTCACCCGCGCTAGATGCCTACGTCATAGTAGCTTTATGCATGCAAAGTCTCAGCCCGATCGGTTTAAAATTGACAAAGTTTCATCCCCTATTTTATCCCTTTAGGGGTAGAATTATTTAAAATCCTTTCTTAGAGTATGCCTACGTTATAACATCTACCTGCATGCCAAATTTCAGCCCGATCCGTCCAGTGGTTTGGGCTGTGCGTTGATAGATCACTATGTCAGTCAGTCAGTCACCTTTGAGTTATATATATTTAGATGTTTGTTAATTCATCACGCTTATACTCTGGATTAACATATAGGCTACATTGTATCCCGAATGAACCACGTATTCTTATAACTGTAAATTCGAATAGCCTAAATTTCCTTTCTTATAAGTTCTATAGACCGCCCAGTGTGCTGTCGGCAGTTCCTCGTTCCTGATAATATCAATTTGGTGTCGGTGGCGTGCTGCGAGGGATTGTTAGCCATTTTATTGCTTCTAGAAGCTATTTGTGAAATTCTATGTAACAATTATCTGTGCCGTTGATATCTGAATGTTATTCGGACGTTGGTGGTCCATAAGTTAGATAACAGTAGGCCAAGCATAATCCATACTGTCACCAATATGTAATTGGAAACTTTAACAGGGTTCATGGAGCTAAAAGTTTGAGAAACCCTGCTATAGTCCAAGTATCTGATATAAATAAAGATGAGTAATTCCGCATTTGTAAAATAAAAATGTGCCAAAACTATGTCAGTTTCTATAGTAAAATTGTACCAAAATCTTAATAAAATTTGGATTACAGTTTGAGATTCATCACATCACATCATCAGCCATAGGACGTCCACTGCTGGACATAAGCCTCCTCCTCGGTTTACCAATACTCGCCACGCTTGGCAGGCGTGTTGGCGAGCGCAGTTAGGTGTGATTGTTCAAGGAAGACGCTGCTGCCCATCTTCCGGATTACATCCCTTAGCCGACTCTTACAGCAACCCCGGGTAGAGAGGGTTGGGTACTATTCTTACACCGGCACCACCATGGCCAATTGGGATTCATAGTTATATTTTATTTTTAGGATACAGTACTCCAAATTAAAAAAAAAAACTCATAACAACACCTAGTTGCCTATTTCTTTATTTGTTTGGCTTTTATGAATTTTTGCAAAAACTAAGGTCTCTTTACAACAAAAGTAAAAAAAAAAAATCATTATTTTCAAATATATCACAAAAAATATTGTATAATGCAACTTACATTTGCTCTTGGCAAAAATAATGTGAAAACCTTTGATTCGACTTCTTAGGCCTTCATAGTAAAAAATCTTCGAGGCTCAATTCCCGTGATAGATCTTACCCTATCTATAAACAAGTTTGTACGGAACACTCTACGCACGCATCAAACTCAGACTTGCCCGGTTATTTTTATTGAAATTAGAATTATGTTCGAGCATCCACTACTTTGATAGTAAACGACGATGCGCCCAAAATTTTATCATATCGAGAAATTTACTCTAGTGTTTTTTTTGAGAATCGATCTGGAGAAAACGTTGAGCATACATTAAAAAAAAAAAACATACAGCCGAACATAGAACCTCCTCTTTTTTTTAAAGTCGATTAAAAATGAATAAAAAGTGGTAAAATGTGCTAATTTCTCTCTTATAAGTTCATTGCTAGATATAGAATTCTTGAAAACACTACTACTATCTTGTGTGTATCTAAATACTAGCTGCGCCCCGCGGTTTTACCCGCGTGATGATGGATGTTTATGAAAGTATCCTATGTCTTATTCCAGGGTCTAAAGTAACAACATGCAAAATTTCACCCAGATCCGTTGAGTAGTTTACGCGTGAAGGTGTTACAAACAAATTCATATTCACATTTATAATATTAATTAGGATTATCCTAATTAATATTATTGTTGCAATAGTTTTGGTCAGGCGTTATTTTGTACCTGGAAAGCGTTACTTTTAGATTACAAAAATCAGTGTTTTTTTTAAATCATTGAACAAATGTTAGCACAACTCGCCTATTATATTTGATACCATATATTATGTTCGTGATTTCGTTTTATTTCGAAACCTGTTTAATTTTTAGAAACCGATGAAATGTTATTCGACCACTTTCCATTATTAATACTATTTAATTTAGGTGTCTAGATTATCATTACAAGCACATGCATAGCCTGGAGACAGTTCAAACTCAACAGCGAGCAGTCTGAATTTTAATTGGAAGTAACACGATATTGTTACTCAAATTTAAACTACTTTCATTTTAAATTAAAAAAAGCTAAGCCAATGTTTGACTAAACCATGAGATTCTTCACATTCTTACATAAGTCTTTAATTAAAACGAATTAGCAGATTTCTCACATAATAGGTACTTAACGTTATTTAAAAGCATTTCTTTTGAAAGAGTTTCATTTAGAAATTTATCTTAACATACTGTTTTAAATCTTTAGTAAAACAAAGGTACATTATTCTGTGTGAGAGTACTCTCACAGTGCGTTATATTTCAAATTTAAATTGAGCTAATCAACAATATGTTGCGATGTTGGGAGACTTCAGATTTGATTTTATTATTTTAGTAGATAAGATGGCATGAAGTCTAGATGCGATAAGATAGTCTTGTGGTACAGCTCTGTAATTTAGTTACTGCGAATAAATAGAGTACCTACTGCAAGTAGTCGACAGTTTGCTTAAGGAAAATAGCAAGATTAATTTCAATTAAAGTTGTTGCTTTTTTTATGGTTGACAGGCTAGGTGTTTTACTACAACTCACCTGATGTTAAGTGACGGTGTGGTCGATGATGGTAGAGCACACCTAGCCTGGAATGGAACTGGCTTTCAAGCGAGGCTGCCGGAACCCACCGTTAGATGCTTGGCAGCAGATTTCCAACTTGAGGGTGGTAGCTAGCCAGCCGAGTAATAGAGAGTACCCTACCACCACGCTATGCTTTCCTCAAGATGGTTTTTTTCCACCGGCAGCTTAAGCTCATTGTTGGGGTTTGAACCCACGCCATTCGGCATGCGAACTGACCGCGCTAACCACTGAGCTATCATCGCTACAAAAAATAATGAGACCGGTAAAAATAATGAGATGAATGACGACGATGCTCTCCTGATGGTAAGAGATAACGTATGTCGATGACTATTGCAGTTAGTCTCAACATTCCTGCAATTTCGCTAGCTGCAGTACCCGTCTAACCGGAACACTGTAATGTTTACATTACTGCATGAACACAGTAATATTTACATTAATGCATGGCGGCTGAATATCTGGTACCGCGGTGGAACCCACCTAGACGACCTCCTAAGGACACCTACCACTATGTAAATTGGATAATAAGTAACATTACAGTTGGTGCCCCAATGTGTTATTTATCTTATGAAACATTTTTTTTAAAACCTAAATGGATAAACAATTTTGTATACGGTACTTAACAAATTACGTAAAAAAAGATAATTCAGGATGTAAATGGAATATTCGCAAAACGACACAAACGACACTTAACATCAGGTGAACTATAAGCAGTTTAAACATTAAGCTTGTCTATCATAAAACCTATTCACTTATAACAATTACGTACATGATCGAATGATTGATTAGTGCTTGTAATTTTAAAAATATTGTACTGACACCTACCGGACCTGTTTGATTAAACATAAATCAACTCAATCAATGTATTGTTGAATGGTTTATAGTAATTTAAGCGGATGTAATAAAATAATAGGTAGGTATATTTATGATACTTATTAACACGATCTGTAGTTTTACACGGAATAATGAATATTGCTAAACATTATTTTTTTATGTATGAAATAATAAAAAAATAAGATATATGCAATGTCATTTTTACAACCTGTTTTCTTCGCCATATCAGTGATTATCGAATAAACAAGTTTTTTTTTTCAAAGTTCTTTATTAATCAAATAAATATACAAGCATACAAACTAGACACAGTCTAAGATAAGCACGTAACAATTCAATGTTTGACAAAGACAGGCTAATGCCGCCTACATTTTTGTTTTTTAAAAACTAATAAAAAGTTTGAAAATTACTTACCTAATTATTTGATAAGAGACGAAGTTCGCAAAGTAACTATTGAACATTTAAAATATGAGGGTAGGTATGAGTCACTTTTTCGTGTATTCGCGCCACAGCTCTGTGTCATCACAGTCGCCGAGTGTAAAACAAGTGAAGTCTACACAAAATGTCTTTTCTAAACAGTGAAATAGCTTGACCTAGTCGGGCCCCGTATCAAAAGTTGTCCTACCCGACTTTCATTTCATAGCTCCACCGGGATCATGTCTATTATTCTTTCACAAATTTGTTAACGAGCATATAATCGTACAAAGTCAAACCCTGGACATCCATTGTTGCCGCAACCTAAGAGGCTTACGAATTTTTGCTTAAACATGTTGGGGCCCTTGTAAGCCCGGGGCCCGTATTATTTATACGGTGGTTGCTGCGTCTCTGTCTCTAAATACAATGAAACATAGTCTGTATCCGCGTCTGTCTGTATCTCCGCTTACTTCTCGTCAACCACGAAATGGATTTTGATTGTCATTTACTATTTTTTACGATAGGTTTGTATATAAATGCATGCTTTGCAAGCAAAAACTGTAACTAACTGCTGAGTAACCAGATATTAAGACCACAATTTTTGTTTACCTATTTTGCAAGAAATAAATGAATTATAAATTATAAAAAACATCATATTTAAACTTCTGTTTAAGTAGAAAAGATTATAGTTTTGTAGTTAAGTGTTTAATATTCAATACCTGGATGACCGAACTTTACTCGGATTTTTTCGTTTTCTAAAAAAATTAAACCTAGCTAGATCGATTTATCGCCGCCAGAACCTAAGCATACTAAATTTCATGAAAATCGTTGGAGCCGTTTCCGAGATTCAGATATACATATATAATTATACGTATATACAAGAATTGCTCGTTTAAAGGTATTAGATAGATAAATGAAGTGCATTTTCACGAGATGTTTTTTTTATACAACGACCGTGTCAAGCTGTTGGGAAAATATTTAATGTTGATGATTGCGTAAATTCTACAGTTACAAGGCCAGTGAGACCTTAGTCTTTATTTATACTTAACATAAAGTAATGAAATTACAAATACTCGTAATTACTACTTTATAAGGAACAAAAAATTAAGCAAGTCACTAACTTCGAGTGATACTTAGTTCGACAGCTTTATTATTGAAAAGTAGATTTACAATTTCATAAAAGGTTGCAGGCGGTCAAGAAATGGCATTGCAAGGTTATCGAAAAAATACTGACCTTAAAAGCAAGCGTACTGAAAGGCTTGTGCACAGTATTTTATAACATAATCTGAATAACGTAAGCATTTAAATAAAATATCTATTTAAAATCCATTTCCGAGAGATTTTGAATATTGTTTTCAAAATATACTAAAATATTCGTCATAAATACGATAAATTTTGTTACAAAATCAAATTGGATCATCAGATAGTAGGACGACATTTCAAAATTTAAATTAAAAAGTATTTCACTCATTAACATTTTTGAAACTTAATCTAGAAAAGTTTGGATACAAAATTTTGATGCCAGAATATTTTTTATTACAAAAATACTTCGTGACATAGACGGCGAATGAGATGAGCTAGATCTAGATTTTTTTAGTTTAAGGACCGAAATCATAATCATCATCATTTCAGCCGTAGAGCGTCCACTGCTGGACATAAGCCCTCATTGACTTCCATAAAGACCGGTTGGAAGCGGCTCGCATCTAGCACGTTCCTGCGGTCTTTATTAGGTCCTGTCTAACTTGTGAGTGGACGTCCTATGTTGCGCTTGCCGGTCCGTGGTCTCTACTCCAGAACTTTGCAGCCCCATCGGCTATCAGTTCTGCGTGGTATGTGCCCTACCCACTGCCATTTCAACTTGGTGATTCGCTGGGCTATGTCGGTAACTTTACTTCGCCTAAGGATCTCCTAATTTCTGAATAACATCAGCTCGATTGTATTTGATTGTGAGTAGCTTGATGTCCATACGATGATGAAATATGTGTCGATTTTTGTGAGTAGAAAATTAGATTAAATATATTTTCGGTCCATAACCTAAAAAAATCTAGGGCGGTAGCATCATGTTACGGTTCACTCTTTCCTCTAAAATGGTTGAGGAGAGCGATGACAGGCACATGCGTCAACTCGTGAAAAAAACTGGTCTGCACAGTGTATGCATGCAAATACAGAAATAAGTATTTGTGATACTTTTTTGTATAATATTATGTGAAACATTTAATTATTAAATCATTAATTAGACAAATGCTATTCTAGAATATGTTACTAACTGAAAAACAATTGAACAACAAAAACACCCCGAGTACTGGTTATGATGGTATAACAACTAAAGTAATTAAATATGTAGGAAATATTATATCTCCAGTCCATAAATAACCTGTGCATAGAGTGCGGTGCCTATCCAGATAAATTAAAATTGACTGTTATTAAACCGCTCTTCAAAAGACAGGATAGAGAAATCATGAATAACTATAGGCCAATTGTACCTGTATTTTCAAAAATATTTGAGAAATTTAGTCACGCTAGCTTGTATTCATACATGGAAAAATATAATATTCTCGTTGAAGAACATGTAGGTTTTCGTAAAGACAAGTCCATTGATATTGCTGTTTACAATTTGTTAAAAACTGTTGTTACAGCACATGATAAAAAACTACCTGTGTATGCCATGTTTATGGACTTAAAAAAAGCATTTGACTACGTTGATCATGACATTTTAATCACTAAACTAGAGAAATACGGAGCGAGAGGAAACGGGCTGAATTTAATTAAATCGTATCTGTCTAATCGTATACAACAGACTCAAATCGTACAGGTATGTCCAAAATCAAAAACTGAAATGATGCATTTGTCCTCTCCAAGTTTGGTGAATTGTGTCAGGGAAGTATAGTGGCACCATTATGCTTCATCTTCTATGTAAATGATTTACCCGATATATTTAATCTATTGAACACCCAATGGTTTTATTTGCGGACGATAGTACGACTATTTTTGTAGGTGATAAAAATAAATCCATAGAATTAGAAAAAAAAATTGGCTTTAAATATTATAATTGAATGGTTGAAAATGACTAATTAATTTTGACAAAACTTGTATTATGACATTTAATAAATTTAAACAATTGACATCGCAAATAACCTACTTAAACAACGACATCAAAGAAATATCAGCTACTGAATTTCTAAGGCTTTACATTGATTCTGATTTAAAGTGGGACAAGCAAGCCGAATCTGTATGCTCTGGACTAGGCAGTTATTCATCTGCTTTACACATGCTAAGAAAACTTATAAATGAACAGGCTGCGCTTGCGTCGTATCATTCGTTTGTAACATCTACCTTACGTTACGGTTTTATATTCTGGGGTAACTGTACGGAAAGGGAAACTATATTTAAAACTCAAAAGAAATGTGTCAGATCTGTGTGTCATTTAAAAACGAGAGATTCTTGTAAGCCATATTTTAAGAAATTGTAAATACTGATATTTCCATGTCTCTACATATATGAGATAGCTTTATTTGTGAAGAAAAATTTACATTTGCTTAAATACATGTCGTCTAAACGCTATCAAAATATAATTAGTATACATAGTACCGCACTGTACAACAAAAGTGTTTTAGGAATGGGTCCAAAAATATATAACCATTTGCCAAAATCAGTGATGGATTCGGAGAGTGTACCTGCCTTTAAGGGAAAATTATTTAATTTTTTGACTACTAAAACTTATTATAAAATTGAAAATTGACGATTTTTTAAACGAGAGATTAATGGACTAATATTATTATTATTTTTATGAATTGTAAAACTTAAATCTATTAATTTCAATTTGCAATTTCAATTATATGACATTAGTTTCAAATTGTATTAAATATTGTATGCCTGTAAAAGGCCAGACTGTTATGTACTTTGCATATGTTTATTTTTAAGATCTTACTTACTGTTGCGCGGTTTTACAATCAATGCTTCAGATTTCTGTATTCTGAAGAAAACGCTGAAAAAAAAAAAAACGATTATTCCCTAATTCGCTGAGAATAAATTAACTTTTGTTTTATAGAACAGCCATTTGATATTCACGCAGATTTCAAGTCACGACATTAAAGTTGTTTGTTAAATTGTACAAGAGGTGATCATAAGAAATTGTCAGTTACCAATGAGGCTGTATAACTGTATCTGACCAAATCCTTTCCAACAGTTCCATTCCAAGCAGGTGTGCTTTACCAACTTTGACCACACCGCTTTTGTATATTCTTCTTGTAAAGTTCTTAGTTCTATTTAAAATTAGTACCTAATTTTTAGGACAATTTAAAATATCAAAAGAAAGGAAAGGTTCGTGTCTCTGAAGTTTTTTTAATGACGAATAGACTTGCTTTTGATCACCATCTCACCTGATGTTAAGTGAAGATACGATCAACGATGGAGCACGCTTGCCTAGAAGATACTAATTCACTCTCGACTTAAAGAATTCCTGATTATATCATTCAGGTAACGTTCCACCAAGCCTTAGCCGTTCGAACAATGAAAGTATAATCAAATCGTTTTGTACAGGTTTTTGGAACGTCAACCATGAAAAGATGACGCGTTTTCGAGCTTCTGGCCGTTTGATAGAATGATAGAACATGCAGATCTGATGCACATTTTCCGAAATGAATCCGATAAAAAACGGATAAACTAGCAACTTTGCGACGATGTTCAAGGCTATGAAGATTAACTTGAACAAGGAAGTCGTTGCAGATGAGTCTTTTTTAAGTTATAAAACAATCAAACAAATAAAAACGCTGAAGCCTGATCAAACTTAAATTACATTGTGCTTAAGTTTACGCTGTGCAAAGCTTACTTTATCGCTACACATAGATAACAAATAAAAAGTAACCAATTTTTTGCTCATACTAAAAATTGCTCACAATAAATGCCATGTAATATTTAGTTCTAATAATATTTAAAACAACTATAGGCTTTAGTATATACTTAATACCTTTTCCCTGCATTCAAATATCACAACCGTAATCACTAAGGTCATTCAGACCTTTATGATAATAAAGCCTACCTACTGCTACAATCGCTTTGAGTACCAGATAAATCTCCGGTCTCACGAAACAGACTGCTTTAATTACTGTAAATTTGCCTGATAATATAAATCTTTGTGTATCCGGCTGCTGGTGCCGTTGCGAGTATTGTCAGCATTGCTAATAAAGGTAATAAGTTAATGAGTGTATTTTGTACATTACAAATATTATATAAACATAATTAAATTATCTATATAAATAAAATTTAATTGCCTCATATATGATGAAAGACTATTTGTGTTCGTAACAGTCCGAACACAGAGTTTTTTTTTTATAAATTCGCCGTTATTCCTATTTGAAATTTTGGATAGTATCAAGTCACCAATACAAAGTGCGAAGTATTCAAAGCCGCTTGGGTCGCCAGTAAGTACATAAATAATCTATATAAAGGCGGCGATGTATCTACATTCGCCGTATAAAGGAGATTGCAGCAGTCAAAGGTTTCATTTCAATCAGAGATGTTGACGAACTTTTGGTCATGACTCAATATCGCACGCAAATTGGACATTATTAAATGTACAATATGAGTAAGTATGGATTTCTAAAATGTAGATAGAAACTTAGTGTGCATCAGAACTCTTGAAATCAGAAACATTAAAAATGTAACAAAAACTTAAGAGCTTGTGCTACAACTGGCGGCCTTATCGCTAAGCGTTTTCTTCCAGGCAACCATATGATGAAATGAAACAAAAAATATAACGGGAGATATCAAAAACACTTATTATACGAGTATATTAGGTACCTAAATATGTATGTACAATAATTAAATGTGTGTAAATATTACATCACATATCACATCATCAGCCATAGGAAGTCCACTGCTGGACATAGGCCTCCTCCTTGGGGTTTTGCCAATACTCGCCACGCTAGGCAGGCGGGTTGGCGAGCGCAGTTAGGTGTGATTGTTCAAGGAAGACGCTGCTGCCCATCTTCCGGATTACATCCCTTAGCCGACTCTTACGGCAACCACGGGTAGAGAGGGTGGGGTACTCTCATTCTTACGCCGGCACCACCACGGCAAAATATAATGTGTGTGTAAATAATGTGTGTAATGGGTGTGTAAATATGCATGAACACAATTTATAGAAGCAATATAAGAAAACCGACCAGTTTTTAATTTTTATAATGTATGGATTATTTTTCAATAAATAGATTATTCAATTTTATTTTTGTTCTACGTGTAATTTGCTTTTTGTTTCTATCAA
Source organism: Biston stratarius (assembly GCA_950106695.1). Taxonomy (NCBI): domain Eukaryota; kingdom Metazoa; phylum Arthropoda; class Insecta; order Lepidoptera; family Geometridae; genus Biston; species Biston stratarius. The sequence continues at coordinate 26,329,606 of OX467112.1, forward strand.
ATTTTAATTTTAATTTACTATAGTAATATCATAAAAATACAATAAAATAAGATCTTTTATCACATTAGTTTACCCATACTGCAATAGTTTAGTTTTTTTTTTTACAAAAAGTTGGACTAGAAATTTCTTAACGCCCAACTCATTCAAAATGCAGAACAACGTGACGAAATAGTTATGACATTTTTAATGAATACACCTCGTTTGATTGCGTGAAATTGAATATTTTATATAAACTGCATTATGTATTTGGTCAGCCAACATTAAGCAACGAATAAACATATAATTGCAGAATCTAGGTGAAACGTGCTGCAGTTAGTGGAAATTCAGAGTTATTGATACTATTCTATGCTAATATGGTGAGTGCTTGGTGTTTTTCTGGTCTCAATTTAATGTAATAGAGTTAGTTTCTATGCTGATTATACGACAATTATTTATTATCCTAACTAATAAGCAGTTTTTTTATTGACTAAATAAATAAAAAAGGATTAGGCACATGCTTACATTTTATCAAGATTACGGAAGAACGAGTGTGTAACTTCGTGGATCTCTGTCCCCCACACTATAGAATAGGATGACCTATATTGTGAACTGACGTTTACACTCCGATTAAATTGTAAGTAATATATTGGATTGCCATCCAACGTGGCAATGCTGCCAGCATTCTGGCCACATATCCCTCATCTGACGGCCTTTTTATTTAATTTTAAGTTAGTTTAGTTTTCTCTAGATGTTTTAAAATAAAGCCCTTGGATTACATTTATGCAGTGTAGTGTGCACTGTTTTGCGTAAGTAACTAACATGAATTAACATAGTTATCATTAGGGCATCTGATTCTATTCATAAACATCTTGTTTTTATTTCAAATGTTTTTTAAAAACAAATTAGTTCTTGCAAACACATAAAATAAAAAAAAAATTGTTGCTTTTGAAAGATGTAAACATACCCTGGTAAAAATAATATAATTCTGAAATTACAGGGCTGTCGAGACTAACCATCGGAAGTCTTAAAGTAATGAGTGTCAAAGCAACGATGCTCTGGACTTTGTTTTGCTACTCAAAGTTCTATGTATCGCTGCAATGGTCATGAACATGCGTTATCTCTTAACATCAGGAGAGAGTATCGATCGTCTCATTACTATTAAATAAACAAAAAATAAAAATAAAGTAAAGAAGAAGGTTCAAGGCATCACTGCCTTGGCGCTTCTTACTTTGAAATATTTAATGGTCAGTCTTATTCCTTCTGTATTTTGTTAAAGAATCGTATTTTGAATAAAATATGTCGAAATAATTGTAGAGTTTGTATAGTTTAGAGTTGAGTCGTTTGCGTTAGTCTAAAGCTTTTGCTCGAATATGAACATAGTTTCTAACGTGTATTATCTTGAATCATCGCGTAATAAAACCAAGATATAGTTTATCTAACCCGTCTAACATAAAAAAAGATTTTACTGTGATAACAATTTTTGAAGGTGCAAATTGTGGTTGTGATATAAGAACTACAAGTTTTTGCACATAATATTATGCAAAAAAAATCGTCCAAAATATTTGCCAGCTCGGTTCTGCGAAAACGCAAGTGAACATTATGCGTTTAACAGGCAGGCGTATTGTTCCAGCGCTAGCCGCCATCTCATACGCAACTTTCTCGCCACCTTTTACGTAACCGTTGCTACACTTTTTTGGTTGATTCCGCTTTTAACCGGCCTTGGTACGATTCGAGCGGGCGACACGAAAGTCAAGAAATCATATTTGACGAAACACAAAACTATATTAACATTATCTCCCGTTTAGTTACGGGTTATGAAACGCTATTTCTAGATTTCTTCGGGTGTTGTTTCGGTGCAACGGTTTAGTGCATCTGCGCAATCCGTCCTCGGTCACGGCGACTTTAATTCAGTGTCGATTTAATATCGGCTATTTTTTTTTTTATATTACCTGATCACAATGACAAAGGTACAAAGGGTTTCCCAAGACTCTTATATTATGCGCCGAAGGACAACTGGACGTAGCCAATAAAAAGTGGGGAAACCAACATGACAAAATCGACGTGGCGCCGTAAATTTCGTGGATATATATTAAAAGCAAAGGTATTGTCGCAGATTAAACAAGGACAGCTCTGTTGGCTTATTGGTAAAATATCTGCTTTAAGAGCTGTATGGCGTGGGTTCGATTTTCACCCAGGACAAATGTTTGTTCTGAATTTATTGTAAGTATGCATTTAAAACAAAAAAAAAGTATTTTTGTATTCTATCAGTTATCTGACTGCCATAGTACAAGCTTTGTACTTAGTTTGGGTCTTTCAATCTTTATTTATTCATGGATCGAAATATTATGTAAAATTTATGGAAACAGTAACTATTTAAAGTAGTTTTATCAAATTTGGTTAGGCAGGAATGGAAATAAGGGCAGTGAAAGTGAGTCTTAATATGTATCATAAAGAGCTCCTTAAACGTACATCTGGGTCGCAAAACTTAAGTACAGTTACTCGTCCCGTACTAGCAGCGTGTAAAAACCATTTTGGTGCAAAAATTCAGATTTTCGTAATGTTAGGTTTAGACTTAGACGAAACGTTAATTAAATGTTTTTGCTCTTGAGTCTCTCCACCGGTAGGTTCTCATTAATTTACTCGATAGTTTTTCCGACTTTGACCTCTATTTATCCTGAAATACAGTCATCACAAAAACACACACAAACAATCTACCTACTTCTGTATCTGCTTCTTACTCATTGAGCATCTAAGAAATGATTATAAACCTCAAATAAATTTACTATAATTCTGATTAATTTTCTACAAACTATCTTCTTCACTACCGCTTAGTAGATTCAAGCGAGGGAGTAATTTTGTAAATTCAGTCACTATTACCGAGAGAAGGAACTTATCACTACCGCCATACTTAAATCGTACCCAATTACCTCGCTCGCCACACTCAATTGTGAAATCACTTGGAATAAACGCAGAATGCTACAATTTTCTTTTAAATTAGGCATGTCGGTTATGTGGCAGGTGTTTTGCATATTTCCGCTTGATTTACATAAAAAAGTTTACAAGTTTTTTTAAATTCTAAGTTGATTATCGAAGCTCATATTGATTCAACATTTTTTAAATTAAATAAATTAGGCATTTAAACTTGTAATTTATGTAAGTACCTAATTAAAATATTTATTTTTGTCACTTTTTTATGTTTGATGAGTTTTGATTTTAATTTACCAGCTTGAGGCGTTGAATCCATCGAGAAACGTGCTAAGAAACTCATTAGCAATGATGCGCTTGTTCGGAAAAAGCTCCAAAGCCCTGAACGTCGTAGCAAAGTGGCTTATTTGTCGGTTTTCTACCGGATACACTTTGGAGAATGCGCTTCAGATCTGCATAACCTAATTCCATCTTGCCCATTCTACTATCGGACAACCAAGAGCTCTAAGAAGCGACACCGCTTAATGGTCGATATTCCAAAACACTTAATCTAAGCGGTTTGAACTTACGTTTATTGTGCAAACTGCTAGATAATGGAATTTGCTGCCCGAGTGTGTTCCCTGATGGTTACAATAAGGGTGCCTTCAAGTCGCGAGTGAATCGGTTTCTTCTAGGCGAGAAACCGTAGACCGCATTTTCGGTTAACATCTGGCGAGTTGGCGGTCAAACGCAAGCCAACTAGTAATAAAAAAAAATGCATGATGTGCTTCCTTGAAAAAAAAACAACACATTTAGTAAATAATTTGGTGTATTCAATATTGTTGCTAATGTGCAGCCTCTGGCTTAAATAAAAAACAATAAAAAAGTAAAAATTGACATTTGATTACCACCATTATAGTGGTAAGGTATTTTCTAGTATTCGCTCTAGTACCATATATACTATGGTAGCACCATAGTATGGTTTCCTCACGATTTTTTCCTTCACCGGCAGCTCAAGCTCATTGTTGGGGTTTAAGCCCACAACTTTCGGCGTGTGAACCGACCGCGCTAACCACTGAGCAATCATCGCTACAAAATTGTTTCAAAATCAAAATCAATAAGTCATTTATTCAGTTTAGGCCCTGGTAAGGCAGTAATGAACGTTAAGTTACATGTTTGAATCTACCACCGGCTCGTAATTACACTTCAACTGAGAAGACTCCGGCAAGAAACTCAGCAAGGCATTTTTTTTGTGGATCTTTCTTTTTGTATTAAGTTACAGTCTAAAATAGGTATAATCCAACATTTTTTTTGTCTAAAATAGGTATAATCCAACAATTAAAATTAGTCAGTTCATGGGACGTTCTAAAATCAACTACTAGCTTGAGAATACCTCGGAGATCAAGCACTTTACTGAACTTTATTACATTGTCAACGCGTTTATTTTCTACTGATCTAAAAGGCTAACACCAGCCTCTAATAGCCACTTAATTCAACGTTCATGTTAAAGAAGGGCAAAGGTTCAAACCCCAACAATAAGTTTGAGCTGCTGATGAAGGAAAACATCGTGATGAAACCATAACATGGTAGTAGAGTACTTTCTAGTACACGACAGGACTACACGACTATTTACTACCTTCAAGTTACAAATTTGCCTTTTATTAACCGACTTCAAAAAAGAGGAGGTTCTATGTTCGACTGTATGTATTTTTTTTTATGTATGTTCACCGATTTCTGCTCCATTTGTGGACCGAAGCTCAATTTTTTTTTTAATTTGCATCTACCACACTCAAGAGTCAGATCCTTCCAGATTAGATGTGTTCACCATCTTCGACCACATTGTCGCTTAACGTCAGGTGAGCTGTGGTCAAACACCTACACTGTCAAACATAAAAAGGCCATGAACTGACGTTATCTTTTTCCTATCAGAAGTACGTTTCGTACGTCATATTACATTTAAATTAAAAAAAATAACAACAAAAGTTGTACACTTAGGCTTTTTTCAAGCGGTAACTGTAGGTACTGCTAGAAAGTAACCATAGCAAGGCCGCTTGGAGGTCAGCCGGATGTTTAAAAAAATTAATGGGCATATTTTATAACTATAACCCCGGTCGGCCTATTTACGACAAAACGGCAACGCATTTTTGGTTGTAAAGAACATTCTCGAAACTTTTTGTTGCTATGCCATGAATAGAGATGATTTTGTTAGAAAGTAGGCTAGGTTAAGTTTGTTAAATATATTAACTCTTTATGGTTCTTGTTAACACACAAAGAAATAAATAAGATAACAATAAGTGTAACAAGTGACACACAAAGAAAAAAAAAAAAAAAATGATAAGTGACGGACATCAGACGGTTATTTTTCAGGAAACATAAAGAAAATTCAAAGAATAGATAAAGGACAAGAAATGCATTACCTTTGTTTTTATATCTTGTGTATAATTAGATCTGCAAACTATTTTGGAATATCTGTTTTTTTTTTCTTTTTTATGGTAGGCAAGTTATGTGTTTTTTATTACAAATAGGCTTGCGTTTGACCATCTCGCCTGATGTTAAGTGAAGATGCGGGCTACGGTGGAGCACGCTCGCCTAGAAGAAACCGATTTACTCGTGACTTGAAGGCACGCAGATTGTATCTATCAGGGAACACTCACTCGGGTAGCAAAATTTTATTATTTAGCGGTTCGTATAATGAAGGTAGATTTGAACCATTATTAAACACAGTCGCTGTCTGCATCTGTTTCTCCGCTTATTCCGCTTTAGGAGACTAAATCACGCAACGGATTTTGATACGATTTCCACTTTAATTTAGAGAATTTCATCCGGTAGGTATGTGTTGTTTATATGTTCCAGCGAAGCCTGATTCTCTACTACATATTAAATTAAAATTAACTACCTAATCGAAAAGGCAGCAATCAATGAGAATAGTTTCCTATTTTCCCTATTGCCATATTGTATGGCAATTAATTATAATTATTCGTTTTAACAAACTGTTTTTTTTTTCTTCGATTTGACCTATTTTTAATAGCTCAATGACTAGCATGTAATGTATTTACCCAAATCAATTACCGACCGCCAAACGTATCTATCAGCGTATTGATTTTCCGGCTTAAAACAAATTGATACCTCAATTGCTAACATGTAATAATGTTCGCACTTTAATTATGGGAACGGACCTACTTAGGTACGACATTATTTATACCTACACGCATTTAAATTGATTCCTTGTCAAAGTGAAGTGAAGTGAACTTGTAATGTAAATCTAGAGGTAATTATTTTTAATAATTGACTTATTTCAAATAGAACTTTTATGGTATGGTATCGCTATATCGAAGCCGTGTATTTCGCGTTGCAGGGACGGTTTACGATATCTAGGACTTATGACCTAGGTCTAGGTTATAAGGGCTAATTATGTTTACTATTTATGTTTCCATTCCTATCTAACCAAATTTGAAATTATTCTGCCAATGCTTCTTTAGATACTATTTCCATAAATTAACTTGAGGTCGTCATTTAATATATTATAGAGAGATTTTATTGGTATACATCTCGCTTCCATTTCTAGTATAAATTAACCACAAAACCATTTACGAACAAATCTTTTGTTAGGTCATAATATCTATTAAGTTTAGTAGCCAATAAAGTCAGTTTTCATAATTTAAATGTCAAATTAAAACTTCTTGAGGTCGTAGATCAATTTTGACAATCTTAATACCTACTACTATACTATGCTTAATGTAATTTTATTAAGATAAAGTCCAATACAAGTTGAAAGAAATTAAATTTAGTTTTACACATATGATCGATTACTAAGCGTGACACACTCATTTGTTTAGAAGGGCGTGTTAATGCGTTAACTAAAGTCAATTATCGACTACAAATACGATTTATATTATCTAGAACATTGTTAATTATTTATCTTAGTATTATTTTAGTTATTTGATATGTTAGGTCCAGATCAGTAGCTCCCAAAGTTGACTGAATCACGATCCACTAAATAAAAACTTTCAAATTCGGGATTCGGGACTCACTGCTTGGTTGTCATGAATATAAAAGGGGCATTTTTCAACAAGATTAGTAATAACTTCAATTTTAGTTACTTTTAATCGTAATGAGTTTAATACGTCCAATTTACCCGGTTGATCTTATTTTTCAAGGCTCCCTCAATATTTTCTTGCGACCCACTGGTGGGTCGCGACCCATACTTTGGGAATTGCTGGTCTTTGGTCTTTTACCTATCGAGTGGTGTAATTAAATTTTAGATGTAGATTATACATAGCTGCAACACGAAACTATCCCCTGATTGCATTGCCATAACACAGATTAATTCCTAGCATGGGTAACAATGCTAGTCTATAAATTATACTTTTGAACAGCACTTATGTATATTTTTTATTAAACAATGTAATTGCCAAATAAATTTAAATATCATCAGATTTCTGAATGGCCTGCCACTGTGAAAGAAAATTAAAACATGTTGGTATATAAAGACGAAGCAACAAATTTTTTTGGTTATCTGTTCCGGTAATCAAGGTAAAAGTAAAAGTTGAATGGACAGACCGATGACAGACGCACAACCTTTGAGCATAAATAACTAGGTAGGTTACATTATATACTCAAAACACACGACGATAACTTAAGTTGTGTGAAGGTCAATCAAAAAAGTAATGTCCAGGCAAAAAATAACGTAATTTTTTATGTGATTTGATTTAATGTTTACGTTTAGTTCGAGTCATTAGTTTACAAGTGGACCTTTGTAAATGCCTACATTAATTAATAAAATATTACAATTAACATATATAACTAGTGTTAATTTTAGACAGCATGTAAACCAGCAGTGACCTACAACATGTAAAATTTATGTCCTGTTCCGTAGAAAAATAAAAACGCCTGTCACTTTGTTTTTTACTCGACTGCACAAAATAGAAGGCTGTTATTTTATTCGTCTGAACAAGTTATTTTTAATGGTTGACAAGCTAGGTCTTTCTTCACAGCTCACCTGATTTTAAGTGACGGTGTGGTCGAAGATGGTAAACACACTAGCCTGGAATGGAACTGGCTCTCAAGTACAGCTGTCGGAACACACCGTTAAGTGCTTGGCGGCAGATTTTTAACTTGGAGGTGGTAGTAAGCCAGCCGAGGACTAGAAAATACCCTACCACCATGGTTTCTTCACGATGTTTTTCTTCACTAGCAGCTCAAGCTCATTGTTGGAGTTTAAGCCCTCACCCTTCAGCACGTGAACCGACTGCGCTCACCACTGGGCTATCATCGCTACAAAATAATCTATATTCTCTATAATATATATTTCATAGGTGACCCTGAAGTAATGTCTTAAGCAATCAATTCTATGTTTTGCCTCAAATTGATTAATGGAGCGATAACCTAAGTCTTTATAACGCCCACCCTTTTACCCTACAAACAAGTATATGTTCACTAGTGTCTCCGAGTCATATTTTGTACAAGGTAATTTATAAAGTATCAAAGTAATGCGCGCCAAAGGAGCGATACCCTGGACTTTGTTTTAATACTGAAAGTTCTGTGTATCGCTGCATTGGTCATGGACGGTCGTTATCTCTTGCCATCAGGAGAGCGTCTCGTTTCTCTCATCAGTTTTACATTTTTAAAAACATACATATACAATCACATTTCCCCGTACCTAAGTGTACGCAGAGACTATATCTTTTCTCTTGTTACTTAAATTTTGGTTATTGAAATATGTTATACTACCTATAAATTATATTATCGTTAGTTGAGATTGAATAATTAGCGATAGTTTGCACTTACGGTCAACAACTCAAAGTTTATGTGTTACAATAACGTTTCTGTCAGAAATAATGTCACAACATCGTTAATTTTGTAAGTATATACGAGTATAGTAATATTGGGCGAGGGGTGCGAAGAATCCCCGGGTTACCGCAGTAGGCCGCCAAACCTCACTGACGCTGGCTGCGTTTAATGGACGAACGATTAGGCATGATGATGGGCTCGCGCAGTTGGAAGAAGAACCGGGGCACATAAGATGGCACATTCTCGGATTATGTGAAGTCCGAAGACAGGGATACTGTAACCTTAGAATCGGGACATCTTATGTATCACAGGGAGGGAGACCAGCTGTCTCAAGGTGGTGTCGGGTTTCTGGTCCATAAAACCCTCTGTAACAACGTTTTGAAAATCGCAAGTATCCCACAAAGTCTAAAGACAAAAGTCTTCAATCAGTGCGTTCTACCTGTCATGACCTACGGAGTCGAAACGTGGACACTCACAGAGGGAATGGTCCGTAAGTTCAAAGTCGCTCAGCGAGCTATGGAAAGAGCTATGCTTGGCATTTCTCTGAGGGATCGTATCCGGAACGAAGTAAGAGAACAAAAGTCACAGACATAGCTCAGCGTATTAGCAAGCTGAAGTGGCAATGGGCTGGACATATCTGTCGCAGAACCGATAACCGCTGGGGTAGACGTGCTCTGGAGTGGAGACCGCGAATTGGCAAACGTAGCGTAGGACGCCCTGAGACTCGATGGAGTCCTTCATCAAGTATTTCGTGCCTTCTTAGTAAATCTTTCAGTCTATGTTTTAAAATGTAAGGGTACTTTACTAGAAGCTTCTACGGAGTTTTGCAAACAACTTGATAAGTCAGGCCCCGCCACATTATATCCCTTGCCTGCAATTCGTGCGTGATAATTTAGTTATAGCTGTAATACCTAAATCATAGAATACATAATTTTTTTTTAATTTCTAAACTTTAACTCATGGTACTTTTTTTCAAAATAGTGGAAAATCTTACAGTTTCCGCCATAAATCCATATAGTTTCAGCTAGTACCTTTTCTATCGATAGTAAGAGGTACGAGTGGTTTATTGATGCTGCGACGAGTTACTCGACCTGAACTAGGGTTAATTTTACGAAATGAAGGAATGTCGCATAAATTCGTGCGCGTTACATTAAACTATGCTTTGCAAGACGGACCATCATTAGGGCTGTTAACTATTAAGATATCATAATATTTAAAAAGGTACACTTACATAGACATTAGTTACTTTGTAACTAATAGGTATGCTTACTAATTTTTTTGTAGTCACTTTATTCCGTCAGCGATGCTTTTCTTGCTTTTTCCTTTATTTTTGGCATCACACTTTGCGTATTTTGACGATGTAAATAATTTCTATAATTATCAATAAGTAAATTTTCAAGTATCTACCTATTTCATGATGATCAATTGAAATAAGTCTAGGTCACAGTCAAAGTCACACAGGGTAAGTCAAGTCCGGTCCTGCCCTAGTGGTAAGTTTTCTATAAGATTTGATGGAGTTTTCGAAGTAACACGAGAAGTTGTAGTTCATTAAATTTATCACTCTCCCACACGTTAATCAGCAATTTATGAATAAAATACCACTACTGTTATATACACTATTCTAATACTCATAATACTCGAAAGGCGCAAGTTTTGGAATATAATGCAACGATATGGTTCTACCAAAACTATTATTCTTATTCTACCATTTCATTATCATCAGCTCATCGAAGTACACTGCTGGACTTAGGCCTCTTCTAAAATACGCCATTCAACCACATTTTTAGCTTTTTGCTTTTTTTCTTTCGAGTCTCAAGGCGTCTTACGCTACTTTTGCCAATGCACGGTCTCCTCTCCACTTCATTCTGCCATTTGCAGCAAAGCAAATTCGCTGTTCAATGATATATAATTATTCATGCCAGCGTTGGGTAAGTACCTCTTATTAAATCTTTATCAAATGTTGCCAAAAACAATAGAAAGTAAAGGCGATAAAAAACAAAAGTTATTTTTTGGATTTACATTACGTATGCCTTTGTATTTATGAATTTCGCCATTTTATGATGTGGCAACCCTATAGCCTACCAACGGACTATTGCTTCTAATTTTCCCACGGAATGACAAAACGCATTATGCTCTCTTTACACACTATACTGTGGTATTGTTTGTTCTATAGAAATTAGATCTTATCAATTGAAACATGCTGGTTCGGTGCCACTCTACGTCATTGTATTCAAATATTATGAAGTCACTTTTGGTTTTATAACGTTATGTCAGTTGAGTTGAATTCCAGGGATATTTAGTTGACGTGTATTTTAAAAAACAAAAAGAGAAAACAAGGCATAACAATTGATAACCAATTGAAAATAATAATTGAATTGATAATAATAATTATGAAATATCTAAATATCTAGATGCAAATTGACTATAAGTTTTTCAAAAGGAAGTATCAAACCGTTATAAAACCATACGATCTGCGTACGAGTATGTGAGAATATTAAAATCGCGTGATACCATTCTGCCAACCGGCATGAAATAATTTCACTGAAAGTACGTTAATGCAATAAGAAATTTACATTTTTGTCACAATAACAAGTCAAGGTAGTATTGTTGAATAAATGATAAAATATTAAATGTTTACTGTGACAAGATTCTACGATTCAAGTTCAATTTCCCCAGTACAAGATAATAAGACCTGTGTAAAACCAGTTACGTCACATTTGAACGATTATTTATTTGTGAGTGATTGGCGCAATTATGTAAGTGCAAGGTAAGTCGATTGTAAAAAATGTATCAGGCCTGTCGATTTTGGGTCTCTTATGAAGGCCTTTGTTACATTTATCATTTATTAAGCTTGCATTTCAGAGAACTTGGGTGCGGCATTTAAAATTCCAAACATATTTAACGCACGCGAATCGAGCTGTCATTTCTTAATTCAATTTTTTGCATGAAAAAAGGACCGTCTGCAAAATAATTATACTTTGAAGTGTATTTTTATTTATATACATGGGCTATGTAAATTAAATCGATTTTTATTTATTTTGGCAAAGCACTCTGTAACATTTTAAAAGAGTCATTCTATGTTAAAAAAATCAAGTGAAGTAAAGTTAAGTCTCAATTAAAGTCTAAACAAAGTAAGTCACGGTCAAGTCCGGTCATTTTGTAATAAGAGCCACAGTTTGCATTTCAACACCGTAGACAAGAATTGAATAAAGCATGCGTTATTTTATCATGAATAGGTATATATTATTTTAAGTTTTTAGCTAGATTTTTAATATGGAAGTACCAAAAATGATTTACTTAGTGAAAACTTTTAGCTTAGAACTTTTTTAGCGAAATTACAGGGCTCTTGAGACTAACCATCGAAGGTCTCAGACTTTGTTTTACTACTCAAAGTTCCGTGTATTGCTGCAGTGGTCATGGTCAGGCGTTATCTCTTACCGACAGGAGAGTTTACTTTGATACTTTCCATGGTTATTCTAAACAGCCTTTAATTTCGGTAGCTGCAGTACCTACCCTTCAAATCGGAACACAGATATGTTTACACACTACTGCTTTACTACTTGGCGGTAGAATATGTAGTATTGCGGTGGTAGCCTAGACGACCTAAGGAGATTTACCACCAAGTAAATGCTACTCAAAGTTCTGTGTACCGCTGCCATAGTCATGGACATGCGTTATCCATGCGTTATCACCAAGAGGGCGCCTCGTTCGTCTCAATACCTTTATTTAAAAAATATAGTTATTTTTTTAATAAATTGATATGTCTCAGATTAAATTTATTATAATGATTTGTAGCTGTGAGTTTCCGCCATATATGTTTATACTAACACCGTAATTCATCAATTTATGTGAGCTATTAATATATCAAAAAGCGACAAACAAAAGGCGGGAACGCGGATAAGTTTAGCCTTCAAGCAGTTACCAAAGCGGCCCATATCGATCTTATCATGGAAATAGGAAGTAGATTAAGTAGGCATGTTGAATTCATATTTTATTAGTTTTATAAAAACTCATATACTCAATTAATTTAATACTTACAATTAAAATGTTTATCTATATTTTATAAAATACAATGCAGATTTATTATTTAAAGTTTTTTTTGTGGCTGAGTCAAATACCTTGCCTAGGTATTAGACTATAGTTCATGTGATGATAAAGTTGTGTGGTCTTAGATGACAAACACATCTAGCTCGGAATGAAACTGGCTTTCTAGTAAGGCTGCCGGAACACACCGTTGAGTACCAGTACACCGTAGGAGTTGGGCGGCAGATTAACTTGACGGTGGTAGCGCTTGGAGCCGAGTACTAGAAAGCAGAATTGCGTATATCATAACTAACCATACGTCCCAGTTTAAACGGGACTGTCCCTTTTTCACTGCTCTGTCCCGATGTTCCCAAAGAAAACTTTGGGACGCCAAGATATCTAAATATACAAAAGGCAATTAAGGTCTTATCATTAATTATTATACATAAGAAATTTTAGCGAAACTTGAAATATTGGAAATATCTAAACATTTTGTAAGAAACTCCACACAAACTATACACTAACAATCTGAATAATGCAAACTTAAGTATTCTGATATTTTTAGTCTGTCTGAAACAAACAGACTCGTAGAACAAGTATCCTCGTTAATAAATAAATTGTAGGCTGAAAAACCTCAGTTGCAGATATCAAAAACTATATTGAAAACGAAAGAGAACTTTATTACAATGTCTGTACAATTTTGAAAGTTCCGTTGTGCCAATCTTGTTCAGGTTCGACCCGCGATTCTAATACTTACTTAACTTAAAATCATCGAAAACTGAAATACGTGACCCTAGCAGAATTCACAATTGTGATGGCAAAATTGAAGAAAAAAGTATTTCACTTTTTTAATTTTATCAAAAACTAGACCGCGTAAAACCTTATGATGAAATGCAGCATTTGAATAAAAAATCGTGAATAAATAATTATGAATACATTTACTTTTTGGTGTAAATAGAAAGCGGCCTAGTGAATGTTTAGTAAGTGTAACATCAAATGCTATTTTGAAATAAATTATGTAATTGCAAAGTTGCTAAGAAAATCTTTCATTAAATAAATGGTTTGAATAGATAATCTTATAAATTTAAAAAATGATAAAAAAATCGATAAAATTTATATGGGACCTCTGAAATATGATCTACAAAACAAAAAAAAGAATCATCAAAATCAATTCTTAATTGGCGGAATGATCGTGTAACATACATTTAAAAAAAAAGTCAAATTAAGAATCTCCTCCTTTTTTGAATTCAGTTTAAAACTATATATTTGACTATCCTGTAGTTGGTAGTAGCTATGCTTCGTGAGCTTGTAGGTTGTGGGTTTGGTTAGGATTAACGTTAATAAATAAATATCGTGGGACATTATACACAACCCACGCCCTACAGATAAAGCAGATATACTATCGATGAGCCAACAGGGTTGTCATCGGGCACATTGTTCTTTTATCCGACTGTTCTAAGCATATTATAATATAGTACCTGGATGACCGAGCTTTGCTCGAGTGAAAACACGGATAAAAGACGTTTTCGACCGAACTTTGCTCGGGTGAAAACAAGGATAAAATGACGTTTTCTAAAAATGAAACCTAACTAGATCGATTTATCAATAGATATTTATATTTATATATATATATATAATCTGGATCTCGGAAACGGCTCCAACGATTTTCATGAAATTTAGTATGCAGGGGGTTTCGGGGGTGATAAATCGATCTAGTTAGGTTAGTTAGTTATATATATATATACAAGAATTGCTCGTTTAAAGATATAGATAGATAGATAATAAGTATGTATTTATTAAAGAACAGAAAATATTATAAACAGTTATTTTACCAGCTATCTGGTTACCAAAGTACCTACACACGTATGCGGTAATATGTGAAAAACATCATCCTCCAATCATTATTATCTCATCATTTTTAATTTCAATTTGCTTTATTCTTGATATAAATTAAATAATAATGTATGTAATATAGACGTATGTGATCTGAAATAAATGAATATTATTATTATTATTATTAAGCTAGAAGTTTTTAGTATAGATAATTTATTACAAAAACGTTAACATAGTTTTTTTAATGCGGCAGTATTATCGATTCTTTTGCTGTCTTTTTGTGATATCGCCTGTATCAAACCTATTGTATAATAGCGTGTCGTCATTTGAATTAAGCAAATTTAAAAAGTGAAAGATTAAATTTACGATTTGTAATTGCTACATACAACTAAAATTTTAAACACGGCTTATTAAAGTTTTCAACGTAAACCTAAAATTTCGTTACGCAAGTTTTTAAATTAACGACGCCCAAATGTAAATTAAAATCTATAGAGAAATCAAGTATTACCAATTTTGTACATACCTTCCGGTTTCATCATCATCTGTTTCATTAATTTTGATGTCGATTTGGCTCCCCCCGCTCCTTTTTTCTACCGGACGGCCAGACGAACGTGACTGAAGTGTAACCCGTACATGGTAGACGTTCCCCATGTGCGCATTAAGCGCTTCAAATCCACATTCTTTATTCGCACAGCGAGGATGTGGAACTCTTTGTCGGAAAAGTACAATATAAGTGTCTTCAAATCAAGAGTAAACAGGTTCCTTTTAGGTAAGCGTGTTCCTTGCTAGACCACATAGTTGCTTAACATCAGGCAGGATGTGGCCAAACGCAAACCTATTCCGTATAAAAAAAAATAGAATGATCTATGGGATCAATTTGAAAGTAAATACTTGCAAATAAGAAAAATATTTTCCAAATTGGTTTTAAGAGCTCTGAGGTAACAAACAAAAAGAAATACAACAGAATTGACAACTTCCTTCTTTTTTGAGTCGGTTAAAAATATAATTGAAGGGGCCTTATGGAAACCAATGCAGCTTATCCGTGACAAACGGTAGCCATGCTGAAATGGGCCAATTAGGCATAATTTGGTATGTTTTTTAATTTGTTAGTCTGTATTTTGTCCAATATTTTTTTTTCTTTCTTCATCTATTTAATCTTTAGACGGGTGAAAATTTAGTAATTATTTACTGCAACTTCGTTATCAACTAATCTGATAGTTTACCTACTCTAGCAGATGTTTGTCTTAGCCACTTATGGCGAAGATTGGGTGGTCTGTCTCCATTCATGTTTTGAAGTGACGAAACTGGTTTAGTAGGGTTACCATACATCAGTGACAGTTTTGATATGTAATGACAGTGACAGCTCTGATATGTCAATACATATCAGGACTTACACCGTTGAGGGTTTATGGCGGGAACGCGGAAAAGTCGTGTCGCCGTATTATATTACTTGAGTTTTATCGTGTGTTTATGTATTAAAATGTGGTGTTTCATTCAAAAGTGCCGAATTCTAAGCGTAAGTGTGGGAATGTGATAATTATAACGTGGTACAACATGAGTTTTCTGTGTTGTTTTTAAATCTCTTTTGAAATTTGTAGTAATGTCGCCACTACTTTACTAAGGCGTGACTGGACCATGACCTACTTTATGTGACTTTGGCTGTAGTCATAGTCTAAGTCAGATTTACTTAGCATGATTATTTATAATATACGCGAAGATATTAAAATATTTGACACTAGCAAATGCACAAATAAAATTAAGGCCTTAGCAGGAGTCTTGTGTAATAAGAATAGGGTTCACAATCGCTATTGAAACACCGCATCGTACGTTAGAAAGAAAAGCCTACATATCTACTCACAACCGTCTGAACGAAACGCTTGCGCGTGTTAGGTTTGAAGAGCACCATCTAAGTAAATTTTAAGTACTAAATTATTAACTACTAATAAATAATAATAAAATGAAAATGAAATAATGTTCGTTGATAAGTTTTTATTTTAAATGTTCATTGTAAAAGTGATGAAACGAACGCTCTCCTGATGGTAAGAGATAAAGTTGTCTATGATCATTGTAGCGATACACAGAACTTTGAATAACAAAACAAAGTCCAGGGCATCGCTGATTTGGTGCTCATTACTTTGAGATGAAGATGGTTAGTTTCAATAGCCCAGTACTTTCGCTAGCTGCAGTACCCTTCAAATCAGAACACAGTAATGTTTACACACTACTGCTTGGCGGCAGAATATCTGGTACTACGGTGGTACCTACCTAGATGACCTCCTGCTAAGGAATTCTACCACCAAGTAAAACTACCGTGCATTCCGCAAGTACTATATAAAATTAAAAATATTTATCACACATACATTCACGCAACGCTTTTACAGTACCATAAACATGCTGTCGATATACAAATATTTTATTGATAACACCAATGTTACAAATTGATTCCGTAATATCATTACAAATACGACTATATCATTGAAATAATTTTAAAACACGGATTTCATGTCAATATAGTCAAAATAAAGTATGTCAATACAAACATGTCAATATAAAAAATATTGTTAATATAAAAATGCTGTTAATATTAATAGTCAATATACGAATAAGTAGATATAGCCACACCTAACAAAACTCCATAAAACTTCAAGATACCATACCCAACAATAATCTAGCTAAATATGGTTACCCTAATCATAGGGCACATTGGCACATAATGTTGACAGCTCAATTAATTTTTGCAATGTCAACTTCGCTGCTTGTGAAACGGTTAATGATACAGTTGGTGATACGGATAGAGCTCGTTAAAGTAGTAAAGTGATTCAAATAATAATTTTAATCAGTCGGTTAAATACATACTAATTTACGTAAGTAGATGCGTAACACTTTACGCTCTGTTTCATTTAAAACTACGGTAGTAATTTTCGAATGATATTGGAAATAGTGTGTGACCAAATTGAATTAGTAGTTGACCGATAAAAACGTACGAGTTTTAAAATTTGTTAACAATGATGATGTTTTGTTGGTGATGTAGATGCTATATATATTTAGACTAAATAAGCTTTCTATATGAGTTTCTTATAAGCTTACTACAATTTTATTCATAGTGTGCTGGATAAATAACTTAACAATTTGATCACCTTTCTACAATGTGCACAGTAATAGGAATGAGCGCATTCAAAAACGAACTTTAAAAATTATGAGCTATAGGGCCTTAGGGTAACTATTGGGCCGTAAACTTTCATCTTATAATGACATTGACATCCACCGCAAATACATTGACGTTACTTTGCTTTAGAAAATCATTCACTCGTGTATTGACTCTCCAGCCCTTCTTTAATTATTAAACTTTATCACTCGTTTTAGGTCTCGTAACCGCAATTATAATATCCTTAGTTTACAAGTATTTTCCAACAACACATCCTATTATAACTCTATTGTCAGAATGAGACAATACAATGAAATACTCGTCTCTAATAGACATCGATATATTTCACTTAAATCAATACTAGTTTCAAAGACAAATTAAGAAAATTTATTTCGGGTTGTGGCTCTACTGTTTATTCTATAATGTTCTTCCACCTTTGTAGCTTCACTGTTGAAGAAGGCAACACTATTTAATCCAACTAGTAACGCATGGATAGCCTAAGATATTACGCACGATCGACATCAGTAACAGACGCTGCGACAATTTCTAATCATCGAATGCGTGTTCGTCATTCAGATACCAAACGAAAGTTCTAACGGATCTAGATAACACGCGCATTATACCAATGATATGCAAAGTGAGCGAAATTGAGATTGGCGTGGGAGACAGTGATGTAATCAATTTAGTTTTACTTTTATGTAATATACTATATTAGTTTTGCGAATGACTGATCAATTCACAATTTGTCAGGTATTTAAAGGTCACGTGTGATATGTCACTTAATATTTGGTGATTGTTGTTCAGGAAGTTAGGAATATTATAGATAAAAAATCACGTCGACTCAGTCTGTGTTGCCTTTTAAACAACGACTTTTAACTTTTAAGACTCTTGACTAGTCACTAACAGTTGTGAGAGTCTGTAATAATAATCACACACAATGACAACTAATAGCACTTACAGCAATAAGTCTCATTTCTCTCTGCATTAATTCACACTTCTCTATTTCTTCTCTCTTCTCTAAACAGTATAAAACAAAGTCGATGTCCGCACCTGTCTGTTTCTCCGTTTACTTCTTCTAATCCACGCAACGGTTCGAACGGTTTTACTATAATTTAGAGATATTTTTTAGGAAAGTTTATTACAGTGTGACATCTCGAATTATACGATTTTTCGTTTTACTGATATTCTGAATCGCAATCTCACGTTCTATTATCTCCAAAAATGGGATATTGGTTCTCGTTTGGTGATCTAGTTGGCTTCGACACAGTGACAGTTCAGTTGTGACCTAAGCTTTGAGGTGCTCATGGTTTTCATGAAAAATGTGACATCACGGGGATAATACGTATTAAAAGTCAATTTCCTCATCACCTTCAAAGTGACAACTAAACTTACCACCTTGTGTAACTTCCCTTTTTTTGGAACAATTTGATAAGTTTTCCTTTTTTTAGACTCTATGATGAAGTTAAATTACTTCCAAATGTGCTTTTACTTTGTGATATTTCATTTCGATATTAGTTATACTCCAATCACTTTATGCATAATAAACCTATAACACAGCAACTTAAGAGTTATGCTCATTTAAAAGTTTAAAAGCCGTTTTCTGTAAAATTATGGTTTTTGAGATGTCACACTGTCGTCGCAAGTAGACGATATGTCCGCGAGAAGACGGGGTCAATGCTAGACCACACTAGTAATATTGTAAATGCGAAATACTCAACGGATCAAAATTAAAATTAGCACACACGTTGTCACAGGTACGAAAAGTGTATAGGGTACTTTACATCAAAATAACGACTGTTCCTGAGGGATAGAAAAACATTAACTACATTAACTGCGGACAAGAAACAGTAAATTACATGCAAAAGTTTCTATGTTTGTTAGTTAATGTAATTTTTTTATGAATACTATACTATTGTTTTTATGAATGCATAGGATTGTAATTAAAATAAATTGTAGCAATGTTAGCTCAGCGGGCAGCGCGGTCGGTTAACACAAGAAGGGCCTGGGTTCGAACCCCAACAATGAGTTTGAGCTACCTAGCTAGCCGGTAAAGGAAAATATTGCGAGGAAATCATAGTATGGTGATAGAGATTTTTTTAGTACTCGGCTGGCTAGCTACCACCCCTGAAGTGGAAAATCTGTCGCCAAGCATTTAACGGTGTGTTCCTGCAGCCTTACTTGAGAGCCAGTTTCTTTCTAGGCTTGGTGAGCTTCACCATTTTCGACCACACCCAAACACCCAGCTATATACGTATAGGATTTTGATGAACGCCTTTTCGCCTTCACGGAAAGATTTGGTCAACGCTGGAAGAAAAACATATTAGCTGCATAGGTACATATATTTAGTAATTACAAAAATCACACGTATGCAGCGACCGATATCGATAATTATTGATAACTAAATGCTATAATGGGTCAAATAACAGTTTTAACTTTTGATCGATTCCGATGTTATTGTTTTACTGTCAACCTTCAACCGTCAACATTCGGGTGGCACTTAACTATGGTACTAGGGATGGCTACAGCACGTTCTAGCTTAAATTTTAACTTTTATCGATAATTGTAATTAAAATATATTTCCACTTTAAATATTGGGAAACGTTAGCCATTTTTTAAGCTACATATAGGTATGCGCAATTTATTACACCACAGTACAAACAAGGGTCGTTAGTTGTCAATTCTATTTAATAATCTGTTATTAAATCGATATAAAGTTTGCATTTAAATGACAATTACATCAGCTCAGTCCTTGGACTAATTTGTAAGAACGAAAGCCCAGACTTGTTACCGATCGACTGTTATTAAACAATGATAATAAATTATTACGAGATAGCATTTTGTTTGTATTGTTTCTGTTACGAACGCGAATTTGCTAAATACTATTGGCAAAGTCGAGCTAACACATAATTGTATACAATTTAAAATTGGTAACTAAATATTTGATATTATTTTACTACTTAGTGGTTCAGCATATTTTAATGTTAAATAAAATGGTTTGAATGCTAATAGCTTAAAGCTTAGGAAAAAACTGGCTGTAATTTACATAATACGAAAACATAATATTTGAATCACAAATATGTTATAAATTGCACTAGCTACACCCTGTCGTTTCGTCGGCTTTTTCCAGAATAAAAAAGTAGCCTGTTTGATAATCCAGAATATAGCTATTCCTATATACCTGCTTTCCAAATTTCATCTAAATCCATTTAGCTATTGAAGCGTAAAGAAGTAATAATCTTACATACAAATAAATATACAAATTACTTCTTTCTTTTTCTACTATAATGTCAGTATGTTTTGCAATAATAAAGCAGTTATAAACATTTGAAAATTTGTTAATGTCATGATTTTTATTAATACATATAATGGTAATGGTAAAATGGTAATTTTTATTAATACCTACATATAAAGTATAATTTTCTTCATAGAAACAATCAACGTCATTCAATTAAATTTCTCATCACTCCGCATAACTTAATTGGTTTTCCGTCTCTTGTATCATCAAATTTATGACATGATTAGTTTTGGTATGATTTGTTAGTTATAGTTGTTAATTTTAATGAGTTTAAGCTTGTCATTTAGTTTAAGTTTAGCAGTTATGCAGCAAGTTATTTAGATCGATCACATATTGACGCACCCAATTTATAAATCTGATGATATTGCAACGTAGGTGTGTGTTCTCACGTAACGAGAACATTGCAGTAAAAACCGGTGAAGAGCATAGTTTTTACAGTTCTTTTGAATAAATTAATAAATCATTACATGCCGAAACACATTTTGGGTCGCTGTGCCATCACTATTAGTTTAATGGATGTAAACTTTTAATAGATAAATAAAATCCTATTGACAATATTTTTTTAATGCCAATGGTGGCAAACAAGCAGACGAGTTGTCTAGTATGAAATCGCCGTTGTCTATGGGCAATGTTACTACAAATACATTGCCGACCTATTAAGATTCTGTTAATACGCTTGTTCAACGAGAACCTAATATTATAACTCCACGGGAATACTGAGAAAGGAAGATCATTCCACAATGTGTGGTTTTCATAAATCAAATAATTATATGTAGGTGAGCTTCAGGGCGAAAGCGTTTAGTGCCGGGAGCTGTGACGCCGGTATAAAAGTGAATAATTCTTCGGAATGCTTCTATTATATCTATATCTTTAAACGAGCAATTCTTGTATATTTATATATATATATATTCTGAATCTCGGAAACGGCTCCAACGATTTTTATGAAATTTTGTATCCAGAGGGCTTCGGGGGCGAAAAATCGATCTAGCTAGGTTTCATTTTCAGAAAACGTCGTTTCATCCATGTTTTCAGCCGAGCAATGCTCGGTCGACCCAGGTACTAATACTAATACGTACAGAAATCCAATGTCTCAATGAAAATTCAATAGCTAAACGGCTCTAGAATTAAACTAAAGTAACCGACATAGCCCAGCGGATTAGGAAGTTGAAGTGGCAGTGGGCAGAGCACATAGCACGTAGAACTGACGGCCGACGTGGCTGCAAAGTTCTGGAGTGGAGACCACGGACCGGCAAACGCAGCGCAGGACGTCCACCTACAAGGTGGACAGACGACCTAATAAAGACTGCAGGAACGCGCTGGATGAGCTTCCAACCGGTCTTTATGGAAGTCAATGGGGGAGACAAATGGAATGGACATGATCAAATGGACGTCTTACGGCTAAGATGATGATGATGATGAAGCGGCTTTAAAGCATCAGTGATTCCGCGGTTATTACTAAAAAAGATCACAGTGAAGCGCTTAGTTAAAACGTTACGGATTCATCAAACGTAAGGGTTTATTTTTTATCTTCCTATTTCTTTTTTATCATTATTTATTATACCAGTTCTTTGCCAGCCCTCATCTAGTTCGTAAATAATCCATAGCCCTATTGTTACTTTGTACTGTAGTTGTGTACTTTGGCATTTGTTCCGGGCCCTTTCGAAATCCGTTGACATATTGCTCTGCAATCATTTGTTTTACACTATCCAACATTCTTGTATGAATTGTAGTTCTTTATCAAAGTAGGCTAAACTTGTTTTGGATTCGTAGTTATGATATGAACGTAAGTGTTACTTATATATGTAAACATCGTGAGAATGAGATGTTTCGAGTTGATAATTTGTATGTAGGTTAGAATATTTATATGTGACTCAATCGTAGTTTGCCTTAAAAAAACCCCGATATCCCAAGTTTGAATCCCTAAAAAGTAAATTAATCTAAAACTAGACTAGTGTTGTTGCGTGATGAGTGTTGATATTTTAAGGCATTTCCAATTTAGGGAATTCCATTTTAAGAGTTAGGATGAATCCGAAATGTCATGAATACTTACATATTTTGTTTATTTATTGGACATTTATATTAATAAAAATGTGATATATATTTGTTTAAATAGGTATATAGTAAATGATTCACAAAGTCACAATGATTTCATTTTGGCGAGATAGTGATAAAAACAGATGAAAGATAAGGTGATCACTCAGTTTTCGATTTTTTGAGGCTTTTGAACGTGTGAATAAAATTTATAAAATTATTTAAAACTACATTTGTGTTGAAGGGTACCCCAAAAATAAAACACATTTGCAAACATGTAATTCATTTAGTATTTGGAAATGTGTTGACGTTATACCATTTAATCATAATTACGATCTAGTCTCGTTCAGCAGAAAAACATAATCAAATGATTACGTTTATCGGCGGGACTTAATCGCGCACAAAATACAACAAATTTGTTTTATTTATTTACGACGTTTCGACAAAGTTACAATAGCCGTGGTCACGAATTGACTGCAGAATGCGGGTTGAATGTGAGTGTTGTGATTTAAAAAATAAAATAAATGAATTCATAAATTTCTCTATTCATAAATTTAACTCACATAATAGTATTATAGTCTCCCAAACTATACAAATAGTTTGATGGCAGGGCTCTAATCATTATACTCTTTTAAGTCTTATAAAAACCACGGTTGTCACCACGGCACATTTTTAATTAAAACCAATTACTCTTGTCTTATAGAGTTGAAATGAGTTATCTTATAGAGTTGAAATTTAAGACGTTGGTTTAGTTCCGATAACAATATATTTTTATGGTAAACGTGACCTGATTCTACATCTAAGATTCCTTCATCCAGAG
Source organism: Biston stratarius (assembly GCA_950106695.1). NCBI lineage: Eukaryota > Metazoa > Arthropoda > Insecta > Lepidoptera > Geometridae > Biston > Biston stratarius. The sequence continues at coordinate 26,353,426 of OX467112.1, forward strand.
AGAGTTCCAGATAGAGTCTGGAGCGATCCAGATCCATGACCCTTAAGGCCAACTAAACGCACTACTCCAATGAAACAGCGAGATTTCGGAGTAAAAGATAAATCAATTTCGATAAAATTTATACACCACCTCTAATGTATGATCTACCAAACAAAAAAAGAATCATCAAAATCGATTCATAATTAGCGAAATGATCGCGTAACATACATACAAAAAAAAACATACAGTCGAATTAAGAACCTCTTCCTTTTTGAAGTCGGTTAAAAATGAACTTGTGTTGATGCACCCCCTTAAATAGAGAAAGATTTTTCATGACGATATAATATGTACGATATTATAGTTAAAATAGCCCAAAATACCGCAACAGAAAGCTTACAAAAACTTTCACGCATTCAATTATTATTCTAAACAAATAAATTTAGTCCGTTGAATAATTTTACTTTTTAACGGCCATTTAAAACGGTTAGACTGCTTTCCATCTTACTATCTTAGAATTTAAATACGAGTATCATAAGAAAGGAAGCTATTAAAATAATGTGACTTAGATTTCCAGTTTTGGGTGAAATAAATTAAACTTACAATGTAGTAACAGTATAAAACCCATTCTACTTATTTTATGATGGCTTTTGATGCATCATTTTGTGGTTTATTATTATGCGTTGGATGTCGTTCAAACTTTCTGAGAGTTACGATTTTCTTTGAAGTTTATATGTCTGTTCTGGACATGATAAAACTCATTTTCGATAGTAAACAAAACATGATAAACAACATCTATTATAAATATAAAAATGAATCCCTGTTTCCCTTCGTTACGCCATAACTTGAGTTTACTGATTTCATTCTTCTTTTTGTAGATGGTTATTACGGAAAGAAAAAAAAAATTAAGTAGAATTTTTTAAAATTTCTGTTTTTTTTTGATAATTTTCACGCGACCAATGTCCCTTGTAACAGCTAGTACACAATATAGATATAAGTCTAGAACTAATATAATACATTTATAATTGTTTTACCAGTTATCTGGTTCCCTAGTACAAGCTTTACTTAGTTTGATGCTAGATGGCGCTGTGTGAAACGTCTTACAATATTTATTTTGATTATTGATATCATTCCTGATGTGAACGGTGTGGTTGATAGAACTGAACATTCTATTTATATCATTGTTCTATTATAGATATATAAATACCTACTTAGCTTTTTCGTTTGCTGTTCTTCTCTTTTTATTGCAGTTAATTCAACTAAGCAAAGAGAAAACTTCTATCTTTAGAGATGTTTCTAATACTTCTTTTAAACTAATGTTTTTAATATAAACAATATTGTATATAAGCTTGCGGTATATCTGCTAAGCCAAAAGAGAGTAATTGCATTCATAATTATAAGCCACTTTTACTACGGGCACCTTTATAATATCGCGAAAAATTCAGCTGACACACACATTTAGTCAGGGGAGTTCTTTCAAGATGTCAGCGTTGTGGCCCAACCACAATATGTTCATGACGATGGATACAATAACCCCCTTCCGGTTTAGTACAATCAAAACGTATAACCCTGTATTTATCTTTTTAATTTTAGTAAATTTTGTTTTATTTTATTGGTCATTAAAGCGGCACCTGCATGATTGTTCGGCTAAATTATTCAAGTAAAGCGGTCATTATTGCGCAATCGTAAATTTGCAAATATTAACCTCCTACCAAGGTATTTCGAGAAATACTTGGGAGTTCAACGTGCGATGGAAGAACGAAAGAAGAAGAGGTTCTCGCTAGCCCGTTGGGTTGAGGGTCAGATCCAATAGGTATAGTGTGATTTTTGACACGGCTTGCATTATCAGGAGGTTATTAACTCTGCAGCCTTAACCGCCCGCGCCCGGCGTCACCATACGTTTAGGTTTTTTATAATACTTATTAATTTATATTTTGTAAAAAAAAAAAGAATTAATAACTGTGGTACTTTTATTTCAGATAGAGTCAACACTCAATAAATTAGTCATTTGTACAAGAAAAAAATAAAATTATGGTCAATATAAAAAGATTATAATATGGGAATCAAACAGCAGATATAATACTTTTTGTAAATATATAAGTATTTATAATAAAGTACATCCCGATACACAATAGTCGATGGCACTGATCGATGACGGAATTATAAACCAGTCATAATAAAAGCACCTACTTAATTTTACACAACTGTTAATGGTTTACAAGACAACAAGTAAGATTACAAGCTAGACTACTGTTTCATAATGGTTTAGGTCTTTAGTCACGTAGTAAGCACTCAGAGTTCCGATATCTAGTGTCCGAGCACGTTTTATCAACGATTGTGAAACTGCCGGCGGCCACTCGAAAATCCATTTAAGGGCACGATCAATAGTGCTTTAATTGTATTGTTCTAATCGAGGAACAATCGAATCGGGACTGAGGTAGGCCCCCGACAGGTACAACTCGTGACGAATGATTGTTCAAATTATATTTCAAGGTAAGTTAAAATGTTTTGTTTTTCGTTTTATTAAACTTAAAAGCTTTTCGGAAACTTTTATTGTGCCGTCAGCTTTGAAGGAAATTGCCGTATAGGTGATAGGTGCCCAATGTCGACTATGTGATTTTTTTAATTGCAATTATTTTTAATACAAGCTGCGTCCCGCGGTTTTACTCGCGTGGTGATGGATGATAAATAAATATCGTAGGACATTGCACACGGCGCCATCTGACCCCAAACTAAGCAAATATTGAACAATGGAAGTCAGATAGCTGATAGAATAGTTATTATTTTTTGTATATACATACTTATTATATATAAAATAATGATGGTGATGATGAAAAATACCATATGTTTATTTCAGAGCCTAAACTGCCTACATGCAAAATTTCACCCAATTCCGTTGAGTAGTTTATTCGTGAAGGCGTAACAAACAAACGAACTCACATTCGCATTTATAATATTAGTTAGGATTTAGTATTCAATTTGTGAATTTATATGTGATTGATTTTCAAAAATTATGTTGACTTACGACATAGAGAAACCATCTAAAATGGTTATGAACTGGAATACATTAAATATATAAATTGCCGCTAAGTGGACGTTAGGACTTTACTGTGTTTCGATTTTTATCTTATTTTTTTTAATATCGTATGACATTACACACAGCGCCATCTGACCCCAAACTAAAGCTTGATAGAAATTAGATAACTCATAGAATACTTTTTTTTAAAATATATACATAACACCCAGACACGGATAAAAGCTAGCCAGTGTTTATTCAGGGTAAAGCTATAGTGTTACAACATATTTCGTTTGCTCGTAATCAGTAACGTGTTTTTCTATTCTTTTGCTTTTAGCAATGAGGCCGTCACTTGAGGCATTAGCTTATAAGATTATTTTATTTTCTGTTCACTTTTTCTATTTTTGGCCTGTTTCTATCTAACTATCTGCGTTCTACCACCAAAAATCTAAAACATTTTTATTTTATTTCTTGTCATAGTATATATATACAATAATGTGCATGTATATATAATATGTAATATGTATTGATTTAAATTAAGCAATGTGGGGAGCGTACTGACGCTGAAATACAGGTCTAACTTAGTTCACCGGCAGGAACTGAATCTAATTATATAAAGCAAGAAATTGTATATAGTTATGTAATATGACTGTGTTACCTATATATATTTTTCGCGAAATAAATAAATTATTATTGTATTAATATTCACATTTATACTATTAACTACGTCCTGCGGTCTTACTCAAATTTTCCGGTAGATGATTTTTATAAGCTACACGCATTCAATCAAATCCATTTACCCGTTACAACATGACGAAATAACAAACATATACATATAAAAACAAAATTTCACATAATGTTAGCGAGATAAGCATGTGTGTTACATAAGATTGAATGATTGATAAAGTAGGCCTTTTGCATAAACATTAGGATTTTTCATTCACCCACCATATTTCATTCACTAGTATTCGGCCACACGTGTTCGACACGTTGTCAGTGACATGCTTACACAAGAACGGGCAATATCAAGGTCTATTCAAACCTTCAAGTAACAGTCGGTTAAATTAACCAAGTCTTTTATATCTAAATACGAGTACGTTGTTAAGGGTTTTACTTATAAAGTTGTTTACGCGGGTTCATTATTTTGAAAGTGTCGTCATTTTCAAATTGCATCTTCTAGTATTAGCTTATCGTAGTCAAGTAAAACTTAAGTGACGATAAACTGGAATTCTTGAAGCAATATTAAAGGAGGCTGGACAACCAAGTCCGAAAAGCAAATGTCCAGAGTAAACAATACAATTCATAAAAGATATAAGCATAGAAAGAAAGAGCCCACTCAATCGTGGCATAATACGTGTATGATTTTTGATCGGTAATAAGTAGAAACGTATCTAGATGTTTGTGGTATACAGAAACGGAATTACCTGTTTGATTTTTTTTCAAGCCGTTTGTAATTTAACCGCGAAATACATTTCTAGCATACTAGTTTATACTAGTGTACAGTAATGCTTGAAGAACCTGATTTACTTACGTCAATGTAACAAGTTTTTAAAAAGTTGTTCAATAGTAAGGTTGTAAAATGTGTGAAGACTACTTGGTCGTACAATTCCGCTTGAAATACAGGATCTACAGGCATGCAAATACTTCAATGTGTTGGTGTAACATATTTTTTTTTAAATTGTATGCCGTATATGTACGTCATATATATATATTTGATTTAATTTTTAGGTTGACCATATCGATCATTGTTAACAATTAGTGAAAATTCACACAATTAAGCATTTATGTTTTCTGACACAGTTGCTTGCGCTTGCTTTGCTGTTTATTCAATGACAAATATAAGGGCTAATATGTAGTGATGATGGCTCAGTGGTTAGTGCGGTAGGTTCGCATGCCGAAGGGCGTGAGTTCAAACCCCAACAATGAGCTTGAGCTGCCGGTGAAGGAAAACATCGTGAGGAAACCATAGCGTGGTGGTAGGGTACTTTCTAGTGCTCGGCTGGCTAGCTACCACCCTCAAGTTTAAAATCTGCCGCCAAGCATCTAGCGGCGTGATCCGGCAGCCTCACTTGAGAGCCAGTTCCATTCCAGGCTAGGTGTGCTTTACCTTCTACGACCACACCGTCACTTAACACCAGGTGAGTTGTGATCAAACAAGTAGCCTGTCAACCAAAAAAAAAAAGCAAAAATAGGAATTAAAAAAACACGAATATCCAAATGTTTGTTTTTTCAAAAACATTATAGCTTGTGTCGCTCGGGATGATGTAACAATACATCTAAATCTGTTAAGGCATTTAAAAGTTATGAAACTCACATACATGAACTGTAGTGTGTTCAGGACACATTAGGTACATTTATTTTTAGGGTAGTCGTGTAAAAAGGTCTTTCTTTATCTACGTCTTAAGGTACGGAAATAGTACGACGACAAAATGATTTCATAATAAATAAAAAACAGCAAAATGTAAATATTTAAAAATTATTAATCTCGATATTATTTTTGAGGTGTCATTTTTTATCGAAGCTCGATTACGATAAGTTTTCTCCATAGGAAATAATAAATCTTGATATAATCTCTACAATAATACAAAACTACGTGCAATATTTAAATACAGACATATTAATGAAATATTGAAAGTTACGCACAATTTTTTTATGTAATGGTAGATACTGACGTCTTCCTTTTTAGGGTTCCGTAGCCAAAGGGTAAAAACGGGACCCTATTATACTAAGACTTCGCTGTCTGTCTGTCCGTCCGTCTGTCTATCACCAAGCTGTATCTCAAGAACCGCGATAGCTAGACTGTTGAAATTTTCACAAATTATGTATTTCTGTTGCCGCTATAACATCGAAAACAAAATAAAATAAATATTTAAGGGGGGCTCCCATACAACAAACGCGATTTTTTTGCCTTTTTTATAGATAATGGTACGGAACCCTTAGTGCGTGAGTCCGACTCGCACATGGCCGGTTTTTTAAAAAATAATATAGCAGTTTTAATGCAATACATCATTTATCGTTAAATGAGCCGTATTAATCGTTCTACTCACAAAGTCAAAACTGTCTTACCAAAAACGCGTAAGCCATATTTTTGCTCCGCTAAACGCGACACTGCGGTCTGCAAAATAAGGAAATTAACATTCTTTTAAGTACTCTTTTGAATAGCAGTAGAAAGATACTTATTTTTTTAATTTACGTGTTGGCTACCAATCTGGAGGTCCTAAGATCAAACCTCACGCACCTTTATTTTTTCTTAGTTATTTGCGTATTGTTGATTACCGCTAAAATTTAAACAGGGAAGGAAAACAACTTAAAGAGAACTGAGAATACCTTGTGTTATCAATTAAGTGTTAAGTCTGGCAAACCTGTGCTCTTGGGTTTCCTAGAAAGAAAAGAGTTTGACGCCTAGCCATGAGTCAGATTATGGAATTAAGGGTTATCCAGGTGTGTCATTATGGAAAATCAATACAAAACAAGAATATATGGAATGAAACAAAAACACGACTATACTAGTGTCCTTCGGGATGATATAAGAATTCTAAGGATACCTCATACATCCGAATCTGTTCTAGCATTTATATCTTATGGTGTAATAAAAAAAACATGGAAAACATTACACTCCTCTTTTGGGCAATCGTATAATAAAACGGTACCAGGTATTCTACCGCCAAGCAGTTGTGTGTAAATATTACTGTGTTCAGATTTGAAGGATAATGCAGTTAGCGAATTTTTATGGTTGACGGGCTAGGTGTTTGACCACAGCTCACCGGATGTTAAATGACGGTGTGGTCGAAGATGGTAAAGCTCACCTAGCCTGGAATGGTACTGGCTCTCAAGTGAGGCTGCCGCACCACACCTTTAGATGCTTGGCGGCAGATTTTCAACTTTGAGGGTGGTAGCTAGCCAGCCGAGTAGGTACTAGAAAGTACCCTACCACCACGTTATGGTTTCCTCACGATGTTTTCCTTTACCGGCAGCTCAAGCTCATTGTTGGGGTTTGAACCCACGCCCTTCGGCATGCGAACCGACCGCGCTAACCACTGAGCCATCATCACTACATATTAGCAGTTATATTTGTCATTGAATACACAGCAAAGCAAGCGCAAGCAACTGTGTCAGAAAACATAAATGCTTAATTGTGTGAATTTTCACTAATTGTTAACAATGATCGAAATGGTCAACCTAAAAATTAAATCAAACATACCACGGCATACACTTAAAAAAAATGTTACACCAACACAGACTAACCATCAAAAGTCTCAAAGTAATGATCGCCAAAGCAGCGATGCCCTGGACTTAGTTTATTTACTCAAAGTTCTGTGTATCTCTGCAATGGTCGTGGACAGGCGTTATCTCTTATCATCAGAAAAAATATTTTTCGTGTCATTACTATTATATAAAAAAGGTCAATAAAGAAGAAATGTGTTTCTAAACGTTTTTCACTCGATCATAGTAATGTTAATACTTATACCTAATATGCGTTAACATTTCTATGATAATATAATTTCTATATGCGTGAGATGAAGTATAAATCTAAAAAATAATAAAAATATTTCAAGCTGATTTTTAAAGATCACTCTACCAAAAACACTTTTTTTTTGGTAATCACTAAAATATATTTTGTGTATTACCTTCTTCTTGCAAGTATAGCTTGCTCTTGTATGGTTTTTTTTTATTTTTATAAGTCTATCTACATTATTAATTACATGTCAATAAACGATTTCACTTAAAATCTAGCTAAATAATAAATAGGTAGTGCTTCCAGCTAAACATCAGAGTTAGCTAATCTAGTCTTCAGAAAAGATTTGCAGTTTAATCGAGTGCCAATGCGCTGACCCGTTCCACTTGAGATCATGTGTAACAAGCTAGAACAAATTCACATGGCAGTGATAGATCATACTTAACCAAATTTACAATTTATAATGTATATGATTTCGTTTTATTATGTTTTTCGTTTTATATATATATAGTACCTGGATGACCGAGTTTTGCTCGGCTGAAAACACGGATAAAATGTCGTTTTCTAAAAATGAAACCTAGCTAGATCGATTTATCGCCCCTGAAACCTCCTGCATACTAAATTTCATAAAAATCGGAACGGCTCCAACGATTTTTATGATTTTCACATAAGGAGAATAAAAAAAAAAATATATATATATTCATAAATACAAGAATTGCTCGTTTAAAGATATTAGATAGATAGATTAGATTTAATCACTATAACTGTAACATATCCACCATGTTTAGTACTTCAATAAATATTATTTTTTTAGTGTATAGAATAGAATTTCGTAACCAGTATGCAATACGAAATTAAGTCACAAATGATATAATCATTAATATACTTTTTTTTTCTTTGTTTTTGCGTCGCTCTTTGTCCATTTGCCAGTGTCAAGTATTTTGATATTTTCATGTATTTTTCACGTAAGTCCCAAAAAATAAGTCTTGGTGGAGTCCGGTCATGTTATAGTAAAGTAACTTTATTTTTGACAGGCTAATTTTTTGACAGTGTGGTCGATGCTGGTAACCACATCTAGCCAGTAGTGGTGACTTCACTACAAGCTTTGATGGAACTTTGTTAAGAACATGAAAATTAATGTATAAAATTCATATTCTTTATTGGTAACATCTTTGTTATAAGTCATGTCATCTTTGTCTTTGTTATGTCGTTACCATATTATGGTGACTTTCCCACACTCTCTTACGTAATTTAGCGCTTTGTGAATAAAACAATACTATGTTTAAACATAAACACTCGAAATAACACACGCTTAAAAAAATCGCGTTCTCGCCTAAACAGAGATGGCTGGCCATTTTGCACACATTTTGTTTGTTTCTTATGTTTTATTATTTCGTTGCTATCTTGAGGAGTAGAATATAGTTGATGATGATGATGCTTGTATTGTGAATAATACTTTGAGTCAGTTTCATGATTCATTGAGTCTCATAAAGGTTGTGTTCAAAAAATGCGGATATAATAAAACCTACCAAGCACCTGCTAAAACCAACATCGTTGTTCATATTTCACTTTTATTATATTTAAGTAGCTAAAGTGTAGCAACACTTCACCATTAGCTTTGATTAATCATGTCAATATAAGTTAATCAGAATCAATTTAATTGAGCTCAATGAGAAACTGATTACCATTAATAAAATTTCATTATAAAAAAAATTTCGAAAGCTTTAATGATAGGTATGTTTGTCCGCCCAAAATCAAGCATTCTTTGACCTTCGATTCATTGGCATCATAAAAATAAAAGGTATCATTAACTAACATCGTAATTGTAATCAGTTTACTAAGGCCTTGTTTACACTGGGCTGTTGCCCACTTGACCGACCGACTTAAATCTTACTTAATTTTATAACAAATAAATGCTCACGCAATATCTATAGTATCGTTTCAGCTAAAAATTCTGTCACTAGGTCACTTACACAATAAGCTACGAGATAATTAATAAAGGTATAAAAAATATATTTAATCAATAATAAAAAAACAGATTTCACGGCAAAATATTTAAAAAAAAAAAACTATTTTAATCTTTGCTTTTGGCGTTGCACTTTGTGAAATAGCCAGTATCAATTATTTCGATATTTTCAAGTGTTGTTTACTAGTATTAGTTTTTGTGATAAAGTTAAATGAGTCTGAGTAACAGTCAAAGTCACACAAAGTAAATCATGGCCCAGTCCAGTCCAGTAGTAAAGTTGTGACTTTACTACAAGCTTCGATGGAGTTTTGAAAGTAGCACAAAGTTGTACAGTGTACACTCAAATATATTGTATCAATTTCATACAATTACGCAAATAATTTGACATTTTATGAATAAAACATCATTATTTTTATACGTGCGGTGACATGATTATTATTGACATATTGACATTTTAATTATTATTATGATTGGGTACATAATTATAATGGTACAAATGAATAAGAGTGATATAATATTGTACATTATTATATAAGTATTGATTCAATAATTTGACTATGACTATGATTTTTCTGCGATCTCGCCAAATACTTCTTGAAAACTCTTAAACGATGTTTAGAAATAGTAAATTGAAAACAAAAAACTGAAGTCGAACTCTATACGTAGAAGTCAAAAAAAAGTTGGCGCAACGTAAATTATACAATAATCAAAAAAATCATGCTCATTAAAATAAAATTTTAAAAAACGCTCACACAACTAATGGACACTAGTTTGGATAAAGTTGCATGCAAATTTTAGCGCTCGAATATTTTATAGTGTTCTAGTTTTATCTAGTTTACCTCACCCATCCTTGTCATTTTTTCTTATATAACAGAAGATTAATTGCTTTCGTCGTAAGTTATTTTATTATCTTGATAAACCAGAAGCTTGCGTATCTTTAACAGCTTTATTAGTTAGTAAACTCCTTATGTGAAATTGATGAAGTTAGTTATTTATTATGTATTTATAATCATCGTTAACCGTTCAACCACCAATCAAAATTAATTGCACAAAAGTCGATTAAATCATTTATAAAACGAATACTTGTATCAATGTCAGATATATAATAACAATAGTTACCTATTTGTTTTACTGATTATTCTTAAATTAAGTAAGTTACGCATTAATCTTGCTATCTTGGTATATATGGATGTGTCAAAAGAAGACAATGAAATTATTCCGTCTAATATAAAAAAAATTAAAATCATTTTGAATGTTCATCCCAACGTAATAGCGACTATTTTACATTGTAATCATTGTTTCCTAACAATATAAATATTATAGAGTAGAATAAAATTCATTACCAATAATGATAGATAAAACTTCTTAGCATTTTGTAGTATCGCAGTTCGTTACAGAGACGAGAATCGGTACAGTGTCTATATCCAGGTGTAAGTTTACGGGACTCCTTACATACATATCAATGCTCACTGTCACTGCCCGTATTTTTATCCTAATTTGATATAAACCAACTCCGCTTTGGATACTATTTCTAGCAATTAATTTAAGTTGTTCTTGGCACCTCGACGAGCCATAACAACAGCATAAATCCAAATATGAGGTAGTGAGTTTCAGGAAAACATACGGAAATACCTTAATAGCTATTATTCACGTAAACTGTACAAATAAATATCAAAGTGCAAAGTTAAATTACTATGTGACATTCCTGGCTTTATTAAGTATTTGTCAGAAAAATGTTTTTTAATATTTATTTGTCTTTAAGTCAAATGTTTTATTATCATTATCGATGTCAGTCTGTCATAAAGTAGAACACTGTATACACAATTTTTTTATAATATTAGATATGTTTCCAATAATATAATTTAACACTTTCAAAATAAAATACACTAAATTTATAAACAAAGATACCTCGTCAATTCGAAAAAATAATTTTCAGCTTCAATAAATCTTTCTTTAATCTAAAATCTGGTTTGAAGTAAAAAGAAACTTAAACCAATCAATCTAATAGCGATAAAGAATTATCGCTATTAGATTTGAGATGAGATGAGATTTTTATTTCAAATCAATTATATATAATAAAATTTATAAACATAAATTTTGTCACAATTTTTATAATGCTTTAAATAAATGGCGCAACAAAACTAAATACTGCGTCCTTGTTATTTGGCCCTTTTCGTTTCGCCTCTAGCTATGATTAATAAAAATCTGATCAATCTTATCTTTGCTCGTGGGAATTATAATGAACAATTATTTATTACTTAATGATTAGGACAAACTGCCAGTGCAAGTTTGCGATCGGCGCTTTTGTTGAAACAAACATATTTACAAACACAGATTTTGGGGTATTTCTCGAAAAATTACCTAAATGATATCCTTTATATTTTTGTTGATATATCGATGGATATCCACTTCATAATAATTATGATAAATATTAAGTAATAATCCCTCACTAAATTTCATTAAGTGTGATTTAGATTTATACTATGCGTTGTACAATGATTGGTTACCTAATATAATTTATCTATGTGATCAAATGATAGCTTTAATATTTTTGATATATCGATGAATATCAATTTATAATAAATATTTAGTAATAATTACTCGCTAAATTTCATTAAGTTTGCTTCAGATATATCTAGAGCGGTGTTCTATGATAGGGTGTCAAATTAACTTGAAACTGGCTTAATATGACTAAAAGAATTTCACACAATAATTCAACCTGCTTCGAACTTCATTGAGTTACTTGTAGTACTTGAACTGTATAAGGAATAAATATTGCATAATACTCCACAATACCAAAGTAGGTAATTCAGCAGTATTTTTATTTATACCACTTTAGTAAAGTTGTTCACTTTATGAAAACATAAACGAGTATGTAGCGATGATAGCTCAGTGGTTAGCGTGGTCAGATTGCATGCCGAACACCGGGCTTGGGTTCAAATCCCAACAACTTTGCAAGGAACATAGCATGGTGGTGGGAACTTTCTAGTACCTAGCTGGTTTGCTACCACCCAAGTTGGGCTTGTTCGAAGTTGTGCTCATAGTGCGAAATGCAAATATCGCCAAGGACTTGACAGTGTTCCGGTTGTCTCACTTGACAGCTATGAAGTAAACTCATCTAGTATTTACCATCTTCGACCACAACGTCATCACTTAACATCAGGTGGATGTCAAATGCAAGACTACTTTTATTTAAAAAAAGTGAACTTATAGTTCATTTCAATACGAGAGTTCAAGAGCTTTCTTGGTTACGTAAGACTTATAGTCTTACCTAACCTCCCAACAATAAAAAAAGGAAAAAAGCATTAGCTTGTACTATAATTATAACAGTATTTACAAATCAAACATACCTAATAATCGTTAGCTCTCTACTTTGGATCTAAAATTTAAGATCAATGATATCTATCTACCTATTAAATTTTATCAATTATTAAATTCGATTTTAAATAGACATGTCCGCTGCAATGCATTCAAAGTTTGTTGTTTTTTTTTTAAATGTGTAATGCGCAGTTTTATTTACGATAACACTCGAGTGATTTTTTAAAGAATGTGTTGCGCCATTCGAGGTTTCGACACGCAAAACTGTGGGACAGTTATTGCCTACTTATTTTACTCTAAAAAATATCACGTTTTTTATGAATTTAATAGGTAGTTATAATAATTGGCTAAGATGCCAAACTAAAATTAATGATGTAACACATTGTATAAGGAAATTAAAGTGGAGGTGGGCAGGCCATATGATCAGAGACAAGAAAGAAAAATGGGCTAAAGACGTAACGGAATGGTGTCCAAGACAAAATAAGAGAAAGAAAGGAAGACAACGTACAAGATGGGAAGACGATATCCGGAAAAAGGCAGGTGTTATGTGGAGAAGGATGACTCATAACAGGAAAGAATGGCAAGCTCTTGGGGAGGCCTTTGCGAAGACGCAAGACAATCTCACTACCGGTGACACATAATTAAATTTATATTAGTTTCAACACATATTTTTATAAGATTGTTAAATAAAGGCTATTATTATTATTATTATAATAATTTAGAATCTGGCAAATTAGCGATTACTTCTAGTTGTAGTTTTAAAAGTTTGAGTAATTTAAGAAAATATTTAATTTAAAAAAAAACTTCATGTGCACATTCGGCGCTTCGACATTTCTTACACGCACAGCGAGGATGTGGAACTCTTTGTCGGAGTTTGAGTTACCTGAAAAGTAAAACAAAAAGTTTGAAGACACTCACGCGTTCTTGAAATCCACAGTAAACATTGTAGCGATGATGGCTCAGTGGTTAGCGCGGTAGGTGCGTATGCCGAAGGGCGTGGGTTCAAACCCCAACAATGAGCTTGAGCTGCCGGTGACGGAAAACATCGTGAGGAAACCATAGCGTGGTGGTAGGGTACTTTCTAGTACTCGGCTGGCTAGCTATCACCCTCAAGTTGAATATCTGCCGCCAAGAATCTAACAGTGTATTCCGGCAGCCTCACTTGAGAGCCAGTTCCAATCCAGGCTGGATGTGCTTTACCATCTTCGACCACACCGTCACTTAAAATCAGGTGAGCAGTGATCAAAAACCTAACCTGTCAGGCATAAAAAAAACAAGTCCCTTCTATGTAAGCGTGTTCTAGCCCATATCGTTGCGTAGCATCAGACAAGTTGTGATTAAACTCAAACCTATTAATAACAAAAAAAATAGTTACATTAGAAATAATATCAGCTGCATTTAATCGTATCATGCAAAAAAACGTGTCAAATTCAACATGCAGATAAAAAAATAATTTCCTGAATATTCAAACTGGTTACATTTAGTCTTTCCAGTTTATATATTTGACTGATAAATAATCATTTATTAACGACTTACCCTGTGTTCACGCACATAATTAACTCAGCGAAAGAAATTCTTTACTTAACCTAGTTACATAATTGTATCACAATCTGTTTCATAGTTTAGAGGAACTAAAAAAACAGAAAAAATATGACTTCGTTTTATTTTACAGGGTTACAAGCTTAGGATGTACTAAGTAGAAAGTGGGTCATTGTACTTATCATTGTAACAACTTTAACTACTATCACTATCACTACATATTATAAAACAAAGTCGTCTGCCGCGTCTGTCTGTCTGTTTGTTCGCGATAAACTTAAGGACTACTAAACGGATTATCATGCGAGTTTTACCAATTGATAGTGATTCATAAGGAAGGTTTAGGTATATAATTTATCAAGGTTTTGTGTAAATTGGTTGGAATATGATTATAAGTGTCGAAAAAAGTTAAGCCACCTGAGAGTTTTCATCTAAAACGCTGCTTAATCCCTTTGAGATAGATAATCCCCCCGTAAACCCGTGCGCAGCCGGGGCGGGCCGCTAGATGATAAACAATTGAAAATGTTCTATAAACAGCTGATTTCACGCTTATAATTCTATATATAGAAAACAAAATGTAATCTGTCCACAATAACAGTGAACTGTAGCCAATATGTAGCATGCCACGCTGGGTGTCAATACTAAGTCTTTAACCGAAGTCGATGCCAGTATTCTAATCACCTCCTTTAAACGTTTGGTCAGATGGTCAGGTTTTTATATAGCTAGGAAGCGGTCGGCTATACTAGTACGTAGGTACATAGTTTCAACCCCAAACGGCGCAAACAAGTACCTACTTACATTCTACGTTAGATTAAATATATTTGTGACCATGACGTTTTCGACTTTAGACACTGTAGCACCAGTTTCGTAGTATTAGGTGTTTAACCATAGCACTCTTGATGTTAAGTGATTGGGTTATTGAAGATGGTAAACAAGCCTAGTCTGGAACTGGCTCTCAAGTGAGGCTGTCAAGGGATTTTTTGATTGGAATTTGCGGGTGGTAGCCTGTAAATATTCTACCACCAGGTTTTCTCAAAATATTTTCCTTCATCATTGTTGGGGTTAGAACCGTGTTTTCGGCGGCGGTTTTGGGGTTTTCGGCGTGTGAATCGACTTCGCAAACCACTGAGTTATCATCTCTACAAGTATTCACAGAAACGTAGTCATAGAAAGATGAAACAGCGCCAGGATATCGACGCGTGTGGCATCCCCAATAAATATTTAGAACATTCATTTTCAAATTCGTTATTAAATTAAATTGTTACTGATACTGATCAAAGCCGATTATAATTGTAATTATTTTTATTCTCTTCATTAATGCCGTTCGAAACCCATTACGGTCTAATATGAACTATTATCATAATTATAGAACATACCTAAATATCAGCGCGGCTGCCGGTCTTGTGGGCAATTACTTCGGATATAGCCAGTAGCAGATACTTAACAAAGTAAATATTTCGACTGTAAGTTACAGCGGCATATTTTGACAGCATAAATACCCTTATTTGGAAAATAATGACAAGAAATTTGGATAAAATTTAAAATGACATATTGGCAAGTAGTCTGTCGTTTTAGCTGATGTAAAATGTTATAAGATAATTTCATATTATTGCTAGTATTTAACAACTTAATCAAACACATTTTATATCTATTTCACTACAACATCAAACGTCTTAAAGTAACGATGGCCAAAGCTGCGGTATCCTGGACTTTGTTTTGTCATTAAAAGGTCTAGGCATTATTTCTTACCATCAGATGAACAGCGTCTCTATCGTTTTATTACTATTACATAAAAAATAACCTTTGATTTATTAGACAGTTAAATAATCTAAGAAAATAGTTCAGCGGTTAGTGCGATTGTTTCACGCGCCGAATGGCGTGGGTTCAATTAGGAATTGCCGATGAAGGAAAACATCGTAGGAAAACCATAGCCTGGTGGTAGGGAACTTTCTAGTACTCTACTAGCTAGCTACCACCCTCAAGTAGAAAATCTGCGGTGTGATCTGGCAGCCTCACTTGAGAGCCAGTTCCAATCCAGGTTACGCGAGTTCACCATCTTCGACCACATCGTCACTTAACATCAGGTGAGCTGTGGTCAAACACCTCAACCATAAAATAGGAACAAATATATATCGTAACACGATATGTGAGGACTGCTGAAATCTCTTCCTCAGAAATGGACAATGTACTTTGTACGAGTATGAGTTGATCCTTATTCGATTTGTGGTCAAACAGCTAGCCTGTCAACCATAGAATAACATGCCTGAATTCTAACCTACTTAGTGAAAATTACTTATATACTTATAAATAGCTATGACGAAGCATAGGTACATTCGCCGCTTTGTGGATTGTTTCATTCGCTCATAATCCCCTTACACACTTCCTAACTTTTTTTTTAATTATTTGATAGTTTTTTGATTATATCTATAGAGAAAAACAAGAAAAAAGGCGGTAACTATAGAGTTATCACCTTTTTTCTTGTTTTTGTTACAGTTTTGCAAGGATGACAATATCGTCATATATTTAAATACCTTAAATTCTATAATTATGTACTTAAATCTAAGTAATTACTGGTAAACGTTTGCAAGCGTTTCATTTGTATATCTTTATTCGCACAGTGATGTGGCCGAAACTATAGTCGGAGGTTCCGATAAAATTAAACTTGTGTAATCCCGCATAAGTATAACAAAAATGTGTCCGAACCGCGTCAGTTTCCATAGTAGAATTTCGAAACATTGGAATTACAAATAGGTAGTTATTTCTCGACAGCAAAAACAAAGTTTAAAAATTAACTTTATTTAAGTTCCATAAAAACTCGTAACACTCCAATGAATTAGCGCCCACCTTTAATCAGATTACTATCTGTGTACTGTTAGTTTCATAGCTACTAAAACTTTTGTAATTTAATTGCATTTACTTTACTTAACAAGTGATTATCGCTAGTTAAGTTATGTTGAATGGCGTTAATCTCTTATCTGGTAAGTGAGTAAACTAAACACTTGAGTTGAGTAATGAGTAAAATATGATCGATGAACAACCTAGTTAAAATCTAGAGCCGCCAAAAGATATGGTTAACGTGCTAAATTGGCTGCTTCGACAAATTTATAGACAGGTATGCATAAGTACGTAATCAAAAACTTACGTACTCAAAACCCTTAATAGGCTTTTGATTGCCTTCAAACTTTTACTAAATGTTTTTTTTACCCATATTAACTTGTGGTGGTGTGGCAATACGTTGACTTGAACCAAATTCTATATAACTTTTTTTATTTTTAGTTTTTGTTTTGTTTTTATGTAAAAGTAATTAGACGAACGAGACTCTCTCCTGATGGTAAGAGATAACGCATGCTCATTGGAGCGATACACAAAAATGTGAGTAACAAAACAAAAGTTTTTTACAAAGTTGGACGTAGAAGTTAAAGAAAGCGGTATTTTTCCAACTACTTAGATAATCGAACGCTCATTTTGGTTACTGGTAATGAAACAACTTAAATAAATTATCATCCTCATCACATTTAACTAGTATCCACAGAAGAACATAGCCCAAACAATGCTACGCAATATTAATAGGTGTAACAACTGACGATCTTATAGCTGAAAGCGATCTCTTCCAAGCATCCGTAGGATGGAAAGGATTAAAAGAAGAAAAAGACTTTAGCCTTTTATTCACTGCGTAAAAAAAAATATCTTATATTTCATAATACTGACATAGAAAGATCGATGAAATAATCTAGAATCCATCTTTTCAATGGTCCACCGCAGATCGTGACCGCGTCGACTTAACTGACCTAAAATCTGTAACAGACAACATTCTTGTTTAGTTACTTTGTAATTGATAATTATTTTAATAATAATGTTTACTTGAGGCAATATCCTGCTATTTGTCTTATATTATAAGCGTTAGAATGTTGATAACAAGAAGAGTGGGTAGATTTGCTAACTTCATAAGTTATTAACTATATTCATTATTAACTGGTTATGTATGTGGAACTGAAGATGGTAAAGACACCTAGCCTGGAATGAGAACTGGCTCTCAAGTAAGGTTGCCTGATAACACTATAATTATTGCTGCATTTGAATATTATATGTTTGTATCATTTCTGTTTTGTAATCTTGGTGTAAACAATAAAGAGTTATCTACCTGTCTCTAAGTATAACTCTTATCTATCTGTAAAGTACTTGACAGGAGATTCGCAAATTAAATCTGGAAACTAGCAATATACCACAATACTATTCTAGGTTTTCTCACATTATTTTCTTTACCGGCAGTTCAAGCATATCGATGAGATTTGAACCCACGTCTTTCGGCGTACTATCTAACCCCGATAATCACTGAGTTAATATCGCTACAACAGTATGATTTGTATTCTGCCGTCAAACACTAATGGATAAAGATTACTATGTTCCGGTTTAGTGGCAAGCGAAATTACGCTGCTAATTAGACTCAACGCCGATTGTTATCAAAAAAGTAAAGATGAGGATGAGGATGAGGACGAGGACGAGGACGAGGATGAGGCTGAGGATGAGGATGAGGATGAGGCTGAGGCTGAGGCTGAGGCTGAGGCTGAGGCTGAGGCTGAGGCTGAGGCTGAGGCTGAGGCTGAGGCTGGGGCTGAGGCTGAGGCTGAGGATGAGGATGACGATGAGGATGAGGATAATTTATTTGCTAAGACATGAGTAATATTGGTACAATATAATGGATAGATTAAAATACATAAATACATACTTATAATAAATGCAGAAAATGCAGACACAGTAGAAACATTTATTTATATACAAAATTTTGTCCTGGGTGGGATCGAACCCAACAGGGCAATATTATAATACTCTCAATATTTTTTTGTTTCTCGTATCTCTGGGTACCGCTGCAATGATCACGAGCCAACGTTACCATGACGAGAATATCTTTTTCGTTTCATTATTTATCATAAACACTGTTGTACTGTTTTAGTAGCTGCACAGTTTTTATATTTGTTTTAATTTTATTTTTCGTATTGGAATTGCTCTGCTCGGCTTAGCCATTGAATAGGCTGTACAATTTTTTTTCGTTGTCTTGCCTTATGTATAGTGTTACAAATTTCTAGTGCATGACAACAAACCTAGTATGTATTTGATTATGTAATTTAGTTAGTGTTCCTTAAACGCAATACAAACCATATTACCTTAATAAGATTTTGTTTCAAAATACTTATATACCCAGCTATATTTTGCATTTAAGTGCAGAGATAGTACAAGATTCGGTATGAGAAATATATTTATACCCTCATCTGTTATTTATTAATGATAGATAATGTACACATTGACACATCGCAAATAAGTTGCCTAGCTATATTGCGTGCCGATAATATTAAATACTTAAATTTATTTAATGTATACTTCTCCGATCGGTTACTAATAAAAATCGTGGACTTAGATTTAGACTAAGAAAGATTTTGCTTTGAATTCAAAATTTAACATCTTCTAGTTCGTAATCCCATTGCACAGTTTAACGGTAATCAAGTCACCAATACAATTACATACGTGCGAAGCCGGAGCGAGTCGCTAAGCAGTTGATCATATTTTCTAGAATTTTGTTAATGCAGAAACGTAATTAAGAACGATTGAAATTGAAATCAAAGGTGACACAAATACTCGTATATGATTTTTATGGCCTGCGAAATGATTCAATTTTTAAATATGCGAAAGTTATAGCTATTGATAAGTTTTTTTTCATACTTCATGGGTTCAGTTTTTACTTTTTCGGAAATGTCAGAATAACTTTCAAAATTGAAGTTTGACACGCACAAACTTGCGTAACCGTCATATTTTTGTCATGCTAAAAGTGTCCCTACCTTAAACACTGTTAGACTGATGATTGACTGTAGTATTAAACGTGTGCGAAACGTCGTAGTACATGTACATAAAGAATGCCAGATTTCATACTAATCGTACTAACAAAATGGTAAATTAATTGAAATGATAGTGATACCAGCATAGCTAAAAGCGCTTCCTAATATGGTAGCAGTTTAAACACACGAGATGTTATTTAACCTTAGCTATTTTGACTTTCGAAATATTTTCGAAATTTAAATGACCGAGCAGGAGCTTGTTACGTAGGTTTCTATATGATTTAGAAATAATGCTATGCACATACATAAAAATGAATGTAACGGTAGTTTTGAGTTCCAGATAACTAATTAAGAACTGTGATATTTCGTCATGGTCGACGACATGTCAAAATTGGAAGGTTAAATTTTATAAGAACAGAAAGTTCGAGACACTAATCGGTCTATCACAGAGTATTGAAATTATTTCTCGTTTTACATACCTGTGATATAATCAATAATCATTTAGATATATTGACAGCCCTGTTGGCTCATTGGTAGAATATCTGTCGTAAGAGCCAAAGAGCGTGAAAAAATAGAGCGTGGGTTCGATTCCCACTTCGGATAAGCATATTGTGGTATAAACAAAATGTTTGTTCTATGTCTGGGTGTACTTTATCTATTATTATGTATTTACAAAAAGTATATATATATATATATATATTCTATAACTTATCTGACTCCCATAGTACAAGCTTTGCTTAGTTTGGGGTCAGATGGCGCTGTGTGTAATGTCCTACGATATTTATTTATCAAATCTATAGGTACGTACATATGTATATTTTATATTACTTATACAATATACATACTTTTATATTTATATTTAAAAAAAACAACTAACTGTTTCTATTACTTTTAAATGTCAATATCTTAGCTGTTGCGTACACGAAATGCTACGAAACTTTTATATGTATACATTTATATAGTTCAAGTATGCAGCTTATATGTATATTTTTTGAGTATGTGAGTTTCTTCTGATTGACTGTCCTGTTAGCTCATTTCATAGTACCTACCTAGTAGCAGGGCAGCTAAATAAGTAATAAGCGTCAAAACAGCGATGCCCTGGACTTTGTTTTGATACTTAAAGTTCTGGTTGCTGCTGGAATATTCTTGGACAACCGTTGTCTCTTACCATCCAGATGGCATCATTATTTTTACATTAAAAAATACCTAGTTTATAGGACGTCGTCGGTTTTCTTCTTATCCTAAACACATTTCTGTTAACAATGTAATCAGATGATTGTAGGCACATATTGTGTAGATGTTTGTTCTGTACCTTGGTGTTCTAAATATATGATTTATAAAAAGGTACCGATTTACAAAACAAACTATATCTGTTATCTGGTTCCTACAACACGACTTTTGTTTGGTTTGGTGCTAGATGGTATTGAGAGCAATCGCTTCTAGTATTTATTTTGCCCATTTTTATTGTACTACGATGACATTGCACGATCTGTCGATATTTCTTATAGATATGCTCGTTATCAATCGTGTCACATCTTGCGCAAACGTACTAAACAATAGTTACTGTAATGAACCATGTTTTTGGTACCTACCCACAAAGTTTAAATTATTTCAAAATGATTTCGAAACAATTTACTGGATAATTATACTTGTTGTAACAACTAACTAGATCACTCAAAATACAAATTGGAGTAGTTACTCGGTCATGGTTAATTTGAGAAGAAATGGACTAATGTACGTCTATTAACTTTAATTAGTTAGTTTAAGTGCCCATAAATTGGCTTAGTGTAACAAGCCATTTTGGATATAAAAGTATAAAATCAAGGGCACCTAGAAAAATTATAATCGACAATGAATTATTATCAACTCAATTATTATGATGCAAGCATGAATGAAGTTATTGTACGTTGATGAATACTAATTTTCTTCCTACAATCTTTAACATAACTGTAAAACAACGTAGAGTTAGATACAATAAGAACATTTTTCCAATACATTGATAATATCAGATTCGCTTTGTCTGCTTGTTGTGTGTACTCGAATTTGAAAGAACGTTTCGTCGTGTCGTTTAGTTGTTATTTGGCAATATTTATATTTTCTACGTTATGACATAATACAGTTTTTCATACAACTGCGTACATAAACAAATCACATATATATATTTTCCTGCCAGTCTCTGTCAACTAGCTCATTTATGAATAAGTGAATCAAAAATCAGTGTTGTCGTATGTTGTATGACTAGGTTTTTTTAAATATTTGTGTTTAGATAATTTGCTCTTTGTAATTACTATTATTACTACCTTATAAACAAATAAAAATTCCCCACCTAACGTAATGAATCGTTTACCTATCAAGTGATATAATTGATATTTGGACATTACTGTGTTCCAGTTTGAAGCGTACAGCAGCTGGCGAAATTATAGGGCTGTTGAGACTAACCATCCAAAGTCTCAAAGTAATGAGCGGCAAAGCAACGATGCCCTGAATTTTGATTTGCTACTATTGCTGCAATTGTCGTGGACTTGATTGTCTCCTTATGTTATCTCTTGCCATAAGGAGAACGTCTCGATCGTCTCATAAAAAACTTCAACGTAAAAAAATTAACTCAATTATTGCTCTCTATTCAAAGTCAATACGACCAAACAGACTTGAATTCGATTGGACAGTTAGAATTAAGTTACATGTTGTTTTTTCTCGATTTGTCGAAATATAATGAAGTAATTACTTTCCCTTCTTTCATTCCTAGAACATCCGTTATACACAATTACGTCTTGTGCATAAAGACATAAAGACAGAATAAAACTAGGCGTAGCACATAGTAGTCAAACGGAAGCGGTAGTCGCTTTAAAATTTAAATCAGCGAATGCAAATAAGCCCTTATTTCGAACAATCTAAATAGCTTCACGCCATCATTGAACCAGCCACGCCAATTTGAAAATAAATGATAGCAATTTGGCACAATATCATTGACGGAAATCACACCTGAAATTGACTTCCGCTTTGGCGTCAGTATAAAACTCTAATTACGATTGATGTTATTATTATAAAGTATTAGTTTGTTGACCCTCAATCTCATTCATATTGGTCTTAATACCTATCATTGTAACGTCAACTGTATCTATTGGTATTTTGTTTAAATATTTTCCACTGCAAATTGCTTTGTCTCTCTCAGAAATTGTTATGTCTCGTCTCTTTAAAACGAGAGTTTTTTAAATATTATTTCGACAAAGTATTAGATTATGCACTTTGATATCTTAAATCAGAGCGCTTGTATACCTACCGGAAACATTATAGTATTGTTCGACGTAACATGCTATTAGTGTAGCCTTCGCCTTCGAGTTATAAATTTTACTTCTCTTCTTTTATTTTATTAGGCGTGGCATTATCTAGCATAGCTTTATGAACAGATATCGTTATGTAACATAATTTATTTCGCAGCAAACGTGCTCGCGAACCGGATTATTGAAATGAAATATGAAATTAAATCTAAACCAGGTTGTTGGACTGCTGCTGAAGATAGCTTTGTTTTTTTTTTATGGTAGACGGGTTAAATTTTTGACCACAGCTCACATGATGTTTTACATTCACACACAAAATGGTATACACACCTGGCTTTACCATACTGTTAGATGCTTTTCGGTATATTTTCAGCTTGAGTGTAGTAGTTAGACAGAGAGTAACTTTTTTATGTTTTTATTGTCTAACTTTCTTTTCTCTTCTCACAATGAGAAGAAGTACCACTCAGTAGTGGTATAAGTTATAAAACAATTATGTCGTTCGGGATGATGTAAGGATTCTAATAATACCTCATACATCCAAATCTGTTCAGGATTTTAAAAGTTATGGTGGAATAATGAAACTTACATACATACGTGGACCCAGAATACATTACACTCCTTTTGTCGTGTGAATAGAACTGATCAGGATGTAATTAAATATTGTAGTAGATATGTTTGTACCACGAAATTCATTGTAATCAAATAAAGTTGTGACAAATGAATAACTAAAACGTTTGATTCATTACTTTGTCTCGGTAAGAAAAAAATATTACAATTTATTCTTTAATATTCTTTTTTGTTTTACTTTTGCGGGATTACTCACGTTTAATTTTATTGGAAACTCCGACTATAGTTTCGGCCATATCCGCTATCGCATCAACCGCTATCTTCACGTGCGAGGCGCGCGGCGGCCCGCAGTGCGAAGCAAGACGAGGCCGCGCGCGCGTTGTCTTAGCTTTGTCTCCATGATGAAGGCGACCGGATGTGGCCGAAACTATAGTCGGAGTTACCGATAACATTAAACGTGAGTAATCCTGCATAAGTAATACAAAAATGTGTCAAAACCACGTCAGTTTCCATAGTAAAATATACGTTGTATTGCTGCGAATAAATACTTTTACTCGACGTTGTAAGTACACACCCAATGATTGGTAACTGTGCCCACCACAGGCTAAAGAAGGCGTGCGCACGCGCTTATGTAACCTTGAACTCATTATTCTATTGATTATTTATTGAATTTTCGTCAAACAACATTTGAGATTAATAGCTGTGATTAACCGGATACAGATCGATTACTAAATAGACGTAAGCATGGGCCTGAGGCTTGCACTTGAAAATGAAATTAGTTTGAGCGCCTTGGCCCAGTAAGCAATTGTATACTTTTGTTAAAGAAATGTCGGGGGAAAAGTACTCGTTTTACAACCGTGAGAAATGGTTGCAGGGGCGAAGCAAACGCAGTGTGAGCCGTATCAATAATACGGGGCCCTCGTGCAACAGGGGCCCCAACATGTGTAAGCTAAAATTCGTAAGCTTCTTAGGCCGCGGTATCAATGGACATCCGGGGTTAGACGTACGATGACCCTTGTTGGCTCAATACATCCCATCCCAAATTTACAACTCTGTATGCGGGGTTAGGTAACCTCTATTACTAAGTGCAAACTTCTATTATTATTTTACATAATTTTTGACATTTTTATTGCTAGACATATTTTTTTTATTTAATGACGAATTCTAAATTTTATTTTATTTTGTCTTCACACTAAATTGTTTTTTTTTTTTGTAATAATTGTTTACATAGAAAATGTTCGTACTTAGCCACACATGTGCCCTAATAACCTAAAATAAATATGTATTACTTATTATTATTAGTACCTGGGTGACCGAGCTTTGCTCGGCTGAAAACACGGATAAAACGACGTTTTCTAAAAATGAAACCTAGCTAGATCGATTTATCTCCCTCGAAACCCCCTGCATACTAAATTTCATGAAAATCGTTGGAGCCGTTTCCGAGATTCAATTCTAGTATATAAATATATATATATATACTAGAATTGCTCGTTTAAAGATATATATTAAATCAAGCGTTGCACTCATCAATATGAACAACTTTGACCTTGAGACCCAATCTAAAATTCGGAAAAAAATATCTATATAATATTCAATGACTTTTTGGCTGATATTTGTTTCTTGATTTAGGTGTCGGCCCCAAAGTTTAAGAAGTAGTGTGTAAACATAACTGTGTTACGGTTTGAAGAATACTACAGCTAACAAAATTACAGCGCTGTTGAGATTAACCATCGAAAGTCTTAAAGTAATTTCTAAAGCAGCTATACCCTGGATTTTGCTTTTGCTACTCAGAGTTCTGTGTATCGCTGCAATGGTCATGGTCATGCGTTATCTCTTACTACCAGGAGAGCGTCTCGTTCGTCTCATTACTATTACATAAAATAAGAAGTATTTGTTGTAAGTTCCGTTCGACTTAGGACACCGTTTCACGAAGATCTGTATGCCTTATATGTTGTATGTTTTCCTTTACTATGCGTTATTGTTTTGTATGGAATAATATTATAACACTTTCTTCACAATCACACATTTAAACCTACGTGTTTAAAAAGTGTTGAAACATAACGAGGTCAGTTTTAAAAAGTGATCCGTTTAAGAATCATTATGTAGCAATAGCGTTTTAAGATATCTTTTATTTATTTAGTAAGGAGCAGTTGGCCATGACAGAAAATTATAACAGTAGAACGAAGAAATGTTAATGTGTAGGTAAAGATATAATAAATTTAAAATATTTTTCTGTGATAACTTTTCAATTAGAGCATAATGAATGCTGAGGGGGAAGGTAAGCATAATATAAAACCGGATAGGTATACCCGGTTGAATCTAAAGCAAGCATAGCATACCCATAATAATATGTTTATTGCAAATTCGTGATGAACTAAAGTCCAAAAGACGAAAGTTTGAAGGGTACTGCAGCTTGCGACATTAAAAGACTTTTGAAACAAATTATCAAATTTCTCAATAATTAACGCTATAACAGCGATGTCTTGGACGTTGTTTTGTTATTTAAAGTATTGAATAGATACCGCTGCTATGGTCATGGATTATTACGAAAATTATGGGTTTATTCTTATCGTGGATTAGTTTTTACCATCAGGAGAGCGTTGCGTTCGTCTCATTACTTTTACATTTAGAAAAATCATAACATATAATTAGGTTTAATTTATTAATAATTATAAAATATGATTATAAATAATTAAAACCTAGCCTGTAGATTAATCAAAGTCTTAGTGACAATCTCAATACTCAAGCCCGTTATCAGCCCGTAGTGAACCATTTACACCGGCTACTTTGCTTATACTTTTTTAATTTTCAATATTAAAGACTAGAAGAGGTTTAAAAAATATGCATAAAAGAAATAGATACGCTACTATAATATTTTGCACACATAATACATTTCATTGTCATAAATACAGAAAAAAAATAGAGTCATGATTTAAACTCAAGTTTAAATGAAACAATGAAAAACCATGACATGAATAATTTAAGGGTCTCACCATAAAGACCAAGTCATTGTGTGATTAGAACATAGAGACTAATTAACCTATTCATCCCGTCAAGATAAAATACAATCTCGTAATTTTACTAATTTAATTAAATAACTTAACATAATAGATCTCTCTTGGAGTATCTCATGCTATAATAACCGATTATTATATAAAAATATGGCACTCAACAAGGGCGTTATTCTTTCAAGTAAAGAGATGGGTGTTATATTTTATTAATGATATATTAATCTTTCACACGCACTAGAAAATTACACCATCGGACTTTGGGGGTATTGTGCACTATGTTGGATCCACAGTACCACAATTTTGCACTATTTTGACGAGAAAATTAATTGGTTGAAAATTTGGCAATGAGCTCTTACATTAATGCGCCTTGCAGATTTACCCGCGGTTCCCGGGATGAAAAGTAACCTATGTATAATTCAGTTAAAACTATCAGCATTTCAAATTTCATTAAAATCTGTTGTTATTACACTGTGAAGAAATAACAAAAATAAAAACAAACAGATAAACTTCTTTTTATATTAGTAATTACATAGCAAACTGACCTTGGATTAGAACATAGATTTATAGCTTTGTAAACATTTGACAAATGCTTTGTTAATAAAATTTATGATTTAGTCATTGGTCTTGATAAATTTATTAAGATATATTTACATAGAGACATTAACAACGACCACAAAATAAAATGCTCGTGTGAGTTGATGGCATTTAATTTTTACGCTGCTTAGAATACGTGTACGAAATTTGGTAACTTTATGCTTATAATTCGAATAGCCAAGGAATGGAACAGAATTAAATGAATCCTTAATCCTTATCCTTACCTCCTAAGTTATATTATAATTTGGACATTTTCAAGGTCCATGAATGTTTTTAATACAGCTTGTCACTCTTCGATCCACAGACCAACACTCGGGGACTGGGTTTGTGCCTCGACAACACAGTTTCTTGTTATTATCAGACAAGTCGTGTCGAAGATAAAAAAAACTAATTGACTAAGAGGTTGCTCTGTTATCTCATTTGGTAGTAGTTTTGCTTCCAGGGGAGAAGGGCTTGGGTTCGATTCTACTCAGGACGAACATTTTTGCGATAATGTGTGCTGTGTGTATTCTATATCTATTAAAAGCAAATTTACGTATTTATACAAACATATTCTATTAGGTATCTTGTATCCATAATACAATCTATTGTGTACCAAGTTGGAGCTAGGCGCTATATGAAATGTATTTCAATATTTACTTATTTCATTTAAAAATGCATCTCTGAATTTTATTTATTTTAATAAAAAATCTAGTTTACGTCAAACAAATAAACCAAGAAGAACTATTAAATAACTAGCGCTTTTGGTCTTCGAGTACTACAGACCACTGTCATTATTTCTGGTCAACATGGTAAGTGCAGCCTGACCAACATTGCAAACAGTGTCAATGTCACTGACCCGCTGAACTGGATCGCCAAGTGTTATGCATGCAGTTATTAACCGTACCTTCACATAAGAATACGTATAATATTATCTAAACTATTGTTTCACTTGAGCTTTTAATGTTTATTGATATTTCTACGCAACAGGTTGTAGCCACACTCTAGATAATTTTAGTTAGTTTATATATAGTGATACACTTCTACGTATTAGATGACGTATCCTGAATACTCGTCTCAATCAGTTCAACTGCTGAGTAAAGAATGTATATAGTACATACACTCGAGAAAAAGTATTATTTATTTAGTGACACTACACGAAATTAATTTAGCTAAGAAACGATGTGAATATTAAACGACATTTTCACACAGCGCACTCTAGCTCAAAACTGAGCAAAGCTTCTACCATGGGAGCCATATAACTGATATAATACTTATACACTAAAGTAGCGACCCGCAAGAAAATATTAGGGGACGCGATTTTTTTTAAGCGTCGGGTTGCGTTTGTTTGTCTACATTTCGATTTTCGGAGAAGCCCGCCATTGGATTCACTGCCATCTTGATTTGAAGTTAATTTTTTTTTCGTTTTTCTGAAATAACTTGTTAATTTGCAACTTTAGAGCAAAAATGTAGTGTGTCATATATATGTCCCACAAGTTTGGTCATCGTCATTTTTACGCTAGGATCAATATTTGCAGAATTATACTAACAAGTTTATCAAAATAATCGTAATGGGTGGAATTTTATTTCCTTCAACTTTGGTTCTCGCACTTTTCTTACTCCACGATCAATATTTTCCGATTTATATACATATGTTTATATATTGTAACGTATATTGGAAAACCCCTGAACTGAGTGTACATAAAATATATATATGTATATGTAGCTGTCCCTGGGAAGAGTCCTTCAGGAATATATCTGTCGGAGTTTTATTGACGCTCAAATTACCGTTTTGGTCCTCAGCTCTCCGTCTATAGGGTCTGAAGAATTGCTCGTTTAAAGGTATTATATAGATAGATAGATGTAGGAACCATTAGTTTTCGACGTGAGTCAAGCGCAGCCAACTGCCAGAATTGTTGTAAGTTGGTAGTAAGTTTTTGATAGGAACGCGAATCTTGCGTCGTCTTTGTTTTTTTATTATAACGGAAATGAATTTATAAATTTATCTCAGTATCAATTAGTCACATAATACTACTGTCATCATTGCAAAATAAATTTTAATTTATTTGATTATTTTAATGCTAAGAGGAAGTTTTGTATTTTGTGTTGGCTTAGATTCAATAAATATTCATCGGGCTGGCCAGTCGTGTCGTGGTTTCGAGTTCTATTAGGTATTTTTATTTATTAATTTCTGAAGGTATAGATTGATAGCTATTATATTAAGTGCCATTTTGCATGTAATAATTGGCGGTGAATGGGTAGGTTACTTATTTACTAGCGTGACGCATTGGGCTATAGTTACTTTTAGCTACTGGTATAAAGAGATGCCACTTATTTTGTCCCGTTTGCCAAGTGCATCTTTAATATATATGAAGTTTACATTATGCTATGGAAAAGTTTACATTTACGCAAGATTTTTTTAAAAATAATAAATGGGCTTGCGTTTGACTGCTATTTCATCTCACACTCTGACAGTCTAAGATTGAGCACGCTTGGCTAGAAGATATCCAGATTTTATCAATCGGGGTACATCCATTCAGGCAGCACATTCCACTGTTAAGCGGTCCGCATAATGGAAGTGTAAGAAAATCGTTTCGTTCGAGTTTTGGTAGTGGGTCGGTTCTAAAGTACGTAAAAGTTGTTTATACTGATAAATACATTGTGCTCCTTCCGCCTCAGTTCTACTGTCCTGCGTAACCCTGTATATGGCACCTTCATATTTTATGTATTTCGTTTTTATTAAATCTTACCATTTCTAGTTGAGTTTCGGTTGCATGATTTATTCTAGTTTTGCAATGTCGCGTTTGTTGCACAATGTTATGCATAACAACTGTCAATTATGTCGAACGCTATAATTAGTAGATCAATTTAATATCTACGATCTAAGAGTATGGTCCGGCTAAATTAAATATCACACAATAAATGAAGTGTCGAGTAGTTCTTTCTGAACAAATCTTACTAAAACTGAACGGAATTTTTGACTATTTAGTCCAACTTTGCAGAGAAGGTGTACGTATAATAAAATCAGTGAGTGTTGCTAACGCGGAAAAGTCGTTTTGTTTTGTAGAAATGTTTATTTTTAAAGCGCTTGATTAGTTAATTGGATCGAATTCTACACGAGGTTGTTAAGACGGATATAACTACTAGAACGATTTCATAACATTAAATTAAAGCATTTTTAGATTCCGTACCCGAAAAGTGTCAAACGAGACCCTATTGCTATGACTATTAATTTCTGTCTGCCTTTCTGATTTATTTTGGCCTATTGAATCTTAATCGATAACGTACAGAGATTGTCCTTGAATGTGACTGTCTCATATGACGAATAAATTAGTAAATAGAAATTTAAAAATTATATTTGTTTCATCTAAAGAAAGATAGTAAATATTCTTAGATAGATATTCTTCTACAAATATTCTTTTAATCCCCATTTTTTTAGTGCATGAGAAAGAATAAATATACTGCAGCTAGCGCAGTTACTACGCTGTTGAAACTAGCTCAAATGCCTTAAAGCAATGAGCGCCAAAGCAGTGAAGTTCTGTTTTGTTAATCAAAGTTCTGTCTATAGCTGCAATGGCCATGGACATGCGTTGTCTTGTACCATCAGGAGAGCATGTCTTCAGTCTCGATGCATTACTTATTTACTATTTGATCTTTTGAAAATAAAATTAACATAGTACGATTTAGACAAGCGTAGTGCAGAACCCTCAGTGCGCGAATCCAACACGTATAAATCATTCAAATAAATTATTGTCGCATTTCAGAAATGAAACTGAAAGTTATCTAGTGCCCAATCTCATTAAGAGCAAATAAATAAAGCAAATAAAGGGATATGTTATCCGGAAGATGGGCAGCAGCGTCTTCCTTGAACAATCACACCTAACTGCGCTCGCCAACCCGCCTGCCAAGCGTGGCGAGTATTGGCAAAACCCCCCCAGGAGGAGGCCTATGTCCAGCAGTGGACGACCTATGGCTGATGATGTGTGATGTGAAATCCCTTTATATTATAGTGCACCTAATGTCGACGTTTAGTGTAACAACATATTAGGACAATGCGTCGTGTGCGCAGTTCCTTAAGCTAGTTGGATAATGCGAGAATATAATTGAATCAAAGTTCTTTTTACGTGATAACATAATTAAATTACTTTAAGGACATAAATAGATTTACTATAGTTTTAAGCAACTCGTGCTCTGAACCCCACAGCACAGGTTACGTTGCCTAGTTTGGGGGTCAATGTAACCTTGTAAATGTTTTATTTTTCTTGTTTGGCAATAAAAATATTATTAAATTAAACATTAAATTATTAAAAATTATTCAATTATTATTAAATATTAAATTATAAATTAAGTAGTTTTAACAAGTTTAAACCAAATTGTGGTAATTAATATATTGCAAGTTTTTTTTTGTAATTGGTAAAAGCTAGGTGTTTGACCACAGCTCACCTGATGTTAAGTGACGGTGTGGTCGAAGATGCCACCTAGCCTGGAATGAAACTGGCTCTCGAGTGAGGCTACCAGAACACACCGTTAGGTGCTTGGCGGCAGATTTTCAACTTGAGGGTGGTAGCTAACCAGCCTTGTACTAGAATGTACCCTACCACCGTGCTATGGTTTGTCACGATGTTTTCCTTGAAAACATCCGTTTTCCGGCAGCTCAAGCTAATTGTTGGAGCTTGAACCCACGCCCTTAGGCGTGTGAACCGACCGTGTTATTCACTGAGCTATTATCGCTACAAAATATACTAATATATATTTTTTTCTCTTTCTTCTTGGCATCGCACTCTGTGCATTCTGCCAGTTTCAATGTTCCTGTATTTTGTGTGCAATCTTTAGTTTTCAGCTTCTTTATCTTTGTAGTCAAAGTCCAGTCTTGGTCAAGTCCAGTCCGTGCCAGTCAAATCTAGTCATGCTTTAGTATAGTAGTGGCGACTTTACTGTAAGCTGCGATGGAGTTTTGGAAGCAACACAAAAAGTCATGTTTCACCACATTATATCACTTTCCCACACTCGTGCTTGTAATTCGGCACTTTTTGAATAAAATACCACTATTTTTATACATAAACACTCGAAAAAACACTAGTTTTGGAAAAAATTTACAATGGGGCAACACGACTCTTTCCGCGTTCCCGGCAAAACTCCCTATATTAATATTATTAGCAACTGAAGTAACAAGTAAAGTATTAAGAGTCTAAATGACTTCCGCTGTATTAAGCCGAAAGGGGGCTTAGTCCACCCGAAACGTATAGCCCTGTATATTTTACATAGACTATCAACAGCATACATTGTAAACTTCATAACGAATTTAAATTTAAGACGTGCGCTGCTCTAATCCAGCGTATAGTTTGAAATTGGTCCCATAACTTTAATGTTGACAGATTGAATTCGCTGGTTTCAGGGTTAATTTAAATAAGATTGTAAATTAAGGTTGAAAAGGTATAAAATTACTTGATTATGTTCGAAAATGTCATAACACTGAGCAGTTTAGGCGAACAAAAAGTAGTTAGGTGGTAGTCGTTAAAATTTCAAACAGAAGGAGTGTCAGGTGTCAAGTGTCAGGCAATGGTCATTATTTATTCTAGACGACTAAGTAGTAAACTTGTGTTAATATGCTATATTTCACGCAGATCAAGATCTACTAAATAAAATAATAATCTGCCGCCAAGTACTTAACGGTTCCGACAGTTTCAGTTGATAGCCAGTTCCATTCCAGGCTAGATGTGTTTACCATCTTCGTCTATACCGTCACTTAACGTCAGGTGAGCTATGGTCAAACACCTAGCATGTCAACTATAACAAAAAACTATTACTTGTCAAATTTGCGTTGACCGTTACTCAGTTGAGTTTATATTTATAATTAACTACTTAATAGGTAATCCTAATAAGAGGTGTGTCCTTAATAGCTGTTTTTTCTATCACATTCCATCCAAAAGTTGTCTGGAAGAAATCGCTCTAGGCGATAAGGCCGCCGTTATACGCTATATATGTATTCTATGTTGTTTTTGTTTTGTTATTATCTTGTTATCTTTCTCTTTTTTATGTTTTGTATGTTATAATACTCGTATATTAAGTATGTATCTTTGGTATATAATAACATTGTATTCTATTCTATTCTATTCTATTCTATTCTATTCTATTCTATTCTATTCTATTCTATTCTATTCTATTCTATTCTATTCTATTCTATTCTATTCTATTCTATTCTATTCTATTCTATTCTATTCTATTCTATTCTATTCTATTCTATTCTATTCTATTCTATTCTATTCTATTCTATTCTATTCTATTCTATTCTATTCTATTCTATTCTATTCTATTCTATTCTATTCTATTCTATTCTATTCTATTCTATTCTATTCTATTCTATTCTATTCTATTCTATTCTATTCTATTCTATTCTATTCTATTCTATTCTATTCTATTCTATTCTATTCTATTCTATTCTATTCTATTCTATTCTATTCTATTCTATTCTATTCTATTCTATTCTATTCTATTCTATTCTATTCTATTCTATTCTATTCTATTCTATTCTATTCTATTCTATTCTATTCTATTCTATTCTATTCTATTCTATTCTATTCTATTCTATTCTATTCTATTCTATTCTATTCTAGTCTAGTCTATTCTATTCTATTCTATTCTATTCTATTCTATTCTATTCTATTCTATTCTATTCTATTCTATTCTATTCTATTCTATTCTATTCTATTCTATTCTATTCTATTCTATTCTATTCTATTCTATTCTATTCTATTCTATTCTATTCTATTCTATTCTATTCTATTCTATTCTATTCTATTCTATTCTATTCTATTCTATTCTATTCTATTCTATTCTATTCTATTCTATTCTATTCTATTCTATTCTATTCTATTCTATTCTATTCTATTCTATTCTATTCTATTCTATTCTATTCTATTCTATTCTATTCTATTCTATTCTATTCTATTCTATTCTATTCTATTCTATTCTATTCTATTCTATTCTAATAGGTTCATTAACAAGTTTAAGAGTTTAAAAAAATCTAGGACCCTTCTGGGATTAAAATAGCTATAATGAAAGCAGATTTTTTTTTACACATATGTATTATTCAAAAAATTATTGGATAGGCTCAATTTTTGGAGTAATTATTATTTTTAGGGATTTTTTTTGTATAATCGGTTTGAGCTGCCTTTTTATCGCACTCTACGGGGAAAGGCTGGATAGAGGTGAGGGGGTTTCAGACTAATATATTATACACGATAACTAAGGAATTAGTATTTTTCGATAATGTTATCGAAAAATACACAAACACAGATTATTCACACACACATAGACAGCTTTTCTATTCGGGCGCACCGCTATGCAATAGTTTCTTCAAATACCTATTTTTCAAAATCCGCTGGAACTGTGTTACCTCTTCAAAAAATCATAATGATAACGTACAATAAGCTCCTTTTAGCTTTTTATACCCTAAGCTTATAGCCTTCTATTAGTGAGACTGCTAGGACACTAATTGAAACAGGATGAAGCTTCTCTTATTAGAAGGATTATACTGGATTAGATTTCAAATTCTACTTCGTAGAGAAATGTTACTACGAAATTTATGGGACGGCAGAATAATCTATAAGCTTGCGTCACTGTTTTGTGAAACGTTACTGTATCTGTAGTTGTTCTATTTAGATTTAAGCGTGAGAAATTCAACCCGTACGATTTATTAACAACTAGCGACCCGCCCCGGCTCCGCACGGGTGCAATGTAGACACTAATGTAGTGCATATGCATGTATTATACATATAAACCTTTCTCTTGAATCACTCTATCTAATTAAAAAAACCGCATCAAAATCTGTTGCGTAGTTTTAGAGATTTAAGCATGCATAGGGATATAGGGACAGAGAAAGCGACTTTGTTTTATACTATGTAGTGATGATAGTGATGAGACAAGTAGAAGAACGACACACTACCACCTGCTCCTCGAAGACGTTTAAACACAACGGTTTGGCTCCACTTCCTTGGTGCGTACGGTCTATGAATGGCACTCTTTGCCGGCTTCTTTGTTTCCAATAAACTAAAATTAAGGCGTTATTAAGTCTAGAGCGAATGGATTTCCCGTAGATCAACGTGTTCCATTCTCGGTCGCATCGTGGCTTTCCATCAGGCGAGTTGCTGGCCATATTCAGCTGTATTTCATATAAAAAATATTCTGAAATCGACCTTACGCTCCACGCTTACAAATCAAAACTACTATTAAACGAGCTGATAAAACGGCAAATAGTGCCTGAATTTTATCTATACCTACCAGTTGTTCCTAATTTTTTTAATGATACAAAAACAACGTTATTCTGACCTAGATCGTTTTGCAAAAAAGAATTGGACAAACGGCTAAAATTAATTTGATTTAAATTTGGCATGAAAAGATTTATTAACAACATTTGGTTCCGTACAAACAGTACACCTGTTGTGCGCACCGTTGATATTTTTACAGCCGACGATACTGACAGAAGAAACTGACTGACAACCCATAAATAAGATTGCTACAGGTGTAATACACATCGTCCTTTGTATGAAAACCTGGCACCAAGAAGTAAAAAGTTCATATACTAGCTGCGCCCCGCGGTGTTACCCGCTACATTATTTCGGGATAAAAAGTATCTAATTAGCAGTATGAAATATACTTTACAAACTATTCTCATACCTTTCATAAAAATCGGTCGACCCGTTTCGGAAGAGTGCGTTGCGTGGTGGTAGAGTACTTTCTAGTAGTCGGCTGGCTAGCTACCACCCTCAAGTTAAAAATCTGCCGCCAAGCATCTAACAGTGTGTTCCGGCAGCCTCACTTGAGAGCCAGTTCCATTCCAGGCTAGGTGTGCTTCACAATCTTCGACCACACCGTCACTTAACATCAGGTGAGTTGTGGTCAAACACCAAGCCTGTCAGATATAAAAAAAAGTGCGACACGACAATTTTTTATAAAGCTGACAAATAAGTTGTGCTTGGGTTAACTTTATTTTATATCATAGAAATATAACAAAGAAAACGTTATTTTTATGGTGAAGACAATGCATATCCAAGACCATTGTAGGATACCTAGAACTTTGAATAACAATGTCTAGGGCATCGCTGCTTTGACGACACTTTGAGTACGTTTGAGTACCTTTGAGAACTTAGTAACTGAGTCCACGACCGTAATCCGTGGCAGTGTGGCTGACCTAGTTATATTTTTAGCCGGCTGCATTCGTAGCCACTACAGAAGGCTGCGTTTATCTGGGGCAGGCTATAAACAAAGCTTACGCTACACGAGCAAACGATCTGCTAATTTTCAGACTCAGTTGTATGTAAATAGTCGCTAAACGCATTTAATATTCAGTTTGTTGAACCCTAAAACTCTTCTCTTGTCCTCAATATCCAGATAGACTAGATAGACACAAAAACATTTCTTACGACAAAACCGTTCAAGCGTTTATTGTTACAACTTATTAGGTAGATGACATCGTTAAACGTTGACAAACTGTTTTATAATTCCATTTATTCCAAGGTAACTAAGTTTGATACTTGAGTAGACAGTGAGCGCCAGAAAATGTTCATTAGACTTTCATAACAAATACAAATATTTTATTGATAACACCGAAGTTATGTCATATTCCATATGTCAAAAATTATAGCGATGTCAAAACACATAATAGTAATAATTCATGTCAATGTAAGAATTAGCAATTATTTATTATTAAAATAATTTAATTTTTGCTACAATCTATCCACAGCCGTGCCGTGGTGGTGCCGGCGTAAGAATAGTACCCCACCCTCTCTACCCGTGGTTGCCGTAAGAGTCGGCTAAGGGATGTAATCCGGAAGATGGGTAGCAGCGACTTCCTTGAACAATCACACCTAACTGCGCTCGCCAACCCACCTGCCAAGCGTGGCGAGTATTGACAAACCCCGAGGAGGAGGCCTACGTCCAGCAGTGGACGTATGGCTGATGATGTGTGATGTAATCCACATTGTGGTAACTTTCTAGTTCTTTGCTGGCTAGCTACCACCCTCAAGTTTAAAATCTGCCTCCGAGCATCTAACAGTGTGTTCCTGCAGCCTGACTTGAGAACCAGTTATTCTAGGCTAAATGTGTTTATCATCTTCGACCACACCGTCACTTAACATCAGGTTAGCTGTGGTTAAGCAACTAGCTTGTAAAACATATTAAAAAAAATTACATAGACTGTTTGACATTATCCGGGGCTTTAGAATACATTGTCGGTATACTCTACCTTGTTTTTTCTTCCAGGGAAAATACTTAATGTATACCACCAGCCCTGGGGCGGGCCCAGTGGCTATGTGGGACTCTCCGACCTAATGACGGCCTACCCACTAAAAACCGTGGAGTGTTCCATCTCGGCGCCGTGTGTCAAGGCTGCGGGCACGCTTGCGGACCCGCCTCGGGGAGCCCAAGCTCACCCCATATTTTGACTAAACACTTTAGTATTGTCTAAAAAATATTTGTATTGACTTCCATTAAAGATTTCCCGCACTTCGATGTAAACAAGATGTTATCTTACG
Source organism: Biston stratarius (assembly GCA_950106695.1). Lineage (NCBI taxonomy): Eukaryota > Metazoa > Arthropoda > Insecta > Lepidoptera > Geometridae > Biston > Biston stratarius. Next base: position 26,391,483 of record OX467112.1, read on the forward strand.
AAAAGTTTACCTTGTAAAATCAACAACATAGTACTTTTAACGCCCTTAGTTCACACATTACTTGGCTAGATACGTCAATTAAAATTGTAACTGCTCTATAATCGACCGACTTCTCAAGCAATCGCAAAGCTAAATCGGCGGTATGTTCTCAAAATTAAGTCATTAGACATCATTGTTACATTTCGACGAATATTTTACGGCAATTATGTGTCAAGAACTAGAAAAAAGCTAATCTGTTCGACCATGTAGTTTCTTTTTTTTTTTGTCAATTGCCAAAGCGAGGGACCAAATGTTTTCAAAGTATGGCTGTCAGTTTTTTTTAAGGAAAATAAGATAGTGGCGCCTCGCAATTAACTTGATCGTTTTGCATGGTCGACTAAACAGAGGACAAAACAAAATTTGCAAAATAATGCAGATGACAGTAATTACATGTTTGTGTAATATTTGCAAAACTACATGGTCAGCCATTATATTTCACAAATTTGTTTCTACCAAATATTGCGGTTTACGATGAATAAAAATACAATTTACTTTTCATAGTTTGTCTTATGAAATTGTTGTACAAACATGGCTTTTTCGTGTTCACTGAGTCTGTATGAGATTTTAAAACATGATTTTTATAAAAGAAATGTAATAACTGAAAATTAAACGAGGCTTAACAAATAAAATTAGCCTGCGAGCGAATAAAAGGGTACTATATATAGGGGGCATAAATAGCACAATACAAACAAAACAAGAATGTAAGACCATAACTAAAGTGTTCTATTTCCAACCACACAATTCACAAATGGCAATACCATAATCTCTCGAAATCATGGCCTTATGGAGATATAAATTTTGTTTATAAAGGTAATTGCGGCCACGAAAAATGATTTGTAAGTGGGACGCCCGCTTCCGGGCATTCGTGTTTGGTCACGAATCAGAGCAAGCTTGCCACATCGAGTCCTGGGCCATTGGGTCTTATGTCATCGCTTTCAAACTGGAGTACAGCCAACTTTCAATGTGTATGAAGGGTCTTCGGAATGCGGACATGCAGCTTGTGAATAATCTGAGCAATAAACCAGCGAATAGCGATCACAAGAATCGGGGTACTTAAATTAGGTATCAGATTTGTGTAATTCAGTTTACTCGTGTTTTAAGGGCGATAAATTTTCAAGTTATTTAAGGCAACAAGGATGTAAATGTAGTACCTACACACATAAATTTATCTAAAGTACTAATACAATAATGTTATATTATAGGCACTAGCGACCCGCATCGGCTTCGTACGGGTGCCAGTTATTTTGACGAATTATATAAAAACATCGAATTTTTCTATTTATAAAAAAGTTTTAATAAAGTGTTGTCTATTGTTTATTGTTTAAATAGGATGTATAAATGTGTTTTTTTTTTCATATTTGTTCTCAATCACGTAAACAAGGCTGAACAGATTTGGATGAAATTTGGCACACATTTAGTTTTGAATTAACATATAGGATACTTTGTATATCAGTAAAATGGTAGGTTCCTGTGGGATTACCAACAAAGTTCAAGAGCATTACCACTACCCACCCCCGGATGTCAAATTTCACAATACACAATAGTAATAACTATTCTACTTATAAATTGACGACATTGGTGGTGTTGGTAAATTCCACGCGGACGAAGTTCTCGAGTAACAATTAGAAGTATATATAAATATTTACAAAAAAATCTAAAATGAATATAGGTATATTTCCAAAATCCTTTGCGTGGTTTATAAGAAGTAACCTGACAAACAGACGGCGGACGGCGTTTTGGTTTTATACCTACAAAGATTAGGTATACTAGAGAATAAATAACTATATATCGTAGGATACTTCACACAGCGCCATCTAGCCCCAAACTAAGCAAAGTTTATGGGAACCAGATAACTGTTAGAATACTTATATTTTTTTTTTGTATCTTCATACTTATAATACATACAGAACACCCAGACACAAAACAAACCTTTATCGTCACATGTTTGATTGTTTGACCGCATGACCGCTGATCTTGACCGCAGCAGAATATATTGATTGATGTTTATTACTTCTTTAACCTTAACCCTGTTGACTTTTGACCGGCACATGCAGTCTATTTAGCAAATTGGTTGCTCACTAAATATTCAAAATTAAATAAAAAAATACACAATTATAATAGTTTTTTTATATTTATTGAGCGGTGATACGGAACCCTCGGGGCGTGAATCCGACTCAAACCTGGTTGTTTTTTTATTCCCAGACCTTTGATAAAAAAAACACAGCAGTGTACATTATTATCATAACAATTCAAGCTATGTACTATTTTGTAATTCACCTTGCCAATGTAAATACAATAGAATCGGACTATTAAAGTAGCGTATCTATCCATTGTTGTAATATCATTGTTACGGATCGTTGTATTAAAACGTGCATTAGGATTGTAAATAAACATTTATTTTGAATACTAAGATAAGATTAAAGTATAACTATTAAACTAACAGTCAGATATAGCTACGAAGTATAGTCAAAAACTTTTTGTAAAAAAAAAAAAACCGGAGAGATAATCAGATGACTCAGAGGGATATTTACTTCCATGTTTTGATTCTAGGAATAGCATATAAATATTTGAGATTTAAGTATTGTGTAAAAGATGAGTAAATGGAAACTGATTTTTTCATACATTTGTCTATTTGCCTAAGTGTTTGTTCCCCGATGTATACAATCTGGGTGTCTTCAAGTCGAGAGTGAAACGTTATCTTCTAGACAAGCGTGCTCCATTATATACCTCACTTAGCCAAACACTTGTATTATAGATGGTAGCCATACTAAAGATGGTAACAAAACACATGCCATTTTTATATTTAAAAAAATATTATCGTAATTCTCTTAAATCATATCTATTTATCGATTCAGCTACAATTTACACGGATTCACTTTTTTGATTCATTACCTGCTCCGAGAATGCCATTAAATCGATTATAATATCGAATAATCGATCGCATTTTGTGTTTTAACCTGTCATTCATAAAGTAATCGTTGCACATTCTGTACAAAATTGCACTGATCGGAAAAGATTACCACAATATTAGTAACTTTGACTTACAAAATTCAACAAGAAGTTCGGTATCTACAATAATTTTGCGGGGATTTTTCCCGCATTTTAAATTATGCTTTCACTTACCGCGTCGAAATGATTCCCGTCATATTTCATTCATCTATTCGAGCTTGTCTACAGTACGGATTACGATCGCTATCACATGACCACTTAACTGCTTACTCGAGCACTACTCACTGCTACTTACACACTAGTTCTGGACCAGAAGTTCTCACGATTAGGCATGCATTTTTGCAATATCTCCGTGTCAATGTGCAAGGACTTTGATGCTTTGATAGACATCTAGATTTTGTATTCACGATTTGACAGTGCCAGATTAGCTTTATTTAAAACTTGATGTTGAAACTGTGTTTATTGTTATGGATTTATAGAAGCAAAATACTAATGTGGGTTCGATTTCTACGCAGGACAAAATTTTGTTCAACATTAATGTTAGTACTGTGTCTGGATGTTCTGGAAGGATTATAAGTTTATTTTTACTACAAAAAAAAGTATATTTAAATACTTTAAATACTATAGTTAAAAATTTGTATAACTGGGATCTCAAAGGAACTAAAAAAAATGTTTTTTTTTTTATTAACTTTTTTTATCCAGTTTTCCAAATAACCTGGTTAGTTGGAAACATGACAGTTGTCTTATTTATATGACAGAAATTCAAATGTTTGTATACAAACCTGATAAATTGCCTTACTCATATAGCTATTGAGCTGCAAGTCCCAATTATTAAATCATAGTTACATAGATAAATCAATTTAAAAGTGCCTGTCCGAGTCAGTTTGATTAGTTTAGGGCTAGATGGCGCTGTGTAAAAAAAAATTCAACGATATTTTTATTTTATTTATAAACAATTAACATATAATGTATATCATAATTAGTAAATATGTTTTTGTTTGTTATATTATCGTAATTATCAATTTACGTCCTACATGAACGATATAAAAATGAATCGAAAGTGGGACAGCCCCCACGGTAAATAGATATAATAGATGGCGGTAAATTGTTTTTATACTAATGTAATTCTCGTAAATCATTATGTTAGAGTTTAGCTACAGATATGATGTTAAGGTGGAACATAAGTGAAGGCTTGGACCTTACAGTTTTGTTTGACATATGGGTTATTCACGCACAGAAATATCTTTAACGTCTTGACGTATTTGTGTAGGTGTAGCGTACAACAAGCAGAAATGGTACGATCAAGGAGTTTTCATCCAGTTTCATAAACCCTATTTATGCTACTCTTAGGCTAATTTTCAATTTTAAAAAGGCGAAGAAGTGGGTTCTTTGTTCATTTTTTAACTGAAAAAGAAATCTTATAACTCGTATATCTTTGTTAACAGTTTACAAGAAATATTTGAAAGGAATATGACATAAAGAATAAGACTTATAAGGTCATAAACAACGCTTTTTATCGCTTAGATACCTCGTACAGATAGGTGCAGACAGTATGAATAACTCGTATTAAAACGTTATCTGGGTTAAAGTTGAAACAATGTTGTAACATTGACTCTATATCTTGACGCTACTTTGACACGAAGGGTGTGTATATTTATAGTCACACAATCATTTTTTTTTGTTGTTTATGGCTTCTGTGTCCTTAATTTTGGCAATGTCAGTGTCCTGGTGACTTCGTAAACGGTATATAATTTACAGTTACAAAATTATAATATGCTCAGCAATTATACTAAATACATACATCTCGCAAGATAGATTTTTCTAAAATACACAATATTACAAACACAAAGTTTATAAACCAAAATACTAAACGAAACTTCTTGGCATTTAAATTAATAAAAATATTACCGTGCGAGTTCTTGATTCCCGAGAGATATAATCGGGATTTGAACATGACAGTGTGTGTACTTCATCTCCGACCACGTCATCGCTTACCATCTGGCGTGTTGGTGGTCAAAGGCGGACTTATTCATGTTAAAAAAAAAAAAACTTTACCGCCCGTGTTCCCATCCCTTTTTTTTTTTTTTTTTGTGCCCAGGGAAAATCCTTAATGGATACCACCTGCCACGGGGGTGACTGGGTGGTTATGTGGGACTCTCCGTCAATAACGGCCTACCCACTAAAAACCCTGGGGTGTTCCACCTCAGCGCTTTGAGTCGGGGTATCGGGCACGCTTGCGCATTCATCCGCTACCTCGACAGCGCTAGCTCTGTGATGAGATGACTAGTTTGCAGGTGGTTGGCAAACCAAAGTTATACGATGTAAACCTTGTCCAAATTAATTTTACTGATATAATCTTTAGTGAAAGCAACATTCATCGAATGTTGCAAAACCAATAATAAACCTTTATTTTAAATCAAACAAACATAATCTTATAAGTAGCCTCAAGTTACTTTGACACCTTAATTAGAATTATTTCTTGTTTAATAAGGCCTACCTACATACATTCTTTGTCACACTACTTACGTTGCTGCCTAGTGATACCATGATTTCAGTCAGCAAAAAGACTTTACCTATACAAAACTCCTCTATAGTCCGTACCAGTTCCATTTCCATTCCAGGCTGGGCGTGTTTATCGTCTTCGACCACACTGTCACTTAACATCAGGTGAGCTGTATTCAAATACCTAGCTAGCCTGTCAACCATAAAACGATAAAAAATACCTAATTTGAAGACAATAAGTATATATTTGGAGTTTTAGTGGACAGCGGGAAAATCATATACAATACCAACATTAAACGTTTTTTTTCCAGAAACGAATATGGAGATGTGAATTGAAGGGGTGAAACATGTCTTATAGTGGATGTTTCCAAAACATCGTCGAAGCTTCCTAAAAAAACACTATTTTAATAGGACATGACCGGACTTTACTATGACTTACTTTGGGACTAAGATTTTCCATGAATTACTAGAACTTTTTCACGTGCACAAAGCGCGATCCGAAAGAAAATAGTACTTATTTTTAATAAATTGTACTTTAAAACATCATGAATGTTGATATGCATATACGAATGAGGTGTAGAAATCTTAAGTGAATATTATTATCTTGAAAAAACTTTGAAAAAAAAAATTGGCTTCAAATCACAGCCGGTCTTTCAAGGAAAGCGTGCTGTAATGTAAGTATGAGTAGCTTAACGGTCAGCCGCGAGATATTTATAATTTGTGATTTGGAAAATACGATCGGCAAATAATTATTGAACTAATATATTCTTTTTGTATTCCGACAATAAACTTAAAATATGGAAGCCCTATAGCCGTAGCTAGCCTTGTCAAAGTGTTCATGTCATGTCGATGACTTATCTCCTGACCTCATGAGAGTACCCTTGGGTTTGACATGCGTTTGATTCTAACCTGGAGGCAATATTCACACAAGAATGTGAGGTGACGTAGTTGAGCTGGTAAGTAGTTCAAGCTACAAAGGCATTAATCTCCTCGAGTCTACTGGGTTACGCAGAACGGTCATTGTGCAAACAACTTTTACTATGAAATCGCGAAAAAAATCAACTGTTACATAAAAATACTGCATAACTTATTCATTACGGACGAGCGTTTTCTGTACGCTACCCATAATTTTTAACAACTTACTTACAGTTATAGGACTGACGATGATATCAACGTATTTAAATGAGCTCTTTAAATGAAAAATTTACTGTATTGACGATTTCTTAAACGATAAAAATCTTAAGCATAATTATGTAGGTTATATTTATATGTTCACACCATGTATGGAATTGATTCATCTTTCCTTTTATTTTTAATTTTGAAATACTTGCATGATTTAAGGCAAAAATAGAGTGCTTAATGTACCTAGACATTAAGACTACTTTGTTGATCTTTTTTGCAAGAAATAAATGAATTATGAAAAATGTCATTGACCCTAACCGTACATGTATGGAACCCACTTATAATGACAAGAATAATCTCTTTTTGTTTTAATCTAAACCTATTTATAAACAGCAGTAAGTACATAGACTGTGTAATTGAATTTAAAAAAACTTGCAAATTGTGGAATGACCTTCCTTCTTCCGTATTCCCGCGGAGTTACAACACTGGGCTCTTCAAAAGGCGTGTAAATAGAATCTTAAAAGGTCGGCAACGTTTTTGTAGTGCCCCTGGTATTGCAGGTATCCATAGGCGACGATGATTTCTTACCATCAGGCAACCCGTCAGCTTGATTGCCAACTATGGCATAAAAAAAAAAAGATTTGAAAATTCCAAATTATTATTTAAAAAAAGTATAAATTAATTCTTCCGAGTGCGATTCAAACTCACAGTAAAAACTCAAAACTGATCAAAGTCAATTATTGAATGGTAACTCGTCACTTTGTGCGCGAATTCAATTAGCACGTGACTTGTGCGCGAATTGACTTTGTGCGCGATTTCGACTTGCACGTGACTAACAATAAAAACCTGCTAAGTGAGAGTCAAAGTTACATTAAAGATTTAAAACTGATAAAAGCCAATGATTTTAATGAAGTTTTAATCAACACGTTTACTAATCGGAGTTTACGGAGCGGTACGTTTGTAGCGATGATAGCTCAGTGGTTAGCGCGGTCCGTTCGCATGCCGAAGGGCGTGAGTTCAAAACCCAACAATGAGCTTAAGCTGCCGGTGAAGGAAAACATCGTAAGGAAACCATAGCATGGTGGTAGGGTACTTTCTATTACTCGGATGGCTAGCTACCACCCTAAAGTTGAAAATCTGCCGCCAAGCATTTAACGGTGTGTTCCCGCAGCCTCACTGGTACTGGGAACCCAGTACCATTCCAGGCTAGGTGTGATTTACCATCTTCGACCATATACCGTCACTTACCATCAGGTGAGCTGTGGTTAAGCACCTAGCCTATAAAACATCAAAAAAAAAAACTTAAAATTACATAGACTGTTTGACATTATCCGAGACTATCGGTATTCTCTCCCTGTCGTAACCGCCCACTAAAAGGGGTTAAAAAAAAAGATAGTGCACGAATTTAATTCGCACGTGACTGACTTTAAATAGCGATCATTCGTAAAACTAAGAGGCGTTTTCCAATCCAGTAGCACTATAATTAAGCCGTAACGAAGCGATGACAGCGCGTGCGTGGCCCGCTCACGACGGCACGCCGACCGACAAAATGCTTCGCATAACTTGACTTCTAACTTCATAACCTCAACAAATTATTAGAACAAAGTGACTGTTTCCATTAGCCGTGGTGGTGCCGGCGTAAGAATAGTACCCCACCCTCTCTACCCGTGGTTGCCGTAAGAGTCGGCTAAGGGATGTAATCCGGAAGATGGGCAGCAGCGTCTTCCTTGAACAATCACACCTGACTGCGCTCGCTAACCCGCCTGCCAAGCATGGCGAGTATTGGCAAAACCCCCCAGGAGGAGGCCTATGTCCAGCAGCAGGAATATTGCATAAGCTAATGTGTAGTTCCATTTTATTACTTTTAGTAATGTTTCGGTTTTATCATAATCGAGAGAAAGAAGCCTACCCTTAACTTTAAATTTACAGCGATTTCTGGTGAGCGGAAAAAAGTTAAGAAGCCTGTTTAGTTTTTTATATAAGTATGATACAAGAAAACAAACCTGTGTGATTATTAAGTACTTGGTACAATTCGCGTCCAGGACAAAAGTTTATGCGCGAACACGATTTTTCTATGTCCGAGTATGATGAATAGGTATATTCATTTTCATTTTAATTAAAATATGAGATTAGCTATTCACGTTTGATTATGTCGGATACTCCGAATATTTTAAGTAACCTTACATAGATTATATTTATGGGGAAACAGTTAGTCGGGTAGCGCATTAAATTATTTAGCGGTTCGCACAATTAAAGCCGTATCAAATCGTTTTCGTGTTAGCTAAGATACATTTAATTACCTAGGTCGAAAACTCCGACTAGTTTTTTTTTCGGTGAACCTCTTCAATGAGCCAAAGCAAAGTACGCCACCATATAAATGAAATAAAAATGTGCCAAAATCATGTCAATTTCGATAATCTATTCACAAAAAAAGTGTTCGCGCCGTCTTCGCGAACTGCCTTTTGAATTTCGCGCCTTCAGCGCAATGATCATTCTTTCATTAAATCATTCTTGTTATATACTAGCTGCGCCCCGCGGTTTTACCCGCGTGGTGATGGATGATGATGAAGAAAAGTATCCTATGTTTTATTCCAGGGCCTAAAGTATCTACATGCAAAATTTCATCCAGATCTGTTCAGCCGATCTAGCGTGATTGAGTAACAAACATCCATCCATCCATCCATCCAAACTTTCACATTTATAATATTAGTGGGATACTCACCATTCAAAATTCATTTAAGAAATATATATCATGTAAAATTACTATGCCAAAGTACAAAATAAACACCTATATTATATTAAAAACAGTATATTCATTTGTTCTTAACGAACAAAAAGTTTACAAGTATTTTATCATAAGTAGGAAAGCGTATCGTCCGTCTCAACACTTTTCCTTTAAAATAAATGTAAATTTATATACAAATACGACTTGTTGCTAAACTTTAAGAAAATTAGCCTCAAAATTATTTGCAAAGGTATTATAATATATGCGAACTAGATTTGAATTACGTAAAAATAACTACGCTAGCAATAAGTCATTTAACGGTGCATGATTTTAAATGTATTACTTAATTATTTTTTCTTACTTTACACTTAATAAATTAAGTATCATGCGGCCTAACTTTCCACTTAGTTTATTTTTTTAATTGTATTACTTAGAATACATGAATAATTGTTATAGTAATCATTTGTGTATATAATTACAGGTTAAAGAACTCTGTAGATTTTTTTTTGGTAAGTTCCTAATTAGATGATTTTGTAGGGGTGATAGCTCAATGGTTAGAGTGGTCGGTTCACATGCCGAAGCTCATTGTTGGAATTTGAACCCACGCCGGGATCAAACTCCAACAATGAGCTTGAGCTGCCGGTGAAGAAAACATCGTGAGGAAACCATACCTTTCTAGTACTCGGCTGGCTAGCTACCAAAATCTGCCGCAAAGCATCTAACGGTGTGTTCCGGTAACTTCACTTTAGTGCCAGTTCTATTTTCATTATAAGTTGCACGTCTTGTTGTCCAAGGCATGGTGGAAGGCACTAGACCACTCGGAAGGTCCCCAATGCGGTGGGCTGACCAAGTAAAGTTACTGGTAGGCGGACCCATACACGAGTGCACTAGAATGACTTCTAGCAGGGAGAGATGGCGCGACATCGTACGGCGAACTATACCTGCCACGACCACTCTGCCAAGAGTGATACGAATGAGAAGAAGAAGTATTTAAAAAAATAAAAAAGTATTTAAGTATTCTATCAGTTATCTGACTCCCATAGTACAAGCTTTGCTTAGTTTGGGGTCAGATGGCGCTGTGTATAATGTCCTACGATATTTCTTTATATAACAAACAAAACGCTTAGTTTGTGGTAAGAGATGACGCTTGTTCGTGACTATTGCAGCGGAACCTAGAACTTTTAGTAACAAAACAAAGTCTAAAGCATCGCTGTTTTGGCGCTCATTACTTTGAAATGTTCGATGGTTAGACTCAATGGCCCCGTAATATCCCTAGCTACAGTAAACTTTAAACCGGAATACACTAATATTTACACACTACAGCTTGGCGGCTGAATATTTAATGCTGCGGTGGTATTTACCAAGGTGACCAGGTAATCTAGGTGGTTGTGGAGATCTATTAATACTAAAGTTATTCACAGTGATGTAAGTACAAAGACCTCCTTTAGATTTCGTTTTTTAACCGATATGCATTGCATAACCCTGTATAATTAACAAGGTAACTAATATTTATATAAACAGTCTAGAAGGTTTAGTATATATTACAATGTCTATAAATATATATGTTCCATTACTATCTAATTACGTTACTAAATAACTTAGTATTGAGCTGTAATGTATATCTACATATATATATATATATATATATATATATATTTTTACACATTTGATTAACAAACATCCGAGATATTCGGTTTTATAACTTCATGGCATGCTATAATCACTTGCCCACATATTACCAGTAAATCGACGCAATTTCCTCCGACTTTCAATCTCGCCTTCCTCCGGTGGCACAGGAAAGACATCTCGGTTGCTCTGAATAGGTAGGTACACGTATCTCAGCACAGAATCCGCTCGAATAATTACTCAAAGCGATTTTCAAACTTTTATAGCGACGGAGCTCTTCCTGACAGAGAAATATTGGACGGAGCCTTAAAGTAATCAAAAACTGTTTTATGTGTATTGTTTATTGTCAGTTGAGTTAGTGTTGAACTGTTAACTATGCTTTTGGCTGAAATGTCGCGCTCTCATAATACGCATTCCCTACTACTACTCTTTTACACTTTTAGTTATTTTGGAATATTTTCGCGGAGCACGCTTTGAGTATGGTGGGATCAGAAAAAGTAGAATTAATACAATACGTAGGCACAAGTTTCAATACGATTTGTTTATATTATTTTACATTTGTTTTAACTATGCTACGGGATGTCATTCTATGTTAGGTGTTTGTAATACCACACACATTATCAGCCATAGGACGTCCGCTGCTGGACATAGGCCTCCTCCTGGGGGCGGCGGCAGGCGGGTTGGCGAGCGCAGTTAGGTGTGATTATTCAAGGAAGACGCTGCTGCCCATCTTCAGGATTACATCCCTTAGCCGACTCTTACGGCAACCACGGGTAGAGAGGGTGGGGTACTATTATTACGCCGGCACCACCACGGCAACTATACTATAAATATACATACGTGTTTACTTATTTCATACCGTTTCATACGTCAATTCCCCCCAGGCTGTGGACCATGCTGGTGCGCTGGCTACTGGTCTGCACTCTGCTGCGTGGTGCTGCTAGCACGGCCCGCGCACCCCACCCCCATTTTGTTTACATAATAAATCTTAATTAAGCTTTTATATATGTAGAAATTGTGGAATCCAACTCGGCTGGGCAGCGGCGTAACATTTTCTCGTTTAATTTAACATTTTCGGGTCGCTAGTAAGTTATAATATGTGTAAGACTTATGCCTGTACTATATGAATTGTAAACTACAAAGATGATATTGCACAGAGACGCCCAAAGGCTTAGAGCTCGAGTCAACTGTATAAGTACTGTAGTTAGAACATAAGCGAACGAGTTTTATTGAAATATGGACTTTATTTGGTACTCGTGAGTAAATTAAAAACGTTTCAATAAAATACAATAAATATAGATAACTGTTTTTCCATTTGGTTATTTACTTGTACCTATGTAAATTTAAACTTAGTTTACTGCATGTAGTGGCTTCACTAGGACTTACCTATGGGCACCTCTATACTTACATCTCTTAGCTGAAAACCTATTTAGCATTTAGTATACTAATCTATATTTAACTATCTACGTTTATTATGTTATCTTATAACATTTCAGTGATCTTAAGTCTTCAGAATAGAACTCAAATTGGATTGTTATTTTATAGAGTTTATTATTGTCAACACTACAGCCTCGAAGTGTTCCGATTGTATTGATAGATAGGTATTACGGCAGGCTAAAATGTCGTAAAATTGAACAACAAGTAAAAGCACTTTAGCAACAAGTTATACAATTAATGAAGAAACACAATGCAACGTTACCTAGGTACAAATTACTATTGAGACCTGAAAACTGATCAGGTTGAATGAAAGCGGTCGTTTTAGAATACTGAAAAAAGGTGTTTTTAGACTTGAATGCAGACTTGAAAAGTTGGAGTAGAAAGTGGTAATATATATTTCTTTTTGCTTGACTGCCTCTCTCAATTCGACCTTTGTTTAGGTTAGAAAGTAAATGATTGTAGGTTGTTGTTTCTGTTTATATTATACATTTGCTCTGTCTATTACTAAATAGATTTATATTTGTATTTAGCCGGAAAGGGGTTCAAATCTCAACAATGAGCTTGAGCTGCCAGTAAAGAAAAACATCGTGAGAAAATTATGGTGGTAGAGTACTTTCTGATATCTGGCTAGCTACCATTTTTTGTCAATCACCCAACGGTGTGTGCCGGCAGACTCATTTAAAAGCCAGTTCCATTCCAGGCTTGGTGTGCTTATCATCTCTGTCCTCACCATAACTTAACATCAGATGAGCTGAGGTCAAACACCTAGCCTGTCAACCATAAAAAAAGGGTTGGAAAACAGAATTGGATTTTTTTCCGCTGACAATTATTTTTTGTCTAAATATATTTAAAAATAACTAGACTTTTTATACCTATGCTGTATATACTTAGATATAATTTCAAATTCAAGAAGAAATAACTCTTATCTGTTAATATTAAAACAAAGGAATACCTAAATCTCCACTCTTTTCCATCTACGACCACACGGTCACATAAAATCAGGTGAGCTGTGGTTAGTGAAGTAGCTTGCCCTAGATGGGCCCTATATCAAAAATTGTCGGGGCCCTTCTACCCGACTTTCATTTCATAGCTCCACGGGGATCATGCCTATTATTCTTTGACAAACTTGTTAACGAACAATATATAATCGTACAAAGTCTAACTATGGACGTCCATTGTTGCCGCGGCTTAAGAGGATTACGAATTTTTGCTTGCCCTTGTAGTTTGAGGGCCCTGTGTCATTGATACGGCTGATACGGTGGTAGCTACGCCCCTGGCTGTGGTCAAACACCTAAACTGTCAACCATAAAAAACTTCACATTCGTATTCACACAGACGCGTAGATTTGTACATAGCGCAATTTCATCAAATTACAAGTAAATTATTAAAAAATTAAAAAATCTCCGACAAAATATCAAACATAGCTAAGAACAATTAAGGCTAAATCACCTTTAAAAAAAAAAACGAAATCGGTTCATCCATTTGGAAGCTACGATGCCACAGACAGACATAGACACGTCAAACTTATAACACCCCGTCATTTTTGCGTCGAGGGTAAAAATATATTCTTTACATGTGGATACCATAATAGTACCTAATTGAAGTGATAATCACATCCGCATAGATATTATTACCGTAGGTATAGGTGCTCTGCTATAAATGATTGACATTCCATCTCATGGTAAGGACAGACAGATATTGTTTGCCAAAATAGAATGTGTTGTTGCCAAGATTTATTTGCCAGCATTTTACTAATGGCAGTAGACCAACATACACTCACGTCAGTATTGTATGTTGATTTATTTTAAGTATAAATATATTTAACAATCAATTCTAATTACAGTACATACTCTATAGAAACTTAAAAGTCTTGTGTGTTGTATTTGTATTCGGTAAGCTCTATAACGGCTGAATAGATGTAAAAAAAAAAAAGTTTAAGGAGGTTGAAGTTCGCATCTAATTAGTTTTGTACAACAACTATTTTTTTTTAAGCCAAAACTCATTCCTCCTTATCTAACCTTGTATTCCTATTTGACGGGTACTGCAGCTAGCGAAATTACAGGGCTGTTGAGATTTACGATCGAATGTCTCAAAGTAATGAGCGCCAAAGCAGCGATGCCCTGGACTTTGTTTTACTACTCAAAGTTCTGTTTATCGCTGCAATGGTCATGGACAGGTGTTGTCTTAATATCAGGAGAGCGTCTAGTTCGTCTCATTGCTTTTACATAAAACAGGCCAACCCTTTTCTCTAGTTACATAGAATTAGTTGTATTTTTTAATTTAGTTTGAAGTTAAATTAAAGAAGTCTGTGCAAAAATAAATAATATAATTAATCTACGTAGGTATTTGTTCTGCTATTCGTTTATATACAATTATACATATTATTTGTGACGTTACTTTATGATCGAAAAAAAACTTACTATTTCATGAAAATCTTTCTTTTTTTAACTGATGTTTTGTGTAGTACTGAACAAGGTGTATACATTGCTATGCAGAAGAGCTGAACGAAGCGAGTGCTCTGATTGCGCCATGTTGTACTTACAACGACTAAAAATAAGTAATCTTCTTATTGTTTTACAAAATTGTCACTACTGTCTCTTTAATTTTTTTACGATACTCCAGCGCCACCTTTTGAAAGCAATCCAAAGCTTCTTAGTTGACGCTGTTCTTGTTCTATGCAACACAACCGTTTCACTACGTATTTGGAACGATTCCAGGAGGAGGGCAGCACTAACAATAAAAAGTCGTTATATTAATAAATTATTTCTTTTATTCGTATTAAAATACTGCGCGCAGTCTTTCACAAATCATTCTTAATCGCCTATCCTTAAAATTACAAATTGTGCCTAAAAATAATAATTTGTCACTTATCTTAAATTTACTTAGAGCTAAATCCACTCTAAGCTCTTCTATTCTCCGGTCATTACCTCCATAAATTCTGAAATATAACAATTGAATGTTTTGAACGTCAACAAAAATTAGGCCATAAATTATAGTGGTATTTTAATTACGTGCGCGAGTGTGAGAAAGTGTTATAATGTAGGAAACATGTATTTTCGTGTTGCTTCATGCAAAAAGTGCTACGCCAAAAACAAAGAAAAAGAATAAGTAAACACTTATTAGACGCTCTATTCACGCCAAAGGCTTAGACCAGACTTTCTTTGAACTATATGTACTTAGATATCAAATTCTTTTGTATGAAAATTTGCATCAAAAATAGTTTGTATATGCATACCATCAAAGTCTACAGTCCCTGAGCCGTCAGAATCAATTTCTTGAATCATGTTGTCCAAGTCCTCAGCGGTGATGGTGTTATCTAATTCTTTGAAAATTTCCTTGAGAACTTCTGTCGTGATGTAACCGTTTCCTGTAACATAAATAAAATTCAAATCAAGCTGAAAACAAGAAATAATGGTATTAGAGAGAAGCACAACGATTAGTCGATAAATATGCCTGGATCTAAGATTATTTTCCAACCCAGGGCAAAACATTGACTCTACCCACTCTACTTCTAAATTTAAAAAAAACAACCATATACTTGAATAGTTTTTTTTACATAAGCGCCCTCTGTCATTGTTTTTCGGGACAGATACCCCAGTTTGCCCTCTTACATCCGGGTTTATCGATATCAAGCCGTTGATATGCGAGGATAACTGATTAGATTGGCGTTACGGGGAAAACCCAGTGCTGTGTAAATAACAGTTCTATATTTAGAGTGTCGATAAGGATTGTAATGAAGATAAAATACAATTCGGTTATCAATACATGAGCTAATTGATTTGATAGATAAACAAAAAGGCACACTTCATAACGTAAGCGATTCTTTGGTTCAATTGAGGTAATCTGGGTTTAGATAAAATATGTTAGCGATGATAACTTAGTGGTTAGCGCGGTCAGTTCACACGCCGCAGGGACTGGGTTCAAACCCTAATAATGAGCTGGTGCTATCGGTGAAGGAAACATCGTGAAGAAACTTTAGTATTGTGGTAGGGTATTTTCTAGTACTCGGCTGGCTAGCGACCACTCTCAAGTTGAAAATCTGTCGCTAAGCATCTAACGGAAGCATCTAACGGTGTGTTCCAGTAGGTTCACTTGAGAGCCAGTTCCATTCCAGACTAGGGGTGTTTTACCCATCTTCGACCACACCGTCACTTAATATCAGATGAGCTATAGTCAAACACCGACATCCTAAATATATAAGGTACTTTTTTTTTATCAATCGCATGAAAATCTAATGTTATAAATACTTAAAATGTTTTTACCTTCTCTGTCATATAACCTAAAAGCTTCTTTTAGTTCCTGCAACAAGGCTTCATCGTCATCATCTTCTACTAGGAATCTACCGGCTAAATTGCAGAAATTATTGAAGTCTAAAGTTCCCGAACCTGTAACAAAGTTTTTATTTTTTTTAGTTATATTTTTTTTTGGTAAAATGCTCACCCACTGATCGATTAATCTTTTTATCGATATTACGTTATCGTTATACGATAATAACACACATCTCTTAATTTCTTATATTTTCAAAGTGTATACAAGAAACATTGTTAGTAAAACTTGCTGATAAATTTGCCACTGACTCACAAGCCTCGATAGCCGTGATCGTCTAGTGGTTAGGACCCTACGTTGTGGCCGTAGTAACCCAGGTTCGAATCCTGGTCACGGCAATGTTGCATACATTGTCACGGTGAGGCGATTCTTTTGTTTTTCATATCAGACATTTTTGTACAACAAAATATAGTATTCCAATAAATTCCTCTTTTAGGCCTATGTAAAAAATAAATATTGTACGAAGCGTATCCTATGTATATGAATCCTATGCTATGTATAGCGCCATCTAGCGTTAGTCTTCAGTATTAACTCATTGGGTAAGTAGCAGTGTTTTCAGTGTTTAAACCCACGGGAACCTTCTATAACCACTAATTCTATATGGAATTCACCAACCTGTGGTATCATATTCGGCTATGATGCTTTTGAGTTCTGATTCGTCCACTACAGCGTTCAGCATATCGAGGATTGTCCCAATCATTTCCGTGCCAATGACTCCTTGTTTGTCTTGGTCGAATGCGTCGAACGCATTTTTCAGAACTAGAATTGATTGACATTTGTTACTTTTACATCAAATTGTTTGACGTAAGGGTTTAGAATTTGTTGTGTAATTATGAATTATGATCTTATATTTTATTTTATTATTAGGTAGGTATTCGTAGCTAGATAATAAACGCGATCTGTGGACTCGTAAAACCCCAATACTAATAAAATTATGTATTTAAATTTGTAACCACTCTTGATTAAATTACTATCTTTATTAAGAGATAACTAATTATAAATAATTGGAAAAATGAATGCTTCTCAACTCAATAGTTTAGGCTGTGCATTGGCCTGTGAAATAAAGTATTACGACGTTCTCATTCACTTGTAATATTAATGTCTTCCTAAAATAGTTTGCAAAAACAACGCAATACCTACGTATAACTAAGTTGATTATACTTTAATGTAATACAATTTGAAGGGTCCTTCTGAAAACCAGCACCGCGTCGCTTTGTCTGCGACAATCGGCAGCCATATTGAGACAGGCATAAGTTCTTTTTGAATTAGTTTTTTATTTGTCTGTTTGTATTGTGTCGAATAAATGTTTTTCTTTCTTTCTGCCTTTGTATAAAAGACAAAAATTGTATGAAAAAAATTGTTTCCAGTTACGCTCAATAGAGGCGCTTTCTCTATTCTTATATTTTTTTCTACAGTTTACGTACCTACTGCATAGGTATCCCAAATTGAAGTTTATCTCACTCTTTTTTTCTAAATTTGTATAAAAGAAGAAAAAAACTATAAAAAAAAATTATGAATTGCGAAAGACGTTGGTGACATAAAAAAATTCTAAACTGGTAATTTTTCTGCGATGGTAGTCTTTTTATGTAAAGGTAATGAGACGAACTGACGATCACCTGATGGTAAAAGATAACGCCTATCCCATGACAATTGCAGCGATACACAGAACTTTGAGTAACAAAATAAAGTCCAGGGCATCGCTGGTTTGGCGCTCATTACTTTGAGAATTAGATGGTTAGTCTTAACAATCCTGTAATTTCGCTAGCTATATACAGCAACTTTCAAACCGGAACACAGTAATGGTTACACACTACCGCTTAGCGGCAGATTATCTGGTACTGCGGTGGTACCTACCTAGACGAACCTCCTGCTAAGAAATCTACCACCAAGTCAACACATAATTACAATACTCGTGAACTTTTTGATTAAGTATATGTTTATAGATTTTTCACGTCTTGATGTTAAAAAAGTTGTTGTTTTGTTTTTCTTGAAACCTTTGTTTCTAGAGCGTTAAACTACTTAACCCACCCACTATACTCCTTACACTACCGTAGAGCTTTTCAAAATAAACTTTGGTATAAATGAAACACAAGAAATGAAATGCTTTAAGCTTGAATTTTATAACAAATCTACTTTTATGCATCGAATGTCTCAAAGTAATGATCGCGAAAGTAGTAATGCCCTAGACAATGTTTTGGTACTCAAAGTTCTTGGTACCACTGCAATGGTCATGGACAGGCATTATCTTTTACAATCGTTTCGTCCGTTTCATTACTTTTATGTAACAAAAGGTTTTTTTTATATATCTATATAACGTCAGTCCATTTTGTTTTCAATAGGTTCTCATTTATTGGGGCAAAAATATTGCGAGTACGCAATTCGTGCCAAATTATTTTTTTAAGAAATACTATCTTACGATGACCTTAAGTAAATAAAAGATTTATTTATCAATATAGTTTTGGCCAGTTTTTATATTACATATAACTTCTTAACATTTCTCGAAAAACACTTTCTCTTGTCATCTTTTATCTAAATTCCTATCGAGTCAACAATTCTAAATAACGTGTCTACTTATATAAAGTTCTTGAAAATATCAGCTTAGATTTATGAGTTTATTTTATTTAAAAGCGATGAGCAGAAGCGATTTTTCTTTTATTTTAGTAGATGTAAAAAAGTAGTAGAGGAAAATCATCTACATTTTTTCCAATAAAACTAATTGTTACTAATGTTTTAGCGAGAGTAACTTAACAGCTATTATTAAAAAATAACAATTATTACTACTTACGTGTAATATGTTCCGTATCAAGTTCTTCCTGTGTTCGCCACATGGAAAGAAACATTAAAGTTATTGGAAGTGATACAGATATTAAAAGATATCACTTAGACATTCTGGAAAATTATCTAGTAGGTATTTGGTACCCATTCAAATTACGCAAAAATAACACTTCTGTTAATTATCACTACCATAGTTAATTTCTAATTAATTATGGAAGTTAATTCTTTCAGACATAAAACACAAAAAAAAAAATGTGCTAGTTTGTTTAACAAAACTCCTTTTTAACACTATTGAAAACTTAAGATTTCTATTTCTCATCTTCATAAATTCACTTAATAAAATAATTATTGTTTATAAAGAAATCCATTAAAATCCAACGCACCATTTTGTTGTGTAGACGTTTCGAGCACTAAATCACACTGAAATGATCCGCCAGGAATATAGGAGATTTGATTCGTATTTTCTGGACCTAGACCGTCTTATATCTGGGTTGCGTTAGGTTCCGCCTAGGTGGCATACAGTGGTCGTCAACAATTTGAATTTGTAATAAAACTGTAAAAATAAAAGTAACTTTTTTAAATGTAGATACTGAAATACGATATTTACTTTCATCCATAAAATTATGAGTGATATAACATAAAATATCTATAAAATGTGTGTAATGTTAGGAGAAAAACTCTACTAATTATTTGATATATTATCTAAATAAATAAAACAAACTTAGGTTAGTTACACGAATTATAATTCAAAAACGGCTAGACCGATATTAATGATCTTTTATTTATTAGATTCGTGTCCGCCCCGAATTAGAATAACTATTAAAACGTCGGAAAAAATTATAGATTTTTTTTAATTTAAATTCAATCCATCTTCCGCAATTAACACAATATTATAAAAGCGAAAGTTTGTGTGTGTGTAAGTGTGTTTGTATGTTTGTTACATCTTTACGCTCAAACAGCTAGACCGATCTGGATGAAATTTAGTATGGAGGTAGTTGACGTTGACACGGATTAATACATAGGCTACTTTTTATCCCGAAAAATGTAGCGGGTAACACGTAGGGGTCAGCTAGTTTATTATTAATAAATGTATAACAATCAACTGTAACTAAAATGTTGATAAATGCCAATAACTTTGATAAGTTCACCAATCGACATGAAAGGTAAACACGGTCCTAGTAATCAAATAATTTATTAAGTTTTACAAATATAGATACTTAGTTTGTTACATAACTTTTGTTTGAAACTGTGGATGCGTATATAATATTCTATAGTAAATATAATAATTATTTTAATAAATTGTAGTCTTATTCTAAACTTGGAATGCTAAAGTTACGTTTGAGAAAGTATCTCTGAAAACCAACCTTACATCAACACGTTACTACGTTACATTTTTATTAGACCTAAATGAGGGTAGGTGAAAAATGAGAGAGATCGCAATCTCTTTTTTTTATGGTTTACAAGCTGTCTTTGATCACAGTTCACCTGATGTTAAATGACGGTGTGGTTAAAATGGTATTACATAACTAGCCCGGAATATAACTGGCTCTCAAGTGAGGCAGCCGGAACACACCGTTGGGTGCTTGGCGGCAGATTTACAAGTACTAGAAAATACTGATACACTATGCTATGTTTTCCTCACGATGTTTTCCTTCACCGGAAATGCAAAATTATTGTTGGGGTTTGAATCCACACCATTCAGCGTGTGAACCGACCGCGCTAACCACTGAGCTATCATCGCTATTTTCACCGAGACGTTCCGTACTCTCCAGTCAACTCGTAATCATTTGTCAAATTTGTCAATCCATAAATAAATAATCCTTTGAAACACTCTTTTCCAAAATGGATTCTCAAACAGATGCAACCCCACATTGCCAAGGCCAACAAACTCATTTGAGCTACGCAATTATCTCTCGTCTTTTAAAAACTCATTGCATTCATGCTCTACTCAATTAGTAAAAAGGTTGGCAGCACCTGCTTTACAGTGCAACATATTATATGGAATCCCAGGACCGTGAAGTCCAATGTTAAAGACACGGCCGAATTTATCACTTGCTATCTATTAATAAATCATTTGAACATAGGTATATTATAATTGATTTCACGCTTAGTTGCTTCCGCTTCATTCGTGTCATTGGTCAATCAGGGTTTGGATGAGATGTTTACCATTGTTAGACATGTAACAAGGAAACAGAAAAACAAACAATGTAACTAAAAAATTAAGTTACGATTCCCTGGACTGTGTTTTGTTGCTCCAAGTTCTGCAATCAACGCTGCAATAGCCATAGACACGTGCGTGGTGGTAGAGTACTTTGTAGTACTCGGCTGGCTAGCTACCACCCACCAAGTTGAAAATCTGCCGCTAAGCACCTAACGGTGTGTTCCGGCAGCCTCACTTGAGACACAGTACCATTCCAGGCTAGGTGTGTTTACCATCTTCGACCACACCGTCACTTTGCATCAGGTGAGTTGTGGTCTAACACCTAGCATGTGAACCATAAAAAAAACGTATTGAAGGATTGAATAACTTGATTGGTATTTTTTTCTAACAATTTTTTTTGTCTAATTTATTTCATGGTGTTTAAGAAATAAAGAAAGAAAGAAAAATGTTTTATTTTGTAACACAATCGAAACATACAACAACAGACCAACAAAGACAAACAGTTACAAAATAGGGGCTCACCTCAGCATAATGCTGGATATACTAGTACTTAGTATAGATATATCTATAACCTATTTTTTTTTTGCTCAAATATTCAAAATTTGCTACGTAAAACCAAATCCAAAACAACCAAATTCGGAAGAACAGGCCGTTAATAAACAAAATTATTTATATTATTTAAAATAAAAAAATCCAAATTATTGATTTTAATTATCAATAAAATTAATTATTTAATAAAAATTTAATATTTCCAATACCGAGTCAAAAACCCTGTTTCTATTATGACGCTGGTCATATAACACGCAAGTAAAGTAGTTAATAGTACAGCTGAAGTGAATTTTATATTTTCCTAAAAATTGGATATTATTACACTGGCAGCCTGTTTAAAACGCAGAAGCTGTATAACGCCCTTCGTATTCAGTACAATAATGCATTTAGGGTGCTGGTAGGGCTGTCCCAGCGCTACAATGCCTCAGGGATATTCGCCAAGTCGCAAGTCGACTGTTTTACACGACGACGTGTACCCTATATCTTAAGGCCTGGAGCAGCAACTGACCAATAAGCACTTAGTGCAATGTAAACGATTATAATTATGAATTCTTTTTTTATTTAATAACTGACTGTTTTATATGGTATGATATGCCTATGGTAGAAATAAATTATGTATTATTATTATTTACTATAACGTGTTATTATTATTATTTACTAAAAAAATGTATATAATAAATGATAACGGTGTATAGTGTGTACAAATATTTAAAAAAAAACTGTATATGAAAACATGAAAAATGTCACAAAATTGTAAAATAGCCAATCAACAAACTGTTTCAGAATTAGCTCAAAGATCTTTTATAACGCCCGGAAAACAGCGAATCGAGGAAGCTATACGAGTAATACTTCAGTGTGCCGTCACTAGAGTTACTATCAAAGGGCGATATCGTCACAAAAAAAAAACTTGTAATTTGTTAAAGATGTTTTTACGCTATTAACTAGGATAACCACAATTCGTAGTATTCATGTTTTCAATGTTGCTAACATTATTTGAGACTAACAATCGAATATTTCAAAGTAATGAGCGCTAAAGCAGCGATGTTCTGGACTAGGTTTTGTCACTCAAAGTTCTAGATACAGATGCAAACGTTGTTAGTTAGTAGTTGAGATTTGAACTAGAACTAAAAAACGCATACACTATAAATGGATACATAAACTTTCTAACTGTAAGGGTTAAATTCTTTTGAACATGAATGAGTTTGTGCACAAACAATTAAAAACTAAGAAAGTTTATTACGGTAATTATTTATAGGACACAACCGAATCTTTAATCTACTATAGTGTGGTCATATATGGTATACACGCCTAGCCTGGAATGGAACTGGCTCTCAAGTCTCAAGTGAGGCAACCGAAACAAACTGTTAGGTGTATAGCGGCAGATTTTTACCTTGAGGCTGCCAGCCGTGAACTAGAAAGTACCCTACCACCACGCTATAATTTCCTGACGATGTTTTTCTTCACCGGCAGCTCAAGCTGAACCCACGCCCTTCATTCAGCATGTTATCTGACCACGATATCCGCTGAGCTATCTTTGCTACAATACTTAGTAGATGTAAGCTATATACCCAGTACTAGTTATTATGGAACGAGCACGAATATTGTATATTATCTCTTCATTTATCGTGAACTCGCTCACAATTAGTTTACATTACAAATTCATGTTTCTAACTAAGGCATACTCCACACGACGATGAGGAAACAATCAGTGAGCCGGGCTGGCGGAAACTGCTTGTTCCGTCGCTGTGACGTCATTTCCGTCGTACGAGACCGATATGTGGGAACAATTGCCGATATCAATAGCCTCTTATACTCGTATGCAGTTGTTACGCAATGAATAAGGTTTTTGGTATTTGCGCTATTATATGACGGAACGGAGAATGTCGTGTCGTATACAAAAACTTATGTTCCAATTTATACGAAATATAAATATTTACTTAACTAGTGTCAAGTTTTTTTGATATTTTATATATTTAGAATAGGTGTCGGAATTTTTTTATTAATTTATTCTTGTGGCTTTAAAGTTGTTGCTAGCTTTACCCCGTGGTTTTACTAAGAAAATTGTACAGAAATATTTTTTTGCCGTTAGGTACAGCAAAACAAAAACGAATAAATTAAATTTACGCATTTATGATATAACTTAGTAAAATAGCTATTTTGAAGTTAAAATTCTGTCTGGCTTTATCTTTCTACATATATTTCGTTTGCCAGAAGACTTATGGACTATGTACTCTACAGTAACTAATTTACTTACCTACCAAATTCTAATTAAATGTGAAAGCATTAACTGCCAGAGCCAAGTTTTGGATTTCGACCGAATTCTCATTAAGCACGTTCTTTATAGTCAGAAGAAAGATAATAAGAATCGTTTAGCCACAGGAGACTATAGAAAGAAAGTTTTAATGAATGTAATAAAATGTTAGTTACGCAAATGAGATTTTTTCAATCTTCAAAACTGTTTACATACCGTATTCCTATTGTATATATTAATATATTTTGTTTTACTCGCTTTTAATTGTGTCGGATACTCCGATTATCGTTTCGGGCGCATTTGGTGGGCATCTTCAAGGAGTCAAAGCAGAGTACAACACGCGCGCGGCTTCGACATAAAACGATTTTTAGCTCAATGGTTAGCGCGGTCGGTTTGCATGCCGAAGGGCGTGGGTTCAAACCTCAACATTGAGCTTGAGCTGCCGGTGAAGGAAAACATCGTGAGGAAACCACAATACTTTCTAGTACTCGGCTGGCTAGCTACCCTCAAGTTGAAAATCTGCCTCCAAGCATCTAACGGTGTGTTCCGGCAGCCTCACTGGAAAGCCAGTTCCATTCCAGGCTAGGTGTGTTTACCATCTTCGACCACACCGTCACTTAACAACACGTGAGCTGTGGTCATAATTTAAAAAAAACGACTAATCACGCATAAATTAAACAAAAACAAGTAGGTATGTATTGTTAATAGTTTCTATTGCGACTTGTAATCGGCCTGGATTGGAATTCCTCGGCACTTACCTATGTGCAACATCATCATCATCATCTCAGCCGTAGGACGTCCACTGCTGGACATAGACCTCCCCCATTGACTTCCATAAAGACCGGTTGGAAGCGGCTCGCATCCAACGCGTTCCTGCGTGGTCTTTATGAAGTCGTCTGTCCACCTTGTGGGTGGACGTCCTACGCTGAGCTTGACGGTCCGTGGTCTCTACTCAAGAACTTTGCAGCCCCATCGGCCATCAGTTCTGCGTGCTACGTGCCCTGCCCACTGCCACTTCAACTTGCTAATCCGTTGAGCTATGTGAATTTGGTTAGTCTACGGATCTCCTCATTTCTGATTCGATCTCATAGGGAAACTTCGAGTATGTACGAACATATACACGTAACTAGAAATGTTATAGTTATGAATTCAAACAGTAAAGAAAGACATCTTGAAGAAATCTACATGTCTGTGAATTCTATACAAAATTCTTAATGATATATGAAGTCTGCCAAGCCGCTCTTGGTCAGCATGGTAGACCATGGACTTACCCCTCTCACAATGAAAAAAAGCTTCCGCTCAACCGTGCGGTAGTTTATAAAAAAAGGTATGATCCGGATGTCATTTATTCGAGAATACCTAATACATGCGCAATACGGAATCAAATACAACTATGGGATTGAGCCTTAATATTCCGAAATGAATAATTATATAGAATAGCTTAAGAACAATGGAATAATTATACTTCCAGGTTAGAATTAATGAAGAAAAAGAAGAAATTAAGTTTTATTTTGTAACACAAAAAAAAACAGACACATATAAGAGAGTTACAAATAGGGATATAAACAAAAATACAGATATAAAACTAAAAACCATTAACCAACAACAATACATAGCAAAAATAATAAATTAAAACAAATGACTTCTCCCAATATATCCCTCTACAATTAATAATATATCTCTCTTTATTATAATGTAGTAGAATATTATTTATTTGATTAAAAAGAAAATTGTTCCTTAGTATCAAAATGTAAATGACGACGATATTTCTGAACTGCGCCTTACGGAATTAGAAGTAACTCACGCATGCTCGTAGATAGCTTCATTCCAATCAGGTTATATGTATGAACCTTAATAATTTATAAATCAGATATCTGTGATCAAAGATAGTAACAAATTATATTTAGTAGCACTTTAAGCTACTAACTTGATACATAGAGTGACAAATACAATGTTAATTACTATCATCAACTTAATTTATTTATTTTGTGTAAAATGTACACCATGATCATCAGCCTATCGAAGTCAACTGCTGGACATAGGCCTCTCCCAAGACATGCCACTCAGCCCGATCTTCGGCTTTTCGCTTCCATCCACCACCAGCTGTTCTACGTATTTCGTCACTCCATCGAGTCTCAGGGCGTCCTACGCTACGTTTGCCAATTCGCGGTCTCTACTCTAGACACGTCTACCCCAGCGGTTATCGGTTCTGCGACAGTAATATCCAGCCCATTTCCACTTCAGCTTGCTAATACGCTAAACTATGTCTGTGACTTTAGTTCCCCTGCGTATTACTTAGTTCCGGATACGATCCCTCAGAGCATAGCTCTTTCCATAGCTCGTTGAGTGACTTTGAACTTACGGACCATTCCCGTTGTGAGTGTCCACGTTTCTGCTCCGTGGGTCATGAAAATATACATACCTACGTATATCATTTTAAAGCAAAAATATAATCTAAGTTTAAAGGAAATCCAAATAATACTAATCAAGTTATTCACTCGAACTTAGATTGGTGAATATGTTCTAAGTACCGAACCTCATCACGAAAGCTCCCGTATTGCGTACTAATGAGTTGTTTTCTTGTTATTAACTTAGGTTCATTTTGGGTAACCAACAGAGTGACACCTAGGTACCTACTTAAAATAAAGTTGATTTTTAAGCTTCTATTGTCTTATAATTCTGGGTTGCAATATGTCGCTTAACATTACTTTTCCTGCACTAACATTTAGATTCTTCGCTGAGAATTTATAAATAAATATCGTAGGATATTACACACAGCACCATCTGACCCCAAACTAAGCAAAGCTTACTACTACAAGTTCACTATGGAACTCTGATAACTGATAGAATACTTAAATACTTTTTTTTTTTGCAAATACATACATATAATACATACGGAACACACAGATAGAACAAACATTTGTTTATACTACAAAATATTTGTCTTTGGTGGGAATGGAACCCACGCCCACAAGCTCTTAAAGCAGATATACTACCAATGAGCCAACAGGGCTGTCAATCTGGTAAACGATTAGCAATCCATGGCTAATAGACAATTTAAAACAGTTTAATTTTATTTATAATACTACTACTACCCTACTACTCCCTATTTTATGAAAACGAGGTATTAAATTTACCATTTGTTTTAGTAGTTTGTTTCCCTACTTACAAAATATATATTTTTAGCCGTTTATACTAAAACTAAATAGATTTAGAATCAATCAGCACTATCTCTATATACACAAATTTCGTGTCACGTTGTTTGTTCGCGATGAACCTCCAGCTAAACCGATTTTAACCAAATCTTGCACACTGTGTGCAGTTTGATCCAACTTGAGAGATAGGATAGTTTATATCTCAATTTATAATCGCAATATTTAAATTATTTGTTTATTATACGACAAAGAGGATAATTATCTGTGAGTTCCATCAAATTCTAATAGATGGCGGTGTAAGGTAATTTATTAACTGGGTTGAGTATGTATCCAATAGATGGCGCAACGTTAAAAATCAAAACGTTTCATATGCGCTACAATTTATTTCACGTTACACACGTGTTGTTCAATTTGGCCACAGCAACACCTGGCCGGGTCAGCTAGTTATATATTATATTGTATTACTATCTATAAAAATGCTGGAACACCCGTATGTTGTAACAGGTTACCTAAATATAAATACAAGTACGTAGGTAATGCAAAAATCACGAGTACACAACAAGCTATAATTTGGAAAACTAATATCCACCGATTTCCGTACGCCGTGCCATATATTTGACTATAAGTTGATTCTAAAAGTAACATTTCTATAATAAAGGAAACAGCATCTGTTGGTTCTCATATTCATTGTATAGCCTTCTTTTCCTAAAAACATTAACCTCACAGTTCCCAAAAGCATTCAAGTCTTACATATCAAAAACATTGTCATAAATCTTGGAAGCGTCTCTACCCTGTTTACATATTCCACGGCTCATTTAACAGCTGTCATTCCACCGTCACAAAATCCATTAATCTTAAGAGCAGTGAGTTCGTATCCGCAACGTTTATAGTCCATCTGCAAAACGTTATAATTGCTTTTATAGATGTGCATACTCTCTATTGCTTTAGTCAAGGAATTATTATTTTGAGCCAACGTATTTTATACGAAAACCAACTGTAGTAATATATGTATATCGCCCACTTACGGTGACAGTGTGACATCGCGAATATACGATTTTTCTTTTTACAGATATTCTGAATCGCGATCTCGTGTTCTATTACTTCCAAAAACCTATTGCATTAACCAAATGCAATTCAGAGAGTGCACAAATAAACATAGACGTATGCATTTCTCGTTTTCTTCTAGGAGCGAGTGAAACTCTAGCAAGAAATTATCTCTAAAAGACTAACTCAGTTAAGGAGGAGAGGGGTAATACCGAACAACATACCTATAAATTATTGTTAGTGTATAGTGAATCAGCGTGTGTCGGCAGCGCCCAATCATACACTTGTCACACTGTATTGGATTTAGAACTCAGACACGTAGGTGTCTAATAAAAAAGTACGTCGTCTATTCACGGAACCATCTGCATTCTAAATGGGAAACGGTCTTGCAGTCGTAACGTTTTGTTTCTATCTGCTAAACGGAACGCAAGAGAGAGCTATTTAAAGATATTTCCACGTTCCCTGTAAGAACTACTGATCTGAGGAACTCGTTGCCAGTGTCTGTGTTTCCAACTAAGTAAAACCCGGGGTTGTTAAGTAAAAACGTTAATAGGCATTTTAGAAAAACGTTAATAGGCATTTCCTAAGGTAAGCGAGCTCCATCTTCGACCACATCGTCGTTTCCATCAGGTGTGATCGTGGCCAAACGCATGCCTGATAAAAAAAAATAAGCTAATGGATTTTGGTACAACGCTAAAAATTACCAAAATAAAACTATACAGTAACAGTCGCCTATATCAGATTACTATTAATGCAATTAAGTTGAATATTTATACTATAACACGATTGGAACTAGGCTCAGGCTTTTTGCGTGGTGGTAGGGTACTTTCTAGTACTCGGCTGGCTAGCTACCACCCTGAAGTTGAAAATCTGCCGCCAAGCATCTAACGGTGTGTTCCGGCAGCCTCACTTGAGAGCCAGTTCCATTCCAGGCTAGGTGTGTTTACCATCTACGACTTCACCGTCACTCTTTTTTAAAAAGTTTATATCTATTACTAGCGACCCGCCCCGGCTTCGCACAAGTACTAAGAAAGGATATAATAGTAAGCTATCCTTAAAAGGTAGATATATGCCACCACGGGCGTTTTTGTAGATTTATAAAAGAGGAATATCCCAGCATACATTGTTTTTAAAAATCTTAAAGCGATTAGGCAGCGTTTACGATGAAAGCTTGACTTTTTCCGACGCTTCCAACAATTATCATTATATTTCAACCAATATACATTAAACCTGTCAAATTATATACCTAAACCTTCCTCATGAATCACTCTATCTATATGTGAAACTCTCATGATAATCCGTTCGGTAGTCTTTAAGTTTATCGCGAACAGACAGACAGACAGACGGACAGACGCGGCGGACGACTTTGATGTATAATATGTAGTGATTTGAGCATATAGCTTGGTGACGCTTTTTTGGCAAAAGTGCGAAAAAACTTTTATTTTTTACATAAAATAATTAGTGTTGGTTTTTATTAACATTAACCAAATAAGGTGCATAATTAAAATGTGGTAAAACATGACTTTTCGTGTTGCTTCCAAAACGCCATCTAAACTTGTAATAAAGTCAACTATACTCGTACTAAGGCATGCCCTGACTCAATCATGACTTATTTTGTGTGACTTTGACTTATGTAATTAGATTTTTCAAGAACTTGGTATAACAACCATACCAACAAAGTAAAAAAAAAAGCTATAACAATACAGAAAGCATATATGTACTTCTTTATTTTCAAAAACATTTATTATTTCATAGGAACATGACCATACTTACTTACATACCGTTGTGGAACCGCACCACCTGGGAACCTTCGAGTGAATATCTTAGAACTACAGAAAGGCCAACCTATTTATAAAAGTGGTCAATAGTTAGAGAAACTAACAATTTCTACTAGAATAGAATGTTTGGTTCAGAAAACACGATGGTGCTTCCCTCGTTCATATGTTAACATAAATTGGACACATTATAAGTTGAGGTCGTGTGGTTTGCTTAGCGGATATAACCTCTAACATAAACAGCAATGTCGTAGGTCATGTTTGTACTAATTTGGTAAATATTATAAACTGCGCTACGGAGTTTAAATATGCTTTCAACGCCTGCGAATGTTTGGTTTTCCCATATTGAAACATGAAAACTTTTTGACTGAACAAAGCGAAAGTCTCCAAGTTTCTAAATACTTGAGATTTTTCTTTTTGTACCTACTATTATACTTTTTTTATTAATGTCTGACTAGCCAGATGTTTGACCACAACTCACCTGATGTTACGTGACGGTGTGGTTGAAGACGGTAAACACACCTGGAATGGAACTGGCTCTCAATTGAGGTTGCATGCCGTTAGATGCTTGGCGACAGATATTCAACTTGAGGGTAGCTAGCCAGCCGAGTATTAGAAAGAACCCTACCAACACGCTATGGTTTCCTCACTATGTTTTCCTTCACCGGCAGCTCAAGCTCATTGTTGGGGTTTGAACCCACGCCCTTCGGCATGCGAACCGACCGCGCTAACCACTGAGCTATCATCGCTACATTTTTTTTTATCTTGTAATTAAAAATATCTTGAGGTAATTTTTATCATGCGGAAACAAACCACTAGGTTTTCAGTTAAAACTCTTTTGTCTTTTGTCAAGGTTACGCAGAACATAATACTAAAGTGAAAGGAGGTTTATGTAACATTCTGTCTTAAATAGTATTTTTCCATGATACAACTGATATTTTTGTCCGGATCGGTACTAAAGTAAAAGTTATTAATAGATATAGGTAATCATAGATATAATGACGTCCGTACGCATAAAATTAAACAAATATTTATTTAAATAAAAATTATTTATTTATAACATAACAATTAAAAGGTACTTATTTATGTGGCTCGTAAGTAGTTTTGATAGCTGGATGTTATATGTGACGTATCGGTTTTTGATTGTTGGACCCGCAATTATATTGATCTAGTGTCTTCTCATTGGTTGATGATCTCAATATAATAATGTCACTGTGCCTTGCATGGATATTTTATGCTGTCATAAGAAAGAGGTATAATTCCCACAGTTATTATTCGTTTCTTGGAAATGTCGTGGTAATCATCTTCTAGTCATCTCCGCCAGTCATGACTTCCATGAATTCTGTTAAATAAAAACAAACATGATATACATTAGCAATATATTTATATGATAATTATAATAATCGTGCGGAGTCTTATTGACTATTCATTTGCATTCTTTATATCACTATAAATAGTTTAAGCAAACCTAATCGCAACGGTCTTCAGATTTTACAGGACTAACTATTGAATGTCTCAAAGTAACCAGAGCCTAAGTAACAATGCTGCCTCGTTGGTCATGGACACGCGTTATATCTTACTATAAGGTTTCCTCCGTCTCATAAAAATACAAAAACACTATCACACTAATATTGTAAAGGCGAAAGTTTGTGAATGTGTGTTACTTCTTCACGCTAAAACGGCTAGACCAATTTTGATGAAATATGATATGAAGGTAGCTGACACCCAGGATTAACATAGGCTATCTCGAAAAAAATATAGCGTTCACTTCGGAACAGCGGGTAACACCGCGAGACGCAGCTAGTCATCAATAAATTACGAAATTAATCAAAATTGTAAAATGCGGATTAACAAAGAAACACGAAGAAGAAATAACCGCTTGTGATTACATTTTCCAATTTGCCTATTTTTTATTTTGACTACTTACTTTTGATTACTTTCTTATTTTGACCATTTCCTAAGACGTGTTAAATATCCGTAGGAGAAATAACTACGCAAAGGCATGTTATTTTTATACATATATATGTAGGTAATTTGCAGGTTTATCTCGCCTAATAGAGGACGAAGGAAAAAATAATGTACCCTAACACTTTTAATGCAGACTGGAAAGAGAAAGGATTTTTAGAAAATACTTTCATAGTTGGAGACGGGCACTATTCGAGCTAACATAATTATATAGACAAAATGAAACCTGTAAATACTCAATTACACAAGCTTTTTTTTATTAATTCTGTTAAACTTTCATAATTTGGCTTTCGCGCTACGGTTTCGCTTTGGTTCATGAAGTAACCCAGGAAACTTCAACTTCTCATACTTATGTGGGTACGAGTATGTTAGCAGCTTAAGTTTTAATGAACGAATATAACGTGATGCGAGTAGAAACCATTTGGGAAAATTGTAATTACTTTGCTGGAATTGGCAAGCACCTCTGTCTTTCCAAAGTTTCGTATTGTCACTAACTTTAAATGGTGAAAGAAAACATCGTGATAAAATCTGCAAGTTCTAAATATTCTTGAAAATGTTTGAAGTAGGTATCCCAACACGTAATTAACAGTTTATAACAAGGTGAATATTTTAATAAATCTATAACGCAACTGCGACTAACATAACTTCGAGTATAATTAAAGGGAAAAAACTTTTTAAACAAATTTATTATTCCTCATTAAATTTAAACATATAACTTAAATATATTTTTGTAATCCTCTTTTAATTGCCTTTATTTAGATACCCTACTTGATAGGTTTGGTTATTTATTTTTTATTAACGTATTACTATTTCGCGCCAATAATCCACCATCTTGATTTTTTCTAAAGCACCCTTTAAGGACACTTTGGTTATTAAGACGAATCTAACGATACCTTAATTGTCGTAATACATTCGGCCGTTTATAAGATACGAGATTATACAGAAATTTACATGCATACAAGATACGCGCGAAAATCAAAACCCTTCTTTGGCAGTCGGGTAAAAATAAAGTCACTGATCATTTTAATCACAGAAAATCTATGCCACTGGAAAACCGTGGAAAAACCGTTAAAATAGATAGTTTTTATTTTTTAAGTTAGTAAGAGTAATGAGTTGAACGAAACTTGTGAAAGATAACGCCTGCCTGGAAACCACTGCAGTGGAATCAAAACAGAACAGTCCAAGTCTTCACTGCATTGGTTTTTGTTACATGTGCCATGTTTTCACTGTGTTACTTTTATTATTATTATTAATTTCAGTTTTTTTTCTTACGGCGTTATACTCACCATCAAAGTCAACAGTGCCAGAGCCGTCAGAGTCGATTTCCTCAATCATCATGTCCAAATCTTCAGCAGTGATTTTGTCATCTAATTCTCTGAGAATCTCTCGGAGAACTTTAGTTGTGATGTAACCGTTACCTGAAAAAAAAAACAATTTAAAATAACTGCATTTATCATTTATCTTTAAGGTTCCATAACTGTTTTGTCTTGAATAGTTTTCTTTCGTCATCCTCCATAAGAGTAGAATAAAAGAAGTAATAAATAATCATAAAAAAAAATCTAAATGTCTAGAGGTGAATGAACTGTTTTAATACAAAATAAACAGGTGTAATATAATCCGCCTATCTCATATAAATAGTCCATCAACGGTCCCACATAGCTTGTTATATTTTTATCAACAGAATGCTAAGAAACAGTCCGTTTCAGAGACAATAGAGGGGCTTAAAATAATTTAATCACGTCTTCGCTGCCTGCCATCGAGCCCTAGCTGATTATCCCAAAAAACACTTGTCTAATAAATTACTTACATATAAATACTATTGTTTCCGTCTATCGTAAGTGTGCCTACACTTTCCATCTGGCACGTTGCCAAATCGATCGAAAATTACTAGCGCTCGAAGTTTGTTTGGCTTTTAGCTAAATGGTTACAATTTAGTGGTTAAACATTATGTTGTATGCACTCACGTGCAATTTAGAGAAGAATCTATACAAACACATAATTCACTTGGCGGTAGATCTCCTTAGCAAAAGTCGTAGTTAACACCACAGTACTACATAGTCTGTTGCCAAGCAGTAGAGTGTCATCAGAACTCATTCCGGCATTGTGACTAACATTATGAACTTGGGTCACCAAAATACAGGCTACGCCTTGTTTGGGTTCCATTTACTATTTACAAATCGTAAATAGTAAATTAATTTGTGAAATTATAAATTGTATATATGGTAATAAAGATTATTATTATTCTTATTGAAGCTGGTGGAATTACAGCGCTACTGTGACTAATTATATTATTGAATATCTCGAAGTAATAGGCGCTAAAAAGCCTTACGATACCTTGCCCCCGTACTCTATAAGCTGCTTATAGCGTTACCTGCTAGACATTGAGGAAATAGCTACGCGACCACATGTTGTATGTCTGCGCAATAAGGTTCGCATTCGCATAGTTTTTTTCGTGAGCGCCTAACAGATACCGAAATAAGAAGCTTAGAGTGCAGGGGCTGGACTTTGTTTTGACTCAAAGTTCTGGGTATCGCAGCATACCATCAATAGAGCGTTTTATTTGCATTATCTTACATAATTTTTTTTATTTTATTTTATATAATGAAATCAAAGAACCAAAGAGTATGTAAAATATAAATTGCAATATTTTTCTTTTACAAAGTTATAGTTAGGTGGAAAATAATGGTTAAAAAAAACAACTTTAAAAAAATTACTAAAATTACATTTTAAGGTGGTCAATTACGATATTACTTGTGAAATGACAATGTGACCTAAAATTGGACTTCACGCGCGGTTGCAGCAACCGCTTTTTAAATTCTATTATAAAAAACATAGCCCATGTGATTTCCTTATCCTTGCCATAAATTACGTTAATCACGTCAAGGACAAACATACAAACAAACACGCTTTCGCCTTTATAATACCAGCAAGGATACCAAGTAAAAATTAAAACTGTAATTCTTGCAATTTAACTTGGACGCAGAGGGATCCTAAAATATAACTAGATTTCTCAGTACCTATAATTCATAAATGGAAGGTACAAACGAAATTAAGTTAGTGAAACTAACGTATCTGTCAAGGGATTTAAGTTAGCAAGGTTATAATTAGTTGGCTACATTAAGTGTCATAGAGTATAATATATGTATTTAATTAGGTAGAAAAAAATGTAAGTAATATTTAGGTCGGAAAGAAATGGACTGATGTGGTACCCGAAACAAAATTCAAAAGCTTAGAGACACTAACTAGCCAGGCTGCACTGGATTTTGAAAGTTCATGTCAATATGCCATTTTTACATTTTATATAAACAGTAGAAAAATGTATAGGAAGAGGGACAGCGCCCCTGGCGGGAGTAAATGGAAACTGCTTTTTATACATTTGACTATACTTTACGTACCCACTTTTTCAGCGATGTTAAAACTCATTGATTAGCGCGGTCAAATCACTGAGGAACATGGATTAAACCCTAACAATAAGCTTGAACTATCATTGAAGGGAAACTTTGTGAGGAAACCATAGCTATGCATACTATAGCATGATGGTATTTTTAGTGTTAGACTGGCTAGTTGAAAATCTGCCGTCAAGCACCTAACGGTGTCGTTCAGGAGCTTCACTTGCGAGCCAATTCTATTCTAGGTCATTGTTACATATTATTATTATTATAATAAGATTTTAGAAGACAATCGATTATGAGTATGTATAATTATTTCAACGAAAGGTAATGATGACCTCGAATCTATCTGTGTTGTAATCATGAAGTAATTTCTTTTCGAAATAGGCTCAAGGTAAATCGAATGGCACAAACATAAATGACAAATCAACAATTTATAGGGAATGATTAACAACCGCCTAGCAGAATTATAGCGTCGAGAAGATTAATTGGAACGCAGAAAAGCATTGTTATTCTGCCAAATAACTGGTGTTATATTAGTTGTGACCTACAGATACAAATAAAGGTTTTTGTGTAGCAACAAGTCAGAGGGTTTGTGAAATGGTTGCTATATGATGATACTTTTAATTTCCGCTAGAGTCGCTGTTTTTTTTACATTTTGATATACACTGACATGTATTTTTTTTACATTTGTTGTTGCACAAAATTCTTTATATGTATTTGTTGTTAATCACAATTAATATAACACAGTTATTTAACCGAATAGCAATGGTTTTCTTCGTTCAAAAAAAGTATCAATTTTTTTTAAATATTATTCAGTAACGCTTGCGTCTGTCCGCCAATTTGCCTGATAGAGTACGATGGAGGGCGTTTGTCTCGCCCACCCAGATTATAACTATCGGGGAACACTCACTCTATATTCCACTGGAAAACTGTTAGTATGATGAAAGTGAAATCAAACCGTTTAAACGAGTGTTTGGAACATCAACAATGAAACAATGACGCTTTTTAGACCTCCTGGCTGTCTAATACAAAAATATTCAAAAGAGAGGCGGGAAATGAGCCCGGAATGTTAGTAGCATTGTCACGTAAAATGACAAGTCTATGTTTTTGACCAAAATATTGAAATCAAGACGAAAGTTTTAAAGCAAATTGTAATGCTAGAAAAAGCTAGAACCTTCTGAAATGCTTGACGATCTCACCTTTTGTAGTTTCATAAATATTTGAAGATGTATATAGGTATAATATAATTTTTATTACATATATTTTTTACCTTGATTATGTTAGTCTCTCAATGAAACAGAAGATATTCTGTGTCTTTACATAAAATTGAAACAGGATAATAATATTGAATTCAATTATTACCTTCTTTATCGTATAACCGGAATGCCTCTTTTAGTTCCTGTTGCATTGCTTCTGCATCTTCCTCAACCATGAATCTAGAAGCGAGCGTCACGAATTCTTCAAATTCTAATTCACCAGAACCTATGAAAATAATTCAATGTTATTAATTTACCAGAAACATTTCTACTGTTTTTTTTTACAGCAACGGATTCTATTTACCTAAAAGAGAATTTTAAACAAAGAAAAGACAAAAAGACCGACCAATTTTAGTGATCACTCCGTAAATGACTTTGTTATACGTAACTCCGTCTATGATCGAATAAAATAAGTTTGATAAAACTTATTTCGACCTTTGACGTGTTATGAAATTTTAATCTAATCACTTATTAAAATAATGATTTTATGGAGCAGAGAACAAGGTAGTGCTCTCTCTAATCACGTTTTCTTTAATCTACGTTATACATTAAAATCATTGTTCTAAACCTTCGTTTTTGATTAAACTTATTCACTTGTAAGCAATTTCATGACAACATTCTAAATCTTTATAAGAACAAGTTTCTAGTAAATGGCAAAAAATCTCGAATGAAAATAACATGGGAGTCTAGACAAATTTTTCGCTGTACTTAAAAGTACCTATACATAAAGGTGGATTAGGCAGGATTTTCATTTTATCATAACAATTTTCAATTTCAGAGCATAATTTCGCTATGTGTGTTTGCTAAATATAAAGTCATATAACTTAACTATAGGATGAATGATGTATGCTGTACTTACAGAAGTTGTTAATTAGTTATTGACAAATAGTAACCGCTTACCGTCAACATCGACTTCATCGATGATTTCTTTGAGCGTCTCATCAGACACTTGGTGGCCCAACATCCCGAGGATAGTGCCCACCATGACTGTTCCAATGCATCCTTTCTTTTCCTGATCAAACGCCTCGAACGCTTTCCTCAGAACTGAAATTATAATAAATCTTTATGTGGAGTAGTTAGTTAAGTAACTAGACCAACCCTTCAGACTGACTGAAACCGTATGGAACAATAGATAAATAATTTCTTTATCTATTTTTTATACAAAAAACTACACACAAAGTATTCCATTTACAAAGAACAGCACAAAAAAATTACATATACAACAATAAATAACATAGAACTACAAATTGCAGCAGAAAAACAAGAAAACAAAAAACTAATGATGATAGTTTCTTAATAGGTGAGCCAACTAAGCCATTATTTTGTCATATTTGTAAACATCAGACCCATAACAAACTAAATGTACCAAAATAATAAACATCATTAACAGATATAGCTTGTGCATTGCAAAAATAAAATAATAAATGTACTTTATATTCTTCAGGAATTCATAAATTTTTTTTAATTTACACGTCACATTTAATTATTTTCCAATATAACTGAAATTTGACAATCCCTGGATGCTTTAGTTCAATAACAGTGAAAAAAGATGACTGAAATGCTGGACTAAATTCAGTTCATAAATTTAAACTTAAAGACAAATAATGTTGTGTTTGACAACACAATACTTATTTTAAACAATTTTATACAAATAAACAATTTTAATAAAATATTTATACATACAACAATTTAAAAAAAAAAACAAACAAACAATACTTACTGGCAATCTGTTCCTTATCAAGTTCCTCCTGAAAACGTCACAAAACTCATTAAAAAGTTCATTCGCAAAATTACTCAAACAATTCATAAAATAAAAAGCCTCACCATTTTTTATAAAAAATCACAGACTAAGCTACGGCTCGAAGAAATGTATGAATGAGTACGCTATCGTGAACCACACCACGAGGAACACAAGTCCTTTTAACTGAATGGAATGAGCGACTAAGCGTAGACGAGCGATAATGTCACCCAGGTTGGCAGCGGTCAGAGCATCTCAGGTTTATCTTCCCGGCGCAAATCCGCCAAGCAGTTTTAACTATTCTCTTTAAGGCCAGCAGACACTTGATGCGGGAAATGCTCGCAGCACACTGGCCAATATTATCGCAGCAATAATTAATGAAACTAATTAGCCATATATCTAACTTGTCTAAATACTTGGCACGTGGTATCTGGCATTTTTGGGATGAACTGGGACAGGTGATAGTTACAGACTAAATAGAGACGTAGTTTTTTAGTGTTAAAAATTTTGCAATTGCCAAATGAACCGAAATAGAAAACAAATTTGTATATGCCAACATATTTTTACATGGTCAACGTATTGACGAATAACTTGGGTTTTAACTAACTAACGCAGGAATTTATTAAAGATAGTGTAGTGTATAAGTAAATCAGTTAGTACGGTTTACGCCAATTTAGCTGATAATAAATTTATAATTTTAGGTAAAATTATATCAAAATTGTAATGTGGCCAGAACTCTGGCAGCATTGCAACTGGACGGCAATGAAGCTTTTGACCAAAGTAAATGCCTGCATTCTGGTCACCGGAAACCTCCTCTAAACGTCATAAAATAATAATAACAACAGTCCAATAAAAGTTAGATTAAAATAAAATAATAATAGTATAAGTTTTCCATCAAAACAAACAACATGTTAAAAAGCTAATTTGTACGCAAATATTTAATTTTTTTATGCACTTATGTATTATAAAAAAAATTACGAGTATGTAACTTTTCAATTTCTGCCTTTTATACACATTGTGTTAATTTTTATGGTAAAGGACGTCAGCGCCAGGTGCACATGTAGATAGTAAAATTAATTTTATGGCATTGTCTTAATGCCAACTGATGTCAAAATAAGCAACAATATCTCGAAGCAAAACGTAAAGCTCTCTTTGATATTTATAAACAACTGTAACATTGAAAGCTCTGGTGTAAATGAGAAAATTGGTTATAATTTTTTCGAACTCAAATCAAAAAAACTCAGAACGAAACATGACTGCCCTTTGAGCTCTACTTCAAAAGCTTTGAAGCGTGGGTACGATTTCTACTAAGAACAAATATTTTTGCGACGGATATAAAGAGATGTCTGAAAAAATATATAAAAAAATATATAAGTCAGCAAATCAGCAGTCTAAGCATACCATCGCTATATCGTAAATATTACAAAATGTGCTAAGTTTGAGGCCGATTTGTAAAAAAAAAACCAATGATATTCATTTAATTATTTTAAATTGATTTTGAAATCTAGACCTCCACGGTAACAATGTCATATACACATGCAAAAAAATTAAATATTTTCAAAATAAGACTATACGTCACAAAACATAGTTGCTTTTAAAGCGAGCACACAATAATATCGTCCAAATATCAAGCTGATTTACTATTACTAACCTATAGTGTTTCTATATTTTACGAAATTTCAAAAGCGCTAGCAAACAGTCGTTATAATTTCAGAGTACTAACTCCCTAGCTCTCTCTTCTCCAGCCACTAGAATCAGTTGCATCCAGAACAAACCAATTTATAAATAAGCATCATTATCCATTTCATTGATCGTCGTACACCTGTACCCGATAGTGGCGAGACTAGACGGGGCATTGAATTAAATGTGACGCACAACTAAGCGCTAAATCTGTGTTCGATACAGTTATATAAGGTGGTTGTAGATTATAGATAGCATTGTGTGCCCATTATGTTTTTTTATTGTTTGTTTTGTTTTATGGCTGACAGGCTAGGTGTTTGACCACAACTCACCTGATGTTAAGTAACCATGTGGTCGAAGATGGTAAAGTACACCTAGCCTGGAGTGGAACTGGCTCTCAAGTGACCGGCTCACCGTTAGATGCTTGGTGGCAGATTTTCAACTTGAGGGTGGTAGCTAGCCAGCCGAGTACTAGAAAGTACCCTACCACCACGCTATGGTTTCCTCACGAAGTTTTCCTTCACCGGCAGCTCAAGCTCATTGTTGGGGGTTGATCGCACGCACTTCGGCATGCGAACCGACCGCGCTAACCACTGAGCTATCATCGCTACAAAAATTATACAAATTAATATTCATATTTTTATTACAAATAGGCTTACGTTTGACCGCTATCTCGCCCTAAGCGAAGGTGAGGTCTTCGAGTACGTTTGCCTGGAAGATTGTATTTACCGGAGAACACTCACTTGGGCAGTATATTTCATTATTTAGCAGTTCGTACGGTAGAGATAGTAAAGTTGTTCATAATGGCGGGTACAAAAGCCCCTTTGTGGGTTTGTACACCTCAAGCTTGTACAGCATGACGCCGACGCCGACGGCACGGCGTATCTTATGAAACTGTGACGCTAATAGTCACTGTGTTGTCCAGTGAAAATTCATATTTCTATTTACTACTACGATATTATCTCATATGTCGTCTAACATATTTTTTCGATTAATTAAGACATTTAGGCTTTATCGTAGCATATGTTAAGTATTTAAGTTACCATAATTATGTCCAGAATTTATTTTCTTTTTCTTTCTTCGAGCATACGAAGTTTGTGCATTATGCCAGTTCTCAAGTTTTTTTTGATTTAAAACGATTGTGTGGATCTGGATGTTGGGAGTTTTGACGGGGACGTGGATAGATCGTGATCGTGATCGCCATATTGTATTGTTTTCCAAAACTTCTGTTTTTCGAGTATTGTTTCTGTATAAAAATAATGGTGTTTAATTTGTAAAGTTGCAAATTACATCTGCAAGATGTAATGTAAACTTGGGTGGAAAAGTGGTAATGTGATGAAATATGACTGTTCACGTTGTTCCCAAAACTCTATTGAAGCTTGTAATAAAGTC
This sequence comes from Biston stratarius, assembly GCA_950106695.1. NCBI lineage: Eukaryota > Metazoa > Arthropoda > Insecta > Lepidoptera > Geometridae > Biston > Biston stratarius. The sequence goes on from OX467112.1 coordinate 26,433,342, forward strand.
ACGTCTACTCATTAGTGCATGATTGACTCGACTTGGTGTACTTTAACTGAGAATTAGACATATTTTACTTAATTTTTCATAAAATACTTGAAAATATCGAAGCACTGGAGAAATGCATAAAGAATGACGCCAAAAAGAAAAAAAATGGATCTTACGTCACCTAAGTCGACACATCTAATCTATGCGGCCGCCATAAGTTGAACTAGATTTATTTCTAGTGCATCACTGACAAGAAGTGGGCAGATACATTTGTCTGTCTGTCGCATGCTAAATTAACTTCTCAAATAACATAAGCTAAAGTAAACTTGATACATTTCTGGCAGGTTGGCACGTGTCACTCACTTTACTATTGTTTTCATCGATTATTTGTATTTTTAGAATATATTTAGGCCACGTAGTGATGTTCTCGTGATGTTTTTTTAGAGAACGTTAATTGACAATCTGTGGAATCTAAAGAAATCAAAGAGTATAAATCACGTTGATAAATTGTTATAACATGCAGTATTCGAAATATGTGGGGTTTTATGGCTTTTTAAATTAACTGAATCGTTTTTTTTTTTGTATTTTTTCTTATACAATTAATAGACCCACTTCGGCTTTGCACAGGCATTTAAACTTTCCAGAAAAAAAAATACTGGTAAAAGCCGATATTGGTCCGTTAACGTCAAATTGGCAGGGTAAAAAAGCTTGACAAATGGGTGCCCGCGAACTCAATCATCGTGCCTTGCACTGCTCAACAGGCACGCAAGCGAAGGAATTTTTAACCGCTTTGTTAGTTGCGACGAAAACTGGATTCTATTTGACAATCGCAAGCGCTCAGCAAGTTGGTTGGATCCTGGTTCAGCACCTGACTGAAGCACTGAATCTGACAATGCCCTAAACGAAAACTCACCCCTAGCAAAGTGATGATCACTGTTTGGTGGTCTAAATGGTGTGATTCGTCACAGCTTCTTACCAAACGGCATGAGCATTACTGAAAATGTGTACTGTGAAGAACTGAACAGAATGATGGAGAAGCTCGCACATCTCCAACTAGCTTTGGTCAATCTTTCATCTCCGCTGCTCCTGCACGATAACGTGTGACCTCATACTGCACAGCAGACGGTCTCCAAGTTGCTAAGGTTGAAAGCTCTTCGTCGTCCACCGTACTCACCAGACCTTGCGCCTACAGACTTCTACTTTTGCCAGAATTTGGATAACTTCTTGGTGGGAAAAAAACCAATACCCGAGAGGTAGTAAAAAATGCCTTTGAAGAATGTTTTGCCTCCCATACAGCTGGTTTCTTCAAGAAGGGCATCAAAAAACTGCCACTGCGTGGGCAAAGATGTATCGATTGCATGAGTGATCATTTTGATTAATAGAAATAAAAACTATGGAAAAAAAATCTTTTGATTTTTTTCATATAAAACGGCAATTTAATAGGTAAAAATACAATAATAAACTGCTAAATTCATTACCGTCCTTTTGCGCGTCGGGTAAAAAGTATGCAAATGTCATCCGGACTATAATAACGAATCTATTGATAACTCATTCATCAAAATTGGTGAAGCCACTTAGCCGCTACAGCAACATACGTAAACGCAAAGATACATAAATACATTACTAAAAACAAAATAACACACTAAACCTTTCTTTTGGATTTGCCGTAGTAGCGTAAAAATTGTGGTAAAGTTTTGACCGCTAAACGTACAAACGTACTTTTACAAGTATGTAGGTACAGTAAAACGCCTAAGCTATCACAGATAACTTCTGAAACGAGCTAGAACAAAAAGTACCGTAAAAAATACGTTTTATTAGAATTTTTACTTCTTCGTACCTCGTTGAAGATACTTTAGAGATCGTATTTTATAGAGTACCGTAACTGAGATTGAGGAACTCTTGAGAAAATTGCTTACTTAATAACTAATAACAGTAATTTGTAACTTGTAAAATATATGTATTAAAGTCTAATTCACTTTATTTAGTAATAGCAAAAAAATTACTTAGGCCACTTATGTAAAATATACAGTTTAAAACATAAATTAACATGAAAATGTGAATTTAATTACATTTAATTTCTTAGGTCAAAATTACCAGAACGGAAGCGGGCAAACCAACAATAGAATCGGGGTTTTCTAGAAGCCACTGAAGTGTTCCACTATCCAACTCCTGGGTCCATCATCAAACCAACTCCAAGATACCAAATTATGGCATATTCATTCAAACTACACATACTATACATACATACAAAGTTTCATTTCGGCACAAAAAAATAAAAATGTAGAAGTACAAACTAGAGTAGGATAAAATTGATATTTAAACTTAGTTTGTTAGTTACATGATGTGAAGCTAATCAAACCGTGTTAAAATGGATTGCTATACTTTAGCGACCAATGTAGAGACCGATTAATATTTTAATAAATATGTTTTTGTTATCTTATGCAGTGAATTTCATCGTCACATTAATCATTGTTAACCATTATAAATAATAAATTCATGACCAAGCGTTAACCCTGATAATGTCACTGCCAAGTGCATTGTTCTACTGCATCACAACGTGGCCTAGGGCTGCCAACACTATTGTAGCTGGTTTCAATTTGTGTATTGTTGAGAGTAACAAAAGGTTATAAGAAAGCTAAAGATAGATAATTAAAGTCTTTCTAATCGGTTTTTGGCAGGCAACGCTTCCGTGACGAATGAAAATAATAGTTCTTTTTGGCAACTGATAGCTATCGGCTGTCTGTGATTTATTTAAAGGAAAGTTCATTAATATTAAATAATCAACTTTATTTTTTTCTATGGAATAAATTACACGCTTATTTATAGACTATAACAAAGGTTAAGGTATTATATAATAATAGACTTAAATAGAAAAATTTGCGCAGTATTTAGATATAATTAAATTACTAGTAAATAGTAATAGTAATAGTAGTAGTAGTAGTAATAGTAGTTCCATTCCAGGCTAGGTGTGCTTTACCATCTTCGACCACACCGTCACTTAACATCAGGTGGGCTGTGGTCAAACACCTAGCCTGTCAGACATAAAAAAAAAAAAAAAAAAAAAATAATAATATTGCCTTTTATTGGTTTTACATATTCTTAAATATATAATTCTTCTGTACGTGTGTTTGCCACCTAACTCCTCCTAAACGGCTGGACCGATTTGGATGAAATTTTGTGTGTATATTTCAATGGGTTTCTGGATGGTTTGCATATACAATTGGGCCCGGTAGGTGGTGCTGCTGTCGGTATATAATTTACTGTTAGGCGATATGAAGTTCGCCGTGCCATCAAGTATTTATACAAAATATTTATGTGGATATTTACGTATTCATTTTATTGCTAAATTTTTAAATAATGTCATAAATCATTATATTGATATTCTTGACTCTGACATTGTTAATGTTAATTTTGACATATGACTTATAATGTTGGTGTAATCAATAAAAAAATGTATTTGTATTTATTTAGGAAATTATAGGAGTACATGGATGGTAGAAAACTTAAACGGGGCAAAATTAAACGTGCATGGGTAAACCCGCATAAGTAAACCAAAAATATGTCAAAAAACAAGTCTGTGTCCATAGTATGGTAGTAAACTTATTAAGAAAATACAAAGATATGGATACTTATAAAGACATTAAATGATTAATAGTATATGATTATAGATTACATATGTAAAGTGTTAATTAATTGACTACTTTATTATTTATTGACTTATCCTCAATGTCCCAAACAAAAATATACTCAGCAACCATCTTTACAATATCGAAGAAACGTTTATAATTAAATCTCAAGAAAACTTTTAATTAGCGTGTTTTAGGCCTATAGCCGATTTTAAATACTGTTACTGTATATTTAAAAATAAATGGTACACCAATGGCTGAGAGTTGAGACTTGTTGAACAATGCACGTCGCCTGACAACCTGGCAAACTCCTCAAACAGCTGTACGCGATTGATTCACGAGCGCACCGGTGACGAGAGCGGATGGATGGAATCGACGACGGAATATTAACAAACGCTAATGACTAACCACAGAGGTGATAATCTATAAAGATGCCCAGATAGCACTTGAGTTAACAGTATGCGTATTTGTGGATGCATTCTTAAAATTACAACAGTTACAATTCGGTATGTAAAGATCCTTTACTGATTCCAAAACCACTTCGAAATATTACACTCCTGTACATTATTTTTACGTTAAAAACTCTTTAAACTTAGGGTTTATTTTAATAAAATACATAAAATAAACTTGACTTTCAATTGACCTCTAATGAAGTCACATAGTAGGCTGTATAGGGCAGGGCTACTTTCAGTGCCTAAAAAAATCAATGGCAAACCAAAACAAAATCTGTCAATATCAAGTCAATGGCAGCCATAATAACCTTTTCCATACACGTACGTCGAGTTGTTTTTCGCTTTATTGATACAAATATCTAGATTATTTTACTTTACACGTCACTCGGACTCTGATATCGCCTTTATGATATAAGATTTGTTTCTTTATGTCAATTGTCAAAGTCGAGCAAATGTATCAAAATAGCTATGTATCCTTTTTTGTTTTAGATGGCAAGGGCATATACATATTTAGCCTACTTTATGACGCCATTGCTTTAAAAAGTTTGGAAACGGTATTAAAAATCAACTACCACATAGAAAGCCAAAATATTCAAATTAGTTACATAAAATAAAGTTCACTATTAGAAAAAAAACTTTACACACCGAATTGTTTTGCGGTAAACGAGTGAACGGGCAAGTTATGTGAGATAATATAAGTGAAAAAGTAAATTATATGAGCCGGAATATCTTATGACTTTTAAATATACTAATGTTTGTATTTAGAAAATCTAATTCCAGTGTAGTTTCTAACTAGTTATTTCTCGTTAATTTTTAGTTTTTGGTAGACCTACGTTATAAAGATTTTTTATTTATTTAGCTATGTAGGTCTACATAACTAAATAAATAAAAAAAAATTACCAACATAAATTATAACACATAACTATGAAGAAATAAAGTATAGCACATAAGTCGGGCCGCTTTTTAAACATTTTTTAATTTAGGTTTTGTGTTGTTGGTAAAATATTATAGTTTTTTACATGGATACACACATTATTGTTTGGGTACATACAAATACATAGTAAAAGTAAATATATAGCTTATACATATAACTGTGATAATTGACAGAGAATTTTGTGCTTAACTAAGAGTCAAGTCTTCTCTGTTATAGAATCATTTCTATAGAGTATCTTCTCTGTGGTATTAACCCACTCCTCAAGTGAAAAACGATCCTCGTGATAAACAGCCAACACTTCCTGCGGAGTCACGCGACCGATCGATCAACACTACGATAAGCTCTCATAAGTCTTGTCGCTTTCGTCGAGTGAATAATAATAAGTGGTGTCAATCCACGACAGCGTCGATAGTTCTGACTTCCTGGAGCTGATGGTTAAGTCCTTATTGAAATGGTGTCTGATACGCCATTCTGCCAGTTGATCCTCCGTCGGCTGCATCGCAGAAATGTAACTAGGAGATCCGCTTTTGTCACTCTTCGTAGACTTCATTCTTTTCACATTCGGCGAATTTAATTTGGTATTGTGACCCGATGTAAGCGTAAAAACTTCTTTGTCTCGAGAATCGATCAAATCGTTCCATAGTGGAATTTTTGGAGGCAATACTAAAGCGTCGACATTTTTATGTTTCACGAATAGTATTCTTTTGCTGCCTTTCAATAAAGTCGGCTTTTTTCTGATTAAAGCGTAAACGACCACTGCTCCAAAACAGGAACATAGTAACATTGTCATAAAATATATTAAGATGCGCATTGTTACTATTCCATCGTTTGATATTACATGTTTCTGTACTGACACATTAATACAGTCATCGTTTACTATGCTATCGTTTTTCATATTAACTGGACAAAATATATAACGGGCCGTCAGATCAGCGTCATACAAGTTTAATGCAGAAGGTACGACGTCTAGGCAGTAAATCTCATGTGGGCAAGTAGATTGGTACCATATCAATCCGTGATTCTTATGTTCTTCAACAGTTTCGACTTGTACCACAGAAAATTGATCTGTTTTAATGAAATATGAGAATCGTAGCCATCTCCTCTCATTAGTCACTAGACTCTCAACATTTCGATCGATTAACTGAAGCCAGTCGAAATTGTTTAATGTTACTGGAGAACATTTATTACTTTCCACAGGTGAAATTAATTTGAACGAGTTGCTTTTTAAGTTGCTTTTACTTTCACAGTAGCTTGCATTAAAGTTAACAGTTTCGGAGTAGTATTGGTTCTTGTATACTTCAGTTGGATCTATGATACTCGTTTTAGTTGTATTGTTCTCATAAAGAGTATCTGTACTATTGTTACAAACGTATTCAAATTGTGTAAAAGTCATAGTAGCAAACGTTTCAGGGGCAGTGCATTGCACGTCTACAAGAAGCAATTCCTTTCTAATCAACTGCCTCAAATCATTAGCTGAGCAATCACAGTACCAGTAATTATCTTGCAGATTTATTCTCGGCCTAGGATTGTCTAAAGACAGAATAGTATGAAATAAATTGGCAGGCACGGTAGAAAGCATATTATTATTTAAGTAAATAACTTCTATGTTTTTTAGGTGATCGAATGTGCCAGCACCGATTGCTGTTATTTTACAAAAATTGAGATACAATATTTTAGTTTTGCCAAGGCCGATAAAGCTACGTTTGTTTAACATCTGGTTAAAATTATTGTAAGAAAAGTCGACGATAGTCAATTTTTCAAATCCTATTGATCCAGTAAAGTTGACGGGATCCCAGTTGCCACTTTCAGTAATAGTCAGAGATAGTAACGTATCGTCGACTGCTCTTAATGCATTTTCCTGCACGCCATCTATCCTACTATTTAGGATATTAAAACTCCTGAGACTTGAAAGGCCGACGAGGCTGGTTGATTCAAAGGTTCTGATTCTAATATCTTGAAAAACTAACGAATTGATTCTCCCCATAAATTGGGCCATAAAAGCACCCGACGGAATGTGCATGAGGTTACCACCAACGATGGAGAGTTGATGGATTTCATTGCGAAGCCTTGAAAGCCAGGTTTGTGGTAATGTATTGTTCGTGAAAGACGGTCTCTGAAGTACTATACGGACCCGTTTGCATTCGTTATCTGCTTCCTAGAACAAAATTCAGTTTCAATAGCAAGAAAGCCAAGAGTGTCCCTTGGAAATTTAAAATAATAAATCCAAACTATATTACCATTGCAGTATATATGATGTCTTCTTCAAATTTCCCAAAGTATGGTGTTTCTTTACAAATAACACTACAGCTCTGTATATGACATCGAACTGGAGCCTGGAGATAAAATTGTAAACTTCAATTATAACTTACTTAACATACTTTTTTTATGTTAGACTGGCTAGGTGTTTGACCACAGCTCACCTAATGTTAAGTGACGGTGTGGTCGAAGATGGTAAAGCACAACCAGCCTGGAATGGTACTGGCGCTCAAGTGAGGCTGCCGGAACACACCGTTAGATGCTTGGCGGCAGATTTTTAATTTGAAGGTAGCCAGCCGAGTACTAGAAAGTACCTTACCACCATGCTATGGTTTCCTCACAATGTTTCTTCACAGGCAGCGCAAGCTCATTGTTAGGGTTTGAACCCACGCCCTTCGGCATGCGAATCGACCGCGCTAACCACTGACCTATCATCGCTACAAAAAGTAAACAATTCCAACTCTTGTACTTTTACGGTTGTATGCACAAATACGAATACTGTAACTCAAGTGCTTACTATCTGGTCGTTCATAAAAATTTAATATTCTTGTAAAATAAATTTTGAAAAAAAAAGATCAGGTTTACTGGTGTCGGCGTGTTTTAAATTCTTGATACATAAAATTCGTTATTTACCGCCGGTCGCAAAACTGGCGCAGTCTGAGGATTTTTCACTGCCATGATCACGATTAAGATGAAACTGACCACGGTGATGACGGCGAAGATGGTCTGCACCACCAGCCGGAGCCAGCCGCTGCTGCATGATGTTTTCCTGCAAACATAAAAAGAAACTTCTTTAATTCATCCGATGGAGGAAAACATCGTGAGGAAACCATAGCACGGTGGTAGGGTACTTTCTAGTACTCGGCTGGCTAGCTACCACCCTCAAGTTGAAAACCTGCCGCCAAGCATCTGAAGGTGTGTTTCGGCTGGAATTCTTGGTGTATGGTTTTTGTGAAAACGTTTCACAACTCCACCACTTTCAGATAGAAAAATAGGTCATCAAACGCAATGAATTTGTACCATGCTGAGCTTCGCAGTTCGGTGAAAGACTTTTTTAAAAGAACACCGCACGCATCCAGATATCTGACATCATAATTTATACATGACAAATTTTTCTTCTTTATTTTAGGCGTCGCACTTTGTGCATTTGCCACTGTCAAGTAGGTATATCAATATTTTCATGATAAATCCATTACCTAAAGATCAAGGTCGAATTCAGTCATGTCACGTCACGCCACAGTAAAGTAGTGATTTTACTACAGGCTTCAACGGAGTATTGGAAGTATCACGAAAAGTCATGTTTTGACAAATTATATCACTTTCACTCACGTATAAATTTGACACTATATACCTATAAAATTACACTATTTTTATATGTTATAGGAAACAAATGAAAACAAAACAACAAATTTTTCATACGGTTTTTCGTAAAAGTCAATGCGTACTCCAAAATGAAAACTCATCAACCAATAATCAAGATTCGATTGAATTAAGTACTTGAACATTGCTTAATTACGTATTACTTAGTATGTAAGTACAAATGCTTTCTTTTGATTATATTTTTAACTGTGACTGTAAGGCAAAAGCTTTTTCCTCGTTCCAATACATTTTAATTGTATGTTGTTTTTTTTTGCTTACCTTGTGGCGGATGACAGGACTCTACTTTTGGTGATAAAATTCAGACGAGCAACATCCATACCAATTTTGTGTTCTCATGTGCACGGCTTCGAAGCTTGACCAGTGACTAAACTTTCTGCGTAATTTTTACCGATAGCTTATGATTACATGATAGCGATATGCTGGTGTTTTCATGTAATGCTATGCGAGGACAATAATGTTTTCTTTTAAATTGTTGAGTAACTTCATTTCAAATAAATCAAAAACACTTCGATTTAAAAAAATACCAATTTAAAGTCTAAAATAAATTTTAATTTAAATTTTTATCATTGTTGTAACCAAAAAGACTTTTAAGCGGAAATACAATAAATATTTACATTGAACACTCAATATGAAAGAAAGTTACCTTTGCTGTTATATATGTTCGAATGGTACCTTCTATTAAAAATCAGACTGTCAGACTTTTTATATATGACAGACTACGTGTTTGACCACACTTGATTTTAAGTGACTGGATGGTAGTTTTTTTTTAAATATAATGGTACTCCCGCGTGGCGTAAGAGATAACATCTGTCCATGACCATTGCAGCGATATACAGAACTTTGAGTAGCAAAAGTCCAGGGCATCGCTGCTTTGGTCATCTTCGGTCATTAGTTTGATGCTTTCGACGGTTAGTCTTAACAGTACTCTTCAAACCGGAACACAGTAATGTTTACACACTACTGCTTGGCGGCAGAATATCTGGTACTGCTGTACCTACCTGGACAACCTCCTGCTAAAGAGAGTTAAGTTAGGTTAGGTGCTTGCTGACATATTTTTTACTTGAAGGTGGTAGCTAGCTAGCTGAGTACTAGAAAGTACCCTACCACAATACTATGGTTTCCTCACGATGTTTTTCTTCACGGGCAGCTCAAGCTCATTGTTGGGGTTTGAACCCATGCCTTTCGTCGTCGTCGTGAGATCCAACCGTGCTAACCACTGAATTATCATTCTACATCTAGAGTTCGGTTTAATATTCTTTAAATATAAAGAATATTTTAAAAAGAAAAAAGTTAAAGAAATGTTTTTCATAAGTACGCACGAAGCAAGACAGAGAAACTTTTACATACTTTCTTACTTCTTTAACTAGTAGTAGTATACCAAGGTGTTGTGGAAGACTACCCTTATCGTTTGACAATAATGTCAGGTATCACACCATTAGCGTGGTATAAGATAAACTCTGCAAACAACAGTGATCGAACGGTTCATTTCACGGACAAGGGCGCACTATCAAATGTCAGATTAAAATCCAATATGTCAAGTGAATCTGTAATTTGACAGGAAAAGCTTTACTTGTTTTGTTGTTTGACAGAGAAAAGGGGTGCTTCGGATAATTGACTGTTTTCTTAAGGCGGTGTATGTAGTCGAAATACTTTCACAGCAATAAATATAACAAAATGCATAAATATTATAGGAGCAAATAAAAATATAGAATTATACTTTTTGTAGCGATGATAGCGCGGTCGGTTCGCATGCCGAAGGGCGTGGGTTCAAACCCCAACAATGAGCTCGAGCTGCCGGTGAAGGAAAACATCGTGAGGAAACCATAGCATGGTCGTAGGGTACTATCTAGTACTCGGCTGGCTAGCTACCACCCTCAAAGTTGGAAATCTGCCGCCAAGCATCTAACGGTGTGTTCCGGCAGTCTCACTTGAGAGCCAATTCCATTCCAGGGTAGGAGTGGTTAGTACAAAAATTTGTTGCTTTCAGACCCTAAAACATTTAACATTACAAAATAAAATAAAATAAAATAAAAACCTATATTATGGCTAGCTTCTAGATAATAGTTTGTTAATAAATATGGATAAAAGAGATTTACATTTAATAACATTCTATTTCGTAACGCCAAATAAAGCCTACCAAGAAGGATAGGCAATAAGGAGTAAAAATTGTTTTGTTGTTCTAAATACACACGGCGATCCGCAACTAGCAAGAAGTCGTCGTGAAGCAGGTAATCGCAGAAGCACAAGCGACAACAACGCTATTTAAAATTGCATCAAGTTTGAGAATCATGTTACTTAATCTGTTTTTGACGTTAAATAAATTAAAATGAAAAATATATCTATCTCATAACAAACACTACATAAAACAACGGGATATTTTCAAAATAATTTAAATTTAGTAATATACACTTTCGTTACTAAGATAACTTTTCGTTCAGAAATCAACCTTTGTATTGTATTGTAGGACACATTACACACAGCGCCATCTGACCCCAAACTAAGCAGAGCTTGTGTGATGGAAGTCAGATAACTGATAGGATACATAAATACTTTTTTTTTTTGTAAATATATTCTTATAATACATACAGAACACCCAGACACAGAACAAACATTTGTTTATACCAAACAAACATTTGTCCTTGGCGGGAATCGAACCCACGCCCTACAGCTCAGGCAGACATACTCCCAATGACCCAACAGGGCTGTCACCTGAAGCAGAGTTTTTCAGATGTCCACAATTTATTCATTAAACAGAATATTTATTCTATTCGTGAGTTAGTTCCAGATAGACACTAAATATATTCTATCAATACTTCCGCCCAATGATTTTCGTTCGTAACATCTGAGAAGACTTGTCTTTTATATATTTTGATATCAGTATTGACTTTTTTATAGCTTTCCTCGGGACACTGGCACTCGGTAACAAAAAGTGTAACGTCCCGACCAAAACGGACCGTATGTTCACGTTAGATGTGACACCCCCTCCCGCACCGCTCTACGATTTCAGGAACCTACTCAGTTAAGTGCTAGAATAGACCTACAGGTCTACTGCAGTAACAACGACTCAACTCAACATATTTTGAAAGATTTTTATAGTAAGTAATCATATTTTTTTGTTATTACAATTAGGCTTGCTTTTGACCGCCATCTCATCTGATATTCAGTGATGATGCGGTCTATTATGGAGTACGCATGCCTAGAAGAAACCGATTTACTGGCGACTTCTAACGCGGCAGCAAATTCCATTACCGTTTGTCCGACTAAGGTGGAATCGATCCAACTTTTTTTGTCAACTTATCAGTAATCAGTAATAATAATTGTTGGCCATAAATAATAATTAATCATGTTACTGGTAAATCATTTGTCATAAAAGAAATCTTATAATTATTTTAAGTAAATGAATTTAAATAATTAATTATTAAGTTAGCAACAGTTTATATTTTATTCGACATAACGATTAACTTCTAGAACTTTGTTTATTTTGATATTGAGGTTTCCTCGCGATGTTTTCCTTCACCGTTTGCAGTCATCGGCAAAACGCACATAACTAAAAGGAGATATATATATATATATATTTATATATATATATATATATATATATATATATATATATATATATATATATATATACACAAAATAATATGAAGACACAAACAAATAAATAAACTAAACATAAACATTATCTATATAAATAATAATTATGAGTTTGCAAGGAAATTTATTTTATGGAAGTAAGTAAATATATTTTATTAATATATTTGTATATAAATCGTAATTAGAATAAAATATTTCATTCTAATTACGATTAATATTAGCACTGAGTGTGTAATGAAAAACAACTTGGTAAGTAACACACAATTTGGATAATCAATATGCAAATATTATGTTATATAAATTAGATAGTTGGATAAAAAGTTCCATTTCATTAATCATATATGATTATTGATTTAAGCCTGAATTTGTGTTCAAGATATAACGGTGATCTGTACAAAATTTTGCCATGGTCGTGCCGGCGTAAGAATTGTACCCCACCCTCTCTACCCGTGGTTGCCGTAAGAGTCGGCTAAGGGATGTAATCCGGAAGATGGGCAGCAGCGTTTTCCTTGAACAATCACACTTAACTGCGCTCGCCAACCCGCCTGCCAAGCGTGGCGAGTATTGGCAAAACCCCACCAGGAGGCCTATGTCCAGCAGTGGACGTTCTATGGCTGATGATGTGATATATGATTATTTGATTTTTACTGTGTTAAAATGTTGGCCTGATTCGTAGTAGTACTATCGGCTTAAAGGTAGCTTAGCACTAAAGCTGATTACAGACATATTGGTGTGCGCTGTAATACCTAAAACTCTTGATTTACCGTCGGCTATTCGCGGTTTTATCGATGTCAGAATTGAGGACAAATTTTATTGCGTAACCTAAAATTATTTTGATGCATTTTCTAGATCAATTTTCTCTATATTATAATACTAGCTGCGCCCCGTGGTGTTACCTGATGTTCACACGTGAATACTACATTTTTCGGGGATAAAAAGTTAGCCTATGTGTCAATCTAGGTTGTCAGCTGCTACCTCCATGCCAAATTTCATCAAATGGTCCAGCCGTTCGAGCGTGAAGAAGTAACAATGTTTGTACTTTTGTTACTCACAAACTTTCGCCTTTATAATATTAGTGCAATTTACATCAAAGTAGCTAATCCTCATAATTTTATTTCTGATTTTTCAATGTTCTTGCACAAATGTATCTATGCATTATTGCTATGGAGCATGGTGTTAGGGTATTCTCTGGTACTCGACTAGCTAGCTACCACCCTCAAGTTGAAAATCTGCTGCCAAACACCTAACGGTGTGCCGGCAGCCTCGCTTGAGAGCCAGTTCCATTCCAGGGTAGGTGTGACACACCGTCACTTAACATCAGGCGAGCTGTGGTCAAACACCTGGCCTTTCTACCCTAAAAAAATTCTCATTTAGATAAACAAGAAATCGGTATACAATATGGGACATTTTTTTTGTTCTAAATGAGTATTTTCTTAATTTCTCAAATAACCTTGAAATATAAAGATAACTGACAAAGATAGCAGGTTAAAAGCGTTATAAGTTTACCCTTTTTTCATAAGTTGCGAAAAAGTTAAAAAAAAAGGAAACAACAATGTGTTCTTTAGTTGATTAACGCATTAATCCTGACTGCGTGAAGCAATAAACAGAGGCTTTATTTGGGTTACCCATTGGGGTCAATTTTAGCCACAATTCCTTAAATATGGCTCCCAATAGAGCACTGGCTCGAGCAGACAGAGACCCCAAGCAATAACCTCGGGCGTTGTTTACGTTACTAAAGATGTTACAGACATTCTGTATTCGTATAACAGTTAGTACCTTTTCGCAGGAATCGAAATTATGTGTGTTACCAACTTTAGAAAAAATATATTTATTTGATATTTTCTATTATAAAAGTTAATTCGAACAAAAAAAAACAATAAAAATGTTACAAAATGTCTCAAGCAGTTTTAGTTTTCGCGATTCCTGAGTTGTCCAAAATAATATTTTTAATAGTGAGTACCTTGTAAAATCTAAGTTAAACTATACAGGGTTATAAGTTTGAGGTATACTATACCAAAAGGGTATTACTTATCTTTTTTTGTTGTAAAAGTAACTGAAAAAAAAAAACATTATAAGACGCTCTCCTGAAGCATGTCCATGACTATTGCAGCGATATACAAAACTTTGAGTAATAAAACAAAGTCGAGGGCATCGTTCCTTTGGCGATCATTACTTTGAGATATTAGATGGTTAGTCTCTTCGCTAGCTGCAGTACCCTTCAAACCGGAACACAGTAATGTTTACATTATTGCTTGGCGGCAAAATATCTGGTTCCGCGATGGTACCTAGCTAGAGAACCTCCTGCTCAGGAGATCTACCACCAAGCACAACTTATCGTTATGAACATATTCTAAAATGAACACGACTCTAAAATTGCAAGAAAATATTAGCTGCCCCATACAATTGGCCAAGGGCCAATACATTTCTATGGAATAGCTTTTTACCACAATTTCAGAGTTTTGTGCCCATAGTAAAATACAATGGCCCCTTTTGGCTTAATACCCCAAGCTTATAACACTTATTATAAGCCAAGTAAAAAGCTTGCCTCTATATTGTCCAACCTTTAAGTATGGCCAATTGGCTATACAACACGGGAATGGAGGTGTCATTTTGGGAACTACTCCGATTGATAGCGGCCTTTTAGATTAGTTTATTTAAAATTGTTTGTATATTATCTGTTAATAGTTTTATTATCTTTCTTAGTAATAAGACAAATGTAATACGCTCTTGTCGTAATATGTTACATTTGAAATAATGCTTGGCAGTGGTACCCAATACTTTATATAACAACACAAAGTCTTAGTATGACTTGGTTGTTTATTGGGTACCTGATTGCTTCTGGGCACTGAATTGAGACGCGTTCATTACCTAGACACATTCAACGGTGAGTTTTCTTTGCCCTGTAATTTTGCAGTATTTTACTTAGGTTTATCTCTGTTATTTACTAACAAGCACAAACTTTGACTGTGACAAAGTAACACAGCGTTACAAAATATCCTTTGTTATGTCGGGACGGTGTAAGTTTGGATCGCGATATCAAGTTTGCGGAAGCGTCCAAGCTAGACGAGATAAGCAGCTTCAGTAACTGACAGGGGTGAGATATATTGGGATTTAGTAAGTTCGGGATTAGCTGCGGTGTTCCATTAAAGAGTGGAAAGAGTGTAGAATATTTTTATAAGAAAACTCCTGAAACGATTTTGTATTTTGATCACGTAAATCTTAAGTGCATTTTGTTATATCTTTATTGCGGTGTCGATAAAGAAATATTAAATTTTCCCTCTAGGAAAAAGTTGATGATCTTTTCGTCCTTGTTTCGGCATGAAACGTCAGATATACATTTTTAAAGCTCATATTAAAGCACTATCTGTACCAATATTAAAACTATCAATTTAGTTGGCTTCCCATATATTTACTTGCTCTAAAAATGTATTCATTGTTGCTCAAGTCATTTTTGTTGGTATTTATGTCTTTTATGTTTTTCCGCCGTGGTGGTGCCGACGTAAGAATTGTACCCCACCTTCTCTACCCGTGGTTGCCGTAAGAGTCGGCTAAGGGATGTAATACCGAAGATGGGCAGCAGCGTCTTCCTTGAATAATCATACCTAACTGCGCTCGCCAACCCGCCTGCCAAGCGTGGCGAGTATTGGCAAAACCTCTCCCCAGGCCTATGTCTAGCAATGGACTTCCTATGGCTAATGATGTGATGTGATGTGATGTTTTTTTTTTAAATAAGAAATAGACTCACGTTTGACCGCCATCTCATCTGATGTTAAGTGATAATGCGGTCTAAGATGGAGCACGCTTACCTAGTAGATACCGATTCACTCTCGACTTATAGCCAGCCAGATTATATCCAATAGGAACACCACTCAGGCAACGCATTCCACTGTCTAGCAGTCCGCACAATGAACGTGGAATCAAATCGTTTCGTTCGAGTTTTTGGAACATCAACCACGAAACGGTGTCGCTTTAATATTTAATGAATTATAATTAAATTATTTAATATTTTGTTATAATTTTCTTAAGAAAACAACACACACCATTAAACCTAGCCTATTTACAATTATCGACTTAAACAGTAGTAGTTATTAATCAAGCGTGTGTGTACAAATAGCCTTTTTAAAGCACTAGTGCCTTTGGAAAAAAACCTGTTGATCAGATCGCTACCAAATTTCGTAGGATCACCTGCTGGTCTAATCTGAAGCTAGCCTGAAAATTTCATCAAAATCGATTTCACCATTTATTACTCTATATAGATTACCCACATTAAAATAAATGTCATAGCCGCACACATAATCAAAGTATCACAGACTCTGTTTACTAGCAATTTCGTCATATCAAGAATAATAAAAAGCGGAATGGTATAATGCCATAAATATGACATTATACGAGCTATTGTCAAAGTTAAAATAAACTGACAAGAAAATCCACTTTGATACAAGAACAGGAAACCACATTACCATTCCTCGCATATTCTCAACACATGTATACTTCTACCTATATTCGAGAAGTAGGTTTTTCGCTTTAGATCGCAGATCTTTATACTCAAAGTCCAGTACTGATCAAGTTTAGCCCGTGCCGGTCAAATCTAGTCATGCTTTAGTAAAGTAGTGGTGACTTTACTATTAGTTTCAATGGCGTTTTGCAAGTAACATGAAAAGTCATGTTTGAAAAGTCACTTTCCCACACTGGCGCGCCAGTGTGGGAAAGTGATACAAATTCACTTTATGTATAAAACAACATTATTTGTACACAACTAAAACACTAGTTTTGGAAAAAAAATACAATGGGGCGACACGACTCTTTCCGCGTTCCCGCCAAAACTCTTTTAGTATTTTTGTTTCACGTGTAACATTATTGCCGCTGTCTGCCTGACTATTCGCAAAATATTCGGAAACTACGCCACGAAATTACATATGGTTTGAAATATGATCTGCGGAGTCAGGAGTGACTTATTTGTTGTTCATCAAAATCAGTTCGGAGAAAGTCGAGTTATTACAAAAATAAGAGAAAAATGTTCAGACCATCATAAGTTGAGCCTCGAAATATAGAGTCACACATATACAGATACATACATATATAATACACGAGAATAAATGTTAACTGCTTTTGTAACTGAAGCTTAACAGTTTGTAATAAATGATTGTCAAAATTTCAAAAGCCTATGTATGAAAAAAAATAACGAGTCAAATTGAGAACCTCCTCCTTTTTTGAAGTCGGTTAGAAATAGTATACTTAGCTTTATTCAAAAAAGTTCCAAATTATGCGTCCATAATTATGAAGTATATATTTTGTATTGGTTCTGAAACTATACGTCGAAGTCGAATTAAGGCCACTACTTTTTCTGTTCATGACTGGACTCTAACTTACTTTGTTTAGCTTTGACTGTGACTCGTACTTATTTTATGAGATTTTTTATGAAATGCACAATGAACATATAAACATTTCTGATACTGGCTAGAGTTTAAAGTGTAAAACCAAATTGTACATCTATTTTGAATAATATTGATTTAAGTTTGTCCGTTGTTGTTACTGGCCATGTCAGAAACTTACAAATATCTCAATTTCTTGACAGAATTGTAATAGTTCCAAAACAAATGGAGATTAACTTTGTCCTTACCTATTATATTATACAAAGTTTTCATTGCCTATTAATTATACATATATCTCATAGAATTTATACCTAGTTTAACTTGGTCATTTTAACATTATAATTACGCCGAAGGGCGTGGGTTCAAACCCTAACAATGAGCTTGAACTGCCGGTGAAGAAAACATCGTGAGGGAACCATAGCATGGTGGTATTTTCTAGTATAGTATAGTTTCGGTTGGCCAGCTAATTCAATCAAGTTGAAAATCTGCCGCCACGCACCTACAAATTCAAATTCAAATTCAAATTCAAATTCTTTATTGGTAACATCTTTGTTACATGTCATATTATTAAGTACATAAATTAAATTAAATTAAACAAAATCAAATTGAATTATATAAAATTAAATAAAAAATTAAATGAAATACAATTAATGTCAAGTAAGTATAATGAAATTAATAAAATACAAAAATTAACAATTTATTTTTATTTTTAAAATATCGTCAAATGAGTAAAATGCCTGTTCGACAAGCCAGTTTCTTAGAGTCCTTTTAAAAGCTACCCTGGACGGCGCATCTCTTACCTTCTCCGGTAGCCGGTTGTACACTAACGGCGCCAAGACATGCACCAGCTTCAGCGTCTTTGCAAGTCGGTAGGGCCGCGAGCGCAGGCGGCGCGGGTGACGCGATCGCTCGTTCGAGTCTCCAAAGCATGTGTAATCTCTCTGTGTGTGTGTTTGAAGCTACCGGTGTTTTCCGGTAGCTTCAATTAAGAGTTAGTTCCATTCCAGACTAGGTGTTCTTTACCTTCTTCGACCACACCGTCACTTAACATCAGATGAGTTGTAGTCAAAGACCAAAAAAATATCAGTCGTTTGGGAGCTACGACGCTGCAGATCAACACACGAAATCACACGATAAACTATAAACACCAAAAAGTTTGCGTCGGGGTTAAAAACATATTCATGAAAATTACCAAAACTGGTGACTGATGAATTTATGAAAGGTAATGCTTATGTTCACTTCTCACAGGCGTGAAATGTCACACTTTCAAAATAGACAGCCTCTTATTTGCTTCATACATTGGTCAAAGGTCAGATTATCTAATTTTCCTTTCTCGATTTCAGAATGGTGTTCATAATAAAAATAATGTATAGTGAATAAGTACAATAACCCCTTTCACCTTTGTATAACCAAGATGCATAACCTATGTATATAATTGGATCAAAGATGCTGCATGAATACGTGTTATGAAATTTGAACAAATTTGCAATAATGAATCAGGCTCCAATGATCCACCCTATTTCAATTCCATGGCATTCAGCGTGGGACACCAGCGACCCACGCACAGACGGGTCGACTCGTGATTGCGACTCCTCGCTTCAACCCTTCGCTTGATGAAAAATATGTTTTCCATTTTACGTTTAGGGTTCTGTGATTCAAATGAAAATACAATTTTTTTGTATACTTTTTAAAAGACAACCCTAAAGAATGTTTTTTGAAGTTAAAGTTAAAGTAAGGAGCCAAGTTGTAATTTTGTTTATTTTTATCCTACGATGGATTCGCGTTTGATCATGCCTCACGTAAACGTAGACAAAATTATAACTATTTGCTTTTAGTTTATAGATCCCAAGATAAAATAGAGAGGAATGGAAGAAAGGCGCCGCTTTAGCCATGCAATGGGTATCCACCTACTTATTCAGATTATATGTAGTACTGGTAATGATAAAATATATAATAATATTCTAAGTATAGATTTAATTCTAAGTAAGTATATAAGAATTACAATATTATTCTACGGAACAGTAAGTTATAACGAAATTCATGCTTGACTATTATTTTTTTTGCAATTGCAACACTATTTCCGGAGGCGATGACGCCATATTTCACTGTAGTAGCAACAGAGTTGCGCCAGCAAACTGTAATATTATGGACCATAAATAACACTACAGGCTGATAGTAAATTACGTTTCCCTCCATGAATTCTAAACAGACGTTAATGTTTCTAGTAATTATGATCCATTGTTTAAATATTTTCAACAAATATGCACTTCATTTGCTTGTCCTATCCTATCCTACTAATCTCTACATAATATAAAACAAAGTCGCTTCCCGCCGTCTGTATGCTTACATTAAACTACGCAACGGATTTTAATGCGGTTTCCATCAATAGACAGAGGAAAGGTAAGGTTTTAATACATGCATATTCACCACATTGCACCCGTGCGAAGTCAGGGCGGGTCGCTAGTAAATAAATAAATGTGAAAGTTTGTGAGGATGGATGGATGGATGTTTGTTACTCTTTCACGCAATAACTACTGAACGGATCTGGATGAAATTTGGCACACATATAGATATATATTTATATATATAATATACCTATACCCCTAACAATGAGCTATTATGTATTTTTTATAGATATTATGGTCTGGATTAACATATAAAGATTACTTTTTATACGGCAAACTGAACAAACTTTTTGTAAAATTCGCGGACGAAGCTAATACTAGTAGTTTATTAACTTCAACCCTATTTTATAAAGATAGAGCGCCAAACAAACAGGCGGTTTGTCTGACGGTGAGCTCAGACCGTCGCCTATGGACACTTGCAACATTAGGGATGTTATTGATGCCTTATTAACTCAGAGAGACGTTTATAGACGTCGTCTACATTCCACGTTTTGCAAGTGCGCGAAAGAAAAGAGCGCTGTAGGTTTTTGTTTAATGTAAAACACGAACGATACGCTCCCTTGATGGCAAGAGATAACGCCTGTCCATAACCAATGCAGCGATACACAGAACTTTGAGCAGCGAATCAAAGACCAAGGCATCGCTGCTTTAACGCTCATTAGTGCATAAGTAGGTACGTAAGTGCATTAGTTCAAAGATGTGCTATAAACTATAAAACAAAACAATCCGTTTTACTTATAACTACCTACAAAGTAGCGGTAGCAAGTAGATCTCTAGTTTTTGGGGTCAATAATAAACATACGCTAGCTTAAGAGGCGTCCTAGTATTATGGAAGCAGATTTTTAGTAATTTGTAACTTTATTTAGGGTTTAGTACCTCAAAAGGAAAAAACGGAACCCTTATAGGATCACTTTGTTGTCTATCTGTCTGTCTGTCAAGACCCTGTTTCTCAGAAACGGGTGGAGGTATCAAGCTGAAATTCATTTCAAATACTCAGGTTTATAGTCCCTTGGAGCTGTGAAAAAATTAAAATTCTAAGCCGACGCAATCAAAAAACGATCTTACGATGTTTTCCTTCGCTTAAGGTCATTGTTGAGGTTTGAACCCACACCCTTCGGCAAACGAATCGACCGCGCTAACCACTAAGCTATCCTCGCTACAAAAAAAGAGATCTTCTACAGATTCCGGTTAGGTTCTCAAGCAATTTGCTAAACATAACAAAATATACCTACATGTTAGACTTCGGCTTTACTTAAGTTAGGAACAAGTTTAATTAAAACTTC
Source organism: Biston stratarius (assembly GCA_950106695.1). Lineage (NCBI taxonomy): Eukaryota > Metazoa > Arthropoda > Insecta > Lepidoptera > Geometridae > Biston > Biston stratarius. Next base: position 26,454,623 of record OX467112.1, read on the forward strand.
CACCAAACCAACCGTAAAAGTAAATGAGACTCTCTAGAGACATGTAGAACATGATGTATTTTATTTCAAATACTAACACCTATGACTTTTTTAATAATGCAATTAGGCTTGCGTTTGACCTCCATCTCGTCTGATTTTAAGGGAAGCGGTCTAAGATGAAGCTCTCCTGCCTAAAAGAAACTGATTCCTTTCACAAGGCACCTAGATTGTATTTATCCGAAAACACCCACTCGAGTAGTAAATTCCATTGCTTAGCGATTCGTACGATGAAGGTGGAATCGAAACGTTTAGTTCGAGTTTTTGGAATATATATCCTGAAGCGATGTCGCTTTTTAGAGCTTCTGGCTGTCCGACAGTAGAATGGGCAGGATGGAATTATGTTATGTAGATCTTATACACACTAATCTTGTTAGTACATATATAAATATATAAGTGTGTGTGTATGCGCGCCTGTATATGACCAATGCACAGCTAGTAACTAAATAAATTATACGCATAGTTATATAAAAATACAATTCTAAAGAGATGAAAACCAAGTTCTTGACCGAAATGATTATAACTTTTTTTTTTAAGTTAGTTAAATTAACCGTGATCTAGGGTTAAAGTACTAGTTTGTGTGCTAACGCGAGCAGACCAGAGACCTGCAAGCACGAGTATGACACATGTGCCAGTCATCGCCCTCTTCAACCACATCTGAGGGAAGAGACAGACTCGACACGCGACGCCGCCGCAAGACAAAAGGAGCCTTTGATGGTGAGTATGAATGCTCGAGGCATACACATAATCATTACTTAATGTTTAAGCCTTTATGTGGTTTTTTACGTTTCCTCGTATATCAATAAATCTAACCGAGCTGACGTAATGCTCGTGTGTATCTTGATAAAACCGACTGTGCCTATATCTTCTCTGCCTTAGACTTGAACGGAAATGCAATAAATTTCATGTCGCCAAGAAATATTATTGCTTCCATACGCCAACATTAGATTATAGAGTGTTATAGGTTGGGCCATATGAGACTCTAAAAATTAATCTTTTCTATAGACATTGATCGACTTTTCAAATCCATTTAAAAGAAACACGTGCGTGTAATTTTATTAGAAGTGATTGTGATTGTTTGTAGATTAAATTTATTGATGAACACACACGCATGCACTTTATTTTAGGTAAGTTTACTTAATCAATTACGCAAGAACACCTGAATGGAATTTAATGAAATTTGGCACGCAATATAGTTTAAATATATTTTTAAAAAATAACAGAAAAATTTTAGGTTTCGGTAGGATTACCAAAAATGTTCAGGGACACTATCACTACCCACCAACAAAAGTTGTCAAGTATCACAATACACAATTGTAATGACTATTCTACTTATAACTTAACGACAACTGGTTCTGCGAACTGAACAAACTTTTTGTTAAGAGGAAACAAGTCGTCATTTTCTTCATACAAACGCTTTCCCCATTTTCCTTCCAGGATTTTAATACTAGAGCAATAAATTTGTAGTAGATAGTCAAGTAGATACTTGCTAGTTTCATGCCTCTCTGTTTTGATTTTTTGATATATGTTTTTTTTATAAGAGCTAGGAAGCTTCAAAAATCTTAAAATTTTCCTAGTTTCAACGCTGTGTTTCAACGTCCAAATTCCCATTCTCATAAACATAATCTTAAAAAATAAAACGCACAGGCAAAGAACACATCCTTCTTATTTGCTTGTTAAAAGAAATACTAAAATCGGTCTAAATTTGGAGGAGGAAACAGAGGAATACGAAACCTCGATTTTGCTCATTTTATTTCGGGTTAATGAGCCCGAGGTGCAGTTGTCCCTTTCGCTCAGTATGTACGCGGGTGCTGCGTGCGGCGCGACAGAAATAGCTTGGTGAAATTCCTAATTTTCAAATGTCTCAGTTGACTGCTTTCCTCTTAAATTCCATGTGGACGAAATCGCGGATAACAGCTAGTAATAAATAAAACGAAACTCTGTTAAATACGATTAGCGGAAAATTCGTTGTAAACAATTCGCCGAATCACAATTCTCAAAGTTTTTTTGACTTTACTTTTTTTTAATACTCCAAGTTTTTTTTAATTATAGTGGAAAATATTCTCAGAGATGTTGAACTAAAACGAGAAATGTGATTCGACGAATTGTGTTTTGAAAGTAACCTACTTTTTAAGATTTTATACTGTTTCAACAACAACAAAGGTTGAAGCAACAGAAAACTAAATAAAATATTTAAAAGACTCGCTGAAGAGCGTTCTTAACATTATGAGACTTTACTTTTTAAAATAAGCATAGGTATGGTAAAGTAAAGTCACATAATGATTTTGTCTGCAGTTTCCACAATCATTTGAATTTTCTCTTTACAATGTTAATTTTATGTCAGCTCTTCTTCAGTTGTACCAATCTATTTAGTTTACCTTAGTCCGCAGGCAAAAGTCTCGACAATACCTATGTTCATAACTGAATATCAAAGTAGATCCGAATTCGATGTTCAGACATTCTAAACTTTTTCTTTGTCTTGAAATAAAAGCTTATGATTTAATAAAGTTGCGTCTTACAATAATGTAACTTACTTGATAAATAGCGTATTAGCAGTTCTTTGAAATATATTGCATTATCATTATGAATAATAATTATGTAGTTTATTTTTGTTTGGCAGACAGTGGTGTCCTCAGGTGGTGCATTTATGGTGTCGGCGTAAGAATTGTACCCCACCCTCTCTACTATAAGGCTAAGGGATGTAATCCGGAAGATGGGCAGCAGCGTCTTCCTTGAACATTCACACTTATCGCCATCCCGCCTGCCAAGCGTAGCGAGTATTTACAAAACCCCCCCAGAAGGAGGCCTATGTCCAGCAATGGACGTTCTATGGCCGATGATGTGATGTGTGATGTGGTGTCTTCAGAAACATCAAGTTAATATTTTTTTGTTCCTGTTTAAAAATGTATTTTGCTGAAAACTCTCATTGCAAAACAATTTTAACTACCTACCGTGCCTTAATATTCGTTCACTATTACACGTAGGTAGCATATATAAGCAGTAGTAGGTAGGTATTCATTAGCTCAACTAAAATTAAGCGAAGCGAAATGTTGTAATTATTTACGATAGGCTAAACCGATAGAGTACCTACTTTATTTTAAAACGAGGTTAATCTTAGGATTTACTTGCTAATTTAGGTTCAGTCATGTTTGTATTTCTTAGTGAGGCTGTCACGAAAATTAACAAATAATAGAAAATATTTAATGTGCTATTTTTAACACGATTTTATTAGCTTCATGTGTAATTAATAGCCCAGTCGGGTTAGAATTTCAAATTGCATTATCTTCCCGGCAATTATTGCATCATTGTCTAAATTCCAATCTCGACCTCGACTTTAGCCGTTATTTCAGTTTTAAGGGAGTAAACATTTTTAGTCAATAACTTGGCCATTTTTCAATTGTCGATAAAAATCGTAATGACTTAAGTTGATAATTATTCGATTCTCTACATTTAATTCACTACAATTTTTTTTGTCCGGCCGATATTTATCGAATTAAGCAGGGAAAGTCAGTGGGGGACTTAATTGGTCAAAAATCTCATTTAATATTGACTTTTAGGCCTATAACAAACTAACAATGCAACCAAAACTTGGAAATCAATTTTAACCTACTTCTAATTGTCGTATCAAAATGAAACTGTGTATCTAAAATATGTAGGTTGGATGGCTCTTAAATATATTTTTTATACAATACTTGGTGGATAATATATAACCTAAGTTAGGTACTAAATATATATATAACTCGAAGGTGACTGACTGACTGACTGACATAGTGATCTATCAACGCACAGCCCAAACCACTGGACGGATCGGGCTGAAATTTGGCATGCAGGTAGATGTTATGACGTAGGCATCCGCTAAGAAAGGATTTTGCTTAATTCTACCCCCAAGGGGATAAAATAGGGGATGAAAGTTTGTATGAAACTTTGTCAATTTAAAACCGATCAGGCTGAGACTTTGCGTGCATAAAGCTACTATGGCGTAGGCATCTAGCGCGGGTGAAACCGCGGGGCACAGCTAGTTAGGTATATGTTTGCGTTTACTCTGCACTTAAGTTAAAATGCACTACTTTTATCGTAACTGATACAAGTCAATTAAAGTGTGTTTATTAACTTAGACCACATCGTCACTTAACATCAGGTGAGCTGTGGCCATACACCTAGCCATACAAGTTAAAGAGTTTAAAAAATCTATAACCCAACTGCGAATAAAATAGCTATAATTAAAGGTTTTTTTTTAATCCAATTTATTATTTCTAATTAAATTTAAACATTTAACTTATATATATTTTTATAATAACGTATTACTAATATGTAACTTATTCCTATTTCGCGCCAAAAATCCAACATCTTGATTTTTTTAAAACCACCCTCTAAGGACACTTGGGTTATTGGGATGAATCTAATGATATCTCAATTGTCGTAATCCATTCGGTCGTTTGGAAGATACGATGTAATAAAGAAATATACATATAAACAAGATATGCGCAAAAAACATAACCCTCCCTTGGCAGTCGGGTAAAAAGCAAATAGTAATCGCACGAAATACAATGTAGTCGCGGAACTGCCATATATTTTGCTTCGCTAAACGCGACACTGATAACTTCTGAATAACTTGGGTAACTTAGCTACCTAAAATCGCTACCATTACCTACAGGGATTGCCTTAATAAATTCATGTTAATATGTAATAATTATATTAGCATTACCTTCATTTTACTTACTAAGACCTGGTATTCAGTCCCTATTGCTATCACCACGCTACGTACGGCTACGTTAATGGGATATCGATCCCGTAATGCTTGGGCTTCATAAATACGTTAATATTTAAAATTCAATATTAGGGTATACGCAAACCACTCGTAAACTGGGTGGCAAGTGATTGATTACACGACTTAATTTACCTAAATTATGTAAGGATGTCTGTTACTTCTGTTAATTAAATAGTTGTAGGAACATTATTTAAACAAATTACCTTATTTTTCGTACAGAAAGATTATTTCTGTGTAAAGGCTACTTATAGCAAAGACGCTATATTTATCTACTTATATTTTTATTAATAGATAACATCGTCTCTAAGAATTTAATAAAGGTATTATTTACATACTTATATTGTTTGTATATATATTTTTTTTATACAAATATTTATTGTATATTTATATATATATAACTTTTGCTAGTTTAAAACAGTCTATGTTATAGTTATGTATCATTACTCATAATTAAATTAATATCTACAAACATATTATTGTTAGCTCATTGGATTACTTGAAGCAGATACACAGCTTCAAGATCTGTAGAGCGTGGGTTTCATTGCCACTCAGGACAAACATTTGTGTCTGCGTCTGGGTGTTCTGTATGTATTATAATTATGTATAGATAATTATATACTACAAAAAGTATTTAAGTATTCTATCAGTTATCTGGTTCCAATAGTCCAAGCTTTGATTAGTTTGGGGGTAGATGGCACTGTGTGATATGTCTTAAAAATATTTATTTATATATTATATTTGAAAATATAGAAATAGAAAAGAAAAACGTGAAAAAAGGGTGAATCTGATTGAAATGTTTATTGCCACGGAGAATGGCAATGCTAAGTTTTTGATTGAGGTAGAGGTATACTGATCAATTTGACAATATATTGATATCTTAAATCCGTTTTGCGGTAAGCGATGCGCTCAGTTTTTTTTAAATATTTTTTTCCAGGAAAAATTATTTTTGTTTACCACCTGCCAAGGGGGGAGCTTCGTGGAGCACTTGCAGTTAGGGCCACGAGAACGCTTGCGCACTCGTCCGCAGCCACAACAGCGCTTGTCTTTATCAGACATCTCGGTGTGCTTATGCTCTACCCGCCACTTAAGCGATGTGTGGGACATCACGCAAGCGATGCACTCAGAATAGCACATCATTAAGCAACTTATAATTCTTACAAACAGCTACCAATAAAACAACATTGAAACCTTTTACGTATTTTTATTTAAACCAAAATTTAATAAATACACATTTTACACCAATATTCAATATTAGATTTTAAATTATCAATAGTATAATAACAATAATAAATGTGACCATAAACACTCCACTATTTAGGGTCTTACAATTTTCTTAGTATGTTACATTCTTAACAGTTCCCATCTTTTGACGAGAGGCCTTAAAAAAAAAGTAGAGATGTAGTCTAAATTTTTTTCTAGACCGAACAATATAACTTAAAAAGAACAACATTAATTGGTTACGCATGCAAGCCCGTAGAAATTCATCGTGAAAGGGAAAACAATTACTATTATATAGATAATATAATAATAATAATTTTAAATAACAGTAATGGTACTTTTTATTTCTTATAAGCGATGGTAAAAAAGTGCTTTGAACGAATTTCAACGGCAATATTTTTTTATGAATTCACACAAAATTTATACGATTTGAGAAACTTTAGGACAATGTCTAAATTATATAAGTTGGAATTTTACTTTTTTTTTATTTTTTTTTATTGCAGTTTTGACAACACAGAGATTTAATCTGTCTTTCTTAACAATTATTATGTTTTATTATTATAATATATTATAGCTACATACATTTTTTCCTTTCACACAATCAGGATACAAATATTTTAGTGAAATATTGATAGCAACATGTCGCTTTTAGAGGTTTTATCTAAAATTTTGTTTTGATATTTCATTAACTAGTTAAACATTTCATTAACTAGTTAAATATTTCAATAACTAGTTCAATTATTCATTTACTAGTTAAATATTCCATTAACTAGTTAAATATTTAATTAACTAGTTAAATATTTAATTAACTAGTAAACTGGTAGGTAAATTACATTTCCAGAGCAGTAGATTTCCCAGTTTACAATAAGCTAATAATAACAATGAGTAATAGCTAAATACGTTTATATGTTTTAATAGTTATAACACGACATCAACGTAATTATACAGAAATAGTAATTATAATATGTATAATGATATGATACAATTATATCATTATAATAAAACGACTTATCTCTAATTGATATGCAACATCATGGTTCAAATTGTCATTCATGATTATAACATGGATATATTATACTTAATAATAGTTTTAAAATGTGAATTATTATGTAATATTAAATTATATTGCTACAATTAAAAAAATCAAGTCAAATAATTTCCTGTTTTAATATTATCGTGTGCATTATATATTAACAAATATATATATTTTTTTAATATTTATTTCATCTATGTTTGGCCACTAACTTGCCTGATGGAAAGCGACGGTGCGGCCGAGGAAGCTGATTTAGAAGAAATCTATTCACTCTATTCTAGCCCTAAAAACGTTCAAATTGTAGTTTATAGGAAACAAAGAAGCTGGCGATGAGTTCCATTCATGGGCTGTACGCATCAAGAAAGTAGAGCAGAAACGCTGCGTACAAATACTGGGAACGTCCACGAGGAACGGATGACAGTGTGCCGTTCTTCGGTTTGTTTTGTGGTGGAACGGAGAGGATGGGATAAGGACATGAAGCTCTTGCGCACACTCCCTGAAATATATCTGGTAAAAAATAGACAGATATGCCAATCTGCGGCGGTGAACAACATCGCTATCGCTATCACCAATAAGACTTATAGCACGTCGGTACACCGCTTCCAGCTGGTATTTAGGTGCTCCAACAAAAAAAGTCACAACAGTACTACTCTACACACGACTGGACTTGTGCCTGATACAGGTGAAGCAAATATAATTTCGTAGAAAAAAAATCCAATTAAAGATAATAAATACTCATTTAAAATCTCCAAACAGTTAACTTGCGTCAGATCATACATTTATTAAGCAAGACATCAATAGTTATATAATAATACATATAGAATTATAGAATATAGAAAAATGCACATTTAGATACTGTAGAAACACGACACATAATATAGTTAAAACTTGATAATATAATAATTATTATGAAATCTTAAATAATCAGGTTACTTCGACTCTGAAACTTACGTCGTAAAGATATTTTTTTAATTTTATTTTTTTGTATTATCTACAGTGCAATATATAATTATGTAAATAGAATCGTGCGTTTGCTTATATATATTACGGCAGCGTATTATATATAATAATTAGAATATAGTATTATGGGGTCATAAAATGTATCACTGTATGTAAAAGAACACTTAACAATGTATTCAATCTCGCGTCATACATACGGTGTACATTTTAATATATCTATATTTTTTTGGAAATATGACGATTTTTAGAATATTTGATGAACAGTTGCTATAATGTTGAGATAAAATTGGCGTAATTTATGTATAATGGTACCGAAATGTATATAATTATACTGCTATCACATCTCACGCTTTTATTTCTTCTAATGCAATGTATAATATTACAAATACAAATATTCTTATACCTATCTTAATTCAGACTAGGGGATATGTTTTTGGTTATATATGTAGCACTTGACTTGATTTATTATAATTATTTTAATTTGTGGGCTATAAATCAACACAATAATAAAAATGTTATTAATTATGGTTTTTGGCTATCATGAAAATGAACGGATGAAATATTAATTTAAAGTCACATTTATTATCCGTTTATCAATTGCAAATAAATATAACTTTAACTATCTATCAAAACATTAACCAAACTAGGAAAGTAATTCAATAAATTTATATCTAAAAAAAATATATCCTAGTAAAAATAAAATATAATATCTTAATAATACTTATCTAAGAAATGCTATATTTTTTTAAAACCATAAACAGCATTAAATGTAATATCGACAAAAATTTACTAACACTTAACTACTTAATAAACTACGGCAAATTGAACAGTTGTGGACACTATTGATATTAACAGCAATATTAACCATAAATAACATATTCGCTTTGTATCGATTAAGCTGATCTTTCCTAAACATCATGATATAGATATATAAAAGAAAACGGAATCAGAAATATATATACTGATATTCCAACAAGATATCTAGTAATAGGTTTCGATTTAATACAGTACCTTGAGAGAACCCTTACATGTATAGAATAGAATAGTATTATATTAGTCAACATCGTAATACGTATAAGCTTAATAAATATGGTGTACATTATATAGGTATTAAGGCAGGGGTAAATGATATAAAATATAATAACGTTTTAAATTTTAAGGTTAATACTAGAAATAAAAATGTTTTGTGTCAATTTCTAATTTTTAGTGAAGAATCACAATTTAGCTTTAGACCTCCTTATGTGGAGGTTCTACGACCATTACTTTAATGAAACTCAGCTCGAGTGATACCTACTGGCTAGAATGCCGATGTTGAATAGCAAACAGCTACTTGGTACATTATTAAGGCATACCGAGAGGTTTCCTAATGTAAAAATACTGTATCACACTAACTTACAATCCTTATTTCCGTCTTCCATACTTAAAAAGCTACCGCTCCATTTACTTCTAAACTTGTTTTAGCCCCACATTGATATGTATCGTAGTTTATTGCATAAATTCATCACGTTAAATTTTGAACTGAAAATATGAACACGGCGAAGGGTTACGATCGAGCCGTCCGGCCACAGTCGGCTCGAGGCTAGCACTTCACAAACAAAAGGGGATCGAAATAAAGTTAATATCAAATGGTATTTTAGAGCCACATGGCGGCCATGAATACGAACGTGTGAGTGATGAAGTTGCAGGTGTGTGTGGGCGCGTCGCCGGTGCGAAGCGTTGGTTTCCGTTTGCAGTTCATCTTCTCCAGTGGCATCTTGGCGACGCTGTACTCGCGGTGCTCGTTGACCATGGTGCAGACAGTTCGTTTCTTCTGCATCATTTCATCATCGCGGTCTCGGAGGCCCGCCAGCCACGCCTCGTACCATCCCAACTCACAGTCACAGATCAGCGGGTTATCTGTATGTAAAAAATGGAATCTGTGTGTAAAAAATGGAATTGAAAAAAGTTTACCCAATTCATAAGATACGACATCGAACGGATAGCCAATATTGCATAAGCGCCACTCCTAAAAAAAAATACGGTACAGACGCATATGTTTATAAATGCGATTGTACGATTTCTCGATACCACTCTCAGATATACTCGATAATAATCGCGTTGCGTCGCGTACATTATTTCATGTACAATAATGTTTACTTTTGCAAGCTTTAGTACTTCACTGCTGCTTTGTTTATTTTAAAAGTACATACTTTAAAAATGTCGAAAATATTTTCTTTGTGTTGATTTTTGAATTTACAAATTTTATGAAGCTGAAATTTGATAAAAGCTACTTTGACGATGAACTGGGAAGACAAAAACTTAAATAACTTCTTTTTAGAAAAAGTCGCTATTGTCGAGTTTGGACTATTGATCCCAAACAATTAAGATAATTACCTTAATTGTTTAAGAGGTTAGTTACTATAATAGACTATTTATAAAATTACTTAACTACCATAAAATATCCTCGACGTATTTTATATGTATCCGTTGCGATTTTTAAATTATGTATAAATTTCACCTAATGTTAATTGTATGTCACATCCTAATAGAATCGATCATATCCATTGTTGTTTCGTAATTGTACCATTATCACGTATTTTCTGTATGTCACCATTTTTACAAGGGAACAACAAAATCCTCTTGGAAAAAAAGATATTAAATACATAACTATTAAATTATCTATAGATGGTAAGTAGAGCGGAAAATACCCAATACATACACAAAATACATAGTAATTATCCTTTAAGTGGAACAAACGAAAATACTTATAACAAATAAAGCAAGAAGCCTCACAAAGCACTTTACTTGTACTCGTAACTAGGAACCTATACTTTCATAAACATGAGAACAAATGTACTACGAACCCATTATATCCACAACGCGCAGAGTATCCAAAATAGGTTCCATTATCTCCTCAGGAATATGCTGTAGCTTATTGTTCTGTAGGTTCAAGGTCTCCAAGGAATTCAGGTTGTCGAAGCCCATTGTCGGCAGCTGGTGAACCCTAAAACGAAGTTTTGTGTAAGCAAACTTTACTTAGGAAGTTCATTAATTAATTTCAAGGTAATGAATGGCAGGGTTAATATGAACAGAACACGCAATCCTGAAATGTTGCTAGTAATCCGTTACCTAAAAAGTTATACTTGCAAAATAAATAGCGATTGTTGCGAAACTATTGACAAAATCCTAATGAAACGATAGTTACATAAAATAAGAAGTTATTCCTAAATAGGTATTTAAAAAAAAAGTGCAGGCAGGTAATAGTTCCAATTAAAACGGGCAATCAAAATTAAATTCAAAACAAATTTCAACTCTATTGAATAGGTGGTTTTGTAAATTCATCTTGCAAGACTTGACTTATTTATGTGTGTGTCGTTTTATTTATCATACATGATAAATAAAAGCTTACAGCAACATACATTGTATGATAAATAAAAGCTTGTAAAAAGAAAAAAAATCCAAAATAGAATATAACAATATAACAACAACAAAAAAAACATTTCATACAAACATTTATTTTATCATAATAATAAATTAAATTTTACAAGCAATTTCAGGCGCAGTCATGATATTTTATGTAATGAACCTGATAATGAGAAGGGTTTTGGAGCTTAATTTCTTATTTTAAGAGTTGTTTAAGGGTCGTAAGCAAGGTAAGAGCGAAATAATAGGCACTCATTAGAATTTCTACGGCAATTTAGATAATTTTAAGTACGAAAACAGGAATCCCAATTTTATTTCCTATTTTTAAAACCTGCATAATAAACGTACAATGTTTGTAATATTGAAGAAACGCTGGCCAGACATTTAACTTTGTGAAAATGTTTTATTTTGGTTTTACGTATTTATTTTCATTTATCATGTTAAAAGTAAGAATAGTCGTAGTGTCAAACCATGTTAATATATCTAACAATGTACGTAATTTCTATGTTCTTAAAAATCGTGAACTTATTATATCTACATAATAAAAATAAACAATGTCCATACAATTAAAATGTCACAAACGACAAGAACTTGTCAAACCTCATTATTTTTGATTGCTTAATCTTTCGATATTGTAGGTTTTATTTGTTAAAGAAAAGAGTATAATAGAAATAGAAGTTCCCTTCCCTAAACATCGTTTAGCTCTTTTCAACTTAAAGCCCTTGAAATAAGAGAGACCGCCATAGTAGATCCAAATTTTAAAAGTTTTTTTTTTCATTATATTTTATATGGCAACAAAATGAAACATCGTTCACAGCCAGTTAACACATTTGTAAGTGCATAACTCACTCTTTTTATAGAAATTCTATAATAAAAAAATAATGAGATGAAAATTACGCTCTTATGATGGTAAGAGGTAGGTAACACATGATCATTGTAAGGCACCCAGAACTTTGAGTAACAAAACAATGTAGACGAGTAATTGTTAAGGTATTACATACATGTTCTTCTGCAAGTTGAGGAAGGTGATGGAGTCTCCGTAACCAGTGAAGGCATCCTCGCTGATGTATGTGATGTTGTTTGAGCGCAGATCTAGGTGGCGCAGTCGGTGTAGCGGCCGCAGCGCTTCCGAGGGGATCTCGTGAAGACGATTGTCGCCCAAACGCAAGTATTGTAAGTTTTCTGTAGAGAATTGATGAAGATGTTAGATTTTTAAGGTAAACAGATCGTCGGACGAGTTTTGACGTGAATACGTCTTTGAAGTTACTTCCATAAGAAGAAGAATTTCAGAATAATGATAATAATTAAATTGGGGAATCAAACTAATAACAATACGATATTGCCGTCCCTAATACACATAACCTAACATTGACATTTACAGAAATACTCACTAAATATACAGACCTGGCAATCGAACTAAAACACACAGTGGCGAGCGCAAACAGTGAAAACGGTTCCAATCATTCTTTCCTCCACCGGTGTGATTCCGCGCGCACTCCCCGCTAGCTTAACATACCGCATATGGATCACCATTCTACTTCGAAAGGCTATCATACTGAACACGTGCAGAACAGTGCGAAAGTTTCTGTTACTAGACTAGTAAATAAAAAATACACACTGGTGTTCGTTTGGCCAAAAGCCCGCGAACATTAGTCTTTCATCGGTAACGAGAGATTTTTCAAAAGAAAAACTATTAATAACAATAATAAAAGAAGGTTCCTCACTCTGCAGCCCTAACCACCCGCAGCTTGAGCCCTGCTCCGCTGCCGGTGGCACCCTAGTTTTATGTTTTTTTTTAATATTAAGCATGTTTTTTTAACTAAGAAAATAAATAAATAAATAACTGAAACAATAATAATAACTTCAGATCAGATCACCGTCACTTAACATAACGAGAGTTGTGGCCATAAAAAAAATGTAGGACATTACACACAGTGCCATTTGACCCTAAGCTAAGCAGAGCTTGTATTATGGAAGCCAAATAACTGACAGAATAAAATTAAATAGAAACCGGTGGTAAATAGCCAGCCGAGTATTAGAAAGTACCCTACCACTATGCTATGGGTTTTTCACGATGTTTTCCTTCAGCGGTAGCTAAAGCTCATTGTTGTGGTTTGAACCCACGCCCTTCGACCTGCAAACCGACCGCGCTAACCACTGCTATCGTCGCTAAAAAACTAATAATACAGACAGACACACAGATACACATGTTAAACTTATAACACCTCTTTATTCGCGTCAGGGGTAATCTGAGACTCAGGTAAATGCACGTACATTGCAAGCAGAAAGAAAATTTAGTAGCCTTCGTTCTGCACTAAGCAATGCGCGCCTATATTTTGTGTATTTGTTGTATGTGTTGACCTAGATACTCTACAGTAAAACCCAGAATACAAAGTAACTTTGCTATTAAAAATCTGTCTTCATAAAAACACAACACGAGAACTGAGGAAGGTGATTAGGTTTCCTTACCTTCGAGTCCAGCGAAGGCCTTCTCATCGATCCGTTGAATTTGATTGCCTTCGAGTTCTAGAGAGTTGAGGAAGGTCAGATGCGAGAATACTTGAGATGGCACCTCACGCAGCTGATTGTGAGCGAGACCTAGCGAATCCAAGCTACGTAAACCTGTAAAAAAACGTAATGTTAGAATAAATAAGGATGTAAGTAATAAAGCTAACTGTAAAGGCTTTTGTCTATAGTTTTTTTTTAATAGATACATACTACATACGTTTGATATCTGATGGAAAGTGTGGTTGCGACGATAAAGCACGGTAATCTAGGATAAATCTATTCAAGCTAGCCCTTAAAATGCCCAGATTGTAACAGAAAACAAAGAAACTGCCAATATATTTCTTAAAAAACTATCCTATATCCCTACTCTTTTTTAACATAGATAAATAAATGTGAAATAGACTGATGTGGGATCTACTTTAATTCTATATAAACGTGCCCGGGGGTACGCGAAACGGTAGTGTTAAGCAGAAAAGAGCTCAACTATTACTAGTACTTCGAACAACTTATACTATAGGTATGAAACCCTAAACTAAAAAATGTTGTTTCATACATTTTATCGAATACAGATTTTTGAAACAACATTTTTTTTTTTGTTTCAAGTTGGTCCCAAACTGTAAGATTTAAAAAAATTTAAAATAATAAATTTAAAAAAATTTAAATAATACTTTCGCTTAACCCTAATTATTAGCTTTAACACATTAAATTTATACTATAAAAAAATTGCTTAAAACAGCAACAATAACCAAATACTCGTAAAGAGTCAAGGTGTGAAAATATAAATATAAATATATGTAAATAGCCAATCAAATATTTTGATGTTGACTTAACAAAGTTACCTGCAAAGTCTCCTTCTGAAATAGAAGTGATTCGGTTTTCTTGCATTTCAAGTTTCTTCAAGTTTTCCAACAAAGCTAATGCCTTTTGCGGTACCGCTGTCAAATCATTCCCACCGAGATTCAGCCGTTTCAGTTTCCTAACAACAAGAAAAGAAAGTTTTTTACATATTACTTGGGGTACCTAACATACGAGTATATGGGCTGTGGAATAATAAACTTACAGCTTATATAGTGTACAAATACCCATAAATTTGTATAAACAGGGTTGTAGGGTTGTATTATACTGCGCTAAAAGGAACTAACTTTTACTATCAACACCACTGAAAAAGTTTTTTTTAAAATAACTAATAGGCTTGCGTTTGATCGCCATCTCGCCCGATGATAAGCGAAGATGCGGTCTACAATGGAGCATGCTTAACTATAAGAAACCGATTCACTCGCGACTTGAAGGTACCCAGATTGTATTTATCGGGGAGCACCCACTCGGGCAGCACATTCCAATGTCTAGCGGTTCGTATAAAGAAGGTGGAACTAAACCGCTTAGTTCGAGTATTTGGAATAACAACCATGAAGCGGTGTCACTTTTTTGAGCTTCTGGCTGTCCGATAGTAGAATGGGCAGGGTGGAATTAGGTCATGCAGATCTGAAGCGCACTCTCCGAATGTATCTGGTAGAAAACCGACAGACAAGCCGCTTTACGTCGATGTTCATGTAGCTTTGCAGCCTTTTCTGAACAAGTGAATTGTTGCTTATGAGTATATTGTTATTTATTGTTAGAGCAGCTAGTTTCTTTTTGATTTCGTAGTTGTGCTCATATTAAAAGTTGTACAATGACCCCCTTTCGATGTGGCTTCTTCTAGTAAATCAACTAACGCACTAGGACATGACTGGAATTAGCTTTAAAATAAATAAATAAATATAAATATTGTAGGACACATTACACACAGCGCCATCTGACCCCAAACTAAGCAGCGCTTGTGTGATGGAAGTCAGATAACTGATAGGATACATAAATACTTTTTTTTTGTAAATACATACTTATAATACATACAGAACACCCAGACACAGAACAAACATTTGTTTATACCAAACAAACATTTGTCCTTGGCGGGAATCGAACCCACGCCCTACAGCTCAGGCAGACATACTCCCAATGAGCCAACAGGGCTTTGACTTTTTATGCGACTTTGACGGTGAATCTGAATTATTTCACTTGACTTTTAACAAATACTTCAAACTAACAATAAACATGACACTGGAAAAATGCACAAAGTATAATACCAAAAACAAAGAAAAACAGTTGAAGCGAAATGACTACCTTCTTATCGCAAAAACCAAATCCAACGTTAAACACTTCAACAACAGGTTCAAATCCTAGTGAAACACAGACTTGAATACACTCGACAGTGTAATCAAAACCACTGAACGCTAACAGCACTCCCACATAAAGTGTCATTAAGTGTATCACACCTACGCATTAGAGCTACAATGGGAATATTTATGGCGTTAACTTTCAGTAGTTTCTGTTTAATGTTCACATTTCATGAACGAATAGCTACCTATGACTTTAACTGGCTTTTACTAATGCTAAACTTTTAATCTCGTTAACATTTTATCGGTTTTTTCACAGTTTACATGTCAAGTATTTGACCACAGCTCACCAGCTGGGTATAACAAACTTCAACATTTTCTTCTTGGCTTTTGCAGTGTTGCCACAATTTTGCCAATGCCCTGTTTAGAAATTTTTCGAAGTTGTTTCATGTTGTCCGGTGTAAAAAATTTGGCAGATGATTATTTTGTTATTAATTTTCATCTACTGCAAGGGACAAATACAAAACGTAACGTCACATATAATATGTACAAAAACAAAAAAAAAACAAAATTTAAAGTTTGATCCAATTAATTTTGTGGGTATAACAAATGCGAATCTACAAATCACGGCTGTCACATCCCTACAAAGTGCATGTGGTAGCATTATTGAACTGGCACATACGCCACGAGACGGCATTCTATTTGAGTCAAATACTTTTAAAAAAAAACTTTGGTACGTTCTAAAAATACACTAGACATCAAAGAAAAAGGGTCGGTTAGAAAATCTTCAATATCTTCAAAAGTACCTGACCTAGCTTTATGAAATAAAGATAAAATAAAGAATATTTAATGCCACATAAAATAATATATAAAACCTTTTTATTAATTTACCTGCAAATGGCCCAAGGCTAGAAAGACACCACATAAACTCAAGGTTAAGGTATGGTCAATTCTCGTATTCTCTAGAGTTATGTTTTCAGACGAGCCTAGATTCTGTTTATAAATGCACGACGGAAGGAAAAAAGTGTACAGAGGACCTGGAAAGCGCTATAACCAAGTCTCTATAGAAGAAAAAGTATCATACGGCTCTGTTCACGTGTGGGCTGGGATTTCTTCCGAAAGCCGCATTGGGCTAGTGGTGATAGAAAATGGAACTTTAAGTTTACTTTACGGAAAGATATGTCACTGAAATTCTGAATGACTACGTTGGTAAATTTTTAGTGGACATGGGCGAGATTGCCGTTTTTATGAAAGACAACGCTCGCATACAGCTCAGATAGTGCTTGCCTATTTTCAAGAAATCGATATCACACACATGAACGCCAGCACGCAGCCCCAACTTAAACCCCATTAAGCATGCATGGGATGAACTGGGACGACGTGTACGTCAGCGGATCCACCGCCAATCACGCTACGTGAAATGAAAGCTCTAATAGAGAAATGGCAGAATATTCCGCAGCATTGCCTCAAAAACCTAAGAGAAAGTATGCCAAATCGCATAACAGCAGTATTGCGAAATCGCGAAGGCAACACAAAGTACTTAAATGCGTGAAAACGGCACTTCTGTAACCAATCAACATTTACGAAAATACTGGAAAAACTACGCATTTATATTTATTTAACATTTATTAAAAATAAAAAACATGATTTCATTTTTTTATTTTCATTTAAGCACATTAAAATATTCTTTAATTTAGTCTTTATTTTATAAAGCTAGGTCAGGTATTTTTGAAGATATTGAAGATCTTCTAACCGACCCTTTTTCTTTGCGGTCCAGTGTATGTTCAATTTATACACTTCTTTAAATAAAAATATCTTTCTTAACAAATGGAATACAAGTATTTCTTATTACTTGAAAACTTATAAATCTAACTCCCCATACAAATCATCCTTATACAAACTATCTTGTCCTGAATATATCACGTTTCACTTACTTCTCCAGCCCTTTGAACGCCTCACCATCGACGACAGAAATTCTGTTCTCGTAGAGTGTCAGTATCTCCAGTGTGTCCAGTCCCATGAATGCACGGTTGTGAACCGCAGTCACCTGCATATTGGGTTTTCAATACTATACTGATTTCATAGACAACTCAATAGCATAGACTTTACGACTGTAATGAAATAGCATTTGATCAATGTCTATTGTAAGGTAAAGTCGGTGAAAATAAACAACTTTTCTCAAACAAGATTCTGTTTGCCGGATTCATCTGGGTTTTACGGGATACAAGTAGCCTGTGTTCAGGATGTTATATTCCATATTTCATCCAAATCCGTCCAGCCGTTACGTAAGCATACATACACACAAATTTTATAATATTGGTACCTACTGTTTGAGCCTTCTTCATACCACTAATATTATAACTGTGAAAGTTTGTATGTTTGTTACTCAATCACGCAAAATTGGCTGAACAGATGTGGATGAAATCTCGGGCACAAAGTAGTTTTACATAAAAGAACTGTAAGTATTGTAGTAACTATTGATATCGCGGCATTTCTGTGAATACCTTTGCAATGTTTCAAAAAAGGAATATCAATACAAGCAATTATACATTCATTTATTCAAAGGGACTATGGCAATTTGCGCAAAAACTTTCGCCGAGTTTGTGATATCAAAATGTAGGGAAAATGACAGCATTTTATGTTACTTTCAGTTTGAGTTTACGCCTTCCAAGGGTGCTGATACATTTTTACTAAACTAAATCTTAAAACAAAAGTCTTTTTGCAAATTGTCATGATAGATTTTCAGGGTACAATCATGTACATCGGTTTCGTATCGGCCCACATTCTTTATATTAGTCCATAAATATACTCTTTTGTATTTATGTACTATAGTTATAATATAACTTAAAATACACCGAACATCCTTTTTATAATCTTGTCAGTACATTTTGAGGCTCTGCTAGCGAGTGTAAATGTATTAAAGCCAAGAAAAAATAATTTCCTTTTAGTTTTAGATTTACTGTCTCACCTTATTATGGTTCATGTTCAATATTAGCAGATGGTTGAGATGGGTAAAGGAGGACGTCGGGATTGTCGCCAAGCTATTCTGCGATACGTCAAGCTGCGTCAGTTTGTTCCCTGTAGATATAAAATACATATATTATTTAAAAAAAAAACTAAAATAAAGCCTATAAACATTGTTCAACAGTTTAAAATTACACACGATACGATGAATTCCGTCGCAGTAACCATTTGACTAATGCCTTTTATTTCGATTGTTTTGATAATCGAGCATTTTACTTATGCCTTGTTCATTGACTATATACTAGATATATACAGAGTATCTAGCCAATCTACGACGGGCCATTCTTTTTTAAAATATCTAATAGATTTTTTAAACAAATAAATGTTTTAGGGTGAATATGAATAACCGTAGTACCTATCTAATTACAAAGATACAGCAGCAAGGAAAGCAGCAAATAATTTTATGTGGCGGCTAAAAAAATATTTGAAATCCATGTATATTTTTCCTTGTTTTTTTAATAAAAATTTAATGAGACGAACGATAAGGTTCTCATGATAAGAGATAAAGTATGTCCATGACAATTGCAACGAGTAAACTTAAGTCCAGGGCATCGCTGCTTCGGCGCTCATTACTTTAAGATATAAGTTGGTTAATCTCAACAGTCCTGTAATTTCTCTGGCTGATTATCGTTCAAACCGGAACACAGTAAGAGAAGTACACAGTAGTTTGTAATGGCATATTGATAATAGTGTTGATGTTTATTAATAGTTCATTACTCTTTTACTCACACTGAAATTTAAACCAATAAAATTTTCTATTATTATAGATAATTTTTTAACCACATCATTTGTTATTATTTTAAAGATTACTGCCTCATTTAACTGCCTTATCAAACTGATCGGAGTAAATTACATTGTGTCTACTATATAAGATACAAAGTAAACAAATTCAGTACATTTAAAAAAAAAAAAGTATTTACCTATAGAACTTAGTGAAGAATCCTCAATAACCGCCAAGCTGCTGTTATGCACTGTGAGGTGACGGATATCTAACCCGAGGAATATGTATGATGGCAGCTTAGCCAAGTTGTTGTGACGTAGCTTCAGGTAGAAAATGATCATGGGCTTGGATCGGAGCGTGTTCATGGCCTGTAAAAAAGGAAGATTGTTACGAGCTAAAGTTTACGTGTAAGATTTAGGTACAATAATAAATAATTTGTCCGCATTGAAACTGGATGGCAATAGTGGATCTTAAAATACGTAACATATTTTTTTTAAGCCAGCTATGTGCGAATCGGACTCGCACATCGAGGGTTCCGTACAGACCTGTAGATACATATATAAAAAATATAGTATATTTTTTAATGGTAATTTGTGTTTTTCGCAATTTTCCTTTATCTGTGCTATAAGACGTTGCTACGTACCAAGTTTTAAGATTCTGAGTTCACGGGAAGTACCCTGTAGGTTTTGATTTCCTTGCGAGTGTCGAAAATTTGAGAAAATTCGAAAATCGAGAGCTAAAGGTTGTGGGTTCGATTCCCACGCAAGACAAATATTTACATGACGAACAATAAATATTTGCTCTGTGTCTGAATGTTATGCCTACATATTATGTATTTAGATATAAAAGTATATAAGTATTCTATCATTTACCTGGTTCCCATAGTATTTGGTTACTGACCCAAAGATGGCACGTGAAAAACCCTCATCAATCACATACTAACAAAATATTTATTTCGTATAGAACCTGAACTAAAATGCGCCACCACTAAGAAATAATATATTTCCTTTGTTTCGAAAGGAAACTAATAACTTAGTCCCACGAGCGAAATTAATTTAAAACAAACACTGTCTGTATGAACTTGCACAGTTACCTTTAAATTCAATTCTGAATTCTCCAAAGCAGTTCGTGAGCGGAACGGGAACTATACTATGCTATTGCACTAGTCTTAATAGAAACCATTTTCATTGGCACTTTCCGAGAAAGAAAGGAAGAATAATAAAGTGTTTGTATGGTAATGTAGCATTGAATGTCGAACGTAAGGAGCATTTGGGAAGAAATATTAGATAAGTATCTACAGATAGTCTTGGTCATTTACACAGAATATGTAGACCATACTACTCCAGTAACGACAAGCGTTACGTGGCGGGCTAACGAGCTATGGAGAGGGCTATGCTCGGAGTTTCCCTACGATATAGAATAAGAATTGAGAAGATCCGTAGACGAACCAAAGTTACCGACATAGCCCAGCGGATTAGCAAGTTGAAGTGGCAATGGGCAGTGTTTCCGCCATTTGTTGTGGACTGTAAAACGGAACGCAATCTTGGTCTGTCTAGTATCTTTTATTAACAGTTTGACAGCTAGGAACATCCGTTTCCTCCTTTCCTTCCACAGTCCTCTTTCTCCCTCGCACGCACGCTTACAGGAGCTTTGTGTCGCACGCGCCGCGATATTGTCGTGGCACGCGTAGTTGCAAGAGGAAGCTACGTAAGACTGGTTGAAGAATCCGCGCATCATAAAACTTTTCCTCAAACAGTGCTTTTGAGTGTTTGTCGCTACAAAGTATCGGAGTGACGTAAACGTGAAAGTGTCAATCAATTATTTTCATTATCTTAGCGAAACCACCCTGAGTGTGGTCCGCCATCGCTTACCGTGTGCCACTGTAAGAGCACACCCTCATCGCAAGTTGCAGCTTCATCAGGGAAGAGACTTCAAGGTAAGCGTGCGTATATACCTAACTTTCCTAGACACCGTCTTCTACCTCCTAAGCTGTCAACTCTTGTCACTCCTATACGAACATCGCTCCGCGTTACCGCTAGAAATACAGTCCACTATCGCCCAGGTCTAACGCCTTTCAGGCTTGACCATCGCACCTTATATTGAAGGTAGTTTTGAACCATCCCGCAAAAAGCCGCGTCGAAGATTCGTCCCGGCGCGGACTCATATTTTTGGCCTTCGAGCCGGATTATTAAACTTCGCTAATTTATTTGCTTACGTAGTGATTTCCAGCAACTCATCGCTACTACATATAATTTGGGCTAAGATTCGTCTAAGTCCTAATTTTCGCTTTAGTCTAGAATTCGTCTAGCTAAACTCTATTCCGCACCCGCGCCTTATAGGATTAAAAGGTTACCTTACATACGTACAACAATATATTTGTTAACATTGCCGTTATTATCACCGCGTACAAAAGTATACCCGACCTACCTGTAAGTTTTATTTTATTATCGCTAAGTGACTCGTTTGGTTGGTAACTCATCTATTCACTTCGCTCGCTAAATAGATAAGTACCTACCTACATTCATCAATAAACTCGCACTCCACTTGTTTGTTGCATCGTTGCCGTCCCGTGTTTATTCTGCCTACCTACATTAGGTTTTTTATTTTTTCGCTCCGCATAACGACTATTTTAATATAAATTTTAATAGTCTTTCTCCTAATTTATTATGGCGCCGCCAAAGAAACATGCAACAGAAATGGATGTACCGAGTGAGATAAATATTTTAGAATCCAAACGTGATACACTTTTCGAGTATATTCAATTAATTTATGACAACGCTCAAAAGGCGCACATTGATGAAGAGCACAAAGAGAATTTTCTCAGTTCTGTCGAGACTGTTGATGATATTCGAACTGAATTTAAATCGATCGTCAATGACTACAATCACGCACAGTGCTCTTATGATCCGTCTTACAAACCTAACTTTAAGTCGCTAATTTCTTTCGATGATTTATACGGTCGTATCAAGCGTATACTCAAACGCGTCGAACCCGCACCGCTTAAGGTGGATTCTGACCTCGATCAGAAGAATCTTCTCGATCACAGTAAGATGCGGTACAAAACGTCATTTTTGCCAAAAATCGAAATCATGGCATTCGATGGTGATATTCGAAATTGGCCCTTATTTTACGCGAGTTTCAAGTCGTTGGTACACGACAATTCGATACTAACAAACGCCGAAAGGTTGTACTATTTAATAGGCAAGCTGTCGAGTAAAGCACAATCTGTATTTTCGGGTATACAACCGAACGCAGAAAATTACGATTTGATACTAAAATGCTTACTCGATAGGTATCAAGACTCACGCGCACTCGCTTCTACTTATTTAGATCAGATGATCAATCTCAAGCTGAGTGGTCCCGCATCTTCGTCGAAATTCCAATTGTTTATGGATCAGTTCGTTACTGGCGCGAATGCACTAAAGGGTCTGAAATTAAATGACTTGACTGATTTTATATTGTTGCATATCGCGCTAAAGAAGTTGGACGAGGAAACGGTCCGTGCTTTTGAGTCGCAGTATCGCGCCGAGAACATACCTACATTCGTTCAGCTGACAGATTTTATCCGCGGACAGTATAAAATTTACAATAACTCGCAACCATTGAACTTGGAAAAAATTAATATTCAAACTTCTTCGCGAGGCAAGCCGCGCCAAGGTCACGCACCTAGCCCGCAGTCTTATGTAGCTGTCACAGCTCCACATAGGAAATGTCTATGTGACAATTTTGTTCATGACCATTTGTTTAAATGTCCTAAATTTAACGAGTTAACGCCGTCCGCTAGGTTCCAAAGTGTTAAAGAACACAACGCTTGTGCCAATTGTTGTAGCATACGGCACAGTTCCCGCGATTGCAACTCGATCTTAAGATGTAAAATTTGTTCTCAAAAACATCACTCATTGTTGCATTTCAATAAACCAAATAATCTAACAACATTTATAAGGCGCGATCATGGTCCTACCTCCGCGCCCGGAATCGAACCCGCACGTTCCACGCTAAGTACCGCTACCAGTAGCGGCGGTGGCGACAACGTTATAGCAGCGCAGCCGGCCCGTACTGACGCGCCCGCGTCTACGCGCGATAAGAACGTTTCGTCGCTGTATGCATCCATCGCCGCGCCGGTTCGAGATAGCTCGAGTAGCGATATACTTAGCGCGCAATGTACGCGCCCTACTACGATACTATTGTCTACCGCTCAAGTTGTTATCTACGATCGAGTGGGTAAAAGGCACATAGTAAAGGCACTATTAGACTCGGGATCGCAGTCTAATTTTATTAAAAGGGAGACTTGTAAACGCTTAGGTTTGGTTTGCAATAGCGACACGCAAATGATTGTTCGTGGTTTCGGTGGTTCCGAAGAAACTGTTGTTACAGATACCACGGACTTTAAGATATTTTCGCGATTTTCTAATAATGTTAATTATGACGTGTCGGCGCTCGTTGTCACTCGCATCACCGATAAATTGCCTGCCGCTCCCGTGGACACTTCGAGTTTAGAACGTATTCGCGCACTTCCGCTCGCTGATAGTACGTTCGCCTCACCCACTGAGGTGGAACTATTACTCGGCGCGACCATCTTTCCGCATTTGTTGTTGACGGGCTCGGTAAGCGTAGGTGACGGGTTGCCCTCTGCGATTAACACAGTTTTTGGTCACGTTATTATGGGTACCGTACCAGTGATGCAAAAGGAACTCGGGTCTACTTCAGCATGCTGTACTGTCGTGCAGCAGTCGCTGGAGCACCTTTTGAAAAAGTTCTGGGAACTCGAGGAGGTTTCTGCTTCACCCGCCAGCAGCCAAGATGACCTTGAGTGCGAACATCATTTTATCACAACCACTACGCGTGATGCTAATGGTAGGTACACCGTAGCCTTGCCGTTTAAGGACGATGTACATAAATTAGGTGATTCTTTAAAAACAGCACACAGGCGTTTTCTGTGCCTAGAAAGAAAATTGGAGTCGTCAAAACCTTTACGCGCCGCGTACAATGATATAATTCGCGAATACCTTGATAAAGGTTACATAACCGAAATAGGACCTATCGATAATATTTCTCCCGTTTCCGCCGCCGCTTCCTATTTCGTCCCGCATCATTGCGTGCATCGTGAAGACAAGACTACCACCAAAATTCGCATGGTCCTGGACTCCAGCAGTAAGACCAGCAGTGGGCTGGCTCTTAACGAAGTGCTGCATTCCGGTCCAAACCTACAGGGTGATTTAAATAGCATACTTTTAAACTTTCGCCTGTTTAAAATCGCGATTTCGGCTGACTGTCGTCAAATGTTTTTGCAAGTAGGTATGCACGAGTCCGATCGTAAATACCAAAGAATTCTTTTTAGATTTGACCCGCAAGACCCTGTAGCGGTCTTTGAATTTAATCGCGTTTGCTTTGGCATGAAGTCGAGTGTGTTTCACGCCGTTCGTGTCGTTAAGCAGCTGATCGCGGACGAACAACATAAATTTCCCACTGCTGCCGCGATTGCATCTAGTTCGACGTACATGGACGACGTATGCTTCAGCATAAAGGCGGATGACTCATCGCACAATGATGAAGCCGTCGCTGTTGCCGCCTGTACCGAACTTATTGCCATGTTCAAGTGCGCTCAATTCGACCTCGTCAAATGGACAAGTAACTCGCCCGCTGTCCTGCGCGGTGTCCCTTCGTCTCATCTCGCCTCGGTTGATCTGGAGATTGATCGATGTGCCACGCCGAGTAAAATACTAGGTACACATTGGGACCGGTCGGACGATGTTTTCAAGTTCAAGGTCGCTGCACCTGAGCCAGGCTGCACCAAACGCATTATATTGTCCGTAGTCGCGCGCTTATGGGACAATTTGGGCTTAGTGGCTCCCGTCATATTGCACGCCAAGCTTCTCATTCAGGGACTTTGGTTGTCGAAATGTGACTGGGACGACCCGCCTCCGCAACGCATCCTGACCTTGTGGTCACAGTTCTGCAGTGAATTGCCTGCGCTCAACGATGTACGTATACCGCGACATCTAGGGGTGGTACAGGGCTGCGTAGCTAACCTGATAGGATTTTCGGATGCAAGTGAACGCGCTTATGGGGCCGTAATCTACCTCCAGGTCGCCATCGGTGGTACCAGAACGGTTACACTTGTCTGCTCAAAGTCTAAAGTTTCGCCTCTCAAAACCGTTTCTGTCGCGAGGTTAGAGCTATGTGCCGCCGTCCTACTGTCTACGTTGATGCGCAAAGTACTAGACAATTTTGAACCGCGTTATAAAATATCAAATATTTTCGCCTTTACCGATTCGAAAGTAGTTCTGTGTTGGATAAACTCGTCCCCACACAGATGGCAGACGTTCGTCGCGAATCGCGTGGTTAAAATTGTTGACAACCTCCCCGCTAGTTGTTTCCACCACGTCGCTGGGGTCGACAACCCCGCCGACTGCTTATCGCGCGGTGTATCTCCTGCCACGCTAGTCAACCATCCTCTATGGTTTTCTGGACCGCCATGGATATCGAAAGATGTCGCTGAGTGGCCAATAGTGAGTTTCAACCGCGAAGATGTCGATGAAGTGCCAGAACTGAAACAGCTCGTTCACACTGTAACTGTAGCCGCAGCTGAATCGTTACTGCACACGCTCGCTCATCGTATGTCTTCATGGTCGAAGTTGTTACGAGTTGTAGTTTTCGTTTTCCGATTTGCAAAATCATTGCCGCGCAGATCTTCTGTCACCCGCTCTGATTTAGAGTATTCGGAAACCAAAATATTGCTCGAATTGCAACAAACTCACTTCCGTGACGACTTAGTCAGGTTAAAAAACAATCAAAATTGTTCACCGGCTTTACAAAAATTAAAACCATTTCTCGACGAACATGGTCTTATCCGCGTCGGCGGCCGGTTGTCGAATGCTGGCATCGATTTTTCACATAAGCACCCGTGTGTTCTCCCTAGACACGATCACGTGGTAGATATGATAATCGATGCTTATCATAAGAAGTATTTACATGCAGGCCCCGAACTATTGATGTCCTTACTTAGGCATCATTATTGGATACTCGCCGCTCGGCGTGTTATTCGCCACCGCATACACAAGTGTAACACTTGTTTTAGAGCAAGGCCGAGCCCATCGTTCCCTATGATGGCCGACTTGCCTGCTTTCCGCGTCAATCAAGTTGACAAACCGTTTTCGCATACAGGCTGCGACTACGCAGGGCCTCTACAATACACGCCAGTTCGTGGTAGAGGCGTTAAAAGCCGTAAAGCATGGCTTTGCATTTTTACATGTCTCACGACGCGCTGCTTGCACATAGAGATAGCCACAGACTTGAGCACTGTAAGTTTCCTCGCTGCACTCAAGCGCTTTCTCTCCCGCCGAGGCCCCATTCGGAGCCTTTACTCAGACAATGCTACGAACTTTGTAGGCTGTCGCTCATACTTGCGCGATCTCTACAAATTCTTGAACGAGTATCGCCCGTATCTAGAGCATGAGCTTGCGGAGAGTCGCATCGACTTTAAGCAAATTCCACCCGCCAGCCCACATTGGGGCGGTGCCTGGGAAATAATGGTCAAGCTGGTGAAGTCTGCGCTTTACAAATCGATTGGTCAGCAGATACTCTCTTACGAGGAGCTCTTAACTGTGCTAGCTCAAGTCGAAGCACTTGTAAACTCGCGTCCTCTTACTGCTTTAAGCAGTGACCCCGCTGAGCCTTCGGCGCTTACGCCAGCTCATTTCCTTCATAACGCGCCGCTTTCTTCTCTACCTGCGCATTATGCAGAATCATCTAACCTATTGGAGAGACACCTGCTGTTGGACAACATGGTGAACTCTTTCTGGCAGTCGTGGAGAGTCCATTATTTGCATCAATTGCAATCTCGCTCGAAGTGGACTATTCCATCGACTCCTATCCAACTGGGTACAGTAGTGGTCATAATCGTTGACAACGTGCCGCCTCTCGCATGGCCTCTCGGTTTAGTAGAAGCTGTCCACCCTTCGAAGGATGGGACAACGCGTGTGTGTACCGTTAGGACGAGTAAGGGGATCTTCGTGCGCCCTGTTGTGCGATTGTGCCCATTGCCCAGTCAATAGTTTAACATTAATAAATAAAATCTTGTTCTACTTAAATATAATTATAAAAAAATTGCTTAAAGGTATGTTAGGTATCCGCTATTAGTTTACGAAAATCCGCATCGCGGTACTTTATTGTACATCATTTCATTTTAAATTTAAAGGGGACCCTTTAAGGCCGGGGGAATGTTTCCGCCATTTGTTGTGGACTGTAAAACGGAACGCAATCTTGGTCTGTCTAGTATCTTTTATTAACAGTTTGACAGCTAGGAACATCCGTTTCCTCCTTTCCTTCCACAGTCCTCTTTCTCCCTCGCACGCACGCTTACAGGAGCTTTGTGTCGCACGCGCCGCGATATTGTCGTGGCACGCGTAGTTGCAAGAGGAAGCTACGTAAGACTGGTTGAAGAATCCGCGCATCATAAAACTTTTCCTCAAACAGTGCTTTTGAGTGTTTGTCGCTACAAAGTATCGGAGTGACGTAAACGTGAAAGTGTCAATCAATTATTTTCATTATCTTAGCGAAACCACCCTGAGTGTGGTCCGCCATCGCTTACCGTGTGCCACTGTAAGAGCACACCCTCATCGCAAGTTGCAGCTTCATCAGGGAAGAGACTTCAAGGTAAGCGTGCGTATATACCTAACTTTCCTAGACACCGTCTTCTACCTCCTAAGCTGTCAACTCTTGTCACTCCTATACGAACATCGCTCCGCGTTACCGCTAGAAATACAGTCCACTATCGCCCAGGTCTAACGCCTTTCAGGCTTGACCATCGCACCTTATATTGAAGGTAGTTTTGAACCATCCCGCAAAAAGCCGCGTCGAAGATTCGTCCCGGCGCGGACTCAGGCAGGGCACATAGCACGCAGAACTGATGGCCGATTGGGCTGCAAAGTTATGGAGTGGAGACCACGGGCCGGCAAGCGCAGCGTAAGACGTCCACCCACGAGGTGGACAGACGACCTCATAAAGACAGCAGGAATACGCTGGACGCGAGCCGCTTCCAACCGGTCTTTATGGAAGTCAATGGGGGAGGCCTATGTCCAGCAGTGGACGTTCTACGACTGAAATGATGAATGATGACTACTCCAGTACCTAATAGTAAACTATTTAATTATCCGCATTATACTTTGTTTGATTTCACTTGCCTTTTTTACTATCAGACGGCCAGACGGTGGACATTCCCCATGTGCGCACTAAGCGCTTCTACTGCGTATTTTTATTTGCGTAAAGAGATTGTTGGAATCTTTTAGAAATCCAAAGTGAACAAGTTACATCTAGGTAAGCGTGCTTCATCTTAAACTGTATCATTGCTTAACACCGGGATGAGATCAAACGTAAAATTTAAAAAATATATAAAGTATATACTTGCGTATGACCACCATTTTGCAGAATATTAAACGAAGGGATGAAAAGTGCTTACATAGACATAAATATATAAATATCATAGGACACGTTACACACAGCGCCATCTGACCCCAAACTAAGCAGAAATCAAGAAAGAAATAGAAGAAATCGAGTCAATCTGATATGAAGATACCCAGATTGTTTATTTTATTCTCATTTAACAATATATCTCTTTCTATATATGTTTTTACAATTATAAGACAGAAATAATACTTATGTAGTCTCTACCAAACAAAAACAGATGAGATTTTTTATCGGCAAATATATTTTAATCGAATTTGTAAATTACCTCCTACATCAAAGGGGTCTAAAGTATCAATTTAACAATAATTCGATAACTAGACTATAAAAACACCTTATCGATACTAAATAAGAAAAATGCTAACCTTATTCTTAGGCAGAAAATATTACTCACATTTATCTTTCATAACAGTAAAATATAGCTTCAAAACCCCTTTTCAGGCACGTAGGTATCATCTAACATTGTGTCTAATAAAGATAATTTTCTTGGATCTTGCCCCTGCTGGCGGTTTTAGCTATTCAAACCAAGAGATTTAAGATAATCCGAGGTATTGAACTCGAAACATAATTTGATATTGTAAGTCTTTCTTGACCTTTCACGCTATTTTACAGTTAAAATTTATTTTCAGCCTGAATTTGTGTTCAAGATATTATGGTGATCTATACAACATTTTTAGGTGATATTGTACTTCAAACTATAGATAGAGTTATACTGTAAAATTGATACATAAGCTTGATGAAAAATCAATTAATGCATCGCCTCAGATTATGGTAATGCCATTTTTATGGTTTGTTTAGCAATGGATACTATAACTCTCAAGTGAAGCTGTTAGAACAAAACATCATGTACTAGGTTCGTGTTTTATATCCTTCTAATTATTTTCTATTTGTGTTTTTTTAGGTAAGACATCAAATATGGAACTGGCTCTCGAGTGAGTCTGCCGAAACACACTGTCAGATGCTTGGCGTGGTACTGAACTTGAACTTGAGGGTGGTAGCTAGCCAGCCAAGTACTAGAAAGTACCCTACCACCATGCTATGGTTTCCTCACGATATTTTCCTTCACCGGCAACCCAAGCTCATTGTGGGGCTTTGAACCCACGGCCTTCGGATTGTGAACCGACCGCGCTAACCACTGAGCTATCATCGCTACAAAGGGTTCTTAAGGCCCAGCGTTCTAGCGTTTCGAGCACGTATGTTTCTGCACTCAATCATCTACGAGTATAATTGTAATAATTAAGGCCGCGTATTGTCAATGCTCCAGGTATTGTAGGTGTCCATAGGCGGCAGGCCCTTGCTTGTTTGCCTCTTTTATATATATTGCGTTGTCACGTACGTGCTGTACCTTTTGTATGTGCTGTTGTTCAGTAAACTCGCAGAGGATGTCAAGGCCGTTCTTCTTGACGGTGCAGCTGCAAGGGGCGATGGTGTTTGCTGCAGGGCATTGCTGCGCGCCCTGGGGGTGCGCGGGCCGTGCCAGCAGCACCACGCAGCAGACCAGTAGCCAGCGCGCCAGCATGGTCCACAGCCTGGGGGGAATTAACGTATGAAACGGTATGAAATAAGTGTTTTTTTTTTTGTTACTATGTAGTTATGGCTACCCTGCCACCTTTTTTGGAAGTAGCTCTGCTTATTCAACTTTAGGATGTACGGTCGTTTTCCTACCTAAGACAAACATTTATGTGACGAGCATGTTTCTGTGTTTGGGTGTTTTAAATGTATCTATTATTAGTATATATTCACAAAAAAAGTATTATGTATAAGTTATCATGTTCCCATAGTACAATCCTTATTTACTTATTTAGGACTAGATGGCGCAATGTGAAATGTCCACCAACGCGTATATTTAGATACAGAACAAACTTCTCTACATCGTTCATTATTTAGATGTTTTTCCCGGGTGGCAACATCCTACAGCTTACGAAGAAGAATCACTACTGAATAAGCAAATAAGCAGTGTAACTGAAATTGTAATCATAAACATTTGAAAAAAGAATGGCTGGCAAATTGCTTATATACACTACTACGCCAGCCGTGGTGCAAGCCACGAAATTAGTTACTGCAGGTTCAAATATTCGTACAGTTTTAACCAGCCGCTCTAAGACTTCTTATCTACAGAATCAAAAAGACAACAATTTAGTCTTATTTATTATTCGGTAAACCTATGAAATAAGAAATAAGGTTTGGAGCAATACCACACCTGAAAGAAAAACAAAATCTCCTATTTCTAAACACATAATTCTGCCGGTTCGTAAAACACGTAGGCCAAAAATAATGTTCCCTCACATTTGGATTGAAGAATGTCGGCGAAATTCGAGGGTATTGACTTGAATATTCTATTGGAGGTATGCGCGGAAGGAATACTAATTCAGTAAACTCCCAGCGTGAAGTTACCTCCCTTGATGCCGGTTATACACTTATTTCAATTATCCTCTTTGTTTTTTTCTACTTGAACACCAAACGGCAAATTATGTTCCAATAAAATATGTTGAAATTGTAGGATACATCACTATTAACAAAGCATATATAATGTAATGCCACAGCACAAATTTAAAAAAAGAGTGGTTACGCATGTTATATTTAAATTATCCTATTTATAATTATGACTTTGGTTCTACAATTTTGTTTGACATACGTTTTTATGGCAATAAATAATTTGATCTAAATTGTAAGAAATACCTTGTTGGTTTTGTAAGACGTAAAGCCTTAGAGTGATTAATAAGAAGTACCTGTATAACCGAGCTTTGCTCGGTTTTTCGTTGCCTGAAAACACGGATAAAACACGTTTTCTAAAAATGAAACCTAGCTAGATCGATTTACCGCCCACGAAACCCCCTGCATACTAAATTTCATAAAAATTGTTGGAGCCGTTTCCGAGATTCAGAATATATATATATATATATACATGTATATCTATATATACAAGAATTGCTCGTTTAAAGGTATTAGCTAGATAGTTATACTCGTATATACATATAGATAAGAATAACTATACGCATACAAATATGCGTTATTATTTTTAATTATTAAGCCCTTTATTTCCAGATTGACAAACATCTAAACTAATGTTAAATACATTATTATGTTGTAGCGATGATAGCTCAGTGGCTAGCGCGGTCAGTTCGCATGCCTAATGGCGTGGGTTCAAACCCCAACAATGAGCTTGAGCTGCCGGTGAAGGAAAACATCGTGAGGAAACCATAGCGTGGTGGTAGGGTACCTACTTTCAGGCACTCGGCTGGCTAGCTACCACCCTCAAGTTAAAAATCTGCTGCCAAGCATCTAACGGTGTGTTCCGGCAGCCTCACTTGAGAGCCAGTTCCATTCCAGGCTAGGGGTGTTTATCATCATCGACCACACCGTCACTTAACATCAAGTGAGCTGTGGTCAAATATCTAGCCTCTCAGACATAAAAGAAAACATATTATATAATGTTTTACAAGAAATTACGAAAATTGGAAAGTAATTGGGAAACCCTCCCAGGTGTAAGCTTCCTCCGAGGTTTACTATTATTCTGTCTTGAGTTATTTGCATCCTTTGTGAGCCGCTTTGATAGTTTATTTTTTCTTTAGCATGTTCAGCTAGCATAAGGCAAGTGAAAATTATAACACCAACGAGTCTACATACATTTTCTATGCAACATGTTATCTGTAATACACTTCAGAATCTGTAATCGCAAAAACATCGCAGACGCGCTGCAGTACCGCGACAGTCGGAACATTATTCGATAACAGTCGTTATATTGCCCCTTAAACGAACTGTAGCTTTCCACTTTGTACTTGTTGCAGTACGTCTTAGCAAGCAATATTTTTGTATTCGAGCATGCCCCAAGTTTTCTTACAAAATGTTGAATTATGAAAAAAAAAACCGTTGTCATTAACTCTCGCCAGAACCGCTGTCCCAATTCTCATAAATTTTTCTGTGGATTACTTAGTACGTAATTCTTGCAAATTGATATGCCCATCTGAGAATTTTCCGAAAAACAAACAAAATGATTTTTAAAAGCCTGCATTTTAAGTAAAATTTGTAAGCACAAATGAAAAAACACAAGCTAATTTCATGATTTAAAAATAAACAACACCAAGGGGTTCTTTACACAAAGTCATAATTTAAAAAAACCTTGACGTTTGCATTTTAATAACCACTATAATGGCGTGACTTTTCACCATAAAACAATTATACCTAATAACAGCGCTAATAAGTCGTCTGAATAATTAACTACCAACATAGTAATTAGATTCTAGATACATTTGATAGTTCATAGTAATCGTGTCAAGTTCGTAAAATCAAATACTTTAAATAAGTACTTAACTTAATTATTAGTTTGTACATTAATTTAATTGTAAAGTACTCGTCGATTGAAATCCAAGCATGAAGTGCAATGCACTTTTTATGAAAAGTTATTGAATAACATAAATATTTTTAATAACATTATGGACATAAAAAAATTATCAAAGTGTAGTTGTGAAAAAAAACAGCGTTATTATTCTACTTGCACGAGTCAGTATAGAGTTTTGGCAGGAGCTCGGAAAAATCGTGTCGCTGCATGTGTTATTTTTTTTTTTTCTTTGTTTATGTGTAAAAACGATAGTGTTTTCCTCACTGAATAGTTCCGAATTATGTGTGTAAGTCTGGGAAAGTCATATAATACACACAAACATGACTTTTCGTGTTACTTCCAAAACTCAGTCAAAGATAAAAGACAATAGACAACATATAATACTTGAAAATATAGAAATATTTGAAACTGGAAAATGTATTAAGTGCGATGCCAAAAATAAGAAGTAGTATTATTACTTCCCAGTGAAAGTATAGAGTTTGAAAGCTTAGAACTTGCACAATACATGAACGTGCTATGGTCGAAGAAATAAAAAAGGTACAAAGTTTTGAAGGGAACATGATAAAATCGTTTCACTTATATCTTTCTTTCGTAACTATTATTTTATAAAACTAGTGTTTTTAGAGCGGGTGTAAAAATTGTATTGTTTTTTTTTTCGTTCAATGCCGAATTATATACACGATTGTACAATATACATGTAATTAATATAGTAAGCATGTTAATTCGCGTTACTATTAAAACGTATGTACCAACCTAAAATAACCAACCACCGCCAACTTAATAGCTGTGCCATCATTTCTGTCCATCCAAAAGTTGTCTGGAAGAAATCGCTCTAGGCGATATAGGCCGCCGTTGTACTACCACATTTTACTCAATGTTGTTTTTTTTTTGTTTTGTTATTATCTTTTTTCAGTTATTTATGTTATATATATATATATATGTTTGGTGTATATCAAAAATTATATTCTATTCTATTTCATAAGTATTTGATTCTGGCAAAATGCTTTAAGTGCGATGCCAAAAACGACAAAAAAAAAGTAGAGTATACTCACGTGTGCGTCAGTGTGCGTGATAGGTCGAGCGTCTGTGATGCCGGGCGAGGGGAGCGCCGATGTCATGTGGCACTAGGTCATGATCACGGGAGTGATCCGCGATCCGCCCTGTCGAACGAAACAAACAACTTTAATAGCGATGACGACATCACCTGCGCCTCGTTTCTCTCATGATTTCTGTCCAGCTTACCGATATTAGTAAGCTCAAAGTAGTACAACGAGTTATGGGGCTGTACTTGGAATTTCTCTACGAGATCGAAACAGATATAAGGAGATCCGTAGACGAACTAAAGGTCCCGATATAGCCCAACGAATAAACAAGTTAGTGTGACAGTGGGCAAGGCAAATAGCACGCAGAACTGATGACCGATGGGGCTGCAAAGTTCTGGGGAAGAGACCACGAATCAGCAAGCGCAGCGTAGGACGTCCACGCGCAAGGTGGACAGACGATCTTATAAAGACCGTAAGAACGCGCTGGATGCGAGCCGCTTCTAACCGGTCTTTATGGAAGTCAATGGGGATGCCTATGTCCAGCAGTGGACGTCCTATGGCTGAAGTGATAATGATTAACAATATTTAAAAAAAATATTGGACGAAAATCTACCCCAAAAGATCAAATAGACTCATTTATTTGTAATATGAGTCCAAAAGTTTGACAGGATATGTAATTGCGTATGTTTGTAACTCCACGCTATAACGACTAAACGGATTTGGGTGAAATTTGGAATGCAGATAACTTATACTCTGAAATTATCCGAATGTCATCTGATAAATAATAAAATTATACCTAGAATTTGGGCTCAGTAGTTGTCAAAATCAAATTTTGCTGGCAAATAATAAAACTTTATCAAGTAAAGTTTTAGAAAAAAAATCTTTTTAAAATTTACAGATAAGAGGTGTAATAAGTTTAACAAGTACGTGTCTGAGACATTGTAGCTCCCAAACCGTAGAACCGATTTAGATTTTTGTGTGATTTTTTTAAGTGATTTGATCGATAGTGTCCTTAGCTATGATTCATAAAAACTGTCTGAAGATTATCAGCTTTTTTTCAAGTTGATGAATCTTCCATAAATCTAATCAAGTCCAAATTTCTTTTTTTGTTACTAGTGCCGATGGTCTTAATATTTTTATTTTCACTTATTTCAACAGTCAATTTCTTTTAATACAGTCATTTGACATTTATGCCATTTATTACTTTTTAATTCGGGTACATTACATTATATTAATTACTAGATACAATTCAAACTTAACGTTTTCAAACCGTTTTACATTTAAAAAAGGAATTGGACTTTTTTTGGATAATTGGACTTTTACCAGCTTCAGCTTGGCAATATTTCAAGCGTATATGCCTCAAATATCACAAGAGCTAATGAGATTAACACAGTCACAAAACAATTCTTTCACGCAGTCAATTTTCAAAAGATCTTGTTTGGTCTAAAAACGATTTCAGTATCTTGATTAAGACGTATACGATTGAATTTAGTCATGCAAATGTGCTAGTCAATTATTAAATTTTCTTCTTCAAAC
Source organism: Biston stratarius (assembly GCA_950106695.1). NCBI lineage: Eukaryota > Metazoa > Arthropoda > Insecta > Lepidoptera > Geometridae > Biston > Biston stratarius. The sequence goes on from OX467112.1 coordinate 26,490,823, forward strand.
TAAGAGAAAGCTTTGCGAAGCTTTAAAAGTTACTCAACCTTAACTAATTGAAGCACAATTGTAAGGTTTGGCGCGCTACGCTAAAGGGTTTCCCTATAGGGAAATTTAAAATACACTGATTCAATTGCCTCCGAGGGCGAAAACCCAGGGCCGGCGGCGGTAGGGTCAGACCCGACGTGGGTCGCCAAGCCACAGTAACACCCTACGGCTGTTTCATAAAAAAACATAATAATTTGAGGGTGTTCTTTCCCTTCAGCTGAATGGGAATGTTACTTAACTTAGGGTTGGGTTGACGGTGTTTTTATTATAAAAAGCCGGAATATTTTTTACTCATTTCATAAATTAATAAGTTTACTTAAGTAAGAAAAGCTGCTAAAATTCTTAAAGCCAAAGTAATCCCGCTTTACTCAAAGGTTAAATATAGAGCCGTAGGTCAGGACAACGGGAACCTTTCCGATTGGTAAATTCATCTTATTTGCTTTTTTTTGTCATTAATATTGGTAATAACGATTATTGACCTATTCAAGTTTAATTATTTATATAAGTTGTAAGTATATAGTTTTCATACAGCTTTAGGAAATTTAAAGTTTTCGCCTGGAATGAAAACGGGAATGATAAATTTATATTTAGAAATATTTTGATGTTCTATTTATACAATGCGTTTTCTTTGTGAGAAGGAGTGAGAATTGAATTCTGAATGAATGAGCTGTCTAAGCTATTGACTAATTTTTGACTTTTTTTTTATCAAACTATTATCGAAGTTTCCAATAAAATTAAACGTGAGTAATCCCACATAAGTAAAACAAAACGTGTGAAAACCACGTCAGTTTCCATAGTAAAAAAAAAAAATTATAATACTTCTAGGGGTATACATTTATTAATAAAGCTTTATGCCAGCGACATCAGACATTGTTTTCATAACACTCGTAACACTTAAAGCTAAAACATACCGATGTTAGCTTAGGACTCACTAATACAGTCGGTACCTTATTTTGTGTTTACTCGTGAACTTAAGTTGCTTAAGGCTGTTCGTACAGCAGACCACGCAAGTGGTGACAAGCTACGTGTTCGACCACAGCTCACCTTATGTTAAGTGACGGTGAACACGCCTGGTCAGGAATAGAACTGGCTCTCAGACTGTAGGCACACTGTTAAATGCTTAGTGGCTAATTTTACCTTGAGGGTAGTAGCTAGCCGAGTACTAGAAAGTGCCATACCACCTTGCTATAGTTTCCTCACGATCTTTTCCTTCACGGGCAGCTCAAGCTCATTGTGGGGCTTTGAACCCACGGCCTTCGGATTGTGAACCGACCGCGCTAACCACTGAGCTATCATTTACAGTTCTGTATTTGTTTTGTAGGTATCAATGTATTTTTGCTTTTAATTTATGCAATACTAAAATTTAACTGCTGACAGGATAATCCGATCGAATCCAGTTGAATGAAAAATGTCTCAAATAATTAAAAAATATCTCAAACGTTTACGTATGTATTTGTGTACGAAGCTCTGCAAGATCACTACCGAGACGACAAGCGATTTATTATTTTCAAGTCTCAAGTATCAAGTAAAATAACTCTTAACACAAACACTCAAAGTCACATAATATAACCCACATTCAAGTCTAATTCATGCTTATTAGTAGTGACTTTACTAGAACGTTCAACGCAAGTGTCATGTGTCACAGCATTTTATCACTTGCCCATTAACGCAAACAACTCGACACTTTATGATTAAAACATCACTATTGTCATCTATTTTTAAACACAAACTCTCGAAACTTCAGAAAATAAAACATTACTGTAACATTATTTTTCCACGTTCCCGTTTAACCATAATTGGGCACTTTAGTTGCCTTCATGTAAGAATGGCTTTGTGTAAACCTATCTCACGTACCATTTTGTTCTCTAAATAACATAATTACGTTGCGTAGGACTAAGAAGCCATTTTGTACAACAGTATAAAGCAGTTGGGCTTAATTTGATTTACCAGCTAGATATAAATTAAAGTTTAATTTTTGTTTTACTTATGCGGGATTACTTAAGTTTAATAATAAAACTCGCGCGTTGTACTCAGCTTTGTCTCCATCAAGAAGGCCACCGGATATGGCCGAAACTATAGTCGGAGTATCCGATATCATTAAACGTGAGTAATCTCACATAAGTATAAAAAAGTAAGTATCAGTTACCATAATGAAATAGTTAAATATCATAGTTATGGTACAATTTTATTATTGGTTTAATATTATTAGATTAACCAACAATGAATATCAAAATCAATTCGGTAATCGTTTATACACGAATTAAGTTAAAAGAGTAAATAGTTCACAAATTCTCACCTTGAAATTATGCACGTACTTGTCTTATGAACAAAAAACGTGATGTATTATCGACTTTTGAATTGTTTTGACCCGTAAACTTTAGTTATATCGACACTAGGTCTTCAAATCAATGGAGACACTATGGATAAAGATATAAAGTACATAGGTGTGTATCATGTTTGGTGAAAACATGTGTAGTACATTGTAGTACAACAGCTGTTGACTGTAGGTTGTTATTGTTGTTGTAACAAAATAATAGATCAGTACCTGGATGAAAACACGGATAAAACGACGTTTTCTAAAAATGAAACCTAGCTAGATCGTTTTATCGCCTCCGAAACCCCTGCATACTAAATTTTATGAAAATCGTTGAAGGCGTTTCCGAGATTCAAATTATATACATATATATACAAGAATTGCTCGTTTAAAGGTATTAGATATGAAGGCATCTAGAATCATTCATATGAAGCATAAGCACACGGTAAGAAAAAAAATATATATTTCTTATTGTAATAAAATTTTGATTTACCTTTTAGCAACTCAAATTATTTTATTAATATATTTCATGAACGTAAATGTCTTAAAAGACATATCTTTATCTTTTCCGAGTATAATACATAAAAAAACAGCCAAGCCAAATTGAAAACGCTTATTCCAATCCACATATGTATACATAGATTGTAAGGGTACTAAAGTGAGAACTTGTAATACTAAAGGCAATTCAAGAATAAAATTCTACCAGTACGAAAATTTACAATTTTATTTCTGGCAAGGGGATGCCATACCTTATTACTAATTCAAATACTAAAAGTCGTTGTTTGTGTTTGTCGATTATCGATTTGTTTATACTTTTTTCACGCACCAACAGAGCAACATTTGCATACATAGGAATAGAGTGTCAAATGTGAATAGAGTGTAGTGTACAGTGTTGACAGGCTAGATTTGATCACAGCTCATCTGATGTTAAGTGACGGTGTGATCGAAGTAGGTTATCACATCTAGGCTGGAATGGAACACACCGTTAAGTGCTTGGCGGCAGATTTTCATCTTGAATTATTTAACAGTTATATAATTAGTCGTCTACCGCAGTATCCAATATTCTGCTGTCATATAGTAGTGTGCACACATTACTGTGTCCCCGTGTAGAGGTTATTGAGATTAACCATCGAATGTTTTAAAGTAATGAGCGCCAAATCAGCGACACCTAATTTTTGTTTTGTTACTCAAAAATCTGATTGCCACTGCCATGTTTATTGACAAGCGTTATATCTTTTGATAAGGTCAGCATTTTATGTGTATCATTACTGTTACATTAAAATAGAATTTTGGAGGAGTAAATTCGAAGAATGATAGCTCGTGAATATGTTATTTGAAATTAGAAACTATACCCCGTTTTAAACCAAAAATAATTGGACGAAACCTTTGGATAATAACTGTTATTAAAATTAATGGTAGGTAGAGCCTTTATTAAACCGTGTTAATATCCCTGTCAGTGTGTTATAAATTATATTTGATTTTTTTGCATATTTTACTAACTCTGTGAAAATATAGCACTCTATGAAACTCTAATACTATTATCGTTATTGATGTTTAGTAGGATAAATATAAGTAAATATATAGCTCAATCTTTTCTTAACTTACATTAGCCACAAAATATGAATTTAATTAACTTTAAATATAGATCTTTACATTGATATACTAGATGCACCCTGCGGTCTTACATGTCACCTTTTTTTTTTGGCTGACTTGCTAGGTGTTTCACTACAACTCACCTGATGTTATGTGACGGTGTGGTCGAAGTTGGTAAAGCACACCTAGCCTGGAATAGAACTGGCTCTCAAGTGAGGCTGCCGGAACACACCGTTAGATGCTTGGCGGCAGATTTTCAACTTGAGGGTGGTAGCTAGCCAGCCGAGTACTAGAAAGTACCCTACCACCACGCAAATGTTGAGCCTGATGTTAAGCTAAATTGTGGTCTACGATTGAGCACGCTTGCTAGAAGAAGCCGATTGACTCGCGACTTAAAGGCACCCAGGTTGTATTTATCAGAGAACACTCACTCTGGTAGCAAATTCCATTGTTTAGCGGTTCTTACGATGAAGGTGGAATCAAACCGTTTAGTTAAAATTATTGGAATATCAACCATTAAGCGGTTTTAAAGCACTGTCTGTCTGATATTAGTATGAGCAGGATATAATTTGGTCAAACAGATCTGAAGCGCACTCTAAGTGAAATATGAATCTATCCCTTGTGTATCTATATATATAGCAGCTTAAACAATTGTTTTGGAGGTATCTATATATGAGACCAAATAAATAATTATGAAATAACCTTTACAAAAACATGAGTGGATATATAACGTGGACTCGGACTTGGTTTGTGTTTTCTATGATTCGGTCTATCATTGTCAATCGTGATGATTTTATAATAGCTAACGCATAAATTAATAATACTCTTGGGAGAGTTGACGAGTGAATGCGTTCTCCGTATGCGTGTGTGTGCATATATATATATAGTTAAGTACTATTAGTAATTGTCGTGGTAGTAAGTTTCTCGTGTGCCATACGCCGTACGTGATGTAGACTTTTATTTGATCTGATACTTATTCCACGATATTGTACTATAAACGACTGACTGTTTCATGTAAACTAGTGGTGATGTTACCACCACAATTTTTCACTATTTTCGCATATTTCCAGAGAAATATATTCTATGTTTATCCATGTGAGAAAAACTGGCAGAGACAGGTGATTGATGTAGGAAAAATATCGGAAAAAGTTAGTTTAAAATTCACGACAACTTATAATGCTCTTCTGAAACTTAGAATAAACTTAAACCCGGCCAAGTGCGAGTTGGACTCGCGCACGGAGGGTTCCGTACCATTATCTATAAAAACGGCAAAAAAATCACGTTTGTTGTATGGGAGCTCCCTTAAATAATTTTATTCTGTTTTTTAGTATTTGTTGTTATAGCGGCAACAGAAATACAAATCATCTGTGAAAATTTCAACTGTCTAACTATCACGATTCATGAGATACAGGCTGGTAACAGACGGACAGACACACAGACGGACGGACAGCGGATTCATAGTAATTGGGTGCCGTTTTACCACTTGGGTACGGAACCCTAAAAAAAATTCGGAATAGGGAAATTAAGTGTTATGGAAACTGACATGAATTTCACCACACATTTTTAACTTACTCACGGTTAATTAGGTCGAAAACTCTGACTATAATTTCAGGCAAGAACAAGTAAAGCAAACGCGTCGTACTCTGCTTTGACTCCAGGGCCACCGGATGTGGCCGAAACCATAGTCTGAGTATCTGACATAATTAACCATAAGTAATCCAATATTTCAGTGCTATTCTTGTACTACTTCTGCTACCCACTTCACAAGATAGAAAGAGTATATATTTCGAAGACATTGTTAACACGGAAGTACCGCATTGATCATAATGACATTGGAAGTCAACGTGATTCTAGGGGGAACAAAGGAAGTATACAAGACACAAACGTATATTAACGACTTAGTTAAAAACTAATGCTTAGCTTTAAGCTGAAACAGTTTAAAGAAATCAGCCATATTAATTTAGACTATTAAACCGACGTCTAGATCAAAGATATAAAATCTAAATGTCACTAAATATATTTAATATAATTTAAGCCAATTTATTTCTAATTAAATTTAAACATTGTGATGAATCAAATCTTTTTACTTCACTCGTACAAAGGCAAATAATGTAGTTTAATACTAACAGCTCAAAACAAAGAATACAGTTTTGACGTAAGTGCGCAAGACTGCCGCTTATACGGGATTGGCATTCGATATCGTATCCCTTAAAGTAAGCAGCATTTTAATTTTTATTGCTACTATTAGCGTACTTACCATTTAATCACGCAACTTGAAAGAGATCAGAACTAAATCAGACTTCTACTGGTAGAATGCTGCACTCAAAAAAGTCTCTTACAGTATTTTTGTCGTTTTGTCTTTTTTAAACTTTTCACCAACAAAACACTAAATTATCATCTGCCGCTGATCTGTTGCCATCAAATTTATAGGTAACCACAACATATCACTGCAACTTAATAAAAAGCCAGCCACATTTTACGTAACACTCCCGTGGGGAGTATTTTCCGGAACGAAGGTAAAATCAACCATTATATTTTATGAGCAAATGCACTCAGCGCTGCCGGAAAAGCGGGTTTTTTCACAATATTTTGTGTACAGTTATATGAAAATATCAAACTGGTTGGTTATATCTTGTGCGCAGATTGTATTAACACTGTCCAGGCCCCCTGATCACTTCTATTATGGTTTGATGGGCCATCTCCGTTTTGACACACTGTAGACTCACACAGTAATTGAGTTTATACTTTTATTATTTTTGAAGAAATATCAATCTATGATGACAAGTGTAGAGTTTAACAACATATTATTTCTTTAAAAGTGCTAAGATAAAACAAATAGAGTATTTTAAATTATTGAATATAGGAGCTTTTTTTTGTTTGGCAAGCTAGGCCCCAACCATGAGCTTGAGCTGCCGGTGCAAGAAAACGTCGTGAGGAAACCATAGCATGGTGGTAGGGTATTTGATGTTACTCAGCTGGCTAGCTACCACCTTCTAAAAATCTTCTAGTAGTAAATCTGCCGCCAAGCACCTAACGGTGGGTTTCAGCAGCCTCACTTGAGAGCCAGTTCCATTCCAGTCTAGGTGTGTTTACCATCTTCGACCACACCATCACTTAAGATCAGGTGAGCTGTAGTTAGCTGTAGCCTAATTCAATTTTAATTAATTGTTGCCATGCTACGTTGTTGGCCATTATCATATATAACTTGAGAGCAGAGACCCTGTCGATACAGTACAGCGCTTTGGGTCCCGATTTATTTGTGCGACCAGCCCCGTTCGGTGACATAGCTAGCAGGTCGTGGACTGTGCCTTGAACGTGAATATATGACACATAGTAAATAATACAATTTAATGTTTAAACTTCATGTTTAACGATGACAAATGAAACAATACTGAATGAGGTAAGAAACGAAGTAAGATGCCCGTAAATCTAAGTTTTGTTTCACGACTTTGTCAACTATTAAAAACTAAAAGATTATTAAATTAATAGTAGATAATTGTTATTTTTATATTAACATTTTATTATATTGATAATATGTATTTTTTACATTGACAAATTTTATAATGTCATTTTTTTATTGACATGAATTCAGTGTTTTGACATTTTAATAATGTATTTGATAAATGTGAAATGATATAATGGTATTTGACTTGAAACTGTGATGTTGTCAATATAATATTTGTATTTGTTTTTATGATTTTTCTGTCCATTTTTCTTATATAATTTCAATTACACGTATTACCTTACATTATGGGCAAACGTTAGGCAGCAATTATTTATTCCTGGTGTTCAATTAATTGACATAAAAATATTTTTCATATAAGATGCAATAACATTAAATTTAATACAAAATAAAAAATATACATCTATGAATATATGTCAAATGTCAAATATTTATGTCATGTCAATAAATGGGTGTATTATCTATTTCTATCAAGTATATTTGACACTATATTTAAAAGAAAGAGAAGAAAACACAATTTTACTTATTTTACTAAATCGTAGATTTTGTTAAATAAAAGAATACAATAAGTTCATCATTTTTTTAATTATGAAATAAGCTTGCTTTTAACCGCCTTTTCACCTAACTACAAAATCAAACATAGCTAACCACACTCCCGACTAATTTACCTATCAAACAAGAAAAAAACAAAATCAAAATCTGTTTATCCGTCCGGGAGATACAATGCCACAGACAAACACAGACACAGACACGTCAAACTTACACACCGTGGTAATTGCGTCGGAGGTTAGAAAAAAAAACAAATGCAGAATTTAATAAAAAAACAGAACGAACCATTATAACATTTTCTTTCTTTTATAGGACTTCCGTAACATGTGACAAAAAGAAATAAACGATGGGGGGAAAGGCACTTCTATTATTATCCTACTTCTTTAGATTACACCATGTAACATAACCTAAATTGTCATCAGAACGACCTACTCCGTCCATTACACTTCGCACACATATTACACTCGGTCCACACGTGAACCCAACATTTCGAGCGTGCAACGTCACACGGTAGATAAAAATAACCCGGAGGGAATACGAATGAATCGATGTCACATGCAAAACTCGAATTTACTGGTTTCTAACCTTGTCAAGAATGTACCTGTGAAGAGTTTCATTTCGAAAGTGGAACGTAATATATTCGTAAGTATGTTATTAACGTACCAACAAGTCTACACTAATAGATATGCTAACAAAGTTATCGCTTGAGGAAATTAAAAAAAAAACATGTTTGTGAATCACATCATCAGCTATAGGACGTCCACTACAGGACATAGGCCTCCTCCTGAGAGGGTTTTGCTAATACTCGCCACGCTTGGCAGGCGGGTTGGCGAGCGCAGTTAGGTGTAATTGTTCAAGGAAGACGCTGCTGCCCATCTTCCGGATTACATCTCTTAGCAGACTCTTACGGCAACCACGGGTAGAGAGGGTGGGGTACTATTCTTACGCCGGCACCACTACGGCAAGTTTGTGAATATCGACAGGATAAAGTAAAGACTAAATACATTTTAGCAACACAGAAGGACTAGCATAGAAATTTGCGATAAATACCTTACAAAAATTGTAGTACGAAAACGATAATAAAATTATGGAAACGGCGACAGCAGCGCTTTTTTTTTCTAACAACGTTCAACGCGGTATATTTTGTTTAGTACATTTTGTGGTTAGCGAGGTCGGATCAAATGCCAAAGGAAGTTGGTTCAGACGATCAAAGGTACCTAGATACCATTCCGTTTTTTATTAATATATAGTGTTACATTATTTTTAAAGTGACAGGTATTGTCTACATGTTTGCACTTTTCTATTTCAACAGTCGGTTATATGTGCCTATCATAAATATAAATCAATGGCCGCATGTATATGGAACATCGATTTAAAACGGCTCCACCAGTTTGGATAATTAAATTATTCGATATGTTTGTAATTGTTAGTACAAGGTTCGTACAAAAGAAAATTTATGGAAACATGTCGGAAATTTGAACTTTTTTCAAGGGATTTTTTTTTAGCCACATTTGGCGATTTTTACAAGGCAAAAATTTGATTTAATTTTTGTAGAGGCAAAACTTATGGGTCACCGACTGCCTATTTTTTAATTTTAAGAGACTAGCTAGTAACATTGTAGTCGAAAATGGTAAACACACCTAGCGTGGAATGGAAATGGCTCTCAAATGAGGCTGCAGGAATATACTGTTAGGTAGCGGTAGATTTTTAACGTGAGGTGGTAGCTAGCCAGCCGAATACTAGCAAGTACCGTACCACTAACTATGCTATGGTTTCTCCACGATGTTTTACTTCATTGGCAGCTCAAGCTCATTGTTGTTTGAATCCATGCCCTTGCTTGCAAACCAACTGTGCCAACCACTGAGGTACCATCGATTCAAATGGTCCATACCATTTGTAAGTTTTGGACAATAATGGACGGTATTAAGTTGCCAAAATAAAGTATACTCGTGAGAAATCAGGGCGGATCGCTAGTAAAAAAAAAAAAAAAACAGTATTGTTTTTATCAAACAAAATAAAAGCCCAATTTCCTTTTCGAATTCTGAGAAGTCAACGACGCGGTATATTATTTATGACATAATCAACTTTTCCTTATTTTCCTGTGAAAAGTTTTGTACTCGCTAAAGTCAGTAATCGGTACAAGTTCGGAACTGGTAAAGCTATTACGAGTTACGCAAATTCACATCATAATGCTTGTGGAACGCTCTGACTCTTCATTCATCAGATTAAGATAAAAACTTGTTCAGAAAGGTTGACTTGGACTAGAAAATAAAATAAGTTCACATAAGTTGATCTGGTCTGTCTTCGGATGGGTGTGCGTTTATTTTTGTAGTCCGGATCGCCCGGTGCCGTACACAGGTGATCGTTTGAAAAGACCTAGTTATACTAAGTTACGAGCGCCTTCATGAAAATTAATTACAGTGCCACCAACTTAGCTGTTCAGGTGGCCAAAATTGAAACTACAGCCGCGTCAGACGCCATTTTGAAAACGTCATTCCGCTGTCACTTTCTGTTTAGTGCCTCGTGTAATAATAATAATCGCAATACTGTAAATAGTAATAATCGATTATGAACTTTAGTAAGATATACCATAATGTATATTTTTGATTAATTAAGTTTTAAAGAAACCGAAACGATCGAAAAACGAAACGCCGATTTCCAGCGCTGCTCAGAAATCGGAGGAAACCTTTTTTGTCGCACTAAACACTGCAGCGAAAACTTTTTACTAAATTCATGCCTAATTAATTTATTATGTATATCATAGTGTATAGTTGTTGTATGTGATAAAATAAATATTTTCTTTCTTGAAACGCGTTTTATAAGTTTCCTTAAACTCTAAAAATGTTTTTTATGAAGAATATGTGATGGTACCTACAGAGTAAGTAAGTAATTAAGTAAGTAAGTAAGTAAGTAAGTATTTAGAAAGTAAGTAAGTCATTTTCGTAGAAATTGGCCGGTGCCGTTTTGAATGTGTGCGTGGGTACCGGGCGCCGTGTACGTACACAATGCCACGCACACATTAGCATAATCTCGGGGAGACTCGGGTACCGGTAGTTCGGGCCTTGCCGTGAGGTTGGTCGCGCGCGTTCCAGTACGCTGCACGCTCGATCGCATTCGCCTGCTCTCACTGGCCACTTTATTATTTACACTGTACCGGTCATTTTATTTAGAGCAGTTTTGCTATAATACGCAAATAATATTTAACTAAAAATAAAAGCGGCAACCCTAAGCGTCAACGCAAGAGTAGGCTATTAACTCGCCGACTGGCCTAAAATGAACTAGTTTTCTCAGTGTAATTTGTAACCTAAACGACCCCTGGCTGGGGACATCTACCACTAAGTAACATATTTAAATAATAAGATAATAAGGTATTTTTTTGTTGCTTACCTTCTAATTCATTTATACGGGTCATTACTAAGTATTGACTTTTACACGAGATTGGCAATTGATTTTATAAATGAGTAACATAATCGTACCAGATTTCATTGGTTTTTTTTTTTTTTTAAATTAAATCGGTTTAAAATACTTCTCCAATGTTATGAAAACAAATGTGTTTATTCACGACCTAAAGCGTAATGCTCTAAAGAGTTATGACAGCTAAACAACAGTTGTTTCATGTTTAATTCAATACTGTGGCTATTCTCTCGATGATAACTGAGAACGTTACAACGAATACATAATGTAACAGAATAAAACTTTAGTAGTCGTTGTTACCGTTGATTAACCGTCTTCCAAAAAGGAGGAAGGTTCTCTACTCGATCGGTAATTTTATTTAACTTTCGTTATATTCACAGAACATTAAAATTTTATTTAAATGTTTTTTTTTTTTATTATTGTTATTGCCGCTCCTCAGACACGGGGTTCCGTGACCTTTGTCAACTTACCACACTTGTTTTATCTGTAACATATATAACTTTAACTAAACAAAATACAAGGAGAGGTAAGTTAATTTGATCTTTGTCTAAAGTAAGTAAATTGTTGCTCAAAATAATGGCTTTATCCGCAGTGACACAACATTGCAAAAACCAAATTACGGTCATAACACTGTCGTTCACAAAGCATTTTTATGGACGAATTAAGGAACGACGACATTGATTTCTATTCTACAGTAACACTTGTAAAATAAACAAAAAATATAATATTTTACATGCCTAGAGACCACTATACAATAGACAAGCTTCAATATTTGTTTTTATGTGCAAAAAAAACATTAGTTTGTTTTCTCATATCACACTTTCATTCGGAGCTCAACTCAAATGTAAATGGGTTTACCATGTCACAGGGACAATCACAAACATTTTTTGTGATTTTTACTTGCTTTTCAAATAACAAGGGCATTTTTTGTATTTTTTAAATAATGATGTTTTGAAGAGAATAAGTACCTACCTACTAATGCTGGATAGCACTACGCAGTGAACTGATAGGTTTCCGTAAACTTTATTAGACTTACCTGCTATTTTATTTCTTGCGAATTTAAAAAGCCATTTGTTTGCTGTGCTTTGGTTGTCAAGTTGATCTTTAAAGGTTAGCTTCAGTTATAATTTTTTAAACTTTCGCAAATAGAACACATAATAAGCATATAATGATGACCACCGGGACTTAATCGCACACAAAATACAACCTTACGTTTCAGAGTTTTGGTGGGAACGCGGGAAGAGTCGTGTCCGCCCATTGTATTTTTTTTCAAATCCAATGTTTTTTCGAGTGTTTATGTATAAATGTAGTGGTGTTTTATTCATAAAGTGCCGAATTACAAGCGCGAGTGTGGGAAAGTGATATAATGTGGTAAAACATGACTTTTCGTGTTACTTCCAAAACTCCATCGAAGCTTATAGTAAAGTCGCCACTACTTTACTAAAGCATGTATGGATTTAACTGGCATGGACAGGGCTTCGCCAAGACTGGACTCACTATAAAGATAAAGAAGCTAAAAATGAAGACTAAACACAAAATACAGAAACATTGAAACTAGCAGAATGCGATGAGTGCGATGCCAAGAAGAAAGAAAAAAAAACCTTAAGTTTATAAATGATAGTCAAATGTTTGAAAATTTACTAGCAGTTTCCATTTACCACCAGAGGAACCCACTTTCCATACATTTTTCTAACGTATTTCGCATAGAATACACACTACCATCTGTCAAGTATAATTTTTTTTTTTCGTTCTTGGCATCACACCTTGAGCATTTTACCAGTGTCAAATATTTTGCTATTTTCAACTATTTGATGATCGATTCGAAAACAAATCGTTGAAAAATATTTTATTCGACTTTTTCTTGAGACACTTGAAATATAAACTACTCGACACTGCTAGAATACGCAAAATGTGATGACAAAAGTATATTTATAAAGATAGAAATAGTTATCGCGACAAGTCTATTTAAAAGTCTCCAAACTCTGTCACCTAAATTACAAGGATATTTATGCAAAACTATTCATAATGGCAACGTAATTAGCCTCACTTTCCGGCTGCTTGCATCTGAACTAATGGAATCGTAGCGCGGAAGCTCGGTTCAGCCGCTCGAAACAACCTCCAACTGGACTTTAAACTGGAATTAACTCGCAAAATTAACTCTCCACTGACTCGGGATTAGCTTTCCTGTGTTTAAACAATGTGGGAAACTATGTGTGATTCTAAAGTGCTCTTTAAATATCTTGCCTTTTTTAGGTAATGTTTGTAGCATTTCTTCTTTGTTATTGGCATCAAACTATGTGAATTTGCTAGTGTCAAATTTTTCGATATGTTTAGTACGATAAATGCACTAACTGCTACGCCAAAAACAATTATGAAGAAGAAAAACAAAAACGTGCCAAAACCTTGCCGGTTTCCAAAGTCTATGTACATAATAATAATGGGTTGAGGGTTTTTGGAATGCAGAAAGAGTCGTGTGGCCCCATTGTAATTTTTTTCAAAACTAGTGTTTTTTGAGTGTTTATGTACAAAAATAGTGGTGTTTTATTCATAAAGTACCAAATTAAAAACACGAGTGTGGGAAAGTGATATAATGTGCTGAAACATGACTTTTCGTGTTGCTTCCAAAACTCCATCGAAGTTTATAGTAAAACCGCTACTACTTTACTAAAGCATAACTAGATTTGACTGGCACGGACTGGACTTTACCAAGACTGGTCTTTGACTATAAAGATAAAGAAGCTGAAAACTGAAGACTGCACACAAAGTACAGAAACATTGAAGCTGGCAAAATGCACAGAGTGCGATGCCAAGAAGAAAGAGAAAAACATTTATAATAATTAAAGTTTTAGCGGGAATTATATTATTCCTAATATTCTGAATTACAAGTGCGAATATGAGAAATTGATATAATGGGGTGAAGCATGACTACGTCTTGCTTTCAAAACTCCATCAAAGCTTGCAGTAAAGTCGCGACTTCTTTACTAAGGCATGACTGGACTCGTCCATAACTTACTTTCATTGTGCCTTAGACTAATTTAACCTAATTTTTCATGATATTCGTGAAAATTTCTAAATACCTGACACTAGCAAATCCACAAAGTGCAACGCTAAAAAGAAGAAAGAAGATGGTAATAGTAAGTAGTTTCAGTGGAAACGCAGTAAGGACTTGTCACCTCATTTAACAATATTCGAAAACTTGTTTTTTTTTTAAAGTATTAATGTGTAAATTGTGGTTTTTATTTATAAAGTGTGCATTTATGAAAAAAAAAACTAACAACAAAGAAGAAGAAATAACAATAAGGTCGTTTGTTCTCACGTCTAGAAACAAATTCGTATTTTGACAAATGAGGTCTTCGTTTACCCATTTTATCCCTTCGCGTGTTAGATGATATACGATGTCACAGGAAATCTAATGTTTTTCCAGCAATTTAGGACTTGACAACCTAAATTTTGCACTGCAAAACATTTCTTCTAACAATCGGTACTATACCGTCTAGTGAGATAGTCAGCGCAAGTAATTTGGGTTATTCTAACTAATTTAACGAAATACCTACCAACTAAGGAGTCATGTAGAGTTTCATTTGAAGTCCAGATTCAGTCAGATATGGAGGATAGTTTAACAAGACTTAGAGTTAATTAGTTCTATATTAGAGGTGTACAAGTAATATGTATAAAGACGGCCGTATGCGAAACTGTAATCTAAAGTTCCTCTATGTACGCGGGCTCCATCTTGTCGCCAGTCAAGGTCGCCAGTTGCTCCACCAGTTAAGTAAGTTTATTTCTTCTGTATTGTATTTTTTTTTGTGTTTTTATTAAAGAGTTATCAATCAATCAATCTTTTTACCCGACTGCCAAGGAAGGGTTATGTTTTTTCACAAAATATTCAGTTTCATTTTATTTTCAAACTGATGTGATAAAAGAGTAGATAGAGTAGTAGAGTAATAGACAACAGCATAATTATTTTAGTTTAGATATATTATAAAACAAAGTCGTCCGACGCGTCTGTCTGTCTGCCTGTCTCTCTGTCTGTCTGTATGTCTGTTCGCGATAAACTTAACGAATTATCATGCTAGTTTCACCAAGAGATAGTTTATGTATATAATTTTTCAAGGTTTTAAGTTGATTGAAATAATATGTTGATAATTGTTGGAAGTGTCAGAAAAAGTCAAGTCACCTGGGAGCTTTCATCGAAAACGCTACCTAATGCGATATAACTAAACAATGCATAGTGGGATATTCCTCTTTTTTAGATCTACAATGAAGTCCACGGTGGCATACACCTTTTAAGGATAGCTTACTATACCCATTCTTACTACCCGTGAGAAGCCGGGGCGGGTCGGTAGTTTTAAAAATAGTAGCTAGACAGTTACATACAAATTAATCGAGGATTGGTAACTTCATAATATTAGATCGGAGATCATGTTGGTTAAAATATACGCAACTGCAAATAAGACTTTATCTTTTCCATTTACTATATCTTATAGGCTTTCCGTGTATGGTAGACACTCCAAGGTTGTGTTCCAATTTGGAGGGTTTTACAGCTAGCGAAATTACGAGGCTAACCATATAACGTCTCAAAGTAACAAAAGAACAGAACTTTAGAGGCATAATATTTCCGTGAACAAAAAAAAACAAAAGCAAAAGGTTCTGATAAAACAAGTTACGACAGCGTGATGTCTTATTTTGCGGTCGAGGCAGCTTGGCAGGCAAAAGTTATAACTTGTTTCTTCTTTCTATTCAATCCCACTCCAGCGTAGGTAAAAATAAAATCGCAAATTGAAGTTGTTTGTCAGCTGATTCTATATTAAAATGGATTCTTTCACATTGTACAACAATATAATATGAATATTATACATATATATATTGTATAGGTCTCTTGACAGTTAATAACTAGATTTATAAAGTTAACAAATTAATATTCTGTTAAGTTAAATTGCTATTGACCTAAATTTTATCTTATTCAACAACAACAACAACAATATGGATGTTAATGTTGTGTTGTGTTTGTGTATATACCTATATGTGTTGTGTTAATATGTATATGTATTTTATGTATATCCAACATACATACATAACCTACCCAAATAGTACAATTCAATATACCTATACAGTCTATAGATATATGTATTAGAAAATTTAATAGCGTAATTGCAGTGAATCCGCTAATCCATACTAGGTCTGCATGGTATATTACATTAATTTATCTATTTTATTAAAGTATTGGGATGTATGTCTATTGTATATTTATGTAGTTAACCTGATCTTAATATCCTTGACTTATTTTTCATCCTTATTCTTGACATACCCCGTTTTCTACTTGTTTATGAATCTAGTCCATCTTAAAGTTATTTCCAAGAGATTGCTTTTAATAATAAGGCCGCCAATTGTTACACTAGATGTTTTCCCATTTGTATTTTGATAAACTTTGATGTAAACGATAAAGACTTTATCTATTTATCAATTTGGTCCAATCACCAGTATGGGTGTTATTTTTCGACTTAAATCAATTTTATCTACTGAAACATATTTTTTTTAATTATTTACAAATTTTATGTTGTATTTGAGGGTTTTATAAAATTAAATCAAAGGTCATGCTTTATTTATTGTAAAAACATGTGAATGATTTAGCGATAGATGAGTCTACTTCTTGTTTTGTTACGGTGCAGTAAGTTTTTTTTTAGTTAGTGATACAATTTTTGATTATTTTTTGTAGCGATGATAGCTCAGTGGTTAGCGCGGTCGGTTCGCATGCCAAAGGGCGTGGGTTTAAACCCCAACAATGAGCTTGAGCTGCCGGTGAAGGAAAACATCGTGAGGAAACCATAGCGTGGTGGAAGGGTACTTTCTAATACTTGGCTGACTAGCCTCAAGATGAAAATCTACCGCCAAGTACATAACGATGTGTTCCGACAGCTTAACTTGAGAGCCAGTTCTATTCCAGACTAAGTATACTTTACCATCTTCAACCAAACCGTCACTTAAAATCAGATTAAATGTGGTAAAACAATTAGCCTGTCATCCAATAAAAAAAAAATGCAAACTGAACAAACTTTTTATTAAATTCTACGCAGACGAAGTCGCAGGTAACAGCTAGTATAACTATAAAACAAAGCCGCTCTCCACTGTTTCCACTATCATTTAGAGAATTCCTTTCAAAAGGCTTTTAATATCTGTCCGAAACCACGGCATTACACAAAACTCCAATTGTTAACAGATTCCAATTCAAGCGCTAACAAGCTTCATAAAACGATGAACATGAACAACCTGGTAATTTACTAGGGCATGACACAAATACCTAGAATTACTTTGTATGACTTTGACTGTGATTCTTTCAGACTTAGGTCATTACTTAGTTCAACTATGGTTAGGTTAATCAGCTAAGTACCTAATTAGAAATGTATGTATGTATAAAAAGTATATTCTGTCAGATATCTCGTTCCCATAGTACATGCTGTGCATAGTTTGGGGCTAGATAGCGCTGTGTAAAAATGTCTTACGATTTTTGATTATTTATTTTTATTATAGGTACATACAAGCACCACAGAATAAATAATAGTACTTGGAGTAGCACCTATGAGTGGTTGCTGAGTGACGTCATAACTTTGCTCTACGCCTCGTCCATCCGCGCCCTACGACCCCGTAGGGCGGCGTATATGACACTCATAAAAACTTCCAACGCCTTTCACACATTAATTTTTGAGAGACTACCTTGTTATGAGAGTAATAAACGGGAATATGATGAAAATTTGACGTTTTTATCCCAATTTAGCTGACAATGCATATTATGGGAACGGTGTTTGTTACCCTTCGAAGAGCAATTTTTTTTTTTTTTTATTTGGTGCCTTTGTTAGTGTATATGTTACGGTGAGGGTAATTAATTGAAAAGTATTAATAATTCTCGGAGATTATTAATACATACCAGCTCAAATGGTGAAAGTAATAAATTTATCACTTTCATCGGTGGTTATTAATAATTTTTACGTGCCTGTGGTAAAAGTAATGAATTTTAAAAAAGGAGAGCCTGTACAAACTTGGAACAAGAAATGGAATTTTAAACCAATTGTATACAAGGAATGATTTTACCATCTGTAAGGAAACATTTATTTCAATTCATGAAGTTCCAGAAACTGAAATAAGTCTGAGAGAATGTGCTCGTAAGGACTCAAATTTGGGTGGCCAGGGATTTAGACACTGCAACTGCACGGGGGAATGCGGTTCAAATCGTTGCAATTGCAAAAAAACACAGATTCTTTGCAATTCAAAGTGCCACAAAAGCCGATCATGCAAAAATAAATAATAATTAAAGGGTACCAACCGTGCGCTGATATTAATTTTATTTAGAAGTTATTCTTTTGTTTCTTTTATTTGGTCGATTTTATTAAAAATTTTGTTGATTTTGCGTGATTTATTACTTTCCCCAAACTCGTAATAGAATTATTAATAATCGCCGGTGAAAGTGATTAATTTACCCGAATTTATCACATTCTCCAAATGATTTGGTAATTATTAATACTCACCGATAATTATTAATAATTACCCTATTTATCACTCTCACCGTAACATATATACGGTTATTACGTATTTTTTTTTTTTTTAAGTATTTTTACAATAATTTAATAATTTAATAATTTACGTATTTTATACATACGTTTTTTATATTGACAATATTTTTTTGTATTGACATGTATGCATAATCAAAAATCAAAATCAAAAGTCATTTATTCAGTTTAGGCCCTGGTAAGGCACTTATGAACGTTAAGTTACATGTTTGAATCTACCACCGGCTCGTAATTACACTTCAACTGAGAAGACTCCGGCAAGAAACTCAGCAAGGCATTTTTTTTGTGGATCTTTCTTTTCATATTAGGTTACAATTTACAGTAATAAATATTAATACATACATTATGCTTACTACAATTGTCACTTAGCCAGGGGGATGCAAGTGCAGAGAGAAGCTACAACAACCATATATTCCTGTCTTCCACGTAATGAGCCACCTTATAGTAGGCTTTGTCAATTAACCTCTGCTTTATAAAATCTTTGAATTTATTATAGGACATTTTAGTTACCTCAAGTGGGATTTTATTATAGAATCTAACGCAATTCCCGAGAAAAGACTTATTAGCTTTAGATAACCTGAATCTAGGTGTCACAATTTTATCTTTATTTCTTGTATTTAAGTTATGGCGACTACTATTAATTTCAAATGAATTTAAATTTTTCCGGACAAACATAATGTTTTCATAAATGTACTGTGACGGTAACGTTAATATCTTAAAATCTTTAAATCGATTTCGTAGTGATTCGCGAGGACCCAAACAATAGATTGCGCGAATTGCACTTTTTTGCAGAATAAAAATAGTTTCAAAGTCTGCAGCTGAGCCCCACAGCAGTAGACTGTAGGACATTAAACTATGGAAATAAGCAAAGTAAACCAATCTGGCTGTAGCCACATCTGTTATTTGTCTAATTTTTCTAATCGCGAAGGCAGCGGAACTCAATTTACTAGCTAACTTTTCTATATGAGGACCCCATTGTATTTTACTATCTAATGTTACGCCGAGAAAGACTGTTTTATCCACTAGATCAAGTCTTTTACCATCGACTAA
Organism: Biston stratarius; assembly: GCA_950106695.1. Lineage (NCBI taxonomy): Eukaryota > Metazoa > Arthropoda > Insecta > Lepidoptera > Geometridae > Biston > Biston stratarius. The sequence goes on from OX467112.1 coordinate 26,510,804, forward strand.
GATATGAGTGTCCCTCTTAGCAACATTGGGGAGAGAAAACCTTATACATTTTGTTTTACATGAATTAAGCATAAGATTATTGGCGGCAAACCATTTTGATACAGCTGATAAGGTGTTATTGAGCTGTGTAAGGTCTGTATCTTTTCTATTGACTTTAAAAATTAACGAGGTGTCATCAGCAAATAAAACTATATCGGACAATTCATTTACCATATAGGGCAAATCATTAATATATGCCAAGTTTATATGTAAGCATATTGAAAGTATGTCAATATTTTGACATTTTGATTTTTGAATCATTGTCATGTAATGTTTTAATGATATATTTGAAATGATATTACGGAATTGACTTGTAACATTAGTGTTATTAAGAAAATATTTGTATTTGTGTTTGGTTAGTGCTATTGGTTTACTCCTTCCTTTACCGAATGTCGATTTCTTATCAGTTATGTGTCGTTGAATTGCTTCAGATTTTGAATGAAGTGCTTAGGTCTAACCAGTAATATAAGTATGCATGTACTAGGTACATAACTACATACTAAATGACATGTTCCAAACACTCGCTTCGTGCAGCTCAGAGTGCAGTAGAGCAATGCTTGTATATATACACTTTGTACATAAAAATTTGTGAATAAAAAATTATCCATAAAATTAATAAAATAAAAAATAATGGTAGTATGATACAATATTAACTTGATTTAGTGCAAAGGTTTTTTTCTGGAATACGAAGTCATCTACGACGGAGTTACCGTGAGCGCTTATTGACATTCAAGTTGCCGTTATCGGTGATACTAACATAATAAGGTTCACAATCGCTTTACTCGCATGACAAAAAAAATTTTTTGGTTGACATTCTAATTGTTTGAACACAACTAATGTTAATAACACCATATAATGTTAAGTGATGATGTGGTCGAAGATGGTTGAGTATCCGATGGATGGTCGGAGTATCCGATATAATTAAACGTGAGTAGTCCCACATAATTAAACCAAAAATGGTTAGCACACCTAGCCTAGAATGGAATTAGCTCTCAAGTAAGACTTCGAGAGCACACCACTAGGTGCTTGGCGGCAGATTTTCAACTTGAAAGTGGTAGCTAGCCAGTTGAATATAATAAAGAACCCTACCACTATGATATGGTTGCCTCACGATGTTTTGCTCCACCGGCAGCTCAATTCATGGTACCCATGCTAAACAACCACTTATTATGGTGGTAGACTGTTCTGCACAACGTTTTTGTTTTTGTTTTGACATTCAGTTTTGCGTACATTGAACTCGTTGGATCTAACTCTTTTTCATCGAGCATTACTCTGGCATACAAAATATGCATCAAATCCCTTTTTAAAAATAGAACCATGTAAAAAAAACTCTTGTTGAAACATTTTGCTAATCTCCAACTCTATTCATGAAAACAAACCGCAGCACCACAAAAGGGTTAAAACGAACATTTTGACTGATATCGCTTAATATTTAAAATACACAACTCCCGTTCGTCAATTATTTCCGACATGAGGTTTAACTTTATTTTACTATACTTCAGATATGGCAGGGAAGCGGCAGGGTTATTTAATGTCATAATAAAATTCAACTTTTAATTGGAGATTCATTACGGTCTGCAAAACTTCGGCGACGCGTTAATGTTTTAAATATTCAGTTAGCGTTCTAGATACTAGTTTCCTATCAAAATATTTAGGAAGAGTAAAGTAGAAATAGAGTACAGGAAACAAAATAATCTTATGAGCTAGTGCCACAAGTGGCGGCCTTATCGCTAAGAGCGATCTCTTCCAGGCAACTAAGAATGGAAAACACGATACGAATTAAGAACAGACGGGAGATGAAGTAATATTAAAAAGTAAAAAAATACAAAAAAAAAATAGGGTAAAAAATTATATATGGTAAGTCAATATATATAATAATAATGATGTATTTTATAATACCTTTAAACGAGCAATTCTTGTATATATGTATATATAGAATCTCGGAAACGGCTCCAACGATTTTCATGAAATTTAGTATGCAGGGGGTTTCGGGGGCGACAGCTCGATCTAGCTAGGTTTAATTTTTATAAAACGTCGTTTTATCCGTTTTTTCAACCGAGCAAAACTTGGTCATCCAGGTACTTTAAATAAAACGAAATACATAGAAATAAGAAATTGTTGTTACATAAAAATGCTCTAATTTTTAACAATCGACTCTTTGGAAACTTTGAATATTTGTAAGGGACAAAAGCAAAAAGTAAATTTAATCCTAAAAGCACTCGATAGAAGCGCGGCTAGTTTTTTATGCACGATTCGAACCACCTCGTGACCTTTTTCCTACCTGAGCATCCATGCAACAAATATAAACTTCGTAACGAAGGTCGATCGCGATGTCCGCCCTTGAAATACATAAACGAAACAAAACTTATGTAGCATAGCCCGTCCCAGACAGAAACGGCCTGTGGTAGCGACTAAAAACAAGACAAGCTAAAAAACTTCCCGTGACTTTTTCTTTGGCATCTAATTTGCAACGCAATAAAAGATCACGGTACGGCCCTTGATAATATTTTGGTCGCGTTTGTCTATCTAGTTGCACAAAAAAGGAAGTACGCGCAAATTTAGTTTTCAATCTTAGTTTCCAATAAAAATGTGCACGTTCGATACCCAAATAAAAATATTTACACACTTTAGCGTTCAACAAAGCTTTTTTAACAACATCGAAACTCGTACGAAATTGCAGCTCGTCGATGCCTCACTAAAACAACACATACAAAATAGCGACGTAAAAAACAACGACCTAAAACATGTATCAAACGTAAATTGGATTTTTGCTATCTGATGTCCAAAAGGCAAAATGTGTGATATCAGTCACATTGCATACTTGTATTGGCTGCAGATAAATGCCTGTTTCTATAAAAGTTTTAATTATATATATATATATGTAAATTAAAAAATTGCCGTGGTGGTGCCGGCGTAAGAATAGCACCCCACCCTCTCTACCCGTGGTTGCCGTAAGAGTCGGCTAAGGGATGTAGTCCGGAAGATGGGCAGCAGCGTCTTCCTTGAACAATCACACCTAACTGCGCTCGCTAACCCGCCTGCCAAGCGTGGCGAGTATTGGCAGAACCCCCCAGGAGGAGGCGTATGTCCAGCAGTGGACGTCCTATGGCTGATGATAATGAAATTAAAAAAAACAATTGCCACATGTACGATGGAGTATCACTTTTCGTTGTGTTCGTAATTGCTAGGAAAAAGTTTGAATAAAGAAAGCTTTTGAAAAATTCACGTGAAATAACGAACATTTGGATGCTATCAACTCGCCGATGTAAAGTGCACCCGAAACCTGGGGGGTCGCTAGTTATTTATAACAAATAAATAATACTAAATAGTAGTAGGTACTGAGTAGAAAAACTAATAAATATTACGTAAGCTAAAGATACTAGTACTCGTATGAAAAAAGCAATTTCAATCGACTCACGCCAGTGCCGCTGACCAGACACCCAACCACAGAACACACATTTTTGATTGTACCACAAAATGTTTGTTTTGAGTGGGAATCGAACTCACACCCCACGGCTCTTGAAGCAGACATACTACCTATGAATCAACAGGACTGTCAATAAATTATTTATGACAGAAAAATAAAATTCATAAGTTTTATTTTGTGCCGTAAATTAGATGAAGTTAGAAGTAGATTAGACGGTAGGTTAGTATGTTCATTTTTAACTTTTTCTTTTCTTAATTCTATCCTACTAATAATATAAATGTGAAAGTTTGTGAGGATGGATGTTTCTTACTCTTTCACGTAAAAAGTACTGAACGGATTTGAATGAAATTTGGCACACGTATAGTTTATGGCTTGGACTAACATATATGATACTTTATACTGCAAACTGAACAAACTTTTTATTAAATTCTACGCCGACGTAGTGCCGCCCCTAGGACGCTGCCGCCCCTAGACCGCGGCCTATATGGCCTATTGACAAATCCAGGACTGCGCCGACGAAGTTGCGGGTGACCGCTATTATGCTGGTAAACCTATAAAACAAAGTCTCTGTCCGCGTCTACTTCTTTTAAACTACGCAATAAAAAGGTTTGTATAATATATACAATACGTCCTATTTAATTTATATTAGTAGATAAATTTAATGTTATGTAATCAAGTCGCTAAAATAAATTGCATGGGAAGCCGTGTCAGTGTTTGTCCGGTATCATGTGTTACTAACTAAATTATCAATGTAGCGTAAAATACTTTGTGAGAAAATAAAAGCAGGCACAAGATGGCAAAAGATGTGATAAAAGGTTCTATTCTCTTAAACTTATGTTGAATGTGTCTCACTCAATATTTATTAGGAGAAATGTCGACTAGGACTGATAAATAAAACGTAAATTGAGAATAATGTCGATCGTGCCCTCTGTTCTTGTTCAAATATACCTAAATAGTAAATATCCGAACTTGCGTGTGACCCAAATTTATCTGAATTAGTTTCAACGTGATACCTACAGCTACACGTCTTTGAAAATCTGTAATTCCATTTAATTAGGGTTTTGTTCTTTTGAACAAGGGTTTAGATATCCTAGATTTTTTAACTAGATACATAAATACTCAACATCTTTATATGATAATTATTTTTACTACCTAAAAATATTTTTAATTATGTGAAACTAGCAACCCGCCCCGGCTTCGCACGGGTGCAATGTAGATACTAATGTGGTGTATATGCAGATATTATACATATAAACCTTCCTCTTGAATAACTCTGTCTATTGATTGAAACCGAATTAAAATCTGTTGCGTAGTTTAAAAGATCTAAGCGTACATACGGCGGGAAGCGACTTTGTTTTATACTATGTAGAGATGATTACTGACAAAAAATATATCTACAGAGTCAATATATTGTTGACATAAATGTTTGTTCTGTATCTGGGCATTCTATATGCATTATAAGTAATTAGTACCTGGATGACCGAGCTTTGCTCGGCTGTAAACACGGATAAAATGACGTTTTCTAAAAATGAAACCTAGCTGGATTGATTTATAGCCCCCTTAACTCCCTGCATACTAATAAATTTCATGAAAATTGTTGGAACAGTTTCCGAGATTCGCAGACTATATATATACAAGAATTGCTCGTTTAAAGGTATTAAATTTACAAAAAAATAAGCATATAAGAGATCTGATCTAATAATTATCTGGTTCCCATAGTACACAAGCTTTACTTAGTTTGGGGCCAGATGATAATGTGTAAAATGTCATATATAGGATATTTATTGGAGCAAAAGAGGGAATTATACTTATACTAAAAATATATATAAATAAATACAATACATAATGAAATATCATCTTAACTTTTACTCTCCTACGTACGAAACAACGCAAGTTACTAAACACGGTATATATTATTCAAAATGGTTATACCAGCACTTAGCTAACTCAAAATATTATATCAGTAAGAGTACTTTACTCGAAGCTGTAACTCAACGTTGACTTTCATACTTTTGCTTCATTCTGTTTGGTACACACAAATCAGAAAAAAGTATTACAGATATTATGTTGTGTAGATAATGAGTAAAGACTCATTTCTCCTAAAATGTTCTATCGTTATGATCTAACTATACACACATGAATAAGACAAAGTTAATCTGTGGTTTCCATTATTCAAAGATACGCGGGTAATAAACTATGTATATCTAATTGGTAAATTACCATAACAACTGATGAATAACGTTAATTTCACCTAAGAAGCAGTTCCTATTTCCAACTAGTCGTGATTATTACTACAACTTTACTGTTGCGTAACATCAGATGAACTATGAAAACAAGAAAGAAAGAGATAGATAGAGAGAGAGAGCAAATAAGAAAACATATATTCAACGCAATACAAAGAATCAATTAAAAAAAAATACAAAACATATCTATTGTATTAGTATTGTACATCTAGCTTGTCAAGCACAAAAAATAGTCACATCCATTTCCTACTTGTTTATCTGTACAATTAAAAAACAAATGATTTTCGTCGGTAAGCGTAACCGTAACCAATTTAACTAATTCGTTTTTAATTGTACCAACATTATTTTTACTTATGCAGGATTAATCACGCGAAGCAAGCTCGACGAGGCTGCGCGCGCTTTGTACTCAGCTTTCTCTCCATGAAGAAGGCCACCGGGTAAGGCCGAAACTATAGTCGGAGTATCCGATATAATTAAACGCGATTAATCCTGTAAAATTAAAATGAGTCAGAACTAAGTCAGTTTCCATATGCTCATACTGCTTACACCTTCCAGCGATGGTATCTATTACCACAACCGCACAACTCATTTCGCGAAGTACAGTGGGAAACTACTTCGAAACCTTCCCGGTTCATTTAGAAGTTTCACTTGTAGGATTACCTACTCAGTCTACAGGCACCTACTCTAGGCCACGACAAAACTTATAAGGGCTAGGATTTTATTGTCACTTTACAAGAACCCTTTCTGTGAAACACTTTGTCTTTGAATGACAACAAAGGCCCAAGTTTCAAATAGGAGACAGCAAAATCGTGGTTGTGAATGAATTAGATCCGAGCCTGTGTTTAAGGTGGTTTTAAACGGGTTTCTGAAAGAAGATGTTTCATCAAGTGATTTTTTGGGATCTGTGTTAAACCGTGTGTAAAAGCGGAAACTATAAGAAACAAATTTATATAACAGAAAATAAATGGCCTATTTTATATGATCGATTTATCATTGGTTTAAATAAACGATCAGAAAATAAATAAGAGACGAATGTTAGGAAAACTATTGAATATACATAATTATAAAAGTGAGTCAGTCTTTTGTATGAATTCAACCCATTCTTTATAAAAAAAACTTTATACAACCATAATGTAAAGTTACATCCATCTACAAATGTGTAGTAAAAATGTTAGTATTTTTTTTTTAATTTTTACTATGTTCAAATAGACTTTCGTTTGGCCGGCATCTGAATTGATGTTAAGCTAGGATGCGGTAACGATGAAGAATGAAACCGATTCAATCACGCATTTAAAGTACCAAGGCACCAGATTAAACTACTATGATAATTCGTAACAATATAGACTACTCGTTTACAACAGAAATAAACTAAAAATGGTTTTTCGGCACCATACAATTGTACACTTTAAAAAAATATGTAAATACTTAAATAAATAAAAAAGAGCAGATATTTTCTTTTCCAATCATACTCGACGTGCAATCCTGACTCTGACCAGTTAAAACTTTCAAATTTATATTAGGTTTTGTAGCAATGAGATCTCAATGACTAGCACGGTAGGTTCACACTCCGAAGAGCGTAAGTTCAAGTCCCAACAATGAGCTCGAGTTGCCGCTGATGGAAAATATCGTTAGGAAATTATAGCATTTTTTTATTTATTTTTTTATTTATTTATTAAGGTACGCCAACAGCACACATATTGCAAAAAAATATTAACACATTGCAAAGAGTTATGTTCCGATACATGCGCCAGTTATAGGCATACACAGCTTGTTAAACAAATTGCTTACAGTATGAAAGAATTAAGTAATGAAATTATAGCTAAAAAGAGTTTCTAAACTTATTCAAAACCATAACCTCATTTTCAATATTAAGGGAAAACAAAACTTATAGTAAACATAGGCACACAGAAGAAATGTTTTTTCTGAGCTTTCGATATCTACCCACATTTTACTTCACTTTTTTTTACATTTACGAGCAACAAGCACCTCAGAAACTAGCTTCTTAAATTGTGCTAAGGAACCAGAGAAAACATCCACACTGTCACTGATATCATTGTAAGTTGAACATATACGCACCATTGGTGAATTCAAGCCGAGGTTTGTTCGGCACAATGAAAGGCCAAAAATTTTATTTATCCTACTTCTGGGGTAGTGATAAGGTACACGTAATTTGACGTTTTCAACTAAATATGGACTGTCGATGCAATTGTGAACAATCTTGTACAAAAGATGTAAATCACGTTGTTTACGCCTTACTCGAAGCGAAGACATTCCGAAAAATGCGAGACGAGTGTCATAGTCAATCCTGTGCGATATGCCACTACTTGAAAATGCAAGTGATCTAGTGAAGGAACGCTGCAGACTCTCAATACGTTGCGAATGACAACTATACAACGGATTCCAGACTGAAGATGCATACTCAAGATGACTTCGGACAAGTGAATTGTACAGCATTTTTTTAGTACTAATGTTGCGAAAGCTTTTTGAATTACGGTTTATAAACCCGATCATTTGTGCAGACTTTTTCACCATTGCATCGATGTGAGATCTAAAGGTAAGTTTTTTATCAATAATCACTCCCAAGTCGCGTATTTCATCAACTTCTTCAAGTACAACTCTTCCAAGCATATAAGTACATTTTAGGGGTCTCTTTTTCCTAGTATATTTGATGTAGTAACACTTTTTTGAATTGAGAAACATTTTGTTCTGGTCACACCATAACATAATATTGTGAATATCCTCCTGTACAAGTTTACAGTCTTCTAATGTATTCACAACCCTGTAAATCTTTAAATCGTCTGCAAATAAGCTGAATCTACAATGACTTATTCGGTTCGTGATGTCAATAATGAATATGGAGAATAGCACTGGCCCAAGGATGGATCCCTGTGGAACTCCAGATTCAGCAACATACACCTTCGATTCATAACCATCAATAACAACAGATTGAAGTCTACCCTCAAGGTAAGATTTAAACCAATCGAGAAATGAGCCGTGAATACCTATTTGCTCGAGTTTGCTGAGAAGAATAGGGTGACAAACTTTATCGAAAGCACTGCTGAAATCCGTGTATATTGCATCGATCTCATGCCCTATGTCAATTTCCGCCGACAACTGGTTGACGAAGGACACTAAGTTCGTTTCAACTGAACGTCCCTTTTTAAAACCATGCTGGTGTTCTGAAATTATATTTTTTGTTTGATTTGTGATAACTGTGCAAATGAGCGATTCGAACACCTTAGAAAAACATGAAAGAATAGATACCGGTCTATAGTTTGTGACATCGCATAAATCGCCCTTCTTATGCAGCGGCACAATGCGAGCTTGCTTCCACTGGCTTGGAAACTGTCCAGATGTAAGCGACCGGTCTATTATCAAACTTAGAGGCATAGCAAGAGCAGTGGCACATTTTTTAACAAAAATAGGAGGAATTCTATCGGGTCCCGGACCCTTACTTGAGCTTTGAGGATTTTAAAAATTTCTTTCTCAGGAAAATGCACCAATCCTATACTACTTCCGCCAAGACAGTATGCTAGAGAAGGAACGCACTGCATTATAGAATCAGAACTTTTAGGAAGGAACACCGACGCAAAATTATCTGCAAACAGATTAGCTATATCCGAACCGGTGTCAGCTATAATGTTATTCATTCGCATCTTGGCGGGAAAAGATGATCTATCTCGACGTTTGTCTTTTATAAAACGCCAAAATGCTTTAGGATTCTTGTTAATATCACTCTCAATCCTGCCTATATACCCCGAATAAAGTGCATCAGAAAGACTACGACAGCGGTCTCTTAAAATTTCATATTCAACTCGATCGCGTGGGTTATGATATTTTTTAAAACGTTTTCTCAGTTTTTCTTTCTCTTTTAGAATTTTTATTATATCTTTATTAAACCAAGGTGGAAATTTATTTTTATCTATTACCTTTGTGTTCGGTACAAACTCATCTATAACATTATTCAAATTATCATAGAATATGGAAGTCATGTCATCTATACCTGATGCACCCTTAAAGATATCATGCCAGTCATTTTTTTTTAATTTAGTAACTATGCTTTCATAATCAGCCCTAAAGAAATTATACCGACTTTCATTGCGCCGACGAAGGTATTCAACTACATTATTAGAAATAGATATTGACAGTGGTGGATGCTTAGGATCTAGCTTACTAAGTGCAGACAATGGTTTAGATACAATTAATCCATCTAATGTGCTAAGTACGAGATCCAGAGTTCTATTATCTTCATTACAAAAATGGTTGAATTGATAGATACTACACAACGACATAAAATCTACAAAAGTATTACCTAATGAATTGACACAGCTCGTGGGTTGCAAAAATCTATTTTCACCTCTGGATGATTTAATCCAGTTGATAAATGGGAGATTAAAATCTCCAATAATAACAAGTTCATCGACATGATTATTGAAATTAATAACATTATTTGAAAAAATATCCATAGTCTCTTGTTTAACGGGAGGAGGCATATAAACAGCACATAGTGCAATGTTTCTTGGTTGGTTCTCAATGCGTACTTGAATCATGACCCATAAATCCTCACATGTGGTTTCCCAACACTGAACACGATATGACTCAATGTTTCGCGATACAGCTATCAATACACCTCCACCATCTTTTTTAACACTGTTAGTGCCGCGATCTCGACGATACACAACATATCTAGAATCAATGAATTCACCACTTGCTACTCCGGCATTAAGCCAAGTCTCAGTAAAGACAATAATATCGTATGAATTCTGCAGTAGAATGTTTTGGTATATTTCATTCGTCTTCGTTCTCATTCCACGCATGTTTTGATAATATATTTCAAGCTCTGTACAAACTCAAATCTCGATAATCACTTGTCTGTAATACCAAGAGAAATGACTACTTAATGGAATCTAAACTTTCCAGGGAGCGTATCAGAATCGCCTGACTAGATTCGTTCTTTCTAGCATAAATACGTCCGTCTCGCACCCACACAAACTTGAAACCGACTTCTTTTGCCTTACGTCTAGCTGATGCGTGAAGATTCTTGTTATTAGGACTTAGGTGTTCATTTACGAAAATTGGGACGGTGCTGCCTCCAATGCCAAGATGTTGAGAGTTAAGTCGATTTTGAGGATTTTGCCTGTTAAACTTCGTGACGGCTGCTAAAAGAGTATCACGCATCAATCGGGTACGTAGTTTCGCTACAACCGCGCGAGGTCTGGGGCTATCCTTATTAAGCTTGGCGACTCGAGTCACGTGTTGTATATCCTCCCTGGACAAGCTAACGTTAACCTTCTTCCCAATTTGTTCCAGTATATTTCAGTTCCAGTATATTAATAGATTTTCAGAATGATGCTCGGGCAAGCAACCAATTTCCACATTGCATTCACGCATCGTTTGTTCTATTGCACCCAGTCTTGTGTTCAATTCTCTTTCCATCGATTTGACAGTGGATGTAAGGGCTTTATTTTCTTTTTGTAATTGATTTAGAGCTGTTCCTTTATTTTCTAAATCTCCTTTCATGTCTTCATACATGGTATTATAGAAGGTCAATGAGTGCTCAAATGCAGAAATCTTCTCATTAATACTATTTAGTTGTTCAGTAAGCAAGCTGCCCAGGGTGGTTTTAAGCGCCTGACAGATCTCCTCTCTAATAATAACCCGTAGCCTGTCCTCAGATGTTTGGTCTAGCTCTGTATCAGGTATGTCCTCAGAAGACTTACGTCGTGGTTTTTTACTGTCACGCAAGGTAACGTTTGTGTGCTCTTGGGTCGAGTGCTGACCTAAACGGACAGGTGTGTTGGTATTGTCAGTTCTTGGCTCGGTACAACGACACATAGGACATTTCCAACTCTGTCTATTCGAAAGTGACATCAAATTAAAACGCTGTGACGTTAAACTTGAGCACTCCAAATCATATAACTGACCGCAAGAAGCACACTTCATAAAATCTTTAGTCTTTATTATACCTCGGCAGCCCGCGCAGATCGAGCCCTTGCCAACCATAGTTTAATAGTATAATTCACTAGTTGTTTATATTCGGGGATACAGCTGCAGTCAGGCGAGTACGTCCGAACAAAGCATGGAACGTTCCAGTAGCAAGAGCCGACGTCCAAACACAGCACGGTGTATGCAACTCGCTCGGTGGTATGAATCAGCAATAGCGTACTCGGCGCGGGTAGTCGCAAAACACAGTGTAAAAATATCATATAATAATTTTCGATTATAACTTTTTAACCAATGCAAATAACAAGTAACAGTTCTCACTGATCAATAGACATTTATATAGACCACAACACTGTACACAGCACTACTTATGTAATTATTTTTTGGAAGGTTTTGCAATTAAAATCACGGAGCGACACAAATAAGCTGTCTACTATGCGACTAGTCCTCTACTAAAAATAGCATGGCGGTAATGTACTTTCTAGTACTCAGCTAGTACACTCAAGTTGAAAATCTGTCGCCAAGCACGTAACGGCATGTTCCGGCAGCCTACGTGAGAGGTAGTTCCATTCCAGGCTAAGTGTGTTTATCATCTTCGACCACACCGTCACTTAACATCAAGCTGTGGTCAAACCTAGCCTGTCATACATAAAAAAGTTTAGCGTTTCAAAAATTTTTGTACCTAAATGAGTACCCTAATCGTCTGACAGTCCTTTGTCAAGAACTAACGCAACATTACATAAATTTGCTAATTACGTGTAAAACTTTTGTCACCTTTTACGTAAACACGAATTTCGTCAGAATGTTGGTCACGTCTTTGTAACTCGGTTTCCGCCGTCAGACGAAGGCAATTATCTATACGCACACAACAATATTAATATACTATGTTAAGATATATCTAAATATGTTTCGTTAGCCCGTCCCTCGCGGGTATGGAATGGCCAATTGGATTTATTACGGTTAACGGTAATATTCCCATGTTGGAAGATAAAAGAACACTAACATTTTATGTACATAATTGGGAACACACGTGTTTTAGAACTATGATTCGAACATGTTCATGGAATATGTGCACGTATTATCATGCTTTAAATTATATTCTGACTAGCTCCGGCATATGATTTCACGCGCGTTAATGGGATAAAAAGTAGCTTATGTAGTAATCCACGGTATAAGCTATTCGCATTCCAAATTTCATCCGAATTCGTTAAGCTGTTTTAGCTTGTTGAAATAACAAACAGACAAACTTTCGTATTTTTAACGTCCGACGCAACAAGGGTGTAATAAGTTTAACTTATGAATATCTTTTTTATTGCTGACAGGCTAGGTGTTTGACCACAACTCACCTGTGTGATACTAGCTGACAAGACAGATATTGTCAAGACCCCATTTATATAAATTGGTTCATGTTTACCATAAAATATACTTTCTATAAACAATATTACCAATATAATATAATTTGTGAAAATTTCAACTGTCTAGCTATCGCGGTTCTTGAGATACAGCCTGGTGACAGACAGACGGACGGACAGACAGACAGCGAAGTCTTAGTAATAGGTTTTACCCTTTGTGTACGGAACCCTAAAAAGAAACAGTCACCTAGCCTAGCTTTTTTCAAGTGATGACATTATTGACAAACAAGTTTTTGTTTAAATATCCCTTTACATTATGCGTTACGATAAAAGGTTTTCTAGGTATTTTTTTTTATATCAAAACAAATTTTGATTATAGAAACAAAAATATCAAAGCAACCTTTTTGCTTACTTACACTGGACGAAACATGATCTTCAATTAATCGGTATTTGTTTTGTAAATTGCATTAATTAATACCATCCAGTTGACAATCTGACATCGGTTGATGTGACAGAAACGGAAATTAGCTTTATGCTTGGCATTTATCGAGCGTTTAAAAACGTTTTATAATCAGACATAGATAAAATAAAATGTTTTAAACCTTTTTAACCGATTGCCTTAAATTAGAGTGGGTCAGATATGTTAAGTGCATGTTGAAGAATTATTATTCCAAAATTACGAGCTAGGATATCCACAAGATGCAAAAGTGAAGTCAAAAGTTTTTTTTTTTTTTTAAATCAGCACTTACATGTTTGGGTCGTGTGTGGTATTTTTTTCACTTGCGGGGTTTTCACTCTACCAAGTACCAGCTTGTAACCCTGTAGTCATTCGAGAAGCATACAAAGCTGATAGGTAATGTGACTTTGTTCAATTCTCGGTTGCAATGCCCTGAGCATCTTTTGGTATTGCACTACTTCCTTCTTTACTTTATTACTTATACTATTATTTTCTACTTCTTTTATTTACTTTATTACTTAATATTTTTTGGAATTTTGGTATCTGGGTGCCTTCAAGTCGCGAGTGAATCGGTTTCTTCTAGGCAAGCGTGCTCCATCGTAGACCGTATCTTCGCTTATCATCAGGCATGATGGCGGTCAAACGCAAGCCTATTCGATATAAAAAAAAAAAAACTTCACCCGCTCTTTTTAACTAACTTGATAAAGAAGGTGGTTCGATTGTATGTATGTTTTCCTGTTATTCGAGGTATACTTTTGAGATGGACCTTTTGTCATAAGTCAAGAATTCTTTCAAATGAAGTCAGTTATTTTTGTATAATTTTAATTAGCTTTTTTGTTACCTACTAAAGCGTCACCCGTACATGGACATTCCCTACGAGTGCACTAAGCGTTTCAACTTCAAGTTTTTTTATAACACGGATGTATACAAATTTAGAGTAACCAGGAGCACTCTAATATATAACTGTATAACACCGATCGCTGCTTTACATCAGGCAAGACTGAACATCCGGCTAAATGTTCAGTCCAGTCTGATTTTAAACAAAGGGTATTTTCACAGAAAAACGAACCCTCTGTGAGTATAGATACAGTATAGATATAGTAGATACCTAAGTAAAGCAGCAATAATTATACTAAAGTTTAAATTAGTTTTATACACTTACCTTAATTACAACAGTTAACCGTCTTCACGAAATCTTAGGGCAAAGACCAAAAATTTAAATGAATATACGAAGATGTTGAGAGTTTGAGGGTCCTCGACCCACGGACACTTTGGCACGCCCTGCTGAGCTTTTTGACCCTTATTTATTTTGAAGCATCTGCAAAGTTTGACACTCTTCATTGCCACGTTAAGTGATTTCTCGCTTCCGCGCAGTTGGCCGATTTTCAAGTGCCCTTGAGATAAAACGCAGCTTCGTTTAGTTATTTGGTGCTAATGCTATGAGAACACTTAATATACCAAGTTACTTGATATTTTATTTATGATAGTTGCTTCACGGTCACCGATTTCCGTAACCTTTGTCAACTTTTTAATGACAATATTTGTACATATATTTATATTTTACTTTATATACAAGTAGCTTGAGCCCGCGATTTCGTCTGCGTTGACTTATACTGCGTTGTTCAGAGAGAAAAGAAACATGTGTAGGTAACAAAAGAGCAATAGTTTCATACATCATGAAACTTGCTTAATTACCTAGATTAATAAAAAGAATACATTTTATTACGGAGTAATGTTCCGTAAGACACATAGTATGTACCAAATTTTAAGTGGATATGTCCTGCAGCTAGTGTTTTGATAATACCACAGAAACCTTACAATTTTCGGGATAAAAAGTATTCTATATGGTAATCCAGGTAATGAACTATATGTGTGTCAAATTTTACCAATTCTTTTTTGCGTGTTTGAGTAACAAACATACATACTTTCACATTTTTAAGCAGAGGTTTATGGGTATGGAGTCTATAATTGGAAGGAAGTTCACCTAGAACTTAAATTATAACCGAAATCGCCAAAATCAGTTGTGTTCGAGTGAAAGGACTCGATAAAAATGTTTCAAATATTATTTTTCTGCTAAACCCGTGTTGTTACAAGGTCATAGATATTCTCGTTATATATGTACGCAGGCGAAGAAAACTGTGCCTATAGCCTTCGTAATCTTTTAATTACCAACCAACTTCAATAAAGAGCTCGAAGTACCGACCTCAAGCTCTTGATTCGGTAGAGCGGCGAGCTGTTCGTCTTATTGGTGATGAAAAGTTGGTAGAAAAAAACTTTTAAGTCTTGAACACCGCCGAAAGGTAGCAAATCTGTCAATTTTCTACAGGATTAATTTCGGAGAATATCCTACTGAGCTGTACGACCTTGTACTTCCATCCCCTTTTTACTACAAGACAAGTAGAAAGACGGCCCACTACCACCCATACATAGTGGAATTTCCTTGGGTACGTACTAAACGTTTTGACTCTACGTTTCACATCCGTACGACCAAGAAATGGAACAAGCTGCCGGCTTCCTTGTTTCCTGAGAGATATAATCTAGATCTTTTCAAGGCCAAAGTGAGTCTTCTAAATCTGCTTGCTTTATCTTTGACCACATCATCGCTTACCATCGAACGAGTTGGTGGACAAACACGGATTTATCAGTATTAAAAAAAAACCTTGTTAGATATTGTTTTCCAGAACTGAACTATAACTGCAAGCTTTGCAACGCTTAGACGATAAGACCACCGTTGTATCATCGCATACTTGATACTACTTATTAGTTTTTTTATTTTTATGTAACAGTAATGAGACCAACTAGATGCTCTCCTGATGTTAAGAGATAACGCCTGTCCATGACCATTGCAGCGATACACAGAACTTTGAATAGTAAAACAGTCCAGGGCATCGCTGCCATGGTGCTCATTACTTTGAGACTAGATGGTTAGTCTCAATTGCCCTGTAATTTCGCTAGCTGCAGTACCCTTCAAACCGGAACAGTTTGTAATGTTTACACACTACTGCTTAGCGGCAGAATATCTGGTACTGCGGTGGTACCTACCTAGACGACCTCCTGCTAAGGAAATCTACCACCAAGTGAAATAAGATATTTGTATGTACTAAATTCTGGTAAGTTTTTAAGATATGTATGGTTCTGTTTCGGTGTACTATTCTATTCCGAACCAGCCAAATAATAGAACGTAATTTGTGAACCTGTTCTCCCACGCAAAATTGTTCACAGCGATGTAAACTAGGAACTGAATTGTTCTATTTCCACCGGAAACCAACAAGCGAACCTGCTAGATAATGCATGCTTCACAGCTTAATTTCCTTGGTTAATGAAACATTAAACCTCACAGACTGGGAAAATACACCGAATAAAACATGAATTGGGATCGTTAAATTACAGAACCATTTCCGCATTTAGAAGCGGGCTCTGACAGAAATCTCTCGAGGCCGAGCGATACATTTTTTATTTTCCAGTCTCACCTCCCATTACCTTTGGTGTCTTTGTTCTGAAGAGATCATTATTATGGTTCTATTTTTTTATTTATATATTTCCAAGTAACTAAAGACTTATATTAATACATAAAACAAAATCAAAATTAATAATAATACAGTTACAAAAATAAAAATAGAAATAATAAAACTTAAAAATGACAAAAAACGAGTTCTAGAGTAGAGACCACGTACAGGTAAACGTAGTGTAGGACACCCTGCGGCCTGGTGGAGTGACGGCCTGCGTAAAGCGGCGGGGAAACACTGGATGCAGATAGCTGTTGACCGAGCTCAATGACGTGCATTAGGAGAGGCCTACGTTCAGCAGTGGACAGCAAAAGGCTGATGACGATGATGATAATAATAATAAAATTGTGACGACATTGAGCGTGTGCCGCAAGACATGAACGGATTGTGCTGTGTGTAATTTACTATTTATTTGCGATTAATTAATTTATTGATTAACTCTTTATTGTACACACTAAAAATTATACAATACAGAAAAAGTAAACTTAGTTAACAGGTGTAACAACTGGCAACCTTATCGCTAACAGGCAACCATAAGATGGAAAGAATAAGAGGAAGAAAAAGACGGGATGTGTCAATAACGAAGATATGCATATAGGAAAATACAAAACTATAACATAAATATATCTACGTTCTAATAATTATATATTCGAATACACAGATTTACTAGAAAAACTTAAAATACACTAATAATATAAAATTAAAATGATTTAAATATAAAATAAATATTTGTATAAAGAGAATATATATATACAAATAAGCGACAATAGTTATAACGTCAATTTATGATATTTATTTATTATTTTTACAAAAATCTACCTAAATTCCGATCTTGAGTGTAACATGAAGCAACGGTAATTTATTTTGTTCTAATCAAGAAATGTTATCTAATTCATTATATCTCTAAGTGGTACCGACATTACATTTCTAATTGCTTCCTTTTTGAGCTGAGTTAAGCTTTATACATAATACGAAGTCGTATACAGTCATAGACTGATATGTATAAAAGTACCATACCACAAGATTAAAAAATCCTAATTAGATGTTCCATTTAAATTTATCTTGTTACAAACAGTATCTTTTTTAATTCACCATTCAAAGTTTTTAGAAGGTTCACTATAAACGGGTTAAATATGACAAAAATCTTAATAAATTATTCCTGAAAAATATTAAATTTTGAATTATTATTATGAGTCATTTGAGTTATTATTGTGAGTTATTCCCAGCAGTCCTAGTAAATTATTTGTAACTATTGTAGTTTGTGAGTTTGGCCATTGTGACAACCGTAGCTGGTGGTTTACATAATAATGATTTTAAACACAAATAATTCAGAATAGTTTAAATCCCGAATAAATATTAATCTTACTTATAATGCTCGGTAACGAAACATAAATTTACACTAAAGCGTATGAAATCAACCAGAAAATTCGACATCCTGTACAAGAGGCTATTAATCAAAAAAGTTCAGCTGACACTGCAATGGCAGGCGTCATTGCTTCCTAAGGGAGGGGAACGTCTTGGAACAACTTTAGCTGAGTATTTACATGAATATTATGATAATATCCTTCGCAATTGTTGCTTTTTTACCGAAACGAATAAATCAAAAGAAGATACAGTCAAAACAAGTCACATGAAGGTATAACGCTTTTTAGACCTTTTATTTTCTAAATTTATTGTTTGGGGGTAGATTATAGAGATATTTTTCATAACGGAGCAGATATAAAAACACTTGCTATTTTAGTAAACAGTAATACAACATAATGCAGTTAGTATTACAAGAGCCCAAAAAAAACTCTTCTTATATTTCGTTATTTTTTTTTGTGATTACTTTACACGTGTTTGCCTCAGCTGCTAGACTGTCAAAATTTTATCCGTTATTATTAAATAATACTAAAATAATAAAACAATATAAATGTTACTTTCTCTCCATTTCGACAACTCTCTATAACGCCAGAAAATTCGCAGTCCCTTCAGCGTCACTATATAGAGCTTATACTGTACATATTAATATATTGATTCAATTAACTTTAAAAATAAAATCAAGCCTAATATGTACGTATATAGATCAATATAAATCTCAAATTCAATTGAACGAAGTAATGTTTTTCATTTGAATGGCCCATAGAGTAGTCATATATACAGTTCCAGTAAAGCATGCTATAGATAGCTATGCTATACCGTACCACAACCAAGCTACTAATTATTTCTTAGTTAGCGTCGCTTAACAAAACAAAAGTCGATACTCTTAACAAAGCCATCAAGTTCAATTACCTGATAGCATTGTAAACGACTAAATTTATAATTAAGTTTTCAACTCTTCAAAGTCTACTGAATGAATTACCATTTCTAAGTAAGTCTATTGTACCTATGTGACATTTAGAAAATGTGGAAGATAGTTTAAAATACAGATATAATTCATCACGAAACAAGTTTTATGTTCGAGTTTGAGAGAAATCAGTTCAGTGATTGTGAACGTAATAATGTATAGGTTATGATGATAGGTCAGTAGTTGACAGGTTCGGTTCATCGCCGAATGGCGTGGGTTCACACCTCAACAATGAGCTCGAGCTGCCGGTGAAAGAAAACATCGTGAGGAAACCATAGCGTTTACTAGCTACCACTCTCAAGTTGAAAATCTGTCGGCAAATTCTATCCCAGGTTAGATTTGTTTACCATCTTCGACTACACCGTCACAAAAAATCAGGTGAGCTGTGACGAAACACGTAGCCTACCCAAAACAAAATAGGTCGTAAGGTTTGGGTCGAAGAACTGAATTTTAATATATGATACAGGTGGCAATGACACTTAGATTGCAAATTCTAGACATAGTGCGGGTTTCATCCTGCAGCGCAATGGAACTGGCACAGCGACATCATTTAACTACGCCATATAAAACATTTGAAATTTTCTTTCTATTTTTTACACTGAAAACCTTTTGCAGCAAAATAATAGAAGAGCTATTTACGAAAAAGTTACCTAGGTTGCACTTTATAGAAATACAACCGTCACTAGCTAGCGTGTTTTGTTAAAACAAAGTCTTGGGTAGTAATTTTCCCGCAAGGTAAGCGTGCCTTGAAAAAAAGCGCATTACGGTAAGTGGAGTGACCTGCTACAAACAGCGGTAGAACTATAGGAGACAAAATAAGATTGATGAACAAAATAATTACCATTATATATGTAAGACATCACACAGGCACGACAGGCATGTCTTTAACCCTCCCATGTCGAACGTAGATAATCGATTCTATAGATCGAAGAAACCCCTATTGAATTTATAATTACCATCACAAATAACTAAATATGATATGTACATTTTTATAGCGATATTTTTTACTCTAGTAAATAGAAATTAATCGAAAAATATAAATTAAGATGCACAAAACATTTTTAGTTCAAAATATAATTTTTATACTCTGATAGATGACATATACTTTGACTTTTCAGAAATGTACTTTCGGGCATTATATAATTCATTCGTCAATATGAAAATGGGATAATGACTACTTTGGGCCCGATTTTTATAACAAGTAAGCTGTGGTCGAATACCTAGCCGGAAAAATAAAAATTAAACCAATGATCGAAACAGTTTTTTGCCGGCACTCGGCATTAAGCCGAGTTAAGGCCGGTTTGTGACATAAAATTTATTCCTTTTTATCTATGTTTGTTATTTCTTTTTGTATATATTGTTAACGTAATAGAAATTGTTTCATGTCATAAATAAAGTATTGTCTTTTATCTATTTTGAGTTTGTTGAACTGGACCGGGTAAAATAGAAAAAGAACTAAATTATTATTATCAAAGTTAGTTGGTACCACTATGTTATTGAGACAGACCTATTTCGAAACTACTGAATAATCTATCACAGTAAGGTTCCGATGGACTATCGGACCCAATCGGACATGAGTAATACGAAGCTGTGGTCAACGACCTAACCAGTCGACAGAATAAAAAAATATTATGAAAACGATTGAAAAGTGTTCCAAGAGATTGAAAAACACTACCGTAGCTGCACATCAAACGTGGCCTGAAAACTGACGCTCTTGTTTACCTGCCGTGCAAGGCTGCTTTAGCGCAGTTGCTAGTATACCTACTCATAGCAGCGCAGCACTTTACGTTTGAACTTTTTAACCGACTTCAAAAAGGAGGAAGGTTCTCAATTTGACCCTTATTTTTATGTATTTACACCGACTACTGCGTCATATATGATTTTCGTGGTTATTATTTTGTTGCAGATGAAGAAAGAAAGACAGACATAGCTCAGCATATTAGCAAGCTGAAGTGGCAATGAGCTGGACATATCTGTCGCAGGACCGATAACCGCTGGGGTAGACGTGTTCTAGAGTGGAGAATTGGCAAACGTAGTGTAGGACGCTCTGAGACTCGATGAAGTGACGATACACGTGGGACAGCTGGCGGTGGATGGAAGCAAAAAACCGAGGATCGGGCTGAGTGGCGTGTCTTAAGAGAGGCCATGTCCAGCAGTGGACTACAAAAGGCTGATGATGATGAAAGAAAGCTTACATGGTTATTTAAAAAAGTCAACAGATTTCAATAAAGAAGGTACATTTTTCTATACGACGCCTGCCGATTTCAGTGCTTGTTGTTTTATTCCGCGAACTAGCTGCGCCAGCGGTGTACCCGCTGTTTTTTTTTTTCGGGATAAATAGTATAATAGCCTGTGTTAATCCAAGTTGTCAGCTACATCCTTACCAAAGTATCATCAAAATTGGTCCACCCGTTGGAGCGTGAAGATATAACAAACACACTAACAAACTTTCGGCTTTAAAATATGAGTGTGATAGTAAATATATAATAATAATAATCATTTATTTCCTTAATTACAACTTTACAAAAAATTCTCTTATTAGTGGGCCACAAACTCGGTCAGGCCGGTGTCTTGGGAGCCCTATTGGGATTGGCTAATTTACATATAAATTTATGAATGCTGATTGAATCTAATATCCTAATCTCTTATGATATTATGATATAATAATATAGACTATATTATTTAGATTTAATACATAATTAGTTTCGATTTGATTGATTAACCGACTTGAAAAAAGAAGGAGGTTCTATGTTCGATAGTATATATTTTTTTTATGTATGTTCACCGATTTCTCCCCCATTTGTGGACCGATTTTCAAAATTCTTTTTTTTCTATACAGCTCTGTTTTTTTCTATGGCAAGGTCATAGTCGACCTTGCTGGACAAGTGTGAGTTGGCAGACTTCGAACATGTGAACTCTCAACGTACAAGTTTGAAGCTACGGCATTTGCCAATAATTCAATTGGAATTGTATACGAACCAAGTAGTTAGACTTTGTTAAATGTATATGTATTCTGCTAAACTAGTATTATTTTTATCTTTATATGCTTTTTTTGCTGAATTCGACATGATAAATACAGTTATATAGATAACATATTTTCAATACCAATTTATAAATAAATTTTAAAATACACGGTCCGTGTGTAACGTAGGTATACAATTTTTTTTTTGTTTCCGTTTTTTTTTTTTCCTGTCTTAATCAAAAAGTCATTTATTCAGTTTAGGCCCTGGTAAGGTACTTATGAACGTTAAGTTACATTTTTTAATCTACCACCGGCTCGTAATTACACTTCAACTGAGAAGACTCCGGCAAGAAACTCAGCAAGGCAATATTTTTTTTTATTGAGTTCATAACCGTTTCATAATAAGATTGATGATATTTCATAGCAAGCAAAGACGTAACGGACAGACATGTCAAAAAGGCGAGATATTCGCTCACGAATATCGTAGCTCAAAAAAATACTGCAGTTGAGTGCAGTTTTTTTTTTAGTAATAGCTTAGGAACACTGTTATTGTACACAGAACCTACACTAAGCAACACTTGTATCGTTTGGTTCTGTAGTCCTTCAGGCATCCATTTATTATCCAGTATATTTAAATTATTATTAAATATGGCGATAGTGTGAATGTGTGTGTGTGTGTGTTTATTGTTGTATATTAATTAAATTAGTCACTTACCTACGGAATTATTAGCAAAAACGAGATAGTTTTTTGGCAACTTGTACGATAGTACAGTCTATCGTTACCCTATTTCCGATCGGATGCTGTGATTACTCAATATTATGTGTAAGTGAGTATGTAAAAGATTATGTTTAAGCCAAAATCGGCATTCACCGAGTGCATTCAAATCACAGGAATGCTGAGTATGTTTATGTGGACCTAGGAACGCTATTTGCAATTCCATTACATTAACGTTGCTTACATAAGTACTTGAATATTTAATGCTACGACGGAAACATCGTGCACGAACGTTGTGAAAGAATAAATCTCGTCTTGGAGCATATAGTGCAAGGAGTTATTGATATCATAGAAAAGGGTACTAAGGTAAGTAATACATTTCATAACATATTCGGGCCACAGACATACGGACATAGTATCTACTGAAGAAATTGGAATTTGAAATACTTCAACAACATTTGAGTATATTCCAATTTCCAGGTCTATACACATTTAAACATGTGCAGTAGGTATTTGTGGCGTTAGCTTGACTATGTATCCCCAAAAGATCAACAATATTAAGCAGTGGACGATTCGATCTATCTTCGGATGGATAATTCGTAAGAGGCATTTAATTATGAGCGCTACTATAAGTCGGATAACAATTATTAACCCAGGCAGTTTGTTTTATATAGGGTTGTTGACACAACCGCCCGAATTGGGGACGACCGAGTTCGGTGTATGTGTCGCCCGAAAGCCTCTGACATGGCTTGCTGTCGGAAGCTTTCTAGCGGCACATTAAATTTGGGCTAGCGACTTAGCCTATACGAACTTACTCCCTACATTATATTTTACTTTTACTTGTATTTTGTCGTTGATTGGCGGCTGTACAGATAGTATAATAATTAGATAAAATATTTTCTCTGGATTAACGTGTTATCCTTGTTTTTGAGCACGTGTAAGACAGTACTTCCGGTATCCATGTTAGAGACTATAGCATTACCAAAGTAATCACGGATCGCCCGCGAAATGAGGAGGTAGGTGGGGTGTGACGTTCAGATGTTCCAGGGTATTCGCTCGCGACTCTCGCGGCGAACAGTCGTATTATTGGTTCCGGACGCTTTGAAGGAAAATACACATGACAAGCTCAAACAAACGATCGATCCCAAGATGAATCGTTCTAAAAATTTTGGGAATAAAACTGGCAGCCAAGCAAAACAAATAACTTACAATGTTTACTTTTTTAAAGATGGAAGTTCTTCTGAGTATAAAGAAGACATTAATAATCTAGTTTGTTAACTCATAATTCTATTATTTTAATTATCTATATGATTTTAAAATTAATAGTTTTTAATATCAGCAATTCATAGATACATTGATACATGCAAAATCATTAAGTCAACGCTAATCTACTACGTCAATCGATAATTATCTCACGACATATCTCGTGTGCACTAATCACATGTGTAATCACTAATCACCTTGCGCTGTTGACGCCCGCCTCCACCTACCTCCTCATACCGCGGGCGATCCGTGATTAGTTTGGTAGTGCTTTAGTGAAAAACTATGAGTGCGAAGCAAATTTTTTTTTTTCTATGAAACTAGTAACAAACCAATTTTTCTGTAAAACATTTAGGAAGACACGCCTTTGCATATTTAGTTCAGTTTTTTTCTATAAACAAAAACGAATCCGTAATTGACGTTCCGTAGATATAACAAACGAACATCTGTAGTTGATCTATAGCAAGTTCTGAGCATAATATCAAGCGTCCTAGATTAGCCCGTGACCAAAGCAGAGCTCGTAACAAAAGCAAGCTTGCCTTTTGTTGTGATGTCTCTGATGGAGTCAGGCCTAACAACTTGTTGCACAAGTACCTACGCTGTCTGACGTGCACAAATGAAAAATTACTTTATTTGAATATATATTGAATTGAAGACACATACAGTAAACAAAAAATATCTTAAGAAATTACTTTACACAGCGCCAACGAGCCTTAAATTAATTAAAACTTGTACAATGGAAACGAAATAGCTCACAGAAGACTTATATTTACTCGTATATATACACACTTAAAATACTTAGATTCATAACACCCAGCCATAAACTTTATAACGTATAGTAAATAAACTATATATAGATTAAAAACAAAAATAAACCAGTTCAGAGTTTACCAAAAAAAATCCTTTAAAAACAAAAAAAGTAAACTAACTTAAAATCCTTTGTATCTGTAGAAAATACTGACCACTTTATTTTAAAAGCACTTCTCAAACCTCAAGAAAAAAAAGTGTCGGGCGTAATTAACCAAAAAAAACACGTATCACAAAATTTGGTAAAGAAATATTCAAGAAAAGTTTAGACATAATAATAATAAAAAATATAATAGAAAAACAAACTACATATTACAATCTTCTATCTCATTACTATGCTGAAGTAATTTAATTTAAAATTCGACTACAACACTATAATGAAAAATTAATCTAGTACACAATTATATTTTTGCCAAAATGCAACAAATAAACTGTTGCTGTATAATGAAGTATTAAATATTTGAAAATCATGTCGCTACACACATATGTATTTTGAATTTTAACCTTAAGCTCATTAATAAAAAAAATAATTAAATTAAATTTAAAAATTGTCTTTATAGAACTGGCTAGTCACATTTTTTTTTAATGTATAAAATAGGAAAAATATCTCAAACATATATTCGTATTTCGTTGTGTTATAAGTTTTACGCATACAAATGTTCATTGTGGGTATAACAATTTATAGCAATCTCAGAGGTGTGAACCGTGTCTTGCATTAGAAGGCAACAGAGATAGATGGCGCCAAGTTTATTAGCTCCAATGCTGGAAATGGCTGGAATGTATCACCCCGTCAGGAATAAGGTTGCACTAAAGCAAAATATTGTTGTAGAGCAGCAATTCCCAAAGTATAGGTCGCGACCCACCAGAAAGTATTGAGTGGGCCCTGAAAAATAAGTGCTACCTGGTAAATTGGATGTATCAAACTCATTACGATTAAAAGTAACTAAAATTGAAGGTATTCTAATTTTATTGAAAAATAGAGCACTTCTTCCATATTCATATATATATTTTTTTCAATTTGCACAGTTCTTCTTTTATATATAGCCCCTTTTTTATTCATGGAAACAAACAGTGAGTCCTGAATTTGAAAGGTTTTATTTAGTGGGTAGCGATTCAGGCAACTTTGGAACCACTATTGTAGTCTTAGCGGGAACTCAGAAAAATCACGTCGTATATTTAAAAAAAAATATTGAAATACTCGAGATGAAGTGCAATTATATATGTATATTTATATATACTCATATGCAAAAAAAAACATTTAAGCCATTTTATTTTTGGTGCATAAACACAAACAGACCAGCGACCTGCAAGCAGCACCCGATCACGAGTATGACGCATGTGCCAGCCATAACACTTTTTTTTCCCAGGTAAATCCTTAATGGATACCACCGGCTTTCGGGGAAGCAGGATGGTTATGTGGGACTCTTTGCCATAGAGGCGGCCTACCCACTAAAAACCCTGGGGTGTTTCTACCTGGCGCCTATGTATCGGGGCTACGGGAACGCTTTCGCACACGTCCGCGGCCCCGACAGCGCTGATCCCCTGGTTTCCTGTTAGGGATGGAGCTGGAGAGCCTCCATCCTCCTTTCGTAGAGGGGCGCGCGGAAACACCGCGCGCGCCACCTCAGGGGCTACTCCTGTCGGACGATGGACCCCCCCAAGTCCACCGCCCAAGGCCCCTGTTAATTCCACGCCTCCGAAGAGACTGGTGCCTTAAACCAGCGCCTTAGACCGCTCGGCCACGCTACCGATGAGCCAGCCATCACCCGCCTCAACTATATCTGAGGGAAGAGAACGACCCGACACACGACGCCACCGCAAGGAGTGGTGAGCATAAATGTTCGAGGCATGCACACAATCCTTATTTCTAAACTCTTACACAATATATCTATTTAAAATTATATAATTTAGTTCTTTCTCTCTTCCTCTTCTCTCATTTATAATATTAGTCTGATGTAATTAAAACTAAACGCAACTATCTTAAAATCGTGGTAGGTGCGATCAATATTTGGTAAAACCAGACAAACCTTTACATACTAAATAATGCTCTTAATATCAGTAGCAACAGGTGACAGCCCCTCATTCTCCAAGGAAGCTTCATTGTGCTCTAGGCGTGAAAAATCAGGGATGCTCGAGTCAATCGTGTACTAGCGGCTTAGGTCTACAATTCAAATCGCGGTAGCTTTGCTCAAAAGTGAATTTACACGATTAATGTTAAACGAATAGTTATTACCGCGCGCACCAAGGGTTCCGTACAAACCTATAGGTGTATAAGTAAAATCTATGATATGTTTCATGATAATTTATGCTTTTCGCAATTTTTCCTTTATCTGTGCTATAAGACGTTGCTTCGTACCAAATTTCAAGATTCTGAGTTCACGGGAAGTACCCTGTAGGTTTTGATTCCCTAGCCAGTGTCGAAAATTTGCAGCATAAACGGCTGTATCTTTTGATTGCGTTGGCTTAGAAGTTTGATTTTTTCACAGCTCCAAGGGACAGTAGAGTTGAGTATTTGATATGAATTTCAGCTTGATACTTCCACGTGTTCTCGAGAAAAAGGGTCTTGATAGACAGACGGACTGACAACAAAGTGATCCTATAAGGGTTACGTTTTTTCCTTTTGAGGTACGAAACCCTAAAAACAAGCATTCTATTTCATTCCAACTTTACAGAAACCAAAGCCAAATTCAATTTTTTTTTTCTACAACCATTTTTCCTTTGAAAAGTACCTAAACTAGTAATTAAAGAAAACGGATTTTAATAAAAGGAAACTGTTTCTCTCCTAAAAGCAAAAAAGAAACTATGAAAGGCAGGTATGAATAAAAGAAGAAATATACGAGAGGGGAGTAAATGAAAGACAGTTCCCGTCACTTGCTTTGTGTGAACTGGGCATTACGACCTCGTGAAATGGAAGAGAAAACACGAATGAAGACATCTTGCTAAGAATGTTTTGTAAAATATGAGATCAAAAATATTGAACTATGCTCCAGTAACACTGAATAAAACATCCTTGTCCGGATAGAGGTTATCTCCGAGTAAGTTATTATAACGTCAGTCTTATTACGTTTGGAAAAATAAGTCCCGGTTACTTTGATTACCTAGCTATCGCTGAATTACAAATATAGTGTTAATTAAAAATAGATTATGACGTTGCGTAGAAAATAGGTTAAGCTTCTTTCGTCGTACAATTTTCTATGCCCACAAGTAACTTGAAGTATAGATAGATAGATATAAACTCTTTTTTGAGCACACCATAAATAGAAAGAAAAGTACAGAAAACAAAAGAATATTACAAGGTAGTGCCACAAGTGGCAGCCTTATCGCTAAGAGCGATCTGTTCCAGGCAACTAAGAATGGAAAACATGATACATCTTAAGAACAGACGGGAGATGTAGAAGTATGTATTTTGAGATAAAGCAAGAGAAATAAGTCACAGTCAAAGTCACATAAAGTAAATTAAAGTCAAGTCTGGTCATGCCCTAGTAAAGTAGCGGCAACTTAACTACTAGCTTCAATCACTTTATTTTTGTGCATAAACACTAATAAGCAAGCAGCCGCCGTTAAGCAGTAGTGTGTAAACATTACTGTGTTCCTGTTTGAATGGCAAAGTAATGAGCGCCAAAGCAGCGGTACCTGTAATGTACCGCTAAATGTGCCAACCTTGTAATGGTCATGAAGAGACATTATCTCTTACCCTCAGGAGATCGTCATGATTATCTCACTACTTTTACATATTTAAAAAAAACACTAATTTTAGTAAATTATATGATGCAGCGTTCTTTTCCTCAATATTTATGACAATTATCCTTTTACTACTTTTTTTAATTTAGGTACTTTTTACGTTTACCACGGGGACATTTTTTTGTATTATTATTTTAGTCCAGAAAAAATCAAAGGTATATTTATATATTTAGATTCATTTCTTGTTCTCTATTAAACATTGAATAAACATTGAAAACATTGAATGACTAAATAATGATTGAATTGTAACTAGGGTGTTATTAATAAATTATTTGTATTTGTATTTTTGTATTTGTATTTGTATTACGTACTTATGTTTATTTTAGCATTATGTTTACCAAAGGTAAGTATTTCCAATATATTTTATGTAGCTACATAACTTTTTTCTGCATACTGTAAGCGTTGCGTGCCAGGGTTAACAGTTTTAACACAAATCACTAGGTCACTGACGGTGAATGCATATGCATTTAGTGAAAAACAGGTTTTGCATAAGTTTAACGTTTTATTAGAACACGCACGGGTCTTATAATTGTTTTACTGTTAATTATATTTTTTTTTTAATGTAGTTTTTTCATTCAGGTAGGTATCGGTTTAAAGGTATGAAATTGTAAAAATTGATTTTATTAATATTAATTGATTTTTATTCTCTTCGGGTGTCCTTTTTATTCGAACAGGTTTGTCCAGTCCTAGTCCAATAGAAATTCCTAAATAGATTAGAGGTCTACAGAAACAACCATTGTTATTTACGTACGTATATAATTATTTTCATTTTTAATTGATTCATGTATTATATATTTAATGTTTACATAAATCTTATTCTAGAAGAAAACTTCAAATCAAAGGAGTGAGTACAAAACGGCAAACCATCCTGCACGTTTGGTCTATTTATATATAGTACCTGGATGACCGAGCTTTGCTTGGCTGAAAACACGGATAAAACTGTAACCTAGATTGATCGATTTATCTCCATCGAAACCCCCTGCATACTAAATTTCATGAAAATCGTTGGAGCCGTTTCCGAGATTCAGAATCAGATTCAGAATATATATATATATATATATATATATATACAAGGATTGCTCGTTTAGATTACCACTGCAGTACCAGATATTCTAGCGTCAAACAGAATTGTGTAAACATTACTATGATCCGTTTGAAGGGACTGTAGCTAGTGAAATTACAGGGCTGTTGAGGCTAACCATCAAATGTCTCAAAGTAATGAGGTGCCTAAGTAGCAACACCCTGAACTTTATTTTGCTATCCTAAATTATGTGTATCGCTGCAATGGTAATGCGTTATGTCTTACCACGAGGAGAGGGTCTCGTTTGTCTGATTACTACTTAAAAAATATACGTCGCAGACCACACGAAAATAGACCGTATGCGGGCCGCGGCTTTATTTTTTCTTAAGGCTTTACACAGACAGCCCTGTGCTAGAATATCAAATAAGGGGACTTATAGGGGGGCAGGGGTCGAACACTTTGTGATATAATGAAGCATGGTCGAGAGGGCAATAAAAAGGTTCTCCCTTTAAAAGATAATTGCATGAAGCACATAACAGCGCTTAAGAATATCACTTAATGTCTCTTTTAGTCAAGTACGTACCGAATTATACAATTTAAAAAATTCAATACGTCTGCACAAAGATATTATATACACACAAATAGACATATCATCACAAATACTAATAATAAAATTTATTTAATTTATCATTTCTGAGAAATATCTATTTAAAATGCGTAAAAAACTGTCTGCTTGATACAATATTTCTAAGCCATATACGTGTAAGAATTAACCTTAATTTTTCCCCCCTCTGCGTCAGAGGGGCTAGACAAAGTAACATTCGGTATATTCGATAACGCTAATGGAAAAGTCCAAAATTAATTTTTTTACGTTTCTAATGGTGTTACCGCTAATCGGATATTACTTTTTCTAGGCTTTCTGAGCTCTTAACAAGACTGTTGTATTAAACATACCAAATGCACGCGCGAGCCTATACCTTTTGTGTATTTTTTTAATTTTTTTTTAACTATCTGCGCCCCACAGTGTTCTACATTTTTTCGGGATAAAAAGTAGCTTATGTGTTAATCTACGGTGTCAGCTACCTCCACACCATTTGAAACATTTGAGTGGTTGGATGTAATTGGTCCAATTGTTTGAGCGTGTAGAAGTAACAAACTTGCATAAACATTCACAAACTTTCGCGTTTTTATGATGTCACATTGGCTGGGAAGACACAGTAACACAGCTAGATCTAAAACTACCTACAAGTTTGCTAATGTTTATTGTACTTTTGATTAAAGCAAAAGAATGTTTGTTTTTCTAACCTGAACTCCAATTAATAATTGCCTCTACTGACTAGCTTGAAGACGCGTTCTGAAAAAAAAAATCACTCAAAAAATCTGGACAAATTTCCACCTCGTATCGTCCCCTTGTCACTCCTAAGGTAAAAGACACCGTTTCGGAATGAAGGGAATTAAAAATTCATATATCCCAAAGTAAATTGCTGCCCGCCCAAATTGGGAGCGGTAGGGCGCAGGTCGAAATGTTCCATATGAAAATTAGATAAGAATATCTTTGCTTTCGCGTTATGAGCTTTAAAGAAGACACATGTAAAGCCTAGATTCGATTAAATATAAAAATCACTATTATGGTTCTAGGGGGAATTGGAACGGCTGAGACTTTTTCATTGAATGTGATAATATTGAAATCATTGACTCATAATAATATTGAGCGAGAGAAGCCTTGCTATGTTATTAAATGTTTCTTATACACATACAATGATTAACTTCATTTTGACCTCCTGGTTTTTTTTTTAGGATTGACTCATGCTGTTGGCCAGTTGGCCTTTACAGCATCACCGGACTGTATTTGACCTCCTGGATTCCATTACTATATTATAACGAGTCACGTCAAAAAACTTTTTTGTGGTGGACACTGGATAGGTTTGATGTTTGACCACAGCTCACCTGATATTAAGTAACGGTGTGATCTAAGATGGTAAACACAAGTGATACTGCCGGAACACACCATTAGGTGCTTGGCGGCAGATTTTCTACTTGTAGCTAGCCTAGCCGAATACTAGAAACCCATTCAAGGGTTTCTCACTTTTTTATGACATGCTAGGTGTTTTGACCACAGCTCACCTGATGTTACGTGAAGGTGTGGTCGAAGATGGTAAACACACCTAGCCTGGAGTGGAGCTGTTCTCCAACTGTCACTCTATTTAGATTGGCGCAAAAATAACGGGGACGGGAAAGAAATCGCTTGCTCTAGAAAACACAAATGAAAATTTATTATCTAGGTAAGTAGCAATACTTAACGAAATATAATCTAATTGTTTGATATGTGACTGTGGAGTTATTAACAAAGCTATTGTATTAGTCGTCGCATAGTATTATATTTATCGTCGGCATAAAAGATCGACGTAAAACCAAAGTTCGTAATTGCAAAGACAAAAAATAACCGTCTCCCAATGAGCCGTAAGTTTCGTACGCGTCATGCAAGAGTGTACACAGCCACAACAGCCGGTACGTACAATAAAACCCCATCTATGGCCAGTTATTACGTGTCCGCTTCTCTGCCTCCAATTACGCCTGTGTAATCACAGGACTCACGAAACGCTGGTTTTTCAACGCCTCATTTATCACAATACCTATTGTTTGTATGCCAGTATACGAAGAGAATATTTTTTCTGCAAAATAAGTCGTAGCGTTTACTGTATCTAAAGCGTTTTATAGACTGCTTCGCTAACTGTGACATTATTAGACTTTTTTCTATTTCTTCTTGGTTTCAATTTTTCTGTATTTTGAGAGCAGTCTTTAGTTTTCAGCTTCTTTATCATCATAGTCAAAGTCCAGTTTTGGTCAAGTCCAGTTCGTGCGAGTCAAATCTAGTCATGCTTTAGTAAAGTAGTGGGGACTTTACTATAGCTTCGATGGAGTTTTGGAAGCAACAAGAAAAAGTCATGTTTCACCACATTATATCATTTTCCCACACTCGCGCTTGTAGTTCGGCACTTTATGAATAAACTCACTGATTTTATACAAAGACACTTGAAAAAATCCTATTTTCGGAAAAGAATACAATAAGGCGGCACGAATTTTTCCGCGTTCCCGCCAAAACCCATTGTTAGACTTATATTCCAGAGTTGAAGAACTCTATTATCGACGAAATCTAATGTACATATCTAGCAGAAAACTTCAAAACAAATAAGTGTGTGCAAAACGGTCGATGTCTGTGATTGTTCTATAACTAACTGTCATTCGTGTCATTCTGTCATTCAAAATAAATTTGTCTAACTGAATTAAGTTTGTATTGTGTTGTTACGGAATCCTTAAGTAATTCCGTAAATAAATTCATTTTTTGTGTATTCAAGGTAAATATTTTAGTGTATTTCAGCTTAAAAGTCGTTTTGGTTTCAATAGTGATGAGGTACAAGCTTACAACCCACGTAAAACTTGCACAGACTCTGAGTGGAGAAGGTGGACTCCAACATACCCGGCTAAAGAGATATGACATCTCTAATCTCACCAAACGATTTCGACAATAAGACAGAAACAAAGTATGCTGGAAAGAAATTTTTCAACAACTTATGCCTCTCGTAGATTCCAATTGGCAGATATTTATCGGACAAGGAAGTGGCTTATTGTTCCTGGAACAGATTGCCGTGAAGCAGAAAACATCAAAAATAAAATATCTATAACTACAATCCGACATAAACTTAAAATCTAAATAAGTTAAAAATAACTAATTAAAATAGCTACAAGTCTTTATATCCTCCTCTCGCTGGAGTAACCAACTGCCGATCATGTGTCGGCAGTTGGTCTGTCTTTGTCTCTAGACAAGGCATCTTCAGGACGTGTTGACTCTTCAAGGTCTTGTTTTTCCTTTTTTATGTAGTAAACAACTATAACAGGTGTATATACTGTACTGTACTCTGCAGTTACTGAAGAAAGTGAGTTTTCGGATCCCGTCATCTAGACATGACATATGAGACATACATGTATTTTTCTAATAGATTTTAAAAGTGGTTCTATCTCGCTCTCTTTCTCTCTCTTTTTTTATCTCTCTCTGTCCATTGCCTATAGGTGAATAATGACGACGAATACTAATTTAATGTTAAATAATTTAATGTTTATATATTTTAGCGTCAAATAACAATTATCATATGACGCTCTAAGACTATGAAGTGCCTAACGATATTAATCAGATAATTCGAAAGTGAAACAAAAAGTCGAAGATTGTGCTAAGTAGCATGTCTTAGTAGTATATGATGCTAAGCTGATCATGTTGGTTATGAAGTGGCGGTTGACTTAACTTCGAACGTCTACGGATTTCTCAACTAAGAAACATGGGGTAGCAGTTGTTTCTCATGTAAGTCTCACCCTGCGGTCTCACCTAAGCTCATTGTTAACACATTACCCACGTGAAGCTATTCAAATGTAAATTTAAATTGCGCTAGTACGGTAAGTTACTCGTAGTTGTAAGTTATGACTAAGTATACGCTCTTGTTTGGTTATGAAAGCACGCACGGAGACAAAGCTTTGGTCGAATTACATTCTAAGCTAGGTTTGTTTACTATCTTAGACTACCTCATCTTTTATCATCAGGTGAGATGTGGCCAAGACTCATAACAATTTAAAAAATTCGGCTTCTGAAATTTACTACATACTACAGTATTGTGACAATTGATTGTTGCAATTTGTAGATATCGATGCACACGCGCAAGAGCATAAGCAAAAACACACATAAGTACGAACACACGTCTGCATGATGGCAGGGTACTTTCTAGTACTCGGCTGGCTAGCTAGCAACTACCCGTTACAGGTTACAAATTAGGTATTTACTGTATCTGTGTCTCAAGCTTTTAAGAATATAGGTAAGTACCTACACGCCAAATGTTTACTAGAATTTCTTTTTATTTTTTAGTTTATTGTCCCAGATAAAAACTTGTTTTTAAAAATATTTTTTACTTTTAATTCATTTACAATTAAAGATTGCGCGCGGCTTAAAAACTTCGACAATAACCTAACCTACTTACTCAAAATAAAAACATTTTATTGTTTTATTCTAAAGTGCAAAGAAAGTATTATTCAAATCAAAGAAGTGTGTTCAAAACGGCAAAGCGATCTACGTCATTTCAATTTATTATATTAATATTGTTCTGTACATGATTTATTTTAATTTCGAACAATATTTTGACTGACCCGATTTCGTTAATGCTAAATTTGTAATTAATTCATAACAAAAATAAAACTAAACACTACGCTAATATTAACTAATTTCTAAGCAAATAGAAATCCTTTTTAGTATAAAATAACAGTATCAATAATCATCGCAAACCCTCCCAACCCACTCATTTTTACGCGAGCCACAGACATGTGTTGCTAATTGAAATTCTGGTGGTTACAAACGCACCCCTTTCTCACAATTAAGTGGATAATTATATGTAAGCTTATTCCCGTGTATGTACCTACACTCTACAATGTTTATATAGATTAATACGAATAGATATACATAGGTATATACGTACATATACTATATGCTTGGCTGTGTATTAAAAATGTTATCGTGTAAAAAGAATCTACGCTTCTGTCATAAAAGACCTAACAACAATAATTCTGTAAATAACTCATAATTATTTTAAGTAAATAAATACATATCATTGAATCTATTCCCAAACTAAGCAAAGTTCACACGATGAGAAGCAGATACCTAGCTGATAAAATACATAATTATGTACATTATACTTTTTAAATACATACATTTAGTATACCTAGACAATGAACAAATACATATAAATATTCATCCTGAGTGAGAATTGAACTTACACCCACAGCAATTTCTAAAACGTTGTATAAACAATTTGAGAACAAATAATTTTATTTTGACTTATCAATGGCAATGACCTGAAATGTACATGTACGAATAAAAAGGTAACATTCACTGCGTAAGGTTACTTAACAAAACTAGGGCCAAAAAGGCGGATCTGGTGGCGAATTCATTTTACTTCTAAGCATTTTCTACATAAATTTGGAATTCCCTTACTTAGCTTTACCTTTAAAACGTAAAACGTATAGGTTTCTAGGGCATGTACAAAAGTTTTTGCCGAATGACAAAACAAGTTTCCTATTGTTTTTTTTTTTCATTGTTTTTGGCATCGCACTTCGTGCATTTTTACTGCCAGTGAATATATTTCGATATATTTTAAAGTTTTCCATGTCCAAAGTAGTGCACTGATTTTTAACAAATAAAAATCAATGGAAATAAGCCTGAGTCCTAGATAAAGTCACACAAAGTAACTCAGGGTCAATTACATGCCCTAGAAGGTAGTGACAATTTTTCTAGAAACTTCGTAGGATTTTTGAGAGCAACACGAAAATACATCTTTCACCACACTGTATCATTTTCTATACACTCACGCACGAATTAATAAAATGCCACATTTTAACTATACGATGTGCTGACATGTTTTCCCGCGTTCCCGCTAGAACCCGTAATATAATTGGCAATTTTTTTTTGCAAACATACTTATTGATACATAATTATTAATTATAATTAATATATTTATCAAAAAATACATCCAAATCTGTTCAGGCATTTACAGTTATTATGGTGAAATAAAGAAACATACATACATGAACCCTGAAAACATTACAAAACTATTTTTGGGCAGACGTGTAATAAAAAAAGGAACATTCATCGTCAAACTTTGATAATTCAACAACTTTATTAGAAACGCACGCTTTCGTATGTTGGTATGACTTGTCAAAGTGAATAAATATCTTATGTTGATACATTTACGATATTGCTAAAACTCCGTCGTATTTACGTAGGTAATGTAATAAACATTGGAAAGCCTGTTTATATTTACGACGTTCGCCGATTTGTTCAAATATTTATCCTAAGAAAGGCTTTCCTGCCAGCAAACCAAATATAACATCCATTTTAAGTAGATACTAAAAATAAAAGTTTGTTTTTGCGGTGAAACGATATGAGTAGATGTAGAGAGAAACCTACACGATTTCACTTTTAACAGGTCTTGTAAAATTAGGTGATGGCTGTTACAATGAACTCTTGGATAATTATATCAAAATGTCAAAAACAACTGGTCCTTCGTCTCCTTTCGACCTTCGTCTTTCTGTACGACTGAACCTAAAGCTCATCACAGACGGAGCTATAATATAGGTATATTTATATAAATAATAGCTAGGCATGTTACGTTGTAGTTTTCGTACTACATACACGGAGTTTTGATTTACATTTATATTATTTATTAAGTCAACAAAATATATAAATAAATGTAGCAAGTCGTACCTCGATTACTATTTTACTATGGAATCTGACGTGGTTTAGACATATGTTTTACTTATGCGGAATTACTTACGGATCGAATACTCTCACTATAGTTTCGGCTTCGTCCGGTGGCCTTCTTCATGGAGACAAAGCTGAATACAACGCGTGCGCGGGCTCGTCGTGCTTCGCACTACGGGTCGCTGCGTGCATAGTACGTGAAAACAGCGGTTGATGCGCGGACGTGAGGGTGGGACGTACGCTACTTTATAGAGAAGGCCACAGGATATGATCGAAACTATAGTCAGAATTTCCGATACATTAAACGTGAGTAATCTCACATAAGTAAAACAAGAAGAATATAGCAAGATATATCTCGGTATAGCAAGATCAACGACGATCGCTAATGACCGCATAGAATGCATAGATAATAGGTACAGCCCCGTCTGTGCCGAGCTTACCATCCCTAACGTTAAATTGCAATGTAATGTAATGCCATGTACTCTCTAAGTAACATTGTATTTTATTTGTATGTTTCGAGCTCCAGCATGAAGGCGGGTTAATCGCGGCAACCTTCCGGTTTGCCTTTTGATCTGGATATTAACTCATTTGTATGCAAACAAATGGCGTGTTAATTAAATTTGGGAATCCGTGGACGTTTGCGCACAATGCCACATCTTTGTAGTTTCTATTGAAATTCATCTGCCATTCAAAATGACAGACATAAAAGATTTTAAATGAGTTGGGTTTGTTTGTAGTGACAGAGCTATTAAATATTCGTTGCTCCACCGTCAAGGAATAATTAACTTGTGACCATTAATTAAACGACTCGTGGTTGATCTGTGCCTAGAAGGGGGCAATTTATTCTTGATTTAAAAACACTCATATGTATATTGTATAAGTATATTCTACCTTTCATTATCCTTTAATTTTCGTACTAGTTTGCGCTTGCGACTTCGCGTTGACTTAAGAATTGGGTTCAGAGAGAAATAAAGAGCAATAGATAGACCTAGATCAATAATAAGAATATCGTTTATTCCGGAACACTGTTCTATGAAAAACATCTATACCAAATTTTAAGTAGATACGTCCTGTAGTTAGTTTTTTGATAATACCAAAAGAATCTAACGTCAGATTTAAAAAAAACCCTAAACAATATGTTTGCCAATTTTCATCCAAATCCGTTCAGACGTTTTTGCGTGATTGACTAACAAACATCTAAAGCTTTCACTTTCACTTTTCATAAAAACTTTCACATTTATAATATTAGTAGGATATCTAAAATTAGGGTACTACTTAATGTTTTATGTTTTTTTATCATCTATTACTGATGCATTGAAAAGATTATAATTAACGCCGATTGAGAATTTTTAACTCAGGAATTTCTATTTCATTCAATAATAAATCGATAAACTTATTTATTACTTTTTTTTAATGATTGACTGGCTAGGTGTTTGACCACAGCTCACCTGATGTTAAGTGACGGTGTGGTCGAATAAGGTAAAGCACACCTAGCCTGGAATAGTACTGGCTTTCAAGTGAGGCTGCCGGAACACACTGTTAGATGCTTGGTGGCAGATTTTCAAGTTGAGGTTGGTAGCTAGCCAGCCGAGTACTAGAGAGTACTCTACCACTACGCTATGGTTTCCTCACGATATTTTTACTCAAAGCTCATTGTTGGGGTTTGAACCCACACCCATCGGCATGCGAACCGACCGCGCTAATCACTGAGCTATCATCGCTACAAAATATTGTATAAAAAAGACGTGAAAATATGTACAAAAAAAAGTTTGTGCAATAAACAAGAACTTGTTTGTTATATTGTGTTAGGTTTTGCTTATAAAACGTTGTGAAAGTTTTCATTGTTGTGCCATTTGACCGTATATTACGTATGTAGGTTTAAGCCAGCCCCGACCTTTACCCCGTATGTTATACAGTAAAATTTATCCGCAGGCAAGGTAGGCGGATGATTCAACGTAATTTAGCTGTCTATAAATACTCTACGCAGCTACAATATACTGTCTGGCCGACTGTTTTGTCTAAAAACCATCTTTAGTTCGAAGTGGGTACTATACCCTTTCTTACCCGACTAAAAAAGAAGGATTATGTGTTAAATCGTTTAAGCCATTTCGAATTGAAGAAGTAACAAACATACATAGAAACATACACACAAACTTTTGCTTTTAATATTAATGTGATAACGTTGATTATAGCATATCTACATATATATGTTGTGAACATATATAAGTCTCTAACGCGCAACCCGTCTATTTGTTAACTCAGGTGTAAAAACTCGTTTTCCCAACGTGTACATTATTTACTTTTATAACTAGACCTACACATAAAACCGGGACCAAAATTGAAAGCCCCACATTCGGCATACAAAGTGGGCCTTTAGATCGATTCAATTATCCCAAAATGTCCTTTGGCCGAATAATTTTGACGTCCCAACGGACGAGTATTTATTATACGCTTAATTGAAGCTTTGAGCATATTTATTTGTATTATTTGAAGGTATAAAACGCTCATGAGAAAATATACAGCGAATAATTTTACTAGACTTTGCCTTTTAAAGGAGGTATTTCTTCCTTGTAGTTAGTAACTTGCTATTATTCAATTGGTTATTCGATTTTTTGTTTTTGGAACAGAATACAAAGGAGTTATAAAGTGACACTCAGAAACAATATTATTATACAAAGATATTGTATTTTTAAGTTACCGTATTGAATTATTCTGCGTTTGGCAATATTGAAGACGAGATTGCGAGACAGCCGTATGCTAGAAAATACTTTCTTACCACGTGTATAAAATTCATCTTTACTCCTAGAAGTGATTATAGCTCGGTGGTTAGCGCGGTCGGTTCGCACGCCGAATAGCATGGGTTCAAAGCCCAGCAAAGAGTTTGAGCTGCCGGTGAAGGAAAACATCGAAATCATAGCATGGTGGTACTAGACTCGCCCAGCTAGCTACCACGTTAAGTTGAAAATCTGTTGCTAACACCTAACAGTGTATTCCAACAGCCTCACAGAAGAGCCAGTTCCATTCCAGGCTAGTTGTATTTAACACCGTCACTTAACATCAGGTGAGCTGTGGTCAAACACCTAGCCTGCCAACAATAATAAAATAAAAATATTACAGTTCTGCACTTCAATACCCACTTCACCTCATCATCTCAACTCTGAATTTTAACACGTATACCGAACTGGCAGACATCCAAGAACTTAAAAAACTTTTACTAACTTAGTCGAGGTACGGCCAAAGGTAATCCACTCGCTGTCAGACGGATTTCGTAAAGTATTCTGGGTAAATCGATCAGCTTGATAACATCTCGTAGTCAGTGATAGCCAGGATAGCTTTAGAATGAACTGGCTTCGAATGTCTGCTTTTATAAGGGTTTTTTTTAAATATAGATAGGCTTGCGTTTGGTTGCCATTTACCTGTTGTTAAGATGCAATCTAAGATGAAGCACACTTGTCTATGATAACGATACACTCTCTACTTGAAAACATGCTGTATATATCGGGAAATACCCAATCAAGCAGAGCATTCCACTGATAAGCGGTTCGCACAATGAAAATGGAATCAAGTCAATTCTTTCAAGTCGTCAATCAAGTAACAATGTCTATTTTTCGAGCTTCCGACCATCTGATATAAGAACAGGGATAAAAGGGATTTCTAGAGTTTTGGCGAGAAAGCGGAAAAACCATGTCGCTGCATCATATTCTTTTTCAATTTTGTAATGGAACATGTATTTTCATGTTACCTCTTAAACTCCGTCAAATCTTGTGGTAAAGTTAACACTACTTGACTATATACATATATTAAAATTAAAAAAAAAAAAAAAAACTATATATATTTTATCTAAATGGTTATATGATGTTTCTCGAAGACGGGTATATGCTATTTATATTATTTTAATCAAGAAACTTAATATACCTACAGATATTAAAATAGAAATACCTGTAGTATGAAAATGAAAGCCATGAATAGGTATTAAACATATATATATTGAACATATGTTTTTCCCGCGAAGTACAACTTCGGTGTTTTCAAATCCAGAGTGAATAGGTTTTTTCTAGGTGAGCGTGCTTTATCTTAGACTACGTCCTGTTCAACATCAGGCAGGGCGTGGTCAAAGGCAAACCTACACTGCATAAAAATAAAAATAAAGTTTTAACCAAATTCTTTATAAAAACAATATCAAGTTGTAGTATGTAAGAAAATCTCAGTAATTCTTTGAAGATGTATTCTGCCAACAAGTAAATATATGACAAATAACCTTTCTACCACAATACAGCTTTAATATAGTGACAGAGTCGTGGCAAAGGCATTACGTTTTAACGACTTTTCCTTGTAACTTATGTACAGCGTGTGAATTATTTAGTAGGTTTTATCTTCCCAATATAAGAGAACACATGTGTGTGAGGAGTCGTAAATTACTTTTTACGGGTAATACGCTCTTTACTGCATTCATTGCCTGTCCAACTAAAGTTTCCTTGTAAATCATACGGAAACTTCCTAAAGCTGAGACAATAAACATAAACGACAAAACTACTTTGTGGCATTGTACATTGTATGTTAACTGAAAAAGGAGAAGATGAGATGTTTTTTTTAAATATTTATAGAGATTATAGATAGAAACAATTTTTTGTGCACACTCAAAATAAAAAATGCACAGTAAACAAAAAACTTTAATGCTATAAATAGCGGCCTCATCGCTAATATGCCAGTAATAATAGCCGTTTTTTGGTCAACCTCGCACTAAATTTCCTTCCCAATTTTTTTTTTTACAATGTTTAGCATCACTTACTGAGCCTAAAATCACAAAATGCTGACAGATCCAAGAGGAGCTTCAAGCGCCATCTTGAAAAAAAGTTTTTGGGCAATATCTCGGAAACTATGAACTTTAGGGCAAAAGTTATTGAGATCATTATTGTAGAGAATAAAATTTCATATGTTTTATTTCCTGTATTTTTTTTGTAAAAACCGTTTACGTTTTACTATTTATGGCCCATTTAATGAACAGATTTTTCTATCTCGGCCAATAACTCTTAAAATATTGGAAGACATAGAAAAACCGGGTCATGTAAATGGTAAGTTAATTACAGGGCTGTTGAGACTAACCAACGAATCTAAAATCTATAATTAATGAGCGCCAAAACCCTGGATTTTATTTGTTACTTAAAGTTCTGTGTATCGCTGTAATGGACATGGACAGGTGTTATCTCGAGCATCTCGTTCAACTCATTACATTTACATTAAAGAAAAGGAAAATAACAAAATAAACTTTATTAATTAATTTTAATAACTTAAAAGGCTGAGTCTACCCCTTTGTCAGACATCATTCATAAACTTTTTTAACGTAATTTTCGGTTTCTATGTTAGAGATCACAGACAACAAGCAGAAGAGCTTAAAACAATTTATAACCCGACAGTAATTAAAATAACCAAAAGGAAAAAATATTTTAAACAAATTTATTATTCCTAATTAAATTTAAACATATAACTTATGTATAGTTTTGTAATTCTCTTTTAATTTCCTTTATTTTGGTACCCTGTTCGATAGGTTCATTTTTATTTTTTACTAACGTATTTTTTTTATTTCTCGCCACAAATCCTCACTCGAAGAAAATGAATTAAAACTGAAACAGCTTTCACTCCTGTTCTACTCAACACATTTGTACTTTTTAGGGTTTCGTTCCCAAAGGGTAAAACGGGACCCTATTACCAAAACTCCGCTGTCAGTCTGTCCCCAGGATGCATCTCATGTACCGTAATAGATAGACAGTTGAAAATTTCACAGATGATGTATTTCTGTTGCCGCTATAACAGCAAATACTAAAAAATATAATAAAATGAATATTTAAGGGGGCTTCCATGCAACAAACGTGAGTTTTTGCTCATTTTTGCTCGATATTGATAACGGCAACAAGTCGACGCTTGAACTATTTATATTATATATTCACTTTAAAAATTAATAATTCAATTAAAATAAAACAAATATTACTATTTCGATTCGATTTTCCAGACATGCATTTTTATGGATAATGGTACGGAACCCTTAGTGCGCGAGTCCGACTTTCACTTGGTTGGTTTTTACAGCTGCTCACATCGGAACCTCAAACAACATACATAGATGGTAGGTAACAAATCACGAGTGCGAATAATGTTTACTTCAGTGATTGGTTCTGGAGACATGCGCACGGCCGAGTTGCTCTGCAATCTGTATTATAATTATTGTTTACAGTTGTCAATACGGCTGTTGACAACCGATATGCCACTGGAAAAAATCAATAGGGGATTGATTTCGACTGATAACATTACGTGGTCCATTGATCTATATGTACTA
This sequence comes from Biston stratarius, assembly GCA_950106695.1. NCBI lineage: Eukaryota > Metazoa > Arthropoda > Insecta > Lepidoptera > Geometridae > Biston > Biston stratarius. Next base: position 26,554,225 of record OX467112.1, read on the forward strand.
CATACTATATAACACGTTCCGAACACTCGCTACAGGCAACTCAGGAAAATCCTGCAATATGTCAAGTGATACCCGATGTTTTTGTAGATCTACTAATTTTAGCTATTGTCTCCGGATGTTCCAATTACGACACTATATCCCAGTTTTGGCATTTTAAACAACAACTACGTTATTATTAAAAGTTACGAGTGTTCTCTGAATAAAATGTAAAAATGAGTCTCAAAAATATTGTTTGCAATGGCTGAGTTTATTTTTAATTTTTAAGAGCCTCTTTGGGTAATCTTTTAGCGATCATAGCTCAATGATTATCGCGGTCAGTTCGCATGCCAAAGGACGTGGGTTCAAAGCTCAACAATGACTTGAGCTGCCTGTGAAGGGGAATATCGTGAGGAAACCATAGCGTGGTGGTAGGGTACTTTCTAGTAGGTACTCGGCTGGCTAGCTAGCTAGTGTTCGGCGAATTTTGACCGCCGCGATATGTTCTTTGATCCTTTCCTCTATAGTATGCTTATGTAGTTTGACCAATATAGGAACTACCACAGCTGCAATATACCCTGTACACACCAGGAGTCAGGCAGGGCACATAGCACGCATAGCAAATAGCTGGCATACTGAATTAACACATAAGCTAGCGGGGCCGTTTTAATTAATTTAATTATATTATATAATTAATAATATAGCTACAAGTTTTGTATCTTCCTTGATATCTACTATGTACAATTTAGTAGTAATTTAGAAGTTTTCTTACACGTATCACCGAGTTATGTTTATGATACTGAAATTAACAAATTATACCGGCAAGAATTAAGAAACATAATATTAAATACGCAGTTGTATAGTCATTTTTCCCATATAATTTGTCCTCGTAATAATCTCATTCGAAACCAACGTTTTTGTATCAAAATAAACAACGTATCATTACGGTTTACAATATTCCTCACGATTAAGTCGTTTCTACCTCGAAATGGGTCTCATTAACTAACTAGACTGTAAATCTAAATTAAGCCACGACATGCCGTTTCCCGTGGAAAGTTTCTGATAGTTTCCTTATCGGGGATGTTGGGAGATCATTTTACGGCTACCTGAACATTGTTATTTGTTTCAAAGACCGGTACAAACGGAAGGCCAGTGTTTGCTATAAGGCTCAGCAAAATATAGTCGGTATTTTGCTGAGTTGGTGACGGTTTGTGACAAACATTTTTTTAATGTTAATGTTTGTTGTTTTTATGTATATTTATCACATATAAAATTTATATATTACATAAAAATATTTTTGTAGCGATGATAGATAAGTGGTTAGCGCGCTCGGATCATATGGCGGAAGGTGTGGGTTCAAATCCCACGAAAAAAGGTTGCCGGTGAATTAAATAAAACTTAGGACAATCATAGCATTGTGGTAGGGTAATTTCCAGTACCTATCTATCTGCTGGTTAGTTACCACTCTCAAGTCTGCCACTTATTACGATACGTTCTGCCAGCCTCAATTGTGAGCCAGTTTCTATACCGGGCTAAATGTATTTACCATCTTTGCCTACACCGTTTGACATCATATAAGCTGTAGTTAAAAATTCAGCATGTAACGGTTTTCATTGTACGAACCGCTAAACAAAGGAATCTGCTGTCCGATTGGGTGTTCTCTGATAGATACAATCTGAAGATAGATACAAGTCGCGTGTGAATCGGTTTCTTCTAAGCGAACGTGCTCTACAAGAGACCGCATTTTCGCTTAACATCAGACGAGTTGGCGGTCAATCGCAAGCCTATATTCAGTAAAAAAAATACCGGTTTCACATACTAAGTCTATAAAATTGACCTCTAGTCACTTACAAAGTTGTTTTGTCAAACTATAGACTTCAATTTATGTGTAATGCAAATTACGTAAACCTCAGCGCAATATCATGCTAAATAACTGAGTTTTCATTTAAACTTACCGGTTATTTAAGGATATACAGTCCCTACTTAAAGCTCATTTAACACCACCTAAGCCCGGTTATTTCGCCTTTCCGTATTTTTCCTTCACACGCTGGTAGATCTCGCGTGGTTACGTCACGAGCCAATTTTGGAGCAATCGATAAGCTGATATTTTACTCGGTGGAGGGTTCACAAACTTGATGTCTGAAGCGAAAGCAATTTAAAATCAACCACCTTAATAGCCATCGATATTTCAGTAGCCACGCTCTATGTACGAGTTAACATTTTTGTAAGCATTTCTTGCAGAATAAAATAAATGATCTGTTGTCACTCGTATTATATAGCCAGACATAATTCATTATTAGTCAATTAAAGACTTGCTATACACAATACTAGCAAACTTACTAAATGCAATATAGCAAGTACAGACTACGCACAATAATTGCTTTGCAAATGTTTGCTATTATCATGAATTATAACTTTGGTGCTGGCAATAAAGTATTTGTATTTGCTTATACAACAAAGCAAGTAAAAGCTATACACAATACTTGCCAACTTGATATATATATTATAGCAAGTATAGACTATGCACAATACTTGCAAACTTGCAAATATTGTGCTAGTATTATGAATTATAACTTTGGTACTGTCAATAAAATATTTGTATTTGCATATACAACAGATAGTATTATGAATTATAACTTTGGTGCTGTCAATAAAATATTTGTATTTGCATATACAACAGAGCAAGTAAAGACTATACACAATACTTGCAAACTAACCAAAAACTTGCTATATTGTATGTGTGCATGTATTGTGTACAGTCTAAACTTACTATATTGTATATAGCAAGTTTGCAAGTATTGTGCATAGTCTATACTTGCTATATAGAATAATAATATAGCAATTGCACACATACAATATAGAAAGTTTTTGGTTAAGTGGGGATGTTCAGTCTTGTACTAATGATATCGTCGTCCTTTACCTTCACGTTGGATTAAATTAAAACCACAGGGAAAGTTCCTGTGCGGCTATATAAGGTTTCAGGAAAATGTAGCAATTTTTAATTTATTATTATTTAATTTTATTAAATAAAAAACCCGATGTTCTATACATTCCGTTGAAAGTCACCAACGTTTTTAAGTAATCTACATTTCCCCGTAATGTATTGTGAGTATTTGTGACTTCTTCACACTGAACTGGCTGGACAAATTCATATGACATTTCGAATTCACTTATGCCCCGGATTAAACGTAGACATCTTTTTATCCTGAAACACACGGCTAAATCGCGAGGCAAAGCTTATATTCTTTTTAAGCCAATATCGACATATATTTTCTTATTTTTTTAGTAAATGAAGTATACACAGCTAGCCAAAAGCTAGAAAATGCTCTAAAAAAAGATGACGTTAGTTGCCCCCATGTGCTATCAAGAACCACGTCTACTCCGTGAAGAGTTCCTCATTGAGAAATAAGGAATCCTAACAAACATAATCAAACAAATAAAACTGGGGCTTACACGGGGGCAAAATGAAAGAAATAATAAAAGTGCGTTAGTTCACGTATTTCGGGGCGAAATTGAATTTGTTATGATTTATTATTCTCTCCGTTGTAAGCTGGCGCAGAGAGTTAGATAAATCAATTTATGTCTGGGCCTATTTTTGGCGTTAACTTTGTCGCGTACTGCCCCCGTTTTGTTCACTCACGTTTCTGATAGACTACATTTTGCAATGAATTTGCTTTTAAATACAAAGTGGTTTTTAAATGGTATTACATATTTGGTGTATTCACTTTTTTTTATTTTACTACATATACATGTGCTTACAAATTACTCCAAAGCGCACAGGGAACCAAACATTATATTAAATACTAGCTTACGCCCGCAACTTCATCAGCGTTGAGTTAAGAAATCCGAAACATTAAATTTAATAATAATAAAAAAAAAAATATGTAAATTTATTTATTCGCTTCTATACGATGTACGCCGCTCCTTGTTGTAACCAAAACGGAAATTTATAAACGGAAATACACTAATTATATAATATAATTCCAGAATACCGTAAGACGAACTTCCGCAAATTAACGCCGCAATCAATCAGTTACTAGGTGTAAGAATAAATGTATAGTGTGGTCATGTTATACATATGTTATTTTGTAGCAACGATAGATCAGTGGTTAGCGCGGTTCGTTCACACGCCAATGAGCATGGATTCAAACCCTAATAATGAGATTGAACTGGAGGAAAACATCGTGAGGAAACCATAGCATGATAGTCATGATTTCTAGTACTCGGCTGGCAGTTGGCACACCCGAGTAGAAAATCTGCCCCCAAGCACCAAACGGTGTATTCCAAGAAAAACGTTAAAGTTTCACATATTTCAACCTTACAATCCTTAACTTACCCTAAAATTTTGTTGAAACATATTCGAACCGCACCTACGTACGTTCTGTTTAAACGTTTTAAGTATTTAAACCTCGGCTATACGAGAAGTAACCTTAAAGTCTATGTCTAATAAAAGTTAATGCGATTTGCTGCGCAAGGGAGCCTAAAACAAGATTTTGTAAAAACGAGCCTAACAGGCATTTACAAGGAACCTTGAATACCTACAAGAATAGCACTGAAAGAGGCAAAATCGGATTAACCTTCAAAAAGTTGGAATCTTTTCCACTTTACCTTCAAAAGTAATCTCGAAGAATGGATCATCAGCTGTGTTTGCGGAATGGGAACCGCGAGACCCTAATTATTCGCTTAGCCTACTTTTTAAAGAAACTACATAAAGGTTCTCTCAAGAGATCCATAATTTTAGACGAGTTCTCCAAATATCCGAATAGAAAAATATTCAGATACAAGAATGCCTTCAAAAAATTCTATCTATTAAGGTAACAGATAAAAATAACTTTATTGACAAACAAACAAAGAAAAAATACACATATGTCTTACTAGCTACGCCTTGTGGTTTTACCCGCGTGGTGATGGATGATGATGATGATGAAAGTATCATATGTTTTATTCCAGGGCCTAAAGTATCTACTTGCAAAATTTCATCCAGATCCGTTCAGCCGTTGTGGCGTGATTGAGTAACAATTGTTTTTCGTTTTCCTTACTTACTAATATTATCTTTATTTTGAAATAAGCTGAGTTTAAATTGATCCTTAACACAAAAACTTTTGATTTTTTAAATTTATATTGTAGTATGTATGTTATGTTGTTTAATTTAAGTTTATGTTGGATTATAGTATTAAGTATTAAGTAATATATTGGATATATTCTTAAAAATTTTCATCAAATTACATAAACTTTAATTTAAATCCTTATCACTGTTGTAACCAAAACGAGTTTTAAGCAGAAACACACTAAATATATACCTTGAACAATCTACCACAAAGAAGATCTATCCGCTTGTTTGATGCAGTAGGAGGGGCTTGCGATTTGAACCTTGACCTTTCTCATGAGTCTTTTGAAATTCCAATCTGACTATTTCATAAACAACAGAATACTCGTATCTGCATATATCTAAAAAACTTTTAAAAAAAACCGACATTGTTTCATAGTCGATGTTCCAAAAACTCGAACGAAACGAGTTGGAATCAACTCGTTTCTTCGTTCTTCTCAACTTCGTTCACCTTTATGTTGCGGACTGCTAGACAGTGGAATGCGCTGCCTGAGTGGGTGTTCCCTGTTGGATACAATCTGGGTGTCTTCAAGTCTAAAGTGAATCGGTATCTCCTAGGCGAGCGTGCACCATCACTTAACATCAGGTGAGATGGCGGTCAAACGTAAGCCCATTTATTGTTTTTTTTTTTTTAATTTACTAAATACATACCTACATGAGCAGCGATATGTTAAAAATTTATGAAATGATGCAGCGGAGCATAGATATCATCGTTCGATGCCTACAAATCTACTTTCTTCTTTAAAACATCGGTGTTACATTTTTGCGTTTACTACAACGTGATAAACAATCAAATTTCATCACGGATTTAAAGCCAGATATTTTCGTGAATAACATTTGTTTCGCACTTAAAACGAAACCGATAATCATGCAATGGTTATATACAGAAAATGAAAATGAAAAAGATGACTGCTATCATCTTTGCAATTTAAAAGTATACTTTAATCCAGCGCTCTTAGAAATACATTCATAATTATGTTTTAAAAATAATAAATCAAAAATGAAACAATAAATGTTGATAGATGAAAGTAATTGTAATTCTGAGTGCTCTCCAATTAAAACAAAGTGCGTACCTTCTTATATTCTGTTGAATTTTTTATAAAATACTCAACCAAGATATTCTTTGTTTCAAAACAAACCTTAGTTTAAAATTTCAGAAATAGTGTAACTTGAGAGATTTCTTAATAAGACAAAGGAAGAAACTCGAAGTGTTGCAAAAGATTCTAAAAGAACTTTCAGCAGAAGTGCAGCTTCCAGATAACTTTATTTCACAAGAAAACAAACGCCAGACTTGCATTCTTGCAATTCAGGAGTACATTCACAAACAGTTTTCAATGTCTCACCCTAACAACTTTCTACGATTGCAAAAGTTAAATGACATTTTAAAGTAAACTACGACACATTGATGATTTTAAAAGCTTTTACCATATAAATATGAAGCATTTTGTAAGATATGTAATACTATTAAAATATTCAAAAATACAATAACTCTCTACTAAAACACAAACAGCATGAATTAACTAAATAAATCGTTGCAAAATGAAGCTAGCACAGAAGCACATGAAGCTGTTCTTCTTAGATCTACAAACCTTTTAGACGTCTTGTGCTCGCGGAGGTTGAAACTCAACTAAATCACTGGTGACTATAAAGAGTCTAAAATCTCATACATTTTACCGAGCTCGCTTTGCAACCGCTTCGAATTCCAGCACGAAGTAGAGCGTCCACGAAGGCACGTTAAAGCCTTTAGAAATGCTCGGATCGTTCTATTAACAGCCAATAAGCTGTAACGCCCCTGGGGCATAACTCTATTGATAGAAATTGTACTCTGAAGCCTTTTATTTATTTCAAATTGAACTAAAAACAATAAACATAAAAGAACGTCGTTTTCAATGCGGATTAATGAGGAAAGTTCGTCCTATTTTTAAATAAAGCATGGTTGACTATAATTATGGACGAAGATTTTGACTCGCTCGTGTGGTTTCTCTCAATGAGTTTATAGATTAACTTTTTTAGGTCAAAGTGAATAGGTATCTCCTAAGACAACGTATTTTGTCTTCGAACACAATACATCATCGCTTACCTTAATCGAGGTGGCGAATAAACTTATTAAAATATCACATAAGAACAGTACTAAGACGGTATACAGCTGGGAACGATGACATCTCTTTTCTTCTTCTTTGTTTTTGGCGATGCAATTTATAAATTTGCCATCAATTATTAGCGTTACTACATTTCAAGTATTTTATGAAAAATCAAATTAAATAAGTCTTAGGCTTTCACAATCAAAGTAAGTTGATTTTATACTTCAGTTGGTATAAAATAGACAGACTGTATGAGAGATAGTAGGGTATTTTCAATTTCAGGACGAAACTTACTACATGGTGGCCTCTTAATTTTAAAGCATTTTTTTAAATAAATGATTATCAGGCTAAGTGTTTGACCACAGCTCACCTGATGTTAAGTGACAGTGTCTAAATTGGTAAACACTCTTAGCCTGGAATGGAACTAGCTCTCGAGTGATGCTGCTGGAACACACCGTTTGGCGATTGCCGACAGATTTCCTACTTGAGGGTAGTAGCTAACCAGCCGAGTACTAGAAAGTAATCTACCAACAAACAAATAACAAGTGACAACCAAAAAACAAAAAGTATAAAAATGACATAAAATTTCTAGAAAAAGGCAATTCTATTGTATTTATAAGTTCTTTTGTTTGTGTCATTTATCGCAACTTGCGGTAACTGTCAGCGTTGCGTGAAACTGCGCACGTGTCGAGTCTTTGTGGGTACTTATGAAATGGAACACGAAGCCGGTTTAATTTTCGAAACATCATCTGGTGTCCCGCTAGCGGCGCCTGCAGTGATGGATGGTGACGGCTCTCAGGAGATTTGCGTTCCCTCACAGACAAACCCAAACATCTATATTTTATTTTATTAATATTAGGGAAATTAACAGCTATGTACCTACGTACAATAAGTTACCTATATAAATTTATAAGGCCAATTACAAATTTCCACAAACAAAAACAATCTTTAAATCAATAGCAGGAACGTTTTCTATTTCTACTCTTTTGCTCATTAATTTGGGAGTAGCTTGGATCCTTGAGCTGTAAGGCGTGAGCTCGACTCCCATCCAAGACAAACATTCATGTGACAAACTTAAATGTTTGTACTGTCTGGGTGTTCTAAATGTATGTTTTAGCCCCGCCGCAAACAGCGGGGTGTTAAAATTTAACAATTGTATCTGTATTTCTGTGGCAAGGTAGCTCCTAAACGGCTAAACTGATGTTGATTTAGTTTCTTTTTGTTGATTTAAAACAACTCGATATTGTTTTTAACTATGATTTAAGACAATCTGCTCAACTGTTTGAAGATTATCTGCTCTTTTCTAGTTAATGAATAGATGTGAACACCTTTCATACGTCTGTTTAAGACTTAATTTGTCTATTATTTGGTGTAAAGGGATTTTCATATTATTAATTTAACCTTGTATAAGTATAAATGTATTATATCAGTTATGTATTATCTTGTTCCCAAAGTACAAGTTAGATAGCACCATATTAAATGTCAACGGGTATTTTTTATTTACAAGTATTAATGATCTTAAAAGAATTATTAAAAAAAATTATGTTATTTTATAAAACAAAATTTAATTATAATTGCCATAAAAAGTGTTAATGTTTGCTGTTCTGAATCTTTGAACAGAATCATCGTTCTATATTCTGTCAGCAAATATTAAACCTCTCATAAATCCAGATTACATCGACGGAAAAGAAACGGCTTTCCGAGGATTCAAACAAAATCCATTAATACTAAGCGAGATAAATCGAGCTAAAAGCTTAAGTCGTCTATTTGTTACAGCTTAAGCTGTTTTAATATTTGCTGTCAGCATTTTACAGCTGCAGTTGACAATTCATTCACGAAGCTGCAATAGAACGACTATAGTATTTAAATTAAATTTTAATTCCGAGTTCGTGTGCCAAATTTTGCGTTGTTGATACACGAAATGCAAATATAATACAAATTTGTATTACGTATTAATCTGAAGTTAATATGTGAACAATTTCAAGTATCATAGGAGCTCTATAAAAGTCTCAGAGTCAGAGGACGTCGCAGTAAATCGGATGATAACTTAGTTACATCTCTCCTAAAAGCGATGATAGCTACTGACTTATCATTAACATTAGATTAGTGCGGTCAGTTCGCACGCCAAAGGACGTGGTTTCAAATCCTAGCAATGAGCTTGAGCTTCTGATAAATGGAAACATCGTTAGGAAACCATAGCATAGTGGTAGGGCACTTTCTAGTATTCAGCTGCGTAACTAACACCCTCAAGTTGAAAAATCTGCCGCCATCTAACGGTATTTTTTTAAGGCTGACAGGCTTGGTGTTTGACCACAGCTCACCTGATGTTAAGTGACGCCGTGGTCGAAGATGGTGAACACGCCTAGCCTGGAATGGAACTGGCTCTCAAGTGAGGCTGCCGGAACATCTTGTAGCATGCGTAAGAAAACTCAAACTACTTATTTGTAAGACTTACTGTACGATGGGAAACAACTTTCCATAAACACTATATCATAAAATTACATAGATATTAAATCCTCAAAAGGAAAGAAATAGCTTTGTAGTTAATTTATATGCATAGAACAGGGAGCGAGAGAAATAACAGAAAAAAAACTTCGGCCTGCGAAGAACGTCTAAAAATTAAAAGAGTTTTTTTTTAAATGAAATAATAATGGGACGAACGAGACGCTCTCCTGATGGTAAGAGATAACGCCTGTCCATGACCATTGCAGCGATACACAGAACTTTGAGTAGTTAAACTAAGTCCAAGGCATCGCTGCTTTGGCGCTCATTACTTTGAGACTTGATGGTTAGGCTCAACAGCCCAGTAATTTCGTTAGCTGCAGTACCCTTCCAACCGGAATACAGTAATGTTTTCACGCTACTGCTTGGCGGCAGAATATCTGGTACTGCGGTGGTACCTACCTAGACGACCTCCTGCTAAAGAGATCTACCACCAAGTACAAACGACTGGTAGAATAATATCTATGGTAAGGCAAGGACGGAAACACGAGCAATGAAGGCGAACTTTCATGCGTATTTAAAGGGGTCCAATAAACCTACACCTAGATCGCAAGTCCTAGTCACTGTACGGATTTGCGTCCCTGAAACGCGATGAACCTGACACCCACACAGCGATACCATTGAATACTAAGAAGTTTCAACGTCTCGTCCCACGGTATTCTAATGATAATAATATAATAAGCATTCGTATTTTAGCCAATGCCGTGGGCTTACGGTAATTATGTATTTAGGTCCCTCGTTTTCATATTTGCTTCTGTGCCATGAATGTTTTTACGTTCTAAGGAAATGTTTTGATAAAAATAAACACTTTTGAAACAAATTTGTTGAGCAAAATTGAAACCCTTGTTGTAATATTCATAGTACGAACCACTAAACAATGAAATTTCCTGTCGGATTGGGTGTTCCTCAATACATATAATCCGGGTATCGTCAAGTCAAGAGTAAATCAGTTTCTTCTAGGCAAGCGTGCTCTATCGTAGACTGCATCATCGCATAATAAGCGAAATGGCGGACAAACCAAATTAATAATAAAGAAAATGTCTTAGATCCCAAGAAAATGTCCTGCAATTCGCATAAGAAAAGCAAAATGATACTTCTAAGCGTTTATAAAAAAAGGAAAAAAAGGTTTAGAACAATATCATGGCCACGAGTTCAAAATAAGCTATTATTTTTGCGCAATAAGTGGCTCCGAACAAAGGTCAAAACTCAAAGGCTAACTGTCTTATTGGAGAAACCGTTGTGACCCAAGATGTTTTATACGACTGTGGGATGCTTTTTGTTTAGATAATTACAGGAATTGTAAGAGCCCCCTCATAATTCCCCCTTCACTTCCTTTGTGTTCCGAAATTTGCCTCTAAAATGGACTGTGAATAAGAACATTACAATTTAAATTGCAAAAGTTTTTGTTGTGAATACAATCCAACTATAGTCACTAAAGCTTAGATTGGATGAGTATAGAATTATGGGAATTATAATGCGACATTTAAAATAACTTATTTATGTCGAATTTCTTTGAAAATTCATTACCGCTGAAATAGTAGTTCTAGTAGAGACCATATTTGGGCAAACATAGAACAAATTATAGATGATCTCATGATATAAATTAAGTTTAAGCAGCAAACAGCGATTATATTATTAGTCCCACCAGTGGGTGTAAATAACTATGACTACTTATATTGACAGTACATTTTTCATTCAACTGAAATAAAATCGTTTACTTTAGTAAAATAAACTTTTCTCCTATACAATGAATATTTGGCAAACTTTGAGTTTTCCATCGCTGCCTTTATGTCTCGAACGTATTAAAAATATAAAATACTGTCGCTGCTCAACACAACACAAACAATTTTTATCTATTCAACTTAATTGTTTTTGTAGGGTCTAGAATCTACTCCTAATAAATACGTGGAATACGTTACCCGAGTGGGTGTTCCCTGATAGATACAATCTGGGTGTCTTTTAGTCGAGAGCGAATCGGTATATTCTAGGCGCTCTATCGTAGATCGCATCTTCACTTAACATCAGGTGAGATAATAATTAATTGATTGATTAAGACGTTACCTTGCGGAAGTTTGCTTTGAGTGTTCCGCTGTTAAGCGGAAATAAATTAAATATATACCTTGAATAATCAGGTGAGATCGCGATCGAACGCAAGCCTATTCATCATAAATAAAATTTATTAAACAAAATTTTAATTCTTTATATATCTACAGAGCTATAAGCTTGTTAGATGTATGATGGGATGTAATCGCACACCGAAAGTGGGTTGTATTCATTGTTATGAATAATTTTTACTATAACTTTTTACTTAACTATTTTTACTATAACTGTTTTTAAGACTACTTCAGAGTTGTGCTAACTCTGAAGTAGTCTTAAAAACAGTACCATTGTAAAAATTCATTTACCCCAAATAAACGGACCAGATCATGTATTTTCCGTGATAGTCAGACATGTGCCCGTAGTACCTACATGTTGTTCATAATAATGAAAACATTGCCCCTCTTATGGCTATACTTAGGGTGTACTCAACCCTAAGTACAGCGAGCATATATTTATAATAGCAAGCATCCATTTGTATGTATGATACTTAAAAACATAGTACTACATTTTTTTCTTTAAGTACTTTCCTGCGATGAAATATTGAGACTTACAGTTTTGTTGTCATGCAGTAATCTATTTCTAGTTGAACAAATTACTAAAGCCATTTTTAGATCTTTATTTGTGACAGTAAAGTTATGGCACCTACCACAAAGCCATTACCAAAAGTATAGGATGCGTGAAGAAAGATTGATGAAGGAAACCTTCTGGTTTTCGCTATAAAAGTGAAAAGGACGTTAAAATGTCCATAAAGCTGCCGTTTAAACTCAAGCTTAACCCTGAGAAGTGTAGACGTAATAATTCGTAAAGTTAGCATGAATATCTCTCACGGGACTCACTAATGCGTTACTTAATCTAATTCTGGCTTTCAAGAACCCTTGAGAGGGGTGGTCACGGACGTTGACGGTCCTTGAGAATGTTCCGCTTTATTAGGCTAAACTGAGGCCTAAAATACAGATATCAAAAGCAAGTTTAAATTTAAGCAAGGGCTACATTAAAAGCTGACATTTGTTAGGTTACCTTGAGTTGTATACTCAAGTTTTATTACAGTTTTGAAAGGGATATAAATAAAATATCAAAATCTATCTTGGTCGTCGTTCAACTCTTAGTACCAGCGACTTCTGAGCATTATACGTGTGTTGCTTAAATCTACATATCTCGTGTCTACGTATCTACCAACTTGTATCGGCCACGTTACGCTGTCATGGTAAAAAAATAATCTCTAATTTTCAATTCTATTCGACTCTTATGTTTAGCTTATCTCTTATGTTACTCGTCTGGGGTGTACTTGATAGTACGCTTCTGTTAAAAATATCGAATGGTAAGAATATCCCACCGCTACAAAAAGCTGTAAAAGACAATATATGTAAGTTAACGATGGATCGATTATAATTTACCAAGACAAACAGCATACCAATATCATCCTCTATACTTTTATAATTATATCCATTCTGTTCATTAATCCTTGTTCCATCACTCTATTGAGGAGAAATTAATAAATTAAAAAACACGCTTTGGTGTTTTGTTGTATATTTTAGTAATGATGATCATTGTAAATAATACATACCATCTAAAAAAATACTGGATTAATTTTAAGCACTTCATGATCCAAACAAAAAGTGGCTTCATGAGGATTCATGTAGATCCTAAACAACAATTACTAGTAATCTTTATTAAATTCAAATTCTTGGTCTCACAATCAAAGGAAACCTGTCCTTTAAAGAAAATCAGGTTTCAATATACTTCGGGAATCTATTTTTATAAAGGTATACGTATTAATTTTGCTTAGAAAAAGGCCAGGAGATTTTATAGCGTCTGGACAAAAAATCTGATTTTACAATGTTAAGATAGTTGAGTTTCAGATAACACTGTTACGCTCTTAGAACGCCTTCGTTAGCTTTAAGAGTTTTTCTTTTACAGGCTTACATTTTTTCTAAGCAATCTTTCGCTTTATTTTTCAACTGTCTTTATTAAAATGTCCAAGTACGATGTTATTATTTTAGATTGTGACCTAACATGAAAATTTAAAATTAAAATTATTGTTACAAAATGTAATGTAATCCAAATGTCTCTCGGTTTTGTAATTTTTTATACAAGGTGTACAAAACTGAAAGGTTTTTTTACTTTTGATGAGGACCCAACTTTAAAATCATTAAAAAAACTCGATTGTTGTTTCTTGAACATATGATCAAAGGTAATCGTACTTTTTTATAACATCATTATCATCATCAGCCCTTTGCTGTCGACTGTTGAACGTAGGCCTCTCCTAATACACGCCATTGAGCTTGGTCGACAGCTTTCTATATCAAGTATTTGCCCACCGCTTTACGTAGGGCGTCACACCAACTGGCCGCAGGATGTCCTACACTACGCTTGACTAGTAACAGTAACAGTTTATATAACAGTCGAATTATTTTTCACGGTTTCAGAGTTGTGCCCAGAATAAAACTTGTTCACAATAATAAATACAATGGGACCCTTTCGGCTTTGAACACCCCATACATATAACCTTGTATAACACAGGTAAATTACGAATGCAAGAAGTTTTGTGAAGTTTGCCTCATTATAGCATAGAACGGAGAGCTAAGTACCTACCGCAAGTATTACATAACCACGCTGTACAGGCTCTTTGAATGTCCCAAAATCCTTGAGTTGGTCATAAAGTCACGTCACATCTCTGTCACAAAGAGCTGAATGACGTAATCACCACACCCGCCGGGTGGCAGGCCTCGGAAACGGCGGGCTTCAGTATATAATTAGGTCTAATTAATCACAATAAATTAGCTCTCTTTTTCGTGGAAATGATTGTTTAAGCGGGCACGAGGGTTAGTATGGGCGGAGTTTTGATCTATCTTTTATTCTATGGAGCGTTATGTAACTTAGTAGTTACTATTGTTTGTTCTGTGATTTAACTGTTATTCCGAATTATATGGTTGATTTGTCAACGACGACACGTGAACAGATAAATATATATGTTGTCAATCGACTGTCTAGTACATTAATAGTGTGCCGTAATTATGGCAGTTTGTTTTTTTTTTTTTTGTTTTTTCCGAAATATTTTGTTACGGGCTATTAATCATAATCGTATTTTTCGGTAATGGAAAACATTGCGAAGAAACTTGCATACATAATTTTTGTCTGAATAAGAAGTCCGCGTCGAACCAGCATGATAGCCTATGCTATGGAATGGTAAAGCCGGATGCAATGCGACACGATGCAATATATTTAAGACGCTGTAACTAATCAAATGGTATCCTTATAACCTTTTTTTAAGCAAAATGTACAAATTTTAAAAGCAACTAAAAAATCGTATAATTTTTGATAATATTTCGAAAGGGAATATTGTTTTCGAAACACGATTACAATATATTTCACTATAGAAAAAATATCTTAAAATAATAATATTACGTTTTCCGTTGGTATTTATTTTATATCAAGCCATATTACTTCGATTAGTAAAAGTTATAAAACTTATACTAAAATACTTTAGTTAATGGTACCTACTGTTCTCTCGTAACATTTTAATGTGTTTTGTTTGTTTTGTATATCGCTGCAATGGTCATGCGTAATTTCTTACCATCAGGAGAGCATCTAGTTCGTCTCATTACATTTATTATTTTTAAATAGGTTTCGTCGTAACCATATTTCATAAGAGCGTAACTTTTAACATGTCACCGGCAACAGACATAGCTTGCACCAGTTAAAGTGTTAACAGACTAACAACTGCTAAGTAATTGAACATAGTTAAGGTCTCGACGATGTGCTTCAATAACACTTTATAGCATCGCTGTAACGAAGTGGGAATATAGTTATATAATGAAGAGACAACTTAACTGCCATGCTACTCTCAATTTCTGTTTCGTACTTGACCTAAGTTGTTGAACGTTTTTGTTTTAGGACATTAGAAAAAAAATAACATCTCTGTAATTATTTTAAAAAAAAAACGATAAATTACTGTAATATACCTATTCATTTATTATTCAGGAACTCTGTCCACGTATCTTTTCAATATTATATTAAAAATTATTTTGTTAAAAATATTATAACACTCGTACAATAACACTGACATACAACCTGTTCATTTGTGACATCACTACCCTACCTTACTATTTTATCTTTTTGATATCTATTATTTGTATTTCTTTATGTACTTATCTTTATTGATCTGTATAGGCATAAATATATACAAAACAATTTGCGTGAAAAGAAATATATATCTAATTGCGTAAAGAATTATTATAAAAGACAAAAAATATATATAAACTAGTAGGGTAGGGAAGAAGTGTTACGACTGTATTTTTTTTTACATTCTGTTATTTTTTACTCTTTGTATCTATTACTCTTCTCAATGTTATATATTCGTTTGTCTTTTTATACTGATTTTCGTTCGCTTTTATTAGTAGTCTCGTACAGGTTACTTCTAAAAACCAGCGCTGCTGAGAAACCGGCAGCATTATTGCTAAAAAAAAAAAAAAAAAAAATCGTAGGACTTTATACAAAGCGCTATCTAGCCCAAAAGTAAGCAAAGCTTGTACTATAGGAACCAGATAGCTGATAGAATAGTTATATTTTTTTTATTTTATAAATACGTACTATTTTTTATTTATTTGTTGTTATATGTTGCATTTTTGTTTTGTTATTTTCTTTCTCTTTCTTTGTTTTTTATTTCTGTATGTTATAATATGTTTGGTGTTTAATAAAGTTGTATTGTATTGTATGATACATAAAGAATCACCCAGACACAGAGCAAATATTTATCGTCAAATAAATGTCTGTCCTAGTGGAAATCGAACCCACGTCCTACAGCTCTTGAAGCAGATATTCTATCAAATGAGCTAACAGGGCAGTTAAACCTAACTAACCTTTCTGTCGCACTGGACACTAAGGCGTTTAAGTTTTTTAAATTTTATAGTTATTATCTCATCGTCTTTCATTACATATAACCGAGTATATTGTTGTTGTAGTATCGTGTATGATAAAGCAAATGTTTCTTCTTTCAAATATTGTGTGAAAAATTCTTCCCATATAACTAGACAAATGTATAATTATATTCATACTGAATATAATTCTGTCTCTTTTGAATTCGATAATAAATTAATTTATTCGAAATAAGGGTCAGAAAATTTCAATCAAGAATGAAAATACCTAGGTAACTTCACACAAAACCACTAGCTATAATAAATTAACATCGGTTTAATTTAGTTTGCGGTTTCGTGTTTGATTAATATTTTGTTAGGACAGTTTAATTAACAGTTATTTTGCTAATCATACGCGAGTAAAGTGTTGATGCGAGTTTTCAATCAACAGATGAGTTTATTACTATTTCATCACAAATCGAATAATACATTTAATTTTATTCGATTTACGTTTTATATTTTAATTGAAACTAATTTTTCATGTTTCCATTATTCTTATGTCCTTAAGCTTAATGACAAAAATTTGCATTGTGTAATTCATAGATAGGATAAAATAAAATTTCATTGTACAAAATTCACTTTTTAGAATATAGTTCATGGTCTTATACCAAAACAAGACAACACATCTGGAAGTTACCATTTTCACCCATCCTCCCGTAACTCTTCACATGTGTATATAAATACACAGAGTGTTTATAAAATGTGTGTGTATATATATATATATATATAACTTTTACTATGATCCGTAATAATATATTTCCAACGTCCCCATTGACGTCCTCATTTCCACTCTGCTTTAGCTCCTAGAAGAAGGCCACCGTATTTGACCGAAACTATAATCGGAGTGGAATTACTCATGTTTAATTCGCATGAGTAAAACAAAAAGAAGTCTCAACATGCTCACAATGTATACGGGGAGCAGGTGATTATTTTCTTGATTTCAAGGTCGGATCATAGTAAAAGTTATCCACATCGATGGGTCAGCATTTTAGTGTTACTACACTTTTACAAAACATACAATACATAAGTCATATATGTGCATTTAGCCTTTCTTTTAGTCGATCCATGTATAGTCAGTATTGCCGTGGTGTTGCCGGCGTAAGAATAGTACCCCGCCCTCTCTACCTGTGGTTGCTAAGGCTAAGGGATGTAATCCGGAAGATGTGCAGCAGCGTCTTCCTTGAACAATCACACCTAACTGCGCTCGCCAACCCGCCTGTCAAGCGTGGCGAGTATTGGCAAAACCCCCCCAGCAGGAGGCCTATGACCAGCAGTGGACGTCCTATGGCTGATGATGTTATGTTGTACTTGTATAGTCAACATTTACCGATGTACCGGATACCAAGAGTATCTTACAACAAAATATGCAACAATTAAGATATATTTGACACTACACCAGAAAAAAAAAAAAAAAATTTCCAACATATGACATTCATGTGCCGTGCAGTGTTCACTTCGAGAATATTTGCGTGCGTTTTCACAAATATTTACCGATATTTTTTATATAACATGTTAGTGAAGTAATTAAAAAAAATACAATTATAGACTGTCAGTAAAGTAAGCAGCATATTAGCTACGAGTGACGTCTTATATCTACCTTTCGACGTAGTGGCGTACTGCGTGGGCGTGAGTAAAGAATTGTTTGCCCTCACGTGTCAAGCCCCATAAAAGATTCCAGAAAGCGATAAATCACTATCCAAATGTGTTCCGTGGTATCATTACTTTGCGGCTCACATCACAACATTGGATATCGAAGCTTGCCAAACGAATTGAGATAAATATCAAATTCTACCGAACATCGATATGATAGATATAAACTGTAGCGATAGGTACATTCGGTAACGAGTGGTTCTAGAAATCTACTTTAGAAGTGTTCTAAAGCAAACACAGAGAGCGTTTGAGCGTGAGAACACTTATAATTTTTCATGAGTGATTTTAATTTTTTATCGACTACGGCAAATCTAAAAGGAAAGGTTACATTTTTAGGCGTCATTTATTAAAACTAATTAACCACTTGCCGACACGTGTTTCGCCTCCACGCGAGGCATCCTCAGGATGATGATGAATTGAACAAAGATAATTACATTATATGTATACTAAGTTTGAATAAACAATAAATTTCAAGTTCTTTGCATTACTAGATGTATATTTACTGTACCAATAACAAAGTTGTATTGAATAACTATGCGACGTAGCGCACAATCACCGTAGCAGAGGAAATAGATACAACCGGAAAGTTTGCACTGGCGACCGATGCTGCCGACTGTACTCTATTATCGAAGCCAAGTTGGTAAAATTCTACCGTTTAAAGGTTCTATTTTTACAGTACACGTAAGAGTTCTGTAGCGGCAGAAATGAAAAATAGAATATGTGGTATGTTCTCAAATTGTCCGACACAACGTCTACAATCGTTCAGAAAGTAACAACTTTGAATTTTATACTTTTATAATATTAATGTGATTTTCAACAATCTGTACATCCACTAATTAACTTACATCCACTAATGAGAAAGCAATTAATATTTTTAATTAAACTGAGTATAGCACATAATCTCTATAACCTATTAATGATCCTGCCTAGAACAACCTTTAATTAATTGCCGGAAAGAGCAGTCAAAGCAGCGTTGCTAGTATCATATCAAATTTAGTTGCGCAAGTATGAAAGTGAGCGCTGTTTTATCGCAAGAAACTCCTTAAACCCACACCTGGGTCGCAAGTCCTTGGCACTGTACGGGTTGCCGTCGCTACAAAGCGATGGATCTGACAACTGCACGACAATACGGTTATAAAAGGAAAAAGTAGTCAACCCTAAAGTCAGGGTTAATATGGCGCTCAAAGGCTGCCAACCGTTATTATAGAATAAACAAACAATACATACAATAGTGCTCAGTTTTAAATGCCACTAGCGGTAACCCATCCATCGATAAACCAATTATCTTCGGTGATCGAAGACATGAATTTTCCAAATTGAATCTGAGCAATCGTTTCAGAAAACTTTGCAAAGGATGGTAATCAAATTTCGTTTGTATGTTTTCAGATTCTAATGACACGGCAACACGGATATTGTAAAAATCTAGTTGTGACAAATTACAAAGCTAGAAGCTGCTACAAGGATTTTGCTATGGAAAAAGTTCTCCTTAGCTACGCAGGGGAAACGTTTCGGGCTATGATGGGTCTGAAGCACATTTTTAATAAAAAATATATTAGAAAATACACACGACGAATATGTTACACTTTTGTATCACTTGACTAGCTGCCTCACACGGTTTTACCCGCGATTTAAGAACAAAACGTAGTTTATATGTTAGTTCCTTCTAGGTAAGCTTAGACCTCTCTATTGCTTAAAAATTGATAAATTCGTGGTTAAATGCAAGCCTATATTGAATTTAACTCAACTTCGGGGATAACTATATACATAATCCAAATTTCATGCAAATCCGTTTAGTAAAGGTAAACTCTTTTTTAATTTTTTAGTAATTTCAATGTAGTTTCAGGAGTCTATGACCATTGACCATTGTCTGTCAAATTGCCAAAAGGATTAAAAAAAAATGAATTTTCACATGAGTTTAGTTAGAATGTTGGCCTTATTTTTTAATGAAAACCCCTGCATAAGATTCAAAATAAAATCCTAGACTGACATTTGTATTTTATAGCACATAGTTAGTACACAGTTTATAGGTACACGATTCTCTGCGTGAAGCAACAGCCGCCACGGCAGCCACGGCACGTACAGTTAATTACAAAGTCAATACTAATTAGTCTCTTGGACACTGCTATCCGGCTATCACTCGATAGTCAACCACTGTTGGCTCGATCATAGTGCTTGCGTAGCAACCCTAAATGGAGCTTGTTCGAAAAAGCGTTTGAGCTTCCTAGAGTATCTAACCACATCAGTCCGTCTATAATTAGGTCAGCTAAAGTTAACTTTGCCGTGCTTAAAAAATATTCTCCGATGGTTCCGGGACTCACTATTAGATACTTGGCGGTTGATTTTTAAGTTGAAGGTAGCTAACCAGCCGAGTTCTAAAGAGTACTGTATCACCATGTTATGGTTTCACAGTGTTATCCTGCAGCTCAAGCGCATTGTTGAAGTTTGAACTCCCGCCTTTCAACGTATAAACTGACTACTATCATCACTACGCTATTTAAACTATGTTTTCCGGAATAAAAAGCAATCTAAACAGTAATCGAGGTTGCATTCTACATTTCTTCTAAAAACGTTCAGCTGTGAAGAATAAGGAAACACACAGACAAACTTCCGTATTTATAATATTAGTATTAAGTAATCATTTCATTACTTCGTCGCTATTTTTGTAGGATACATGCTTACAAATTGGGATTCTTTTTTTTATTACTGAATGAGCTTGCGTTTGTCCTCCAACTTGCCTGACATGCGGTCTACGATGAGGTACGCTTACCTATAAGAAACTGATTTGCTCGCGACTTGAAGGGAACCATATCGTAACTATCGGGGAGCCTTACTCGGGCAGCACACAGTATAGCGGTTCGTATGATGAAAGTGGAATCAAACCGTTTTGTTCAAGTTTTTTGTACGTCGACAATGAAACGGTGAACATTTTAGAGTTCCTGCGGGTCCGGTAGTACTAGAATGGGCAGGATGGAATTAGATCACACAGATCTAAAGTGCACTCTCGAAAATGTATCCGATAGAAAACTGATAGTGTAGCAACTTTGTGTCGGTGTTCGAAGCTTTCTTATTGTTGTACTTTCTAGCTTTGTGTGATTTTTGTTCGTTTTATTATCTATCTACTGATGTAACAACCCAAGATGATTACATGTACTAGTTATTAAATCTAACTATTCAAATTTATATCATTATTTTTCTATCATATCCAAGTTCCATTAATAATGGTTACGTTTTGAATGAACAAAGAATAAAAGAAAAGAACTAGAGTTTTATTACAAATTAATTGAAAAGCCAAGCGAACAATAACTTCCAAGGTGGATTATGAAAATTGTTGAATTTGAAAGAACAGACTTTAATTTAATAGCTGAACAATTAAATGATCGTTAAAGTTAGTAAGATAGATCGGAGTCACGAGCTAGGTTTATTTTTAGTTAACAGTTGTAATACAGATAGATAGGAAAGTCTTTATTGTGATATTGCGATCTCTTCTTAGCAAACAAGAATGGAAAACACGATACATCTTAAAAACAGATGGGAGATATTGTGATACTATTAAGTTAAAAAAGTTTAAACTGATAAAAAATAATACATATAATAAGTATGTAAAAATTATAATTATGTATTTAAATAAAACGAAATTTACCCACATATAAATATATAGGTTATATTATACATATATGTACATAAAGATAAAACAAAACTAAAATAATAACTAACATCAGCAGCAAGGTACAAAAACATGTCTGATCCGACTAACAGCAACGTCAACTCAGCATTGTAACAAATAATTAAACTTTACTCTGTCTTTGAAAATATTCAAGGACTGTGACAGTCTGAAGGAGACAAGCAAAACATTCCATAACCAAATGGCCTTTACGGGAACGGCATCAGAAAGAAGTAGAGTATTTCGGTGTGTAAAGATAAAAGAACTATAGATAAAAAGGTAGACTATCATATATTTATACGATTATTTATTTGTACTTCTTCTTCTTTAGGTTCCTTTCTTATAGGAGCTTTGAATCATAATACACGTACGAAAAACGGGTTACGAGAAAACGTAGATGTGTAGTTCTACGCAAAATGCTGTTTGGCACATACTAACAAAAACCAATCTTTTTTCTGCTAATGAATATTGCTTAAGTACTTAGTAAGTATTGTACATCTTAGTGATTCTCTCTTGTTTTACGCGTCTAAATTGATTTGGCTAAATGAGTTAACGATGTTTTTTGTTCGTCAACGGTAAATCTGTTTTTTTTTTTTAATTATAAAATGGCTTGCCTTTGGCCGCTATCTCGCCTGATGTTAAACGAACATGCGGTCTACGATGGAGCACGCTTGCCTAGAAGAAAGTGACTCAATCGCGACTTGAAAGCACCCAGATTGTTAATGTTTCGATTCTGGAAAGTGAAGTGGTGTTAAATCTAAACCACTTCTCCAAGTGTTACTACAATTTTATAGGCAACAGAAATTTACTGATCAAAAATTTAGAGTTCGTAGTCAGAGGTGGTCGTAATAGCCAGTCTGCATTAAAATTCTATGTTATGTTTTAGAAACCGTAAATCCTGCAGTTCAACGTTTACACTGCACGAACAGAACCTTTGTGGGTTATTGCTCTGAGAGTACTCTATCTTTTATAGAATTCACAGTGCTGACAACGGTTATGAATTGTAATTTTAGATAGTACAAATTATTAAAGGTAGCAAATGAGACTAAGGTCGACATACCGATCGACCACCACCAAAATGTTAATTTTCTAAGCCAACTTTCGATTATGATTACTACTTTACACAGACACTCAGTATTAAAAAAGTGTGTTTTTAGTGTAAGCACTCTATTATTTATGGACTATCAAAGAAAAGTTACTTACCAACCTAAACATTTCTTGCATAGCAAGAATTGTGGCGGTAGATGAATCATTTGGGGGAATATTAAAAACAACAAAAATACGATAAAAATAATTTGAGCACACTCTTCGGGTATCAAAAGGGGAACACTTGTGGACTGTGTCATTATTTTCCTGCAACGCGCAAGGAACTGAGGGGATGTGAAACCAATAGGTATTATTTTCCTCCTTTGAAAACATTGTTTTTCCTCATTCCTTGGGCTGGCGTGAAAATAATTTTGGGTTATTGGATGTTAGGATTGCTGTTCCGAATTTCGATATTTGCCCAATTTGTTTTGTAGAACTGTAATATTTCTAACACAAAACCACCTCCGCATTTGATGTACTAACCTAACACATTAAAAATTAAATAAAGTATATATAAGTAATGCTTGAAATAGGTTTGTTGCAATTTTTTAACGTGAATACCTCTTTAATAAATGTTAAGGCTTTATAAGGCTTTTATAAATATGGAGGCAAATCAGAAAACTGATGATAACAGCATGGCTGGATGTAGTTTGGTTTTTTTTTCATCACCGGCAACTCAAGCTCATTGATGAGGTTTGATTTGATTTGAAAAAACATTCGATTAGCGATAAAACTAATAGAAAAGTAAAAATTTACGGGATTGTCAGAAGCTGTCCATGTAACAAATCGACAACTTATGTATATCCCTTACATTTATGTTTTTTTTTTTACCTTGGCCTTCTGCTCTCTTGCTAGGCTAGTAGGCTAGATGGGAAAACAATCTCTGACCATACGGTTTTCTAACATCAGGTGAGCTGGGGGAAAATGAATAATGTTGTCAAAGTTCTATTGGCATTTTCCAAACAAGTTAGCGTGTGCAACAAGATAACGTCGTTTGTATAATAACAAATTATTCAAAATGACAACGACAACTGCACAGAATTTTTCCTAATTAATTGAGTATCGATCATAATCTGTACCGGCCACCTTTTTCTTGATTTTTCCTTCATAATCTTTTTTAAACAATGATATAATATAATGTACTGCGCAATTAAATGTACTTGGTAACATCTCTTGGAAATATATAGAATTCGTTGTTTTAAAAAAAAAATACAAATTGTTTCTTGTTTTTAGGTTGTCAAACATTCCATGCAGCAAGCACATTGTAGCTTAAACAACAAAACAACCCGTCATTCGCGTCTCGCTAAAACCTTTTGAGCTGAATTTGGTCGTTAGGTAAATTGCAGCTCTACGTTGCACTACTAGGTATTGTGTGGTGCTCTAAAAATATGAAATGCTGTGGAAAGCTGCTTCAATAAACTTAGTTGGTTTTAGTAGTTCAGAGGTATGTTTGCATTTATTAAGTGGTTTACTTTGCCTATATAAACTGATTCTTACTTAACTATTTTTGCAATAGAGACATAGATTTTAAATACGAACTAAAACATAGTACATGTGATATTTCGAATAGAAAACTTTATCTTTTGTTATTACTTACAATGTTCAGGAAACACAAACTAGCTTTTAATTGTCAAAGGTAGCTATATTTTATATACATTCGTAATCTACTTATATTAATAGATAACGAATTGTATTAATTGTTCGTAGACACCACTCACATATCAAATTATCCCACACAAACCATATATTTCTAAAACATTCTTATAAATAACACTATTATTTGTGAACGAAGAGCAAACAATCGAAATGCAAAGGAACATATTGACGACATCGAAATTGAATCCACAATCCAAGTAATTTAAATAAATGACTCGACAAGTCAATGTTTTTAAAAATATTGTCAATCTTACCAAAAAACAGTGATAGCAAACATTATATATAACAGCTTTCACACTAACGTTACATCAGCCAAATAAAGTATATAATTATAAATATATAATCGGCATCGCACTATTAAACTATTATTTTTTTATATAAATAAATAAGCGTGCGTTTTACCACAATGACGTTTAATGCTAAGCAAATAATGCAAAATATGGATAGATTCGCATTAACAGATTTCAATTATACCTACATACATAGGAGACTTAAATTTTTCATCCACTGTTGTAAAGCTCTGTGAATCGTATACATAAAAAATCAATAAAGCCCGCGACACCGCCAAGTGCTCACTATCTCATGCGGTTTCCCTGCAACATCATGGAACATTTTCAAAGTGGATTTCCTTCGCTCTTAGATTAGGTTTCATATGGCGGAGCACCCAGCGAGGCGAAAATCAGAGGGTCGTTGCCGCAACGGCGTCCAATTTACCTCCCGCGGGCTTTATACTCCAAGAGCTTACTTCTGGACTACCTTTTTATTAAACACGAAAAGATTGTATCTTGTAAATGCCGTACTCCATTTACATAAACGAAATTGAAAGTAAAGTTCTGAAAAGTATGCTTTGCAAGTAAAATTAATTTAAACCATAGATAGGTAACAATTAATTTTTAATGAATAAACAATCAGCCCCAAGATATGAACTTGAAGAGAATAAAATTACTTTTAATTCGTAATGAGTTACAAAATGAATTTTTAAATTGTTAAGTATTATTTATTTAAGTATTAATAATTATTTATTTAACAACGAATTAAGAATCAGCTTCGAAATCAAACTTACCAGTGTTAAATAACATTTTAATGATATTAACGATACAATTGAGTTTTGGCGGGAACGCGAAAAGAGTCGTGTCGCCCATTGTATTTTTTCCAAAACTAGTGTTTTTTCGAGTGTTTATGCATAAAAATAATGCTGTTTTATTCATAAAGTGCCGAATTACAAGTGATATAATAAGTGATATAGTGATTGGGAAAGTGATATAATGTGGTGAAAAATGATTTTACGTGTTGCTTGCAAAACTCAATTGAAACTTATAGTAAAGTCGCCACTACTTTACTAAAGCATGACTAGATTTGACTGGCACGGACTGGACTTGACCAACACTGGACTTTGACTATAAAGATAAAGAAGCTGAAAACTAAAGACTGTACACAAAATACAGAAACATTAAAACTGGCAGAATGCACAGAGTGCGATGCCAAGAAGAAAGAGAGAAAGAAAAAAAACGATACAATTATTATTTTTCTTCTTTGTTTTGGCATCGCACTTTGTGCATTGGCCTGTGCCAAGTGTTTTAACATTTTCAAATATTTTATGAAAAATCACGTAAAAATGTCAAAGTTACACAAATCAAGTCATGGTCGAGTCCTGTCATGCCCTAGTAAAGTAGTAGCGACTTCATGTTGACAAACGGTGACAAGCTTCGATGCAGTTTTAAAAGCAACTCGTAAAGTTATGTTTTTTTCACATTATATTACTTTCCCGCACTATCGCGCGTAATTCGCCATTTTATGAGTAAAACGCCACAACTTTTATACATAAACATTTGTTAAAAACACAAATTTGTACGTTTCAGGACATGACTCTTCCGCATTTCCGCCAAAGCTCCAACTTTTATTTAGTCTGAGCTTGGTACGTGTTAAGCCGAAAATATTTTAATACAAAAAACACTGGCCTGATATTACAAATAACTGAAGATCTTACTCTGATGATCAACTCCCTCTAATACCTCAACGAACCTTGTAAAATTTGCGTCAGATAATAGCGTTTTCGCTGTACCAACTTCGTCTTTGTTAGCTGCTTTTAGCAATGCGTTAAAATACTAGTAAATTAAATAAACTAAATTTCGACATTGACTGCAATATTTATAACATCTAATCTATTAAAAGATTAACTAGTTAACAATTATTTACTGCCCCGTTGGATGGGTATTGGTGAATTTGGGGGAATCTCTGCTTCTTGAGTTTTGGAGCGTTGGTGCTATTCTGCCTCATATCAAACATTTTTACGTGACGAGTATAAATGCTTATCCTATGTCGAGGTGTTTATATATTATAAGTTAATTATAAATATTATGAATTTACAATTTACAAAGTGAGCTATTCTATTAGCCATCTGGTTCCTATAGTACTATAGGCTCTGCTTAGTTTGAGGCTAGACGGCGCTGTGTGAAATGGTCATCGATATTTATTAAAATAATTGAACAAGCTTTATAAAATAACTAGAAATATATGTTTTTGTTTTACTTATGCGGGATTATTCAGGTTTAATTTTATTGGAAACTCCGACTTTAGTTTCGACCACATCCGGTGGCCTTCATCATAGAGACAAATAAAACATCCAGGAAAATTGCTGTTTAAAAATGTGTCAAGACAACGTCAGTTCCCATTGTACAAAAATAAAATGTACAAACTTATATTTTGGTAAGTTTAGACATACAGTGAACAAAGGACAGAAGATACAAATGAAAAGTAAATATGAAATTGATAAATGAAAGCGCATATTACAAATCGCACTTACGATTTCACTAATACTACAAAGCTTACCATCAAGTTTTATCACTTTTTCTATATAGAAGCACAAAAAGTGAGTAAAAGTTGTGTTGTCGTCGTGAAAGAGAGAATTTAGGTCACTAGGTGGATAAATTACATTACGACCGTACGTGGTCATTAGAGAGAGTTAGTTACAGCTATATTTTTATTTTCTTTTTTTTATGAATATGTTTACGTTTAACCACATCTAGCCCGATTTTAAACAACAATGTGTAGAATGGAGCACGCTTATCTAGAAGGAAGTGTAAATAAGTAAGTTTTAAAAAAAAAAAACCGTCCTAATTTTTTTTTTGTTTTTGTGCAATACACAACAAAATATATATAACAAAATAATTTAAAAATGATTTAATTTAAACGAAAAAAAATAAAATAAAGTTAAATTTAAAAAAAAAACATATTAAAAAGTATTTTACTCCTTTATTTGTAATAGCCTGTGCCCGCGATTTCGCGTGGATTTCTGTCTTGGTTTTATCACAAGTGGCACATTGACATTATATTGACTGTACGTCATTTTATCAGTGAAAACTGCATTTAAATCGGTTAAGCCGTTTCCGTGATTAGCGTGCACAAACGCAAAGACAAATCAACAAACAGACAAAAATTCTAAATAATTTTTTTTGGCCCCGAAGTACAACGTTAAATTGTTTTTTTTTTTCCTCAAATACATAATACGAGTATATAGAAACGTTTCGTTTTTGATTTTTTTTATATGTTTAAATATTAATAATAAGTAATAATAGTAAGTTTAATAGTCACATTTCAAAATGATAGTTTACCAAATTCGTGAAATAAATGAAATAAGTCACGAGACCTGTCATTTTTTTTATAGGTACAGGTTTATTGAATTTACTAGTGTTCTAAAAGAAGTTCTTACAAGTGTACAACCATATCTTTCTACATCTCGATGAAGCACATTACAGACTTCGTTATCTAAACGTAGCACAATTATTTTAAGAGAGCCTTTTCTTCGAGCTTGGAGGAACTGTAGCCGGTAATTTCTTTTGGCTGTGTAACCAGACACTTGCACCGACTATTCTCGCAATCAGAGGGCTCAGAATGGTGCGAGGAAAGGGATTAAGATAATTGGCATAATAAAGAAAAGCGAATAATTCCTTGTAACGTTTCTGAATCTGTAACAATTAGAACACGTTTCGGATAAGCCACTTTTATAATAAAGAAATAATAAATGTAAGTATTGGACAGAGAGAATGATAGTGACAGTCGGAATATATTTTTTGTTATATTTCATTTTTCATGATGTCGAATAAATAACATTTTTCTTTTCCATTTTTAGCGCTAAAATTTACATGTTCTGCTCAACAAAGAATTGTATTGAATTTCTGCCTGTGAATTTCGAATTAAAACCTCTCGAATAAAAAACTCGTTTTTATTTCATACTCTTTTTTCTTTTTCTTCTTCCTTATCTTTGGCGTCGTAATTATTACATTAGGCCAATGTTGTTTATTTTAAATATAAGACGAAAAATGAACTAACAACGCTAAGGCATAATATATTCACTCAATGTCACAAAAATGAAGTCAGAGTCATGTCCGGTCCTGACTTAGTAAAGTAATGGCTGCTGTTGGCTCATTGGTAGTATTTCCGTTTCAAGAGCAGTAAGGCGTTGCTTCGATTGCCACTCAGGACAAGCATTATGTGGTATAATCAAAAATGTTTGTTCTGTGTCTGCGTGTTCTGTATATATTACAAGTATGTATTAACAAAAAAAGTTGTTTACGTATTCTATTAGGTATCTGACTTCCATAGTACAAGCTTTGCTTAGTTCGGGGTCAGATGGCGCTATATAATGTCCTACGATATTAATTTAATGGCAACTTTAATAAAAGAAGTTGTGGAAGCAACACATAAATACGTATTTCAACACTTTATGGACCACAATTATTTTATACATGAACACTCGAAAAACACAAGTTTTGGAAATAAAAGACGCATGATTTTTCCGCGTTCCCACCAAAACACATATTTGTATACACTTTCACGTTTAATTTATATTTAAAAAAAAACATGTTAGGATCTTTGAGTTTCTAAAGGAAACTTAAAACATAAAATGTGTATGATAAACTATAGCTGAAACTTAACAAGATAATTATGAAAGAATCCATTAAATGGAATGATCTTGATAGAAAACTTAGTGGAGGCGGGTAAGCCTCGTGAAGCGCTCTGTGCCGCATCTCAGTCATCGGGCTTAAAAGCAGAATGAGCCGGTATTACGTTGTGAAGGAATAATAAATGGTATGTAAGTATCCGGTTAGAACGAGGATTATTAGGATCACTGCCACAATTTAAAAGCAACACATTAATAACGACAGTAATTCAATCAACTTCAAGGAATCAAATTCGAAAAGTTTGAGTGAATTCTAATAAATTATATACACCAAGAACTAAAAAAAAGTGTGTTACTACAAACCAATCTGTGTTATTGTTCTGTAGTTAAATGAATTTATCGTGATGTTTAAAAAAATACATGACCTAAATAATTTCGAATTGTGTTTTTTAATACAACTTCACGAAATTTTTAACTTACGTACTAATTATTATTATTGATTCATTTAAACAAAATCGTCATTGTAATCACGTGATTCAAAAAATAGTTCTTGTCCCCTAAATAAATATATTTTTGTTTATGTGTAATTGTGTATACTCTGCTGTGCATTTGAACTGAACGAAGTGAGTATTTCAATCTTGTAAGTTCGTATGTATACATTTGAAAATGACTCATTAGGAATGAAATTGTAATAAATATGTATATATGGATTATACATAAAATCGTCATGTATCGTATTAAGGAATAATTGGACAATACACGTAAAAGTAGTTTTATGCTATAAACAGAATTCTGTAGGTTTATATAAATCAGTAGTAAATAGTCGATTTTTATAAGGGTGATAAGCAAGCAGACGATTTTATGGATTTGGTTGGTGCATGGCAAACTCGGAAAAATAGCTTCCAGTATTTTTTTGTTAATATTTTTGAGTTTGACTGCCATCACATCACACATCATCAGCCATAGGTCGTCCACTGCAGGACATAGGCCTCCTCCTGGGGGGGTTTTGACAATACCCGCCACGCTTGGCAGGCGGGTTGGCGAGCGCAGTTACGTGTGATTGTTCAAGGAAGACGCTGCTGCCCATCTTCCGGATTTCGTCCCTTAGCCGACTCTTACGGCAACCACGGGTAGAGAGGGTGGGGTACTATTCTTACGCCGGCACCACCACGGCTGCCATCACTGCTAAGCAAAAATACGGTCTTCAATAATTATAAAGCACGCTTATCAAGAAAAAACTAATTTACTCTAGAATTTAAATGAACTGGATTATATATTGAAACATCTTCAAGTATCGTTTTATCTGACTGCCCTGTTAACTCATTCGTTATCGTATCTGCATGAAGAGCTGAAGAGCGTGGGTTCGATTCCCACTCGGAACAAACATATTTGTGTGACGAGCATAAATGTTTGTTCTGTGTTATGTTCCGTATTATAATACGTATGCACTTACAAAAAAAAGTATGTTAATGCTCTATCAGAAATCTAGTTCCAATCGTACAAGCTTTGCTTTATATTGGGGCTAGATGGCGCTATGTGAAATGTCCTAGGGTATTTATTCATATATACATGAACAAATATTTATTATTGACAAAGCCTACTATAAGGTGGCTCATTACGTGGAAGACAGGAATATATGATTGTAGTAGCTTCTCTCTGCACTTACATCCCCCTAGCTAAGTGACAATTGTAGTAAGCATAATGAATTAATATGTATAACTGTAAACATAAGCTGTAACCTAACAAGAAAAGAAAGATCCACAAAAAAAAATGCCTTGCTGAGTTTCTTGCCGGAGTCTTCTCAGTTGAAGTGTAATTACGAGCCGGTGGTAGATTCAAACATGTAACTTAACGTTCATAAGTGCCTTACCAGGGCCTAAACTGAATAAATTACTTTTTGATTTTGATTTTCATGCTTTATTTTTAGTGTTTTATAGTACAACTGCTGTAATTATGGCGACATCTATTTGCTCACTTAAAGAACAACTCCATAAAAACACGTGTGAAACGTACACAACATGTGATCAAGAGAGCCTTATATTTTCCTCCTTCCAAAAAAATAAATGATTCATCTTGACATCTCTCCCATAAAGCCTGCGGAGTGTTCTTTCTCGAACCGAAACACACTCGAGGACAAAACATATATTAGATTTAACAGGAAAATTACAGGAAAATATTATTTGGAGACATAAGTAAACGATCTTTCGTTTGAACATGACTTTTAGTAACGAACCAATTAAAGATATTTCTAATCTTTACAGTTATACATTAACTTTGATCTATTCTACTTGATGTATATGTATGTATTTTAAAATACGTAATAGGTTCGCGTTTGACGCACAAACCGCCTTACATATAAAATTACTTAGCAGTTTTTTAGTTATGTAACAAGTAAGTATTAAGTGTATCACCTAAAATTGATTTGAAACGAACAAATGATTTTAAATGTAATTAACTTCTTTCCATAACCGCACGGAGTTTATAACAACCTGCATGATGCAGCTGTCAAACGATGGGTCCACTCGAACGCCATTTATTGAAAGTAATCTAACTGGCAATTCGTGTATCATTTTAGACTATTCCTTTGTATATTGCCTAATTTTCTTATTTTCCGGGGAGCAATTCTGGGGAACAAAACAAAAACAAACATTCGATTGACCCATTATCCAATTTTTGCAAGACTTATGCACGGCAATCATTTTTAAATAGTATATAAAAATGACAATGTTTAAAAGAAAGAGAAGAAAGCAATATTTAACTTAGACTTTGATCCATTTTTTGTAAGCGTAAGTGCTTGCAATATTTGGCGTCATTTAAGCGTAGCAACCTTAGACCTTCTAACGGCCTAAAGGTTTTACTTATAAACATTGCTTAACGCTAATATAATTATGCCTAATGTAGCTTGGTTCATTTTGACGCGTAAAGTTTTAGCATATTTTATATGTAAAGCTATAATAATTGCCAATACACGATAGGAAATCTCGTCAGCCAAAACAAATTTATCAGCAGATTTTTTAAGTTTTATCTCTTTCGTCGATCCTCCTATAAATAAGTGAATAAATATCGGTGGACTTTTCTCACAGCGCCATCTAACCCCGTACTAAGCAAATGTTGTATTATGAGAACTAGAAACCTGATACTTCGAAGTAATAAACATTTTTTTAAATACAAAATGAAAAAGTAAAACTTGAAACAAAGGAAAACTTTGTTCAAAGTGGTGAGTGTGACGAGCTCTTCATGCTTAGTCATGCCGTTATGTATAGTCCTGTACGCAGCGATTATTCCAAAAAAGAGAAGCAGCTACATAGAATAGCTTGAGTTCTGTCTGTTTTCCTCAAACTTATTTGTTTTTTATACCTAATTGTTTCAAGCATTCCATTCTTGGAAAAAATGTTTAGTTATTCAGTCGGTAGTGATTCGGAAATAACATTTACAAATGAATGAACGAAATCAACGAACTTACCATTAACTAACATTGCTCGAATATTCAACTTTTTGAATAGAAAACTCTCTACCGCTCTACGTTATGCAGAAAAAATCCACTTAATTTACTTTGCGTGGTGTAATCAAGATCTCAACTTGGATAAGAAACGTCTAACTTGTTACCCGAACTCATGAATTGCAAATATAACTAAATAATAAACACGTCAGACTTTCCACCGAGTTACCAAGCTTTTAAGGTCAGGATTTCGCCACATGTACACGCAAAAATGTCTCTTATAAGCTTAGCTATATGGTGCTGTGATACAGCTGTATGACCTATCAATGAAACTTTTATCTCGATATGAGACTGGGCTGTTCAGATTGTACAAAAGTAAGTTTGTAATGTTTCCGGTTTCCATTGTTTTCCAGTTAAAGTCAATAAAATTGAGTTAAGAACTAGATTAAAATTTACAAGACTCCAGTTTCCAGTTCCTAATTAAAGACTTCCAGGCTTAATAATATCGTCACAAATAATTTGTTGTCTGCTTATTATTCTGTAGTATTATGTGGCTTTGTAAATATTTTGCATGCCGTAAGATTATACATATGTGAAGTTCATCTTTCACCTGCTCCTATACATGGATTAAATAAATTACGAATAAGACATCAATTGGAAAAATATCACTATTATTACATTTAATTTATCACACTTCTTGCATTAGGTAAGTATAAGCATTTTAAAACTATGTTTACCACATCAATCAATAAGAATGACAATAGATATTTTCTTTCTTTCATTCTACTCTTTTTCATCATCCGTATAATAATGAAGCTTTTCATTATGTGTATACAGAAGTAGAATAAAAGAAAGAGGACTTCCATTATCTTGCGCCGTGTTTTTCTTGTCCATCAAAACACGCAAGATTTGTAACGTAAGTGTAATATCTCTCGCAAAAGCAATTATTATCTTGAAACATTTCTCATTATTTCTTAAATAGAGAAAGTATTGAAAATATCGAAACAACAAGCTTCTATATCAAAACTCAAAAGACTACGGGAGATTCTCAGAATTGCTACATTTATCTTCAAATAGACAATTATGTTTTTGAAGTTCTCTTTTATTGATTTTCTAGATCAAAGGTATTGAACATTGTTTTAATCGAGAGGAAATTGGTTGAGCAATTTTCGATAACATGGGCTTTACATGAGTACATAGCACGTAACAAGGATAATGTAGGCGTAGGCATGGGTACCATTCGAGTTAAATTCGCGCGGAATGGTTATTCTCTTTTGTTATAATGTCAAATAAAAAATGGGACTATACGTATTACACGCTTATTATGAACTATCAAAATAAACTTTATAAGCGTGTAACGCTATAAACGCTATACGCATTTTCGTCAAGAAATCTCACCTGAGTTAGAGAATCGACCAGTTTTTCTATTTCTTCCAATATTTTAAGAGCTATCGGCCAAGATAGAAAACCGGTTCATTAAATCGTAAACGGTAAGTTTTACAAAAAAAGTTTATGGAAAATAAAAGATGCAAAATTTTATTCTCTACAATAATGGTCTCAATAACTTTTGCCTTAAAGTGCATAGTTTCCGAGATATTAAAAAAAGTATTTATGTATTCTATCAGTTATCTGACTTCCATCACACAAGCTCTGCTTAGT
This sequence comes from Biston stratarius, assembly GCA_950106695.1. Taxonomy (NCBI): domain Eukaryota; kingdom Metazoa; phylum Arthropoda; class Insecta; order Lepidoptera; family Geometridae; genus Biston; species Biston stratarius. The sequence continues at coordinate 26,588,955 of OX467112.1, forward strand.
TTGGGGTCAGATGGCGCTGTGTGTAATGTGTCCTACAATATATTAATATTAATTTATATATCGACCAAAAAAAATTTTTTTTTCAAGATGGCGCTTGAACCTTCACCTGGATCTGTCAGCATTTTGTGATTTTATGCTCAGTAAGTGACCCCAAACCACATAAAAAAATTAATCGGAAATTTAGTGCGAGGTTGACCAAAAAACGGCTATTTTTACTGGCCTAAAACCTAGAAAAAAACAAAACACTAACGGCATTTTTCTTAATGTAAACTAAAAAATAGAACTTATCTTTTTTCTTTAAGCCATTTTTAACCCCCGACGCAAAAACGACGGCGTGTTGTAAGTTTCACGTGCCTGTACTGTGGCATCGTAGCTCTCGAACGGATGAACCGATTTTGATATTATTTTTTTTGTTTGAAATGTGAATTCGTGTTTTTCGTGGTGTTCTTTTAGCTTTGAGTGATTTTGTGTCGGGTATTATTAAATTTTTAATAATTTACTTGTTCAATAAAGAGTTTCTATCTATTTGGTGGCGCATGGTCTGATACTCTACAGTATGGTAGATTTAAAATATCTATGGATCGGACTACGACATGTTGTATTAATTTATGGAATGATGACAGAAAATGGCAACTGTAATTTTAAAATCGCTTTTTGCACACAACCAGGCAGCTTAACGAATAAAAAGTAGCCATCAGGCGATTTGCATAATCGAATGGATCCCAGTGTCCCGGACAATAAGCCTCGTGTTGATTTTCCATTAGTGTTCCAGATGTTCCCTGGAGGATAACCCGAGAAATAACTGTAGTATCTAAGCTTTGCTACTAATTGAGGTTGTGTAACATTGTTTTTCGGGTGGTAGCATAGAATTAGAATAAGCTAAATAAATAGATTGTTTCTCACAAACTCTTGCTATTTGATAATAGTGTCATAGTATAAAAACATGCTACTCAAGATTTAAAAAAGAATATTTAAAAGTCGATTTGTTTTTCGTTAGATCAGAATTTTTTAATTTTGATAATAGAAAATCTGAGAAAAGAATACTTAGTAATTAACTTAAAACTGAACTAAAGTTTCCTAAGCCATCACGAAGGTAAACAATGAATAAGAACAATACAAACGAAAAAAAAGAAAGACTACAATAAAATACAAAAACGAATAATAAGAAATAATTCAGATACACACGTGAACAACACAGAAGTATGTGTACAATCCCTGTAATACTCAATAAATAGTATATTAAAATGAAGTAGTATTTCATGTGTCTGTTTGCTTAATCCTGACAAATTATGCAAAGAATTTTGATACAGTTTTCGCTAACGTCACATTAAAAACATCTTTTCGAAAGATGTATGTGTGTATATATATTTAAGCGAAAACAGGGTGTGTCGCTAATTATAATGTACAGCATCCAAATTAGAATGAATAAACCACTTATATGTACCTTATATGTACTTTTCATATGTACTGTTTTATATGTATTGCGTTTCTATGTGAGTGTTCGCACGTTTCACCCAATTTCGTGGGTGGCCGACGATTCCGCAATAATATTTAACCCTGACTTAATCAAGGCGGAGAAAATCTTCCCTTATTTCGTTATATTACAAATCAACCCTAGAATAGCGTTCATTCTTAGTAATGGAAGTTAGGAAAGTCCGACACTTTTCCTACAGTCCATGTAATCTCGGTAAACATTGCGAAACACCGTGTAACAAGGTTTTGTTTATCCAATTTTTTCTTTTAATTGAAACACAGATATATACATGTGTTTCTATTAATATGCAAAACTTTTTTCAAATACGTATCCCGCTATTTCCGCTACTGGCGTCACTTTAAACAATTGTTTCAATAAAATAATAGGATTTTAATCAAGAAGTATCAGCAACTTAGTTGGGTGACCGTTCGCCGTCCAATCTGAAAATCCTGAATTTTAATCCCATGGCACATATCTCTGTGTTTTCTAAGCTATGTGCGTATTTCTATCTAGCTATCTTTAAACGATGAGGAATAACATCGTGAGGAAACAGACATCACGGAGAGTCAAATAAAATACGCTCAATAAATGCCGACCAGCAGAGGAGCTGCTCACAATGAGAAGAGACCCATGCTAGTGTACAATATGCAGCATTGGTTAGCAGCAGTATATAAAAACAGGGCTGAATCGAAATAATGGGGTTGCGTATAAATAACACGATCTACGAAAGATTTGCCTAGTTAAAATCGGTTAATAAGACACCCACTACAGCACATTCCACTGTTTTCCGCAGTTCATGGTATTTTATTATCTTTTTTTTTAAACTCTTCTCTTTCTGATGTTCTGTACGTACATACGTCCATTGTGTAGGTACACGTTCTACCCAGATACGTGTAAACATTACGATTTACATCTCATAAAGGTTTATGTGCGAGGTTTTCGCTGCAGGAGGTTGTACGTGATCCAATGAAATTCTTAAAGCCCGTCTATGAAACGAACGGCATCGCAAAACATTTTGTTGAAAAAAAAATCGAGTTTTTATGTTGAAACGTGTTTGTAGAACCTATTCGTTCGGTTAATGGTCGACGGAGATGAGCTATTTCGCGGTCGGATGACGCTGACATTACTGACTTAAACACGCATAGTCTCCGTTACTTGACGACACAATGTGCGACGAACTGGGAAATAGTCGGTTGAAAGTCGCCTGGAAATCGCTTTGTTCGCGCTTTTAACAGCTAAGCAGAGAGCAAATCATTCCAAGTGACTTTTGATACTTTTCTGTTATCCATGCTACCATTTTTCATTTATTTTCAAAATCACTTTCGTATACTTTATTACTCGTAATTTAGAAATACAAATAAATTACGTTTCAGGTAAGGTTAAGATAAGGTTCAAATTACGTTTCAGGTAAGATATTGTTAAGTTTAGGGCACTGGGTGAAATGACTGTGGCTCATTTGATCCATCACCATGAACAAATTTTATTGAGGAAAAAAGTTATTTACACAAATTTTCAATAAATAAGCTGATAATTTTTCTATAATTCAAAGCAAAAACTTCTTCAAAATGATCCTATTCCGGTTTGGTACAAGGTTATATTACATCCAAATCAGCCAAGTTTTTCTAAATTGTGCCACTGCTGGGCGTGGGCCTCTTCTCATTATGGGAAGATAAGGCCATAGTCCACCACGCTGGCCAAGTGCAGGTTAGCAGACTTCACACATCTTCGAGAACTATTTTTTTAAAGCTATCGGACTTGTCTTATCACGATGTTTTCCTTTGCCGTTTCAAGTCAGCGGCAATACACACATAGCACACAAAAACAGAGGTGCATAGGATTCGAACTCATTACCTCCAAATTGGAAGCCAGACGGGCTCCTAACCAGGATGCCATAGTAATATCCAATCGAAACCTGACCCAATTAAACGTGAGTATTAATAATACAGTGTGAAAATTACCTCATTGAAATATTCAAAGACTAAATTCATTCACATACCCATTTTATAAAATAACCTTATCTCCTAATATAAATAAAAAGTGACGCTCTACCGCGCCACGTCTGAAAACGGTTAAACTCAAGTGTTGGGTAGAATCACATAATGCTTTCAGGAGTAGTCTAGACATTAGGTTTAGGTAACGACAACTAAGCTACAAAGCAGACGAGGCCAGTTTATATGGCCCAATCGAGCTGAACGAATCATTGCTACTATCCCAGGGGCTTAATACCCTGGAATCCTAATAGCAACGATAAAATTTTAGTGACTAACAGTAAAAATTGTTTATGATAGTTCTTGAAGCAGGTAATATAGTTTGGTATCGGGAATTGAATTTTTAGCTAGTACTGGTGATTTTTGTAAAAACAAAAATTTCTGTAAAATGAAGTATTTGAAAATAAGAACGTGATGTTTATCGTGATCACAAAAATACGGGTTGCCACCATTGAGAAAAATATTTTTCACATGTAAATTTCATTTTTAACAACGCCCACTTCACTGGATGGAGTTACGTTAACATTTTTATCCCCTCCTGTCCACAAAATTTTAATATTTTTCTTCTAACAGATACAATTAGCTACGGTACTTACCAAATTTTAAGCAGAATAGTCCGTTTCCTTTTATACCAAAAAAGGTAGCAATGATAGCCCAGGTGTTAGCGCGGTCGGTTAACTCGCCGAAGGACGTGGATATTGAACTTGATGGTAGTAGCTAGCCAGCCGAGTACTGGAAATTACCTGACCATCATGCTATGGTTTCCTCACAATGTTTTCCTTTACCGGCAGCTCAAGCTCTTTATTGAGCTTTGAACCCACGCCCTTCGGCGAGTCCACTGAGCTATCATCGCAACGAAACACTATACCTAAACCAAATTACTATAAATGGTATGTATACAATGAGTAGGTAAGTTCGTAATAACCATGATTAATTGCGTTCCGGATCACATAGAACGTGTCCCGATGAAATACGACGATCCTTGAATGATTGAGGCTTCACTCACAAACATGATGAATGACAAATCGACTTTGAGACACTGATTGCCTGAAACAACTAGTCGGGTCATTTTCCTTTCACAAATCATATCTGATTTAAAAAATTGATTGTTTATCAATAAAACAGAAACGTATCCAATCTTTTTTTTTTCATGATCGAGAGGCTAAATGTTTGACTACAGCTTACGTGATGTTAAGTGACAGTGTGGTCGAAAATGGTAAATACACTTAGCCCAGAATGAAACTCTCAAGTGGGCTAACCTCAGAGTCAGTATTTTTCCAGGAAATTTTTGCCGGAACACATAAATAGACAGGATTTACTACGTGATAGATTTTGACCGCTACAGTACCAGATATTCTGCCGTCAACCAGTGTGTAAGCATTACTGTGTTACAGTAAAGGGCAGCTAGCGAAATTACAGAACTGTTGAAACTATAGTACTGTTTTTCACTGGCTACAGAATGGGTCATGAATCATAGTAGGGCTAGGGCGGTGAGCATGTTGCGTGGACGCAATGCCGTTATCAATTAAACGAGCGAGTCATAATGGTGATATACGGTGCCAAAAGCGGTACCCTATCGATACCGCTTATCGATAGCAATAATACTAGTTGTTTGACCACAGCTCACCTGATGTTAAGTGACGGTGTGGTCGAAGATGTTAAAGCACACCTACCCTGGAATGGTACTGGCTCTCAAGTGAGGCTGCTGGAACACACCGTCAGATGCTTGGCGGCAGATTTTCAACTTGTATTTAGCCAGCCGAGTAGAAGAAAGTACCCTACCACCATGCTATGGTCCCCTTCACCGGAAGCTCTAGCTTATTATTAGGGTTTGAACCCACGCCCTTCGGCATGCGAACCGACCGCGCTAACCACTGAGCTATCATCGCTACAAAATAGTAAGTGAATGATAATGGTAATACATGTTAGGTAAGTGTTTCCTACTTTTGATACTTTAGCTAAATCCTAATTAAATAAAGTAAACTTTTCTTCCTGTATTAGATTAAAAATGAGTGTTGAACGTTTTGGCGCTCTCCACTCTGCGTAATGAACTTAACATTTTCCTGGTTCGGAATGACGGTAACATTAAAATTAGACAGACATCTTTAAAATCTGTTTTATTAACTGGACAACACAATTTGTAGCAAAAATATATAAATACTATCATGGAATAACATCAATAGCCCAGCGAATTAGCAAGTTGAAGTGGCATTGGGTAGAGCACATAGCACGCAGAACGACGCAAAGGGCAATGGGGTGCAAAGTTCTGGAGTGAAGACCACGGACCGGCAAGCGCAACGTAGGATGTCTAGGACCCACAATGTAGACAGTCGTCCTAATAAATACCGCAGGAACGCGCTGGATGTGGACCGCTTCCAACCGGTTTTTATGGAAGTCAATGATGGAGGCTTTTGTCCAACAGTGAACATCCTACGTCCTCATCATCATCATCAGCCATAGAACGTCCACTGCTGGATGTAGGCCTCCTCCTGGGGGGGTTTTGCCAATACTGGCCACGCTTGGCAGGCGGGTTGGCGAGCGCAGTTAGGTGTAATTGTTCAAGGAAGACGCTGCTGCCCATCTTCTGGATTACATCCCTTAGCCGACTCTTACGGCAACCATGGGTAGAGAGGGTGGGGTTCTATTCTTACACCGGCACCACCACGGCAAACTTACGTCTTAGATGATGATGAATATGATCGATGAAGCAACGGGTTCGTTTTAGCATTAACCAACATGCTTCCTGGATTCTTCGGTCCTATTTTCTTTTTTAAATCTGACAAAACGGCCGCGCGCGCGTTTTTGTTTTGTCAGCTTTGTCTCCGTGATGAAGGCCACCGGATGTGGCCGAAACTATAGTCGGAGTTTCCGATATAATCAAACGTGAGTAACCAAAAAGGTATGACATAGATCCACCACTATCTAATGTAATATCTCTATTATTTCACAGGAAAAAGTTCATTAGATAAGTGGGAAGCAAAATGACACTTACCGCTCGTTTTTATACTCTTCTCTAGTATTATGTTACTCTTATATTCGTTCGGAGATGAGATAACATCGCAATGTTTGAAGATGATTATATTAACTCATTCGGAATGGCAACTGAGGCATATTTCTTACGACAACCTTGGTAGTGAAAATATGATGAGATACTAATGTTTTAACTACATTCCCTGTGAATTACAATCGTTTTTAAGGCTATAATATATCGACATGCTCCATCTTCGGCCGCGCCGTCGCTTTCATTAGACGAGTTGTTCGGCAAAACCTATTTCCTATAAAAAAATGTATGTATGTTTTCTAGCGATGATATCTCAGTGGTTAGCCTGGTGGGTTCACACGCTGAAGGGCGTGGGCTCAAACCCCAACAATGAGCTTGAGCTGCCGGTGAAGGAAAACATCGTGAAGAAACCATAGCATAGTGGTAAGGTATTTTATAGTACCCGGCTGGCTCGCTATCTTAAAATTGAAAATCTGCCTTCAAGCACTTAACGGTATAGCATCAAGTGAGCTGTGATCAAAGACCTTGGCATCCATAATTTTTTTTAAATCAAAAATTGTGTTTATTATGACAGTTGTTATTGATGCTCTCACTTTTATACTCCGCTAAAGTAGATTAAAAATAGGCTGACTGAAACACGTAAAAATTCTAAGAAAAAGGTAACCGCTGTGGTAGACAAACGCTCTCAAGATTTCAAGACAACGAAATACTATGTCGGTCTCTTTTGTTAAAAGACTTCTATAACAAGAACAATAAGAGTACCTTTATTTAGGTATGATTATTCTTAGGAGTAAATTCGTAAATATTTTCACCTATCCAATCCTTAATCCTTATCTACAAGCTGATAAAATCAGTTGTCATTAACTTTACTAGTTTACGTAGCGATGATAACTCAGTGGTTAGCGAGGCAGGTTCACATGCAAGAAAAGTATGGGTTCATATCCCAACAACGAGCTTGAGCTTGAAGTAAAACATCGTGAGGTGACTATAACATGGTGGTAGTGTACTTTCTAGTACTTAGCTGGCTTGCTACCATTCACAAGTTAAAAATCTGCCACCAAGCACATAGTAATGTGTTCCAGCAGCCTCATTTACGAGCAAATTCCATTCCGGTCTAGGTTTATTTACCATCTTCGACTACACCGTCACTTAACATCAGGCAAGCTGTGGTCAACACCATAAAAAAAATGCAAGCTGTTACCTTGGGAGCCGTATCTTTACAACGCATAAATCAATTTTGCTCATATATATATAAAACCAAAATTTTGTGTGTAAAATTTCATAACGTTTGTCAGTTATGACTCAGATTTTATGTTAGTCTTTTGTTTGTTTTATGTTTTTTGGTGTTATGTACAAAATAAAATTATTTTCTTTCTTTCTTTCTTTCTTATTTTATAATCCAAACGATCAATTTTAATCAATTCTCAGACGCGCTCGTTCACGTGCTAGAAAAATAATTAAGTAAAATTTTTGAAATACCCCGTTTTTCATTCCAATCCCTCGTTTTTCATTCGAAGCGTAATATAAGTACTTCACTAAAGCAGCCCTAAAGCAATGAATCACAGATTTATCTAAAAACAACTTTTCAGACTGTTCCCAATTTTCCTGTTTTTATCTATTCAAAAATTTTGGTCTGATTTATTTTCATTTCATATTTTTCTGACATAATTTACTAGAAATTAAAATGTTAACTTTAATGGCAAATCTACAACAGGCAGACGCTTCACGTTTGTGATTTTGAATTTTCCATTCTCTATAACTAGGTTGCGGCTATAGAATTATGCAAATTCTCATTTATCTCGTTTACTCCATTATGGAACAAATTGTAATAGCAGAAAAACCTACTGGGGACAATAAAAGAAAGTCAACATGGATTACTTTATTTGAATAATCGTTAAATATGCCAGCAAACCGCTTTCTGGCTTGATTGCTTCATTTGTTTTCCAATAATGAAGCCCTGCTGAATCATCCATATTTAAATTACTTGGTGTGTACCATAGAATATTAATAACCGTTTAATATAAGTCCTATCAGCAGTTAGGAAATTAGTTTTTAAAGGGCAATAGTAATGATACCAAATATTCATAGATTGTATGCCCTGTATTGTAAAAAAATGTTATTCATAGTTGACAAAGGTCACGGACTCCGGTGTCTATGGAGCGTATATTTTAGTAAAAAAAAAATCCTTGATTCAAATTAACGTAAAATGACCTACTCACTTAGCTCATTTGGTAATGTATTTGTTTTAAGAGCTGTAGGCAAGGGTTTGATTCCCACTCATGACAAATGCTAAGGAGATCTACTACCAAGTAAATAGTAGTAGTAGTTATTTATTTATTCTTAATTAACCAGCTTCGAAGTTTTGGCAGCCTAGTTAGAAGGCCGTCTTACTTCCAATCTGGGGGCCCTAGGTTCGAATCCAACGATACCTTTGTCTTTTCTAGATTATGTGCGTATTGTCAATAACTTCAAACGGTGAAGGAAACCTACGTCTGAGAGTTGTTAAAAAACGAAGATGTGTGAAGTCTGCCAACCCGCACTTGGCCAGTTTGGTAGACTTATGACCTTATCCTTCTCAAAATGAGAAGAGACCCGCGGATGCCAGTTTATTAAAAAAAACCGGCCAAGTGCGAGTCGGAATCGCGCACCAAGGGTTCCGTACAAACCTGTAGGTATATAAGTAAAACTTATGTTTTTTTAAATGGTAATTCATGCTTTTCGCAATTTTTCCTTTATCTGTGCTACAAGACGTTGCTACCAAATTTCAAGATTCTCAGTTCACGGGAAGTACCCTGTAGGTTTTGATTCCCTTGCGAGTGTCGAAAATTTGCAGGATAAACGGCTGTATCTTTTGATTGCATTGGCTTAGAAGTTTGATTTTTTCACAGCTTTAAGGAACAGTAGACTTGAGTATTTGATATGAATTTCAGCTTGATACCTCCACGCGTTCTTGAGAAAAAGGGTCTTGACAGACAGACGGGAAACAAAGTAATCATATAAGGGTTCCGTTTTTCCTTTTGAGGCACGGTACCCTAAAAAACAGGGCTGTGTGAGAAGCTTAATATTTTTTTAAATCAAATACTAATTCCATATTGTCGTTTGCTTAAAAATGTATGTGCCTGTCTACGCAGCACTATAATCACCTAAACTAGAACACAAAGTTTCTATCGAGGTAAAACGTCTCTTGAATACTAAAACGGGTAGTGTAATGAGAATAAATAGTCACTGCATACAGCGTCGTTAGTACTGGTTTCATTTCAATCCTAATTACGACTTTACCTCACTAATTTGCCACTAGCTTGTACATGTCATTACTTGATTCAACAAAACCCTATTGAACTTTGGAAAACGGCTTGAATTATTTCAATTCGTTCTAAAACCAAATTGTGATTATATACTTAATTAGGTATTTAAGCTTGTGTTTAGAAATAAAAACGTCAGTGCAGATTTAAGCTTGCGGTATGATGCTAATGAACTCCTTCAGTGAATTCGAGTTATCCATTAATAAAAGTTATTCATACTTCTTATCATGAAACGAAAACAATCGATAAGATATTTATCACATTGCCTTTGTATTTTGATTTTTTATCCTACGAATATTATAAATGTGAAAGTTTGTATGTTTGGATATTTGTTACTCAATCGTGCAAAAACGGCTGAAACAGATTTGGATGAAATTTTATTAACTAGATAAACATAGAGGATACTTTTTTTATGTCACAGCGCGATAAATTTTAGAAATTTCTATCCGAGGAATATAGAATTATTAACTTTTCGTAATTTCTGCGACCTGAACAAAAAATTTTTTTTTTAATTTCTCGCATCTAACAGCTATTATAGCATAATAGCACACATATCACAAACAAGCAAGTGTGTTGTTGGACACCTGATGGTAAATGGTCACTGGCGGCTATATACATCTGCAACACCAGACGTGTGCCTACTTTTATTTATATAAAGTTCATCTACGAATATATCACATCCGTAATAACATGAAATCGTACTGAATTCCCAGCAACAGGGCGCCTCTGGTCGTGTTATCCGTCTAGAACATGCCCCATGGTCCCCCGGGAATAAATTATCCCACCACTCTGCTGCTCTTTGTCCCGTCAATTTTGTATCTCTGCGCGAACGGTGAAGTTTTAACGAGTTACCCGCAATATTTCTTGCATCTGACATAAAAACTGGAAACAAGAGTTGCGCCAAGCTACGATTACAAGCCTCGATCTCATTGTAATCATACTAGATAATAAGAAAAAACCAAGCAGATAATTATAACATTGTTAAAATAATGTTATTACATTAAGCATTAATATAATTGACAAGGAATGCGTTTTTTTTTTTTAAATTGACATTTGGGTAATACTTTTTTTGTTTTAAAGCATATTCACATGCCAAGCTATGGCAAAATAGGCAGAACTACTATATATCCTATTATTAAATAAATGTATTTTAACCTATTTTCGTGAATAAATGATAATTGAATTGAATTAAAATTTTGACGTTGAGTGTTTCTACAACAAAACCAAAACACTAATTAGTAGGCTCTTCAACTGTATAATGAAGAAAAACTAAAAATGAAAAAGAAACTTCATTGATCAACACCGCCCTACATAACTACAGGAAGATAGCTTTGCCTGTCGTTATAGTTTTTGAGTCTTTGGAGTTTTTATTGGAAAGATGTAAATTCGCTTACTAAGTGCGATTATACGTAGATTTTATAAAAAATATTATTTAATAGCTATTCATTTGCAGCACCTTAAATTTGTGTTAAGCTCGTCGAAATTCATATTCTAATTATAACAAAACTAGGCCCCACTTTAGTTATCGTTTGATGACAAAAGCCTACTCCCAGGAAGCTAATGTGTCGTCGTGCGGTCCCGTCTCGGGAAGGAAACCATATTTCAAAGTTCCATGCCGGACTCGGGCCGGAATATAGTGGAAACATTAAATATTAATAGTGACACGATGTGTCTAAATTGTTTCCTTGTTTATATTGTTGGGAGCAAATTGGGTAAACGCGTCTTTCAAGCGAATATAAATTTATATACTAAGTGTAAATTACTTAAGATTAAACATTATCTTATTGATTTTCTCATAATATTTCTAAATTAAAAAAACACGGAAGATGCATAAGAAACTGCTAGAGTAATTTGAGAATCAGATCCTATTAACCTAAAATTTGACACCTGTTACGTAATCTATCTAGTACAATAAAAGTAAAAAGGTAAATGTTTCAAAGTAATTATCATTTAATATTATTGAAACTGTAAACCGAACAGTATATACCATTAATAATTCAAAAGTTCCATCTCATCACTTTAACCGAACTATCCATTCCGTTTCAAGATACCGTTACTTACGAATCAAAGAGCATAAAACGTCTTAAAAGCTTAACTATTAGGCTACAGTAAATAAAAATTCTTGTTCAATGATCCATGTAGCTTAACGACAACAAAAGAAAGCGTTCAGGTACTTACGAATTTATCGATGAGGCCCAAAAGGCGCGGCCTTGGGAATTGGGCGGCGAAGGTACGCAACAGGGCTTTCAAGCGGTGGGTAGGTTCGCGCACTCACAGTAGCTGGGTCATGCTTTGGAGAGTTCACAATGGTTTAGCACTGGAAGTTTTAGGAAGGCGAGGTCCGTGGCTGGCGCGGCGTTCGCACGCCAGTGTCGCGCGCTTAATTCTGTGAGCGTCTGTGGTGATGCCAGGGAATTCCAAATATTACCACATTTTGGTAAAAAACTTAACCATTAACTTACCCTTACTGTCGTGGGTTCTATTAACAATTAATATTACGTGTCACAATTTTCATAATCCTGTTCTGTCAGTGTCTTATTATATAATAACCTATAATAATAAAATTATAAACAAGTTTTTTTTTGCAGCATGATGCCAACCCTCTCATACAATATTGTTGGATTTGCTGTATATTGATAGATACGTGGATGATGACATTGTTGGATATTACTTTATTTTTCACACCAAAAATAACATCTAAACATTAGTGTTAGTAATCAAAAAAGTATTTAGATACTAGAAATAGATTTAGTCCAAAAAGATTTGTATGATTATTATAAATATTATGTATTGCCTTCTCCAATTTGTACGCCTTTTCAGGCATAACATGAAGTTCTCATTCAAATATTAATGATATCAAACACATGTTTCGACTCAAGGTAATGCAAATAAATGTATCATTATCGTTACTTCACAAATTATCTTTTTTCTTCAAATGACCTCACAAATATTTTTGTGTCTTTAGTAACTCAGTTGACCCACTCATCTCTAAGTTGCGGATATGAAATTTTCCCAGAAACAAGGTAATTTCTACAGAGGTAGCAACACTATGTGCCGGAGCGCGCCCCGGCCCTCGAGTCGCTCCCCGCCCGCCTAGCGCGTCCGGACCCGCGAAGCCTCCATTCGTTTAGTATTCGCGCCCTTTGTGACACTTAAAACCATTGTGAAAACCCTTTCTGGATAACTTGAACTACAGTTGTAACACGAATACGATACGACCAATAAAAGTGGCTATATTAGGGGCTAAATTACGATTTTATCACTTTAAAACCTCTTTGTTGAAACAAATTAAGCGTAGAGTTTCACCACAAAAATATAATTTACAATTTACCTGCCGGCATTCTAACAAAAGATTCCGTCCTAGTATTGTTATATAACTTGACTTAGGTGCCTTCTATTGTGAAACTTCAAAGTCGATATTCTGTGATTGTGTTTACGATTTCACGCTGATATTAAGCTAAGTGAGCTTTTAAATACGACAAGAGGAATTATAAAGCCATGCAAGTCGATGCGTTCCCAATATAAGTATATTTGATATATTGGAAATTTATATTTATTTCATTTATTTAACAGAGGGAAGAAAAAATTCCCATTAGTTCTACAGTAGAATTGTAATAAAACAAACGGGAATAAATAGTCTTATTAGTTAAATTAATCACAAGTAAGACTTAAAGATTTTTTTAATGTTTGACAGGCTAAGTCTTGACGACAGTTCGCTTGATATTAAGTGACGGTGTGGTCGAAGATGGTAAATACACCTGGCCTGGAATGGAACTGGCTCTCAATTGAGGCTGCTGGAATACACCGTTAAATGCTTGGCAGCAGATTTTTAATTGTCACTTGTTTTACCGCAGACCTGTTGAGTAGAATAAATGACAAAAAATTATGTGACTAATTCACTAATTATCTACACTATTAAATGTCTACCAGTATCAACATATCAATCGATCGATATCAGACACCAAAATCTCACCATTAAAGTTCATTACCGTAAAAGGCATACAAATGGAACTTATATACAATTCTCAAGCCTGATTATATTATTTTGCAACCCAATATTGTTATCTGAGGCAATCGACCTATCTCTTTCTTGTTACGCCAAGACATTCTAAAGGATTATTTTGCCGTGACAGATCCGATTATGGAATTACTTACCGGCCCTTATCAGGTAATCACCGTCGATAAATATTTTCAAGAACAGAGTGAAAGAGCATGATCAGTCTCAATATCAAAATTATTTATTCAGCGGCCTTAATTTATTTGCTCCAAAAATATTTTCACTGTTGCTGCTACGCTTTTTGTTATCGATCATATTTAACCCTTAATTAGGCGCATGAAGAAAATCACACAAGTAGTCGCATGGGGTCACATCTGACCCCAAAGTTATGAATAAAAATGGAGTGGAAGGAACTAATAAAATAAAATAAGTAATATTAAAAATAATTAAATGGTTTATTGAAATCATAATAAAAAAATAAAAACATAACTTTCACTTAAAATAATTGAAAACATAAAACAACTTCTAATAGCTCTGAAAATTATTATATTTTGGGATAGCTGAGATAAAAAATAAATAAAAAATTAACATGATTAATGAGCAGAATCATCTACTTCGCATCCAATGCCGTAAGCCCTAAAGTGTTGTTGGCAAAAAAAAATACCACACTTATGGTATTTAGAAATTACTTTCTTGTCATCCTTTCTAGGGCATAACGAACAGCGATTGCGCTTATCATTCGATTGATACACAACTTTCTGCATGTCATTAACTCTACGGAGCCGCTTTTTTGTTGAAGAAGGGGTAGCACGCTGTTCGATGCGCCGTTTCTGGTGATCTACTGCCAGTTTTATTGCTAATCTTCCGAGATAGAACCTGCGACATCTTGCTCATCGTCCGACAAATCTCCCAGCCATTGCCGCATCAGTCTTTCTTGATTCATAATAACAACTAAATGAGAAAAAATATGACAAAAATACATAAATTATGTTATGCAAAACAATAATACCTTATAATAAGTAAAAAAAATTAATAAATATGCGTAAAAACACAAAAATAATAACTTACCTTTTGCCAAAAATGTTACGTAATTGGTCGCATGGGGTCAGCACCCAAGAGAGCAGCGACGAGTGCATACGCGTAGGTGGTCTGTTCGCACCTGGGTTGCGTACCGCGCGGGGAGGTAGGAAGCTAGAAAGAGCGCTGTCGCGTTCTAAACACTCCAACATAAATTTTTTTCGATTAGAAATTGTCTTGACCCTATGCGCCTAATTAAGGGTTAACCGACTTCATAAACAGGAGATTCCAATTCGGTTGTATATTTTATGTTGGTTACCTCAGAACTTTTTTTGTTCCATCCTATGCTTGCCTGGAAGATATCGCTTTTAGCAATAAGGCCACGCACTTTTAAGACTTTTTTCGCTATCAAGATTTATTTCTATTTTTAATTTCTGGCGTACCTATACAATGAAGAGTTTCTATCTATCTATTTAAAACGCTATCAGCTTTTGCCATTTCATAAACAAAAATACTTAAACTCAGTTGAGTTTGTGAACAGTACATATAAAGCTGCTTTTATAAAAATAAAATTTCATCACCCGTCCTCCATCTTTGCTAGCGACCATGTCACGTTTTTAATTACATTGTTGAATGATGGTTTTACGCTGAATCCTTTCAAACCATGCCATTCTGCTATTTATTATTATTTGTGAAACAAAATTTATTCACCCTATAACGTCGACCCATAGTTATTCGCTGGGGAAATCAAAATCTTACAATGTAACGTTTAGAAGTAACTTGATTTCTAAAACAATATTACAGCTTTATTATATTACTTCAATTTGTTTTGTGTATCTAAAAATTGTCGTGGTAACAGTACCCCCAATGTTTTTAACAAGATAACTTGACATAAATTATTTAATCTTCATTATTTACACCATCGTGTTGTATAGTAACAAAAAGTCAAGAAAATTATTCACGTGTTCTGTCTTATTACTTTTTACATGCATGCATTTCGTGTCTCCACGTAGTTATAGAGCATTCCGAAATGCCATTGCCATAATTCTATCTTATCTACATAACACAGAATTTTTTATAGTTCTGTGTTGATGTCATAAAAAAGTTAGATTTAAAAATAAAATAACTCCTTAGACTCCTCTAAAAGTCTCCTTGACTTCGTTAAATAAAGATCCATAAAAAGCTTTGGCTTCTGCCAGTCACAATAGCGATCGTAGCACTCAGCTACGGCGCTACACCGCGGCGTAGGCCTTTGTGTAGCTGATACAGACATAATGCGGAAGATATTCTTGATTAAATCACTCCTTTGTGTCGGAAAATGTCGGATCGCGGAGAGTAAGCGTCAGAAAGCTGATTCACGAAATTGGACTGAATTTACAAACAGAGACACACGACTCTCGTACAATTTTATACATCATCGAATAAAATATTTGTAGGGTTGAAAATTATATGCGCTTTTAATTAAAATCAGCAGCAATTTTCTCAAATAACAAAAATTGTACACCTGGTATGTTTAGTAGGTAATTTATGATCACGGGGTTTAGGAAGGTAGATTACAAAAAAAAAACCCAGTAAACAATTAATCTGAATCCTCGTAGGGCTATAAAAACTGTATGGACCCGCAATTCTCCCTTTAAATCATCACTATAAAAATTAAATCAGTTGTATGGTTGGTTGTATTGTTCTTGGTTGGAGATTTCCTTAGCAGGGGGTCGTCTAGGTAGGTACCACCGCTGTACCAGATATTCTAACGTCAAGCTTTAGTGTGTATACGTTACTGTCTTCTGGTTTAAAGGGTGCTGCAGCTAGCGAAATTTCAGGGCTGTGACTAACTATCGAAAGTCTCAAAGTAATGAGGGCCAAAGCAACGATATCCTGTCGTTTGTTTTGCTACACAAAGTTCTGTGTATCGCTGCATTGATCATGGACAGGTTATCTCTTACCATCAGGGAAGCGTTTCATACGTCGCATTACTTTCAATTAAAAAAATATGTATAAAAAAAACATGGAATTATTGAAATTTATTCAACTAAATGTTTTAAATATGCTGTAATGAAGCCGCTCGCAAGTACCTTTGCTTCACCCAATTTGTCATACATAATTGAGTCGAACTGAAACAATAAACGAGCCTATCTCAAATTAACACAGTCGAACCATAGTCGTTCACAAAGCTGCCCTTTTTAATAAGTTACAAGCGAGCAGGTTAAATGCAGCTAACACGAGGGTTGCGTGGTCTCAGCCGACCTACACAATAGAGCTATTTTAATAATGCCCACGCCCCTTACACCTATAGTAATATTAAAATACGCTTATAAACAAATTAACGGCAATCGTCTTTGTTATCCAACTATAAGCGATGATTTGACGATTTCACCGGTTTACGAGATCTGGGTTAATTAACTTGAATATAGGATAATGAAGTTTGATATGAGTATTAGGTCTTACCTGCATCTAAGGCACTCGAGATTTTAACTGCTTTTAAACTTAAACAAAAGACGACACTTCTTAGCTTTCCATGGTACAGTAGAACCTCTTTAAGTAGAACTTGAAGGGAGACGTGAAAAAATTCGAGTTAGAGTTTTCGAATTATACAGTGCACGTGTTAACGTCAGTCATAAACTCCTATATCATTTCTAAGATACGGTTTATTGTATACACTTTACATTTATTTCTAAGAAACAATGATATACATTATTAACATATTTTTAAAGTCGGTTTTCAAATATAATTCATTTGTAAAATCAAATATTGCTACGTTCGAGATACAGGGGTCCAATTTATTTTTTCGAGTTATAGAGGAAAAATAAGTACTGAATTTGCTTATAGAGACTCGCTAAGTATTATATATTCACTATAGAGGGTTCAAATTTTGAGCAACGGAGGCTTTGGGGCTTGAAGGGAAGGGAACACAATTAATTTTCGAGTGTGGGAGGTTTTCGACTTAAAGAGGCTCTACTGTATTACATTGTATTGCATCGTGGGTTCATCGCATTGCAGGGCCTGTACACTGTACAGTGCTTAGAACTTGCGACCCAGATCTTAGTCACTTTAAATACATAATAATGCTAAATTTCACTGCCTTGCAAGCAAATTTGATATGATCCTACCAACTCTTTATAATCTTTCCAGCAATGAATTTATAGATGTTTTAAATTTATACGCCGAGGTGTTTTATTAGATTACAGAAATATATAGCAGGAATTCAAAAAAAAAATTACGTATTTTTTCGGAAGCTATCTATTACCAGCTAGTAGTGCTCTGCTGTTTCAATCGTTTTGCTTCAGAAACTATAGATTTATTGCACTAGAAAGACTTTCGGAGTATCCGGTTTAATAAAACATGAGTCGTACTTTCACGACAGGGCAGGACAGGCGAAGTGATGACAGGTGGAGTAAGGTTGCAACAGAATGCTGGCCTACACAAGGCAAGCGGAGCGTTGGTAGTCCAGCCGCAAGTGGACGACGATATTATCACCGTCGCGGATCGAACTTGGACCAGATTAACACAGGCCAGAAGCAGATGGCATAACAAGAGAGAAGATAAATAAGGTTGTGGATGATGATGCATCGTGCTTTCTCTCTTCAACGGTAATACCATATACATATTTAAAAAAAATACCATGTAGTGAAGTTAGTTACCCGCCAGTCAATTTCATGACCGTCGATGGAGTTTAATTCAGTGTGGTTAAAATATTACAGCAGCAACACATTTGTGTACATGGATGTCTGCATTTTTCAGCGGGCCGCCCAGTTCAATCTCTTTTGATAGCCTACGTAAATCATGAGGTGCTCACCTACTGGACTCGATTTATCTATGATGGTAGAAAGTTTACGATTTAATCCTTGGACGGACTTTATGTGCGAAAGGTGCATAATAGCTGACTTGGATTTTTACGAGTAACAAGCTTTTATTATACTTTACGACGAAAGCGACGCCAATGCGCGTGACACGCCAACACTAGCAACGCTACGTGGTTTCATCCGCGAATTCAGTTGGTAATGTTACATTGGTGACGTAATGTAATTTTATTGTAAGCCTTTCTCGTTTTAGTGCTGCCACTGCACTGGTTACATCGAGCTAACTTGAACGATTGAGATCTTCTGCAGTTTTGACTCATATTAAATATCGTAGGATATTTACACAGTGCCATCTGACTCTAAACTAAGCAAAGCTGGTACTATGGGAATCGGATAACTGATAAAATATTGAAATATTTTTTTGTAAATACATACTTATAATACAAACAGAACATCCAGACACAAAACACACATTTGTTTATACCACAAAATGTTTGTCCTGGGTGGGAATCGAAACCACGCCCTCAGCTCTTAAAGCAAATATATTTAATGCTATGAAAACTTTTTCAGCTTAAATCTTAGACACTCTAGGACCAAAGCTATATGTTATAAAGTACAAAGTGATAGTTATTGGAACTACCTACTTACTACCTCTACTTTACTTCTTCAACTTATGCTTAAAAACAAAAAAAATCTAGTTCTTATTTTTAAAACTAGAAGTATTAAAATATTCAAAATCGACATATTTACAACTACAATCACATAATTATACTAAGTTATCTATGCAGTTGTCAAAGACAAAGAATTCAAAAACTTTTTTGATGACTATTTATTCGTGTCGTATCGAGATCACTACCAACTACTGTCTGCGCCCATTTTGAAAGTTTATCTCATACTTTAAAAAATAAATCACATTAATTATTGTACGTAAGCATTGTACCTATTATCAATTCACTTCAACAAATTCATCTCCAGTGCAAGTAATAAAAATGAATCAGCTCTTAAACAAATTGCTCTTATATTTTTAAAGGCTCTCTTTTTATTTCATAGCTCGGTAAAAGAGCTTCAAAAAATAAAATGCTTAAAGAATACGCTTGTAGACTGCCGTGTCTAGAGTGTGCTTAGTCTTCGTTAGCTTTTAATTAATGAATAAATAATTTAGTTACATTTCAAATGGATATCCTGTTTGTTTTTAAATAGGTAGTTTATGATACCTATACCTATACCTTGTATTAATAGGTATACATTTGTGATTTCTTAATCGCGATTTTAGAATTATCCTTAGATATATTAATTACTAAGTAACAGTGACATAATTATACATTGTTCATAATGATTAATATAGAGTATATTTGAAATGCCAACGCTTGATCGAACATTATTTACAATATCATATAAAATGCGTTTGACCGAAATACTAAATATATACAAATATATAATTTATATATATATATATAGGTACATATATATATAAATTATATATATATATATACCTACATATATATATATATATAAATTTATATATATATTTAGAAGCATTAATATTTAACATTAACACTAAGAAATAAAATAATACTATTTACAAATTATAGATGACAAACAAACTACAGAAAAACAATTTTAAATTAACTAATCTAAAAGGCCTCTATCAATGGGGATGTTCCCAAAACGCTGGCCCATTTTTTATATTATTTTATATTTTAGATTAGATAAGTAATTTGATGATATAAAAATATTTGATTTGGTTGAATAGCAGTATAAGCCTATATATAATAAATATAATATATTCACTTGATGGTAGATCTCCTTAGTAGTCGTCGTCGTCTAGGTAGGTACCACCGCAGTACCAGATATTCTGCCTCCAGGCAGTAGTGTGTAAAATTACAATATTCCGGTTTGAAGGGTATTGGAGCTAGCGAAATTACAGGGCTATCGAGACTAACCATTGATAGTCAAAAAGTAATGAGCGCTAAAGCAGCGATGCCCTAGACTTTGTTTTGTTACTCAAAGTCCTCTGTATCAATGCATGCAATGGTCATGGGCATCCGTTATCTGTTACCATCAGGAAAGCGTCTCGTTCGTCTCCTTACTTTTACATTAAAAAAGTCAGTTGTAAATTTATATATCCTCAGATCACTTTAACACAAATCGTTTCGATCCAGTAGCTAGTAGGTAGTATTGAAATAAAAATATTACAAAATTAATTCGAGCAAATATGACGCACCCCACTATGACCCTCTTTCGTCTTCATGCACACCAAGTACCGCTGTATACATATTGTAAGATACAGTATGTACCGGAACGTTTTACTAGCAAGTATAAAATTCTAGTGTGTTGTACATTTTAAGTAGAAAACTCTAATTAATAAAACTTAAACAATTTTTTATATTTCCACCAGGTAATGATGCAACTTAAAACGGGCAATCATAATTAAATAATTATGTTGTGTCCCGACTGTTGACAGTCGAGGAGTTCCTTCGACTGGACAAAATCCTGATTGTATAGAATCAAGTCACGCTTCATTAAATTGTATTGTCATGTAAACTGGGACAACGTTAAATTTTCACATGACCGCCGTATGCCGGGGAACTCGGGGGACCGGTATCCGGAAGCCCGGTCTCCCAGTTAGAGTTCCCCGAGATTGAACGAAGCGTGACGTGTCCCCATACATCATTAAAATTACGGGTAAAGGTCACCGAGATGGTGTCTGATAAAGACAAGCGCTATTGGAGCTGCGGACAAGTACGCAAGCGTTCTCGTGGCCCTAACTGCAAGCGCCGGAGAAGGAACACCAGGATTTATGGGTAGGCTACCCATTTTGACGGAGATTCCCACATAACCACCAAGCTCCCTCCGGGGCTGGTGGTCACCGTCAAAGATTTACCCTGGGAGAAAAAAAGGGATAAGAGATATTTTTTTTTATGGCTGACAGGCTAGGTGTTTGACCACAACTCACCTGATGTTAAGTGATGGTGTGGTCGAAGATGGTAAAGCACACCTAGCTTGGAATAGAACTGGCTCTCAAGTGAGGCTGCCGGAACACACCGTTAGATGCTTGGCGGCAGATTTTCAACTTGAGGGTGGTAGCTAGCCAGCCGAGTACCAGAAAGTACCCTACCACCACGCAAAATACCACCACACAGATAGTCAGCTTGCAAGATTTAACTTAAACTAGCTAAGAAATATATTATACATACATTGAAAGTTAAAAACAGCGTTAAGCGTCTTGTCCGCGAATAGATTTTAAATAAGAGTGGTTAATGTTATCAATTTTTGTTCAATCGATTCATCATTTTGCAAAAGATGTACATATTCATGTAAATTTATATGTACATATAACTTAAAATGGTTTATTCAAATTATTTTATTGAAATAAAAACGATAAATAGGTATTTACATAAATTAACATTAATAAATATTAAATCACAAAATAATAAAAAAAAAAATAATAAAAATAATTAGTATGTCAAATAATTATCTAATGTTAATAATTATACTATCAGTAAAAAACATCATCAAAAGTAATAAAGCCGATACGCTGTGTTTATTATTTATTTATTAATATTAAGAAGTATCATATTTATTTGTTTGCTGTATTCGTACATATACATACATTCATCTTAGTATTTTTTTTATATTTTGTTGCGCCTACAACCACATCTGATATAATGTGGGGATGGCTGGTAGAAAATGCTTTGACATAAAGTCCTTTTGTATATATTTTAGTAAGTGTGGAATAATAAGAATTAAATAAAGAATTAAGTCAACCGATGCGATGTGCTGGTTTGATAACTATTCACAATGTCGATGAGCATTCTGGCGAACCGCCAATTCCGATAGTGTTGCGGGACACCTGTCGGCTCCTACGGCATTGGCTCAATTACTATGGATTTTTTATACGATAAATGCTTTGATGTTGATTACTAGTTGTTCGGTACAACATATGATTTCACGATTGGTCTAAAAAGTTTGCTCTATCCGAAATTGGAAAACAAAGTAATACAAAAATATATTTGACGAAATACTAATATTGGATCAATGATAAAATAATCAAGAGTCTAAGTTAATGCTAATATATAGGATTACGCGAAGTATTGCGCTGGAAAGAAAGCTTTTTCATGAATTCTAGTTTGGCCCCATTGTAAAAAAACAAAACAGTGTTGATAAGATAGGTGATTGACCATAGCTGATAAGATGTTAAGGGTCGAAGATGATTAAGAGATTAATTACTGAGCCTGGAATAAGGATCTCTCTCTCTCTCTTTCTGTCTCTTTCTTTCTCTCTCTCTCTCTTCCGCTCTCTTTATTCCGCTCTTTCTTTCTTTTTCTCTTTCTTTCTCTTCCGCTCTCTTTCTCTCTCTCACTGCCTGACTGAACGCCGTTGGGTTATTGGCGGTAAATTTTGAACTTAACTGTATTTGTAGCCAATACTAGAAAGTTAAAAACACCACCATGTTATGGTTTCCTAACGATATTTTCATCCAGTTTGTTTTTATCACTATTAAATAGGTTTGCTTTTGACCGCCATCTCTTTTTATATATGAAAAAGTGGCAAACAAGCGACGGGCCACCAGATGGTAAGTTGTCACCTACAATACCCGGGGCATTGTCAGTGCGTTGCCTGCCTTTAGGGACCCTATTCACCTGATGTGGTGGTAAACGTTTTATAATGACAAGTACAATGACCTCTTTTCGGTTTAAGCGTAACTTTCAGCGTGCAAACAAACGGAAAATTATTTCAGCCTACTCTGAAACCTCATGTTTCCTGGTCTAATATCTTAATTATTTTACTTCTATCCTCTTTTTTTCTCAATCTACAAAAAGCTTCCATCAATCATCTTACACGTATTAATTTATGGAACAGATATAAGAATCATCATAGTTCTGCACACATTTATTTTATAAGTTATTGTTTAATTCATACGCAAACGATTACAGTAGCTAAAATTGATTGTTAATTTTATACCTTGCTCAGTAACGGTTGTAGTTGACCACAGCTCATCTGGTTCCAAGTAATGGCATGATTTGACTGTTTATCATCAACAGTGAAATATACAATCTGTTGACGACGGCGCTCCAGTAGAATTGTGCAATTCATAAAAAACAGGCGCCACGTCCTTTGTGCGGACCGGGAAGGGTCTAGACAATGATGTCCACGGGTATATTTTTTGTCGCTGGTTTCGGTCCGCCCGTGCGCGTCGTTGTGTTGCCTCGCTGCTTAGGTAGACGGTCGTTCGTAGAAACAATGCTGATAATAATTGATGGTAATTGAGATGCAAGTAGTTTCAATGGTGAAATAAAACTAGATGATTCGTTAAGGTTCGCTTGAGGAGCTTGGGACGTCTAGCAGATCGTGGTAGGTCTAGTCGTCCGTTCGGTTCGGAGTTCGGTCTGAGAATGATTCTTCCTTGACGCTCCCGCTACTCGTAACCTTTGCCTCGGGCCGGCGGCATGGCGCCAGATTCATAGCGGCCATATTGGAGAGCAGCGGGAGGTCAAAAGGCCGTCCCATAGCTCCTCGCTCATTTATTTCGTATGCTTATCACTAGTAGGAAAGAGATATAAACAATTTCATAATATCTATCTTAATTTGATCAGCCAGTGTCTGGCCCCTACCTCTTGGGACAGTTCTTTCCTAGTCTAGGTGTAAAGACGAAATCTTACCAACTTTATTCGATAGCTAAATCATATAAACTTATCAAACTTACAACTAATATAATTCTACAAAACTCTACTAACATAGACAAACTATCTAGTTATGAATAAACTATAAACTATCGCTAACACAATCCTACTACCTACTATGTAGTAAAATATACTCGTATATAATATTATATGTTCGGATTTTTGTCACTCAATCACGCAAAAACGACTGAACAGATTTGGATGAAATTTAGCACACATATAGTTTATGACCTAGATTAACATATAGGATACTTTTTATTATAAAAATATTAGATTCCTGTTGGATTATCAAAAATCTAACAACAAGACGTATACGTAAGACGATTACTTGAAATTTGGTATAAATGTTCCTCGTGAAACATTATTCCGGAATAAACGATTTCGTTACACATGTTTCATTTTTCTTTGAACCCAATTCTTAAATCAACGCGGACGAAGTCGCGGGCGTAAGCTAGTTTAAATTAAAAACTGGCTCTAAATTTGTACACATGAAATTATCTTCAAAATAGCGTAACTGGCAAGCCAAACATTAGAGAGTTTTTACTCTACCACCACAGAACGCTATCTTGTGGTTTTTGTACACTTGAAATGAAACCTAGACCTACTTTATTTTAGGTATACTTACCACTTACAAGCGAGTAACCGTTTAATTTTATAAAACGAGTGAAATAGCTGTAATTTTTTTCGGTCACGTTTCATAGCCATACAAAATATAGTCCAATTTATCATTAAATTTTCGGCACGATTAAATATCCGCTGCTAAAAGCTCGTTAAAAATAACATTTCTCTTCATGAAAATGGGTCTTTTGTGACCAAATTGGGATAGAAGACGACACTAAGGACTACTTTGTTAATTAAATTACCTGTGATGTCTTTACTTTATTACGTCATTAGGGCTTAATGCTTTACAGTTTACAATATTTATTAATAGTTCTATCTGTTGCGTGACAAAGTTAGGAGTCTTGTTTTATGGGTTTTCTAATTTGTTAAATAAGAAAAATAAATAACCACCCTGCCCATTCTATTATCGGACAGTCAGGAGCTCCAAGAAGCGACATCGCTTCATGATCGATAACGGTTCGAATCTGCCTTCATTGTACGAACCTAAACAACGGAATTTACTGCCCGAGTGGGTGTTCCCTGATAGATATAATCTGCGTGCTTTCAAGTCGCGAGTGAATCGGTTTCTTCTAGGCGAGCGTGCTCCACCGTAGACCGCATCTTCGCTTAACATCAGGCGAGATGGCGGTCAAACACGACTATCAGTTTTAAAAAAAACTAGCAGTTTTCAAATTCGATGAATAAGAAAAATAAATGTAACATGAAACGGGTGGAACCAATAGCCCGAATTATCGAATATGTTTTATTAATTTTATTAAAATTTACCGAAACATTTTAGAAAGTTTTTGTGCTTAGAGTACTGAAGTTTCGCTTATTCTGAAACATGTCTATAACTCGTTTACAATACCAAAGTACTTTCAAACTTTTCGCCCCGTGACTTACTGGATGATTTCGTACGGACAACACGATAATAAATGATGAAAAAACTAGAGCAACTGTCTAGACAATTCAAGTCTTACTTCAACATGTTTAGGAAAACTTGAACTTTCAACTTTCTTTTAGTAGTGTTAAGGTATACAAAAATAGTTTGTAGATACCGTGCGATTAACCTAGTTTGAAGCCCAAGGCTGAATGGTAATATTGCGTGCGAAGACCCAATGTACCGAAGTATACACGTATTATGGTATTACAATGATACCTATACTCGTACGTTAGCTTTGATTAATGTTTAGTGTTTGATTACGGTATTGGTGTTGGTAAATAGGGTTGTAAACTGCGAAGATTATTTGCAATTTTTGTTTGTTATATCGAATACTCCGACTATAGTTTCGACGACATCCAGTGGCCTTCTTCATGGAGATAAAGCTGAGTACAATGCGCGCGTGGCCTCGAAAGCCCGCGAAGCAGACGAATCAAGAAGAAACCGCGCGTGCGGTTTACTCAGCCCAGTTTTGATGAAACAAAGACTCATGTTGCTCAAGACTACACAAAGCATATTTCATAAAATGGTGAATGAATGAACCCGTCAAGTAGTTTCTGAGTACATCGCAAAAAATATTATAACTGTATTTCTTGGCTTATATTGCTTCCATATACCCTAAAAATGTTTTTTATTTTTATTATCTTCAATGTACAGTACGCGTCTCGTTACTTTTATTACATCATAAAACAAAATATTTAAATACATAATAATTATTGTAGGACAATTTACTCAGCGGCATCTAGGCCCAAAGCCTAAGTAAAGTACAATGGGAACCAGATAACTGATAGAATAGGTATCTTCTTAAATACTTTTTTTAAATTCATACTTATCAGAACACCTAGGCACAGAACAAACATTTATCGTTTTAAAAATGTTTGTCCTGGATGGGAATCAAACCCACGTCCTACAGCTTTTGAAGCACATATATTGGGCAATATAATAGATATATATGTACTCGTATAGATACCAAAAATACTAAAATATCGTCTTTAGCTGGAGTGATTGAGAAGCCATACACAGCGCATACTTCGTAAGCAGGCTAAGACAGGACATGGTCCAAGCTGCCTTAAAGCTGATAATCTACATGCCTTTACAGGCGACTTATCGTCGTTGGCGTGCTGAATAATTTAACAAAGCGAAGACCACTTTTATACCCCTGTTCGGGTTTCTCATTACTTATGCACGTCACTGGCCCTGCTCTTCCAATGTTAGCTCCCGAATTCCCTTTACGGTAAAGGAATTTCATTGCACTCGCATGTACATGAAAGCATTGTTTTTTTTTTATGTAAAAATAATGAGACGAACGAAACGCTCTCCTGGTGATAGGAGAAAACGCATGTCAAAGATTGCAAAACAAATTCTAGGGCGCGACTGCTTTGGCGCTTATCACTTTGAGACTAGTCTCAACAGCCTTGAAAGTTCGCTAGCTGCAGTAGTACCCTTCAAACCGGAATACAGTAATGTTTACACACTACTGCTTGGCGGCAGAATATCTGGTACTGCGGTGGCACCTACCTAGACGACCTCCTGCTAAGGAAATCTACCACCAAGTGATAGATTGTGCAAGTTAATGTTTCGCAATGTAAGTAGGAAGATAGAATATTGCGTTTGTGTTTTTTTTTCATCTCTGCGGTCAGATGAAAAAGATGGTTAGGACTTGTAGAGAGGATGGATGAAAGAAGATTAACGAAAGAGAATTATAAGGCGAGTATAAGTGGGCTAGATGGTAAGGGCCGATGTAGGCGATGGTATCATTATTAAATTGTAGACGTTTTAAAGAAAGGCCACGTCAAAATTACCCGCACCCGACGAGAATGTATAAAAACACGAACATAATATTTATTCTAATAAAGGCTGGAATACATACCAAAACTAATTTTTACATGAATACCTCTTAAAATTTGCTTCCATTCAGAATTTGGTGTTTCAGTTCCATTTAAATCTAAAATTGAATAACACCACTCGATAGATTAAATAAGTGACTTGTTTTATGATGGTGAGAATAAAAATAAAGTACGTAGATCAACAAAACTGCCTTCAATGGAGCGCCTAATGGCAAAAAAACAGCGAAAGGTCAAAGCCCATTTGTTACCGAATGTTATGACATGGATATTGAATGGCGATGGATAAACGCAACTGAGCTAGCCCTTCACAAAGCGCTTCACCCTCGTCAAGCGCTTTTATTGCATTGCGATCCACTTTTGGAAATGGTCCCTGGGAAACTTTTACCACGAGCAAATTGTGAGCTTTGTAAAAACAGGGGCAGTCTTTAGATGGTTAAGATAGTAACAGTGAAGTGAGGTTTTATCTTAGAATAGCGTCGTTTCAAATAATGGCGTAGTATGGGATTGAATTCCCACACCGTTACTTAAACCTATTTCCC
Organism: Biston stratarius; assembly: GCA_950106695.1. Classification (NCBI taxonomy): domain Eukaryota; kingdom Metazoa; phylum Arthropoda; class Insecta; order Lepidoptera; family Geometridae; genus Biston; species Biston stratarius. The sequence goes on from OX467112.1 coordinate 26,617,141, forward strand.
GAATTCAAATGCATAATATCATAGATATTTCAAAGGAAAAGTTATAATAGGAATGGTATATGCGATCTTTTAATGATTGTGACTTGCATCAGCGTTTATTTAATACACAGGGCTTGGGATGGAAATATCCAAATGTTTACCTACTCTTTAATAAAAAATATACTAATTAATATAAATATAAAATAAATATAATATATAAATATAAACCAGAAGTAGACTACTACTACCAGAAGAGCGTGTTTATCAGGCTAGATATTTAACATCATGTGAGCTGTGACCAAAACGCCTATAAAAAAGAGCGTTAAGTTCGCCTCGTTCCTTTAACATAAAAAAACATTAATAACAATTTTTAGTACGGGCACCACAACGCACTAGGGTGCGCACTGCTCTGTGCATTTGGTCAATGAAGTTGTTCTTGGGATATATTTTTTTATGATTTTAGAATTGTGTCCCAGTAAAATTTATTATTAATGGCGAGTACAACGGCAAAGTACACCAGAAGTACCGCATCTCCTCCTGTACCGTACCGTAGAATATGTATTACGTTGTACCAGTTACTAAAAAGTACAATTCTCTCGCAAGCTCTCGCGAAGAGCTTCACATAAATGTCATTCTCAATAACTTTTGTTCTATACTTTCATTACATTCGCAAAATTAAATACATTTCCAAAAAAAATATCAAATTAACCTATTTTATGAGAAAATTCTTGTTAACCTTTGCCCTCTTTAATTTATTTTCAGAACGCAATAATGATCGCAACTGCAATCACAAAGACAGAAAAATAATGTTGATGTATAATGAAATAGTTGTAAAGTACATAATCATCATCATTAGCCTGGAGTTACCAAACACGGAACTTGTGGTTGGTACATTATGTCAACGCGTAGTCTTGATGTTGTGGCTGTAACGCAACACAAACAATATAATACTTGCTCTACTCTCAATATTTCAACCCATGAATGATCTTATCTTGAGACCTGACTGTAACTTCGAACGAAAAAAAATTAGTCTAAACTAGTCGACCCAAAAAAAAGTGCTCTCTTTAATTGGTTTCCGACTTACCTATTTATTCCACTCGGCTTTCTGATATCTTCTGAGATCTTATTAATTAAAACCGTATAGTTATAAATACTTCTCGAGTTACGAAAATGAACCTACCATTGGGTTGCCTCTAACTTTCTATTCTAATTGCCAAAGTTTTCCAGCTATGGGTCATCTCAGCATTTAGACATCGAAGATACGCCTTCAATTATTCTCACAATGCTAAAGCAATTTAAGCTTTATTCCAATGCGGATAGACACAAAGAAAATATTGTCGATGTTTTGATTGACAGCGTTATTTTAAAAAGTGAAAGGTGCTTGAGCTCGAGGTACACGTTCCGTTTTGGCGGACTCATTGTTGCCACAGACAAAACAACACTTGCTACGTCTGCTTTATGAGACACGACAAATGGTCATTTTAAACCACCAACAGATTATAAAAAAAGACAGATTCATTTTGGCATAGAAAATAAGTTACTCCTTTGGTCCTAGAATTACCTAAAGTTAGCTACACAAAGTACAAGCACACAAATATTTTTATGCATTTGTATGACGACGTACGTCATGGTATATTTGAATGAGTATAATTCATGTAAACAAGAAAAAATTAAGGGCCAAGGAATCTTCACTCATTTTCTAAGCAACATTTTGTTTGTTCTTATTTTCGAACACTAAAATGTGATCTTACCATTAAAGGAATAAAAAACCAATAGGGCCATGAACAGGCTAGGTGTTTGACCACATCTCACCTGATGTTAAGTGACGGTGTCGCCAAAGACGGTAACCACAACTAGCCTGAAATAGAACTAGTATATTATGTAAGTCAACTAGCTTAACAACAAATAGTGGAATTCATTTTCCTTTTCCTGATATTCCATACAGTCAAGCAAAGTTCTCACAACTTACCTACACCCAACATTATAATACTACATTACAGAATTACCGTGTTATTATACCAATATTAATGATTCGGTTAACCGATACAACGTCCATCCAATCAGCGCATTAATTGCTACACGGCTTGCCCATAATTTTCATAACGTGGGATTGTCAAGAGGAAATTGAAGAATTATACAGATAAAGTGATTTTTACTCTTAAAAATATATACTAGGTTATAAGTTAAGCTGTACTAAGCTGAGATAGCTTAGCTACTAAGTACTAAAATGAGGTTCATTCTAATTTTTTTGTTCTTGTAATAATACATTTTCTGAATGAAATTTTAATAATCAATTATTAAAATTGGTAAAAAGATAAAGATAACCATTTTACGGAAAAGGTTTACCATACAAATTAATGTAGTCCGTAAGTACATTATTATTTAATTAGCGTCTTGATGGGCAATGTCATTTCAAAACCTTCTTGTACTATTGAAGGAAACAAAGTATTTTTTTGCAGTTTACCTATAACCAAATTCTATCGACTCTGAAATAACAGTAATAGCTTGATGCAGCCAAGTACTCGTAGTTATTTCCTTAAGTCGGTTAATCGTTATACTGGCGGCACCGAGCACCATAAGTGTGATATAAGAATATATTATCCAATATTGGTAAATTAATAAAAACAATATTTAAATGGACGGAACTTATCGTGCAAGAAAAATAATTAAAAAAATTAAAAATACAACTAACATGCTAAAAAACTAACAAAAACTTTTAAACACATTCGAAAATAATCTAATGATAGAATGATACCTCAAACATCTTAATCTGTTCAGGCATTTAAAAGTTATGGTGAAATAAGGAAACGTACATACATGAACCCTTTAAAGATTACACTCCTTTTTTTGGCAGTCGTGTAATAATAGCTGTGTCCCGCAGACATCAGCAACATTTCCGGAATGAAAAGAAAAAAATTCTCGCTTTCCATAGCTCGCTGATCGACTTTGATCTTGTGGTCCGTTCCAGCTATGAGTCTGTCCATGTTTCGGCTGCGTAAATCGTCATGGTGTTATACTTTTAACACATTTGAATAAAAACTATTAAAAAATTTACAGACAAAGAAAGTATTTCTCTCTCTAGTTTGGTAATTATTCTTTAGAAACCTGCCGCAAGATTTTGGTCATTTACCACAGCAGAGCACTACACAGACTGCGGAAAGACCAGATGTACCACTATTTCTATAATGGGTAATGAATATATAAAAATATTAAATATAAATATCGTAGGACAGATTACACAGAGCGCCATCTGACCCCAAACTAAGCAGAGCTTGTGTGATGGAAGTCAAATAAATGATAGAATACATAAATACTTTTTTTTTGTAAATACATACTTATAATACATACAGAATACCCAGATACAGTACAAACATTTGTTTATACCATAAAATGTTGGCGTTTATAAAAAGCGGAAGCGTTTGCGGGAATCGAACCCACGCCCTACAGTTCATTCAGGCAGACATACTACCAATGAGCCAACAGAGCTGTATAATATTGACTTTGAGATTGAAGACAAGAAACTCAAGTTTAGCTGCGGTTTCTTCTACGCAAGCGTAATTTCATGCATTAGACTGGCCGGGCAATAACACTACATCTATTTGTTCTGTATCTGTACCTATATTATATTTTTTAACTCTAAAACGTTTTGGTATATAACTGTAAGTTTTAGAGTTTTACGGAAAATAAAATAGAAGTAAAGATAATTAGAATTACACATCAAAGCAAATGCAAACTTATTGCATTAGAACAATTTTTATATGAAAAACGATTGTATTTAACGATTGTTGTGATTGGTTGTATTGTATTGATTGTGTTGTAGTCTGCAGGTCGCGATAAATGTACGATGATCTAATAAATATAAAACTAAATGTCTCTGGCGCTATAGAGCTAATAGCGCCGCCCAGTTTGCCACGAGTCTTTGTACAGTTGTACATCTGTGCTATAGTACTTTGTGGCGTTACCACGGTGAAGCACGTGAGTTCTCAACTGGCTACCGTTCGACACAATTATTAACACTTTCACTATTCGGCCACGAGAGAGACATTAAAACTTTTATGTTCTTTCAACTGACACTCTTGAGGTTTTAGTTATTTCATCGATTTCCCTACACAATATATTCAATTGATAGATCAAGAGAAAGTTACTGCACCATCGAAGGTAGCATGCTTATGATTCGTCAAAAGGATTATGTATAGAGTGTATGTAAAATGCATAACTTGTTTATTTACAAAATATGTTTATATATATTTACACTTATAAAGTTAACTTCATTATTTATATTTTATTACATTAGTAGGGAGGTCTCTATTCAGAGCAAGACTGTTTCTTCTAAAATCTACTTAAGTAACATTTTTCTCTTAGCATTAACTACATGTAAGATTAATATTGTACATTGGCTAAGAATCATATCACAAAATAAATAAATACCTAATGGAGCGATAACACTAATGGTTAACTAGTTTGTTTCAGACAAAAGGCGAGGTCAAATGAGGAAATATTCTGGTCCCACATAAGAACCACACTTTGGAAAATCTTTCGGTGCTTGAACAAAATCTGATGTTTCTCCCACTTTGAGAATAAAATCAAGTCCTCTAGTCCAGTGGGTGGATCTTTCGTCTCTCATGAGCCAGTACCCTGGGTTATCAGCTTTGAATCTTAGTGCTACTACTCCAAACTTTGGAATAACTATAGTATCTTTCAACACGGGGTTGGCAAGGTTTTTCGAAGGGAATAGAGTACCCTCTTCATTCATTATCCGGACAGCATCCTTGTCCAGACTAGTATTGAATGCTCGGACACCGACGACGTAAAAACTGTACCCATGAAGGTGAAAGATATGGTCGGACTCTCCACCTGAAAATAAAAGAAAAAAATATTTGCTCAATTACTAATACCAAACGTTCTGATTACGAGTCGCTTCTAATACAAATAGAACAACCAGCTTTCTTTTTTCCGAAATACTTATATACCTAATATTTTCAAGGTCCGGGTGGTGGTAAGAATTATCTAAATATGCGTGATTCTTTTACTTTTACAAAGACTGATGAAATATGAACGCTTGGAGTCAAAAAAGTATTGTAGTGACAGTTTTGAACAAGAGGGCTGTACGAACGATCTCCAAGATCTCCAGAAGAACACACCGGTGCCCTTAGAACTGCGGTTCTGTTCCTCCCAGGACAGTAGCAAACTCGCTCTGTAAAACCACATTCGCCAACGATAATTATTCCACTATAACTTTTAAATGCCTGAACATATTTGGATGTATGTTATTGTATTGTTAAAATCCTTCAATCTTCCCAATTGACACTGGCTATTTGTTTATTCAATAAGTAAATCATTCAATTAGATGAATGATTAAGGCCCAAATTTCAATCATCCTAAGCCTGATGTCTTATAACCAGGCCCTTACTACAGACAGGGGATACCCATGTCGTACTCTATTGTAAAGTATTCGAAAGGATTCTAGATACCTAGCCGGTAAAAATGCAATGTAATAACACGTAACCTATCTAGTTAAAGAACCCGTCGTATGCCAAGAAAACCCATTTACTTTTATGGCTGCACTAGCTTTTCAGAGCTCCACTTAAGCTTGATTATACTATTAATAGAAAATGCACATGCACTGAAACAGATGATTGCCAATAAGTATAAATTCGTATTTGATAGAGCTTTCACTAGAATAACTGTAAATACCTATAGTTAGTGCAAAAGGCACGATGTATGCAAATTAACTCGTACAAACAATAAATGACTACTTTAATTTATTTTACGTTGTTCATGTTTTATTATTTTAAAAGAAAATGGTAGTTTATATAAATAAAATAAGAGCGTGTTTTAATTCCCAGGTAAAGTAAAGTTAAATAAAAAGTTTGTATTGAAATGACCTTGTGTTGTTTGAAACTTTTTTATATTCACTACTACCAATTTGCATGGTGGTACTTTCTAGTACTCGGCTGGCTAGCTACCACCCTCAAGTTGAAAATCTGCCGCCAAGCATCTAACGTTTTGTTTCGGCAGCTTCACTTGAGAGCCAGTACCATTCCAGGCTAGGTGTTATTTACCATCGACCACACCGTCACTTAACATCAGGAGAGCTGTGATCAAAACACCTAGCATGTCAATCATAAAAAAAACCCCGATCCGATATCGGATGGATTAAACTTTCCGGAAAAAAAACTAAAATGATAGTGAAAAACGTATCAAAGTTTATTGGGTACATTAGAAGAGCAACTTTGTTGTATAGTATTTAGAGATTGACAACAAGCATTGCTTATGAAATATACCTATTTTAGACTACGTGTTCAAATAACAAAATTTAAAAAAAGTAAAACCGACTTCAAGAAAAAATCATTAGCACTAAAAGCGAAAAATAAACTTATTTTACAAAGTATATACCTGCTAGGTACCTAAGTCCTGGTACCTGTTCGAAGTCGGTGCTTAGCCTAGCCTAGGCGCCGGTGCTTGGCACCGACTACAAACAGATAAGTAGGTAAGGATTCACCCGTTTTTGCGTGACTGAGTAACATACATATATCCAAACATACAAACTTTGACATTTATAATAAAATATTATATGTTAATCCAGGTAATAAACTATATGTGTGCCAAGTTTCATTCAAATCCGTTCAGCTGTTTTTGCCAAATATCCAAATATACAAACTTTAACATATATAATATTAGTAGGATATACCTAATAAATACATATTTGTATACTTTAGGTGAAAGTATGCCTTCAACTTATTTGTCGAGCAGTCTAGAATTTAAATGTCTGTGCGCTAAAGTTTAGTCATCATTGTCGACAAATTCAACAAAGCAGAAAGTTCAAAGAATAAATATCTGAGCCGACAAATTTTTAGAAATTATTTATGAATATAGTAATTTGCCTAGAACATACTTGTGAATGTCTGCAGTTACACAAGAGAGTACCATTAGACATTGTGTACATAGGCGAATATTGACACTTAAACTTCCTTATGCGGGTGTTGTAACGAGTGTCGTTTCCACTTTCGGAGAATGACTTGAGCCTCTTAACAATCACATGGTCATGCTCACTATCTCGCTACATTTATATTTATCCCTAAAGTTGTCAAACCAAGTAAATAAATTCAGTACTTTTAACACCTCTTTAATTTTTAAATTCTTGATGAAAATAACAAACCCTTAAATAGGACTCTTAAGTTGGGTAAAATATATAAAAATTCTAAAGTCTTGAATGTGGAGTCCGATTTACAGTTCATGTTATTCACTTACAAAAGTTCTGACTTACATACATCGATAACATCATAACAATAAGACATAATAAGTATCTTCGAACAGACAATGGATACGAATAGATACCGGCATGGTTCCTGTCATCACTATCACTACATAGTATAAAACAAAGTCGCTTTCTCTGTCCCTATATCCCTATATATGCTTAAATCTTTAAAAATACGCAACGGATTTTGATGCTGTTTTTTTAAATAGATAGAGTGATTAAAGAGGAAGGTTTATATGTATAATAACATCCATTAAATAGTGGAGAAATACTGTTATTTTTGAGGTTTATACCCGTGCGAAGCCGGAGCGGGCCGCTAATATATCCATAAATGTAAATAGGTTCTATAATTCTCCTTATTGGCAAACTCATTTTGCAATTGTTTTTTTTGGGCTTCAAGTTAGAAAGTTTATTCGGAGTTATTAAGTGTCTAGACAAAAATACTCATTAAATTTTAAAGATGCGCGAAACTTAATAACTTTTTCGTCGAATTAGCAAATAGGCAATTTATGTCATAAATTGAATTGTAAAATACGGTTTACAACCTCAATACTCTGCAATTAGCAGGTTTTATGTCGTAGTAAAGTGCAAACCTCATAGCTACCATTTGCTATTTCATTCCATTTTAATATTATTTAAAATATTCATAGATTCATATCGTTTTACAAAAAATATCATTTTTGGAAGTACGGCTGTCTTCAAAGAAATAATTTGGACACACACACGGGTTTGGATGAAAATTGATAAGAGATTTAAAGCTTTGAGCTAACATGGTTTATTCTTAATAAAAACACGGACAAGTGCGAGCCGGACTCGCCTACCTCGGGTTCCGTACAAACTAGTAGGTATGATAAATTCTTGTTCTCATTTCTTACATAAAGATATATTTTGTGAATTAATAAAATATGTACACTTATACGGTTTTTTTTCTTTATGTGTACTATAAGACAATGTTTCTTGCCATATTCATAGTTTTCATATCCTTGTGAATATCGAAATATGCGATTTTTTGCGACTTAAACGGCTGTATCCTTTTTTACGATAACTGAGGAGTTTGATTTTTTACAGGTGCAAGGGACAAGAGATCTGCTTATACGGTTTTAATTGCAACTCGATACCTCCACGCATTCCCGAGATAGAAGATCATGACAGACGGACAGATGGACAACAAAGTGATCCTATAAGGGTTCCGTTTTTTTCCTTTTGAGGTACAGATCCCTAAAAAGTCTTATCCTTCTAGTATGGTGGGATAAAGTGGATGTAAACAAGTAGTACTAGTAGTATTCTATACTTGAAAGATTACGGGTAAGTAGGTGGCTGAGGTGAAGCAACCGACTTGGTGTATAAAGCCCTCAAGTCTGTAAAGCAAGAAACGAAATCTGGGTCAGTGGCCTTAATAGCTCCACTGACCACTGGTTATGTCATTCCTTTGAGATGGTGTTTCTGAGCTCAAAATTTTAAGTGTAATCATACCGAGAAAGTAAAGTATGACGTGTGAAAATGGAGCTTGTTCCGCAAAATACTTTTTTATATACTTAAAGTTGCAGACCAATTTTTCTGAGCGCCAACTTGAATGGTAGCAAGAAGGTGACAGTACCCATCGCAGGAGCGAAAATTTAACACGCCATCTGACATAAGGATTGAAAACTGTCATGTTAAGTTAGTAAAAAATATCGCCTTATATATATTATAGTCACCTTGATCAAACATCACAATCTCCACGGTAGAATCCAGGGGTATGTTCTTAACATGGACGCACTCGTCACCGTGGTCTGTTTCATCTGAGCACATGGTGTTCTGGCCGACATCGCTGCCTTGGGTCAGGAGCGGCGATGCCGGGTAAGTGAAACGATGCCCGTCAGTTTGACCCCAGCTCTCTGGAAATAAATAAGAGGAAGGATTAATATTATTCGTTTAAAAAAATTTGGCGGAGCCGCGAATAAATTATGTCACTCTATTGTATTACTATATGTTTCTTTGCTTATGTTTAAAAATAGTTATATTTTAATTAGTATGTGTTGTGGTTTTTGTCTCTTAATTATGGTAAAATATGTTTTTTCATGGAGTTTCCGTAATTCCGTAGAATATGACATTACAACTAATTTTACTTCATTTTATCATGAGATACTGTACATTGGTTGAATGCATAAAGTGCGATGCCGAAATGGAGGAAAAAAATACTAATATTAGCCCCGACATGTGATTTTCTGATCTAGAGATGTTGTGATGTAACTTGACTTAAAAGATATTTGCTAACCTAACCTAATAAGTTAACCTACTGCATCATATCGTAAGAAAAAATAATTGTAGCCTCTAAAGTTTTAAATATATGCTTCATAAACTCAGAAAAACTTTCACTTCATTGTAAGTACGTAAGTAACATGCAAGTACATAATTAACCAGTTTTTTTTACTGTTCTAGTCTTATCGGAACAAGCTTGCAACTACATTGATAATCCATTTGAACATCATGACTGTACTAATTCAATACAAGCAACGGAAGATCCGATTAATCTACGGATGGGTGACCGCGATTAGTATTTAACTTAAACATTAGGGCTTACCGCTCAACTTATAAGAACTTAGGTAGGTGCTCTTAGATACGAGAGCTATACAAATACTTATTTCACAAATAAATCATCTAAAATGCCAAAGGAAAGTATCTGTGAGAGGGAAGTTACTTCCATAACCAATAACCATAACGAAATTAACCCAATTAGGTTGAAATTGAAAGTCGAATGTTAGGGAGGGCCGAAAATAACTTTTAAAATCAATAACTTTATCAGAAGACGCGTATCGTCCTTTATACCGGTAGGTAGTGGGTATATCTCATCTTGTAGCGATAATAGCTCAGTGGTTAGCACGGTCGGTTCGCACGCCAAAGGACATGGGTTCAAACCCCAACAGTGAGCTTGAGCTGCCGGTGAAGGAGAAAATCGTGAGGAAACCATAGCGTGGTAATAGGGTACTTTCTAGTACTCAGTTGGCTAGGGTATAAACAAAGATGTGTTGTTCAACAAAATAAGTATTTATTCTACGACCAAGGTGACCAGAATACTGGCATCCTACTTTGGTCAAAAGCTTAGCATTGCCATGCTGCCAGCATTTTGGCTACATATCCCTCGTCTGACGGACTACGTATTAGTTATTATAAATTTGTAAATAGTAATAATTTTAACATATTTTAGTTATTAGTTTTTGTCAGTATTGAACAAAGAGTTTTTCTTTTTACCTATTTTTTTTTCCCAGTATTCTATCAGTTATCTAATTCCCATAGCACAAGCTTTGCTTAGTTTGGGTTCAGATGGCGTTGTGTATAATGTCTTACGATATTTATTCATTATTTTTCGCCGGAGTTACGATTAGTCGGGAGACCGTCTGACAATAAATCTGGAGTTCATGTGTTCGGATGCGCACGGCACACACTTCTGTTTTTTCTGAATTAGTATTGCTGCTAACTCCAAATGGTGAAGGAAGTCAAAAAAGAAATATTTCTATCAATTTAGGATACATTAAAATGGCTCCGAAATAGTGTTAACTGTATTTCGGAAACCAATTGCTTCTGATGTCTAATCAAGCAATGTCTAATCCTTAGTTCACTTATATAAGTGCTGATTACTTTAAAACATTAAACGATTAGTCACAATAGCCCTTTCATTACGCTAGCTGCAGTAATTGTCCAGAGTATCTGGTACTGTGGTGGTACCTAGACGACTTCATGCTAAAAAGATTTATAATTGTTACTTGGTGGTAGATTTCCTTAGCAAGAAGCTGTCTAGACAGATTGGTACCTGTCCACTTCTATAAACTCAATATCTAGCAATGCGGTGGTCCGCAGTGCTAGATATTCTGCCGCCAAGTAGTAGTGTGTAAGCATCACTGTGTTCCGCTTTGAAGGGTATACTACAGATAACGAAATTACAGGGCTGTTGAGACTAACCATCGAAATTCTCAAAGTAATGTCTCAAAGCAGCGATACCCCGGACTTTGTTTTGCAACTCAATGTTCTATGTATCGCTGCAATGGTCATGGATACCTTTGCGTTATCTCTTACCATTAGGAGAGCGTACTCATTAATTTTACATTAAAAAAACTTACTAAAATAATAAAGTGAACTACTAAATTTGGTTTGAAAAAAATAAATTTTTCATCACCAACGTCTGAACATCAACGTCAACATCACCAACAACGTCTTTTGGAATGTAGATATTTTTAGAATTTTCCAGTATCCGCGTTCATAGCAATTCAGTCCCAGTTTTCCGCTTGTCCGTTTTCATTTACCGCGCAGACAGGTAAAACTTTTTTTTATTATTAATTAAAGGCTTTTCCCGACTTTATTAACCTACTTTATTCAAGCGTAATTTATTACCTTTTGCTGAGAATCGCTTTAATTCAATACTGAGGAAAATGATATTAAGGCCAGAAAATCTATTAGATTTGAACCCACGACTCGACTCATAACTCTTATGCAATCTTTCAAATATTTCTTAATAAATAATTTCGTATTTTAAGACATGTTTGTTCTCCTCCTCCTCCGTCCTCGTGGCATTTCATTAGACGAGTTGGTGGCCAAACCTCGATAGTTCAATTTGATATAAAAAAGCATTATTGGCAACATGATCTTTTACAGCTGGATAAGGTTATGCGGTGTCCATGGAATCCATTACCACAAAGAAGAAACTGAATTTAAAAAAAAATATAATTTTAGAAAGATCCATAATTTCAATGCAGTGATATATAGGCGTACCTATAGAGATTCACTCCGCGCCTATCTTCAAAAAATAAAATCAGCTGTTACATGACGGACAGATAGACACAGTAAGCTTTATAATAGAATCTCATTGGACACTCCTCGGATACAGTTACCTAAAATTTGTAAACACTGTATCTACCATAGGCATGCGCCTCTATGAGTGCATTATGTAATGCAACTTGAGCAACGATATAATGTCAGTAGGCCGCATTATTTCACAACGTTTTTAGTTTAATCGCCGTACCTTTGTTATTCTGTTACGTTCCAATTCATAACTATAACAATGCGACATGTCAGTTGCTAACTGCCTTGCCACAAGTATAAATTAAAAAAATTACAGAATACTAAACTGACACCAGTCTGTAACAGGAATACCAAACTCCGATTCGATCAGACCTGTGGACGATGTTCACATCCATTCAACTAGAAAAGAGCTGCTAGTCTTCAACGTCTGAATAGGTTATCTTCAATCACAGCTAAGAACACTCTTGAACAAGTCACTTTATAAATAAGAAAACTAAATCAAGGTTTCATAGCATAGCATAAAAATATCGTTGGACATTTCACACAGCGTAGATAAACCCCCAAACTAAGTAAAGATTGTATTATGGGACCCGATAATTAATAAAATATTTGTTACTTTATTTTTGTAAATACACACTTATAATCCATCCCAGGTCCAGAACAAACATGTAACTATGTCACACACATCACATCATCAGTCCACTGCTGGACATAGGCCTCCTCCTTGGGGGGGTTTTGCCAATACTCGCCACGCTTGGCAGCCGGGTTCGCGAGCGCAGTTAGGTGTGATTGTTCAAGAAAGACGATGCTGGTCATCTTCCGGATTACATCCCTTAGCCGACTCTTACGGCAACCACGGGTAGAGAGGGTGGAGTACAATTCTTACGCCGGTATGTGACGAACATAAAAGTTTCTAAACATTATGGGAGGGAATCGATTCTACGCCGTGGCACCAAAAAGCGTTTGATAGAAAAAGTATAACTACGAGAAATTTGGTTACATCCTGTCTTCCATTTTTCAAACATTATGTCAAATGAAAAAGTATTACTTACATATTTTATGTATAAAATTACATAGCATTTCTACCTATTTTAACATTTTTACAAGTAGAATTCGATAAGTACGTAATTTCCTGATCTAAACATTCGACTTACGTTCCTTGCTTACGGCATCTTAAAGATTTCAATTATTTGGCAAGAACTTTAAAACATCAAGAAATACTTTTAGAAGGTTTCCATTAGAAATTCCAGTAGAAAGAGTATGAAGGTAGAGTGGTGTAGAATTTACTTATATTATTACTTATAACTAAGTTGCTAACTGGCAGTGAGTCTGCGAGTTATCTCTAAACTTTTATTGGTTTATTAATAACAATTTTTTTAAAGTTTTTTTCTGAACTTGCTTACGTATTAGGTTGATAAATTGTATGTGTTTTAGTTATTAAAGCGCTGACCCAAAAGAACAAATATCATAAAATGATTAAGGGTGTGGACAAAATATCTAGACAAACACATTATTACACCATACTTGACTTTGTGGTGACCTTGTAGCGAAGACTACGACACAGATGTTGTTTTAAAATAAACAAACCTGTTCTTACGTAGCTTACATGATAATTAATTCAAGTTGTATTTACATTTACGTATATCGACCCAATAGATCAGCAGGATTGATTAACTTCAAACTAATCGATTTTCCTTTACTTATATTGTTAAATTGTGCCAAGCTATACTTATAGGTTATATCACATTTTGTAAAGAAAGTGAAACAATGAGTGAAAACTTAGATATTGCACAAGTTACTGTTGCTGTAATAATTTTGCCACCCACAAATCGCGGTGTGATTACAGCGTAAGCAAAACCTTTACGTAGATTTCCGGGATAAAAAGTAGCGTATGTTCATAAGCTATTTATATTGTAAATGTCACACTAATCTACAGAGCTGTTACAATAGGAAAAAGTAACAAACAAGTTAAAGCGTCAAGTGTAAGTTAGCTTTGCTATACAAGGTGTTCCTCGATAGAAACAATATAGGTGCCTTCAGTCGCGAGTGAATCGGTTTCTTCCAGGCAAGCGTGCTCTATCGTACACCGCAAGCCTATTTGTAATAAATAAATAAATAACTTGCACATGGTTGTTGCTCACCCATTAACGAACTTTTATTATAGTTTACGTTAATATTAGTATTATGGGGGCAATAAGTCATGAGCTCCAAACCAGCGATGCCCTGGACTTTATTTTGCTATATATCAAAGTTCTGTGTGTCGCTGCATTGGTCATGGACAGGCGTTATCTCTTACCATCAGGAGAGCGTCTCGTTTGTCTAATTACTTTTACATAAAAAAGAAAGTCATGCACTGATGTACGAATTTTAGCTTACACATAGCGCTGCCTATTACTTAGAAATTTACTACAATTCATTTGTTTTTGTATGATTTAGATTGTTGATTTATGATAGGATGTAGTGTGTAGTGTGGGTCTGTGATGATAAAGGCTGCAGACGTGTTTTGCAGCGTCTGCTTTCCGTTGGATCCGTAATTACAGGGTTGATCCCATAGTAAAAGTTGATGAATTCAGTGAGTGACAACCAACGTCACAATTTTACATACTCCTGTTTAGTAAAAATGAGAAAACTTAAGAAGTCATAAAAAATAGTCCATTTCATTATGATTAGAAGCCGAGATTTGGAAATAATTCCGAGAATTCTTATTTTACAAGACATAAATTAAGCTCACACGAATGATTCTCATCTTTCATCTATTGTTAAGAAAACTATATGAGATAAAAACGGTAAATAACTACGTACATAAAAAAATAATTGAAGTAGTGTACGTATAAAAAATGTTACCATTCTTATTTATTATTTTGTATTGGTATATTATAATTTTTTGCCAATTTTTCTTCTAGCGCAACGAGATGAAGAAAGAAAACAAAAATAAAAATATTTTTAATTTCGATAGTGTGTAACAGTTTTGATGTTATAATGGCTATATATAAGATGGGATGATGTGCAAGCGATTCAACTGTTGCAACGAAGAGCCAAATCTTAGTGAGAAATTATACCTTCTCAGAACCTGTTTGATCGCTGCAGAATGAAACAATGCGGTCACCGTTCAATTTCATGCTTTTACTAACACATGAATATTTAGTCATATTATTCGTTAGATGGAACTAATTAGAGTAAAGAGTTAAATGTAAATGAGACTTGTTACTTTTAATTACAGTTTTATTTATACAATATGTAAAAAAATATACTTAGTAGATAAGGGCAAGCATTTTGGTCACCTGTAGACTCTTGAAGTCTTCCCAATAAATCTTTCAAAATATTCAGGGCACCCGGCCCCCACGGCCCGAAATGTTTTACTTTAGGGTAAAATAGCAATTTATAGCCTCTGTCAAGGATGGAGTATCTGCGCTTCTTGAGGGATTCTGCATGAATAGTCACACCTCCAGCCCGTTAAGATGATTCTAAGAGATAGATAGTATCAGTATATTCGACACATGTAACGTCTCACACCCAAGACCATCCTATTTGACATGGTCTTTTATTTTGCACATAAAATAAGCCTCACAATGCAGCAGAACAATGTGGTCAGCATTTCGGGCACATTGTCTGTAATTAGTTATTGTTGATGGATTGATTAAACTCTTTATTGTCGAAACCAAAAATTATACAATACATTTAAAAAAAACTTAATAAGTGTAACAACTGGCAACCTTATCGCTAAAAGCTTGTAAAAGATTGTTGTGTATCTCCAGTTGGTATGTATACTTAAACATCTTAGTAAACTATCTTGCTTTGCGTCTTAATCCACAATTAGACATTTATTTAACTAATTAATTAATCTTTTGACTGTCCAGTTACATCATGTGATAGTATCTCTGCTTCATGGGTTACCGTTACCGTTCGTTAGGCGTGGTTACCGTTTCCGCCCTGGACAAACATTTTTGTGACGAACATAGCTGTTTTCATCCAAGTCCGTGTGTTCTGTATGTATTTACAAAAAATAAAAAAAATACATGTTTTCTATCATTTATCTAGTCCCTATAATACAAGCTTTGCTAACGTTTGACGCTATGACTAATATTTTTAATGGTTGTCATGCTAGGTATTTGACCGCAGCTCACCTGATGTTAAGTGACGGTGTGGTCGAAGATGGCAAAGCACACCTAGTCTGGAATGGTACTGGCTCTCAAGTGAGGTTGCCAGAACACACCGTTAGATGCTTGGCGGCAGATTTTCAAATTGAGGGTAGTAGCTAGCCAGCCGAGTACTAGAAAGTACCCTACCGCAATGCTATGATTTCCTCACAATGTTTTTTTTTAATGGCTGACAGGCTAGGTGTTTGACTACAGCTCACCTGATGTTAAGTGACGGTGTGCTCGAAGATAGTAAAGCACACCTAACCTGGAATGGTACTGGCTCTCAAGTGAGGCTGAAGGAACACACCGTTAGATGCTTGGCGGTAGATTTTCAACTTGAGGGTGGTAGCTAGCCAGCCGAGTACCAGAAAGTACCCTACCACCATGCTATGGTTTCCTCACGATGATTTCCTTCACCGGCAGCTTAAGCTCATTGTTGGGGTTTGAACCCATGCCCTTCGGCTTGCGAACCGACCGCGCTAACCACTGAGCTATCATCGCTACATATGTTATATAATCTTAACCATTATTAAATTAATGATTGTGTGGTCTTCTTATTTTTGACTATCAAGTTCAATGTTCAAATCCGACCTCTCGTTTTGCTTGCTTGGCAGCAAGACTGAAGTTGCGTGCGGATTGTAGTGCAGGTACTCTGCTTTGACTCCTAGAAGAAGGCCACTGGATGAAGCCGAAACTATAGTATAAGTAACAAACGTGAGTAATCCCGCATAAGTAAAACAAAAATGTACGCTTTTGAGTAGTAAAAGTCAACAATCTACTTTATATTCATGAAGCTACAGTTAAAAATAACTTACTACATACTAATCGAATTATCTAAATCTTTCCGAAATGCTGAGGCGTGCACAACATATATTTTTATATCAATATAATTCATATTGCCATAGAATCAACAAGCGTGCAAGTATGAGACAGATTGTAAACACAATGTCAGTATTCGAATGCCGTTTGTATACTCAATTCCAACATAAATGTATTGTAAGACTATTATTGCGCTGAAGGCTTTGATCCGCGAGTGTGAATGTGTTTCCAGATTTGTTTCATTATTGTAGATAGGTAGTTAAAGTGTATCAGTATGATGTAGCACACATGTATTACATTTCAATGAAAATTGAGGTATCATGATACCAGAGTATTATTATCCACCTTGACATATCTGTCAATAGCGTGTTGAGGGGTTGAACGTGTTGACAACTTCCCAGATAATCGAAGGTATCTTCTCGTATACCCATTCATAATCGAATTTCCTTGGGTAAGTAAGAAACATTTGGACTTTACATTTCGACCAAGGAAAGAATCAAGCAGCCTTGTTACCCGAGGGATATATAATCTGGATCTTTTCAAGGTGAGCAGGTATCTTCTAGGCCTGCGTGCTTCATCTTCGATCACATCATCACTTATCATTAACCGAGTTAGAGGTTAAACGCGAATTTATACGAGTTTTAAAAAAGGTATGAGTGTATATATTTGTTTCAGAATAATTATTCTTTAAATGGTATTGGGTAAAAATTATGTTTTATTGAAATACGTTTAGCATGGGAGTGGTGATAAATATTTAATCGCGAAACCGAGAAACACATTTGCATATTATTTCTTTCTCAAATTTCCGCAAGAGGAAAGACAATTTGTCCCTAGCACGGCCAGAGGATAGATCCAACTTTTATTTCAATGCAGCTGAATATTAAACTTTGAGTCTAATTGTTATTTTACGTGATGTTATTTACCGTAATTGTTATTTACCGTAATGATTTAGTGATCCCTCCTTCTTTATTGTACATATCTAAATATTCAGAACGGTGTAATGTCATGTATACAATCTAAAATTTCTGTCCAGTTTATAGGAGTATAAAAATGGTTCTATTCTACTTTTAAGGCTTGCGATGATCCCGAATACACACATTAAACTTTTAAAACATTATGATCATGTACTTGCTGTTAATACAGCAACTCGCGATACTGAAATATGTAAAGTACCGTATTTCTCTTCTTTATAATTAGTACCTGGTTGACCGAGCTTTGCTCGGCTGAAAACATGGATAAAACGACGTTTTCTGAAAATGAAACCTAGCTAGATCGATTTTTCGCCCCCGAAACCCCCTGGATACAAAATTTCATGAAAATCGTTGGAGCCGTTTCCGAGATTCAGAATATATATATATATATATATATACAAGAATTGCTCGTTTAAAGATATAGATAGATAGATAGATAGATACACTAACATAACTACACCCATTCATGATTTCTTCAACAACAATGATAAACTTGAGTGCATAACTACTAACAGACAAATTTTCACATGTCTTACATTAGACTAGCTGCGCCCCGCGGTGTTATCCGCTACATTTCTTCGAGATAAAAAGTAGCCTATGTGTTAACCCAGGTTGCACAGCTACCTCTATACTAAATTTCATCAAAATTGCTCCAGCCGTTTGAGCGTGAAGAAATGACAAATATACAAACACACTTACACACATTCACAAACTTTCGCCTTTAAATTGAACGTATTCATGGCTGTATTTTCGACTACCATATCGCAACCCATATCGCAAGCCCATCTCACGAAGCTATTCGTTATATAAAACAAGTTCATATAGGTAACTAAGTAAACAAAGAGAAACTGCGAAAGTTCCGAAACAAGGGAGAATTAATTTGTTACCGTAAATACCCAAAATCGGATAATGGTAATTAGTAAGTAATAGGGTCTTAAATTAGATGAGGTCGCTTAGTTTAAAATTAAACGCAATGACTTAATTTTCCTATAGATCTATATGTATAATCTTTATAAGTTATTTTTCTTTAATGAGACTTACCAGACGCTATCCTAATGGTAAATGATAATACATAACTTTGAGTAGTAAAACAAAGACCAGAGCATCGCTGCTTTGGCGCTCATTACTTTGAGATTTTCGATGATTAGTCTCGATTGATTGATGATTAGAACGGCCCTGTAATTTCGCTAGCTGCAGTACCGTGCAAACCGGAACACAGTAATGTTTACACACTACTGCTTGGCGGCAGAATGCGAACTGCGGTGGTGGTGGTGGAACTCAGACGACCTCTTGCTAAGGAAATCTACTACCAATTAAAAATTATATATCTCGTATATACATATATATATATGAAACATTTGCATGAAAAGGACTGTGTCCAACAGTAGGTTACAAAAGGCGTAAAATTCTTCATCAACATAAGTATGATAACGATGAAGGCTTTTTGCATGCATAATAATAAATATTAAACTCAACCTGCCTGTTGACATGAAAATGATTAAGACAACCACTTTTAAAAATATTGTAATTAGAAGCTGCTCCAATACTCACCCACTCGTTTTGCTGATATCTGCCTCGTAGAGTAGTTAAAAGGGACGTAGATTGACTCATTGACTTCCACTAGCTCGGCTGGCAGGATCTCACTGGCTTGCACTTCTTCCAAACACAACACCTCGTCCGCACTGCACCGGTCACTGAACAAACTTGTGAATTCACGCACTATTACATCACTCTCGTCCCTAGTCAATACTTTAGATTCATCCTTGTAAACTAGCTCAGCCACACCACTTAAGTCCTCTTGACATGTCTTGTCTGCTATTACTCTTATTTTGTACACTGTAGGAGATTTGTTTGCGTTTAGAATAAAGTCTGCACGTTCTCCTCTACCCAGTTCTATGGAACTCACATCTTCTGGCTCTATATCATGACCATCTAAAGATATAAGCTTTAAAGAATGCAGGTCTATGGAGAATTTTACAGCACAGCTTTTAGATCCTCCTCCGTAAACCAAGCGGAATCTGTACCGCTTGCCGTGCTCAACCACGAATTTGGATAAAGGTGAATTGGGTGATTCTTTTGAATGACTCTTTCCGTTAATAAGAAGTGATTCCGCATTGGGAACAGATGACATCATCCCAGCTAAAGGTCCCATAGAATGCCCCCATTCAGATACGAAGATCGTATGCTCAGTCGCGTCAATATCGTAGAGTTTTTTAATAGGATCGAGTCTTGGAGATTGTCTGACGACAAACGCGCCAGCTAATCCGTCAGCTGCGTCAGCTGCTGAGTGCGCGTGATACATGTGTGTCCCAACTGCTGACGCTCGAAACTTGTACTGGAATGTCGTATAGGCAGGTTGGGGGCACTGTGTCAACATTGGAGCGCCATCCATAAAAGGAGTTTCTTTTTGCGGCTGTCCACGCCAGTGTATCGATAGCGCGTGCGCTGGCGCTCGGTGTACCACATCCACGACCAGAATGTCGTTGTGGCAAACATGAAGTACAGGTGCAGGCAGTCCTCTATTAGCTGCTAAGACGCCTCTTTCTCGTCCGTCCGCCGATATACAGGTCACTGGACATTCCTCGCCGTCATTTTCTGTACAACTTCCACAAGACCTGCAAAATTAACCACTTGTCAGTCACATAGCACTATATCAAATACCTTACTAAGTAGTACCTTCTGTAGGGGGCACGTATAGAATATGTTTACAAAAAATCGTATATTTTTGGGTTCTTCAAAGCACACATACGCTGCAATTAACGCATAGGTACTCCTTGCCTAGGTAGATATTATGTTTAATGAGCAGGTATAGCACTTCGATTAAGCAACAACTCCTGACACAAATTTGCAGTTTTGACATGTTTACACTCACTTGCTAAGCGTCTTGTAGACCTCTATCACTAGTTTCACGCGACAAATCATCGGCCAATCAAGCTCGTGGCATTCCCGATCGCAATTCTCGAAATATGCCTCTGTAACAAGATTTTTTTGTATTAAACAATAGTTTACGTAAATATAAAGTTTTGTTGGTCATTTATATGTAGTAGAAGTAGAAACGACAAGAATGTCAGCAAACTCTATAATCCAATAAAATACTTCGACCCACCAAGAACAACTATTCATTGTTTATTGTTGGGAACAGTATCCAAAGCAGTATTGGTAGAATCATATCAAATTGGTTAGGTAGCGATAAAAACACGGGCAGTAAAAGTGAACGTTGATACGCCTCGAAAAAGGCCCCTTAAACCTACACCTGAGTCTAAGTCTTAGACACCACGGGTTACTGTCCCTGCAACGTGACCGACCCGCCACCTACACGGCGATACCATTGATTGCTATAAAGTTTCGTCTTGACTTGCAAGAATACACAAAATTTAATAGACCCATCGCGGTACTACAGCTGAGTAACGTTCTCTACTTTACACTTATCCTCTCTCTGGTAGCAGTGGCAGCAATTTTAGTAATACTCGTCAAACAATAAAGAATCTTCTTATTTTATAGAGGTACTTGTCTGTATACGGTTTAAAGTGCTAAGATGTACTAAATACCTTACGACATAATACGCACGCAACTAACATAATATGGTTGACCTTGTCGATATGTGTAAATTTGAACAGAATCAACAATAATGAAACAGCGTGCCAACTTGGGTTATTCCTTCAAGATAAGTCATTGACCTAAATCGACGTCAGTTATGAAGATGATCTTATTATGATACCTACTAAATTGACTTAAGTAGGTACCTACATATTTACCCGTCTTTTTGCCCGTATAATTAATTATTATTGCGGTTCTTGTTAGGCGCTCATGAAAAAGCTATGCGACCACATATCGTATGCCTGCGCAATAAGTTTCAAAGTCACGTAATAGGGGGACATACATTAATTATAAATAACTGTATATAAATTACACTGTGCCACTTAAATAAAAATCAAATGATATTCGTTGGCATAGCGCATAACTTGAATACAGCTGAACCAATTTATATAATAAATACAATTATACATAGCTAGCTAATTCTTTTTTTTTTATGTTCGTAATACCTACTTCGAAAGAGATTTAGGTGTGAGGCAAAAGGCAGAGCGCTACCGCACAGGGCAGGAAGTACCGGACATTCGGGCTTGTTTATAACATTATAAATTGGAAAGTAGGTAATTCTGGCTCGCTTATCTGTTATAACTTTTGATGACTAATAAAGCAGCTGCACCGATTTTGACGAGATTCGCAATGGTGGTGTGTATCACAATGACACGCGAAAAACACTTTTCCTCACTGAATTTAAAATTACGGATCGGGACACCGTTACCATTAGTACTAAAAAATAAAGCCAAATACTACCTGTAACTTTGATTGAGTTGTGCTATTATTACAGTAGGTACCTAGTTTTTATTATTTCCTCTTAGGAAAATGTACCTTGTATGTATTTTAAAATTGATAATAATTAAAAAGTTGGCTGTCGCCATGGTATGATCTTCTCACAGGAAAGTTTTTAATGCATACTTAACGTTTATAGTTATGTAGGTACATAAACATTATCTTTCACTTATTTTTTTTTAATTTAATTTTAAACATGAATCTTAAATAATCATAAATGAGACAAAAAGACAGCAGTAGGAATTAAATACCTATTTATCGATATTGTATACTGACACATAGAGAAAAGATTTTGCGAACTGTAAACATTTTGCTGAACTTGGATTTCACTGCAAATCAGAGCAAGTACTGCAAAGTAAACCATTTTATTCCTATCATAAAATGTTGTATGCAAAATTTGTTGAATTTTCATTATTCATCATAGAGAAGATAAAACAGATTTCTGGTGCCATTTTTCCATTGCAAAATTAGAGCAGACCTTGTTTTTTTTTTATCGGACCTACCCACTTACTGGACTATATCCTTATTTCGTCACTACTATCAATTTATTCTAGTGTTGTCTGGAAGAGATTTTAAAGATGGTGCTGCCTTTTGTGCCATAACTTTAGTATATTTATCGTATATATTATATTTGTTTTGTTTTTTTTTTAATGTGGTTTCATTGAAGTGCATTAATATTGATACAGCGTTAAACTTAGATACCTATATTGCAAAAAACTTATGTAGCTATTTGTACTTACCTGGCATCGGCGTGTAGTAAACGACTACAACGACACTAGCGAGTATTACTGATAGCACTAATATCCTCTGTAAGGACATGAGCATGTAATTTGGTTTCTTCAACGGCACACAATCCTTTTCAATCCCGCTTTTTTCGGAGGCCATGTTTGTTTACTTTTTTTTTTTAAATCGTACTTTTTATTTTTAAATATGACAACACAGGCGACAACGGTTACATGATTAAAAAAATAACTACGTAGATAATGGCCGAAATGTGATTGTAGGGCAGTGATCAGTGAATGCGGCGCGCGGCTACGCGAGTCAACCAGCCAGTGGCGACTGCGGCTGGGGAATCCACTGACTCTTGCAGAATTGCAACACAGTGCACCTTCAGGCCTCGCATTACAGGGCCCGGGGACTCGATTCAGAAGTAAATTGGCGAGGCTGAGCCCGAGCTCTCACTGGTTATGCAACTTTTTATATTGTGCAACCATGCTTGTATTAATCTCAACAGTCCACCTATTTACAGTGTTACGCAGTTTAATATTACACGCACTGCTTCCTATACAATTAATAAATAATTGAGTAGGTATCTCATTATGTATATTTTATTATTAATTTTCTATTATGCTTCAATACGATTGAACGACGATTTGACATGATAAAGCTAATCAGAAGGAAGTTAAAGGTTGCACCGGTACGACAGAATAAAAGCAGTAATATTTTAATAGCTTTACTTAGTACCTATATAGTAAATACGAGATCAATGTATAAACTAGCTGAAATATGTCAACTCCTTGGTTTAGAATTTAAAATAGGAAATGATCTTGCCAAAATCGATCGTTACTATTTATTTCTTTCTTCGACTATAGCATTGTGCTAAAATTAAAATATTATAACAAGCATGATGATAGATTTGGAAAAATTGTCCTACAATGTTCGTAATATACGTATATTATTGACATTATTGTTGATAATGAATAATATATTTCTGCAAAAATTTAAGGTTTTGTAGAAAAAACTGGTCTGATCGACGCAAAGTTTGAGCGTTGCCATACAACTCGGCAAGGGCCAGCGTTTTGGTAACTATTTTAAGATTAGTTTACTAAAGATTAATTTCTCTGTAGTATATACATAAAGGTATATATAAATTGTACATAGTTTTATTTTCTTTCTTACATGAAACTAAGTTACAACAACAATCTACAATTACAATTTAAGTACCTACTGCAATATGCAGAAACATATTAAGAAATTTAAGTGCGGAGATAAATATTTGTTCTGTGTCTGGGTGTTCTGTATGTATTAAAAGTATGTTTAAAAAAAAGTATATAATTATTCTATCACTTATCTGGCTACATAGACCAAGCTTTACTTAGTTTGGGGCTAGATGGCGCTGTGTGAAATGTCGTACGAAATTTATTCATTCATTATAATATAAAACATTAAAAGAAAAATTAAAAAAATTGAAATCCTTGTTTCAGTTTTGTAGGATCTGTTAATACAAATTCCTCATATATGAAGAGGTTGTGTAAAAAATTGAATGAAGTCAAAAATCACTTGAGGGAGATATTTTTTTTTAATGGAATCCTGTCTAACTTCATACAATATTAGTAAGGGCTTATTTGATTACATTGTACTTTTTAGGGAAGCAAAACATTCCAGTGAAATAGAATTATGAAGAAACTATTTTTCCGGTTTAATTAAAAAAAGTTTATCCACAACAAACTCAATAGTCCTACGTTTAAAGAACATTTTATATGTATTTATATGAAATGCTGTAAAAATTATGAATCAACACTCAAATCGCTTTCATGAATAGTAAAAACATTAAATAGACGATTAAAAGATTTACTTTTTCACTTTCTTCGCTTTATAATAATAAGGAATACGAATTTTTTTTTACTTGTTTACGATGTTTACAAATTTGGGTATACTTCAAGTCACTATCAAATTTAAATCCTACCCAAATAGAATACACAAACACTTCGATTTAGTCATGCTTCTCTCTAAAGGGTGATAAGGTGTACCTTATGTTAACTTTTCTTGTAATTCCCATTACGTTTTGAAAATGACAAGAAAAGATACGATTCTCACATTGAATCAATTGACTATACTGTTCTATTCCAGCATAATTACATATTTGATACTAAAATAGAAGTTTTGGAAAATAAATACAAAATATAATCTTACAATATGAGTGAATATTTAACGTTGGCGCCGAAACTTTGATCTACAATTTTTTGTACGATATTGGCATCACACTTTACATGATTTGTTACAGCTAATTATGCTACATGACTATTAATTAATAATGTACCTATAAATTTCGAATGTTTACTAAAGCTAAAATTGTGTTGTACTTATAACCTAACAAAAGATCTTGATGTAATCAAAATTTAATGCGAATAAATACTTTGAACTTCAACTATGCATTCTGCCAGTCTCAAATATTTTAAAATTTTCTGTATACTACATTGTGTGTGTACTACATTTCAAATCTTGTTTTGTGATTTTCATAATAACTAGAACCTGACCATAATTTACTTTATGTCACTGATTTTCACATTTGTTTGCTTCCCAAAATTAAATGTCTGTGTTGATTTATTTGACTTTATTTAATTTAATCAAAAATAGCTTAAAAATATAATAACACTTAACATTGGCAGAATGCAATACAATGTGCCAAAATACCAAAAAACGAAGAAGACAATAACTGTTCTTCTTTCTCTGTTTTTGGCTCGGATCAAACCATGAAGCTATTTACCTATAGCTTCATGGATCAAACACTACGTTTTTGGCATAATATTGTGTATTTTGTCAGTGATAAGTATTTCAATATATTTTATTTTAAGAAAAATCTAGAAAAGTTAGTCGAAATCACGCAATGTCATAAAAAGTAGGTAAGTCAGACTCGAATCGTAACAAAGCAGAGTCGTAACTTTGACAATGTTTCGGAAGCATAACGAAAATAAATGTTTCAACACATCACTTTTCTCACTATCGTACACGTAATTCAGAACTTCGAAAATAAAACGCTACTATTTTTACACATTAACACCAAAGCTACAAAAGTTTTGGAAGAGTTTTGGCGGGAACGCGGTGAGCGTTGTGTCGCCCCATTGTATTTTTTTTAAAGCTAGTGTTTTTTCAAGTTTTTATGCATAAAAATAGTGGTGTTTTATTTATAAAGTGCCGAATTATAAGCGCGAGTGTGGGAGAATGATATAATGTGGTTAAACATGACTTTTCGTGTTGCTTCCAAAACTCCATCCAGAAGCTTATAGTAAAGTCGCCACTACTTTACTAAGGCATGACTTGATTTCACTGGGACCGACTGGACTTGATCAAGACTAGACTTTGACTGTAACTATAGATGATAAAGAAGCTGAAAAATGAAGACTACTCACAAAATATAGAAACATTGAAACTGGCAGAATGCACAGAGTGCGATGCCAAAAAGAAAGATAAAAAAAAGTTTTGGAAACTAATGCGATAAGCATGAAGCTATAGTAGCTTCACGGCAATAAGTCAGCATGACATTTTTGCGGTCCTGCCAAAACTCCACAATGTTATTGAAGTTGAAGTTGACAGAATCATTTAAAAATCGATATTTCAGCACTTAATTTTTGTGCAAGTTTAAAGTACACAGCTTAATTTTTTAATTAGTTTTTTGTTTGCCATGTAAAATTCAGTTGATTTTGCTGTTGTAAATTATATAATCATATTTGGTTGTACAGCTGCTCATAAAGTAAATCATGGAAATCACAAGACAAAACTTCGCTGATGAACTTCCAAACATAACCAAAGACTTGAAACGGTCATGTTTTGTTGGTTTTGATGCCGAATTTACTGCTATTTTGTCTGGAGAATGCTTAAAGCACAGGTAACGAAATTCTGTGACAAAAAAATATTCTCGTTTCAGATTAAGCAAAAGTGTAAAACGTATTATTTATCTATAAATCCACACAAATATAAAACATGAACAAAATAAATTTACAGATTGTTTGACACAAATATTGAACGATACAACCGTCTCAAGACTGAAGTAAGCAAGATGATCATGACTCAAGTAGGACTCACAATGTTCCACTATGATCGAGAACACGATAGCTATGTAGCGAATGGGTACACCTTCCACCTTTGCCCACAAGTTTTCGGAGACATCGATCAGTCCTTCATATTCCAAGCATCAACACTCAAGTTCCTTTGCAGGCATAACTTTAATTTTAATAAGGCAAGTTTGTATATAGTTTTTTTCTTTGCACAATCTTACCAGCACCTTACCTAGAAGAACTTGGCAAAATAAACTGGATAAATTCTTTACTGTTATGGGTAAATAAGTGCGTTAAACGGACCTAGTTCATATTAATTTTAGCTTAAAATTTTGTATACTTACCTACCAATCTTGTAATGTTAATTTATATTATTTCGTATTTATGTGTAGTTAAAACTGTGAACAAGATTTTTTTAATCCAACCATGGTATCACATAAATGACAGTATTGTCTTTGATGAAGTTCCTTAAACCTAAATCTAAAATCTTATCTGCTCTTGTTTCCTGAAAACAATATTCTATTTTGTCATGGTGGTGCATATACCTAAAACAATTTTTCTACAATGTGCGCTAAACCTGCAGGCTGCTGAGGAACACCATTACTTAGTCACGGTAACTAATTGTCTTCGTTATTCGATCTCAATTAAAAAGGTTATTGTTAAGGGCTTTCTACCCAATAAACTAACTTGTTTGTTTTTATCGCATGAAAGTGATAATATTTAATTTAATTCCAGTTCACTTATGATGGACTTCCATACCTGAGTAAAGCAGAAGAAATAAAGGTTCGAAAAAATATTCAGAATAAGAGCCTTTTCCAGAATTTAGCTCGCAGTCTGGAAATGGAAGATGAGAAGCAACTTCAAAAGTATTGTTCGGAAGTTTCTAAGTTAGTAACTACCACTATTAAATGCTTTTGCACTCATATGACATAAAAAGTAGTGACAAAAAAATTGTTAAGTTCTTGTTGGATTGTACACAAAATTCTATACTACCTACCCAACCAGATAATTACCTTTTGTCATTGTGTTACATTTGTCATGATAACATATAATCTGTGAAAACTGCCCAACAGCTCCAACTAAACTTCATAGGACATACAGACTGCATAGACTTAAAAGTAGTCACATTTACACATATTCTTGGAATCTACATATATAACCAGAATACTTATATTTCAGATGGATAAGTACAAACAATAATACAGAGGGCACAATGTACCTTGATGTTAAAGACCCTGTGCTGAGATTTGTGGTCCACAATGAGTTAAGGATACGGTTCCCTGACATACTAACCACCGATAGCCTAGGTAATAGTAATAAGGTAATTCATATATACTGGCTAGGTACTAATGTTTTCATAATTTGCTTTTATGTTATGTAATGGTAGCTAATTGTCAATTTAAAAACACAACTGAAAGTTTTCGATTTAAACTGCATGCCAAATAAGAGCCAATTTAAATAATATTACAAAATTCTGGCGAATAACTTAGACTAATAGTGTAAACTAAAAGCAATATAACTTAATTTATAGAATAAAAGTACTCGTTTTTATTTAATGTTAGGTTAGAAAAAAAAATTTACAGCCTTTGGGCTTTTTAGAAATTAATTAAAAACATTAGTTAAAGTTATAAGATGTAAGTCTATTCGGAAGGCTTCGGGAAGATGATTTGAGGGTACCACCATTCTGAGCTTTTATTATAATAGCAGAGTTTAATAATTAGAATAAATGTAAAATTTTAAAGTTCTCTGTATTGGTGAGTTAATTTTCTTTCCTGACAAACTGTAATATTATTACACATAAATAAGCTTAGATGCTCTTTGAATGTAATTTTTTTAACCCCCATCACAGAGTAATTTTATAGGTTCAGTGTGTGTGTTTGTATCTGGCATTGTAGCTCTAGAATGGCCAAACTGATTTCAATTAGTTTTTTTTTCTGTGTGACTTAATTAACAATTCTTAGGTATGTATGATTCAAGAAAATCTGTCATCCTTTGAATATTATCAGGGTTTGTGTGGTTGATGAATGGATGTTTACATCTACTTGTGTAATAAGCAAAAGTTTAATGATGTGTGTCAATTGTCATTAATTCAAACCTTTTATGCTTAGTAATTTTATCTTTCCAGATTCTCATATACAAAGATAAGTTTGTGGAAGGGGCGAACAGCTCTCCAATGGAAATTCTAGAAGACACTATTTTAAATCACCTTGTCGGCTTCTCACAGATCATACACCTACTCGAACTACATAGAAAACCTATCATTGGACACAATGTGTTCCTTGACACTGTGTTATTGCACAATCAGTTCATAGGTCCTTTACCAAATGATTACAACACCTTTAAAAAGAACATAAACAGTGTATTCCCTATAATATTTGATACAAAGTACATATCACATCTAATGGGAAAGAAATTGACATACAATGAAGTGTGGAGATCAAATGCATTACAAGAGTAAGTAAATTCTACAATGTCTGTATTAATTTTATTTATTTTGCTATTCGTGATTGTGTGTAAAAATTGTTTGTCACATATTTTCTTTGTTTCTACCATGTTCGATGCTGGAGTTAACTCTTACCATTTAAGAGTGTCTTATTACTTCATACCTTAGTAAAAACTTTTGAAGAAGAATATTTTTGGACTTTTCTTCTAATTTATGTCATATCTACTCTCTTAATTTTTCAGTTTGTACGAGTTCTTCTCGGAAGGTAAATGCAAGAAGTTACAATGTGGAGTAAATCCTATTAGACTGAACAAGCCATTCAATGTGAAGCAGTCGTATCACGAAGCAGGATGGGATTCATTTTGTTCAGGTACTGGATTCTAAAGTTAACACTTATTGTAGAACTATCGACCCGCCCCAACTGCGCACGGGTTTACATGGTGCTTTTGATCTATCTCAAAGGGACTAGGCAGGGTTTTCGATGAAAGCTCCAACAAAACTTTCGCCGACACTACCAAACAATTATCATGATATTTTAACCAATTCACACAAAACCTTGACGAATTATATACCTATACCTTCCTCATGAATCACTCTATCTAATGGTGAAACTCGCATGATAATCCGTTCAGTAGTTTTTAAGTTTATCGCGAACAGACAGACAGACGCGGCGGATGACTAGCGACCCGCCCCCGCTTCGCACGGGTGCAATGTAGATATTAATGTGGTGCATATGCATGTATTATACATATAAACCATCCTCTTCAATCACTCTATCTATTTAAAAAAACCGCATCAAAATCCGTTGCGTAGTTTTAAAGATTTCAGCATACATAGGGATATAGGGACAGAGAAAGCGACTTTGTTTTATACTATGTAGTGATAGTGATAATCTTAATTCTAGAAAAAAGTTAGTTCAAGTTAAGGTTTATTCCACAGTAAAGCATTATTAGCATTTGGTGAAAGAAACGGTCAAGTGAAATCAGCGCCAAAGAAAAGTAATGTAACAGTAGTGTCTGTATACTAGTGACTGCTCTCTTAACTTATTTAGTAGTAGCGCTGCTTCATGAGCTATAGGGAGTGGGTTCGATTTATTATGAGTGGGTTATTTTTATTGATAACAAGTTAGGTGTTTGACCACAGCTCATCTGAAGTTAAGTGACGGTGGGGTACGCAGATGGTAAAAACATCTAACGTGGAATGGTAACTGGCTCTCAACTGAATAAAAGTATGGCTGACTAGCAGTTAAATTTTATTATTTCACATAGCTTACAGGTTTTAACAGTGAAACTCACTTGGTTTTTTATATTATTCTTGTTATATGTGCAGTTTTTATTTGCTGTTCCAAATAAACTATTATCTATTGTCAGGCTATTGCTTCATCCGGCTTGGGCACTGGGCGGCGTGTGAGAACATCGGGACGTACCGCGGGGTCGGCCCCGCCGAGGTGCTGGCTGCATTAAAGACCTATTCCAATAAGGTCAACGTGATTCGCGGCGCGGTGCCTTATATGGTAACACAAGCAAAACATCTTAGCTACTAATAAGACGCGGTCAAAAGGAATAATAAGCGTCAGTGATGCCCTGGACTTAACTTACCATCAGGAGAGCGTCTCATTCGTCCCATTACTTTTACGTTTTGACTCTACGTTTCTCATCCGTACGGCCAAGGAATGGAACAAGCTGCCGGCTTCCTTGTTTCCTGAGATATAATCTAGATATTTTCAAGGCCAGAGTGAATAAGTATCTTCTGAGTCTGCGTGCTTTATCTTCGACCACATCATCGCTTACCATCAGGCGAGTTGGTGGCCAAACGCGGACTTATCGGTATTAAAAAAATAACAACAAAAAAAGAAACTGCTGTGCCATAGAATAAATATCCTACAGTGGAAGTGATCAAGCCATAGTGCGTAAACATTACTGTGTTCCGGTTTGAAGGGTATTGCAGCTAGCAAAATTACAGGACTGTTGAGACTAACCATCCCAAATTTCAAAATAATGAGCACCAAAGCAGCGATGCCCTGGAATTTGTGAACACAGGCGTGTAACGTGAAATAAATTGTAGCGCAGAAGAAACGTTTGGACTTTTAACGTAGCGCTATCTATTCGATACTTACTCAATCCGGTTAATAAATTACCTTACACCGCCATCTATTAGAATTTAATGGAACTCACAGATATTATACCTCTTTGTCGTATAATAAACAAATAATTTGCAATAAAAAAATATTGCGATTATAAATTGAGATATATACCATCCTATCTCTCAAGTTGGATCAAACTGCACACAGTGTGCATGATTTGCTTAAAGTCGGTTCAGTAGTTAAGGAGTTCATCGCGGACAAATAACGTGACACGAAATTTTTATATATAAAGATATCATTGTTGACAGGATAGGCGTTTGACCACAGCTCCCCTGATGTCAAGTGACGGTGTGGTCGAAGATGGTAAAGCACACCTAGCCTGGATTGATACTGGCTCTCAAGTGAGGCTGCCGGAACACACCGTTAGATGCTTGGCGGCAGATTTTCAACTTGAGGGTGATATAGTTTCCTCACGATCTTTTCCTTCACGGGACTTCAAATTCATTGTTTGGGTTTGAACCCACGCCCTTCGACGTGTGAACCAATTATTTATTTCGTTTATTATTTATATTTATATCGTTATAAAGATGAATTATTATAATTATTGTGATAATAAATAGTTTAATTAATGAATCTATATAAAAATTACACAGAAAACGTAGGTACTTTAGTAGCACATATTGTTCGTGTTTCTAAATCAATGGTCCCTTAATATTATCTAGATAATCCTAACTAATATTATAAACGCGAACGTGCTTCACGCGTAAACTACTCAACAGATCTGGGTGAAATTTTGCATGTAGATACTTTAGGCCCCGGAATAAGACATAGGATACTTTTCATCATCATCATCATCATCCATCACCATGCGGGTAAAACCGCGGGGCGTTCAAATGTAACCATTTTTCTTCATCGAGCGCCTTCGAACCGCTTTAAACGTGTTGACTAATCAGACCATACGTTGTTCAGTTTCTAACACAAGAAAACTGCGAAAAATACCTCACAGTGAACATAATAACTCTTCCATTCTCGCATAAATTTACCATCTGCGATATATCCTAACAAAACCAATGATAAATAAATGGTGCTGACAGAGGACACTTGTCTTAACATTTATAATTTATTCACGCAGATTGTTAAATACCGTCGGTATGTAGTGTTGAATAAGCGTTTATTTACGTGAAGTTTTTAAACGAAACATGAAGTTTACACGACGGAGAGTTGAGGAATTTATGAAAATGAAATTCAATCAAAAATTATCTTCGTTTTCATACACGACATGTTATACACGAATCAATATTGCATATGGTAAGAAGTAATGAGACGAACGAGTCTCATTACTTCTTACCATAAGTCATCTCTACTATTGTCTATGACCATTGCAGCGATACCCAAAACTTCGTAACAAAACAAATTCCAAGACATCACTGTTTTGAGACATTCAATTGTTAGTCTCAATAGCGCTTAATTTCGCTAGCTACAGTACCCTTTAAACTAGAACACAATAATGTTTATACACTAGTACTTGGCGGCAGAATATCCGATTCTTCGGTGTGGTACCTATACCTAGACAACCTCCAGCTAATATCAGGTGTTCTGCCGCAAAGCAGTAGTGTGTGAACATTGCTGTGTTTCAGTTAAAGGATATTACCTACAATAATTCCATCTTTCGAATCATTAAGTTTAATTCTGTAATGCCAACAGTAATGTAATGCAATATTTTTTTCTAAAATTTACCTATAAAACAATCACGCAGATTGTTTACCCGAATGATGCATACGTAATTATTATTTGTTTGTTTTGGAGTTCTTTTCTAGGTACATATTGTAGCGATGATAGCTCAGTGATTAGCGCGGTCGGTTCACATGCCGAAGGGCGTGGGTTCAAACCCCAGCAAGCTTGAGCTGTCGGTGAAGAAAAACATCGTGAGAAAAGCATAACATGGTGGTACTTTCTAGTACTCGGCTGGCTAGGCTACCACCCTCAAGTTGAAAATCTACCGCCAAGCATCTAACAGTGTGTTCCGGCAGCCTCACTTGAGAGCCAGTATCATTCCAGGCTAGGTGTGCTTTACCATCTTCGACCACACCGTCACTTAACATCAGGTGATCTTTGGTCAAACACCTATCCTATCAACAATAAAGAAAAACATAGAATTCGTTGGTTGTTTCATAAAATTTCACAATGCAAAAGAATAATGTAAAAAGTTTTTTTTTTTTTAAGTCATAAATTTTCAATAGCGTACCCGTCTCTAATTATGAAATACGTTTTCACAAAACATGTCATGTATTCAGTAAATACGATATGTCTCCATTAAAATTAAACTAAGAGTGTGCCAAGGGCGTCGCTCGCATCTATCTCGGCTGAGTGATGATGATAATTTCCGCAGAGCTTCTCCGAAGATGACCCGCCGAGCCACCGGCCCGACTGGCTCACTGTCACAGCGCTGCGGGACCGCGTCATCGACCTTGGAAAGGTGAGATCTTATTACTTATCGCATTTTATTTGATATCATATATTTAGCTGACCTATATTACCGGCAGCACTCTGTCAAGGGTACATTCATCCAACGAGGCTATTTAGAATGTATCGCTATCTTGATATGGGGCCGTCCATTAATCACGTGATGTTTTTTTTAACATTTTTAACCCCCTCCCCCTTGGTGAGGTTTAAGACTTTAATTTTTAGAATATTATCTTTAAATACAGGTATGAAGTATAATCTTATTTTATTCTAAAATTAAGGACCATGACAAAAATGTCTAGACAGAAAGGTTGCTGGTTGTTTTTGACTGGCATAGGATCATGGTGTAATCATGCAAAAAAACATATATTGTACCTAGTAGTACATGAACATATTTAATGTACATTGTCCTCGGACCACGGATTAGCAAGCCTTTCTTCAACACTAACAACTGGATAAGCATCTTGCAAGTCAGTTGTTGGCACTGTGCTTTGTTGAAGATCAACGTTGGTTTCATCAAGGCACTCGACGTCATCATTCGCGTTTGACGAAAAAATAAATACACGTGATATCTTACTACACCCCCCTCCCCCATTGTGATTTTGCTAAACCCCTTGTTGTGTCTACTACGTAATTTAGACAATAGACAACAAATATGGACAAAATAATCTTAAAAATATCTTTATGTCACAAACTAGCCTCAATCAACATAATGCCAGTTGTGCACATACCGGCCTAAACTCAACATAGGTCCAGTTGTGCACAAATCAGCCTCAACTCGACGTAATGCCAGTTGCGAACAAACCAGCCTCAACTCGACGTAATGCCAGTTGCGAACGAACCAGCCTCAACTCAACATGCATATCAATCAAAATCTATTATTTGGGTCCTCGCGAATCACTACAAAATCGATTTAAAGATTTTAAGATATTAACGTTACCGTCACAGTACATTTATGAAAACATTATGTTTGTCCGGAATTTTTTTAATTCATTTGAAATTAATAGTAACCGCCATAACTTAAATACAAGAAATAAAGATAAAATTGTGACACCTAGATTCAGGTTATCTAAAGCTAATAAGTCTTTTCTCGGGAATTGCGTTAGATTCTATAATAAAATCCCAAGTGAGGTAACTAAAATGTCCTATAATAAATTCAAAGATTTTATAAAGCAGAGGTTAATTGACAAAGCCTACTATAAGGTGGCTCATTACGTGGAAGACAGGAATATATGGTTGTTGTAGCTTCTCTCTGCACTTGCATCCCCCTGGCTAAGTGACAATTGTAGTAAGTATAATGTATGTATTAATATTTATAACTGTAAATTGTAACCTAATATAAAAAGAAATATCCACAAAAAAATGCCTTGCCGAGCTTCTTGCCGGAGTCTTCTCAGTTGAAGTGTAATTACGAGCCGGTGGTAGATTCAAACATGTAACTTAACGTTCATAAGTGCCTTACCAGGGCCTAAACTGAATAAATGACTTTTGATTTTGATTTTGATTTTGAACAATAGACTATGAGTCAACATTTCGTACGGAATGCATTGCAAAGCACACTCCTGTTGCACTCATATTAAAAATGTAGTAAATAAACTTTGATAAATTAAACCACCACTCATGTAATCTAAGATTATAAATCTTATTAACTCACAACTTCTACATTACAATTGAACAAATGTAAAAAAAGAATATAACAGCTCCAATTTATTTGTAACACTGAATGAAACTCATAAATTCTAATCACTTTTTTCGAGCTTTTCTAACGCAAAATTATACTGGCAAAATATACTGCAGGGAAATATCGAAAAAATGTTTTCATTCAGTTTTTACTGTCAGAACTCTTCGTATTTGTTTACGGTTGTTATATACATTTTGTAATATCTGTAAGGTTTAATAACCAAAAACAAAAATTAAAATCTTTTGTACTTACATATAAGAAAATAATAACATACGCAATCACAATGAATGGATTTGGTAATCACTAAATAGTACAAAATGAAGTTGTGTTTTTGATATTTGTTTATTAAAATATATTTTTTATAGCTGTCATTCTACGCCTTTTGACCACGACTCACCTGATGTTAAGTGAAGGTTTAGTCGAAGATGGTAAAACACACCTAGCCTGGAATGGAACTGGCTCTCAAGTGAGGCTGCCGGAACACACCGTTAGGTGCTTGAGAGTGGTAGCTAGCCAGCCGAGTACTAGAAATTACCCATGCTATGGTTTCCTCACGATGTTTTCCTTCACCGGCAGCTGAAGCTCATTGTTGGGGTTTGAACCCACGCCCTTCCGAATGCGAGCCGACCGCGCTAACCACTGAGCTATCATCGCTACAAAAGAACACATACACTTTTTATCCCGCAAAACAACCCCGCGAGGCGCAGCTAGTAAAATACACTTCTGTAAACAAACAGGGTTAACTTCAAGTATATCATATATTTCCAATCACAAACACAAATCTATCCAATCAAATCCTCAACAAATACGATGTTTATTCATCAATCCAAATTATATACCTTCCAAGTCCAATGCCGGCTCTTGTCGAGAGTGTCCCACCCAATGCATTATGGGAACATTGTGTTTAAGTTCCAACTAGCTCTGTACACCCCGCGGTGTTAACCGCTGTTTCCACGTGAACACTAAATTTTTCGGGATTCAAAGTAGCCTATGTCAGCTACCTCCATACCAAATTTCATCAAAATTGATCCAGCCGTTTCAGCGTAAAGAAGTAACAAACATACAAAAAACGCTCGCAAAATTTTGACTTTATAATATTGGTGTGATTATTATCAAACATCTTTATTTTATCCAAACACTCGACTATCCTGATGATGTGCAATGTCCTCATGCACGCACCCGATGACACCTTATACTTACATTAGTAAATATAATTCACACGAACCCATAACATAGACATCTACATTAGCAGGTAACTCGGTGTCTCTGTAAAATGAGGAACATTGGAAAGTCGAAAAGCAAATAAGCCGTGCTATTTTCGTGTTCCTTAATTCACTGCACGTGCTAAATACCTCCGATACGATTCGATGTTCATTTACCCACACGTGCAATGGTGGGCGACTAATGGTGATGCAACATGAAGCTAGCATTCTGTACACGGTTTCACCCGTCGATACCTAACAATATAACTTGGTGGTAGATCTCTTTAGCAGGAGTACCAGATTTTCTGCCGCCAACCAGTAGCGATTTGAAGGGGCAGCTAGCGAAATAACAGAGCTGTTGAGACTATCTAATGTCTCAAAGTAATAACCGCCAAAGCAGCAATGCCTTACACCTGTTTTATCAGTACAAGTTCTGTGTGCCGTTGCAATAGTCATGGATAGGCGTCAACTCTTACCATCAAGAGAGCGTCTAGTTCGTCTCATTACTTTTACATTAAACAAAATATGCCGCAATATCACCCACATACACAATTACAAGTGGTGGTAAATCTCCTTAGCAGGTCGTCTAGGTTGGTACCACCGCAGTACTATTACGCAGTACGGTGGTGCCGGCGTAAGAATTGTACCCCGCCCTCCCTACCCGTGGTTGCCGTAAGAGTCGGCTAAGGGATGTAATCCGGAATATGGGCAGCAGCGTCTTCCTTGAACAATCATACCTAACTGCGCTCGCCAACCCGCCTGCCAACCGTGGCGAGTATTGGCAAAACTCCCCCAGGAGGAGGCCTATGTCCAGTAGTGGACGTCCTATAGCTGATGATGAAGCAGTAGTGTGTAAAAATTACTGCGTTCAGATTAAACGGTTACTGCAGCTAACATTCATATTCCACCATACTAACCATCGAAAGTTTCGTAGGTAATGAGCGCCAAAGCAGCGATACCCTGGACTTTGTTTTGCTACTCAAAGTTCTGCAATGGTCATGTGTTATCTCTTACCATCAGGTAAAGTTCGTCTCATTGCTTTTACTAAAAAAAATTACACATCATCTCAACACGGAAATATTATGTTAACCCCTGCTACGCCCTTCGATTACGCTCGCATACTTAAACCATACGCTTTGCAAAATAATATATTCACTTTTGGTACTACAATCGCGTTAGCAATCGTTACAAATTCACGAAACAATATCCTATAACCAAACTTATTAGTGACGTCTCATGGTTTCACCTGCTTTCTCATAAGAATCGTTAAGTATACCAGCCAGGAGCTCTAAAAAGCACCACCGTTTCATGGTTGTTATTCCAAAACCATGAATGATACTGTTTATACCATCTTCATCATGCGAACTGCTAACAGTGGGTTTTGCTGCCCGAGTGGGCGTTCCCTGATAAATCGACATATAATTAGCATATACAAATCTCATCAAAGAGGTTAAAATTTAATGAATACCCATTTATTACGTACACCTTGTTTATTAGCAAAGCATTATTCTTATCCATGTGCAGTTGCTGTTTATGAACTTACTTATACAGGATAAGCGCTGTTTTACCTTGGTGTTAAAACTTATTTCACAGCTGTTTTAGTCAGCAAGGAACCGATACGGAAAGTGAAAACACGTATATGTGACTGCACTTTGAATAAGACTAAGTCTACGAAGTGACGAAATTGTATTAATTTTTACTGGTATTTAGTTGATTCTCATTCTACACTCCACATAATGAAAAACAAAAACAAATATTGATCCCGTGAGTTTCCTTACAAAAAAGTTTACACTGTGTTATTTTTACTGTACAAGATAATGTTAATCCCACATAATATATGTAAGACGTGTTAAACTGGGAAAACTCAAGTGAAACCGCAGGGCATCGCAAGCACTGCTCTACCCTCGCCAAATTACAGCGACCCAACCATTTTAAAGTTTTAAATCACCAATTCACTTACTCTGAAACACTTTTTGCGAACGACATCGTTAATAAAACCTGAGTAAAGCGCTTAAGCTCATAAAACACGAAACAATTTATTACATTGCGACAATATTGTGTTTAACATACTTTTTGGGCATTAACCACTTTTGCCAACAATGTTTGGAGTCATTTACGGAATCGGCTGGGCTTATCCTATTTCTGTCAAAAACACAGGAACGAACTAATTGTCTTGAAGTTAATTGCTCCTCGACTGTTTTTACAAACTTTTAATATATCACGACGAAATACGACTTTACTGATATATTTGGCACAAGTGAAAACAACTTTAGTATGGCTTACACTGTTCCAATTGTGCAGAAAATTTGAAGAATCTTCAAATTTTCTGCACAATTATATTTATGCGGTTCTGTTGAGCATCGACCCACGATCATTGATTGTCATCGGAACCACAAATTACTGAAGAATTGGTGATAATAATTTCTAATGACAAGGTCTAATATAGAAGCATAACTTTAGTAATTGTAAAAAGTACTTATTATATGTATATCGTACGCAGGAATCACATTACTATATTAGGTGCCATTCCACATACTGAAGTTTGGAGGTCAGTAAGCAAAACTTTTTCGGATCCCATGTCGCATCTTTGATGTTGCTAGCTCAGTTCAATCCATTTTTTGATATCGTCTAGCAATTTTCGTCTAGGTTCACATCCTAGGTTTTTCTTCAGTTCAAGGAGCTGCTAGTAATTGGTAAATGCAAAATTGTATGAATAATGATTGATCATTTGAACGTTTGACCATAGTTCACTAGATCAAAATGGTGAATACATCTAGCGTGGAATGGCAAATAAATCTTGGATTACCTTACTAACCTAACCTTGACGTTGACTATGGATTTTTGACTTGAGAGGGTAAACTAAGTACCCCCAGTTTGTAGCGATGATATCTCAGTGGTATTCGCGGTTGGTTGACGCGCCAAAATGCTGAAGCACATTTCAAGGTTCAAACCCCAACAATGTGCTGCAGCTGCCGGTGAAAGAAAACATCGTGAGGAAACCATATCATGGTGGTAGGGTACTTTATAGTACTGGCTGGCTAATCTACCTAACGGTATGTTCCCGCGGCTTCACTTGAGAGCCAGTTACATTCCTGGCTAGGTAAGGCATTCGACCACACCGTCGCTTAGCCTGCCTTAGACCTAGCCTGTCAACGATAAATAATACCTTTAAAATAGCAACACGAGCACTAAGAAACTACATTATTTTTCGTCAAGCTGAAGTTATAGTCTTTATGGTCACTGAGCACCTGCAAACAATGCTCAAAAAATAAATATCCTACTTACGTTTTTATTTGGTTTGTTTTTATATAA
The DNA here is from genome assembly GCA_950106695.1 of Biston stratarius. NCBI lineage: Eukaryota > Metazoa > Arthropoda > Insecta > Lepidoptera > Geometridae > Biston > Biston stratarius. The sequence goes on from OX467112.1 coordinate 26,657,416, forward strand.
AATCCGATAGTGCTAGACTAGATATTGAATTTAAACCCACTTTCTGTGGCATGATCTCTGTCTGCACCACCCACTGAGCTATCATCGCTTTAATGTCCTGAGTTTAACCATTGAACATCCGGTTGTGGACAGTATGCTAGACATTTAGCAGATTTTATAGTCTGCCTACATTTTATTATATGGATCGGCCATTGACTTCTATTCTAGAGTTTTGAATAAAGACGGGAACGCAGAAAAATACTGCAATGATTCGTAGGCATTTCTATTTTATTTCAAAAAATTGTATATGATTATTTTTTTTCGTGTTGTTTCCAAAACTCCGCAAAAGCTTTTAGTAAAGTCACTACAAATATGTTAGGCAATAGCAACATGACCGTAACTTCCTTTATGTTACTATGACAGTGACAAAAACTTATTTTACTTGATTTTTTCTTAAGACATTTGAAAATACAAAATACTTTACACTAACTGAATGCACAACGATACACCAAAATGAATGAAAAATATATTAGCTTTACTTGCAGCTCTGTCGGTCAACTATCAGAACCAACTAACATTTAACTGCATCAAAAGAAAAAAAAAAATGTTGGGTCCTACACAAAGTAGGTACCTATATCTTCAAGACTTGAAACGTTTTCCACCTCAGCGAATAGAGAAACGAAAACTAAGGTAGGGAAAATTGATGATAACTTAATTTGTGCATATGAAGTCACTTTACTCCGTAGCGTCGGCTTCATGATACTCGCTGCACGCTCAGGTGAAACACGCGGCCTTATACGTAGATGACAGATTGAAGAAAACTACAACAGCCGTAACATTTAATCGACAAGCACCGCAATGTATCAGAGCTCATCTATTCTCGCCGTGGTTGTACCGTACACATTACAAATCTAGCTAGTGTCAAACATGTAGTCAGAAACGGACACTTGGCGGCGCGCCAGCTCGCACGGCACGCACACACGCGCGCGCACGCACTCAAATATACCCGCTCCCGTCCACACATCCCCGCCGCTAGTTAAAACAGATTGATAATGCCCAAGTGTCACAACCGGGAACAAACTTTATTTTTGCACCGACAAGCTTTTTCGACGAGCCGGTGTTTGATTTCTCTAATGTACAAATCTACGTATTTTACGAAATCCCATTTTTCATGCCACTGTCAAGGTTGATTTAAGGTTAGGTTATAAATAAAATTGATCCCGGAGCGAATGTCATTGGTTGCTATATTTCAGAGCGACGCGTCGGTCGAGGCTATAGTTAGATGTTACGGTGCTGTGACGCCGATATCTGCGTACGCACAACTTCACGTAACGCTTGTTGTAGGTGGCGTCCTTGCTTGCTGGGTACGGAAGCGTCGACATAAAACCTTATGGCGCTAAATCGGCGCTTGTGGCGACCAATACGAAGAACACGTAAGTAACACTAGAAGCAATTCTGATCGACAGTCAACAGTTGGTCACCATAACAGCTCGACTGATTCTCACTTGCTATCTATACCTACCCATCTAAGATAGAGCTTGTTAATCTGTTAAACGCCCAAGAAAAACTACGCGACCGCATATCGTAGGTATATAAGTTCGTAGTCGCGTAATTTTTTTATAAGTACATAACAGGAATTACAATAAGATGCTCACAGTACGGAGGTTGAGTTGACACAAATAGATTCTGGTAGGGAGAAATCTACAATACAACCCTAAGCCGGACATCTGTGCACAACTTATGGCATGCATCTCGATTAAAATTATATCGGATTAAGCGCTGGACGCGAGCCGCTTCCAACCGGTCTTTATGGAAATCAATGGGAGAGGCCTATGTCCAGCAGTGGACGTCATACGGCTGATGATGATGATGATAGTCAATTCAAAATATTTTTATAATTTTTTCTATATTGATTGTACCGTATGACCAGGTATTCTTTTATGTTTTATGTATTTTTCTACAAAGTAGTACATTAACATTGTGTTCAAGTTATATATTAGGCACAAAAACTCTGTAATTAAATGCAATACCAATTAAATATTATTATAAAGCATATCGAAGTCGATATCGTTTGCTTACAACATGGGCATTTAAAATTTTAGGTTTTACAATAAAACATAGTGACTAATGACATTCTTTAACAAGTATGTAATAATTGCATTTCATCCAGTTTTGCACACCCAGTTCTGGGTTAAGTATGGTTAAAGTGACTTATTAATTTATGTACCAACTTCTCTACACCTATACTTTGCAAATAAATATATTTTGATTTGATTTTGATTTGATTTGATAGTTACATACGTGACTTAAAAGTTGTGTCAATCATTCCTTGTATTTTACAAATACTAAAATACAATATAAATATCATCATCATACTAATATTATAAATGCATAAATTTGTCTCTTTGTTTGTATGTATGTTTGTTCTTTTCGCTGTAACAACGTAACAGATTTGGATAAAGTATACTCTGAATTAGCACATGGCTATTTATCCGGGAAATCGCGGGCGAAACCACGGAGGGCAGCTAGTTAAATATAGAAGTATGATTTGGCAATTATCCACCATATTGGTCCCGTGCGGGTTGGTAAATTAGAAAAAGAAACGCCGTAGAATTGTTTCTCTGAAGTTCGGAGCAAATTTTTAAAAACAATAATACTTGTTTAATCTAATATTCTAATACCTTTAAACGAGCAATTCTTTTATATATATATAATCTGAATCTCGAAAACGGCGCCAACGATTTTCAAGAAATTTAGTATGCAGGGGGTTTCGGGGGCGATAAATCGATCTAGCTAGGTTTAATTTTTAGAAAACGTCGTTTTATCCGTGTTTTCATCCGAGCAAAGCTCGGTCATCCAGGTACTAATATTAAAACGTCTATTTTACAGAGCTGACCGAATCCTGAACAGTTTGAAGAACAGCACGGATTACAGGATAGCGTACTACAAAAAGCGCGCCACTGCAGGTCGGGTAGTAATATGGTATGAATTTATTTATACTACTAGCTTACGCCCGCGACAAAATTGTACAAAAAATTAAAGCTCTATTAAAAATTAATTTATTGATTCAGTTAAAAACTACTTCACGATTGCATTTTGCACTACTATGTTTTATTTAATTTTTATGTAAAATTAATGAGACGACCAAGACACTCTTCTAATGGTAAGAAATAACACATGTCTATGACCATTGCAGCGTTACACAAAACTTTGAATAGCATAAACAAAGTCCAGGGCGTCGCTGCTTTGGCGCTCATTACTTTGACACTTTCGATGGTTAGTCTTAGTAGTTACTTAGTAGTTAGCCTTGAATAGTTTTTGAATATGTGTATAATATGAATACAACTGGATTGTTCTCTTTTTCAGGGGTGGAGCTTTAATAACTGGAAGTTTAATACTCCTTCTAGTCAATAAAAAGATAAAAACCTTGACATAAGTGATCTCTCTAAGTTAAAATTTTTAGTATATAATAATATTTCAACTGCTAAACAGCCGCGGCCGCCTCACACGCTGAAAGGCGTGAGTTCAAATCCCAACAATGAGCTTGTACTGCCGGTGAAGGAAAACACCGTGAGGAAACCACAGCATGGTACTTTCTAGTACTCAGCCGGCTAGCTACCAATTTCAAGTTGAAAGTCTGCCGCCAAGCATCTAACGGTGTGTTCCAGCAGCCTTACTTGAGAGCCATTACCGTTCAAGGCTAGGTGTGTTCACAATCTTCGACCACACCGTCACTTAACATCTTGGAGCTGTGGTCTAACACGTAGACTGTCAACTATGTAAAAAAAATACCTCATTACTATTTTTGTGAGTAAATATATAAGTAGCTTCTACTTTTAGTTAGAAAATATAAAATCGTTTAGAATCAATTCATCTGCATTTTTATTTATTTATGTAGATCTTAGATAATTTATGTTCGTGCTGTCACTTCAAAGGCTTTGGGATTCCGTACTTGGAGGATGTTCAACTTTATAATTTACGGCATAGTACTTATACCGGCTATTTGTCTGCCCTATCTGTATCTTTTCAACCTTGTGCTATTATAGTAGTTTTCTTGATCAATAATAGAAAATATAAAGGACGTTACAAATTATTATCATTGCTTAAAGTTAATCAATGATCAAAATGATGTGTCAATTTCTCGCTAAAGTGAAATGTCACGTGAACAAGAGACGGGCTACTTTAAGCATAGATAGGTTTAAAGCAATGTTTATGAGTCTAAAACATATTTTTTTTACTAACAGTCGCTCACCATTTCACCATGAAATATGCCATATCATATTATACCCGAACATTTAAACTTTATTGTTACGAATTGTGCAAACACAGTAATTTAAAAACGCACATACAATTCTGAAACTTTTAATTTATAATATAAAACTAGAGGCAACGAAATACGAAGATAAACAAAATACTAACCAAAAAACGTCACACCGTGCGAAACGCGTTTGTTGATGTTGACATATTTGTAGAACAATTGCCATATTGTAGATTGTTTCCCACGGCGTGACGACATTCAGAGGCCCTGACAGTCCTTTGCTGTTTTTAATTTTTATTACCATATACATAATGCAAATTTACGAATTTTGGAAAAGAAACTAACTTTTCAATTTTAATCAACTGGCCTATTGGAAGGTGAATGCTCGGTACGAACGAGTATGTTTTTGAGTACCTTGATATGAAGCATACTCGGATAATTTAATACTCTTTGTTTTTTTTTTATAGTTCAGATAAGGATTATAGTTGTTTGCCTCGTGATCTGTAGGTGTGGGTGCGATACTTATTACTTATATTTATAAATTTTGTTCTCATTGTACAATCTTTCTTTAGTTCGGGGCTAGATGGCGCTGTGTGAAATGTATACCAATATTTATTTATTTATGTTGTTATTCTGTTTTAATTACTAGTATAATTAAACATAGGAAGAAAAAGTACTTATTTATTACTATTTAAACAAGCTCATATATAATAAAACAATGCCATCGGCTTTAAATAATCTAGGTCTCCCAAGACAATATAATTATCTGTGTTACATTCATTATTTATGTAACATGAGAGTTACACACATTACGTGTACTACATTTTATTTGCGTGGCATTCTTTATGTCAATGCTTTCAAAACGTGACGAGGCAAGTTATAAACTAGTTTTGAACTGTAATTTTTTTTTTTTTATAACAAAGTTTCTAAAGTTATTAGAAACGTTTTCGCCAAATAATCTAATGGATATAGCGTTGTGTAATCTGTATGTCTTGTATATCGGTCTTAGCGCTCGTCTGTATTTTTCATATGAACAACGGGGATGTGGAAATCACCTAAGTCTGTATTTCCTGGGTTTTTTTAAAAATATGAAAGTAATGTGACGAACGATACGCTCTCCTGGTGGTAAGAGATGACGCCTGTCCATGACCATTGCTGCGATACACAAAGCCTTAAGTAACAAAACAAAGTCCAGGGTATCGCTACTTTGGCGCTCATTACTTTAAGACTCGGTGGTTAGTCTCAATAGCCCTGTAATTTCGCTAGCTACAGCACCCTTCAAACCGGAACACGGTAATGTTTACACACTACTGCTTAGCGACAATATCTGGTACTGCGGTGGTACCTACATCTAAACAGGTTTCTTCTAGATGAGCATGCTCCATCCTTGACTGCATTACGTTTTAACACCAGGCAAAGTGTGATGAAACGCATACCTTTCTTTGAATTAAAAAAATTGGAAATTTACTGACTGTGACAGTGTGACAGACTCGCGCGACTCCAACTCACGAAGAAGTGTTTACACGTGGTCGGTACGTTACAACAACTGGAGTACTAGAGTGACTGACGCCAGCGACTGGCTTTATATAAATCATCAATGATTACGTTGGTTTTACTGTACTAGAAAGATTTTAAATTTCGAGAATAATATTTTTTACTTCGAAGCACGCTCCAGATTGCTGCGGCGAGCTTGCGACCTAACTGTGCCGGGCCACCGGATCCCGCCAGGCAAACATTATGACACGCCTGATTTATGTTGATTTACAGTTCACTGCATACCGCGAGTCGACTCATGTACTTCCTCGAAACACGTTTATTATTGATAGACATCGTTTATTTTACAGCCAATAATTAATTCGCCGATCACCGCTTGGCTAGGTTTAGACGCGTGTTGTTTCTATCAGTCAATCAGTAACCTCTCTTTGGTAACTGATGCTGCTAAACAGAACGCAGAGCATATTATGTCATATGGAAACACCTAATGACTAGGAAGATTCTGGAGTGAGCTTTGAAAACGTAAGTAAAAGACATGGATTTCATTAAATCATGAAATCACTGCGGAACTCTGCGAGCGGCGAAGTACTGCGCATGGTTTACTTGGCCCTATGCGAGTCAATTCTGTCCTACTGCCTAACTATTTGGGGAGGGGCTGGAGTTACAGCAATGCTCGCAGTAGAGAGGGTACAACGCGCAGTGCTCAAAGTAATGAAGAAGCTTCCGTACCGCTTCCCGACGGTAGATTTATATGTTGTTTCAGGGGTGCTGAGCGTTCGTCAACTTTATATTCACAGAGTAGCCCTAACTATGCATCGGAAACAGTTAATTACTCTCGACGATTCACTAGTTAAAAGAAGACCTCGTCACGTCCATGAACCGCTAGTTAAAACAGCATTTGCACAACGTCTACCGGACTTTAGATACCCTTATATTTATAACAAAATTTCTAAACAATGTGCAATAAGATATAAATCAGTTAGAGAATGTAAACACATAGTTTTCAAGTATTTACACTCTCTTACCTATAGGGAAACTGAGAATCTATTAAAGATTGTCACCTAAATAGTGCTAATTTAATCAATCACCTCACACACCCACATACACCCAACACACATACACGCACTTAAACATACACATACACACGCTACACTATCACCTCATATCTCATGTTACGCTTAAGTTTTATTAGTATTACTTTTTTTATATAATTCTTTTTTGTTTACAAATATTGTTACCAATCGCACCGTAGTACTTTGTTCACTTTTTAATTTAGTAAGCGAATCTATGTATTTGGCCCCTGCGATACAGGTTCTCCTAGTGCAGGGTCCATTAGTAATATTATAACCCCTAATATGCTATATTATTAAATGAAATGTATTGTAATGTATTAACATGAATACTTGTGAATAAAAAAAAAAAAAAAAATTAAGCCATCCGAGTTTTGGCAATGAAAACTTTGATAATATAATATTTATACAGATCCATCATTCGATACAGAAAATGGTACTACGGTAAATCAGGTTATTTTTAAAATGGCGCCACTGCGTATTTTTCTGACCATTTAGGCTTAGGCCACTGTGTAATAGTTAAGACTCAAATTAGCAAGTAAGTAGATGTAGGAGTTTGCGATAAGAATAACATAAGCGATAAAAGGTGGTTGGGAATACTATTGTAAAATCTTTTTATTTTATGGCCGAATTTTAGGTTTCTTATTTTGCATTAAGTCAATGGCCGTATAACTTTGTTTTTTTATTTATCATGTCATGGTCGTGGTTCTAATATAATTTAACTACAACAATAAGTATTAAGTTGTTAATTTTGTAATTTTTTATTGACACCGGTTTTATTGTTGTTTTTCGGCATAGGTATATTCCTGGGAATTCTATGCCTTCCTATTTTCTAAAGTAGTCTTCCTTTATTCTATTTCTCCTCTCTCTTGGGCACCATTCCAGTACTAATATGAATAAGCTCTGACAAATTTGTAAATTAACCAAGCACCTTTGTAAATTGACCTGTACCGTCCCTGATTTTTGCGTTTTAGTAGTCCACAAAGGGCTTTATCTAAAAACACCGCTTAACTTTTAGATTGCCTATATCGCTTCAAGGCCGTTATCGGCTTATATGCAAACACTTAATAACTAATGTTTTGTTTGAACTTGACTGCTAGATTATTTACTCAAAAATTATCGACGAATTCTATTAACGTTTTACAGCAAATTTAGAGCGCCAACTCCTCAATTTTACTACCTATTTCCGCAATACAGAATTAGTAATAAAAGTAATTCTGGCCAACCTATCCAGTATATGTGGTTATAATAAATTATCTGGCTACAGATGAAAATGAAATGTATCTACAATTTAACAATGCTGACAGAACGAGTAGGTATTTATCTCAAATGAAATTATCACCACTCACAGAATGTAATTTATTTAGTGTTCACAGTTGGACTTCGTTCTCTCCTAAATATGCCACTGAATTCGGTCAGCAGCTCTTTACATCTAGATTTTACTCGCCGGTGAACCAATACAAATATTTTATTGATGACACCAAAGCTACATGACAATGAATAAAAAACAAAAATTTCATTAAAAATATGTCAGAAAAATATTGTCAATATAAAGTATGTCAATGCAAATACTAAAACTTAGACAACAAAGACATCTTTGTAGCGATGATGGCTCGGTGGTTAATGCTCTCGAAATATCAACCAACCCCAACAATGAGTTGCTAGTGAAGGAAAACATCGATCGTGATAAAACCACAGCGGTAAAGCCTCTAATAAAGTGCCGCTGTGAAAACTTCTAATAAGTATTTGTAGCGATGGTAGCTCAATTGTAAGCAGGGCCGGCTCACACGCTGAAGAACGTGGGTTCAAATCCCAACAATGCGCTTGAGTTGCTGGTGAAGGAAAACGTTAAGGAAACCACAGCATGGTGGTAGTGTACTAGTAATCGTTGTAACTAGCTACCACTCCCAAGTTGAAAAACAAACGCCAAGCATCTAAACTGTTCCGGCACCCTCACTTGAGAGCCAGTTCCATACCAAGCTAGGTGTGTTTACCATCTTCGACTACACCGTCACTTAAGATCAGATGAGCTGTGGTCAAACACCTAGCCTGACACCCATATAAAAAACTAACTACATCTGGTACAAAACTCACTCGCTACTTAACACAAGCATTCCCAACTAACTCTACCAAGTACCAAGTTATGTGTAATGCATGTAACCTATTCATAAGTCACTACAAAATGTGTCAGTACAAAGATATCTATGTTCCCAAAAAACAATAATAATAAAAAAATTAAACATAATACATATTTCTTAACTAAAATGTCTTATAAATATAAACAGGTTCAGTTTCTTCCGCTGAACTAGGTTATAACATCTGTATTTGAGCGTCAGTGCCCTTCCCTCCTCGCTTATACTTATTCACTTATACTAACATAGCGTATTTAAATATTTGAACAGTCTATGATATGGGATTATATGTAGGAAAATGTTACATATCTGTAATAATGCTGGGCGCTACCTACTATTTTACTTAAATAAATAAATATCATATCATACCAGATAATCCGCCGCCAAGAAGTTGTATAGAGATATTACTGTGTTCCGGTTTGATGGGTACTGAAGCTAGCAAAATTACTGGACTGTTGAGACTAACTATCTAATGTCTCAAAGTAATGAGCGCCAAGTCAGCGATGCCCTGGACTTTTCTTTATTATTCAAAGTTCTGTAAATCGGTGCAATGGTCATGGACAGGCGTTACCTCTTACCATCAGGAGAGCGTTTCGTTCGCCTCATTACTTTTACGTAAAAAATATATGTACTGATATTATCTGAAACTTCCAAGTAATTTTGTTATTTTTATGAGAGATTGTCGCGGCAGACAGCTAATTTAGTTATAGAGTCGTAGAGGATGTCTTGTCATGCTTCTAACGTTAAAACTATATAATAGAGTAATAAATACCGTAGAGTCGTTAAAAACATTGTAAAGTTGTGTGACCGCGTAAAATAGCTAACACTCCGCAGTTCTCCGCCACAAATTTGTTTACAAATTAATATTCTGCGCTAACAGAATTATTAATTATAAGTTTTTATGCTGTTTTATTTCAAAGCGCTTGTATTATATTTTCCATAGTACGAATCTTCATATAAGAAGGTGTATTATGACTAGGTAACTACATATTATATTTATTATTTATAAACTGTTGTAAGAAATTGACGCATTTACCCAAGGGCCTTAGTAACTTCCTATGGGCTGAGTGGCCAGAGTCGAGTTATTATTCCGCCTAAATGCTCTGACATGGTTTGACGATTATTGTTATAGAAATATAGAACATTCAACCGAGACCTACCAAGAGCCTAACGTATTTAACGTGTCATCCAATAACAATAAGAAATGTCACTCATTGTCACCCATCTGAAGACTGTCCGGAAAGTAGTCGTTTCAGAACACTTAAGCTACGACACCAGTGCTACTTTATATCGTCTTATACAGAGAGGCAAGTTATTAAATAAATTCTCTTTCTTCTGATTCTGACATAGAGCAGGTACATAAGTACCTGCTCTGTGTCGTGACAAACCACAAATTGTCAAAAATCTTAACATTAGATTTTTAACAATTTGTGGTGTTTTCTTTTCTTTTAAGATATATTGCTCAGCAGACACCGGGGTCCGTGACCTTTGTCAAGTTTTAAAATACTTTTTTTATAACATAGGGAGAGGGAAGTTAGTTTGTAGCGATGATAGCTCAGTCGCTTAGCGCAGTCGGTTCGCATGCTGCGCGGGTTCAAACCCCAACAATGAGCTTGAGCTGCCGGTGAAGGAAAACATCGTGAGGAAACCATAGCGTGGTAGGGTACTTTCTAGTACTCGGCTGGCTAGCTACCACCCTCAAGTTGAAAATCTGCCACCAAGCATCTAACGGTGTGTTCCGGCAGCCTCACTTGAGAGCCAGTTCCATTCCAGACTAGGTGTGTTTACTGTCTTCGACCACACCGTCACTTAACATCAGATGAACTGTAGTCAAACACCTAGCCATAAAAAAAAGTTTGAATTTGCAATGAAACAGCGAAACATACACATATCAATTTTGGGCCCATCAGTTTGAAATCAGATAAAAAAAGCATCTAAAAATCACTAAAATTGCTATTCAACGAATTAGTTGTCATTTTACCTAGTGACTTTAGATGCCAAAAATATCATGTAGATCATTAGTCTTACTGCCTACCTAAGATCTGAAAATCTAGGCCACAAACCTTAATAGACTCTGAGCTATTCGAATTCAATCTTTCAGCAAAGAAAAACCCAGTTCGTGGGTTTAAACCAATCGCAATAAACAATTCCTATGAACTAAATTAGCTCTTCTGTCTACGATGTGTTAAGTGCAAATCTCTATTGGCAATCGAACAAGTAAATTAGCTAGTGCACGTTGCATCGCGTCGAATAAATGGGTCACTCCTCGCGTCAGTCGCTCGGCTGTTTCCGCAAATATTCTGTGAGTTAGTGCTCCTCGTTAATCTCACTCTCAGCGGTACGAGCTCCTCTTATAAGATATTATTCTCAAATAAATATAGTTGTTCATCTGCTTACCATGTGTTATTGGATAAGGTGGCATTTTAATTAGTTTTGTTTATAACTCCAACCGCCAACCTAAACCGCACTAGCGTGGCGGAATATGGCCAAACACTCTTAGAGTGTAATCTTCAAAATTATAATTCTAAGATCATTGTTCCATGTGTCCCGTGAATACTAATCTCAAGTACATATGATTAGAGCAGTGTAAGTATAGAATATACCTTTGTTATTCCAAGCTGCCATTAGAAGAGCGGTCTGTCATTTTGCCGAAGTTTTTACGGAAAAATATACTGAGTAATGTGTCTTATTGGAACGTTTGATTGACTAAGCAAAGCAGCTGTGTGTTTGTGTTATTCAGCAGCAAAATAAACTATTATTTTATTCCGGCAACTCGCGACTTCAGCTAGATCTTTTATCGTCCATTTTGATTTCAACGACCCGACGACGTGTCAAGAATTTATAAAAAAAAAAAAACATTTCGGACTGAATAAATTTCGGTTTAATTAGAGGAAATAGCTTTTAGTTGAGTTGTTGATAGGCTGAAGAAATTGGTTCAAAAATATCGCTAAATGGGTGTTTGGTTGTGATGGTAGGGAATCTAGGAGCGAGGGTACCGGGTGACGCGAGCGACCGCAGGCGCGCGTTGCTTCGTCAGCGCCGGCCTTCCCTTGTCCACCGCGCGGCCATTGTTAACGTCCATCCAGCTGAAAAATCTACTCTATTTAATTTCTTTGGCAGCTGGCATCGTTGAGTATATTTTCATTGGGAGCCGCGTGGGCTGTTGCTCGAATATAGCAGGTGACTGACGCTCATTTTTTATTACGTTTGCGATGCAGTACTATCGTATTGTTTTATTGACGTGTAAAATAAATGTAGCCGACGCTGACGTATGGGTAACCCTATTTCTGTTTGCGTTTTAACGATTCAGTAAGTATGGGTGGGGGCAATAAATAATATTTTTTCGCTCATAACTCGGGGCCGGGCGCAGTTACCTATTAAGAATGATTCACGCCGGCTATCATCGCGCCGTTTTCTGTTTTGATCCATCAGTGTCTATCGCAGAATTTTTCAACGTCAATCTGCTTAAATATTCTGCGTGCTGAGTACACTAGTACTAGACGAGTAGAGTAGTAGTATAATAGTACAGATAGTCTGTACAAAATGTTCCACTGCGTGCCTTTTCTCTTTATGAAAAGGTCATAGATTTAATTAAGAACTCCTAGACATGCAGGTTCCGGATCACAAGGTTCTCTTTCATCAATTGAAGCGAGCGGCTATTATCAAATCGCACAAAACTTAGAAGAGAGGCCGTGAGATTCGAACCCAGACATCCAGATCCGAAGTCAATCGACCTCCCAACTAGACTACTGTAAGACTAGTGATTGATTCAGGCGTTACTTTGCGAAATATCATTTTGAGTATTCAAGAGATGATTGTTAGTGAATTTTCACTTAAAAGTCATTTTGGTTACAACAGCGTTTGTTTGGTTACAGATTTAAGTTATTTTAAATATTTATCTAACTTGACGACAATATTTAAATATCTATCCAAAATATTCATTATTAAAAAAAAATAAAAAAATAAAAATTATATCCTCTTCTCACTGCTGTAACCAGTTGCCGACACGTCGAGGCAACCTCAGGACGTGTTTAGTGTTTACATTTCGAGCGGCTGGCCGAGTCAAGGAATATTTCGGATAGATATTTAAGAATTGGTCGTCACGTTATATAAATATTTAAATTAATTCCTCATCACTGTTGTAACCAAAACGACATACTAAACTAAAAATAAATTTCTTGAATACTCATAAAACCATTTGCTTGTTGTAAAACAAAAGTCGTGTACTCTATATACTGCTTCACTCATCGATAAAAAGTATCGCGTGGGATGAGAGTTGAAATATACCTCGGACCATCGCCATTGCTAAGGTCGGTTTTTTAACCAAATGTCCCGTCATCCCAGACCGACAGCTACTCACTTTAAATGACAAACTATAGTAACATTATTTATTAAAAATAAATGTGCTTTAAATTCTAATGTTACAAAGGTTATTAATATTTTCAACGACCTCGTCTGTCGAACTTCTGTCCAAAAAGTTACCAAAGAGTATTAAGAGATCGTTATAAAAGATTTATGTCTTCATGATTCGATTAATCAATTCTATTCATCCGTATTAGCCTGTAGCCTACAAATTCCACTTAGCGAACTTCGTCGATCCCTTTGCCTTAATCTAATTGCGCAGCTAAATTTGCTCGTCCACAAAAAAAAACTAAATGACTATGGTCAGTGATATGTCGCTAGACGTCGTCGGTCACGGCGAGCTGGCGGCCAGTGGCAACGCAAATGCGTGAGTTTATATTTATTTTGTTTTGATCACGCACTGGCTGGCTGACCACTAAATCCCGTCTACGCACTTCCTATTCCAACTCCACTCACTGGCCAATGGATATACCTCGAGTGCTAGGTGAAGTCATATTACAGTCGATCTTGAATCGCTCCCAAGGCTCCTTTGTCGTGGATTGCGCAAGCAATTTAAATAATTTCCGCTCCACATATTTTATTGGAAATAATCCTGTCAAAATCCATCTCAAATAAAATACACTACCAGGAAGTTGGTATATGATGATAATAAAACCGAGCACCTAATCTTACGCACACACGTTACTACATTCCGAAACAGAATCTTCCATAACCAGATTTCTTAGTTTTGGCAGGCGAATCGGACAATTATTACAAATCCCATCAATTTTGCGTGTTAGCATATTTTCCGCGTCTCGCCGGTGCCAAACAATGTGAGCACGGCAATAGTTAGGGGACGAACGGAACCTAGCAGCGAGTGTGTTGCGGCGCGACGATGTCACCATACCCTAATATAAACGGCGAACAGGTGCCATTTACGTGAACTTGTCACGGCGTCTGCCTCGAGATACGACCGTAAATTTAAAATTAAATGTTTGGCATCTAATAATATGACGATAATATAAAACCGACTTATCACGATTCCCGTAGTACAGAGAGTCGAGGAAACCTACTACTTTGTTGCCGTCAATGCAGTAATTGAAAAACAACAGCATGATATTTTTACTTTTTGAGTAAATAGATATTAAATACATGGTAAGGCTTTGTCGTCATCAGCCTAGCTTAGTCCGCTGCTCGGCATGTGTTTCACGTCATTCGGTGTATACGACATCTGAAACTATTAGACCGGCGAATATATACATACCACACCTAAAACGACCAATGTTGATTTTAACCAAAAGATTATAATCTTTGCTCCGAGTCTCAAACTTTTATTTGGTCCGAGTAGGTCTACAAAGAAACCAACATGAACAGCAATTTTAGAGACCTAAAGAAACATGTGTCGCATTAAATTGTCGCTAATACCTGTCGGTGTACCTGTTTCCAATATTCCCAAGCATTTCCCCTGGCGACATCGCTCGCTGCTAGCTAATGACATATTTCGAGCGACCGCGGCTCCGCCGAGGACGCGTCACCGGCCGCTCTATTTCCGACACACGCTATTCCTGAAAGCTTACATTGTTTTATTTTTGTCTCGAACGCTGTCCACTTTGACTACCCCCCAAAATTCTTCTAATGAAGAGGAAAACCTTGATGAAACGAAACCTTGTTCCGAAGTTCAAAACCGTTTAAAAATATCATCTTTGTTTCGAGCGCAGTATTTGAAAGACCAGTCAATCTATGAGAACAAACGCGGGCAACTTTGAACATGTTGCCAAAACATCGGAACGAGAACTCGAATTGTGTATCTTTGGAAGTATTACTGTGCATTTGAGAAGACCACTTATAACATCAATTTCAAAAGCTGATATTTTTATTAGTCTTCTAAATTATCTTGTTCAGGTACCGAAATAATGTATCGTTTTGGTGCTTTCTGCTACGCGGAAATAAAAAGAAAGACGCGTGAAATAACGTAATACGTTTGCGTCAGTTAACAAAAAAAAAAACACTCCGGAAAAATTACCCAGTTATATTTCAAACACATTTTCTTTGAATGCGAAAGCGGAGCAAAATAAAATTTTTACAGTAGTTTATAATATAAATACAAAGTCTTTGATCAGTCCGCACATCACTTTAGTATCTTCTTGCCTTGTTTATTCGTGACGTAGTCAGTGACATCATGGTTATACAACATAACTGTTTACAACGAGGCAAATTATGACCTCTAAGCAGCTTCAATGCGTCTTTAATTGAGTTGAGCATAGAAAATCTGGAAATGACACTAATATTATAAATGTGAAAATATGTTTGTGTGATTGTTACTTCATCATACTGAAACGGCTGGACAGATTTGAATTAAACTTGGAACGGCCATAGCTTACATATCCCGGAATAACACATAAGGCGGCGGAGCGCAGCTAACTTCATATAAAGCCGAATTCTTGCATTAACATTTTAAGCACTTTACGCATAGTACAGCGCCGTAAGGCATAAAAATCGTAAAATCTCGGAATCCAGGGCCAGTCAATGAATCTTTATAAAAACTGCTGTTATGCTGCATAGTTAAAAGCCGGCATAAAGAAACTTAAAAATATATTTGTGCGATCATAATTAACAACAATTGTTGTTAATTATGATCGCACAATGAAAAATGAAAATTATTTTCATCAAATTGCGATCAAAAATATGTAATCTATTTGTGTCTTGTACTGTAGATAAGACAGTGTCATAAATTTAAATCATCTTGATAACTTAGTGCTACTCGCGTATTTATAACAATAAATTGCATACATACCGTATTAATTATGCAGAGACGCACTTTAATTAAATTACATTAAATTTTAAAAATTACTAATAGGTACTTTTATGTTACAGTTATTTTGCACCGAATGCACTCAAGAGCTGCTCGCCCGGTGAAATAGAATATATAGACATAGTAATAGGTAAATCTGTAGAAATATTGTATCAGTAATTGTAGCATCAATTTATTCAATAAAAGTTTCCACAGAAATAAGATTTTGCGAGCACCTATTTCATCAACTATGAGGTAGATCTCTTTTGTAGGAAGTTATCTATAGTTAGGTATTACCACCGCAATATCACATATTCTGCTGCTAAGCAGAAGTAGTATACATTACTGTGTTCCGGTTCAAAGGATAGGTACTGCAGCTAGTAAAACTACAGACTATGGAAACTAACCATCCAATATCCCAAAGTAATTAGTGGGAAAGCAGCGATACCTTGACCTTTGCTGTGTTATTCAAAGTTCTGAGATGGCTGCAATGGACACGGACAGGCGTTATCGCTTAACATAAAGAAAGCTTTTAGCGAAAAATATTTGTTTTTGTTCTTGTTTATTGAATTCATCGAACTATAGATGATTGCTTACTTGCCCTACACTACATGCGTGTCTTATATAAATAGCCGTGTCCCGGTCACCTGGACCTTGGTAGCAAGTGCCAATGAAGTTTTTTTATACTCGACGACTGCTACTGCATCAGCCTTAAGCATCCCACTTGTCGGTACTGGCTCACCATCAAATAATGTTGCTAGAAAGAAGTAAAAGTGACTCGGCCAAGCGGTCGTCTCAGCCTCAGGTCCTGAGGATGCCTCGTGTACAGGCGAAACACGTGTCGGCAAACGGTTACGCAGAGAGAAGAGGATATAAAGACTTGTGTTTATTATAATTAGTTTTTTATTTCATTTGTTTTAGCTTTTAAGTTTATGTCTGGTTTTAATATTAAGTTTTATTTCTGGTTTTATTATGTTTTAATATTGGTTCGGGTTTAGATATTAAGTAAATTTCGTATAAGTTTTTTAAAATTGTTATAAAGTTAGTTAAATTTAAATACTCATCACTGTTGTAACTGAAACGACTGTTATACAGAAATAAATTAAATATATGCCTTGAACACCCTAAAAGTGACTGTTGCTAGACAAATATAAATATAAAATTAAATAAAAATATAAATAATTTATAGCTACGGCAGCTTAGTTGGGGCCCCATCTGACTGACAATCTAAAGGTCCTAGATTCAAACCCACAACACGCACCTGTCTTCTCTAAGTTATGTGCATCCGCTAGTTTCAATTGGTTGAGAGGCTTCGACCACAGCTCACTTGATGTTAAGTGACGGTGTGGTCGACGATGATAAACACGCCAAACCAACAACGGAACTGGCTCACAAGTGAGGTTGCTGAAACACGTTGATTGTTTGGCGGCTGATTTTCAAATTTAGTGTGGTAGCTAGTACCAGAAAGTACCCTACCACCATGCTATAGCTTCCTCACGATGTTTTCCTTTACTATGCAGCTCATTGTTGGGATTTGAACCTACGTTCTCCGGCGTGGAAACGTGACCAGGTAATCCGCATGTCTCAGTTGTTACATTCTCGAAGGTGTGTGAATCTGCCAACGTGCAATTAGCCAGTAAAACGGACTATGTGTAGGTAATGAGGTAAACTGTTGTGTATAAAACATTTTTTTTCCGGTCTGCGATTGGGCTATACGGTATTCCACCATCAGTGGGACTTGATGGATTCACTTACGTCATAGAATTTCTTCTCCGGACTTACGCAAGACTCCATCCGCTGTTTACAGTCACTGAAAAGTAAGTATGTTTTATAAGTAAAATCAGATATCTTATTACAATATTAACTATAACAGATTCGGCTGTCGGCTATTCACATATTATTGTTACCGTATTTCTGGTTCGGGTTGTAACACTCTTCTTCATCTCAATGTTTATACTTAACTACTCATTTATTAATCTGTAATGTAATTTTGCGGTGTACCAATAAAATATTATATTATAAACTATAACAGATTCTGATAACTTTGGTTAAGAATAATCGAATATGGCCTATATTGTACAAACAAATGTATGTATGTTTAATAGTCACTTTATAAGATTATGTATGGTATACATATTTAGGTGAAACGTTTTTATTATGCAATAAAAAACACGTTTTTTTTTTTTTTATTTACTCAAATCGTAACGTAGGATGTAAAAATAGCAGAATTAATGAGTTACTAGACCACACGGCGTATGGCGTCAAATATAATGTAAGATCACGTCTTATCAAATATTGTTACTAATAATATACATAATGATAAGTATCTATTCGTTGAAATAATCGTTATTATAAGTACTATTATTGTTTGCTCAGGTTAAATACAATCAGTTAATTAGAGTGTATAAACCAAGAATCAGAATTATATTAGGTATCTACCGCTGATCAAAAAGCACACAAATGTGCCACCCACATAATTATTATAGATGCGTGGAAGCCACGTACCGCTGCTCGACTATTTTTTCCGCGCACCTGTCTTCTTTGGAATGGCTTATCACTATCGGTTGTTCCACCGAATTTTGATCTACTTCGCTTCAAACAAAGTGTGAATAGGGTCCTTAAAGGTAGGCAACGCAATGACATTGATGGTTGTGATCCAACCATCGCTGCAAATTATTTATCATCATCATCATTATACGCAATCTTTTTTATTCCATAGGGTATAGGTATCTCTCTTGATATCCAATTTAGTTCAGATTCGACCCGCTATGATATCGTTAAGCTATGTTGCAGTTGGACTGTTATGGCTATATTGAAGAAGAAAAAACATTGATAAGATAATTAATTATTTTTTTCGAGTTCCCTAGAATTCCCCCATAAAATGTGAAATCGCAGTACGCTCCTAGTAAATATATAAAAATAAAAACTAATTAAAAAAATGGGGTGTATTGTCAGCCTCACTTGAAAGCCAGTTCTATTCCAGGCTAGATATGCTTACCAACTCAGATCACAACATCTATTAACATCAGGTAAACTAAGGTCAAACACCTTATTTGTGCAAAATGTTATTATGGATACATATAAATATAGGTTACTGAATGACATGAAGTAACGGTGCAAATATTTTTTATTGGGTATCAATATAAATCCAATTTTTTTATTTTTTTATTTTATGTAACAGTAATGAGACGATCGAGACGCTCTCCTGATGATAAGAGATAACGCCTGTCCATGACCATTGCAGCGATACACAGAATTTTGAGTAGTCAAACAAAGTTCAGAGCATCACTGCCTTGGCGCTCATTACTTTGAGACTAGATGGTTAGTCTCAACAGCCCAGTTATTTCGCTAGCTGCAGTACCCTTCAAACCGGAACACAGTAATGTTTACACACTACTGCTTAGCGGCAGAATATCTGGTACTGCGGTGGTACCTACCTAGACGACCTCCTGCTAAGGAAATCAACCACCAAGTAAAAATTATTATTGATTAATTTTAATTATTAGTTATTTGAAACCAGTTCGTATTTTTTTTATAAATATTGGATTAAGAAAAGGCTAAGCGGTCTTATCATTAAATCGCTCGTGGATAAGTAGATATTGAATTTCGATGTAGAGTTCTATCTAAAATGAATTTCAAACTCGTAGCATGGATGCTAATCTTGTTGCATATCTCACAAAAAATTGTAGACAAAACAAATATCTCAAAACTAACCACGATAATAATTCATTCGCTACTACTTGATCTATGAGATACATCCGCATCATCTGATGAATGCAAACCACGGATTAGAATCTTAATCCGAGTTAATCTGCCTTTCTGGCAATAAAAGTATTTGATTGTGGCTAAAATATACCTACACGTTATATTGTATTAATGTACTAGATGCATTAATACAATAACTTCGACTTCGATGACTTCTGATGACTTCTTATGACTTCGACGCTAATTATTGTTTTGTACTCACACAAAGAAATTTTTGGGAATTATATGTACGTTTAGTAGATATCCGATTATCCGATTGAAAAGAGTTGAAAAGGTCTTGAGTTTATGTGTATTTGAAAATAAAGTTGATAGGCCTTTAATTAGGCCTTTAACGCATAACAGCTTGAACAATTTCGAGATGTATATTTATTTTATTTATTTATATTTAATTTCGAGATGTCAAAGATTCTGATTTAGAATCTTGTTACATGCTTATAATTATTGTGCTATTATACATATGCGAAAGAACTATTGGTGGATATGTTATTTCGTGGAGCAAGGAATGTCTAACTTTATGTAGTAAAAAGCCTAAATTTTTATCTAGAATACACCTGATGTGAGGCGATGCGGTTGGAAAAAAAAACGATGTCAAGTGCAAAGCCACAAATTTATAACTTGAGGATATGAAGTTAAAAATCCATCAACAGAGTGCTTGACGGAGTACCACGAGCTAAAATATTTGAGCGAAGCTTGGCCCATACAGAAATACGTAGACATGTTTACCTAGCGTAAGTATATGAAACACAAAAAAAAATTATCACCTGTTTACAAAGAATGAGTGGAGATCGCAATGTCAAGAAGGTGTATTTTGAAGCTGCTGGCTGCTACTGCGGCTGCTGACCCATCGACAGCTAAATGTCGCTAGATAGATGTTATACATTAGGATGTGTGCAAACTCCATCTCGTATACTACGACGAGATAAGGGGAAACCAGGGCGAGCGACGTTTTTTAACCTCAGTGGTCGAGATTTTGGGTAGCTGTTTAGTATACAAGTTTTCTATTTAGTATACAGCTTTCATTGGTATTTCTTGTAGCCATTGGTAGCTAACCAGTAGCATAGCTAGAAAAAATAACGTGGTGCAAAAAAAATTAGGGCCCTATCTAAACTGGTTCAGTTTTATCAAGTAAATTAATAATAAATAGATATTATATAGTTATTAAAGTAAGTAAATAGTTATAATAGTATGTCTGCTTCAAGATCTGTAGGGTGTGGGTTCGATTCCCGCCCAGGACAAATATTTTGAGGTGTAAACAAATGTTTGTTCTGTGTCTGGGTGTGCAGTATGTATTAAAAGTATTTACAAAAAAAAACTATAAGTATTCTATCAATTAATCTGACTTCCATAGTACAGCTTTGCTTAATTTGGGGTCTGATGGCACTGTGTGTACGATGTATAATTATTTTTAAAAAAAGTATAGTTGTGTACGCCTGTTATAGAACGATGGCCAGACCTTCGTTATTTTATAAAGGCTGAAAGTTTTATCACGTAGAACCCAGGTAAGAGTATCCCGACCATGCGACTTTGTTAGTGGTGGCTTTAGCAGATAACAGGTAGTAAAGGTGTATAAAGTTACACCTCAACTTCGTTACAGCATAAAGCTCAGTTTTTGGATATTTTATCAGGAGTAATATTAGAAATCACGTCGTTCATTGCCAGATACTTAGTACGGTCCCAACCATGTAACAGACACCCTTCAACTAAAATATTTTAATTATACTTTCGTTATAGTATAAAAGCTGATTTTTATATATGTTATTAAGGGACTATTACAAGATGCCTCTGATTCGTCAGCAGCCAGACAGTTTAGATAATTATTGGGTGCTGATGCACTGCACCGCCTAGCTCCTTAGCAGCTAAGCCACTGTAACTAACGTCTTAACTGCACTAATTAAATGGTGGTAAATACGGATACGATATAATTTAAAATACGCGATAAATATTTACACTTTTACATTATCACATCACATCATCAGCCATCATTTAAGACATAGGCCTCCTGGGGGTTTTTGCCAATACTCGCCATGCTTGGCAGGCGGGTTGGCGAGCGCAGTTAGGTGTGATTGTTCAAGGAAGACGCTGCTGCCCATCTTCCGGATTACATCCCTTAGCCGACTCTTACGGCAACCACGGGTAGAGAGGGTGGGGTACTATTCTTACGCCGGCACCACCACGGCAACCACGGCTTTTACATTACGTTTTTGCCTTTTTATCACAAACATCAGTTAGGAGTGTTTTCTTAAGATTTCAATGCATTTAAGAAAAGACACGAAAAAAATGCAGCTGACGCTATAGGTTCATGGACAATCATTGACCGCAAGCTCTTTTTTTTAAATCCTATATACCAGCATTACCTCAGATCTATATACCCTCGTTTTTGCTAGCGGTTCACTTATACCCTGGCTACAATAGCAATGAACATCATGATGCAATAAAAAAGTATATAGATAAATTGTTTCCGAAAGTAATTGCCGCGAGTAAACACTAAAAATATTTCACACGAGCGAATAGCACTTGCTCACATGTAAATCTATCTAATTTTACTCTCAAGGTAATCTCACATAATGTAAAATGTGCATAATATACTGTGTATTTTGGTCGGATACCAACTTGCACATCTCGGGGTTTACGGTTTGGTCCGACTAAGAATGTTGCAAATTAATCAGAACAGTTGTCTATTTACACTTTTTATAAACTGAATGTGAGAGATGCTTCAAAGTTGGTAATACCAGAAATGTCAAAGTAAAGAATTGGTACATACATAAATTGGGTAAACTGTCTTGGTGGCCATAAAAAATGGGCCGAACCCCATCACTGTCCAGCCACTCCTGAGTATAAGATCTGTTTCTGAGACCGGAACAAACTTAAAATTATTCTTACAATAAATAAATATTGGAGAACATTTTACACAACACCATTTAGCCCCAAGTTAAGCAAAGCTTGTAATAAGGGAACCAGACAGAATACTTTTGTTTTTTGTAAATACATACAGTACACCCATACACAGAACAAACATCTGTGTTAGTCACACAAATGTTAGTCCTGATTATGAATCGAACCCACGCCCATTTACCAAATGAGTTAACAGAGCAGTCAAATACAATAGTGTTATACATTATTGTATAGTGTTATACATTATTGTGTAGAGTTACACATTATTGTGTAGTGTTATACACTATTGTGTAGTATTATACAATAATGTCTATCACTACGGGAATTTTAGCGGGAACGCGGATAGAATCGTGTAATTTTATATGGTATATTTTTCTAAAACTAGTGTTTTTTTAAGTGTTTATGCATAAAAATAGTGGTGCTTAGAAATCGGTAAATAGCCGATGAAATGTTTAATTTTTCATTTTAATGATTAAAAGAAACAATAATTTTATTATTATTTTTTATAATTTTAGTGGTGCTTTATTCATAAAGTGCCGAATTACAAGCGCGAGTGTGGGAAAATGATATAATGTGGTGAAACATGACTTTTCGTGTTGCTTCAAAAACTCCACCGAAGCTTATAGTAAAGTCACCACTACTTTCCTAAGGCATGACTAAATTTGACTGGCGTAAACTGGACTTAACCAAGACTGGACTTTCGCAATAAAGATAAAGAAGCTGAAAACTGAAGACTGCACACAAAATACAGAAACATTGAAACTGGCAGAATGATCAGTGCATACTGCCAGTTTCAATCTTGCGATGCTAAGAAGAAAGAGAAAAAAACACTACAATAATCTGTCACTCTCTAACCATACATGACCTATTTTGTAGGACGATATTTTTTTTCGAATTTTGCAATATATTTTATTCGATTTTCACTTCAAACTTGTTCCTAGATAAATTTTTAGTAGATTATTTATTGCTCTTGTTAAAATACCCTGCAAAGTGAAACCCTATTCACAGAATATTTAGTGATTAGATCTTAGATCTTTAGTTTTTAGATCTAATCATTAGACTGATAATGACAAGTAAATAACAAATGTAACAATAACAGCAGTATGTATTACTTGGTGGTAGATCTCCTTAGCAGGAGGTCGTCTAGGTGCCATCGCAGGACTAGATATTCCGCCCCCAAGCATAGTGCGTAAACACTGTGTTCCGGTTTGAAGGGTACCTACTGCAGCTAGTGAAATTACAGGGCTGTTGAGACTAACCATCGAAATCCTCTAAGTAATGAGCGCCAAAGCAGCGATGTATTATCGCTGCATTAATGGTCATAGACAGGCGTTATTTCTTACCATCAGGAGAGCGTCTCGTTAGTCACTTTACTTTTATATAAAACCAAAAATGACTCAGTGAAAATGATGGAGAATTTTGTCAAGCCTCGAAAATTGGTCTTGATTACAGTTTATCTTGATAGATATTGAACTAAAACAAATTCGAAACGATAAAGTTCTACGAGACGAGCTACGCAGCTACGACGTTACTCGTAAATGTTACTTACTCATCGATAAAACCAGTATTTTTTAGAAGTCATAATCGCAGTTTAATTCTACCTTAACGACCAATCTGTCTCGAAAAACAACAAACTCGGCTTGCACGCGTTGTTTACTATGATTGAAACAGTCAGAACGTCATAACTCAAGCTTGAGATTACTGGCCGATATCCGGTGTTCGGTGGAAGAAAGGATGAAAGACTTTTACTTAAAAAACATACCAATAAAATTGAGAACCTCCCTCTTTTTGAAGTCGGTTAAAAATAAATAAAAATGTCAGTTTTTGTGTATAGATTTGAACGATATCTTGTAAAGCAAAACATTAAGTATATAGTTTTTATTTTTTATATCATGGTGTGTAACGCAGTGTGGCACAACTAGTTCTTCTAGAACTATTTTTAGTTTACGAGTACTATAGTAGGCATCATTATACGAGCAAGAAGTAATTTTGTATAGTACATTGCCAAACGACATAATTATTACTACCTATCTCCATCACAAAATATGTTTTACGAAGATAAAATATGACTTTTGTTGTTTGACATACTGATAGTATAAATTATGTTTCGCTCATAAAAATGCAACATCCTTAAATATTAATAGTTTGTTACACTGGAAATAAAATAAAATAAATTCTTACTATAATAATTTTTACAATAAAAAAACCGACTTCCTTCTACTAAGCCCAAACACGGGTAGGCTATACTGTTTTATTACAGGGTTCTGGTGCCTAGGTATTTCATTAAGACTATTCTATTGATCGTAAACAACACTGAAAAGTCACAAGAAAATAAAACACGCAATTTCCTTTACTTGGATGCCATATTAGTATTATTAGTAGACATATTTTGTAGCGATGATAGCTCAGTGGTTAGCGCGGTCGATTCACACGCCGAAGGAAGTGGGTTACAACAACGATCTTGATCTGTCGGTGAACGAAACCATAGCATGGTGGTAGGGTACTATCTAGTACTCGGCTGGCTAGCTACCACCTTCAAGCTGAAAATCTGTTACCAAGCACCTAACAGTGTGTTCCGACAGCCTCAGTTAAGAGCCGGTTCCATTCCAGGCTAGTTGTAGTTACCATCTTCGACCACATCGTCACTTTTCAAACCAACCATAAAAGAAAACATGAATATCTCTAATCCATCCCTAATTAAACTTTTGTACACTTGTTCAAAAGTTTAATCAGGATGTATTTTATTTAAAAACCTTCCGTAAAAAAATATGACAGTGAAAACTGTATCAAAAACCGTCGCGTAGTTATGAAGAAGTAAGCTGAAAAACGGACAGTGATTTTGGTTTATACTACGAGTATTTAGATAAGCAAAAGGCAAGTGGCTAAGTTTTAAAATATCTACCAGTTTAGTATTTTACACCTATATCTTTATCATATTATATATATGTTATTATATATATATATTATATATATGTTTTACACGTGGAGTTGTTACTATGATGAATCATCCGAGAAAGCTGCGATTTCTTTATTTTTCTTCCGCATTTAATGGAACGTTGACGCACATGAAGCCAAATTCACTTGCACTGTCTTACAGTGATTTATATATGCTTACACTTCATTCATATAAATCATTGGGGCCTGCAAGAACTAGACATATTTGTTTGGATATGGCTATTTTAATTGAATACTTTAAAATCCTATTCAAAATATATTACAATAGATAAACTTATATGTCTGTTAATTTGTTTTTTTAAGATATATAATTATCTCTTTCGACAGTTTGCGCCTACTCCAGAATGCTGGGCTGTACTAAATAGACTTAAGAACACCAATGACTAGGTATTCTTTTTATTCGAGTAGATATGTGGATAGGCAAAAGTTTTTTACATATCTACGTGAACCAATAAGTACGTAGCATGTAACATTTTAAGGCCTGGTTTCAGGGTTTTTTTTGACAAAAAATAATTGACAGAAAATATAAAAAATTGTATAAAGGAATCTTAATCTTTTTAATTTACATATTAAGTACATATCCTAATAAAAGTAGTAGTAAAAACGAATTGCTACTTTTTTTTAATGTACCTAAATGAAATGAGATGAACGAGACGCTCTCCTGATGGCAAGAGACAACGCCTGTCCGCATGACCAATGCAGCGATACACAGAACTTTGAGTAACAAAACAAAGTCCAGGGCATCGCTGCTTTAGCACTCACTACTTTGAGACATACTTAAAACAAGCTTGCTTTGACTTAAAAGCAAGCTGTAGATCCAAGATTATAAGTAATCATATATTTGCCAATGTCTGCCTGGTTTAAGCTCTTTGGGATGTTCTCATAATGCAAAAAGAAAATAAGGGATAACAAGAATTAGAAAAAACCAAGTATTATTCATTAAAATTAACTCATCGTTTAGAACGGTTAATAAATTTACATTCGCAAGTACCCACCGAATTGTTGCAAGGCAGATAACTGAACAGGCGTTGATTTGAAGTAAAATATTCAGTAGTTATCAAATATCGTTGTTCGGCACAAACTAGTCGGTGGCAGTGAAGCGAAGCGACACCAACGAGGAATTTTTAAAATGGCCGCTTGCCAGCACTCCTCTTTTTAAATTAATTATTGTTATACCCGGCTCTAAAGCATTCTAATATAACAACACTCATATGCGCACGAGTGGGAGTAGAGAGCGCTACCGCGGAAATTTACGATCGTTTGATTTTCTCTCTTAATCTGAGACAACTCCAATCAAAATTCTATGTCAGTCTCCATCGGTTCCTAAACACAATCGCAAACACTGTATAGACTAAACAAAGCACTTTAGAGGCAGGTCGTTGTCATCGCCGACGCTATTTTTGGTTAATTGTGACCTTCCCTATTCAGCGCTTACCTAAGAAACATTTTTGGAACCGTCAATCGTTAATGAAAGCTTATAAACAACTGAAGCTATCTTCCGCGGTTTTCATAATTACTTTTTAACAGTACCGCATAAATAAACATCGTAATTTTATTACACGTCAGCCTAGGTGCGGATTGATTTAAACTCCGTATATTACAAAAGTGACTGGAAATATACCTACATATAATAATTTATATTAACAGATTGTTTATGAAAAGATGATGTGTTTTTAGTCATACAAAAACACATTTGTGTCGAACTAGCAGGCCGAGTTTGAGTCAAGCAACTAGTCGAACCAAGGTTAATGTTGCACTGAATCAATTTAAAGATGATCTGACGATTAGTTGATATCTTGTGTTTTCAGTTTAGTTTGAAATAAGCACACGCTTGTTTCGGTTCTCTTGTTTTTTTTTTTGTATGCATGATATATAATTATATTAATTAATTATATACATATTTTTCGACCTAATTCTCTCTTCTTTTTTAAAACATTTAACGATATTTTTTTTATGCCTTAGCAGTTTACAGCTAATTCTGAAGCTTACTGTACATCGAAGTCCACTCAGACTACGTGGCAACAAGTATTCCATTCTAGAATCAATAAATATTTTCTCTATGCACGTTTTTTCAAAAGGATCCACAACGGAAAGTAGTTTGTAAAGTCGTAAAATTTGTAAATAAATAAAAGCTCTACAGAAAATAAGAAATCATCTTTATTGTATGATGACGTCATGATTTATTTGACAGTGTTTGTTCTAACTTATATTGATTCTGTAATAATGTCTGCCGTTCAAGACTCGAAAAAAATGTTATAGAGATGTATTTTAGAATTTCATTTCATCTTATTGATAGCCCTGTTGGCTCATTTGTATATCTGCTTGAGCTGTTGGGCGGGGGTTCGATTCCTGTCCAGGACAAACATTTTTTGATATAAACAAATTTTTACTGTGTCTGAGTGTTCTGTATGTATTATAAGTATATATTTACAAAAAAAAAGTGTTTATGTATTCTATCGGTTATCTGACTTTCATCACACAAGCTCTGCTTAGTTTGGGGTCAGATGGCGCTGTGTGTAATGTGTCCTACAATATTTTTATTTATCTAATACCTTTAAAAATTCTTGCATATATATATACATATATATATATTATATATAATCTAAATCTCGGAAACGGATCCAACGATTTTTTTTTAATTTTTTAAAATCAATCTAGCTAGGTTCCATTTTTTGAAAACAAACAAAGACCGAGCAAGGTTTGGTCATCCAGGTACTATTTATTATCTTCAAAAATTTCTTACAATACAATAGTTTAAACCAAATAAAGAACTTAGATCTGCTATGGCTTTTCCCTTATACTAGTATTTTTATCAATGAAAAGTTTCACTACTTAATGTGATAGAAAGAGTGCAACAAATGGAAACAGCATTAACAGGAGTACCTATACAGGAACTATTTTCTATCGGAAACGTAACGAAAATATTTCCGATATTTTTGTGTTAGCAAAAACAAGTTTTGATGGCTCAGCGACCCAAAAATGTGTCTACGTCTTTGACACTTTGTCTACCTTTCTCGATTCAACAATTCCATTTCTTGGAGATCTCGGAAGGGCGAACTATCTCAGAGCGAACTGCCTAAGGTCAGAAAGTTCGTCGGCCGTCCAAATATCTATAAATGGCAAGATGAGGTGGCTAGATTTTTTGTGTTACTGTACAATAATTATGACGGTATGAAAATGATTAACTGCGAATTTGGATAAATTAAACTATTAAAAATTGTTGTAGTTTTACATAAATATAAGTAGAAAATTCCCATAGTTAATTGGCATCTTTAAATAAGTATCAGCTAGGTTGATATCCGCCTGGGTGACCTCAATTGCCTACTTTATGAGCCGCCCTGTCACGTCTCGGGCTAATTATAACATGTAGATTGTAGGCATTTTTATTGCTCTACAAATCTCGGAGCGACGATACAGCTTTTGACAGGTCCGATTGGTACAAATAACATAATAACGGTGTCAATTCGACACCAGACGTCGCTCGCTCCATCTACCGAGGCCATCGGCAATAAGACCCCACCGACAGGCCGTCATATACTGTAAACATTTTATTTTACAACGTTCTATTTCAGTCACAGAAATATCTGAGGATAAATAACAGCACGAGAAACAGCAAATCACCAATCTGTGGTTCGAGTCAACCGCATTATAAACCTATCCATCCATCTTTCATAACACTCCCTTCAAAGCAATGTCAACACTTCAGCTCCGTGATTTATCGACGGACATAGCTCTCGATGGCCCTGCGATAAACGCGATAAAATAAAAATACATAGCTCAAGGCAGATGCCACTAGAGATTTGGACATCAATTTAAAGATTTGTCTCTTACAGATAGAAATAACAGTTCAATATCGATGAAGTAAAGTTTAGTTTCGTATGCTATGAAATGGCATAGGCGGCGAGCGATGTGCGTGGGTTTTGGCTTTGGGCCAGGAATCACCTGCCGACCCTTGTATACCGATAAAGCCAAACATTATTTACGGTGGTATCTAACGCACTTATTGTAGTAGAAGACGCCATTATTACGGAACTACGACTATATACTCCGGAATGAGTTTCATATAAATAAACATTTACAAATTTATACGCAACATACAAAACACATAGTATTTTCGTATATATGTAATGTTAATGTAATCATTAGACTCGATAAAATATACGACCATTGATATTAAACAACGACCAGGTGATATTAAATCTCTAACTCATTCTTGCGTTTACGAAAAATCTGTCGCCACACTCTTTACTTTCACTTCAAAAGAATCATATTTTTCGCACGTATTCTGACTAATCTGTCAAAGAATGCGAGCGGTCGAACCTTGAAGGCTATTTACCCCGTCTGATAGGTATACTAGCTTAGAAAGTAGTTACCACGGAGAAAAAATATACCACGTAAGATTAATAGTGGTCATGACAGACGAGTGCGGAAGTGTCTGGTGGAAGGGCAATGATGCCAGCAATGCAGACTAGGCACCTAGTGCCAAGCGAAAGCTCAGATCTATGGTCTGATAGCCGTGCCAAAAATACCACACAACTTGGCCGGTATGACACGGAAACAGTTAGAAGAGCAAATGGGATGCACTGTAGATAAATATGAATTAGTTTGCGTGTATCACTGAGTAAACAATAGGAATCATACCTGCCAGTAAGGACGTTATAGGAACAAACAAGTTGCATAATCAATGACAGGTTCAATGCGGAAAAAATTGGTGGACTTTGAACGTATAAACCGTTACATGTAACTGATGGAATAAACTTGTTGTAGAGACCTCAAATTAGGAAATGTACTGCAAGAGCGATAATATATGTTAAAAATCCAGATATTGGGTCGACTCGCATATCTTGGGAGATGTTTCATTCTTTAACTTTTTATTGTCCACACCAAATACAATACAGAAGAAAAATAAAATAAATTGACAGCCCTGTTAGCTCATTCGGTAGAGTTCTGCTTTGAGAGTTGAAGGTCGTGGGTTCGATTCCCACTCAGGATTAACATTTGTGACTAATATGGATGTTTGTTTTGTTTCTGGGTATTCTGTATGTATTATAAGTATGTATTTACAAAAAAAAAGTATTTAAGTATTCTATCAGCTGCCTGGTTCCCATAGTACAAACTTTGCTTTGTTTGGGGCTAGATGGCGCTGTGTGAAAATGTCCTCAAATATTTATTTAAAAAAAAACATTTTTGTACTTTTTTATTGTAGTAACTTAATTGTAACAACTGACGACCTTATCGATAAAAGCGATCTCTTCCAGGCAACCTAGATCCTAGATAGATAGAAAATATCATTTTTATAGATGTGCTTAATCACATAATATAAACAACGCTATAGAGCAAATCATGCAAATTTATGTTATGTTTATGTTGTTTTATGAATTTATGTTTGTAAACCGCAGAGCAACAAACTCGTCCTAATGGCTAATATTCATGAATTCTACAAACCAAACAGTTTTGCATTACCCTCGAGACTTGGAATTACTAAATTAATCGAAATAGGATATTGAGCCCATAGACACAACTAAATTCATTCATATAAGCTAAGAATAAGTTCCTTAACAGAAGGTTGTCCAGTTACCAGTAGGTAGGTAGGTAGGTACCAGTACCAGTTATACTGCCGCCAAGCAGTAGTGTGTGAACATTACTGTATTCCGGTTTAAAGGGTACTGATATTCATACATTTCGCTAAATTCTGGTGCAGGCTGATGGATTAACTTACGCCATAGTACACGTGGTGTAATTCATCTAAAAACGATAAGGACATTCATAGAAAAATCTTCAGAAGGCACAAAAGTCATAGAACATTGTAAATGGTGCAATAATCCAGCTACATCGTAAACTCATCATCATCATCTTCATCATTTGTCTACCTCAGCCCGCTATCCACTGGAAATGATCCTCTCCAAATGCATGGCACTCAGCTTTGCGGTCTTTGTACCTTTTTTATATTATACTATGACTAATTGTTAGATTCTAACTGTGACAAAAACTCGGACTAAACGTTGAATCAACCTTCATTGTACGAACCGCTAAACAATGGAATTTGCTGCCCGAGTGGGTGTTCCATGACAGATACAATCTGGCGTTCAAGTCGCGAGTAAATCGGTTTCTTCTAGGGAAGCGTGCTCCACCATAGACCGCATCTAGCTGGCGGTCAAACGCAAGCCTATTTGTAATAAAAAAGATATTTCGATACCTCGATAATTTTAATCATTTGAATGTTTCATTTATTCTATCTTGCGTACCAAATTTTATAAATATTGCATGAATGTTAGGCGAATCATTATCGAAGAAATGTATATACATACATACAAATGTAATAAATACTCCTTTGTAATAAAAGTTTGTATTTTATGGGAAAGAGATACTAGTGATCGTTTACTTTCATAGTGATGTGGACATACCTACACCGCAATCTAATATCTTCCTATTATATTCATATTTATAAAAAACGAAAGTTCGTATGTTTATTGTTACTTCTTTAAACTGTAATAACTCGACGCGACGGATCTGGATGAAATTTGTAACGGAGCTAGCTTATGTAGATCCTGGCTACACACAGGCTGCTCATTATTCTGAAAACCCCGAGGGAAACTACTACCGTAGCTAGCATAGAATATTCTTAAAGAATTGCAATTCAAAATGTCATTTATGTACATAATATAGAAGCAGTTACATTCTGTACTGTAACCTTGTAGCAGCAGTAACAGCTTAGTCCGTAGAAGGTGTAGCACTCCTGCTACGCCGTAGCGTACTTACACGTACATCATTGAAGTAAAATAAAACCATTTCTATATAATATATAATTTTCAAATAAAATTTTACTCTTAACTGTGCAAACTGCAAAACAATTAAATTGGCAATCCTAGTTAGTTTTCCTCGGTAGAACAATCGGTGGTGGTCGATACAATGGGCAATGGGTGCCTTGCAGTCGCGATTGAATCTATTTCCCCTAGGCAAGCGTGCTCCATCATAGTTCGTCAGGCGATATGCTGGCGAAAAGCCTATTAATTGATAAAAAAATATCAACAGATTTATTCTTCTTGTCGTAACTTCGAAAATCGCAGCAGCTACGTGCATAGAAGACAGCCCTGTTGCGACGTTATTTACTTTTTCTAATAGATACTGTTTTAATACAAAATGACTTCACATAGAGCTTTTAACGTTAAATTTCCATATAAAATTACTTTTTTGTCATTGTGTCGTAACTTCGTAGGTTAAATTAGACTCCTGTTTGATGGTAGTTTACGGAGCTCTATCTAGCTTTTTAATACACTTCTTGTTTTTGCATATTAGCCTTATTATTATTATGTAAATTGAGCAATAAATAATAACTCAATGGCCCAAAAAATAAAGAGAGATAAGCGTTTATTTGTTTGAGTTGGTCTGATAAATACTCTGTATTTTGCAATATATTACTAAAACAAACATCATCTTAAAGAACTGAAACTTCAAATTGTATTTTATCCAGAAATACCAACAAATTCTGTGTACCCAGAAGAAAATTTTAAAACAAAGCATTGTGTGTAAAACTATCGACTAATCTGCATGATTGTACTGGTGATGACTTTGTTACGGGAGAAGATTTTCCATGAACGAAAGAAATATTTTTTACTAAATCAACTTCGTGTCGTATGTATTATGTATATATACGAAAATCTTAATGTATTCGCTAAATAATTGAGTACCTATATTTTGTAGTACGGAACAAGGTTAATATAAACGACGTGAGTATTTTGATCAAGTCATTTAGTACGTACTACATTTATATCACCGAGAAATACTTTTCTTTTATTGTAATGAAATAAATTTATGTTAAGTACAAAGTTTACCTTTTGTTTTCTTTGGCAATGTCGCACAGTTACTACAAAAAGCGTAGGGCGTACCTTTGTTAATAAAATTTAAAAGGTTCTTTGTGGTTCATTACAACCATATAAACTGTTTTTAATTTCTTTCAAAATTCACACTGAGCATTATCACAAGTGCCATACTGGCAACCCTTTCCTTCAGAAATGTATTTATCGAAATTTAAATCTTAAGTCTCTGACGTAGAGTTTATATCGGGTGTTGTAAGATGTTCGGAGAGCGCTTATGTTGGTAACAGTATAGTATCTGGCAACCAGCCCGCTTACAGTTACCATAGAATTTACAAAACGTAGGACAAAGCCGTTGAAGGAATAATCGCTAGCTAAAATACATTTCTGTAATAAACCTTCCAAATATATTTTGTGATTGGTCATGAAACAATACATAGTAATTTCCTTGTTTATTAAGTTTTCTTCAATTTTCTCTATAAAAAATAAATAGAATGTAATTCATCTCACGGAACTTAATATCAAACGATTTGGCGGTCAAACGCAAGCATATTCGTAATAAAAATAAATTAAATAAATCACTAAATTGACACAGTCATGAGAAATACACTCATTTATTTTTAGAATAACTTTTAAACTGTCAAAACATCCATCACCCACCTCTTCTGTCCTATCGAATTCACAAAATCTCTAACTGATTTGTGTTGCTATACATCAAATATCTAAAGAGTCTGTCTAGAAATACTCATAGTAATGTCTTATCCACAGAAAAGCGAAATTACTTACTTTATTCTTACTCTTCAGCTGTGCTGATATGATCTAACATCATTTTAGGGTTCCGTACCTAACGGGTGCCATTGCCACTATCTTACTAGTGTATGAGCTGGACTCGACTCTCACTTACTTCGTGTAAGTTTGACTTATGTCACTTAATTTTTCGACAAATACTTGAAAATATAGAAATGCTTCCCACGTACAAAATTCTCAATTTTCTATAACAAAAACAAATGTGAGTAACCTTTTAAAAAAATGTTGAAACATCGAATCGCAAAAATGTTGCTACTTTGAATGTCCGACAGAAAACTGCACATGTGCGCACCCTAGTGCGCTGCGTCCGACCGAAGCTTATAAAAGAGCGCGGCGATCTGTAACCGTGCCCGGCGCGTCGCATACTCCCGACGCACTCCCCATGGGGCGCACTAACCTCACTCGATAGCATTAACAAAATATACCTATGTATATCAACCATTAACCGAGTTAAGGGACCAAGTGTTACAGTGATACGGTAAGTTTCCAGTGAAAGTTTCACCAGGACTGTGTGCAGTGAAGTGACTTTTCAGTGCTTTTCAGCCCCGGACTCGAGGATTCCAAAAATCACGGACGTTCAAAGTGGATATCATGAAATAACGTGTGAAAATCCTACAAAAAGTTAAAAAGTTTTTCTTTAAACTGTGACAGACAGAAGTCAGTGTTGCCAGAGATAAATAAACAAAAGTGAATTCTGTACCGATGAATACAGTGATGTATGATAAATCTACAGTAAAACTTTTGTTAAGAATCACTCGTAACGAGAAATTTATTATTTTTGGCTATACTGACCGCTGTTTAGTTCAAAGAAAAAAAGCGATACAGATATTCTAATGAATAGGCCAAGCAACGCCATCTTTGAGTATATCAAATTACTGTCTCGTATATAAATAATTCAAATATTGATACTTTCTCCATTTACTCTTTTTCCATTTTAATAAACAACATACCTAGTCATAATTGCGAATGCATTTTGTAACAGTAATTATCAGGAAGCTTCTGTACATTAAACAATTTATGACAGTTTTAAATATTTGTACAATATCAAAACAGCCAAAAACCTTTTATTTATTTTAATTGAATTAAGGTAACAAAAAGTGCTAAGGTTAAATAAACACTAAAATCAATTACGCCGCTTAAACAAGAAATCAGTGGTAATTATCTCAAACATTGTTTTGTCAGTATAGGAAATAGTATAATTATAAGTTTAACCGCCAAACATCCATGAACACCGTGGGTGAAATTGGCAGAGAGCATCACCATTTGACTTTGAGCATTTCAGTCCGTCGTTAGGTATGTGCCTATTTAATTTTAGAACTTCAGTCGCCAACTCTTTAACTGTCACGGTCGTTTTAAATATCTAGCACCGGTTATCTACGTCAGCAAGGTACGCGGCAGTGTCATTAGTGAGAAGATGCAAGCTATGTATATTCAAGGCCAACCTCTATCCGTAAATTATAAAGTTCAAAATTCGCACTGAAATAAAACTTACAAACGAGCGGAGCTTGCTGTAAAAAGATTACCGTCTGCAGTGTTTACTCTATGCAGTTATTGCCAGCTGTAAAAATACTATTCATATTGAGATTATAAAACCACGAATATGCGGAACAAAGCACCTAATATTCGTTGACGTCAATCCGCGCTGTTACAAACACATAGATAATGTTTATTTATTATTTAAGTTTCTCTGGATCAAATTGTCTAATAAATTGCCTGACGTCATACAACAGCATACCTGAAATAAAAACAAAAATATTACAGGCTTAGGAAAGCTAATAAAAAAATGTTTAATTGCTCCCATTACTTTTAACTGTTGAGCAAATATAAATTGAATGTCTCTACCTGCATTCAAATAATACATGATTGAAGTATTTCGGTTTTGAACATGATTTTGACTATTTAAAACAAACTACGATATGTAACATAATTTAGATCGAAGTACTACAGTTATTTTATGCACACTCGTTATTACTATTTTTAATACAATTATTAGGCATAGCACCATTTTCATAATATATCAAATCAATCAACATAAACGTACAGTACGCAATAAAATGCTGACCTTGGTAACCTTCTCGTAACTACAAGCAGGGACTAGCAGGGATTTGGAGCCGTTTTGAGCAAATCCCAGCCAACGTCTGCTACTGTTGGCAGGGTTGCTGGCAACACAATTATTCTATTTCGATTATTACCTTCGCCTGTTTATTTGTAGATGACGAATAGCCCTACAAACATCGCGAATGTGTAGCCTACATATGAGTACCTACCTACTTTATTCCAACACGTGTAGGGTTATGCCACCTCAATTATTTTCTAGAAGTACTAAAACTAAACCTACTACCAACTAAAGGTAGGCTACAGATACAAGTCTACCTTTTATATGATATTTATACATGCCAGAGGTAGACGACTGTCTAATTTTGACATTTAATATAAAAAAACTGAGTAGAAATTATAACGATACGTAAATAGAATGCTTTACAATATACATACTAATATAGAGTCTAATAAGAATAAAAACCAGCCAAGTGCGAGTCGGACTCGCGCACGAAGGGTTCCGTACCATTAACTATAAAAACGGCGAAAAAATAATGTCTGTAGTATGGGAGCTTACTTTAGTATTTTTTATTCTCTTTTTAGTATTTTTTGTTATAGCGGCAACAGAAATACATCGTCTGTGAACATTTCAACTGTCTAACTGACACGGTTCATGAGATACAGCCTGGTGACAGACGGACAGACAGACTGACAGACGTAAGGACAGCGGAGTCTTAGTAATAGGGTCCCGTTTTACCCTCTGGGTACCATAAACCATAAACTAAACATCTAGTTTTGAACTTTTCAAATAAAAATACAAATTGGATTTATTACATTGGTAGAACTGGTTTATTAAAATATGTGATGGCAGGCCGAAATCCATTCGTATATCATACGCTAGTGATCGTTACATTATCTAGGAATTTTAAAAGCTTATTTCGGTACTCCGCACCTTGCAATGTTCGATGTAGTTCAATGTAGTCCGATCGAACGTATTTATTTATTGCATCTTTGATCCGACTCCATTGCTGTGGTTTCCATGAACACTTTCGCGGAAAAGTTACAATCGTAAACGTGAAAAATTATTTCGCGGAAAATCTAAAGTTATATTAAATAAAAATTTCGTAATAGGCTTAATTAATGGAGTACTTTCCTTGTTTAAAAAAATAAAAAAGATCTATGATGTACAAAACTTTTTGCAATGACATTTTTTAAGTTAAAACGCTATTTACTTTGGCTAAGCTGATTGATTGTGAATAAACAAACCATTGAAAGAATCTTTGTTTTTTTATGGTTGGCTGGCTAAGTCACCATCACTTAACCTGATGTTAAGTAACGGTGTGGTCGAAGATGGTAAACACACCTAGTAGGGATTGCAATACCGGTATGTATTTTTCAATACCGGTATTTCGGTATTGTATACTATACCGGGATACCGGTATTATGAAAACAATTAAAATTTGTTTAAATTAACAAACAATAAGAAATGGCACAATACGCATCGAGGTAACAAGTCAACAATTAGTCAATACCGAAATTTTGGTATTTACAGGAAAAAAAGATTCACATGACATAAATTTTGTATCATTCGAGTTTTGAAAAAAGATCTTCATTGCATTTTATTGTTTGCTGATCTCGACGATGAAGTTAATCTCATTGTTCTAAAAATAACATAATAGTCAATTTAGGGATTAAAATTTCTGAAATCAATTTCAAAACTGAAGAAAATTCCCGAATTATGTTCGAGTTATTCCGAAAGGACTATGTATCTTTTCTACCATTGTTATGTTATCGAAAATTTGAATCCCTAATTGAGTGAAGTTATTTTTAAAGCAATGAGATTAACTTCGTCGAGTTCAGAAAACAATACATGAAAGAAAGTTCATTTGTCGAGACTTGAATGAAACAAAAAAGGTAAAATCTGTCTGTGAAACCTTTTTCTTAAATACCGAAATTTCGGAATTATCTACTAATACCGTTATTGTAATACCGGAGAAAAATCGGTCCGGTATCCCGGTTTTCGGGACCCTGGGATCCCGGTATTCAATCCCTAACACCTAGCCTGGAATGGAATATTATTTAATCACAAGTTTAGGTCAATCAGGCAGATAATTTACATTTTAATATCTGGGATAGGTAAGTGCAACCACTACCAGATTAATTCAATTATTCTTCGTCGGTATTGAATAAAAAACTGTTTTTTTTTTTTTTAAATCGTTTTTGGCCCGCTTATGTCTCTTGAATCAGAGGCCCCATTTGACCGCATTGGTTGCACTGACATAACTACGCCACTGCGTGAATGGTAAAGCTATATGGCTCTACTAAACTAACTTGTAAATAAAATAAAAACATGAGTACATGTTTATTTATCTTGCTAAACTTCCATATAAACGCACCTTAGGGCAGCATATCTACAACCAAATAGCAAAAATCAATAATCCACCAAAACAGATAGAGGATATACACCTATCAATCATGCGGTAAGATAAACAGCAATATTACAACAAAAAGGAAATCATTAAGCTTCTAGTGTAGGTGAATACGTCAAAATATAAACAGAGTAGGTTCTCTAAACCACTGGCTTGTATCTTCATGATACTAAATGTATATAATCATATTACTTATTGTTATTACCCATCATTGATGACCGGCGTTCAATAATGATCGAATAAATATGTGACGTGTAGGGCTCGAAATACAGGATCGCGTATTAATTGATGAACCATAAAATATCGTAAATAGTACGCCGACTCGAACCGGAGTGATTTTTAATCGCTCGTTAAACATGCACGCGGTTTTATAGGTTATATCGAATGCTGCCAATTTGATTCGGTTTATTATAAACCTTCCACCGAACACCGGAAATCGGCCAGTAATCTCAAGCTTGAGTTTTGACGTTCCGACTGTTTCAATCATAGTAAACAACGTTTGCAAGCCGAGTTTGTTGTTTTTCGAGACAGATTGGTCGTTAAGGTAGAGATAAACTGCGATTATGACTTCTAAAAAATACTGATTTTTATCGATGACTAAGTAACATTTCCGAGTAATGTCGTAGCTGCGTAGCGCGTCTCGTAGAACTAATCGTTTCGAATTTCGTTTTAGTTCAAGCATATGCTATTAAGATAAACTGTAATATCAAGATCAATTTTCGAGGCTTGACAAATTTGCCATTAATTTCACTGAATCATTTTTGGTTTTATGTAAAAGTAAACTGACTAACCAGACTCTCTCCTGATGGTAAGAGGTAACGCATGTCCATGAATATTGCAGCGATACACAGAACTTTGAGTAGCAAAACAGAGTCCGGGGCATCGCTGCTTTGGTGCTCAT
The DNA here is from genome assembly GCA_950106695.1 of Biston stratarius. Lineage (NCBI taxonomy): Eukaryota > Metazoa > Arthropoda > Insecta > Lepidoptera > Geometridae > Biston > Biston stratarius. Next base: position 26,697,081 of record OX467112.1, read on the forward strand.
TACTTTAAAACTTTCGATGATTAGTCTTCACAGCTCTGCAATTTCGCTACCTGCAGTACCCTTCAAACCGGAACACAGTAATGTTACAAACTACTGCTTGGCGGCAGAATAACTCGTACTGCGGTGGTTCCTGCCTAGACGACTTTCTGCTAAGGAGATCTAGCAACAAACAAACATGAAACTCTATTATACAAGGACAGCAATATTTTTAATAAATCAATCCATTAATATTTTCAAGGTCAGATTGAATAAGTACCTCCAAATACCGCGTGCTTAGTCTTCACTTCGCTTACCATCAGGCGAATAGCTGATCTAACTTAGAAGCGTTAAAAAAATATATCTGAAAATAGCATTCAGAATTGGCCTTTTTAGTTATATGTAGGAATATAACTTTCTAACCGACTTCAAAAAGAGAATATTTTCAGTTTGATTCGAATTTTAACTCTATCGTAAACACAATAAGCATAAGCCATATTTTGTATTATTAAAATATCTATACACTTTAGTACCTACCTACGTATATAAGTAGGTAGGTACTAAAGTTAAAATCTCATTCGAAATAAATGAGATTTCCGTTCATTTGCGTAGGTACAAATTTTTTGAACGTGCGCATTCTATTAAATATCTGAAAACATGGATACCTACGGGTAATATATCTTCCTAACGATCCTATTACGAGCTGACCAGATTAAAGGAACGTTTATACAGACTCAAAGCGGTGCGTCGGTTCTCTGTTTCTGTGATTTAAAATTCTTCTGGAAAATGTTTTATGATCTAACGATATACTTAGATGCGAGAATTTGTGTTGTTTTAATATCATTCAATTTATAAAAATAGGTAGGTAAGATATTCTTTTAGTAAAAATCTAGAACTCCATACAAGGTAATTTATTTAAGTATAAACTTACAGGAAGTTAATAAAAAATAGCATTAAAAACAATATTGTATATAATTTTTTCTTTTTTGTTTTTATACAGGATAGACAAAACATAAGATTTCTTCAAAATTGCCTAGGTACGTCAGTATCCATAGCAAAATTATTATCGGACTTCCCTAATAAATTGTCTCTCCTAGTGAGTTTTAAATAGCTACAATGTTAGGTATATGCTAGTCCTTAATCTTGCAGACTTCTCACAGAAAGCTTAAATGATTGACTGTGACAGGACCATATTTTCCCATCAAACGGTCTAGCATGACAATTTGCGATACTAAAATGTACGAACAATTCGTTAGTTTTAGATTATATTAACGCCTGCCATCAATTTCTATTCAATTTAGTACGGAAAAAATAACGAAAGAATTTTCGCATACTGTTATGCTACAATGTCTGACCCGCTATCTGGCCAATGCAAAATAGCAAATTACATACATCTTCACCGAAAAGCTTATTACCCCAACAATGAGCTTGAAAAGCTTGAGCTGCCGGTGAAGGAAAACATCGTGAGGAAACCATAGCGTGGTGGTAGGGTACTTTCTAGTACTCGGCTGGCTAGCTACCACCCTCAAGTTGAAAATCTGCCGCCAAGCAACTAACGGTGTGTTCCGGCAGCCTCACTTGAGAGCCAGTTCTATTCCAGGCTAGGTGTGCTTTACCATCTTCAACCACACCGTCACTTAACATCAGATGAGTTGTGGTCAAACAACTAAACAGTCAGCAATAGAAAAAAAAATATAACCCTTTACCGTCAGCCAGTCGTCTCATTAGTCTCATTATTTCTGACCAAAATCCCAAAGAAACGGGCCCATGATCGAACCCACAATAGCTAATAGATTTTTCTGAAACTTAATTTTTGCTTGTATCTTTCGACATGGAGTAAAAGAACCATTACCATCAACTTAGGTACTACTTACATAATTAAGCAATCAACATCTATTACTTAACGTGAACCCACCTTAATAGTTAACAGATGTTTTTCTCTAATTTAATAATTTCTCTATCTAAATATACGCCCAATGCTCAAACCCGTTTGACTTTTTTTTCTGGTCGCTGAGAAATGTTTGTCGGCCTCGTAAAATACGTATTTTAAACGTACTAGTCACATTTATTTTTTTCACGAATTATACAGCTGCCGTTACAAGTTATTGTGAGCTTTTTTTTCAGTTAGTGCAATAAATTGTTCAAGATTTAATTGAATCACATTGTATAGTTTTACGATTCCCAGCGTACTTACAGGAAAGGTGCTAAGAGCTTTTGTCATCAAAATTGGTTTTAGCAATCTAACATTAACTCCGTGACCGTAATTATTATATATTCTCTGCTACAACTTTTTCTAAAACACTTCAGGTAACATTTATTTTTTAGAATTTGCAGGAATAGATATATACCCATATATCTATTCCTGGAAATACGAGTATCTTATAAATCTGTGTATCGTATTTGGGGAGACGGTTTTTTTTACCCCTTTACCAAGTAAGTACCTAATAAGAAACTGTAGAGGATAACTTCAACGTTTTTCGGTAATACAATCTATAACGTCCTATGTCCTAACCCTGTTACGCCGAAAACCTAAAATGTTTAGATTTCTAATAACACTAGCTGTTACTGTTACTTCGTCCACGTGGAATTTAAAAAAAAGTTAATTCAGTTGGCAGTATAAAAAAAGTATTGTAAATGTAATCCAGACCATAAACTGCATGTGTACCAAATTTTATCCAAATCTGTCAAGCCGTTTTTGCGTGATTTAGTAATAAACATCGATCCATCCTTACAAACTGTCACATTTATAATATAACTAGCTGTGTCCACGTCAACACCATTTTTTTCGGGATAAAAATGTCTATGTGTTAATCCAAGGAGTCAGCTACCTCCATTCCAAATTTCATCAAAATTGGTCCAGCCGTTTGAGCGTAAAGAAGTAACAAACACACAAATTTTCGGCTTTATAATATTCGTGTGATTATATAAAATACAAATTTTAAGTGTAGATTACTCATATAAGTAAACCTACCTCTGCATTTACCACTAATTATTTAAAAAACTTTTGATCGGGAAAAGGATGATATACCTTAATAAATAGATATCCTCTGCCTTTTCCAAGTTATGTGCTTATTTTTAATTGGCACGAGCGTAAAATAGTGAACAAAATATCGTAAGGAAACGTCCATGTTCTTAGTTTTTATGCTCTCAAGGATACGTAACAAGCACTTGGCCAGCATAGTGGACCTAACATTTCTCACAATGAGAAGAGATCCGTACCCTGCTTTGAGGCAATTTATAAAAAATGAACTGAATCGGAAATAGAGATAGAAGTGCCAAAATGATATGAGGAATATTGAATTTCCACGCAATTCATTTACTGTATATCTTAGGATATCTTTTCGTCTTCTCAAGTAACATTAAAAGTATTGTTCTTTAAAAAAATTATGGACGAGAAACAGCGGAAGCTTTTTATTTCTTATATTTCCTATCGAATACTTACGTAATGCTAACGTATCTTATATATCGTAATAAATTACGTCTGTAGTGCATAGACCTTTGACCCTGGAAATTCAGTTTGAACGTAATTGTTTCTGTACGTTTCCAAGGATGCGATAGAAACATATGCTTTTATATAAAAACACACGAAGGTAAAAAGGTTAGATAAGGCCTAACATCTGAATTAGGGTGGTCGTATCGTTTGATCAATGTTTTTATCGGATTCCAGTAGTCTAGCGCGAAACGAATACGTAGGTATATACTTAACAATTTCTTGACAATAACATACCCGTATTGGATGTTTTACTTTCTCTCTTCTCTCCATTTTGAAGATAATATCTGAGCAAACAACCTTTTTTAATAGTCGTAAACAGAAGTGAGCGCCGGGAGCTCGAGCCGGGCAGCGCCTGCTATAAAAAGATCGTCACAGGACGGCCGGCGACTGCCGCCGCTGCGCGACATGCAACCCTGGAAAGCGACTCGCCTGTGCCATCGAGTACAGTACTGTTGCCAAAATAATTAAAGAAATCTCCGACGGTGTCCCTCCACCGCGCCCGCGCCGCTCTAAAATCGTCGCTCTTCGCCCGGGAGTCGATACTCGGGGCGCGGCGGGAAAACATCTCCCGCGCCACTTTTAATTCTTCTTTCCTTCCCGACGCTGTTGAAAAAAAAACAGTAAGTTCTAAATTACCATAAACCGAAATAACTGTGCGTGTAGTACCAACAAGTGCGAATAAAGTGCCTCTATACTGTTATAAAAGGAAGTTAGTGCTTAAAATAAGTGATAAGTGTTACATAACACGGAGTAAAATTCAGAATTTTAAAAATACCGCATTTTGTAGGCGCCTTTGGCACCGAAATAGCTTTACGTCACGTGGTACATTTTAACCTATCGCGCGGCTCCACATTAGTCTTGAACAATTATTTGAAATATATGGTTATAAAGTAGCAATCTATGAATTAATTTTCAAAAATATATGATATTGTTATAATTTTATCATACTCAATTTAAAATACTTACGAATAAAAATGACAGATACCGTAAGAATTTGTTTTGACTAAAATGATTCAAAAGTAAATTAGAAGGTGGCGCTGCGATCGATCTTGACTTTGTAGTTTGTACGGCAGTTTCGGAAAAAATGACGGCTGGATTGGATACGTGTTCCTGTCGTTTATGATATTTACGAGAAAAGTACTAAAATTTGTACAAAAAATATTTGTAGATTAATGAAATAAGAAGTATTGTTAAAGTTAAGTGAAAGACTGTGTTTATCGGTTGTATCTCATGAATTAAATATACTCTTGGTGAGTGGTGCAGTGAGAAAACGGTGCTTGCAAAATATAGGATATCGCTCATTACCTGTAAACGCTACTTGGCCTATTTATGTGGTGATCATCTGGGAAACACAAAATGTCTGATTGAGCCAATACCAAAAGTGGTTCTCTAAAACAGTAACATTTTCTAAAATGAGCCATATAAGAAAGGCTTTTGAAAAAACCAACGAATAGACATCACTAACATCGGAACATGTTACTATTAGTAACGGGACATTGCTTAATCGTGATTTATCTGTTTATCTTATTGTAATGTTGCAATAATATCCTTGATTCCGTGCTCGATAATACATAACCTCAAAGCTTCAAGTTGATAATGATGACTCGTCATTTCTAACCTCTACTTTGTTTTTACTTTTTAGAACTGACGGCAACGTAGTAATTCCACCATGGAGGACGCTCACTCGAAATCCGTGGACGAAGTTTTAGGACATTTTGGCACAGACCCAGACAAAGGCCTCAGTCCAGACCAAGTAAAAAGAAACCAAGACAAATATGGGCCAAATGGTAAGTAATGTCTTCCTTATCAACAATTTATACTGGTCTATATTCATTTATATGTATCTTTCTTACTTTAAACTAATCAGAACAGTTGTGTGCGGCAAGGTCAATTCATACAAAATCTACATATTCATCAAACAACATTATTACCATTTTAGTACAAAGAATGAATTATATTTTACAAATACTGAGATAACAATAATTCTAAATAGAACTAAGGAGAAACCACATTTAGCAAACTTAATTTATGTTAGTGTATTAGGTAATTCCACTAATGAATTAGGTTTTAAAAACATAAATTAACATAACTTTTCATTGACTGAAGTTGTTAATTGAACAACAATATGGTACAATTTTAAATCATTGTTGTGCACTAAACTATAATAAAGATAAAAATTGATATAACTTTCTATAATAAAATAATAAGTGTGAAATTTGATATATGTTTTATAATAATTACTTTTGTCTGTCAAAAAACTCTTCAAAATGTAATAAAAATAACATATTTCTTTTTAACCAAAAAGTAAATTAAAATGATAATACAGTATCTTGTGTCATAGTTTTTCTAGTAAAATGATTATAATGCCATTGTAAAACTGAATAATTAAAACCTTCATATGTGGTTATGATCTCCTCGCTAAGTAACCTGGACTGAGTTAATGAAAAGAAACATATTTTTTTGGTAAATAAAATTGTTAAAATCTTTTTTTTGCAGGAACTCAACTTACACATTGTTAGTTTTTAATTTCCTTGTTGTTTGTCTAAATACTTTATATGTTAAGGAAAGATGAATCCCTTCCAAAATTATATAATAATAAACACATTTCTCAGTTGCGTCCAGTTTTTCATCAGGGTTATTTGAAATCTTGCCAGATGATTAGACTTGACCATGAATCATTCATTGTTGACAAGGCGAATTAAAAATACGACACCTTGCGACATTATTCCTGCTAAGCTTATGTTACATAAGAGATATGGATATCAAAGAAAAAAATATCTACTTTGAAGAAATTAAATTAACATTAAAATATTTTCTATATTTAGTTGTTTTTCAAAACTTTACTAAAGTATCTAGTGTTTTCGTTTTTGTTCTCTACATAAGGTAGAAAATTTTGTAAAAATATTCCATCTTAAACTCTGCATTAAGGAAAATGAAATACAACAATAGGCAGTTTCATTCATAATGTGGTGCACAAAAGCACTAAAATAATGCTTTTGCATATATTTCCGTGTGTAACTTAACTACACTTTTTCTGTTAAACTGAGCAATTTAACAATTAGTTACACCTATGTTCGACACATTAAAATTAAAAAAGACTAGCATTAGTTAACTTGTGCTATTTATACACTGCTAACTTACTTACGGCCGCTACTTCGTCCATGTTAAGTTAAGAATTGTCCTTAATCACCTACTTGTATGTAACATACTTTACGACCTATTCTCATACCTACCAAATATACATAAAAATTGGTCGAGCCATTTTGAAGGAGTGCAACGTTAACGGACGATTCTAAAGAATAATGGTCCTTACTTTTTTATTTAAAATTAAGCTCAACTGACATAGGGGTCCGTGACCTTTGTCAACTTTGAATTACAATATATATATATATATATATATTACAATATAGGAAGAGGAAATATGCCTCACTATTTAATCTACATATGAGCTTAAGCTTTAATATATTTGCTTGCTTAGTTTTATTATATGATCACTTACTGCCAGAATAAATTACTAAAAGCTGAATGAAAACAATCTATTTTGAAGGTTCTGTATCTTCAGAGTGGCTGCTTTGTTAGCTTAGTTGGTAGAAGCTCTGTGTCCTTAACTGTAGGGTGTGCATTCGAATCCTAACCAGAGCAAACATTAATTATGATGAACATATTATGTTTGTTCTGCGTCAGTATTCTAATTATATATACATATATGCATTTAAGACAATAGTATTCTATCAAGTATCTGGTTTACAAGGTGCGAGTTTTGCTTAGATAGATAGCTAAGCTTGGGACTAGATAGCATTAGAATGACGTAATAGTATTGAATATATAATTATTATATCTTTATATTTATATATTTTTTAAAAAGCTTATAGTACACCTCATTATCTGTCTGTCTATTTCTATGAAGGCCAAAAAATTCAAAACCTAAACAACACTTTGCAGTTTGTTTTAAGCAGTTTGTCACCACAATCTGCTTACAACACAATTGAAAAAGAAAAATACGAAAATCATTTATTTGTCATTATTTCATCATTAAAAATAGAACTTATACAACCAAATAGAATTAGAATTTTTTTATAATTTTCATTAACCATTAATTAATTGTTAGCAGCCTAGCAATGATATTAAAATTACTTTACTAAAACAAATAATTATGTACTTGTATGTGCTTACTGACCGAGTGAACGCAATAGAAATAGTAAAAATTCATTAAATCCAATTGTATATGTAATTAGCGGCCCGCCCCGGCTTCACTCGCCTGCATTTTAGAAATAACCCAAAAAAATATTATTGTCGACCTGATTACTACGTAACATCTCAGGATCACCCGCTGGAATAATCTGAAGATTGCCTTAAAATTTCATCAAAATCGATCACGCCAATTTACAGTCCATAGGGATACACACACATCGATTTATATACATACAGTATACATATGTAGAATTGGGCTACTAAAATTGCTTTTTCACCTTTAGAAACGATACCTTTGCGTATTGACACAAATTTTGTATTCAAACAATTTTATCACTATTAGAGTGGCAAAATATTTGACAAACACTACAGATTATTCACAATACCTACATTTACTTACCTCAACGGCTGTAGGACGTGCGTAGTGTCTTTTAAATGACTTCTTTGATTAAACAGGTATTATAATGTTTAGTCAAACATATATAATTTGAATAATATAACCAGTTATACAGATAACAGATGTAGCTTATTAGAATACCATACCTGAATAAGGATTTCTATTGGACTATGTTCCTAAGCGGCATTTGTCTGTTCGTGCATTTGGTAAACTTAAATTTTCAAAAATATGCATTACTGTGATGGATTTTTCATCAAAAATTTCTCATAAATGTATAATTGAGAAAAATATACTCGGTTACTGTTGCATGATAATACATAATAAATTATAATGAGTATTTCGACTTAACAAGGTTCGAGTTATAGAGATTCCACTGTAATTGAAATAGGCTATAATCACCTATAAGGTTAACGGTAATCAAACAACCTGCTCGAACTCTACTCTACATTCTTAAAAACATTCAGGTTTAATTTTTTAGTCTGAGTTTAGTTTAAGTTTTAGTTTGATAAGGTATATAAGGTCGTAGTAATGATAAGGTACCGGAATACCTAATCCATGCTCTTATTAAAAGAAATTCAGTACCAACCAACACCGAGTGACTTCATCCACAGATTAAATTCGTACAACATAACAGACCACGTGCGCGTATCAATAAAATTACGCATTCCTTTCAAGTTGTAATCGTTTCTATGGGTGTAGGTGCACATAAATACTATTGAGATGTGTTTGATGTAAATGTGGGGAGATTGATCGCGCACGCTCCCTGCGAAAGCTCCGGATGATGGACGAACGGGATGGAAGAGGGCGCTATCTCCACGTAACAATCGTGGTTAAATGCACTTATTGTGCTGAGCCAAATACAGAATACACAGAACGATACAAGGGGACAAATTTGAATCGATATTTAAAGAAATCCTATTCCAAAATGCCTGTTGCATTTCAGGTGTTTAAAGTAGGTTCATATCTTGTCCATACCCATTTTCCATCTTACACTCGAAAGGAAGCGGCTGAAACATAAATCTAAAGTGCCGACTGCATTATTCGTGAACCAACTACTACGTTGGACATCAGTATTTTGCATCGTTTCTACGGCATTCATTCGATTTAATCTCTAACGTTTCATACCACCGTAACCTATTTATTCTAACATTGTTTAAAATTATCACTAAATCATTAATTTATTTCAACCTAGTTATTAAAGCTTAGAGTACAAGTAGATTACTATGCACTTCTTTTTCTTGCGACTTACTATTTATTTATTCATGAAATTCTTTGGAAAATAATCAATTTATTGTTTGTACTTTCACTATCTTTTAACATATACATAGACCCGTGTAAGCGTCCGAAACGAAGTTTATTTATAGTAAGAAGGTGATCATCGCAAAGCATCGGTGCGTGTGCCTTCACACAGGCTTGTGGAATAACGCCCTCAGGCGTGACGACGCGATGTGGCGTACCGTACGCCACCCGGCCTCGCCGACCCTTGTCTACCCTTGACGATAACCACTCATTTAACCATATATAGATCGGAAGCTAAATAACGTATTATCACTCGTGTACTATAAAATATAGAACAGTACCGTCACAAAGGCAAATTGCGCTCGCTCTCGGCTGAAACGTTTAAAATAAAGACCGCCCTAGAAACGTCTTATTGAACAGGTTTATCTAAAGCAACGAACTCAATTCGTGAGTCATTCCATTCAAGATATTGGTGTATTAAAAGAACAGCTGGTACAGTTGAGTCAAGCATCGACAAAACAGATGCTGCAACAAAATGTACTTCGCTGAACTCTTGTCTTCCCATTATTACTTCCATAACTTCGCCAAAATCGGGCCAGAAAATCGCGTGAACAAATATGAATCAGTGCGTTAAGATTTCCTAACAATTTTCTAAGTAAATAAATTTTACAAGCAGTACTTGATTCAGCACGTTTTGTATCTTTATTGCTCACATGTACCTACGAGTACTGAACACGTCGGAATAACATAGCCGACGGAGTCGATTAAAAACATGCGGCGGCACAAGATCTAACTGGCTTTGTTTGTTTTCACGAACATCGTACCACTGAAGATTATTTTGCTTCACCAAACCTCACATAAACTCCGCGTCACTCGCACTTGAGAGTGACCAGTGGGAGATCGGTCACAATACGGAAAATCTCAAACAAAAATAGATCTAGCGTAGAATTATGCATTCAGCTTCACACCGGCCGATTTCAACGCTCATTGTAAGCGTATTTACACGTTTCATTTTCTAGTCCATTATGAATCTAGCGCAGCGTCTGATTTATTTATTATGGACTTGCTTCGGTATTTCTCAATTAGCTAAACCTTTTCTGTACTACTTACGCTAAGTAATCACATGCCGAAGTCATGAATTGCAAATTTACATACATGTTTATATTCTTAATCAGCTAGGTAGGTACCTACTTTATTTTATATTCCTATAGTATCATTTTAAATAGAACTGCTAGAACACAAACAAAAATACTTGCTTTTCTAAAACCTATTGTAGTAACTGTGTAACGATAAAGATTAATTCAACGACAATTTGTCCTCGAAACACATAAACCTACTTCGTATGCATATTATGTTTAGCTGATAATACGATAGTGTTTGCGTCGTATTATACAAACCAATCAAATTTGCATATTGCATATTTGTTAAAGCATAACTCGTTCAGGTAAGGAATGAAAACATGGAGTAGTTCCAGCGGATGTGTCCCACATGAAATGAAATGTTTAGAGAGTTTTCACCGGTCGCCATAGTGTAGCGATGGAGAGAATTTAATTCAATTGGAAAAGGGAGCATCGAATTAGAGTTCTCCGCCTCGGCGGGCTTCGGCCGAGTGTCTAGTGAAATATCATAGGTAGCCTGGTTTATTTTGGACGGTCTACGTTGGCGGGTTACGTCTACCAACGCTGATGACGCGCCAGAAGAATATGCACGATACTTTCACGTACAAATCTTTCGAAAAGTTTCTCATTACTAAAATCTCGCTAGTCATTTCAAAGAAACAACTATCGTTCCTACAATAAGACCGAGAAATCGATTCGTTTCGCGTTTTCATTCTCATAATGGCTCGTACAAAATCGTATCTATCAATCATTAACCTACGGCATTGCTTCTTCAACAATGTGGTGGTGATCCAAAACAACCACAGATCCCCAAATTCTCGGTATGACTTCGCCGATGCTTTACTTTCTACCTAGTTTCTCCGGACTTTCTCTTTGCTACATTAAAAAGAAACAACGGCTTGCAAAACCTCGCTGCCGGAACGTTGCTTATTGAATCCTTATCGTGCTTTCACCTCGGCGTCAATATCAGCCGAAAGAGATGCGTTTAGATTTGTTTTGTTTATTAGCAAAGTAATTAAAAGTAGGTACTTCTCCTTTGCTCCTGCGGTGATTATTTATAATCATTTTAAAAAAACATTGCTACAAAAACTCTCATAATAAAGTACAATACAATTTTTATTACAAAATTTATTGACGTCACGGGAAAAAGGTCAAAAATTTGTAAACGATAAAATACTAAACTCGTTTTAGTCTGTAAAACCTTTTTAAAATGTCTATAAACGTTTTATTATATACTTTTTTAACAATATCTGTATTCATCAAGAACTGAAAATGTGTGAGGACGCAGAACCATAACAACCCACCTGTGGCATTCTACCGTTGGATGCCCAGAATACAGCAATTGATGCTATTCTACTTTAAATATAACATTGAATTCTTTCCGTTGGATAGTCGTAATAAATTCTAATTTTACTCGACCATCAAACTCGTAAAAACTGATACTTGCCGAACCAAAATATAGTCGTATAGTATCTATTGTTTTGCGATTGACATTCTCAACACGCGCTGACGTTGCAATGACGTAGGCTCTCTAGAAGGAATCGGCACGAATCGGACTCCACGTTTATTTCCGATTTTTAGCGTTCCGTACCCAGTCCGTCAACCTCGCTGTCCGTTTGTTTGTCTAAATATTTTGGTCTGTATATTTTGTCTTGAAAATAAAAGATAAAATGACCGTAACAATTAAAACATTCACAGAAATCCTAATAAGTAACAAAAATCTAAAAACCTTCCATACAAAAAACGTGTTGTTTTATTACTCTACCTTATAATGGTAATACATAGGTGTGTTTATAGTCAAATTATAGTAAACAATAAAAACAAACATGTCGAGACGCCGTGCGCTAAGATCCCGAGCTTAATAAAAGAAATAAAATTACAGAGTTTTCGAGAATCGCGTTACAAGAACATAATCTGCGGAACCTTCGGCTTCCTACTCGGTCAATTCATTCTATAGATTCGCACAAGAATGCAGAAATGCTGACACCGCATTATCGGCACGTTGACTAATTGCTTACATTAGTCTTATACGCGGCCGGCAGCCGGACCGAACACGCAAATAGAGTCGATACGATTGACTTAGCACACGTTGCCACAAATCTATTAAGACACAGGAAACGCTCAGGCTTATCGTATATGTTCGTATGGACTGCCGTTATTATCCTCCTCCATTAGGAGGAACAACTGCCGGCTGTTGCAAACCAATGCAACCATCAATAAGCTATTGATTGATTAGTCATTGTTCGTGTAACGAAGTTGTTATATCAGTGACGTCATCGTCAGCAAGGTTACTAGTTACTACTGCGTGGAAACGCGTCGTCTACTGAGGTCAGGCGTCGCCCTCACGCCCGCCACTCGGCTCGGACGTGGTCCAATATGACGGCTCCACGTTGCAAATACATAAAAAACGGCCAAGTGCGAGTCAGACTCGCGCAATTAGGATTCCATACCAATCTCCACAATTTATGTGATTATTAATAGTATTTTCTTCGGTGCAACGCGAAGTCCATCAAGCAAGCCTGACTCATTTTGTCAGTTTTCATTATTTGTTGCTCACATCTGAATAAACGAAAAAGTATCGAAATTGATTGTTTATACGGTGAAAAAAATATAAATTTAAATAAACCAACACCAGTAAACCAATACCAAATTTCAACTCGTTTAGATCTGAGGAAGATGCTCATATCAATCCATCAATTAGAAAAGAGCTGAAAAAACTTTAAACAGTTCAATCTTAGCTAAGATAACTCGATCAAATCATGTATCAAACAAAAAAAAAATCGGTTCAGCCATTTGGGAGCTACAATGCTACAGACAGACACAGATCTACATCTTAACCTTATAACACCTCTGATTGCGTCGGGGGTTGAGCATTAAAAGTCGTACCTATAGATAGACGGCATAGACTTAATACAGTAGAGCGTCGATTATCCAAACTAATTGGGGGACATGGGTGTTCGGTAAACCGGGTTTTCGGATAATCGAACTGTCATATATATTTATGTGCAGGTAAATGAACACCATATTTATATCATTTGTGGCAAATAGGAATTAAACAAAAAAAGTGCAGATAGTCTTGTAATAAAACCTGTACTACCTACTAGGTACAATTAACGCTTAAAAAGTTATGTGCACGAGCACTGTAGCGTGGGAGAAAGGCACATGCGAGTCGGGCAGGTGTTGTAGTTCGGATAAGCGGTAGTTCGGTTGATCGACGTTCGGATAATCGACGCTCCACTGTAATGGGATCCCTTTAGACATTAATCGGGCACGGAACTCTAAAGATGATGAAAACATCACATTTCCGAACGTTATAATTTATCAACAACATGAACATCGATTTGTCTATACTAACGTCGAACAATGATAAGGCGCATGATAAAAGTAAAGGTGTTCGACCGATTTACCTTTGCTAAACATACGATAGTAGAATTTCAAAGATTGACGAAAGCAAACTAGAAGAAAACCTTTGAAAAAATAACATCTACCCACAAAACTTTCTGAAAAAACTACAGTAGGTATAACACGTTGCAGCTATATCGACAACGTTGTTCCAAAAATAACCTTACCTGCCTACGGATATTTTAAAAACGATATTAATGTCCGAGTATAATGATAATTATCTAGATCGATAAATCACGTGTACTTATCGCCGGCTCGCTATTCATTATCAGAAGAATCGAAACATCATTATCTCGCGTTTTGATTAGACAGATGTAAATAACACACACGAGTTATACCTCCTCGTGTTTTTGATTTTGTCATAGTGCGTAGTTGCCGAATGGAAACCGGTTTAGTTGTTTTTTTGATGGCGTTACGATGTTTAACGTACCCCTATTTAAATATATTTGTACGTATTCGATTGAAAAACTTCAATATCTTTATGTCCGATAGAGACCCTGTGTATTTTTGGCATTATTGAATACGCACTACGAGACAGTCCAACTGACTTTAAAAGACGAGGTTTATCTAATTGATTGACTGGCGTTACTTTGCGGAAGTCCATTTCGAGTATTAGGTATCTACTCAATACATATTTTTATGCGTGTGCCCAAAATTTCTGTTATTTTGTATACCGATTTTTAAGCCCCTTTTTTATTATATAGATTATCATGTTAGACAATTCGAAAAAAAATTACCTAGTCGTATTTATTGTTTAACCAGCGCCCTTAGGACGAATAACTTTTATTGCCTTCCGAAAAAGAATTTTTTTATCAAAGAAACTATAATTATTTCGTGCTAAGGGTTTTGTCTAAAATCGTCAGAACCCGGCGCCGAAGTTCTTGTATGACGTCATGAGTAATGTAGCAAGATTCATAGAGCGGGTCGGCACCGCGCGGCGTCGTAGGCTCTTCGTTTTAGCCGAGCGCCTACCGAACCGCGATGTATTTACGTACGATCGTAACTGCCGAGATAGATCGCACGTCTGTTCTGACTAGTTTATCGCCTGCTAAATTAACTCCTTTGATGTTTTATTCAAAATTGTAATCGTGGGTCTTTTCTCTTTTCAGAACTGCCTGCCGAGGAAGGTAAGAGCGAACAACACATCACCTGAATAAAACTAGAATAAAATGCGCTGGCATAAGCACCGAGTGCTCGGGATTAGCAAAGCTAAACAAGCGCCATCCTTAGCATTGTTTAAATATAAACAGAACCAAGGTCTCACAGAGACAATTTTTTGTTTGCTTGGCACTGGCAGCCTTGAAACCTTTACACAAGTAGAGTGTGCTGTCCACTTAGCAATAGCAAGAGTAAAAACTGTTTGTCTTTGAGTTTGCAACACATGTAGGATTGAAGTACCTATATTTTAAGACAGTTCTAATTTAAGTAGTTAATCTTTTCTTCGTAATGTTCTTCATTGTATTTTTTTCTCTTTTTCATTTGTGGAAAAACAATATAGATACGACGTTACGACTACAACATGGATTTGTTAAAAGCTCACAATATCTCGACCTGATTTCTCTCCTTTTTCGCAATTTTTTTACTTACGCGAGATAGCAGAAGTGGGAGCTAAAATAGAGTAAAATAACGTACAAAAAATTCACACATTGTATTTTCTTTTTAGGCAAAAGCATATGGCAGTTAGTTCTGGAACAATTCGATGACCTCTTAGTCAAGATTTTGTTATTAGCCGCTATTATATCATTCGTAAGTATAAGTTTTCAAAATAATTGCTGACTTAGTAATACATCTATTTTAGAACGAGTTATCCATATAGTCTTATTTCGTTTCCAGGTTTTAGCTTTATTTGAAGAACACGAAGATGCTTTCTCAGCCTTCGTCGAACCCTTCGTTATTTTACTAATTCTTATCGCTAACGCCGTAGTAGGAGTATGGCAGGAAAGAAATGCGGAATCTGCCATCGAAGCTTTAAAAGAATACGAACCTGAAATGGGTAAAGTAGTAAGAGGCGACAAATCCGGTGTACAGAAACTCAGGGCGAAAGAGATCGTCCCCGGTGACATCGTAGAGGTGTCTGTCGGAGACAAGATACCCGCCGATATCCGCCTGATCAAGATCTATTCCACCACCATCCGTATCGACCAGTCTATCCTAACCGGTGAGTCTGTGTCCGTGATCAAGCACACCGACGCCATCCCCGACCCCAGAGCCGTCAACCAGGACAAGAAGAATATCCTGTTCTCCGGTACTAATGTAGCCGCCGGCAAGGCCCGCGGTATCGTCATCGGCACCGGCCTCAACACCGCTATCGGCAAGATCCGTACCGAGATGTCCGAGACCGAGGAGATCAAGACTCCTCTCCAGCAGAAACTCGATGAGTTCGGCGAACAGCTCTCTAAAGTCATCTCAGTCATCTGCGTTGCCGTATGGGCCATCAACATCGGACACTTCAACGATCCCGCCCATGGAGGCAGCTGGATCAAGGGTGCCGTGTACTACTTCAAGATCGCCGTAGCTCTCGCCGTCGCTGCCATTCCCGAAGGTCTCCCCGCCGTTATCACGACTTGTCTTGCTCTGGGTACCAGGCGTATGGCCAAAAAGAACGCCATCGTGAGGTCACTGCCCTCCGTGGAAACTCTCGGCTGCACATCTGTGATCTGCTCTGACAAGACCGGCACACTCACCACCAACCAGATGTCGGTATCTCGCATGTTCATCTTTGAGAAGATCGAGGGCGGCGACAGCAACTTCCTCGAGTTCGAGATCACCGGGTCGACATACGAACCCATCGGTGATGTGTATCTGAAAGGCCAGAAAGTGAAGGCTTCTGAGTTTGATACGCTGCACGAGCTGGGAACCATCTGCGTCATGTGCAACGATTCCGCCATTGACTTCAACGAGTTCAAGCAGGCATTCGAGAAGGTCGGTGAAGCCACCGAGACTGCGCTTATCGTCCTCGCTGAGAAGATGAACCCCTTCAACGTAGCCAAGACTGGCCTCGACCGCCGCTCTTCAGCTATCGTCGTCCGCCAGGAAGTCGAGACCAAATGGAAGAAGGAGTTCACCCTCGAATTCTCCCGTGACAGGAAATCTATGTCCAGCTACTGCACACCCCTCAAGCCTTCTCGCCTCGGAACTGGTCCCAAGCTGTTCGTTAAGGGCGCACCCGAGGGCGTACTCGATCGTTGCAGCCATGCTCGCGTAGGCACCAGCAAGATTCCTCTTAACTCGACCCTCAAGAACCGCATTCTCGAACTGACCCGCCAGTACGGTACCGGCCGCGACACGCTGCGTTGCCTTGCTCTCGCCACCGCTGACAACCCTCTGAAACCCGAAGAGATGGATCTTGGCGACTCCACCAAATTCTACACTTACGAAGTGAACCTGACATTCGTCGGCGTCGTGGGCATGTTGGACCCTCCCCGCAAGGAAGTGTTCGATTCAATCGTGCGCTGCCGCGCCGCTGGCATCCGCGTCATCGTCATCACCGGCGACAACAAGTCCACCGCCGAAGCTATCTGCAGGTAACTAAAGTTGTTTCCACTTGTTTCTTTCTAACTTTAGTGTTGCTATAACACTATTTCTCCTTCCAGACGTATTGGTGTGTTCACCGAAGAAGAAGACACTACTGGCAAGTCATACTCCGGTCGCGAGTTCGATGACCTCCCCGTCTCTGAGCAGCGCCAGGCCTGTGCCCGCGCCCGCCTCTTCTCCCGCGTGGAGCCCGCGCATAAGTCAAAGATCGTCGAATACCTCCAGAGCATGAACGAGATCTCCGCCATGGTAAGTCAGCTTTAATCATCTATTTACACAATTCATACAAAATTCCACTACTGTATAATATTAGGATGTATTTAACTAAAACACATAATAACATTAGCAATAGAAACATATTTAGATGGTTACTCATGAATGAAATTAGCGCGTAACTTTACCGGAATATGGGAAATAGCTGATGTTTATTACATGCCAAACAATGTCTCAATAATTTTGGGGCGAGTGGTGCTGGCATTATTTAATGTTTACCGTTCTACTACATTATTGGAGGCGCTTGTTGTTTACGTTAGGGCGTTCATGTTTATAAACTGACACGCATGAAAGTTATCATTGGAGTATAAAGAATATTACACTGTATCAGTAATGGCAAATGCGTTTGTTTTGAATAGATGCTGCTGAGTTGTAGGACAATTTATACCAGACAACCGATTCTGTCCGATGTCTACAGATTCATAAATAAGTAGCAACCATTTTGCTCTCTATTCTATTAGAACGGTATATTATTTCGTGATAAAACCTACTTCACCGTGCGTCATATTTCACTTTCTTAGAATAATAGGTATGAGCATAATGCTCAACTTCTCATATGTCTAGTCTGTGTCACAAACAGTAACAAAATTAAGGTCGATCCTGATAGATTCAGAAGTGCTCAATCTAATTTTTATCCGTATTACACCGACCTACCTTAAACGTTTCGTAAAATGTTTAACCAAAGATATTGCTAACGCGTGGATGTGTTGCAGACTGGTGACGGTGTGAATGACGCCCCTGCCCTGAAGAAGGCCGAGATTGGTATCGCCATGGGTTCTGGAACCGCTGTTGCTAAATCCGCAGCTGAGATGGTACTCGCTGACGACAACTTCTCATCCATTGTATCTGCCGTTGAGGAAGGTCAGTTCACAAACTGAATTAGTCATAGATATCTAGGAGTTGCGGAACTTATTTACTTCATTTATATGTAAAGAACACACACTGCTACAAAGAAACGATGGATGCGTACTTAAGACCTAGGCGAATCTGTATTATTTTTAATAATCTAGGTTTGAGACTATTTAGTTGAATTTACTCGCTGTCCAATACAGTAATGCATTTTGGAGAAATGCACTACTGTTCAACTGACGAGTTGAGATTGAAAACCCACTATATTCCCTTTTCTTCAAATCAATTGCCTGCCAAATTTTTAAGACAAAATCAGTCGCAAAACGCATATATAATTCATGTCTTTCTATGTATCCAAATATTAAATATTTTTTTTATGTAAAAGTAATGAGACGAACGAGACGCTACACTGATGGTAATAGATAACGCATGCCCATGACCATTGCAGCAATACACAGAACTTTAAGTAACAAAACGAAGTCTCAGGCGTCGCTGCTTTGGCGCTCATTATTTTGATAGTTTCGATAGTTAGTCTCAACAGCCCCGTAATTTCGCTAGCTGCAGTAGTTCCTAACTCCTCGCTATGTGGCTTTCAGGTCGCGCCATCTACAACAACATGAAGCAATTCATCCGTTATCTGATCTCGTCCAACATCGGTGAAGTCGTCTCGATCTTCCTTACCGCCGCGCTCGGTCTCCCCGAAGCTTTGATCCCCGTACAGCTGCTCTGGGTCAACCTGGTTACTGACGGTCTGCCGGCTACCGCTCTCGGCTTCAACCCGCCCGATCTTGACATCATGGACAAACCCCCCCGCAAGGCTGATGAAGGTCTCATCTCTGGATGGCTGTTCTTCAGGTAATTATTGTTTCCGACTATGCGAAAATAGGTTAGGTTGTTAATATAAAGATATGTTTTAATAATTATATTATGATAAAAGAAGTCTCTACCGACGCTACTTAGAAATATTCGTGTCATATAATAATATAACATCACAGTAAATCCAATATAGCATTTTGGGGCGGTCGGTTAAATACCATGACAAAAGGTGCTATACAAATACATAATCATGAATATTAAAAGATATGATGACGGAATATGCCAAGCCAACATTGTAACGTCACAAAACATGTGATGTTGTTTTCTTACGACATCTATTGCACCTTGAAGGCTCTTTACGATTAGTAATTATCACGTCAAAAATATAAAAATTTAAAAATATTTCGTCAGATCAAAGTAAACTACCTAAAGACGTCAAGCCATCTGGCCGCTTTGAATATATATCTCGTAAAATTGATTGAACCGACGCTAACGTTCAATAACCTCATCAAAATTAAATCAGAATGTCACATTCTAACACGTAAACATTATATTTACTATCTGTTTAATTTGGGATTCATGACGGAATCTACATTAGTTTGAGTTAGAATTAGCAATATTTATTTTTTACGATATTAATGTAGATGCGAGGAACTACATTTAAAATGAGTTTTAGTTTAATGTCAATAAACTCATAATGAAATCATTTTTATACTTACAAGGCTACATTAAAATTCGGATAGCTAGACACGAGTATTGTAAAATGAAAAAAAACGGCTAAGTATGGGTCGGACTTGCGCACGAAGGGTTCCGTACCATTATTTATAAAAACGGCAAAAAAATCACGTTTGTTGTATGGGAGCCACCTTACATATTTATTTTATTGTTTTTTAGTAGTTGTTGTTATAGCGGCAACAGAAATACATCATCTGTGAAAATTTCAACTGTCTAACTATCACGGTTTATGAGATACAACCTGGTGGTTAGTAATAAGGTCCTGTTTTACCCTTTGGGTACGAAACCCTAAAAAAACATATGGACACCGAGAAACTAATTACAAATCCTATGTCGTTAGTACAATGTACAATGCTAAAATTCTTGTAGTCCAATACAAATGAGCACATATGGTGCAATAATTTTACTATAGTTTGACCTTGTCGGGCAATGTCCAGCGATGACCCGAAGTTCATAGCACTAAATCTATTTGTTTAATATAATATATTACTACCGATTTTTCGACTCGTGTATTACAAATATATGATGTTAGAGAAGAAAATAGAAATAACATCAGTGATATGTTATTGTGAGTCTATTTTTACCTCTTTACTTGAGCTAATAATTCACTCGTTACCAGTATACTGGTGACCTCCTTCGCATACCTGTCTTTATCGGTCAGACAGGCGTCATTGTTTCAACACTATGTTCCGTATAAAAATAAAACACCTACATATTTAATTGTATGCATAGATAGCATTAGAATAGAATGACTCTCTATTATTGAGACAGGCAATTATAACTTTTTAAATGGCGTAAGAGTCGGCTAAGGGATATAATCCGGAAGATGGACAGCAGCGTCCTCCTTGAACAATCACACCTAACTATGCTCGCCAACCCGCCTGCCAAGCGTGGCGAGTATTGGCAAAACCCCCCCAGGAGGAGGCCTATGTCCAGCAGTGGACGTCCTATGGCTGATGATGTGTGATGTGTGTAAAAAAAAAGCTCCAAGTTTGTAATTTTTTTTTTTTTTATGTAATGTAATGTAATTAAATTAAAATTAATCTTTTTATAGAACATTGCACAAACAACTTAAATTTTTGCAGGTTTTTCTTCACACATATAATTTTATGCATTTATCACATATTTGCCCATTATATCTAGATTATAGTATTGAAATCTTGAATAGTGCAATCTGCAGGCTTGAAATGTAATAGCCTAAGGTTTTTACAGTATCAGTAAATCTACGTCATGAACGATATCTAATGTGTCAATTATACAATTTCCAGATACATGGCTATCGGTGGTTACGTTGGTGCCGCGACTGTTGGTGCCGCCTCTTGGTGGTTCATGTACTCTCCCATGGGACCTCAGATGACCTACTGGCAAGTCACCCACCATCTGCAGTGCCTAGGAGGCGGAGACGACTGGAAGGTAATGCAGCATTCCCATTAGGTTTTAGATTTCCTAATTTCAGGATTGTCTGTAATTGGTCCCCCAGCAGAGTCACCAATAATAAATAATTAGAAATTGAGACTATTACAATGCGTTCAAACTTAATTCAAGGTGTGCATTTTTTAATCGTGTGGGGTCGCATCCAGCGCTCACCTAACATTGATATTGCGTCGCACCTCTAATATAAGTTCACAGATGTTACCAAGTTTGATATGGTCTATACTTATGTATTTTATTTATATTATGAACACCAACGTTGTGGACATTATCGCATGACTAAAAGTAAGAACGGAAATAAGAAATATACACATAAATGTCACAACAATTATATGTGCAGACAGCATGTAATAAAAACAATAATCAATTCATAATTAATACAAAATTAAATGTCAAAGCAATAATAATATTAAAAATAGTATTAAATCAATTTACATGTCAATTTCTGTCAGAGAGTGATCGCAAAGACCTCTTAAAACTGTTAATATTGGATATTAACGAATAATAATAATATTAGATAATGTTAATGAAAAGAAGTAATGAAACAGAGGAGACACTCTCTTGATGGTAAAAGATTACACCTTCCCCATGACCCTTGCAATGATACTCAAAATATTGAATACCAAAACAAACTTCAAGATATCAACACATCAGCGTTCATTACCTACTTTAAAACTTTCAACTCTGAATATCATTACTCCTGTTATTGTTTATCTAAATACCTTCTCTCATTTTTGTTTAAAATCTTCACAATTAAAGTTTTGGTAGTAATTGATTGAGACAAACAAAAATTGATTAATTTCAAAACTTACTTTAGTAATAATATGTTGTGTGAAAATTCCAGGGCGTCGACTGCAAGATCTTCACGGACCCGCATCCCATGACGATGGCGCTCTCCGTGCTGGTGACAATCGAGATGTTGAACGCCATGAACAGCTTGTCCGAGAACCAGTCGCTGGTGACAATGCCGCCCTGGTCGAACCTTTGGCTCGTCGGCTCTATGGCGCTTTCTTTCACGCTTCACTTCGTCATCCTCTACGTTGAGGTTCTCTCGGTGAGTGATGGCAGTCATACTTTCATTCTACCTATTACATCGACATAATATTAGAATCTGCTCAGTTGTGAAGCTTCGACCAAAATAAATTATTTTCAAATTTACTCCGATCCAGTCCTATCACGAGTTGCCTTCTACAAATCAGTAATCAAAGTCCATTCGATTGGTGTACCAATATGCCAATACATAGTGTGCATTCGTTTTTACCTTCTACAGGGTTACACGGAAAACCACCATGATGGTATTTTTTATGGCTGTCAGGCTAGGTGTTTGACCACAACTCGCCTAATGTTAAGTGATGGTGTGGTCGAAGATCGTTTACACACCTAGCCTGGAATGGAACTAGCTATCAAGTGAGGCTGCCGGAACACACCGTTAGATGCTTGGCGGCAGATTTTTAACTAGAAGGTGGTAGCTAGTTAGCCGAGTACTAAAAAGTACCCTACCACCACGCTATGGCTTCCTCACGATGTTTTCCTTCACTGGCAGCTCAAGCTCATTGTTAGGGTTTGAACCAACGCCCTTCGGCATGCAAACTGAGCGCGCTAACCACTGAACTATCATCGCTACGTTTCCTCACGATGGCTTGTAGTAACGTTCGCGTGACCCATGTTGTTATACTATGACGTTCATTTAATGTATGTAGCCTATACGCGTGTGTGTTTGTATGTGACCCGCAGGCCGTGTTCCAAGTGACGCCGCTGTCGATAGACGAATGGTTCACGGTAATGAAATTCTCCATTCCCGTGGTGCTACTTGACGAGGTGCTCAAGTTCGTGGCGCGCAAGATCTCCGACGGTAATACGCGCACGGTGGCCGATTGGCTCGTCGGCATGCAATGGATTGTGCTCATGTGGGCCGTTTTCTTCGGCCTCATCATCTACGGCCCCCTATAAGCCGGAGTGCCACCCGTGTGCTACCCGTTTGTTCACATCTACAACCGGTCACTTACATCTGTACTAGTATGATGATTCACGTTGTTACTGCAACGTTTTCATATACAATTATTTCTAGCTGTATCGGTCGACGGTCGGTTCGACGCAGTTTAATGTACTTTAGAAGTTGAGCGTATGTGAGTGACCGGGGTAATATCCCCGCTGTGGACCATCCTGGACGATGAGCGCCGCTCACCACAGTACTAACCGTTTGGAATGCTAACCCGACACGTGTGAAGTGCGCGCCGCGGTGAGGACGTGACTGTGCGCGACCGAGGACGCGAAACGATCCCATCTCTAGTGTCTACACCCTACCGTTAGATCCTATGGCGCTTACACATCTCTAATATTTAAGACGGAATTTGCTTCGCGAACACCGCCGTCTGACAAACATGACAGAACGTAATAAAACATTTCATTTGCACCCGTTGGTCCGCGTTGATCGTGTCACGTCTGTTGACGTAATATTTAGCGTTTTTATACGAATAATACGTGGTCGAGTCGGTAATGTTCCGCGTCACTCTAAACGTTAGAAATGCGTACGCGCCTACAGCGGGCCGCGCCCGCTCGGTTATTTATTATAATGCATTTTATATACATAAATGTTTACATGTGCGAGACAATAAATTGGGAGCTCTCGCTCCACAGAGAGCATTCTTTATCCGCTAATATACATCTTCCTTTACCGTTTACGTATATATACATTTATTTTAATGATGTTTTTTCATGTGAAGTGGCTGTGAGGACCTTCATAACACGAAACACCAAAAATTGGTTTAATTAAATGGTAATTTATAAGTTAGATTTATTGCATTCGATAATACATTGTGTATAAAATATTAATATATTTTGCTCCTTGTTAAAATGAATAGCGAACTCGCACATAGCTCAGTACCTTGTCCTTGTGGACTGCAGACATGTTAACTTACTATAATAGTAATGTGCATTCTTAGCTTAGCGTAATTTATCGTAAGTGTATTGTTAGGGACGTGGTTACAATTATATCAGCGTAGATATCTCGATGAAAGATATATTCAATCTCTCTCTGTCCTTTCACCTGTGAGCGCTTCCTAACGATCCTAATGCGTTTCAATTTTTCTTGATAATGGTTTTCTTGACTATAATTTGCACTCAATTGCCTGCTACCTAATTTTCAAATAACATTTTTTATAACATGAGAGTGTCCCCTTTTTGCATTTAATTTACAGGTGTGATAACTTCAGTGATGAATTGTAAGTATGATTACTGAAGTGATTACAGACAACTTGAATATTAACTTCCGTCACGTGTCTCTACTGACAGAAAACATATTATACAAGTTAATATTGAAGCGAAGCAATAAACAAGCATATGTCTATGTATGTACGAACACTACTGAGTTTTCGATGGGTATATAATTCGGTATTTGGTGTTATTATAACAATTTATTTATTTCCTTATGTATAATACAAATTGGATGTAACTTTAAGTTTTTCGTCTCTATTTTATGAATTGAGGATAAGACAACAAAATATTTTTTTAATGAGACATAATATTATGTTAAGTTTATAAAATCTGAATCGAAATTGGTCCATTTAAATGTAATTTTGTATAACAGGTCCGTACCTACATAAGTTTTGAATTTATCGAGTATGAGTTCTTGCATGTGTGCATTGCATGGTTCTTATGATGGTTATTTATGAGTGCAGTATGAAGTGATTTTTATTAACAATATTGTACTGTTATAGCATTTTACTCAAAGGCTTTGCAATTTTAAGCACAATTTGGATTCAAATGTCATATGTAAATGTGAGGTGCTATTAGCAAAGTTGATGAGTGAAGTGCATTATGTGTAATCTATATATTGTCGCCTTTTAATGGTAAAACAGAAAGTATGAGGCCGTCAGCCATCAAAAATGTCCCCACAGATACACTGCACAACTCAGGGCATGCTCAAAACATTTTGTGATTGTCCCCAACCTCCTAAAACTGTTAAATATCAGGATAACTTTTATTTAAACTGTACAGTTTATACCTACTATTTTACATAGAATTAAAATAGTCAACAATTAATGTTTGCATTTATTTCCCTTTAAATTTTCTTTTGGTTTTGTACCAGCACTACCATACTTTGTACACCCATCCCTTGTTTTGTTTATTTGTCCATATACCCTCAAATATTATCTCTTGTGTACAATTATATCCTAAAAACACAAAGCAATGTTGTAAAAGTATGCACTAGACGTTTTGTGTTCCCTACTAATGTAATCCAAATAGAAAAAAAAAAGTTTTGCAAGATTCGTCCAATGTCTGTTAATATGAAGCGCTTGCTGTGAAGACAAGTTGCTGTAATGCTAATGTGAATGTAGTTATGTTCCAATAGCAAGGTTTTAAATGTTGCAAAATATTTAGCATGAGGGTAGATTTGAATATTGCAAAACTGGTGTTCCCGCCCCTTGCCCTAGCCCACGCCGCCACGGCAAGGAATGCCCAGTGGCGGCTCCCGCATGCACTAACGAGGTATATTCTGCCCCCAGCCCAGCCGACGTGGAAGATATAAGCGCCGGAGTCACCGCAGCGCCCGCACGCACGTATTCCATGAACACTCATTGTTTGTTGTGATCCCGCAGTGAAACTACACATTTAGTAACTACGACACGGTTGTGATATCTGCATAAGACCCAGTAAGTTCGGTCGGTAGCCTCCGCTCCAGCGATGCGACACTAACACTATCGTTGTTTTGCAGCGAACGAGGTGGTCATTGACAAATGGTAAACGCCACCGATACATAGTTCCTCACCCGCTTCTCTGTGCTACTTCTACCGCTCTCGTCTCCCGATGTTGTAACCGATTGGCTTTAGATGCGTATGTATGAGTCGAATGACCATGGCCATGATAATGGCCGCGGGACCGAGGGCCGAGGCGGGAGCGGGCGCTCCGCGGCTCTGCTCACTTCCAACGCTGCGCCGACACCACCAGAGAGGACTAATGTTGTTCATAATGTGTATATACTACAGTATGCTTAGGAGGTTTAATCGATTTGTTATAATATTACGTTGTTCTAATAAAGACTACATGGTGCCCGTCGACAACAGTGCGATAGACGATGTGTACTTAAGTTGAGAGCACTTTATTAATTTATTGTTATATTTTTATTCTCTTATAATCTAGTTTGCTTATCTAGAGCCGAGTCTGTTTCTATTAGTGCTGACGCCTCGACGAGCAATATGGTGTCTGTAAGGGAAGGATAATTACACAATTGTCCAGTGTTTGGGACCTGAGTCCAAAATTTAAACATACCTGTACATTTTAATGTATTATTGTTTTGTACAATAAATCGTTATAAAACGACAGGTGTTTTATTTTCCGTCGATTTAATTATTGGGAGATTGAACTGCTGGAGCATACAGACTAAAGATTATATGCTGCATATTTTAGACCTACATTAAATATACCCATTTTTTTAGCCACAGCCTGATGTTAATTGGCGGTGTGGTCGAAGATGGTAAACACACCTAGCCTGGAATGGAACTGGCTCAAGTGAGGCTGCCGGAACTCATCGTTAGATGCTTGGCGGCAAATTTTCAACTTGAGGGTAGTAGCTAGATAGCCAAGTATTATAAAGTGCCTTACCACCACTCTATAGTTTCCTCACGATGATTTCCTTCACCGGCAGCTCGAGTTCATTGTTGGGGTTTGAACCCACGTCCTTCGACATGCTAGCCACTGAGCTATCATCGCTACAAATAGAAGATGCAAAGCTGTTAATTAAAGAGGAATAAGAAACATTTATTTCATCACACCCAGGAAGATAGGGTTGGCGAAACTTTATGGACCAATGTTTTTCGAAAGAAATGTTAGATGTGTCGTCAAATAATTTTGACTTAATGATTTGATAATGGAAAATATGAATACTACTACTATTCAAACACAACTCTTCATTTATTACCAAAAAAAAAACATTATGTGTCTTGGTGGATGGCGTGCCTAAAATATTGTGTCGCGAGCCTTTGATTCCCAATTCCCATCCTAACACTAGGATATACTAAAAGACGACAAGAATAATAATAATGAGACTCGCTAGATGGTTGGGTCAAGGGTCAGATCTAAAAAATTGTGATACTTGCCACGGCGCACATTGTGAGGTTCCTCAATCTGCAGCCCTAACCACCGACAACTTGACCCTCTTGGAGTGATTAGCGCAGACGGATGAGTGAGAGACTGATTGCGGATTTATTAAAAGTACCTGGATGACCGAGCTTAGCTCGGCTGAAAACAACGATAAAACGACGTTTCCTAAAAATGAAACCTAGCTAGATCGATATATCGCCCCCGAAACCCACTGTATACTAAATTTCATGAAAATCGTTGCAGCCGTTTCCGAGATTCAGATTATATATATTAGATGTATACTAAATTTCATGAAAATCGTTGGAGCCGTTTCCGAAATTCAGATTATATATATACAAGATATGCTCGTTTGAAGGTATTATATAGATAGAATACAATTACAATATTTACAATGCAAGGTATAAAAACGCGGAGCGGCCATCAGCAGATGACAGCGAGAACAAGAGAGAGACTTTTGAACAGAGACAAAAATAAAAAATGTTACTCTCTAATATTATTACGTAGTTTTTGACCCAGCGTTTTTTTTTACACAAAACAATCCAATCAATATAATTAAAAATGGATTCGATTCGATAAATCGATGCTTATGGCATTGTTTTTTAAATCTTTTGAAATCCGTGGTCGCCTCCCTCTATATCTATATGGTATGTCAAATGTCAAAATAACTTTTGTTCGATTTGCTTCTCTTTGGTAGGAATCTCGTCTCGTCCGTCTAAATCAAAAAATTAAATTAACTTGGCAACGGACTTTTTGTAACTTTTTAAGCTTGCTTAGTTTATGAAGTGTAGAATTTATTAAACTATAATCGATGGCTATGGCAAAATAATTTAAGTAATAATTTTTACAATGGAGGGCAACAGGTAATTTGATTGCTAGTGAATTTTAGCAAAATTACCGTAATGTTTTATTAGACTAGTTTTTAAATAAGGTAATTTTTATTTTCAGGGCAGATTCTGAATTGCCTAATAAGTTAGCTCGTTTGGATTTGATGACGATAATGGATATGGATGATTCTCTTTCTGAAGCTGCTGAGGAAAAGAATGAGGTTCCGGAATTAAGTACTCGAATATTAAGGAAAAGAAGATCGTTGATACCTGAAGGAAATAAACCTTCTAATCGGCGAGTAAGTATGAAGCCGCGAAAGCGCATTCTTACTGAAAATGCAAATCCAAAACAAATTGAAGCACTGTATCTTAACAAAAAAGTTAACTCCATCTCTCAGACTTTAGAAACTATATTCGAAGAACCTAAGAGTAACAATACCACCGAAACACTTATTGGTGGCCGAAAAATCAAAAGACTGCTCACATTCCAGTTAGGTAACCAATATACTAAGGAAAAGATCAAGAAGCGTAGGGCTAAAATTAAGAAACTTTTGGGGAACCGGTCATTTTTGAATAGAAAGAAGATACCAATGCAAGTATTTCTGGATACAATAGAATGTCTTGAGCTGGATGAGCCAGTCCATACAGAAACAATCCCACCTAATACAGAACCTCAACGTTAATAGTTAATTTTCTGTTTTTCTTACTTATAGTATGTAATGTATCAAAGTATCAGTACAATTATTAAACAATGATTGAGATAAAATTGTGCTTTATTTGAATCACAACTATTTTTGTACAAAAAAACCAACATGTTAAGTGTTAACTTGCCAGTATTATGGCTAATTAAAAACAGCATCCTCTGAGCTGCTTATAGTTAGCTTATCCCTGTTACACTCTGGAAGTAGCTAACTGACTGCATATTGTATGCAAGGTTTGCAATTGCATAGCTTTTTTGTGATCATATCAAATTTGGTTAGGCAGGGACAAGAACATGGGCAGAGAAGGTGTGTGTTAATACATATTTAAAGGGACTCCTTAAACCTACAGTGCCTCACACTGGTCACAATTTCTAGGCACTATACAGGTTTATGTGCCTGCAATGCAATGGATTCGGCACCCACATAATAATAATAAATAAAATAATAACATTGAATGCTAAGAAATTATTGTTGTATAATGGTAACCCTTTCTAGAAGAGATTCGATAAGATATGCAACATTATTAGTTAAAAGATTTTATTTAACTTGGATCACTTCTACATAATTATGTATAAAAAGTTGATATTTATGAAGCTCTGCTGTTAACTAGCCATATACATATTTTAAGCTTTTTTAAGTGCAAAATTTACTTTTACATAAAACTAAAATAGATAATGCTATTTAACCAGAAGCAACAAAACATACAACTGATGTGTTAGTACAGTTTTCATATTCTTTTATCTTTATAGAAGAATCTAGCTTTAGGTCAGTGTTGATGCAGACACATTTAGGCTTCTGATCTCCTGGAGTGTAGAGTTGTCTAGGTACTCCTACCCAATTTCTTGATACACCACCACTGTCAATAAAAAGAAATTACAGATGAAAGTTGCAATAATTTGTAAAGGCTGAATGAAAATGTTTGTTTTTTTAATTGTTAGCTTCTATTTTATGTTATAGAATAGAATGTTTTGATACATATAAATTTGCATCCAGTCCAGGCTTGGGCCTTTTCTCATAATTTACATAATTTTTGAACTGTTTGCAATAGCTAAATATACTTCTATAATGATCATCATAAGACACCAACAAGTACTTCTAATCTAATAGTGTGGTATTTGCTTTACTTATTTTTGATGAGATTGGGGATGGGGCATTCTGAATAGTGATAATATCAGCAAAGACATATAAATGATGCTGATTGATTATCCTTGTTATCGGCACACCTCGCTTTTAGCGACATAGCTTCTAATTAAACCAATGTTTATTTAAGCATAGCTGCCGTCCTTATGAAGAGTGCAATAACATTCGGCTCATTTTCCTGATTATGGATATGTACTTAAGTCAGTAAGCCCAAAAACCCAAGTTATTGCACTTATCATAAGGATGGCAGATAGGAGAAGGAAGTAAGAGGTTTTCTTACTTTTGCTGACAAGGGGGAGTGACGGGTTTATAATTACTAAAATTCTGCTTAAGTAATACTAGAATGGTCCCATAGAGTAAGTACAACCCACCCTATAAATTCATATTAAGTGATGTGTTTTTCCATTGCCATATTTAAAGACACATTTAGAACAAAACAAAAATATTTCAATAGATTGCAATGATGAATGGAAATATCAAATAATACTTTAATAGGAATATGTTGTTATATAAAGTTAAATGTAACTTATGCCAAGACAATAATAAAGTAGATGGTATAAGCTTGAAAATGTTCAATGTAAAAACATAAATTAGGAAAAAAAAATTAGAGTTACCTAGTCTTAGTACACCATACTTTAGTTCCTTCATCTTCACTCCAAGCAATATTACAAGGAGGGTACTGCAAATCATGTTTTCTACCAGATTCCTTTTCATCGAAACATACTCTGATTCTTTTATCAAACTCATTGGTGTATGCAGTGCTTTTGCCATCACTATCATAGTATCTTCCAGTTAATACTCCTTAAATAAGGAAAAAATTAGTAGCATACATCATAGTAATATATGTACATTCTATATTTTTATACTTACCCACAGTTTTGTACTTTTTTTGGAGAGATTCTCTCCATTTCAGCAGTGAAAGAAAATCATTACAGGGTAGATCCAAAACATGATCTTTGTTATCACTGTCATCTTTAAAATCACCCGTAATAAGAGCTCTGCTACCATCTTTTCCTGAAATGAAATATAAGGTGTAACTACTTTATAACTGCCTATTTAACATGTAATTATAAACATATTTTTTAAGAGATGGTAAAGCTTATATTCTTCTATATCTAGTCAAAAATACATATTTTTTTTTTACATTATTAACTACCATAACTTTTGAATAAGTAAAATTAGCACCACTATAAACAGAACGAACCTGAGCTGTCATGATTTTACTTGTGTTGGAACCTGTTATATTTACTTCTTGAAGGGGGGAGAAAAAATATCGCTACTTTGGCTTGCTTGGTCAGGGTCTGAGGAGCTCCCTGAGTTCGAGGACCTTGGTGCACGGCACCACCTAGGCTGTACCTACACCACTGTATTTATACTAAATGACACCTACTTTATGTATCACATCATAAGTGTACTAAACCTGTAGCAATAATATAAATGAATTAAAAGTTTTTTTTTTTTAAATAGGCTTTTATTTAAATGCGCTAAAAAGAATAAAATAAACTTTTACTACCAACTTATAATGTCATTATACAAAAGCTTGTCACAAGATTTACATGTGTAGATAAACAAGTATTCAAAATTGAGTTGCAAGATTCCACCCGAACAAACATAGTTACATACATAGTTGCAAGTTAAATAAAAGCTTGCAAAAATATACAATAAAGCTACTTAAAGAAATTTCAAATACATTGTCTTGCACATGCATTTATAATTAGAATACAAACTACCAATGTAATATTAAATGTAAGCTTTATCCTCGAAAAGTATGTAAAAGTAATAATAGTATATAAGTAATAATTATTACTCACCTACAAAGTAATGGTATGGAGATTCTTTAGCATAGTGCTGTTTGCCTTTAGATACATCATAAACTACACCAAGTACCGCTATGTACAGTTTCTTTTCTATAATACCATTGTATTTAACTAAACTTTCAGCATTAAATATTCCAGTTTTATCATTATTTAAATGTGGCGGTTTTAAGTAATAATTACTATAATACTGTAATTTATCCTGAAAGAATATGGCTGCAAATAACACTATAACAGGAACTAATATTTTATAATGATTTAATAATGAATAAATCATTGTGCAAAAAACTGGGCTTATTTTATACTTCGGGAACCTGACGGCAATTTATTATTTTCCCACAATTTTTTTTCATTTCCGCTTCCAATTGCGTATAGTGTAACTTTGGCTCTGTTACTTTCTCGACTTACAATTGTATGGAAAAAAATTAAATAAACAGGAAGAAAACTTGTGGGTCAATGACCCAGAATTAAAAAATAATTTGACAGTTCTAAAATGACATTTTATGTCGAAGTGCGCGAGTTTTCATTTTCTTTAGTTTGGTATCGCACTTTATACATTCCACCATTGTAGGTATTTAACTCAGATATTTAAGTATTAGACGAAAAATAAATTAAAATAAGTCACTCACACAAATTAAGGGTCAAGTTCAGTCCAAAGAAAGAGTACTCAGCTCATGTCTTAAAAAAGTTATTCGGTCAGATAGACCGATAGCTCAGATCAAACACTACGTGTACGTAGTGTTCTATCTGAGACCGTCAGGGTCAGATACAAGTGACAATGACAGTAATGTATAATTGTATACTGACACAATCATATTGGGGCTGCGGGCATAGATAAAACACTATATACCTGAGGCTGCGGGGTATATACCTACTATCATGATTCA
The DNA here is from genome assembly GCA_950106695.1 of Biston stratarius. NCBI lineage: Eukaryota > Metazoa > Arthropoda > Insecta > Lepidoptera > Geometridae > Biston > Biston stratarius. Next base: position 26,730,000 of record OX467112.1, read on the forward strand.
CAATTCACATTATTTTCACAGATTCAAATCATAGATTAAGTGAAATTAGATTTTTCTTAACACAGAAAGAGAGTTAAATAAAATGAGCATGAAAGTAATTAGGCAGGTACGGAAATATTCACAATTTCCAGCGCGAAGAAGAATAGTAGTTACAGGTGTAGGAGTGGTATCGCCCCTTGGAACTGGCGCTAATTTTGTTTGGCAAAACTTACTCAAAGGTGATTGTGGTATTGTACCTCTAAAGGGAGAGGAATATTCCAAACTACCCTGTAGAGTAGCTGGAATTGTTCCGCGCGACCAAGGCGGTGAAGTAGTGAAAGCGTTATCTAAAGCCAATTTGAGGTCTATGGCACCAGCGACTTGTTTAGCTCTAGTAGCATCATCTGAAGCCTTGTCAGACGCGAACTGGCTACCAGAATCAAGTACTGACAAAGAAGTTACAGGCGTTGCCATTGGTATGGGCATGATAGATCTGAAAGATGTTTGTGATACCAATGAAGCTTTAAAATTAGGTTACAACAAAGTTAGCCCATTCTTTGTTCCTAGAATTCTACCAAATATGGCAGCTGGTCAAATAAGCATCAAATATGGTTTGAGAGGACCAAATCATGCAGTTTCCACAGCATGTGCAACAGGTGCTCATTCAATTGGAGATGCATTTAGATTTATTAGAAATGGTGATGCAGATGTGATGCTCTGTGGTGGTGCCGAGTCTTGTATCAGTCCTCTTGCGATCGCTGGCTTCTGTCGGCTGCGGGCACTCAGTACAGCATTTAACAATGAGCCTACAAAAGCATCTAGGCCTTTTGACAACAAAAGAGATGGTTTTGTAATGGGAGAAGGTGCAGCTGTACTAGTCTTGGAAGAGTATAAACATGCTAAGAAGCGCAATGCAAAAATGTATGCAGAAATACTAGGTTATGGGTTATCTGGTGATGCGGCACATATTACTTCACCAAGAGAAGACGGTAGTGGGGCTGTGCTGTCTATGAGCAGAGCTTTAAGAGACAGTGGCATTACTAAAGAACAGGTCACATGCATAAATGCTCATGCTACATCTACTCCTATTGGAGATGGAATAGAGTCTACAGCTATCAAAAACCTCTTTGGTGATCACTCATCAAATATCTCCATATCCTCTACTAAAGGTGCCCATGGTCATTTATTAGGCGCTGCTGGGAATTTAGAAGCAGTTTTCGCTATCCTCTCATGTTATTATGGAATTATACCCCCTACGATAAACCTGGATGATCCTGTTGATGATTTAAATTATGTAGCTAAAGAACCAAGGCAATGGATGTTGGACAGAAGAGTAGTTTTGAAAAACTCTTTTGGATTTGGTGGCACAAATGCAACTCTTTGTATTGCTAATGTAAATTAAAATAAAAATGTGACCATTTTCTTTGATTTCCACACATACTTTTATAACCTTTTATAACACTGGGTTTAGGACTTGCACTAATAATGAAAAATATTGTCACTGTATTACATAGTATATTTAAACTGAGTTACAAATGTTTCTTGAATTTAACAACGGCAATATAGCCAAGGTAACTCCCGACCAATGCTTTTAGAAGCTTTTGATAACGAGTAATAATTAATCTTGGTACCACATAATATTGAGTCACATAAAGCTTTCAAACAAAATAATTTGATCAAAAAATGCTACTTTAAATATTCCATACTAAGCTTTCTAACATTTTAAATAGTAAATATTTTTTAAATGCTGGGATTTATCCAGTCAATGAAATGTTCACATAATTATACAATATTATTAGAATTGTTGGAATAAGAGTCATTCAAACTTGCACTTTGATTTTAAAATAATCTTGATAAAACGTTGGCTACAAAAAGAATTTGTTTGCTTTAATGATACAGAGATTTTACAAAACGGGGATGGAAGATGAAGAGTGAATTGAATACACAAGGAAATTCACCCATTAGATATCAATAAATAATTAGAAACCCTGATAGACATGCAGAAAATGTTGTGATATTGATATTTTATAATCGAGTTAAGTATTCCTATTTGAGTATTGTTTAATAACATAATCTGGCCCTACACTCGGATATGAGCTCTACACTGATGCTTGGTGTTGCTGCAAATTAACCAACCAGATATGGTGTTATTACTACAATATATTTGCTTATAACACTGTTCTACAGAATTTTTATCAAAGCTTGTTATCTGTGCAAGCTGAACTGTCATAACACCAACTAAGATATATGAGCATAATTTTACCACAGGTCTCGAGTTGAATAAGGTGACAATCTACATCTGAAAGATGGAGAGCCATTAATTTAGAAATAGTTACTTCGTATCTTAGAAGTCTCATCATATTTTGAATACCGTCTAAATTTTTCATGTAATCACTAATGTTTAATCAAGACAAACTGACTAGTTTTAAATACATCCGATGACATTTAAAGAAGACGAAGGTACAACGTATTTTATATTTTAAATGTGAGTACTCGCATATAATTAAAACAAAACTGTGCACAAGAGGACATTAATTCCATAGTAGAATAACTTTACATTGTACAGGTTTTTTTTAGGTAGTATGACAGTCCAGCTTTGAAAGAAGTTGATTAGCAGTGCAGCTGAATGATTCACGGGGCCCGGACTAGGCGGGCTGCTTTTCTTTCTGAGCACGCGACTGCCGCGGTGTGTTCACGCAGAGTTGCGCAAACTTCTGACGCAGGTTCTGCCGCAACTCTTGTCTTTTTTCGGTTATGTTCCTACGTGATTTGAATTCCAGTACTTCTTCCATTGGTATAAAGTCCTGTTCTTCGTCTGATGAACATGTCTCCTGCAAAAAAAATTAATAGTTAAATTTCTAGAAATAAACCACTGAGATTCAACATTAAGAAACAAAAGTTCACTCAAAAAGAAGCACTATCTAATGATTTTAACGTAAAATAGGGCAAAACACGCACAAAGAGTGGTGCAATCTGAGAACCCGCACGTTCCTAAAAAATAGCTTGATTTATCGTTATACCATTTGTTTGTGACGATGTACTTTTTACCCGACTGCCAAGGAAGGGTTATGTTTTTCGGTCGTATCTTGTATGTACATATGTTTTCTTTATAACCTCGTATCTTCCAAACGGCCGAATGGATTACGATAATTAAGGTATCGTTAGATTCGCCTCAATAACCCAAGTGACCTTAGTTGTTTTAAAAAAACCAAGATTGTGGATTTTTGGCACGAAATAGTAATATGCTAATAAAAAAACAAAAATCAAACCAATCAAGTAAATAAATAAAGACAATTCAAAGATGATTACAAAAATATATATAAGTTTTATGTTTACATTTAATTACGAATATTATTTTGCTTAAAAAAAAACTTTCATTATAGCAATTTTAATCACAGTCGGGTTATAGATTTTTTAAACTCTTCAGCTTGTTTGTATTCTGCTTGTATCTAGTGTGTTCAACCTGTAAATAGCGACTACATCATTAAAAAAAAAACTCACCATTAACATTTCCTCTAGAGAAAGCGTGAAATCAGTACACAGGCTTTTGTCGTTTTTAGTGTTATCTAAACAATCGCCTCTTTCGTGGTTGCAGAAACCTTCTGAACAGGCGACCTCCGATCCTTCAGGCGAGCTCACGAGCGAAGACGATCCGGACATGGTCTCACAGCATCCACCGTTGTTTCCTGAAGAGTAGCCACAGTCTTGCGAGTGATCGTTGGGTGAGAGGTTTCCTTTCTTGGTGCGTTTGTTTTTGGGCGAACGACGTTTGTCTGTGTCGCCTTGGCAGGAGTCGCAGCCGTCTCCACTGGGTTCGAAGGGGGCGTAGTCTCCTGGGGAGAGCAGGTCGGTCGGTGTGTCTCGGGACTCCTGTTGGCATTCGTCGCATTGGCACTTCTCGGGTTCGTCAGGCTCTTCTGAATCCGCTTCCTGTTAAATTAGGTTCAAAAGATAATTCACAGATTTTATGAACAATGTCTTGCAGAAACATAATTGAAGATGAAGACAAATATGTTTGGTATAATTTTTTTAAACCGTGAATAGGTTAAAAGTTACTTTCTGGTCAAGCATGCTTCATCTTCGGCTATATATCGTCACTTCTCATCAGGTGAGATCGTGGCTATGATTGCAATGTTGTAAAAAAATCTCTATCTCTCAATAGTATAAAAAAAAGTCACTGCCAACTGTACTGAACACTGTCTGTGTTTCCTGCTTGCTTCTTCTAAACCACGGAATGGATTTTAATATGGTCTTCACTGTCGATAGAATATTTTTTAAAGAACGTAAATATGATTTTTAAAATTTGTTTTTGGCTGACAGGCTAGGTTTTGACCACAACTCACCTGATGTTAAGTGACGGTGTGGTCGAAGATGGTAAAGCACACCTAGCCTGGAATGGAACTGGCTCTCAAGTGAGGCTGTATTTACATTTTATCACAATTAAACTTTTGTACATGTCACACACACATCACATCATCAGCCATAGGACGTCCACTGCTGGACATAGGCCTCCTCCTGGGGGAGTTTTCCCAATACTCGCCACGCTTGGCAGGCGGGCTGGCGAGCGCAGTTAGGTGTGATTGTTCAAGGTAGACACTGCTGCCCATCTTCCAGATTACATCCCTTAGCCGACTCTTACGGCAACCACAGGTAGAGAGGATGGGGCACTATTGTTACGCCGGCACCACTACGGTATATATTTATAATAGATAAATATAAGTAGATAAATTCAATGTTATGTAATAAAGTCACCAAATAAATTGTGCCCGTGAGAAGTCGGAGCAAGTGTATTAATATGTATTGAGGTAATTAGTAGTAAAAACAAAAATGAACAGTAAGTAGCTAACCTTGCATTTGGTCTCGACCGCTTGCCGCTCCTTCTTCTTACGCCTTTTGAGTTTTTTCTGTTCCTTCCTTTGTTGCCTGGTGAGTTCTTCCTGCGTGATTTCGTCGTACAATAGCTGTAGTTTGGAGACGCCGCTCTTCTGTTCGACCGCGGTCTCGAACTTTCGGTAGAGCGCTTCGACCGCGACCACAGCGAGTGTCTGGCACGTGCCTTCCTCCTCGCGCAGTCGCAGCGAGATGCGCTGCAGCCGCTCGTAAATGCAGATCCCGAGACATATCAATACCTGGACATGAATATGCATATATTGACCAGAGTATCTAGAAATACCAATTGACGACAAACGATAGCAAAATGTAAAGAATCTAAGTAAATTGAGAAACATTTTTTTTATTACTACAGTTTTTTTTTATTTGTTGACAGACTACGTGTTTAACCACAGCTCACGTGAATTTAAGTGATGGCGTGGTAGATGTTTAATATGTGAACCGAGCGTGCTAACCACTGAGCTATCATCGTTACATACAAAAGTAGTTATAATACAATTATTTATTTTCCAATAAATTAATCGCACGCATCCTAACCTCGACGCCTAATTGCTACATTTTTGCTCCGCTAAATGCAACACTGTGTATTGATTGATTCTTTAAACGATAAAGAAAACGATCCCAAAATTCGATACGCAATTTAGAAGCACTAAGCAAATGTGACTTTTGACATTTTATACTATTTAATAATGACGTATTGGGATCTCAGTAAATGACTTATGGACTTTGTTCCATTATAACTTGAAGCAAATTAATAGTATTGAGGTTAACCATCAAATCTGTCATGGTAATGAGCGCCAAAGCCTACCTGATACCCTGAAGTTTGCTTTTCTACTCAACACTATGTGTACCGTTGCACTGGTCATGGACATACTTTATCTATTACCATCAGGGCTGTATTTGGGGGAGGGCAGGCGGGGCTACTGCCCTGGGTCCTCCACAACAGAGGGGCCCCCACAATTTTAACTAATTAAAAACAATATCTAATTTATTTAATTTAATGGAATTATTTTAATTTTGACATGTAAATAACAGTTATTAAATAAATAAATGTGTTTTTTTTCTTCGGAGAAGTAGAAAATGCACAAAAACCGCGAGTGACTAACACGTGTTAGGGTTAGGTGATGTGTTCGAAGTAATTCTGTAAATTTCATTTTTAAACCTTTAGGCAGCTTTAAAATAATTGCTATCATATTGTTTTGGCCAGCATACTGTTGGCGCAGCTAAGAATCATTTAAGGGGGAAAATTATATTTTCTCGCATCGAAATTTTCAGATGATAAACAAAACTAGTTTATACTAGTAAAGCGCGAGCAGAGCGAGTCCGAATATCTTGGCTAATTTTAGAACAGAATATCAGAAGATGGTCGTGCGCAAAAGATAAAAATGCGCGAGCGCAGCGAGTGCCCGTGTTTAAGATATTTTTGTTATAGGAACAGATTACTAAATGGCAGGTTTATTCGTGTAGGTCATTAATTTAATTAATTTTAATTAATTAATTTTTCATAATAAATATAGAACAGGTTTATTGCAAGACATCAGATAATGTCATCTAAAATTTTGGAGTGACTTTGAACACAAATCTAACCTTTCCACCACATGAGTCTGTATTTGTCACATAACGACGATACGCAGATAATTTCAGATCTTAAGTTTCAATTTTGTTTAAATAAGAGTGTCATGTTAAACTTTAAACTAGCATACTCACGTACCTACAAACTTTCGAATGTACCTATAAACTTTCGAATACCTATGTGTAACATTCATTAAAACTAAAAAAATTAACATAGTACATTTTTGAAAGAGTATCAAACGTTCTATCATAAGAGTTCAAAAGATTTGCTTCATCGATTTTATTACATGATATAGATGATCAATAAAGCACTATAAATAGAGTGCAAATATTTATGACCTTGAAGATGTTAACAAAAAGCTGGTTTTGTAAACATCAAACCAATTTATAAACGTGAAAGCGTCTCTGTGCTAGTTTGCTACCTATTCATGATTAAACGGCTGAACTGACCTTGATGAAATTTGTTAAGGAAATTAGTGTGCAAAGACTGGACACTTATCCCACAAAACTTGTATATCAAAATAGAATGATTAATATTCTTAGAGTAAACTGGTGAGGAGATAAACAAGTTACTTGTTTTATAGTAAGGCATCATGCTTGGCTATGTAAAAATGTAAATTTGAAACTGTATGTTATTCTGTGCAGCAATGTACTGCAGTTGTCATTCTTACATACATATACTTAGTAAATTCACATTGAAACATCCTTTCATTTCTGAACACAGGTGGCTGGATAACAGGCAAGGGAGCCTTAGGGGGAAATTTGTATGAATGTACTCACCTCTTCCTGTGCAATTTCAAGTGTTTTAGCGTGTCTTTCCCTATGATTGCCGAGTAGTTCGGGCTCCGCCCTAGCTATAAGATGTGCGATGTAATCAGTCTTGGCCTGGAGATGCAAGTGTTTGTCCAGCAGACATCTTTTAATTCCACTATATAGTGCCCCAACATAGCCTTTTTCTTTCTGAGGTTCTTTTTCTTCAACTAACAGCTGATACGCTCTTAAAACCTGTGGAATAAATATTTAAGTGTTTAGTCTACAGATAAGATAGTGTTGCAAGAGATACTTATAAAACCTTATCAAAATGATGCTTTACAGGTATAGGTTGTATAAATGATTTAACAAGTGATTTACTTTTGTTGTTATTTTGACATAAATGAAGCTCCTTGATTAAACTTTTATGTGAAGCTCAAGACTAGGGCTGTCCAAACCAGATACGATCCCAGGCCAATTCAAAGGTCAACCTAAATAGATTAAAATTTGAATACATTTAATTGTAAGAATGAAAATAAACCATGTACAAATTAGAGATAACATACATACTACAGAAAAACAATTTTAAATTAACTAATCTAAAAGGCCGCTACCGATCGGAATAGTTCCCACAACGCTGGCCCCATAGATGCGTTGTTTGGCATACAATTTTACACAGGACACTTACCTTCGTCTTGCAGTCGGCACAGAAGCGATGTTTCCTTAGATAATTGTGCAGCGTGTCGTGTAGCGTATTGAAATGTACTAGGGTGACATGTTCGCGTGCGGAGGCGCGCATGGCGTCCCAGGCGGTGCGCCAGATAGCGCGTCCTCCCCATCCGCACACCCAGGCGCCCCAGCAAACTGGGGGCGCCGCCGCGCCCGCGCCAGTGCCGCCCCACCCGCGTGCCGTTCCTGCTTCGAGCGAGTGAAGGGCGCAGCGCTGGGACTTTTTCCATCGCGGCTGACTTAATAGTAGGCAGTCTATGCCGGTACTGAAAATAGAATTAACAAAGTAAGAACAAGTCTATGCTAAAACTAAACATAGTATTACAAAAATAATAGAAGTCTTTGCTTGATCCGAAAATAGTATCACAAAAGTTAAACTAGAGAGGGTGATACTACGAACATCTGTGTGCGTTAGACAGAATACTTACTAAGGTGACATTTATAATTTCTTACTGTATAGAATGTAGACAGTGGTAAAACTGGTGAATTTAGTAAGATCTTACCATTAACCACTGTCTACATGGTAAGAATTGACAAACAATAACTTGGTAAGGTGGTAAGCTATACTGTCTGGCACAAGCTTCGCAACGTTGACCTAAGAATTTAGTTTTACTGTTAGACAGTGGTAAAGTCAGTAATTTTTTTAACACCATAGTAAGAAATCACCCGGGTCCTTGATAACATATGTTTTAAGGTTGATTTACAAAGTTGTGTCAGAAAAGGACTCATCAACCTCTTGAGCCAAAGAAAGTTGATTTTAAAGAAAAACACAGAGGTGGTGGAGCAGTGATTTGTGAAATGTAATGTACAGTATGAAAAAGAGGTCTGCTTTTAAAAAGTCAAGTAATCAAACTTGAAAGGTATATTGGTCCCATGGTTTCATACTGCACATGTAAAGCTAAAAGCTATAAAATAGAAACTGGATATATTACCTGTGACCATTGAGCAAAGTGGCGAGTGACTGTGGATGTATTATTTTTTCTTCTCTTATAGTCATGATTTCATCTGGTGTGAGAACTAATGGATCCAATGTGGGATGTCCTGATTTACATAGTTGATAAAAAAGGCGTTCGACACTGAAAACGGTAAAGATCATTAGGAAATATTAACATAATTAATTCGGTGGGTTGGCTTGAATAGGTACTGGCCGAGGGAAATCGTAGGGCATTACACACAGCAGGTTGTCAGTTCAAGACTCTTACAGCCCCCATTCTGATAAGTATAAGAAAATTAATTGCAAAACAAGCAAAACAGTTTTGTTTTATGGTAAGTAAAATAAAAAATTGGTAATTATATTTTTTTAGCATCGAATGCTAGTCAAATGCTTCATTTGAATTGACTATGTTCTCCTTGCTTTTGACTGCCAACTCGCCTGATGATAAGAGAAGATGCTGTCTACAGTGGAGCATGCTCGCCTAGAAGAAACCTATTTAGAAAAAACTACTTAAAAACTATTTTAGAAAACTACCTACTTAATTTACTAATATAAGAAATAAACATCACATACAAAATTCACAACATAATGTGCAGCATTTGCCTATCTCTACTTACAAACCATTCAGTTGCTCATTGAATAAAAACCTATTTTAAATACTATAATACTTTATTTAGTTTGCATTACATATGCACACATCATCCTATTTAATATCCCAATAGTTGTTTTTGGCAGAACTGGTCTATTGTTGGCAAAATATTACTAGGGTAATTTTAACGAGTTTTAAATAAACCTGTAGTTTACAAACATTACAAAACATTTTCTTCCCCAGACACTTGCAGATATCTTTGATTTTTTCCTTATATAATAATTTAAGCTTATGTTTACAGACTATTTAATCATAGTTAAAATCCATTGATGGTTTAGATATTTTAGAAAAGTGACTTGAAATGCATGCATATCTGTGTATCTGAGCATTAGGTTTAGAAATGGTTTATTATATATCTATATAAGTGCTGCACCTGTAGACATGCTGCAATAAAGTATTAAGTATATGTTTTATACATACATTAGGAAACAAGCAAAAAACTTATTTTTTTTTAAATTTTTACATCTCCTGTATTAAACAATGATCTGATAGGAAAGCTTCATTCTTATAATAAACAAAAAAATGAGGACTTTCTTTTCAGAAGGTTCACTAAGAGGTTAAATTACAAATAACTTAATTTTTTTAGTACCCACAAAAATTAAAGTAATTTTTAATAACTTTTTGTCATAAACATATACTTTTACTATGAAAACCGATGTTAGGGTTCTGTACCCAAATGGTAAAACAGGACTCTATTACTAAGACTCCGCTGTCCGTCCATCCGTCTGTCTGGCTATCCATGAACCATGATAGTTACACAGTTGAAATTTTCACAGATGATGTATTTCTGTTGCCACTATAACAACAAATACTAAAAAACAATAAAAAAATATTTAAATGGGCCCCATACAACAGACATGATTTTTTTGTCATTTTTATAGCTGATGGTATGGAACCCTTCGTGCGCGACTCCGACTCGCACTAGGCTGTTTTTTTTTTCCCTTTTACTTATGTGAGATTACTCATGTTTAATTACCCGAAATACAAAGTGCCTATATTGTAGTAAATAATTGTTGTATAAATAGTCACAAAAAAGTTTTGTTTGGGAGCCAACAATCTATTATTTCTATACTTTATAATTTTGCATGAACACTTCTAATACTATGTATCATCAATAAATAAAAAAGTTCACATGAAATTGGAAAAAAAAAAACACTAATATATAACCAGTAAGTATATTTTAAATTATATACTGGTTTCTACAATAAGTTTTTATGATTATATCAGCAAAATGTGCAATCAAGGACACATCTATCATGTTTTGATGTTTACATTTTTGTCTCATGAGCATTTTGATTTGACCTAGTAATCACGAACATGAAGTATTTTTCAAGCTAAACTTAAACCAATTTTTAGTTTTAAGATTGCCAGCCAAGCTTTACACTTTACATTATATTGTGATATAACTAGAGAGAGAATATTTTTAAGAAAATAGCTTAAGTGAAGGTAGTCTTGTTATAAAATAAAAGTAAGAAATCGTGGTAAAGAAAGAATGTGCTATGCTTAATTATAAAGTACTTTTTAAACGCTACATATTATTTGTCCTACTTTTAGGACATCTCATAAGCTTATCCACATAACCTTGCATACTATGGAAAAAGCACATAATCAGTTATAATTGAGGTTGTGTAATACCTTCTTCGACAGCCAACACACGGAATGCTTTGATTTAATACATTAAAAATATCAGAGGCGTCGACTCTGAGTGCCGCTTTTAATTCATCAGTTGTAAGAATTTTGTATTTGCGCATGAAGTCTTCGTATTCGCGCCCTTTCACTTGTGGATTGTCGCAAATCAGACCCATTGTGTTTAAATCCATTATCATCTAGAAAGAAAAACAAATAATGCAACATTTTAACAAAGAAATTCATACAAAATAAGGTCAGTCTAAAGATGAGATTGCAACAAGAAATCCATGGCATTTTTTTTACAATATTAATTTAACCACGTTGCATTTGACTAATTTTAAGAGTGCAATAGAATAGCACATATATTTAGCGTGTGTAATAGTGCTGTTAAGTACAGTAAAGAATTCCTAGTTTAGTAAATTCCACCTTGATAATCTACGCTTGTGGTAATGTCAAAGTGCAGAGAACAACTTACAGTAAGATTTTCGTAGATAATTAACGGCAATTGTCTCCTTTTTATTACAGGTTCCTTTTCGCTGTTATAAATATCAACCAATTTCGCCATTTTGATGATTAATCACATAAAATCTTCGACAAAATACACAAACAAAATGACGACCAAATTTTTCGAGAAATACACGTCGTGCGTTGCATTTGACACAGAAACAACCACAGACAATAAATAAATAAATATTTTTAGCACACCCATAACACCACAGACTCCTAATTACAAATCAATGCATAAATAAACACTTGTAAGTGTATATTGAGTTTTTTTTTGTCAATCTGAGAAGAATAGGTACTAGCAATCTTCCAGCATTTAAAACGTTAAATCTGGGGTTAACATCCCCTTTTTAGGGCATAAAAATGGTAATATGACGTTACACAACTAATTCTTTTCTGACAAAGAAGATTCAAGAGTTATGGCGGGAATACGAAAAAAAAATTACACCTCTCCACTATCTATATCTTCAATTCTTGTATATATATATATATATATATATGGCGGGAATACGAAAAAAAAATTACACCTCTCCACTATCTATATCTTCAATTCTTGTATATATATATATATATATATATATATATATATATATATATATATATATATACAAGAATTGAAGATATAGATAGTGGAGAGGTGTAATATATATATATATATATATATATATATATATATATATACAAGAATTGAAGATATAGATAGTGGAGAGGTGTAATTTTTTTTTCGTATTCCCGCCATAACTCTTGAATCTTCTTTGTCAGAAAAGAATTAGTTGTGTAACGTCATATTACCATTTTTATGCCCTAAATGACGAGCAATTCTTGTATATATATATATATATATATATATATATATATACAAGAATTGCTCGTCTGAAAACATGGATAAAACGACGTTTTCTGAAAATGAAACCTAGCTAGATCAATTTTTCGCCCCCGAAACCCCCTGGATACAAAATTTCATGAAAATCGTTGGAGCCGTTTCCGAGATTCAGAATATATATATATATATATATATATATCCCATGTTTTCAGACGAGCAATGCTCGGTCAACCAGGTACTTTACTAAAAATGTATTATATTCAGACTTCAATAATGTTATATTCAAAATTAAAGTGGTTTTATTAGTAATGCCGATATAGTGATAAGAATAAAAAGTCTTAATGTGGAGCAACATTGTTTCTTATTATATTTTCAACTAATGACCTGCCCCGGCTGCTCACGGGTTTACACAGAGCTTTGATCTATCACTAATGGATTAGGCAATGTTTTCGATAAAAGCTCCCAGATGGCTTGACTTTTTTCGTCACTTCCAACAATTATCATTTTAAATTATACTACTCAAACCATCTTCATGAATCACTCTATCTATTGGTGAAACTCTATTCTAATGGAATGGATAATCCGTCCAGTAGTTTTTAAATTTATTGCGAACAAACAGACAGACAGACGTGGTGAAGACGTTTGTTTCATAATATGTAGTGATATGTAATGATGCTGTATAGCTTTTAGTTAAATAAAATTAAAACAAAAATGGGGATCAATGGGCAAAACTCAAACTAAAATACCTATAATTGTTTTTGTATCTGCTATTTTACGTGAATTACTTCGTAAGATTTTGACTATGGCAATGACTTATTTAATTTTTTCAGATAAAACTAATTCAATATAGTATTTACAATCAAACGACATTATCAAAACAAGCTATATAATAAATACGCAATCTAGATCCTTGAGGTAACGCTCTGGCAGCATGATTTATTCTCAGATCATCTTATACGCAAAATATATAATATGTTGGCACATATTGGCAGCCCTGTTGGGTCATTGGTAGAATATCTGCCTTTAGAGCTGTAGGTTGTAGGTTCGATTCCCACTTAGGACAAGCATTTTGTGGTATAAACAAAATGTTTGTTCTGTGTCTGGGTGTTCTCTATGTATTTACAAAAAAAAAGTATATATGTGTTCTATTAATTATTTGACTACCATAGTACAAGCTTTACTTAGTTTGAGGTCAGATGACGCTGTGTGTAATGTCCTACGATATTTATTATTATTTATATTATATGCTCTAAAATATTCCCCGAAGCGTAGTTAATTTTTATTTTATAAGAGTTTTCATGAATTAAAAATATCGAAATACATAATACTGATAAAATGCACAATAGTTTCAAAAAGAAAATATGCGACCACATTTTTTGTACTTTAACAATGTTAAATATTTCGATATTCCAAAGGATTTATTAAATAATCAAGTCAAATATGTCTAGGACTTTATAAAAAGCTTCAACGGAACTTTGGAAGCAACCCAGTAAGACTTGTTTCCAAACGTACAGATAATTCGGCTCTTTCTAAAATAAATTAATGAAATAAAATACATATATCGGTAGACATTTCACACAGGCTATCTAGCGCTAAGCAGTGGCAAAGCTATTTGGATTAAATAACTAATATAATATACTAATGTATTATTTTTGTAGCAAAACAACACAACTTTTGGAAAATAACACCAGGCAACATGTCTAGGAGTTTTGGCGAGAACGCGGAAAGAGTTGTGTCGTCCCATTGTATTTTTTTTCCAAACTTGTTTTTTCCGAGTGTTTTTATTTTATGTATGAAAATACTCTTAAGGTGCTGAATTACAAGCGCGGGTGTGGGAAAGTGTGGTGTGGTGAAACTTTACTTTTCGTGCTACTTCCAAAACTCTATGAAAGCTTATAGTAAACTCGCCACTACTTTATTCGCGTGAGTGACTGAACTCGACCGGAACGGACTGGACTTTGAAATAAAGATGTTGACATAAATTGAATCCAAATACATAATATGAAGATTAGGCATTAAGGACTCCGTATCCATTTGCCGATGAATTATAAAAAAAAAACATATGTCATAATCTTATTCTATTTTTGTCGTATTATCCGCTGTCAAGTGACGATTTTTTCTGTTTTATTTTTGTTTTGAGCTAACGGAGTATTTCATTTGGGCTTAGATTTTCAATAGATCAATAGAATTCTAGTTCATCATGTCTAAAATATTCACCCCTACAAACCAAATTCGATTAACAAATGTTGCAATAGTCAGGTTAAAAAAAGGTGGAAAGAGGTTTGAAATAGCTTGCTACAAAAATAAGGTTTTGTCGTGGAGAAATAAACTGTAAGGATATCCTAGTCTTTAATAATTTCAATTTTTCTTGTTTACATCTTATTTTTGCTGTCATCTTGTAAAATTATGTATTTTAGGGAGACTGATATTGATGAAGTATTGCAGACACATACGGTATTCACAAATGTGTCGAAAGGACAAGTTGCCAAAAAAGAAGAGCTTGTCAAAATATTCGGTAACGAAGACCAAACAGAAATATGCAAAGAGATTCTTCTTAAAGGCGAGCTACAGGTCTCAGACAAAGAAAGGCATTCACAAATAGATTCCTTGGTCAAAGACATTGCTACTACAGTTGCAGACAAATGTGTAAATCCTGAAACCAAAAGGCCATACTCTGTCTCAATTATAGAGAAAGCAATGAAAGACATACATTTTTCAGTTAATGTCAATAAAAGTGCTAAGCAACAAGCATTGGAAGTAATCCAGCTTCTTAAGAAAGAAATTCCATTGGAAAGAGCTCAGATGCGTGTAAGAATTTTATTGACTGGTAAGGAAGCGAGGAAAACGAAAGACAAAGTGGTGAAGCTCACAACTAGTGTAGAAGAAGAAAATTGGGAATCTGGTACAGCTAATATAATTTGTCTTATTGATCCAGGAAACTTCAGAACATTGGATGAGCTTGTTAGAACCGAGACTAAAGGTACAGGACAATTTGAACTGTTAAACTTAAAAGAAATGGTTGAAGGAGAGCAAGCATTGTAAATATAAATATTTTGTATTGTTGACTTGATAATATTAAAATTTTTGGTTAAAAATTAATGCTTTTATTATTCAATGAATTATTATATTTTCTAGTATTTAATTTGCACAATTACTTTGAGTGACGAAAAACTTAAAATTATTTCAGTTCCATTATACTATATTTATTATGCAGTTCACCTTACTTTTATGACGTTATAAGGTAAATTACGTAAAATGAAATGAGTGAAGAGGTTAATGGCCTTAGCCCTCACAATGCATGAGTTGCAAGTCTCCCCCTCCTCTCTCCGAAATGCAACAAAGTCTCAAGGTTATCAGTCTGAAATGGGGTTTTGTATCATTGCAAAGCAGTTTAGTATTATAATTCATCAGAGGCAAGCGTACGTACTAGCAATCAACAAAGTTTTTTATTTATTTTTAAATGTCTCGTCCGTGATGTGAAATAAAAGTGTACATTGACGTCTATGATTCATTTCATAAAACTGTGTACATCACTAGTTGGTATAAAATAGATCAATAAAAAAATCGGTAAATACCGCAACGTAAAACGGAACGGCAAAGTGAATGTACCGAAATGACAAATTAAAAAGTTTTTATTTTTCTCATATTGGTACGAGATTTTATTGATTGTTTTCTTTCATAAGATTTTCGGCCAGACGGCGACTGAAATTGCAAGTTACTGTGATATATTTATTTTCGTTAATTATCTATTCTTATCAACCAATTAAATGAGCAGGGATATCGAGTTATGTCTATAAGTAATGGAAGGTACAGAACTGGGTGGCGAGCAGCAATTTTGTTTGAGATGGAACAATTTTCAAGCGAATATCACTTCTCAATTCGAGGCGCTGCGCGATGATGAGGACTTCGTGGACGTCACTCTGGCATGCGAGGGGCACAGGCTGGAGGCCCACAAAGTGGTGCTCTCGGCGTGTAGTCCCTATTTCAAGGAGCTATTCAAAGTAAGTCCATCTTTCACTCCCCACACTTTGATGTGTCACCATTACAATGACTCTAGTGAAAGTTGTTATGTATAAAACACTTGATCTACTTACAAATGCCATGTCTCGCGTTCCGGTTAAGTACTCGTGATTTCATTTATTTTGTACCTACTTTAAAATTCTGTTTCACAATTTCTAATTAACTCATTACCATTGGGCCTATAGATTACATATATGTGGAAGCACATAATGGATTCCTTTTACATTATAATGTAATCTTTACAATGCATGCTAATAACTGTGTCTGCATGGTTTCTTAATGTATTAAAAGACAGTTTCATAATTGTGCTACAGACTGTCTGTGATTATTTCAAAATGCAGTCTGGGGTACCCGTCATAAGTATTTTATGTGTCTGACTTTATGAATATTAAATCAGTTCACATTTGCTCCAAATTATAATAAATTACAATTCTATGTTTACTTTCAACAGATGCATTTTAAGTTCTTTTTTTTAAACTAACGACATATGAATAATCAACCATGACGAATCAAGAACACCTCTCTATATTTTATCAATGCTAAATTAATAACTGTAGAATACATTTTGAATTTTGGATGCTATTAATATCTATCACACTAATAATATACATGTAAAATTAAGTTAACATGGATGTTTTCTGGTATCTATTCAATTCCCTTCAGGTTGTTTAGTTTTAAGGGGTAAAGTTGTGTCACAGGTACCCTGAATAAAAACATGACTTTTTATTCAGGAAAAAGTGTATCATTCACCTAAGAAATCAAATAAAACTGTGAAATGCCATTATTTTATTTTTATTTTACTTAAGTAGAATTTAGTTAACTTGAAATTCCTCATCATTTTATAGACATTGTATCTCTATTCACTAATGGTGATTAGTCTAATTGATATTATAAATCAATCACATCAATATCCATTTAATATGTGTATTTATGTTGTTTGTTTGCTTACTGAGAATGTGACTGGAATTATAGTGTCTATCAGAGAAGACTGTTTATTATGTTGCTCTTTGATCCCATGCTTATTAATATGTCCCATGCTTGGTCTCTTGTACTAACTTAGTAGGTAGTACAAATGTTGTGGCCAAGCCTACTTGGGTTACAAAATTTCTTTAAGACTAGGTTTTCTTTAAACACTTTCAAATTATTATTGGTTAAAATACAAAAACACTATATGCCAACTTTGTCCTTGCAAATCAAATTCACTATGGATGTTTGATTAAATATCCTGCACTACACTTATATAAATGATAAACAAACTTGCAAAGTGAAGTTTGATCAAAATTAAACACAAAGCTATTAGAATTTCATATGTAATATATAATTCTAATAGCTAATTCTTACAGTTTATTCTGCTATTTTTATTTGTTGGACTTATATTTGTTTGTCTATTGTTCTGAGTTAGAAATTACATTATTAAATTATCAATATATAATTATTGCTGTCATTATATCCTATGTATCTACTTTCCTAAATTGAACAGTAAACAGAAAAGGACTGGTGATTGCCATAATAGCACTAACTCTGACATGGACTCTTTTGACATATGGTAATTAGTCTATTTGTCTTATTTTTCTTACATTTGTTTTATTTGTTGAATAAATGTTTTTTTCTTTTAAACTCTGCTATTGACTCTAATCTTTATAAATACAAATCAAATGATGTTTGTTAGTAAGCATATAACTAGAAAACGAGTAAATTAAGTCAGTCGACTATTTTAAAAAAATGCTTGTGATACTTCATATTAGCTTATATACATGTTAGGGTGAAAGCCGAATGCTATTGCACCAGTTACAAGGTACCAGGCATTCAGTTGGTTCATACTAAACTCCTCTATATTTATGTATTGTTTAGTGACACTTGAGCTTAGGTTGCATTATAAATTATGTTGTTTTTTTTTTTTTTTTTACTTTTATTCCATTAATAATAAACATAAGGGGTGGGACAGTGGTCTCTGTTTCAAGAGGCATCTTAGAAATGACAGAATGTTTGATATGAATGAAAACATTTTTGTATGTTAATTTTACATTTTTCGAGTAGGAATTAAGCTTATGCATTAAGAATAAAGTATTAAATAGGATATCACTTCTATTTAACAATAATTCCAATCAAATTCTCAGTATACAAAAAAATCACTATAAACTTATGACAATTAAGTGTATGAATATTTCATATTTAAGATTACTCTTATCTGTTTTATATCTCACTTTTTAACTAAGGAGAGGAACCTGAACGGAGTACTCTAAAGTAAACAATACACACTGAGAATAAACGCTTATAAAGAATTAACTTGTGTTTATTAGATGTTTAACATAATAAACAACTATGTATTATTATACTCAAAATGCACACAAATATGTGCATTTTTTTTTAAATCTATGTGTACTTAAATGACTTCTTTGTAGTAGACATTTTAAATATTAACAGAAAAATATTCAGAACAGTATAGTATAGTAGTTTAAATGAACACTGTACAAAATGTGTATCAGTCTAAAAGCAGTTTCAAAACCGATAGTTACCAGCATAGCATCATCATATTATCAAATTACATATATACATATAATACTATTTAGTAAATGTAGAACCTAAAAATTTAATTTGCAGTTTCAATAATGCTTCTTGAAACAGATTTCCCCTAATATCCTTCATTATTGTTGTATTGTAAAATCTAACAATAAATGTGTCATGTTTTATTGCTTTATGCACTTTACTAAGCATTTTTAAATACTAACTTATGCATGTTGTTAGCTAAAGCACAAAAAACTTTTAAGAGTTAATTTTTCTTATTTTTGTGCCTCCAACTTTTACGCTATTGTGGTTACAAAATTCTAGGTAAATTAACTATGAACTGTTATAGTTTTTACATCACATAACTTCTAACCAAATAACATTAATGTGAATGTTGTGTACAAATATGTCAGTGATAGTATTGTATTTGTTTTACACTTATAAAACCTCATAATATAATCTGAACAGAATTGAGTAAACTTAAGAATAATAATCTTTACCTTATGTTAATGTAAATATAATGGTTCTTGAACAATTACAAGTAAAACATTACAGTTTGAAAAGTTTAATCAAATATTAAAGTAGTATTCCAAACAATCATTTGTATATTTATACATTGTTTTATTTTATTTATAAATATATAATATAGGTAACATTTATTCTATAAAGTGTCAGTTCATAAAGAAAAGTGACATGTTCATTTTATTTTAAATGAAACATTGAAAATCAATGTAATATTATTTTTATAACTTAAACTAAAATAGTGTAGATAAATAAGTAATAATAACTTTAAAAAAAATTACTCTTTTCTAATATTATTATTATTGAATAACATTTTATATACCTATATGTTATTGAATTAACCACAATGGTTCATCTTAATTGTTTATTGTGACTATCTCTCATTTACTAGTAGTCATAATTTAGATTTATAGTATATATGTGAGGCTAATTCTGTATATCTGGACCTGACAATCTTGATGAAATTTAATTAAATAATAATATATATATAGAGTTCAAACAGATTTATTATTATATATATATATATATATATATATACTAAAATGTAAAAAAAAAATAGTAATGGGTAGAACAAATATTTACAGCTAGGTAGTTCAATTATATAGCTAACTCTCACTTAACAAATAAGCTTCCAATTACTATCCAAATATGAACTGTTATTGAAATAATTATAAACAAAATGTTTGATCCTTCTACTCGACACACCTACAGATCGTGTTCTAGTATCATAAATTTTAGCAGGATTATGTGCATACCAGACACAACTAATTAAAAAATGCATTTTATAATTTAATCCACCACACGTCTAATGATCATTTGAAATCACCTGACCATGGATTTTTATTAACATTTGCAGATATCATGGTCACTCACTTCTCAACTGTATGCTAATTTAATGTGGTGGCTATTATAAATAATATAATTATTTCATTAAAATGCTTTAGTCTGGCTTATATTGTTTCGTAACACGCTTCACGCATGGTGGACCAAGCTCAAAGTTTACCATACTTATGCAAGTTTTGAGCAATTTTTTGCCATGGTGTGGTGATAAATGATTTTACTCGTTTTAATTCGCGTTTTGATATTTAATTTGGTCATGGTTATGAAGAATGAATAGGTATCTAAATTGTGGAATGTGTGAAACTGTTGGGAAACAGTTTACAGTTTTAAGCGCGAGAATTTTAAGTTTATCTTACTTATGTATCACATATCTATGTGCGTACCTAATATCTACGTTATATTTAGTTTTACAAACGTTGCTCAACTTATCATAGTCATCGTTATATCATTTTGTCATTAAACTTTACACTGTAGCATATTTAAGTAAGTCTCAGGGGAGTTTTTTGCGTAATTTGTCATTTTTTTCGTATAAGATGAGACTCATTCTTCGTGAATTTTTCTACACCATGACTTGTGTTTGAAATGTTACTTGTTCAGGTAGACTTGTAACGTTAATTTTTATCTGATCATGAGCTTTGAATCAAATACATTTAGTCATTAAATAAACAAAATACAGTTATGACGACAGTCTGTAAATATACTTAAAAAAAATATAAAACCTAGGTTCGCTACTACAAGCACTGACCGCCGATTTCCAAGAAATATTCAGATCAAAATCAGGTGCGACCTTGAATCGACTATGTGTTAAGTTTTTCATGAAACCGTGAATGCGAAATCGACTTCGCAACGGAGCGCGTTCTAAAGCCATAATAATTATTATATTCAAATATCACAAGTTGACGGCGGCGTCTCGTTTACGAGACCAGCGTTCATTTGTTATCTCTTGTTTTAGAAAATACCTACACTGTGGCAATAATTGTATTTTGATCGGCAACGTAATTGAGGGTACTTACTGCTATTCATTCTATGTGATATGTTATGAACTCACATAGCGGAGCAATTTGTAAGATTTTAACCGTTTTCAAAAAAGATCGACGCCTATTTTTTTGTATGTAGGTAAGGCGATCACTTTGACCTTTGTCAATCGATTCAAGTGATTCTCTTTTATCATAAAGAAGTTCTCGAGATAGTCCTTTTAAATAATCATCATCATTCTCAGCTCTAAATCACTTGCTGTGTAACATGTCTCTCTTGTGAATCGCTCATTTAGGTCATGCGTTAATCTTATACAGGTCAAACCGCGTTTTCGAAAAGTATATATAGGTATTTTATTAGCTATCTGGTTCCTATAGCACAAGCTTTTCTTAGTTCCGGATTCGATGGCGTTGTGTGAAATGTGCTTTTTTAATAATGTCAATTCAATGATGTTGGGTGCGCGCCGCTTAGTTTTCCAATAAAGAAACCGCCATCCTAGCATTTTAGTCCACCTGCGATCACTCTCTCTGACAACATCGCCTTTCAAATTTCATTAATCTAGATTCAGTAGACAGTCAGCTTCAATAATACGAATCATAGTATAATAAAATATTATACTATGAAAGTTGAAGTGGTTTTGACATATTTTTGGTTTACTTATGCGGAATTATTTATTTTTAATTATGTCAGATACCCTGACTGTAGTTACTATAGTCGAAGTATCCGACAAAATATTGCATCTCAAAAGGTGGTGGGAAGAACTCTATTTTCACTGCAGTGAAAGAACGCAAAAACAGTCGACCATAATAGAAAGAAGGAAGAAAGGAATAATAAAAAAAAACTCCTTGATGTTCTACCGATTTCGTTCGGTTATCATTTTAATTAGATTGGCATACCACATAAAGACACCCATATAAACTTATCAAATCTGACCATGAGCTGAAAAGATATGCTATGGAATAACTTATCAACCCACGATGGTGTGGAAATCCTGAAAAACAAACGCGATGTTATAGCGTTGCAGCACATTTCCTATTTATCAAATATAATCGTAAGCACCTTCTTTTACTTCCTATAAGTAAGTTCTATGCAATACTTAGGTAACATATAAAATCCATATTATTCCTTACTGACAATTAACCTTGATGATAGTGTGATGGAGTTCCAATCGCTTTTTCGATTTACATTACATTTACATAATAATGAAATAAATAAATATCCTAGGACATTTCACACAGCGCTGTCTAGCCCCAAACTAAGCCAAGTTTATACGATGGGAACCAAATAACAGATATAATACTTGCATTTTTTTTTTTTGTAAATACTTATTTGTAATACAATCTTTTTTTTCGGTATAAAAGGTAACCTAATCTTGAGTATAAGCTATCTGCATTCCAAATTTCATCGGTATCAGTTAAATCATAACAAAAATACAGACAAACTTTCGCATTTAACTAGTGTGATTTTAGTTATCGACCTAGTTAGCTTAAGCCTGCGACTTCGTCCGCGCTAACTTTAAAATTAGGTTCAGAGCGAAATTAAAAATGTGTAATTAATAAGCAATAGTCATGTAACTTGCGTTATTTTATTATTAGATTAAGTATGTAGATACACCTTGTATTCCTGTATAACGTTTCATAAAACACATCTATACCAAATTTCAAGTGGATACGTCCAGTAGTTCATTGTTTTTTTTTTATCCCACAAGAACCCAACATTATTCTGATATAAAATGTATCCTAAATTTTAATCCAGGTATTAAACTATATGTGTGCCAAACATCCAAACTATGACATTTATAATATTAAATCAAATCAAATGACTTATTCACAAGAATACATAGAATTATAATAGATTAATAAATGGATCCCTTATTCCTGATTGTATTCTATAATAATGACATAGGTATCTATAATACATTTAATATAATAAACAGAAGTATTTGTTTGTTTGAACGCGCTAATCTCTAGAACTACGAGTCGGATTTGCTTTTTATAGCTTATTAATGACCCACCCCGGCGTCGCATGGGTGCAATGTAGATACTAACGTAATACATTATTTTGATCTATCTTGTAAGGTTCAGCCAGTGTTTGCAATGTAAGCGCACAAAAAATATGTTTTTTACTACATCACATTACAAATCTTTGAAATTCTCGTATTTTTTTTACTACATGTATTACGTATATATCCTTCTACATGAATCACTCTGTCCATTGATGGAAACCGCATTAAAATCCGTTGCGTAGTTCAAAAGATACATACATACGCCGGGAACCGACTTTGTTTTATACTATGTAGAGATTTATTGAGAAAGGTTAGGTACATGCTATATAACATCACGATACGAAACTTAGAAGCAGATGGCGAGTGATACCGCCGGTCACAGCTAGTATTTAATAATAATGTAAAACAAGTGTAAATTTACAATTTAAAAAAAACGCGACTCCATACCCTTAGGCCAACTAAACGCACTGCTCCAATGAAACAGCGAGGTCTCGATGTGTACAATTTTTAGATTTTTATTGAGATTTTTAAAAACGCTCGTCCGATTTGGATAAAATTTAAATGGGAC
Source organism: Biston stratarius (assembly GCA_950106695.1). Taxonomy (NCBI): domain Eukaryota; kingdom Metazoa; phylum Arthropoda; class Insecta; order Lepidoptera; family Geometridae; genus Biston; species Biston stratarius. The sequence goes on from OX467112.1 coordinate 26,753,894, forward strand.
CACCTCGGAATATATAAAAACAAAAAAAAAATAGTATTTTCCTAATCTATTCAGGCGTCTTAGAGTAATCGGTGGACATACATAAAAAAACCGACGAATTGAGAACCTCCTATTTTTTGAAGTCGGTTAAAAAGAATACGAAAGAAGACTACAATACTAAAATATTTTTATTAGTAGTAAAAATAATTGAAGTCACATTAAAGATAAACTGAATGTAATATAAAATACTTTCATTATGGGAACGCTTGGCGTGTAGGTATTTCTAGCTTGTTTATCAGAGAATGGGCTTTATAATATATCTCGAGTAATTTATCGTACAAGTATTTGTAACACATAGCCTCATTAGCTCGAGAGAGTCATGTCTTGCTAGTTTCTTTATATTATTATTATTAACCGGCATTAACTAAGAGAAGATTCGCATTTTGATACCTACTTTTTACCCGACTGCCAAGGAAGGGCTATGTTTTTCGCGCGTATCTTGTATGTATGTATGTACCTACGTAAATTTCTTTATTACCTCGTATCTTCCAAACAACCGAATTGATTACGACAATTAAGGTAACGTTAGATTCGTCTCAATAACCCAAGTGTCCTTAGGGGATGGTTTAAAAAAAAAACAAGGTGGTGGATTTTTAGCGCAAAATAAATAAAAAATAACCAAACCTATCAAGTAAAGGCAATTAAAAGAGGATTACAAAAATATATATCCCACTAATATTATAAATGTGAATGTTTGGATGGATGAATGGATGTTTGTTACTCAATCACGCCAGAACGGCTGAACGGATCTGGATGAAATTTAGCATGTAGATACTTTAGGCCCTGGAATAAAACATAGGATACTTTTCATCATCCATCACCACGCGGGTAAAACCGTGGGGCGCAGCTAGTAAGTTGTATGTTTAAATTAAATTAGGCATAAATTTGTTAAAAAAGTTTTTCCCTCTATTTATAGCTATTTTAATAACGGTCGGGTTATAGATTTTTTAACTCTTTAGCTTGTTAATAACATCGAGCTGTCCTGTACCTATAATCATGCAAATAAACCATTTGAATTTGATTTCTTTTTAACCAACTACACAAAACAGAGGATTACTACTTTAGCAGACTATGTAAAACACACGTGAGCATAGATTTGATTACTTGTATCTCCTAAACTACTTATCATATTTTAACATATGAGGTGTCTATTGACACGTCTTATCACTTTGCCTATCGAAACGTAACTGCGGAGTAGATGCCCCGTGAGCTGCAACCAGGGTAATGAACTGTTTGTTTGAGGCTCTTACCTACCCTATAAGAGCAGATTTGGAAAAAAAACTCCGCCTGTCATACGGCATATGACGTCACACTAAATCCGTTAGTAATAGTGGCGTATTTCATAATTTAAAGTGTTAGACTTTTAGCAAATTCAATCTGGGGTTTTACTACAAAATATCTTTAAAAAAAATACCATAAATTAATGTTATAGTTTTATTAATTTCTTTTTAGTTTTATTAAATATTCCTTTGACAGGATTAGGTTTATTTTTTTTCAAATCATTTTAAATGTGAGTAAAAAGTCACAAAAATCGAAATTCGACATGCACAAACTTGCGTATTCGCCATAATTTTGCTCTGCTAAATAAAACCCTATATACAGCATTAGACTGATAACCAGACCAAGCAGTCAATTTAAAAAAAAAAACCTTTTTATTTATGTCCATAACACTGGCACCGACATAACACATATAACACTGGCCAGTTATATTTAATTTATTTAAAAAACGAATTTCAAGACATCATTTGTTTCAACACTAGTTTTAAAACATCAATAAAATTCTCACATTTTTAAGAGCTAGTAAAAGCTGGACCTGTGTTGCAAATATTTTCGCACGATAACTTTTAAAGATTTCAAATGTTGCCTAAAATCGGACGAATCGTATGATAAACTTCAAATGCCATTTATGGTTGAAGGATCTTCGAAGGCAACAGTGTATAACGAATTTAATCCCGGTCGACTAACTTTGAGGGATGAAGAATGATGTCGCCTTTGACGGTTTTTACGGAAGGAAAAGTATTAGCAGTGAAAAACATAATTCAAGAGAATAGGCTAATTGAAGAACTAATTGAAGAACATGTGAAGAGATTTAGCACATACTGCAGCTTGGAGCGGGAAGCGTTCACGAGAATCTAGAGGATAGTATCGTGCTAACTGCTGCACAACTTCACATGCTCAGAAGCACAGATGCTCAAAAGAAGCAGGGGTTGATGATGAGGTACCTAATGTAAAGAATTGAGCGGGTTTTAGCGTCCAAACGTACATCTTGTTCTACATTAAAAAAAAAATGTTTTAATTAGATAAACAGAACGCTTCCTGATGACAAAAAACGTCTGTAGCATTGTGGCGGTACCGTGAACTTTGAGTAACAAAACTAAGCACAGGGCGTCGGTGCTTTGGCGCTCATTATTTTGAAACACTGGTTAGTCTCTATAGCCCTGTAATTTGTTCTGTTTGCAAGATTATCCTTTTTGCTCGCAGTGAGGTTATATGGAACCTTAGCACCTTAGCGCAAAAGTTTTTCGGTTTTCGTGGCAAATAAGGAGACTTTAAATTTCAGTATCATTTCAGTATTTTCCCGGTTGTGGTAATATTATAAAGGCGAAAGTTTGTGAGTGTGTAAGTGTGTTTGTTACCTCTTCACGCTCAAACGGCTGGACCAATTTTGATGAAATTTGGTATGGAGGTAGCTGGATTAACGCATAGCTTACTATTAATTTTGAAAAAATGTAACGGGTAACACCGCGTGGCGCAGCTAGTCCAATATAAATGTTAAAGTTTGTAAGGATGTATGGATGTTTGTTACTCTTTCACGCCAAAACTACTAAACAGATTTCGATGAAATTTGGCACACAAACATTTTATGGCATGGATTAACATATAGGATACTTTTTATACTGCTAACTGAACAAACTTTTTGTTAAATTCCACGCGGTCGAAGTCGCGGGTAATAGCTTGTGATTTATATTATCAACACCTTTACCCAAACCTAAATTGCTAAAAGGTCAGTGATAACTCGCCAGCCATTCGTCTATAACGAACGAAAAAACAAACAGACTTGGCGTAACGTAAACTAAGGACAATTTGATTGCTGGAGAACTCTAAAAATTAAAATGCTTTATTAAATTCACTCCATATTAAAACACTAACATAACTAAAAGCGAGGCCATTTCAGGTCTGACACTTGATAGCTCAGTAAACTTTCAAATTGCGAAAATCTGATCATAATCGGTTCAGTATTTTTTACGTAACATGTGTACTTTTTAGATACCGAAAGTATTCAACAAGGAGCCGATATTAAGAAAAGATTAAACATACGACTGTTAGTTATGATGATGTGTTTGTGATGATGTGTTGATGCAAGCGCGCCAAGAGAGCGTCTCGTATAAATTAATACTTTTTTTTTTTTTAAAACATGTTAAGGGTTGTGTACTTTATGTATAATAGACTCTGAAAAATAGACAATGCACTGGCAATTGAATTAATAAAACATTCTTTAGGTCTGATTTTATCTATCAATTAAAAAACACCCAAAGCAACAATATTTACTATAGAATATAGTTATAACATACCTTATCGTAAACGATAACTATGTAATAAAACTAACAATTAACTATTTTATGCCACTACAATTTAATATGGACGAAAAAACTGACGAGCGAATTTATTTGCACAATTTTTTGTGCAACCTGTATAATTATGTATCGAGTTTGGGTTTGCTATTTCCATTACCATCCATGATTATTTACAAAAAGTTCCGGAAAGAGGTTTTTGTGTTTGTCCTACAAATGACAATAGCAAAAAACGGAATCGTGATCTTTGAAAATTGTCGTGGAAAGTTGCATTTTGCACAATGCAACTCTCTCTTTCTTTCAAACTATCGCATCTAAAATTTTATATTTAGTTAGTATAGGCTTTATTTATTCTAAGAGATGGAATCAACTGTTACCTTGCGGAAGTTGATGTTTAAAACTGAATCTTAAATGAATATTTTAGTTTATTACCACGTCGGTTAAGCGTTATTACTCAGGTACATAATTTATAATCCCTTTATGGCCTATATTTGAGTACATGTATGGGTATACAGTACAGATGGAAAATAAACGAATCAAAAAACAAAAATTGTCGTATTGTCCACGCCGTTAATTTTTGTTAGCTGCAAAAATAAAAGCTGGTAAAAGCTGGCCAACGCTTTGTTTACCAGTTCGCGGCCACCAATCCGTCAACGCTTTAGTTCACCTGCCATCACTCTACCTGAGGACATTGTTTCAACACTAGTTTTAAAACATCAATAAAATTCTCACATTTTTAAGAGCTAGTAAAAGCTGGACCTGTGTTGCAAATATTTTCGCACGATAACTTTTAAAGATTTCAAATGTTGCCTAAAATCGGACGAATCGTATGATAAACTTCAAATGCCATTTATGGTTGAAGGATCTTCGAAGGCAACAGTGTATAACGAATTTAATCCCGGTCGACTAACTTTGAGGGATGAAGAATGATGTCGCCTTTGACGGTTTTTACGGAAGGAAAAGTATTAGCAGTGAAAAACATAATTCAAGAGAATAGGCTAATTGAAGAACATGTGAAGAGATTTAGCACATACTGCAGCTTGGAGCGGGAAGCGTTCACGAGAATCTAGAGGATAGTATCGTGCTAACTGCTGCACAACTTCACATGCTCAGAAGCACAGATGCTCAAAAGAAGCAGGGGTTGATGATGAGGTACCTAATGTAAAGAATTGGGCGGGTTTTAGCGTCCAAACGTACATCTTGTTCTACATTAAAAAAAATATGTTTTAATTAGATAAACAGAACGCTTCCTGATGACAAAAAACGTCTGTAGCATTGTGGCGGTACCGTGAACTTTGAGTAACAAAACTAAGCACAGGGCGTCGGTGCTTTGGCGCTCATTATTTTGAAACACTGGTTAGTCTCTATAGCCCTGTAATTTGTTCTGTTTGCAAGATTATCCTTTTTGCTCGCAGTGAGGTTATATGGAACCTTAGCACCTTAGCGCAAAAGTTTTTCGGTTTTCGTGGCAAATAAGGAGACTTTAAATTTCAGTATTTTCCCGGTTGTGGTAATATTATAAAGGCGAAAGTTTGTGAGTGTGTAAGTGTGTTTGTTACCTCTTCACGCTCAAACGGCTGGACCAATTTTGATGAAATTTGGTATGGAGGTAGCTGGATTAACGCATAGCTTACTATTAATTTTGAAAAAATGTAACGGGTAACACCGCGGGCGCAGCTAGTCCAATATAAATGTTAAAGTTTGTAAGGATGTATGGATGTTTGTTACTCTTTCACGCCAAAACTACTAAACAGATTTCGATGAAATTTGGCACACAAACATTTTATGGCATGGATTAACATATAGGATACTTTTTATACTGCTAACTGAACAAACTTTTTGTTAAATTCCACGCGGTCGAAGTCGCGGGTAATAGCTTGTGATTTATATTATCAACACCTTTACCCAAACCTAAATTGCTAAAAGGTCAGTGATAACTCGCCAGCCATTCGTCTATAACGAACGAAAAAACAAACAGACTTGGCGTAACGTAAACTAAGGACAATTTGATTGCTGGAGAACTCTAAAAATTAAAATGCTTTATTAAATTCACTCCATATTAAAACACTAACATAACTAAAAGCGAGGCCATTTCAGGTCTGACACTTGATAGCTCAGTAAACTTTCAAATTGCGAAAATCTGATCATAATCGGTTCAGTATTTTTTACGTAACATGTGTACTTTTTAGATACCGAAAGTATTCAACAAGGAGCCGATATTAAGAAAAGATTAAACATACGACTGTTAGTTATGATGATGTGTTTGTGATGATGTGTTGATGCAAGCGCGCCAAGAGAGCGTCTCGTATAAATTAATACTTTTTTTTTTTTTAAAACATGTTAAGGGTTGTGTACTTTATGTATAATAGACTCTGAAAAATAGACAATGCACTGGCAATTGAATTAATAAAACATTCTTTAGGTCTGATTTTATCTATCAATTAAAAAACACCCAAAGCAACAATATTTACTATAGAATATAGTTATAACATACCTTATCGTAAACGATAACTATGTAATAAAACTAACAATTAACTATTTTATGCCACTACAATTTAATATGGACGAAAAAACTGACGAGCGAATTTATTTGCACAATTTTTTGTGCAACCTGTATAATTATGTATCGAGTTTGGGTTTGCTATTTCCATTACCATCCATGATTATTTACAAAAAGTTCCGGAAAGAGGTTTTTGTGTTTGTCCTACAAATGACAATAGCAAAAAACGGAATCGTGATCTTTGAAAATTGTCGTGGAAAGTTGCATTTTGCACAATGCAACTCTCTCTTTCTTTCAAACTATCGCATCTAAAATTTTATATTTAGTTAGTATAGGCTTTATTTATTCTAAGAGATGGAATCAACTGTTACCTTGCGGAAGTTGATGTTTAAAACTGAATCTTAAATGAATATTTTAGTTTATTACCACGTCGGTTAAGCGTTATTACTCAGGTACATAATTTATAATCCCTTTATGGCCTATATTTGAGTACATGTATGGGTATACAGTACAGATGGAAAATAAACGAATCAAAAAACAAAAATTGTCGTATTGTCCACGCCGTTAATTTTTGTTAGCTGCAAAAATAAAAGCTGGTAAAAGCTGGCCAACGCTTTGTTTACCAGTTCGCGGCCACCAATCCGTCAACGCTTTAGTTCACCTGCCATCACTCTACCTGAGGACATGTTTTGCCTAACAACATTTATTGTCGATGATGATTATAATGCCAATGGTTGCCGATCCGATATGACGCACCTTGGTTCTGCGATGGCTCTCGATATTTTTCATTAGATCTTGTATTTTGATGACGAGCATGGCGCGCGCCATCACTCTCTAACATAAGACCTTACATAAAAAAATAAATATAGGCCGAGTGTCTACCATATATGTATGACAAAAAAAAATGATTCAGGGCACAGCTGTCGCACATTAGCTATTCGTATTGATTGTTCTTATTTTGTTTTTTGTAAGGTATGTACTAAGATTTTTTAACCAGAATCAATATTATATTTGTAATTAGTATTTCTGTTTGTCGTAAAAATATTATTTTGTAGTTACAGATAATATATTGATATATGATAATAGATATTGACAATAATACAAAGACAACACTTAAAACTTGTTAAAAATGAAATCATACCCTGTTTTTCAACTTAACAGAACAATCCTGTGTGTAATGTCCATGGATTGGCATCAAACGCAGGTCTTTTGTAATAAAAATAATATTGTGCAAACTCAGTATTGAACATTTATTGATGACAGAAATATGGGGCAAAAACAAAGTTATTATTCACTATGACTGATGGTCCTAAGTCCTAATTACATAAGTCATAAAACGCAGCGGTTAACATTGCCTGTCTATTCCAGAACAACCCATGCCCCCACCCGATAATATTCATGCGCGACTGCGAAGTATCGCATGTCCGCGCGCTTCTGCAGTTCATGTATGTGGGGCAAGTGAACATTGCACAGGCGCAGCTCTCAGCCTTCCTGCGTACCGCCGATGCGCTGCAGATACGTGGCCTCACAGACTGCTCACAACACAACGATAAGGTACTAGCCTAATATATTTTCTAGAAACTATTCAATTACCAAACATTTTTTTTATAGGGCAAAATCTAGTAGTTATGGATAATACCTATTGATATGGCATCCAGGTAAACCCACAATAATAACTTATTGGGCCTGAGGGCGAGATAAAAACTTTATTTTAGTTTATTGGCCAGAATATCGTTTAATTAAGCTTCGTCTTCGATTGTGAGCATGCCTCGCGAGTCAGCTTTTGTTTTACTTTAGCTGCTTAACATATACCACGGTCAAGTCAGACTGAGATGTGACCGTTACTCATGAACCATGCTCTGTCAGTCTGGACCTAGCTAATTGGGCGCTAGATTTTTTTTTCTCAAGCACAAAGATGAACCAATAGGTACCTGCGTGGAGTTGTTCAAGCATGGACTACACCAAGCATATATAATCGACGTGAAGAGTGCATGTGTATCATCAGTGATGATTCATCACTCAATAGGTCTTTTGTGTCATTGATTTTAGTTAATTCAAAAGTGCAAAAGTATGTGTAATATAGTTTGTCACCAACGGCACGTTAGCATCAATAACTTGTGGCCCAATCCATATTCAGGATGCTTTCCCAACGCACATTTACTGATTGTCTTATTCTATTTAATGATTTGTTAAAATTAACTTCTGCCAGCAGACCAAGGAACTGCAACCCATCTAACTAAAGAGTTGACACGATTATAGGAAAATCTGCTTGTAATAAGCGGTAGTACAAACGCTAATACAAACTTGTGTTTCAGAAAGTGAACCGGAAGTCGCCCCCCTCCCAGCTTCGTAACTTGCTCAGCGCGAAGCCGTCAAGCGCCCAGTCTACCTCCTCCTCCAAAGCCGCAAGCCAAACCGTGGAGACCACACCAGCCGATGATCAGGAAGCACAACCCGGTCGCCGCACGCCCAGAAATTCTCCCGATGTTGCCAGAAACAATCTCAACGAAGAAGCTCCCTTTCAAAGTTCTAGTCAAACGAGGCCTAATAACGACGACTTTAGTGAAATACCCAACTACCCGTCTCTAAGGGTGAAAACTGATCTCGAAGCGCCCGAGGTGAAAAATGAAGAGAGCGACATACTCATGGATCCAGGAGACCCCGAGCGGACAGACAAGAGCCAGGACTTCAATGCGTCCGACCTTCTCGAACCAAAAATGGAAATGATGGAACAGGAGGCCAGCGACGAAGAGCGCTCTAGCTTTCCGCACATGTATGCGTACGAGAACAATGCGCTCGCCAATCCCTTTGCTGCAATGCAAGGTAACTAACCCTGCCACATACACCGATATACAGCCGCCTCGCCCCATACATTGCTCTCACTAATCTTTCCTAACTCTGCAGGTAACATGGATCTCATGTCCGGGATATCATCGGACCTCCGGGATGAGAACGCGGAAGGTGAGTGTCTATTTCTGTCTCTTTCACGTCATTTCACACGCACACGTCGACTCGGACAGCCGCGCCCCCGGCGAACCTCTTTTATGTTAGAGTCTATTCGAAAACGGCCAGAAAGAGAAGGAGAGAGCGTGCGGTCTTGTGAGGTAGTGGCTAGGCGCGCGGGTGTCGGCCGACGGTCCTGCCGCTGCCGCCGCTCCGCCAACGATCCCTCGCAAACTCCTAACCCCGGTGGTTAATCTGTTAGGTAATGGAACCGCCTCCGTCCGGAGTTCGATCGAGAGATCTGCACGTAGCAGACCGTCGGTTCGATCCACTCTAAATGTCGAAGCCTTCCACACTAGCGCGGCTTGCGACAGCGGTCCGACATACGACCATCTGAAACATCGGCGCCTGCCGAAACTGCAGCTGTTTATGTTGGCGGAGGCGGCGACAAACCGAAGCCTGGCGAGCAAGGCAATGCGGTAGTGGCCATACTCGACGGCGCCATCACGGGCGCTGCCGCAGGCTGCGCCAGTGCGGGACAGGCTTAATTCGGGAAGTGAACTCTGAGTGTTACCGAGCTGCGAGCACGGGTGGGTTCTGTGGCGCGGGCGGGTCCATTGGTCGGGTGGCGCGGCGGTGCGGGCGCGCGGTGCGTTGGTGCGATCGTGGTGTTGTTGGCAGCGTGCGGAGGCGGCGCGGGCGCGGGCGCGGGCGGCGCGGGCGGTGCGGGCGCGGGCGGCGTGCAGTGCGCGGTGTGCGGCCGCCGGTACAGCAACGCGTCCAACCTGCGCCAGCACGTGCGGCTCATCCACGAGGCGCAGCCGGTCGCGTGCACCACGTGCGGCCGCAGCTTCAAGACGCCGCTGTACCTGCGCCGCCACACGCTGGCGCAGCACGCGCCGCCGCGCCACTCCCTCAAGCCGTCGCCACCGCCGCCGCCGCCGCTGCCCGCGCAGTACCACTAGCCTGCCCGCGCGCCCGCCCCTCCCCTCCGGCGCCGGCTCCGGCGGCGGCGGGCCGGCTCCTCGAGCCTATATCTAGTCTGTGATCGGAGTGACGCCGGGGGCCGCAAACCGCTCGCACATCTCCGCTTATTGTGTGCCTTTCTATGATACGCCGAGTGCGGCGCTTGTCCCTCGACGAGCTCCCATTGCGCACGCGCCTTATTTTCCTGACCTATGTTGGTCGACCGATAGCGCGGACGTTCGTAGTCGGACGGATCGAGTTGAACGACATAATTATTTCTACGAAAAGGTCGTCGTGTCTCGCGTCATACTTAGACCATGGGGGAAAACGGAAAGAGCACGTTTTAAGTGGTGCACAGTACGTCCGCGGCTACGGTTGAATCACCCGCGCGTCCCGCGCTGACTAATAGGAGTTCGTCGTGGTGTCACGCGCAGTACCTTCCTTTCTGACAATAGACTGATTGTTATTGAAGCATTTGTTGCGACCGGTGCTCGTTTTATAACATAGGATTATTTACTGGTTACATATTTATACACAACACAGTACATTATACACACATACCGCATCTGTCGTTCGGTCTCGCCCGCATACATGTAGAATAAGGTGTATTTTCATAATAGAGTAATATTTTGTACGGCGAGGCGGGCGAGAGCGGACGGCATTCCGTTTTATTTACCCGATGGAGCGCTGTCCACTCCGACATGGGGTGCATAGGTTCTGTAAACAGCAATAGTGATATTTTTATACACAATAGTTTTATCTTTACACAAATGTTATTGTTGAGTGATTACATGGCTCCCGGTCAATAGTTGTACAAAATCTCAGATGTGTGTAGGAGTAATAAGTCTTCGAATTCATATTATGTATCGAATAACTATTAATAGTTAGAAATTATTAAATTCGCGCTCGCGATATCTATGTCACTGAATGCCTAATTGCTAAGAGACGAAAGATTAGAATGGGTTTTATTGAGCCTTAACAACCTCTTTGTATGGATGGTGGTTAGTATTAACTATTAATATGCGTAATGCCTGTATGACTAAGGCGTTACAGATCTAGTGTCATGTTCATATGTATATTAACATACTACTAGTTTCTTGTAACTCTAAAAATACATAAAACTTTTTCATTGAAACCTCAAAAGATTAATAAACGCATTTAAATCGCGCGTATATGGCGGTCATATTGCGAAATATTCCAAATCTTTGTTAACGATAAGTGTATCTTGTTTAACGGATAAGGCTAAAAGAAGCTCATTATGAAAACCGTTTACTATGGTACCAACCTTTAAAAATATCGAAACCGAGAAAGAATCTGTGTCTCCATCGACACAATATTTTATACTTAAAAAAATGCCCCGCCGAGCTATCCCCATAATAAAAGTTGCTCAAAATGATCATTACCTATTGATGTGGCTTAGTTTCCTTACCTTTTTAGTATTAACTACCAGCCAACTCAATAAATGAACACCATTTTAATTGATGTATAACAGAACTAATTATTTAAAACCCAGAAATCAAATAAAACTCGTTCTAATTCGTCTCTTAATTAATTAGTGGTAAAGTCTTATATATTTTTTTGATTTAAGTTTTACTTTATTAAAGTTATCGTTTCGTACAAAAAAAAAATGATAGGGCAGTGGGTGTGACATAATAATTATGAATGTGATGACAAAGAGAAGATAAGAATGATATATCAGTTGCGTTTGTACGTAATGTTAATATTTTCACTTGCCATTTTTATCCCTATATTTAGTGATTTACCCAGTGTTTAAGTAAAATCAGCATTATTTCTTATAATATAAGAGAAGATTATTTTTGAACTATACCTATAATATTTTTTTTAAATTTTCAATTTTAATTCCTTGAATCTTTAATTTGTTTGTAGTTAGTTTTATACAGGGTGTTCATCTGTGGGCGATGTTATATTTTTAATCTGTAATCGATTTTGATTACCGATTAATTTTTATTACTGAATTCGTAGCTTCGTTTTGTCGATATTTAGTATGTGAATAACGCACGGCTTAACAAAAAGAAAAATGATTCTTTGTTGTTAAAAAAAAACTCGTTTAGGCATATACAAAACATTGAAGATCATTTGTGTAAATCTCGGTTTAAATAATAGCTCAATAACCCGCCATTTTAACATTTTTTTATATTTATTACGTGAAGCAGTGGACGAACATTTTATTCGTTCATGGTGCAGCTTAATGTTTTTCGCCACCTAATAAAGACGACGAAATCTGCGAATTATGTATATTATCAGGTGACCGTGTTGTGTTGACGCAATTCGGCTTTATGTCGTAATAATTGATGCCCGATATGAAAAGTTTGCCATGAAAATAAGAATGTCTAGTCATTTTGTAACAAAAGCATTTATAAGGGACTATTTGAAATGTATGATTAGGGTTGTGAATTACAATATATTTTGTCATTTGAAAAAATATTGTAAAACGTATTGGAGTGATCTCAAGTGACTTTCTTCCCATGATCTCTAAATTTTCACTTTGCATTTATTTTTAAAGTGTTTAATCTTAAAATTATTACGAAAATTAATTGCAATAATAAAGTTACTCTTAAAATTAATCGCTTATACATTAGTAATTGTAATTTTAAAGGCACATCTATTATAATAATTTTAATCCCAATTAAATAAGTTAAGGGTGCAGCTTTCATTATTGACATATTTAAAAGAAAATTCAATCTATAGCAAAAAAAAAATCTAAACACGGCTGAAATCGAATAGAAAAGTAATTGTTAGATCATTGTATTATAAATATAATTATCTAGAGGCATTTAATCAAATTTAAAATAAACTTACAAACAATAGTTGATATTATTTAAAAATTGCATTTTGGGCACAGTATTTATTAATATTCTGTCTTAGTTGACAGTAAACACAAGTATATTACAAACAGGAATATACACATACATATGTATGTATGACATATCTACAGAGTGTCTCAAAACGCAATATCACCAGGGGTTACTGGTTTTAGAAACACTCTGTGCAAACTACAATAGATTTATTTATACAGACTGTTGAACATTTATCTGCCAGATAATCCACATATACATAGTTATATACCGTTAATTATGAATGTTGACTGTTTAATATACACTAGATTTCAGTTTAATATCTTATTTTTTTTACCTTACGCAAATGTCTATATGAAATCTATAATTTCGATTGTAATCATCTGCATCGCTTGTGCAATGATTTTATGTACATATATTGTATTTTTTTTTATTTAATCAGAAAATAAAGTATTACGACAGATATTTGAGCTTTTCAATTGTAGAAGGCAAAGAGTCGTCACTTTAATATTGATTTATTATTTACTAGCTGCGCCCCGCGGTATTTCCCCGCTGTTTTTTTCGGGATAGAAATATAGTAGCCTATATGTTAATCCAGGGTGTCAGCTACCTCCATACCAAATTTCATCAAAATTGGTCCAGTTGAGTGTGGAGAAGTAACAAACATACACACTCACAAACTTTCGCTTTTATAATAATAGTGTAATGTTGGTTTATTTTTTAACCGGAGCAAGCTGGGTTCACCGTTGACGGACACGTCAAGGAGGACGATATATACTTTTTAATATAAATAGACTACCTATGTATTGTTTTATGTTATTTTTGTTTTTATCTCGCTGTAGAGTCGGTCACAGAGGAGCTAGTTTTTATCGTACAAAACGTGTAAATTAATAATGACATTCGACGGTGCCTATGCCCGACATTATCAGAATTGTTATGTTGTGACCAACATAACAATTCTGATAATGTCTTTACCTTATAGACAAATTAATTGATGTGACTCACGACACATAAAATTGAAGTTATAATTATTATAATTAAGTAACAAGACTGTCTATTATTTAGCTTAATAGTACATAATCTTGTGAATTCACGAAATATCTGTAATACATAATAAAATTTTCATATATCAAAAATTTATGTGCGCGTTAGGTATAAATGTTATGTTGTGCATATATTTGTCATGCTATTTAAAAATAATACTTGAAAAATAACCCAATGGGTTTTACGGATATAAACACGAAGTGAGTCCAATGATATATAAAAAAAAAAACACATAATAGCGATCGAAAAACATTACCACTGTCCTTTGCGCTAAATTACGTATTCAGTGAATATAATGATAGTATCTTTTAATTTTTCTGTGTTGATTTTTTTTCGCAAGTTTCTTTGTTCCTTTAAGATGGTCGATGCGCACCACGATAATTATATCTATGAAACCGTTAAGGGTACTGTGACGTCACGATACTATTTAATTTTCATTGATATGTATTACCGGGCCACTTACTTGACATTCTTTTCTGCTGCGAACAAAAATAGAATAAAAAATTTAAAACAATGGAACTAATTGATTAGCACGCTGGTTCCTATGAAACTGTACCATCTATTTCGGCAAATATAAACTTTATTAGATAGAGTAAATATGCATCAAATGTCTGCACCCCTTTTCGTCGGTCAGACGCGGTGCAGGCAGTAAAAGCATGTAAGAGTGCGAATTGCAATTTAACTTATCAATCGCAGCAACCAGGATACTACGTACCAAATCATCAAATAAATCGCATCTATTGCCAATGTCCGAAAATATGCATAATGTACATACTGTAGCGCACACCTTCGTAAATAAGCCGTGTTATAATAGTACGTTGATCGCAGCGCAGAAAAGTGGATTTTTCCTGATTAGCTACAATTTTAAAACTACGGTAAAGCAAAAGAGTTGATGTTTCTGCGCCACTTGTACGTCTCATTTTAAAGCATCTCAGCATATATTCAAATCTGATAGCGTTGCGTTGCATTGCTGTGAGCAATCCTCGTCCTGAGCGACGAAAAGCGACATCTTTTTGATCTACGCGTCAACGCAAGCTACGTGTAAGAACAGCGGCTGCTGTATAATTTCGTATCAGGTCGCATCATATCGCTTTGCCGCGTTTGTTGTTCACGTAGGGCAACGAGCCGTTTTTTCGGGTAATGCCACAGTTTTGCTACGATACAAGCCTAAAAGCGTGTACTGAGCACAAATGATTTAATAAAGACGCGCTCCCGTAAAATATGTATTGCGATTAAAGCGCCCTAACGAATGCAATTACTACGCTTTAGTACCTGAGCCATAGTCCACGGAGTGCTTGAAGCATAAAAGAATCGCAGGGTTTATGTTTAAAGCATAATTATGCCATAGCGGGCATGTGGCATAGAGGGCCTTTTCGGTAGGTGGAAGATTTGTGGCATACTGCGGCTAACCTGGCGCATC
Source organism: Biston stratarius (assembly GCA_950106695.1). Classification (NCBI taxonomy): domain Eukaryota; kingdom Metazoa; phylum Arthropoda; class Insecta; order Lepidoptera; family Geometridae; genus Biston; species Biston stratarius. The sequence continues at coordinate 26,769,194 of OX467112.1, forward strand.
TAGTCATAGAGTGACCCGTTGTCTTACTTAAGCGCACGTATTATTGAAGGCGTAACCCACGAGTGTGATGATTGTTGTGATTTTAGCGGTGGGTCGGTGGGACGGGCGCCGGAATCGGCCCGTACCAGATGCCGTGTGGCTGGAGCAGCACCGACGGGCGCTGCCATTCGTGCTGAAGCGGGAGAACGAGCGGGGAGGCGCCGCCGCACCTAGACTTGTGAGTATATTGTTCTTTTTTCCTAAAAATTTTGAGGCACAAATGAAAGCTGCTCTTTTCATACGTTTTTTATCGTTTACGACCTACAAATTTGTATATTAATCCAGAGGGACTATAAGAGATATAAAACATACTTTTGCATATTTTAATCTGCTTCCTATTGTCATATCGAATATCAAAATATTATTTTTATATTAATTTATTTACACAAGATGTAAGTAATGCCGTAAAATATATTAAATAAAGCCGGGTTACTTATATTTACTTACGCCACGTGTCATTTATGATTAAGAAATTATAGTTATTCGAAATGAGGCGTGGCATAAAATTTTAACAATTTTGAAGTCTTTATTTGACAGACTTATTAAAATGTTATTGATCTTGTCTAATGGACTGCAATAAAAAAGACAACAATTTTTTTAGTAAAGTTAGATGTGTCCTCCAGACCTTCAGAAATGGTCTTATTTTTGATTGAAATATTTTTTCGGGACGCGACTGTAGGTTATAATAACTGCTATCTGGAATTTATTGAGACTTCATATAGTTGCCTACATATAAACGTATATGCTCAGAGTTCTAAGACGCGTTGAGACACTCATCAATAGTCAAATCATAATTAGTAGCTCAGGAGCTACGGAGGAACACATAAATACATAGATTACTAAAATCATAATCCTCCTTTTCGTGTGGTCTTGTAAATAGGTATTCGACATAAGTACGTGCAAAATTTGAACGAGAACGTTTGACGTTTTAGAGGTACAAAAAAGCCAGTCTTAGTCTATATCCACGAAATAACATACGACATACATCTTACTAGCACGTTGTTTTCCCATGTTAGTTGATTATCATGCACGTTAATTTGTTGAAGTTTTTCAACGATAAGCTTCTGAAACGCCATTCAATTAAAGTCACTTTAACTACATATATAATGTTTAAGTATATGATAACCCTATGCGGAACGTGACTCTACAATTTTGGTATAACAATACCTACTCTCAAAGAACTAACCAAGGAACGATAAGCGTCGACCGTATGTCATGTTTTTTTTTTCATTGTTTATTTACAACTAATACCGTAAATAGCCATGTATCATTTCATGAATAGATAAAATAAACTTATCAGAAACTGTGGCAAACAATATTTTTACGGGGTTACGAAAATATTTTTGCTTTACATGTTAGGAAACATATTTTTGCCCTTTTAATGCGCATTAATTGTTTTCTGATTGATATTGTAGAGATTCCATAACGACTTTTCATATAAATCTTACAGATTCTAAGTCTATTAAGCACCTAATGATCGACTGACGGATATGTACGTCATCAATTGATTAAATCAATAGCGTTAGTCGTTACGATTCTGTTGTATTATTTGTCCATTTAAATGAGTGAGAGAGCTTTTGAATGATATGATATTTGTATGTATGATATCTAGACTCAGTTGTAAGCTAGATATCTGTATTAAAAAGGAAAGCTATAGGCCTAGTCTGTACTAAGCCTAATGGGCGTCATTGTATTCATCTTTACGAACAAATGTTGCTATAGGCACAACTCTGAAATAGAGAAAAACGAACAGCTGTTTAATAGACCAAATTTTTTAAAAATTGACCTAATTTATATAATAATTTTAAATTCTTGCTATTTAAAATTTGTGCCATGAAGATAAGTAGGTATAATGACCCTCTTTCGGCCTAGTACACCTCAAACTTATAACCCAGTATAAATGAAATGTACATACCATCAAGTATTTTTTTAGTAATGCACAAAGCATTGTTGTCCTGGACTTTAATGTAATAGTACAAAAATTCTAGGTTAATGGTTATAACGAAAACGTCTTGTTCATTTTACTTATTGTATCTCAAAAAAATCCGAGAAAAAAGCTTAGTAACTGAAGTTTTCTGTGATACCTCGCTTTGTACCTATAAGTCTGCAACTGGATATCATGAACATTTTTTTTTGCAATAGCTACAAATCATAATGTGAAATGTTCCTGAGGCGAGAAAGTACGCAGTAGCAAAAGTATTATGAAGCGTGCCTATGTCCTAAGGCAAGAAACGAGATACAGACATCTCTTGGGGTCCATTCCGTGTTATTTGTGCCCCGTTATCACATTCTATCTACACTTTTATTTTCTAAAAACAAAAACAGTCAAGTTTGAAAAGGGTAAACTCGTATAGGCTGGGTGGCTGGCTTAATATGAGAGCTACTTTGCCACCTTAACCCATCTGGACTCTGGCTAGACGCATGCTGTTTTCATTTGCTTTTTTTTTGGCATCGCACTTTTTCCATTCTCCCAGTGTCAGGTATTTCAAATTTTCAGGTGTCTCATGACTTACAAAGTTGGTCACTGTCTAGTCTATACATCAGTAAAGACTTTACTAAAAGCTTCTAAGGAAATTTGGATAACGGTGTGCTCCGGCAGTCTCACTTGACAGCCAGGCTAGGTGTGCTTTACCATCTTCGATTACACCCTCACTTAAAATCAGGTGAGCTGTGGGCAAAATGAAGATGTCAACCATAAAAAAATAGCTGAGAAAATCTTATAAAAGGTTGAGCTAAACTGAAATTGTGTTGTATTAAAATAAGCAACACAAAAATCCAATTTTTGGACAGGAAAATATTTTTGAGTCAAAATATATTCTTCTCGGACCTTTGTAAATGTTCTCAGTAATTTTACTGATTGCGATTTTTCATAACCATATTCATTGATTTTATATGTTTAATTGCGTGAGCGGTACAGCGGCGCGCTTTAATCTAGGCCTTAACATGTTCCCCGACATACGGTAGCAATCAGATTCAAATAGAACTCAATTTTAAAGATTAAATCATAGTTAAAAGACGTACCTCTTCATATTGTTAGTCAGAACTACCGTTAGTGTTGTCGTAGTTACAAATCTAATATTATGCTGTCACGTGCAGCCAATCGTCTAGTCTAATCTATATGACTTTAAATCAATTGATTTTATCCCGGAAACCAATTGCTCTGGAACTTTTAGAAATCTGTAGAGAAAGAGAGGAACAGATTTAAATAATGAGAGCCAACATCGCATTTTCAAATCCTTTCATCAAAAAGCCTTAATTTCCTTAATTCAAAAAGCAAAAAAAAGTTCAAAGATTCTTCTAAATATCTCAAAATATAAAACAATCAATATTGTACGTTCAAATATTTTGCTCCCAGAGCGTGAGACCGTTCATTTAAACAAAGTTATTAAAATTTACGTGAGAAGATAAAAATGGTTAGCAAAGATTTTATAAAAGTAACATTAAAGTTATTTTTAAAATTTGTGACATTTATCGATCACTTGTAGTGCCCAACGGTTCCACGCGGTTACAATAAACGGTTAATTTTTCTGGGGTTTTAAGTAGCTTATATGTTAATTCAGTGCTTAAACCACTTCGTTGTCAAATCGCATCCAAACCCGTTTAGTCGTTACGAAGTTAAAAGTGGTAAAACGTTCAAATACAAAAAAAAAACTTTTTTTATCTATAATATTTGTGTGATAACAATGAGTAAGCTATTTAAAATTAGCAATAAGTAAGTAATTGTTATTTTCTGAAAGACAAGATAGGATTTTAACAGCTTCCAATAAAGATAATTTCGTAGTAACTGTGCGAAATAATTTAAGTTATTCTTTGGCCTTATAATAAGTAAGAAGTAAAAACGTATATCCTTTTTAAATTTATACATTTAAATAAGTATTTTGTGTGAGACTTTTACCATACGCTAATTTCTCGTGCAAACAGAATATTGCGTCTAAGCTTGCATTTATTGATATTTTATATCACTTCACTAAATATGTATCTAGTAATATATGTATATACAAACTTTTGCCAAGAACACAAGTCTGAATAAGTAATAAAACGAATGCTTCATAGAAAAAGTGTATTGACCCTTGACTAAATGTAACAAGCGATTTTACTTTACGATTTAGAAGTTGTACCCATAGTACAAGTTGTTTATAGCTTAGAACAAAGTCGACTCTAAAAGAAAGTGATTAAAAGAAGATAGACGCTCTTTAAATGTGGTGCTGGAGAAGAATGCTGTAAATCTCGTGGACTGAATGAATTTTGATACGGTTTTCACTATCATTTAGAACACTATTTCCTAAGCTTTTCACATGAAGTGAAGTAAATGATGAAGCCGGGACAAGTCACTTGTTAGTATTTTTTTAAGTACATACCTACTTAATTTGAGATTCTTGAAAGTAGAAAAAGCATAACCAACAGAGACAAATGAGGCACAGTTACAAAATAAGGCCACCACACCATAATGCTAGTAAGGACACTGGTGTACCCTTATTGTTTAGACAATCAATTAATTAATTGAATTCCGCTTGCGTATAATGTGACAGCGGGTTCAGCAAAAAAAACGACTGTCTCCTTATAAATTTGCTTTTAATTATGTAAATTATCGCTCCGTCTGCCTTGAAACTCAAAACCTATGTATGTAATCAGAAAACCTTATTATCTGTTTCAGATTAATCTAGGTTACTGTACCTATACATACTGTGTAATAAAATTATTATTACTTAACAATAAAAATTAAATGTCAGTCAAAGTAAACGTTAATGTAGGAAAATTTTACGGTTTCTAAAATTTATATACAAGTTAGATTAAATTAACAGATAAGATACAGTTTTTAACCTCATGTTCTGTAGTTTGTCGTTTTACTCGCGGTTGAATTCGTCGTGGCTGTTATCAACCATCAATATCACAAGCACGGGTTATCTCTCAATTGTATATTTTACGTCACATTTCCTTGTGACAGTGGATATATTAACCCTTTCCGCTATGAAATCTATCTGATATCTATATATCTGTGGGGGTAAAAGAAAGATTACCTGTTGACGTCATCGATGCGAATTATCGTCAACCTCCAAACTATCTGCGTGTTCCTCTGACTTTCGGGTGGAGTTAATGAAACTACATTTCTGGTGATTACCATTTCTATTTCTCATAATACTACGTGTAGGTAACATTGTTAAAGGCGAGTGCACTATAGCGCGGCTATGGGACAACTGACGAGTGGCGATCAAGCTATGGAACACGTCAGCAAAGACACTGTTACTACATATCTTATTTAAAAAATAAAAAGATGTCCGTTGGTAAGCGCATAACTTGAGAACGGCTGGACTGATTTAGCTGATTCCTTTTTGTTTGTTTGTGATAGTTCGCGCACCGGGCACGAAGTTACGGACACTCGGCTAGTAATAAGATAAAACTAGCTTGCTATTCATTGCACTAAGAAGAGTGAAAGTAAAATTATAGTGAACGACCATAGCGCGCATGCTGTCTAATAAAAATAGATGACGAACGACTAACGTAATTCTGTTTTATTAGTGTCGTTCAATAATAGTTAATAGATGGAAGTTTTATTGTATTGTAATGTGAAGTTTCGACGAATAACTTATAAAAAACTATACAAACATAATGGACATTAAACAAGTACATCGTGGAACAGGAATTACATGTACCTAAGTCTGAATGATCGACTTAGCTCGTTTTTGTACAGAAAATGAACTACACTAATGGGAATAGAATTTTCTTAATTTAGGTTCATCCGTATAGTGAAGGCCTTTTCTGAATTATATCTAAAACATTAAAATAGGTCGTAAAATAATAAGCCAATAGGAACGGTGGGGCGGAGCGTATAAATAATAATAATTGTAAAGTGATAAACTATGGACCTTGCGATTTTGTCAGATCTGGCAGGGACGGTCGGTGAACTGTATTGTTTGAATTCTTATAACGTAAATATAACTGTAAAGAACATTTTTTTATTATTTACCATTTAGACGATATTATTCTGACTTTAAATGATTTTAGTTTGCGTTTTTATCTACTAAAATGTCATTTTTAGGGTTCCGTATCTCAAAAGTAAAAAACAGAACCCTTATAGGATCACTTTGTTGTCCGTCTGTCTGTCAGTCAAGACCCTTTTTCTCAGGACCGCGTGGAGGTATAAAGCTGAAATTCATATGAAATAATCAGGTCTACTTGTTTAACTGTCCCTTGGGGCTGTGAAAAAAATCAAACTGCTAAGACAACGCAAACAAATGATACAGCCGTTTATGCTGCAAATTTTCAACACTCGCAAGGAAATCAAATCTTACAGGGTACTTCCCGTGAACTCAGAATCTTGAAATTTGGTACGAAGCAACTTCTTATAGCACAGATAAAGGAAAAATTGCGAAAAGCATAAACTACCATTAAAAAAATACCATATCATTTACTTATATACCCACAGGTTTGTACGGATCCCTCGGTGCACGAGTCCGACTCGCACTTGGCCGGTTTTATTGAAAGAAATTTCAATATATAATTAAATGAAATCGCAAATTAGAATGATTGATTCGATAGATTTTTAAATTGGACATGAGACTTGTTTTAAAGATCTGCTAAGAGGTTCCGTTAATTTGAAGCACACGAATGTTATAAAACAAATAAAAGTATTTTATTTTAGGACTTCGTAAAACATGCATACTTTAAATTTAAGAAGTTTTTTTTTTTTTTTAATCCCCTGTTGACTCGCTGCAACTTGTTTATCTACCATATTTGTGTAATGTCCCTATGTTTTTTTTATTTTTGCTCTGCTGAATGTAATCCTATCTTACACAGTATTTGATAGAAGAAGATACGTGCTCGAAAATTCGTATTATATGGTATTAATCATTTTCCTCCTATTGCTGAGTCCTCAACAAAAAAAAAAGTGTAGATGTTGCAACATGCTCATTTGGATTAGAGATCATTTTGAAAGATGCCCGTTATTGGAAGTGCTCTTTACAAGAATACGATGGATATTTTGGACATTGTTATGGCAGCGGAACAGAAATTCAATGGGCGATCACAGATACTGCTTTGATCCACAATCGACCTTCCCTTCTGACGGAGTGCCTCGTAATCCAAAGTATAATCTTACTTAGCAATGTATAAGTATAACAAACATATGTATATGTATACACAAACACACATACTGATAAACTTTCGCCTTTATATTATTTGTGTGATCTCAATACGTGAAATCTAAACTGAAGACCTCACTTAATAACATTACTTAGTTTAATAACATTAAGTTAATCAATGTCTAAAATTTCATGAAATGTCACGAGTCAAACTGAGTGAGGCCACTTTAGACATTTAAGGAAAGGTACAAAAAAGAATTTTTAGACATGTGATGGGTTTTCTTCGGTACATCTATCTATATGTATTTTTATACCAGCAGAGCCAGGAAATTAATTATTTGCCGTCCTTTTTAATAAAAATAATAATAATAACACGTATCATGTTCCACGCCTTTCATCTTTTTTTGTTTAAAACCATAGTTACCTTACTTTGAATATGTCCACGACTGATGAGTTAAGAAATTGAAAGAGTTTTAGATCGACTTCCTTATAAACGAACCGGTCGAAAAATCAGAAATAGAGCATGACTTCTTAGAACTAACAGAGCAGCCTTTCAAAACCCATCACATTTTTTGCACAACTTGTGCAAGTAACTGTAATTTGTTGAAATAAGCCTTGATGTAGGTCCGTTATATCGAAATCTACTCAATCGATCTAAAATACCATCATCAAGCATCTAACGGTGTATACCGGCAGCCTCAGTTGAGAGCCAGTTCCATTCCAGGCTAGGTGTGTTTACCATCTTCGACCACACAGTCACTTAACATCAGGTGAGCTGTGGTCAGACACATAGATAGTCAGCCATAAAAAAGAATCACTGTGATTATCACCAAGCTTGTTTCATATCATCGTGAGTTGTGTTAAAACCACGTAATTTTCTTATCCGTTTTTTTTTACCATTTATCTGTATCCAGGTACGTACAACACCTATGTATATGAGTAATATTGTTTTGTATCGCCTGTTTCTATAGCATGATATTATAGATAAAGTTGCGACAAACATGTGGATTGGCAATGAGCATGTGACATAATTTTTTTATTCGATTCCCATATAAGATATTTTTTGTTGCAAAATAATTGTTATGCAACTTAATATTAAAAGCTCAAATAATAAATTATTGCAAAATGTGTGTTTGGTAAAGTTTTACTTGACTAATCTTTTGTCTTGATTATCTATTTTATAGTTTTTTTTTTTATGGCTGACAGGCTAGGTATTTGACCACAACTCACCTGATGTTAAGTGAAGGTGTGGTCAAAGATGGTAAAGCATATCTAGCCTGGAATGACACTGGCTCTCAAGTGAGGCTGCCGGAACACACCGTTAGATGCTTGGCGGCAGATTTTCAACTTGAGGGTGGTAGCTAGCCAGCCGAGTACTAGAAAGTACCCTACCACCACGCTATCGTTTTCTCACGATATATTCCTTCACCGGCAGCTCAAGCTCATTGTTGGGGTTTGAACCCACGCCCTTCGCCATGCGAACTGACCGCGCTAACTACTCGGCTATCATCACTACAGATGCTCGGATAGCTGATGGCTATACTTTGACTGACTTTGATTAGCTCATTGGAAATACATGTATCTGTTTCATGAATTGAAGTTCCATTCTCACACAGGATAAATAATTATTATGTGACGAACGTAGATATTTATTGTGTTCGGGTGTTCTATATGTATTATTTAAAAGTTTGTATTTACAAAAAAAAAACAGCTCAGCTATGTGGTTCCCATAGTACAAGCTTTGCTCAGTTCGGGGCTAACGGGTGCATGATACAATATTTATTATTTATACTTTAATCACGAAATATTACACGGGCAATCCTTTGCTGGGATATTCAGTACATGAATTAAATTTTAAATATGTAAAAATAAAGATTTGTCTTTTTTGATTCCGATTCCACTGAGCTCATTAGCATTCTTGTCAAATTTGTGTACCTGCTTTCAACTGCAGGATATATCATTACATTTATGTATTCATATCTAAAATGCAGTCTCATCTCATTTCTAGATAAAACTGGGCGAAGGCGTCGAGATACGCGAAGAGTTGCTCAGAGGTGTTAAATGGGGGGACTACAGAAAGGTTACGCGAGGGCTGGCAGCGGCCCTATTCTCCCCCATCGAACTAGCGACCTGCTCAGTAACGGGGCAGCGGTGGTCTCGCGCGGGGCAAGAATCACGCCCCACGAAGCCCCCGCTCGACCGACGTCGGGTCCACGCGCTCATATCCTACGTCAGCAGACACTTCCCAGATGTAGAAGTTAGCAGGATCAAGCAGGTGCTAGCGTACAAGTGTAAGGAGAACTGCGCAGCGCTTCGGATGAGGACAGCCAGGTGATATTTTGTGTTTTTTTTTTAAATTAGCTTCTTGTTTTTATCTGTATATATTACAGGCTAGCTGTGCTTACCATCTCGTCGTCACTTAACATCAGGTGAGCTGTAGTCAAACGACTAGTCTGTCAACCATACAAAAATGCGAAATTAACATCCTGAGCAGAAAGAATGTTTGGTGGACGTATTTAAACTGAATTGATTAACTGATATTGATGAAATTCGACTAGGAAATATGCTTAGTACATTTTAGGAAAAAAATTATATATTATCAAGCCGCGGTCAGAATTGCAGAGCGCAACCTAGGTTAAGATAAATAATATGACCGACAACAAGCCTCGCTGTCTATGACGAAGCGCGTTAGTTCATACTTACTGATCACTCGTTTGATGACGCTCATCGTATAGGTACTTATCATGATCGACGTGTTCTTTATTCTATTTAGCTCTTGGTATCTCTAGACTTCACAGATTATAATAGGTTCATCATCATCGTTGGCTACTATATCAGCCCCCAAAGCAAAAATACCTCACTTTCGTCTATCTTCCATTTTTTTTTAATGATTGACTGGCTAGATGTTTTACCACGGCTCATCTGATGACGGTGTAGTCGATGATGGTAAATACACTGAGCCTGGAATGCAACTGGCTCTCAACTGAGGCTGCCGGATAACACCCGTTAGATGCTTGGCGGCAGATTTCAACTAGCCAGCCGAGTACGAGAAAGTACTCTACCACCATGCAAAATATACAGGAACACATCAATTCACATAATAATTTAAGGGGTTTTCCACACCACAGTATAGTTGAAATGTGGTCTGTTGATTTATTTCAATTATATACTAGACTAGAGCAACAAAGATTTTTTACGTTTATCATAATTAGTATTCTGTCAAATCCACTCCACATCGTTCAGTGCTTAACATTTGATTATCCAATTCGAATTACATATTTTTTTTTTTAATATTATATAATTTTATCGTCATTCAAATTGATTGATCAACGCAGAGAGGTATATTTACAGATAGCTTACCTAATACCTGCAAACGGAACTTTTATATGTTTCATTTTATCTATATCGCGCAATCAATTGATTAGGTATGTGTATAGTGTTATAACAATCAATACACGCTCGTTAATCTAGATAGCCTAATTGAAATCTATTTAGAAAATTGCAATTGACAATCGTTTAAGTCAGGTATTAATACATCATCGCTTGAGTTTAATATGTTTAGTTCGACCTAATGCGAAAAATAATGATATCGTTATAATTAAAATAAGTAAATTATACCAAAGATACACGTATATGAAACTTATAATTGAATCGATGAAAAAACTACACAATATTATATTTTACTTTAGTTTTCATAATTTAAATCTATATTGTTACACCCAGAGATAAGCAATTATCGGAAATCCATAGTACACGCGACCTGATTGTTTTTCGAACTTCGAAAGGATAAGATACCGACCACCCATAACGCTAGTAAATACATACCTAGTACATTATTTTAACCTTAACCTTTCACTTTATACGAGTTTTTTTAAATCCTTTGATATCAACACCATGTTTGTATTCGCAAGCTTGTGAGTTGTCGGACTACTGACGTCATTTATTGCGGTATTTGCTGCTGTCTGTTAGTTATGATTTTATTGCGACACTTTTTAAATTTGTGCTAGACAGTGAGCTTACGAGTAACAGCATGTCTTTTTCACGGCCCGGAATTCAATAAGCCTTTCCCTGAATCGAGGGGGTTGAATAAGGGAAAGAGACCCGGTACTAATGGCCACACCCACCCTGACTAGCATGTACTGAGTTAGTGAAGAATAATAATGTAATTAACCTAGGTGACCTTGTAAAAATCTTATCGTGTGAGAGACAGAAGTGGAGTTAGCAAATTTTCGACTTGTTTACGGTAAAACATCACCAAAGACACTTTGATAAGGTCCCTACCAAGGTCACTGTCTAGCAAAGGCTTTAGTATACCAACTCAAAGGCGCAGTGGACAAAAACAATTATTAAATTTAAGGCTGTCAACCAGGTCTGTTCGCTTGAATGTATATTTATGGCGATTGTAATGCAATCTCTTTCCTGCACATTTAATGAGTGCAAAATCAAAAGACGTAAATAGTAACAAAATGACGCAGCTTAATTTATTTTAACGCCTCTATAAGACTATATTTCTCGCGTCATATCTCGTGACGTCATGGTCCTACGTCGCGGAGTCTGTTTTCACAATCACAACCTTTGCCAATTTATATTGTTATCGTCTCAGAATATGCGAGGTTGGGATCAAACAATTGTGCACGTCTTGGGACACACTACACATTTTGAAAAGTGCCCGTTATTTGAAGTGCTCTTTAAAAGAAATGCCCGTTTTGAAAGCGCACAAATTGCTAAATGCCATTTTAGATCTGTGATCATTTTTAGAAGTGCACATTCTAAACTTAACTCATTGTATACACTAACAATAAAGCTTTCGTTTTCGGATGGGAAGCTATTTTTCAAAACTATTAGATAGGTACCGCGATTAATAATAATCAGATAAGTACAATACCTAATATTAGATATAATAAAGAGATAATATGCAGTACACAATGTGATAAGAAATGTGGATAAAAAGAAAACATTTTGTAATCATTTTCTTTTGAAACCACGCCCACTTTACTCATTATAAGCGCAACCTGAAACAGGCGCCATCTGCCAATGTCGTCAACAGGGTGTTAATCTGACGTCTAAGTTTTAGTATTTGTACACTAGGTTACAGCATAGTATGTTAGAATAACGCGGTCATGATAAGCTAATCAGGAGCAATACGATACAAAAACAAAATCTTCACTTCTAAAACTATTCACGTTAAGGCTATTGACATATTTCGGGCTGCGGTCCCGTGGACTAAGTTTATTTTGTCGCGTTTTATAAAGTTATGTATATTCAGCATATATGAACGTAATCTATCCCCGTCTTTACCAAGTTCCATCCAAGTTACGGAAGCAGATGGCATCTCTACGCGCAGGCCTTTTGCCCTATAATCATAAAATACGTGAAGCCAGCCGCGTTACTAAAACGCGGTAAAAAGTAAAGCAGCGCAATTCGTGTTAAATTCTCAAGGAATGACATTCGCGACGCCAATGTCAAATTTAAAAATTCAACGAAGTGTGCTATTACAAACATTATAATTTAATAACGTTAAAAACGCTATAATTATGTGTTTTCGGAAAGGAATCTCATGCGAATTTAATCAGAGCCTTGCATCGTACATCCAAGATTTAGCTATCATTGTTATGGAGTTTCGGCTTGTCCACTGCTGGTCTTGCTTGATTATGCCTTAAATTCTGTGTCGAAACTTTATTACAATAGTTTTTATTCCACAGTGTCATCATTTTTAAATATTTTCATACTTCTCTATTTTCCTGTTTATGCGCACTTTACATTAAGACGCATAAATATTTCCAAGAAAAGTCATTAAGTCAATAAAATTTTCCTGCTTGAAATTTTTTAGTGCAATAAATACCATGAAAGTTTATTGAATTCAACAAGCAGCAGTTTCGCAATTTCACTCACAATTTTTCCGTTTTATCAGACTTTTAGAAAAATCAACTATACGTACCATGCCATGGACTTGCGACTCAGGTGTAGATTTTTATAAAATTAATGTCTTGCTTGTGGCCGATGCTTTTTGTGCCCTAACTACCGTATATTTACAGCTTCAAGTACGGTTTCGAGTACTCTATCGTGGCGACGCACGACGTTAGTAATGATACTATATCAAGGTACCCTACATTGCCTGACTGTATCTATTACTTCACCATAAAAGTGGCCAGACTTATCATTGGCCTTTTCTCACCTACCTACATTACTCTAGTCTGGCAGGGTCATCTGAAAGGCATTAGTTACAAATTTAACTAAGCAGGAGATCAATTATGAAGTAAGATGCACCAATTTAAGGTAGAATACAGTGTTCTGCAGTAGTTAGTCAGTCGTTTTGTATTTTTAGGCACACACTTATTTTAAATTCTTCGAATGACATCAAGGAGTTGTCAACCTATGGTAAACTAGGAAATGTTGACTGTTCCGCAAGTGACACACGCCTCGACTCACCAACCATGTGAGTGTAATATAAGTCGTGACGTCATATTGAAACGTTTGTCAAACTGATTTTCTTCGCCCGCCAACTCCGATTCAGACGAGCTAATATAGATAAAACAAAAAAAAAAGTTTTTTTGCTGTTAATTTTATGTGTCAATTATATTAAAATGAATGTTTATAACATGTATGTGTATTTACTACGTATTAGACAAAACGTTAAAAAAATCAAAAATTTACGCTCTGTGATTTTATGCCCCCTATATTTATTATTTTAGAATGTGTTAGCTAGGGATTCTTTAGTTAATGTTCTTATAAATGTTGGTTGAAAATTTCAATATGAATGATATTATGACGTCATTTTATAATTAAACCTAGATAGGTAAAATAACGTGACGAGTCAAATTAATCACTCTTAAGAATTTAATAAACAATAAAATCACTAATATTATCCTTTTCACACCACTTCTTAATAAACTTGTGCGCCGAATTGTAGCAAAAACTTATATAACGATACCATTTGTTGTTACATCATTAAGGTATTTATACTTATAATTCATTTATCAGACTCAAAACATGAATCAGGGGTTATCAGCGCATAAAACCATGTATTAGGGTTGCCACAGTTGTGTCTTTACGCAGATTTGTGGGTATTTATACATAGTGACTTTGTATAAAAACTGCTATGCTACCAATTCCGAAGTTATAAAATAAATAAATAATGGAGGACATTTTCACACAGCGGCATCTGGTCCTAAACTAAACAAAGCTTGTACTATGGAAACCAGACAGCTGACAGAATACTTTTTGTAATATGTTTGCATGGTGGGTACTTTCTAGTACTCGGCTGGTTAGCTACCACTCTCCAGTTGTAAATCTGCCGCCAAGCATCTAACGGTGTGTTCCGGCAGCCTCAATTGAGAGCCAGTACCATTCCAGGCTAGGTGTGGTGTATCATCTTCGACCACACCGTCACTTAACATAAGCTGTGGTCAAACACCTAGCCTCTCAGCCATAGAAAAAAAAAGTCTTGAGTGGGAATCGACCCTTTAGCTCTCGAAGCAGAACTTCACCAAATGAGCTAACAGGGCAGTAAAAAGTATATCTGTGCGTATTTATTCGTACTTACGTATAACATATTAACTCCGATGACGACGACGAAACTTCTTAGCATTAAATGATCGCCATGCCGCTGCCAAATACCAACATGGTATCTAGTACTTCCGACCCATGTGTTTGTCTTACAGCCGTATTACATACGTACATCGTTTACCGTCTATAAGTATGCATGGCGTCGTTATGCCTGCCTAATCAAATTTGATAAAATCCTACCAATATTGGTTTGGATACTATTTCTAGCTATGAATTTATAGAACTACTTTTAAATTTCTATTTTATTTTAACCGATATTCTACATTTGAAGTTGCTAGTCAATAATTATTTCCATAGTTTTAATAATAATCAATATTCATCATGGTTAGTGACTTGAACTTTATTTAGTGAAGAAACTTTAATATTGTTAACAAGCCGACACCGTGATTCTCGTATATAGCTCTCTTTCGAAAAAAGTGCTGAAGTATTATTTTTTTTTTGTTATTTTGTTCTTCCAATAAATAAAAAAACAACCATAACTAGCTACTTGCCCATTGCTACTAGCCATAACTCTTGAAGCTGCCGAGGTGTTTTGTCGCGCCACAAATGGCAACCCTCACAATATATGTGCCATGTTTATCACCATAAATACCTCCCGTTTCGACATTGATACGAGTCAATGGCAGGGACCATAGCACACAAACAAATAGAGATATGAACTGATTCATTCCAGACGACTTGTTTATTTAGCTACCACATTGCATGGGTAATAGTTTGAGATAAGCTCAAGTCTGGGGGTAGTTCTGACGTACCTGTGACGTCACTAGATAATGCGTGTTTATATCGTTCTTATGGTAAATAATACCAGTTTATCTGGTAAACTTGTACTTGGTACCCATGACTTGGCCGCAATTTTTTATCGATTCGGTGCGCAAGTGGAATGTCTCCATAAAATAGCGTAAACTTGAACCGTATTAGTTTACATAAATATGATTTTATTTTGCTGAATATTTTAGTTCTAATGTTGTTTTTTTTTTTTTTTTTTTAAATATGTTACTTGTAATTTGCTTTTCTTGTGCCAATCATTTTGGCATTGAAATGGATGCGACTCTCTGTTCCTTATTGTTAGACTTAGTGTGGTCTATAAGTCTAAAGCACAAAATTATTGTGATATCACATCACACTAATATTATAAAGGCGAAAGTTTGTGAGTGTAAGTGCGTTTGTATGTTTGTTACTTCTTCACGCTCAAACGGCTGAACCAATTTCGATGAAATTTGGTATGGAGGTAGTTAACACTCTGGATTAACACATAGGCTACCGCGAGGCGTAACTAGTCTTAAAATAAACGCGACGACAGTTCTAACGAGTCACGTGAATGCACATCCATCTGGAAAAATGAATTATACTTAACTAGCTGCATCCGGCGGTTTCACCTGCGGTATCTGCTGTAAGAAGTAACCTGTCTGTTAATCTGGGCATTAGTTTTCTGCATTCCAAATTTCATCCAAACCCGTAAAAGTAACAAACATAGACACATACTAACACACACACACTCATTCATGATATTAGTGAGATGGGATGAGATTGTTTGTAAGTAAAGTTTAAGTTTCATATACCGAGTAGTGACTATAATTTAAGATGTCAGTCGCCTACAACTGAATGGCATTTTAGTTAAGTTTTTAGCTAATCCCTGATGTAGACAATTAAACCTATTAGCTAAAATATATCTAGGATGCTGTAAGGACTGCTTCGGACCCTACGATACAGGGATGTGCACCGTTTTCGCATTATCGTCTATAAACAGTCGACTCGCGACGCGGCGAAAATTCCTAAGACCCTCAAAATAACATAATAAATAAAATAATTAATAAATGAATATGTTGCATGTCCACAGAAGCGGGGTTGAGAAACAACATGAGATGAACTTCGTTTTTGATAAGTAAATATTAATATTTTATTCATGCTTATTGCTTTTAACAAGTATTTCTCTAGTGGACATGCAATTTTTAATTTCTTTCTAATTAGTCAATAGTTTTCGCTACCGCTCGTTTATCCGTGGCGAAATTCAATGATAAAAGGGTACTAATATACAAACTTTCCACATTTACAAGAATAGTGTATTTTTTAAGTAGAAGGGCGCGTAGTTACTTCTTGAAAGATGTCGTGGATGACGTTCTCGAGCTATAGCTTAGATCAAACATTATTCCAGTCCTACACTCCAGCGATTCACACTAACGCTGGAATGCAACTATCATAATCTAAACAAGCAAGAGACACCTCTGGTTTGGATTGGAACTTGTAGATAAAAAATCAAAATCTTTTATTGTAGGTTGTCTAATACGTATTGGTGTCATCAATTAGGTATCAACAGCTACCCTTTTGGGCATACAATATTTAGTACTTTTTGGTATTTAAGATATTATACTATAGATACCTATTATACTATAATTAAATTTGCCAAAAAAAATCATTTTTATTTATTGAGTATATGATATAATAAGTTGTTGACGTCATAGTAAATCTTAAATGTCATAATATATTATTAAAGTCATGGAAAATTATTAACGTCATAGCATGATGGCAATTCCAGTGTTTTACTTAACTGCTACCTTGAAATTATTATTACAGTAGTGATTTCATTTCAACGGCTTCTAAATAACTGGAATACTGTAATCACTGTAGTGTTATTGGAGTAATGTGAACTGGAATTTAGTTGGATGCAATCTCTATAATTAGGGTTCTGTAGAGTGTGCAGTATTGTAGTACCGTATGACCTGAGACAGTAATACAATTTGAAGCAGGCTGTCAAACTGTTTCAGTGACTCGACAAACTATTTGCTGAGCGCGGCCGCGCGGCCGCCGCCATGCGAACCGGACGCGCCGCCCACGCCCTCTGCGTCGGGCGGCGGCGCGCGCCTCTCCTACTGCACCTAGTGAGTTGATATCTTTTTCAAAAGTACCCACAGCTTAATTATTTCAACTCATCTGAAAATTAAGATGTGACAATCTATTTGAAGATCAAACACGATGACTTATATTTAAGTGCTTTTTAGGTCTCGCCCTATATACATCTCGATTTTATTTGAAATTTTACACTACTTCAAATAAAGGCGTTTTTATTTTAACATTTCCACTCATGTACTGGCTGCTGACCTAGCACGCGTCGTTTGGAAATTGTGTAGGAGGTATCCGTGGTCAAAGCGGTTAGATTAAACTACCGACACTGTCATTCCACTGCGCGTAAACGTGACAAAGCTATGGATATGTCTGTCTTGTTCTAGAGGGATAAAAAGAATAGATAAGATCCTATCATGGTTCGTATGCTAGGTAAAGACACTGGACAAAGCCTTCTTCAGATTTACGCTGCTTCGTCGTTCTCAACCATTATTTTTGACTGATTGTACGTGTTTGTGTTCCAGCGACGCACCGAAGCCGGGCGGATGCGGAGAGTCGTCGCGCGGCGCGGGCGCGGGTGCCGGCGGGGGAGGGGCAGGTGGCGGGGGCTGCGGGGAAGACGCAGACGGAGAGCCTCAGTGAGCCGCGCATATCAACCACATAATCTGTTATTTTACCAAAAACGATCATATCCGCGCGCCTCGCGCCACACAGAGTTATATTTAGCGCGGCGGCGCGGCGCGGCCGCTAGTGCCGCCCTGTCAGATATTCATATTTATTTAGGTGATATTTTTCTATTGGCTACTGATAAGGTTTCATCGCGCCCGCGCCCTCCGCCGGGCGCCCGGGAGGGCCGCCGGACTCTAGCAATAATTTATCAGGTTCCTAAGACGTTTCGTAGTTATATTTCTATCGCACGACGTTTCGCGAACACTGCCGCTTTCTTTCTAAACTTTACTTTCATGGACGTCGGTCCTCTTCGCTTTCTTCTCGTTATGTGTTTATGAAACGAGTCATTATCGTGGTTACGTTGAAATTTGTAAATGAGGCATTTAAGTGCTGAACGAGGGACCGTTGCAATCGCAAAGTAAATATATCAAAATGGCATAATGTTAGAGCTAAACTTTAGATATATCGTAGTCATTTCGTTTTATAGGTGTAATGATAAAGAATTTATTTTGGAGCGTCAGGTTTGGATATTGTAAAGTCTTCGGAGAGCTGTGATCATGATGGATATAAAGCAGTCATATTTTTAAAATATATATTTAAGAGTTATTACGTAATTATGAATAGTACAGAGTAACTGTACGTAGCGTGGATGTAAGTGGGTAGTTAGCCGGTCACCGGGCCGCGGTCGCGGTCGCGGTCGCGGTCGCGGTCGCATCTGCGCACAGATGTTTAATCATATCAAAACGAAGCAATAACTATTATTTGATAAAAATAACGATATTTCGTTTTTTAAAAGTAACTATTTTAACCATGTTGTTATAAAAATGTAGTTAGTAAATTGGAATGGTCTTGAAAAGTCCACGGTCGTTTCTACGGTTCTTTTGAACGGTAAAGAGATCCTCGTAATTGTAAAGTCTCACATTATACGTCATATCAATACGATACTTAGGTTTTTCACGATCTACAATTTTGTACATAACGCACGAGCGTCGTACGCGTCGAGTGGAGTCTTGGCCAGACCTACCGTCTCAGAACAACCTTACATTGTGCAATGTAACATTAAAATGATTGTTGTTCGGGACTGGTAGGTGAGAGATCACGCAAGCGAGCCGTATGTGTAAAGAGGCTAATGGAAGCTATTCGTAAATAGGATATTGTTGTAAATGAAACGCGCCGTTCTCCGTTAGGTATTAGGAGGCTTGCGCGCGATGATCGAGCCACTTCTCTCTTAGAGTTCGGAGTACCTATGGATAAGTTGCAGTTACCAGACTTAGAGTATATTGTGTAGTCACGCAGTGCTACCTAGTAAAATCTTACCGATTGTAAAGTTTTACGATGCCAATTGAAAAGTTTTAATGCTCAATTTTGCCAAATTTTACTTGCCGAAAGCGCGTCTTGTCTAATAATTTATTTTGATATAGCGGACATTCCCCATGTACTCGCGACCGCTCGTAAATTCGACTTGTAGGGGGACAGGGAATGGACAGATTGCTCAATATAATGAAATTATGTGTGTTTCCTTTTAGTCCACGAACGAAATCGCCGATAACTGTAAGTTTGGATTTTGCGGCCAAATAAGAAAGTCGTTATTAAAATATTAAACAAAATTTAATTATTAATATTAGGATTGTTAAATTGAGAGTTTAAAAAATTTGCAAGTATAAATACTTTGTGACGAATGCTCGAGATGCAATATGTTAATTTAGTGCCAAATGATAAGTTAACTCGTAGCAATATTATATCGTATCCTAACGCTCTTGTGTAATTTCTCACGTAGTGTTAATGACCTATGAGGTTTTGAAATGTTTCTTTTACAAGACTCTAATATTATATTTATACAGGGAAAGTGTTAGGTATGTACTGTTGTTGGAAATTAGGAGTGTTGTTGAGGTAAAATACTCATTGCGGCAGGGTGTAAAAATAAAGTTAGTCGCTCCGCCTTATGAAGGCGGAGCGGGACGCGGCCGCTCCCAGAGCCGGCTGCCCCGCTTTGCTCAGCCATCCTTCCATCTCCGGAATCGAGCTGGCCAACAACAGGGTAAACAGTTCACTCACACTCGCTTCCGATCACTGAAATACATTTATTTTTACACTCTGTTAATGTAAAGCACTGAATGAGCAATGGAACAAGAGAATTTATTTACTCAAATAAGTTTTTTTTTATAATTTACTCTAATTTTACACTAAATTTTAACGATATACATTATTTTGCATTTTTTTATTGTAATGGCAGCTGTCCGTATTGTAACTGTGAGCGATACGATCGGTCACTAGGGTTTTAGGGTTTCATAAATAAAAATAAAAACGATACATCGAACATGACACATTGGGCACAAATATGTATTAATCGATATGGTGAAATCTATTATGCTTTCGAATTTCTTTGCTTGCTGTTTTTATATTGTAACATGTTCCTGTCGGAGCTTTGTGAAACCCTACGGCGTGGGCGGGCAGGGGCGGCGCCCGACGCCCTGCTCGTTACCGACATACCATAGTGCGCCGTCTGCCAAGCGAGCGTCGCCTCTACTCGCCCCCACTTCACAGAGCAGTCAAATCTAAAACTTGTGTATACAAAAACAACATCGATGCCGCTGTGCTCGGAGAAGACACAGCGTTGTGCCAAAATTACGTGCTAGTCTATAAAAACAAAATGTTGTTATCATTGTTTTTCAGATTTTATTTAGTCCAGAATGTGTTTGTTCCTGTGCTGTGAAATATTTCCTTACAAACCAACACTCGAATCGGTGGCGGGGGTCGGGCACAATGTGGTTGTTACGTTTTTTTTATTGTTTATCTCAGAGTTTAAATTATGTAAGTAGGTAATAAAGAATAACATATCAAAATTGTAAAAGTTGATGATCTTTTAGCTTTGTTTCACTTCGCCGCTGAGTTTCCTCGTTTTATATTGTTGTTAAATTTAATTTTAGGCGAGTCCATAAGTTAGCGTGGCCTGTGACTAGCCAACCACATTGTGTGATTGTAGATTGGCAACTATAAGCTGTCCGGATCTCAATGTTACTAATGTTATTGTGTAAATGAAATAAGACTACATAGAATATTTATAAACAAAGTTTTTTTTTGTAAAAGATTTTATATGGAGCGCTTATAGTTGTCCTTTTACTGTAATATAAATATTATCTATGTCATAAATTGAGTCATAATAGCTGTATGCTTTGCGTTAGGTGAGTTGTGTTGGTTTGTTCCTAAATTAATTGATTTAAAAAATATTAAGTGCACATGATAATTTAGCTTTGAGCTTGTGCGATTAAAAATTATTCCAAATTGTATAATAGGAAAGAAAACTGATATTATTTCTAAATTGTTATATAAATATTTTTATAAACTTAAAAAGACAAAGGCAACTTAAATTTATATTTTCGTTGTGCATTTATTAACAAATTTTATCAATACTGAACCACAAACTCATTGTGGACTGTAATGTCTGCGTCTGTGAACCACTAATTAGGTACAGTAAATGTTTTTTTACATATTGCTAATATTGTGAGTCAATTCTAGTAATGTTAATGTTCCCTTTATTTAGAATAATTTACGTTAGTAAACAAATTAATCTAAGATTGCTCAACTGAGATGCAATGCTAACTGCAATGTAGACATAATGAAGATAATTTTATATTTTGTCCTTTTATATGGTTTATTTATCTGATATATTCAGTTTTATTATTTTGTGAGTAATGGCAGCGCATGTTAGTCTTATTTTTATTCTAAGAGAGGCCAAATGTTGACTTGCTTATGTGAGACTGTTTTGCCAAGAATCAGAAAGTATATTATTACCTACATTGTTTTAAAATAAATGCTTTTATATAACTGTCTTTTTTTCTATTGTTCCTTGTCAGGACACATATCCAAGCATATTAGTTACGAACCACAGAAAGTTAATAAAATATTCATTGCATGCACACAGCTGTAAGAAAGCCGTGAAAGTAAAAAACTAAAGCTATACAAGTGGAAGTGAATATAATCTGCTGACCCATTGCCAAATAAATATGCGTATGTGAAAAAACATAGGTAAATAATTGAAAATTACATGTAATGTAGGAAAATCTACAAACTAAGAAAGATAATCACGTTCGCTAATTATAGAAGCGAACAAAGAACTCTCCTATCGATGTAAAGACGAGAATATCGCCCCCAGATTCTAAAATGTTATAGCCAACATCACAACACAAAAACCGATATTTACCGGTTATATTTGCTGTTTGCTGCACTAAGTGATCATTGACCCCGTTAACGTTCCGTTGTATGCAAATTATTTGTCATAAATCCACGTCGCGCGTCTCTGTCTTAGCTCTTCCCTATGACTATTTCCGACTATTTCAATTGTCAATGTCTAAATCTTAAATATTTAATGTCATGGGCATTTCAACAAGATCTTACTTCCAGCGTTGAAAAAGTTCTGCTTTACGATGTTCGAATCCGATAATGACTCTGAATAAACCGAGTTAAAAAAAACTCGCTAAAGAAAAAAATCTTGTTAAATTATAAAAAAGAGTGGGAATTACTACCAGAATGTTCTAATCGGTTAAAAGAAAGCCTCTACAGATATTGCCATTGTTGCAATTAAGATATTAATATGTATTTAATATATTCTAGTTTCGACGCAGTTAAAAAGCTTGCCACTTCAAATCAAAAGGCTCTATCTAAGTTGACTAGTTTTGTAAACAGGGAAATGGTCCAATTATAAACGTTAATACAATTGAGAAAGAGTATTTTTAGAACGTGGTATGAAGACGGAAATGTATAATCAATGTACATACAATATATCAATCGAATAAATGATTGTAACTCAACAAATGATTGTAATTAATAAATGATTGTATTGTTAACATAAAATACTCTTGTTTCATTCAAAATAAAATTCTTATTTTTTGCGATTTTTATCTAGCAAATTTAAAGATTTTTAATTTTACACTGTTGCAGCATTGCTCTTTAAATAGATTACACTGCGATAGATTTGTAGTTTTAGCAGGAACATGAAAAAAAAAGTGTAGGAAAGTGATATAATGCAGTGAAACATGACTTTTGGTGTCCCCAAAACTCCATCGATGTTTTTAGTAAAGTCGTCACTACTTTACTAAGGCATAACCGGACTCAATCTTCACGGACTGTACTTTGACTTTAATGCAGTGCAACATGACTTTTCGTGTTACTTCCAAAACTCTATCGAAGCCTATAGTAAAGTCGCCACTTCTTTACTAAGGCACAATTTGATTTGACTGGCACGAACTGGACTTGACCAAGACTGGACTTTGACTGTAATTGTAGATGTAAGACATGAATTGCGTAAGACAAGGCAGTATGGCAGTTAAAGCTTTAGCCCGCCCAAAAGAGCAATTCTACAAAAAAAAATTGAATTGTTTTGGATTTTTCCATGCTAAAACTGAAAAATAATACACAATTCTTGTAATTCCTACTAATATATTTGTAATCAGTTCATGCGAAGTTATAAGTACTTATAAATTTTATTTAGATGGCGTTTCCTCAGCCCAACGCACAAAGAGGTTAGAGGAGATATATTGGGTTAGATTAGTAACTATTATCGTATTTGGATAAACATCCTATCCTTAATGTTTTGTATTTGTCATAAACGTATTTTAACTATAATATAAAATAAATAATAAGTTCCCAAATATATTTTTTGCTTTTTATTGTAGAGTTAACTAATCGAAAAATACTTGAAGAGCTACAGTTAAAGAAGCAGATGTTACTGAAGCAGGGTGCTGTCGCTCCGCTCACTGCTACATCTATATCTCTGACTCAGCCAAACCCTGTCAGTCAACTGCCCATGTGCTCAATCCCGCCAGTGTCTGCTACTGCTGTATGTTAAACCTACAGTTCTAGTAAATAAGGGTCTTCAAAATACTGCTAAAATGAACAAGATTTAAAATTTATGCAATTTGAAATTTAACTCTACTTTTGAGTAATGCATTAAAATTGTTTACTAATAAAAAAAAATAAGATGTGTGCTCCAATTTCATCAGTGTGGATTTTGCTGAAGTATCCTTTCCCTGCTCCAATCATTTTAAAAACTTATTGTTTTGTTTGACTAAGATGAAAAAAGATTGTTAGGCTTATGGATGGTTTTTTCTTCTACCACATTATAATTTTTCAGTACAATAGAACTGATACAAACGCAGTGATATCATTAAAAGCTAAGACATTTCGATTCTTGTTAAAAAACACTAAGTAAGGTAATCTATTAAAAAGAAATTATTGTTTAGATAACCTACATTTCTTCTTGTGAGCAGAAAATTTTCGGATCATTTGAAATCAATAGATATACAGTTAATTTAAAAAACAACATTTTCAGGGGTTTCCACAACTTCCAGAAGCGAATATAGTCAATACAAGCCACAGGGCTGCTCTACAACACGCTAACGCTACGTCTTGCGGTTTTTTTGTCTCGCAGGACTCATCCTTTGGCAACCAGATACTGCCAGTGCTTCCCCGATTTGATAGCAAGTAAAGAAAGGAAAAAAACTCTAATTATCACCTATAACCTGTCACTTGATTTACTTGTATATTATCAAACTAGTTAATTCCATTTATATCAGAAATTGATACATTTTGATAAAATCATCTTATCGCATATAAAAAGAATACATTTGTGAACGTTCAATTATGGGAGCAACAATGAAGTTGAAAACCCTGCAAGGGTATCTACAACAATTGAAGGGATTTAATGATCCAAAAATTGAACTGGAACAATATGAGACACCACCCCATATTGCAGCTCTTGCACTGTACACAATCCAGGTATGTATATTATATAACATTTTATTAGAAATTTAGTATTTACCGGAGTCTCTTTTTCACTTACAATAGGATAAATATTTATATTGCCATAACTATGCGCAAAAAAGTCATAGAATTTAGTAACAATAGTTATTCTATTGCAAGCATAGAATATTGTTTGTATGTACATTTGAATATATATACAAATAAGTTTATTAATTATTTACTTTAATATAAGAATACAATTATACTGTTATTGGACACAAGTCATGAAGATTCAATACTATTAAAATTATGAATATATACTTATACAAAAATAACTATAATTAAACTATGATAGTTTCCATTTGTCTTTCCATTAAGTTCTCTGCCTTTTCTGTGTTATGATAACTAACTGCACAGTTTTTCTGTATTTATCTGAATTAAATGAATTCTATGTACTGATTTAAAGAAAACTTTTAAATGTGCAACACTTTTGTAAAGATAGGTTTAAAGGGATTAGTCAAATTAATTTACGAAATTACTCATAATATATAGAAAAAGGTATATAAATTAGAACAGCGCCTCTGGCGGGAGTAAATGGAAACTGCTGTTGTTCATACATTTGTTTAACACTTCATATTATGTAATTCTCGCAAACTTATATGCTTAAGCCACAGATTTACTGCAGTTAAATTGTATCAATGTAAGTGACTATTACACCTATACAATAAGTAAGCATAATGTATGTATTAATATTTATAACTGTAAACTGTAACCTAATATGAAAAGAAAGATCCACAAAAAAATGCCTTGCTGAGTTTCTTGCCGGAGTCTTCTCAGTTGAAGTCTAATTATCAGCCGGTGGTAGATTCAAACGTGTAACTTAACGTTCATAAGTGCCTTACCAGGGCCTAAACTGAATGACTTTTGATTTTGATTTTTTGATAGACGCAGTTTGGAGACCTAGAAAGCAATCTAGTCTTGGATGCTGGTTGCGGTCCAGGTTCCCTTGGCATTGGTGCTGAACTTCTCGGGGCTAGTTCAGTGACTGCTGTGGATATTGACGGCGACGCTCTTAATGTTCTTCGAGATAATATTGAGGAAATGGAACTCACTAATATAGATGTACTGCAATGTGACTTTCTTGAATCTAAATTTTGCAGGTAATTTTTTTATTATTATCTCGTTTTGGGTATCAGTGAATATCTTTTTTAAAGTTAAAGTAAATTTTCGTTCATCATTCAACCAGGTGTACATAAAAGCTTTACTTAACTCTTTGAGTGAAAGATAAATGATGTTAGTTGACAGCCCTGTTGGCTCATTGGTAGTAGGTATATCGGCTTTAAGAGTTGTAGGGTGTGGGTTCGATTACCACCCAGGACAATCATTTTATGTATAAACAAATGTTTGTTCTGTGTCTAGGTGTTCCGTATGTATTTAAGTATTCTATCAGTTATCTGATATCCATCATATACGCTTTGCTTAGTTTGGGATTAGATGGCGCTGTTACTGTTTATTTTTGTATTGCACAGAAGTTGAATGCTGTGTTACGTTTTAATACATCTTAACTTTTGTAATTTTTTTTAGGGTTGACAACTATTTCGACACGGTGCTTATGAACCCACCCTTCGGCACGAAGAACAATGCTGGTGTCGACATGAAGTTTCTCCGTATGGGCACCATGCTCAGTTCCAACACCGTCTACTCTTTACACAAGACTGCCACTAGGTTAGTTCACATTCTAAGACTATTATACTATTTTTTAACCGACTTAAAAAAAAGAGGAGGTTTTATGTTCGATTTAGCTTTGGATGGTTAGTCTCAACAGCCCTGTAATTACTAATACTCAATTGTAAAAAGCTAATAAATCTCGTTACAGGAGCCACATCCAGACCAAGGTCAACGACTGGGGTATGAAAGGAAGCGTCGTGGCTGAACTACGATACAACCTGCCTCCTACTTACAGATTCCACCGCAAGCTCTCGTTAGACATCGCTGTTGATTTGTGGCGCGTGCAACATAGGACGTGACAGAAATATTTATGGGGATTAAAATTAAATATCAAATGAGGAACTAGTGCGTACCCCTTAGCACGTAACGTGAACAAAATTGTTTCCCCGCGCCGAAACGTGAGAAAGTTAAAAATTGACATAATCCGTTTGTCGCCTTAGCGCGTGCTAGACGGGCTGTGGTGACTTTCAATATTTACAAAGTATTTCATAAGTAAATTAAATATATATTCCGCTTTGATAAAATACATAAATTCGGCGTTCGGTCACTTTTAAACCAAACCATTAATTGCATAAGTGTTAACGAGTTACTTTCACACTTACCTAATTAATAAGTTGAAACAATTTTTTATTAATACTCGAGTATATTGAAGTCGTTGAAATATATGCATGGAGCTTATGGTCAAAGCCTGTTAAATATTTATAAATAACTAGCGACCCGCTCCGACTTCGCACGGGTGCAATGTAGATACTAATGTGGTGCATATGCATTTATTATACATATAAACCTTCCTCTTAAATTACTCTGTCTATTGATGGAAACCGCATTAAAATCAGTTGCGTAGCTTAAAGATCTAAGCGTACGGACGGCGAGAAGCGAGCGACTTTGTTTTATACTATGTAGAAATGATTGTACTAAAAATGTATTTATCTTAAGTAAATGAAATTTGAAACTTAACATTTAAGTCAATGAAATAAAAACGTAAATAATTGATTAAACAATTTATTTTCTTAAATATTTCAGTCTTTATCACAACATAGCATACAAAAATATAAAAAGCACACTTATCGAGTCAAACTAAAGTTACTTTTATTTATTCTGTGGCTTGCCAAATATTTACATATCAAAATGATAAAAACGCTTATAAAAATATCAGAACAAGTTTTTAGGAACAGTGTTTAGCAAACATTTTTACTTATGAAATATCAGTAGCAACAACAACCTCTGAAATAAAATATCTGCTGTTCGAAATCGTAATTAATGTTCAAACTACTTATACCCCTATATTTCGGAAACCTTACCCTGAATTAGGTAGAGTAGAATAAGAGAATGAACTACTATCCGAAGTAATGGCCACGCATAGGATGGGCATGGCCATTTATTGAAAATCTAGTGTAACCAGGATTCAGAGCGTTAGATACCCAAACGTTGAAAAATCGGGAATTAGGTGCGTCATTTAAAAGCTATTTACGAAATTCTCAATGCTTTACAATGCTTTTTTTGCTCCATTGTTATTAATGAATACTAGTATTAAATGATCTGTGTTCTAGAACCTCAGTTTTCTCACATTCGTTGTTTCTACTCGTCTCCAAACTTGATGTTCTGCGCGAGCTTGATGGTACCAGAGTAGTTGATAGTGACGGTGGAGCGTCGCATATAGTTCTTCCATGAGTCGGAGCCGCACTCGCGGCCGCCGCCCGTGGCCTTCTCCCCGCCGAACGCGCCCCCCACTTCCGCGCCGTTGGTGGGAATGTTTATATTCACTATGCCGCAGTCGGACCCGTGAGGCCCGATCCACTGTGGAAAAAAATAATAAAGTTCTTCGTGATCTTGCGAATCGGACTTTACTGTAGTAGCGAAAGTGGTTAGCGTGGTCGGTTTACATGCTTGTGGGCGTCCGCGTCGGTTCAAATCCCAACATAAGATTGAGCTGGCTGTGAAGGAAAACGTCGTTAAAAACCATAACATGGTGGTAGGGTACTTTCTAGTACTTGGCTGGCTAGCTCACTTGAGAACCAGTTCCATTCCAGGCTAGGTGTGTTTACCATCTTCGCCCACACAGTCATTTAACACCAGGTGAGATGTGGTCAAATAGCCTGTCAAAAATAAAATATTTGTATCTGTCTCACAAATCAACTTCTAGTAGATCCTACCCATAAATGAAAGGAAAAATTAGCGGGCTTTGATAGACCGTCTGCCTCCCAAATTTGAGGTCTTGGAAACGAGTCCCACGGCACGCTCCTCTTTCTTTCTTATGTTCCGCTGACTTGAAAAAGTAAAGGAAACCTACATGTCCAAGAGCTCTTCAAAGTTCTAGAACATGTGTGCGCACTTGGTCAGCGTGGTGGACAATAACCTTACTCTTCTCTTAATGATAAGAGACCCGCGCCCAGCTGTAGGACAACTCACAAAAATAGAGCTAATCTAGATGCAAAGTTTATAAGCAAGTTGGAACCCTTCAATGAAACCAACCTTGAAAATATCTCCCAAGTTCTCAGTGAAGAGACTCGATGACAGGCCCTGTTCGACTTCGTTGTTGTATTCGATCCCCGTGTTCAGGTCAGGTATTTCGATGCAGTAGACGATGGGCGCGAAGCATTCTGTTTTGACAAGTGGCGAGTCGTGCGCCAGACCTGTAATGATGGTGGGCTCCACGAAGTACCCCTCGCGCTCAATCACCTGGGGAATAATGACAAACAGAATACCTAAATATTTTCGTAAGGACCTAGTGGCTAGCCTCAGAATAAAATTAATGTGCTGCCCGAAGTCTCCGACGGCTCCTCGTCTATTGCATTTGTTTGACTATGCTTTTTTAATTGTGGATAAGTCCGCGTTTCGTTTGTTGGTAAGCACCGATATGGCCGAAGATGATCTTGTAGACATATTCACCCATGATATTACTAAATGCTTTGAAATAAGTAGGTACTGACTTTTCCTCCGAACTCGATCTTCCCGCCCTGTCTGACGGCCTCGGCAACTGCGTTCTTGTAGGCGTCGAGTGCGGCGGGTGTGTGCAGGGGACCGATCAGCGTCTCTGACAACAGCGGGTCGCCGATCTTGCTCACTACGCCAGAGAACGCCTTAGCGAGGCGCGACACGACTTCACTGTACACCTGGTAAATACAATATACTTAGGTGTTTTTTTACATATACAGTCTGGATGTCTTCATTCACTGAATCGGTTTCTTCTGGGTTTACCTAGACAAACGTTCTAGACTGTCAACAAGAAAAACGTAAAAAATAATAACGGGAGGCGCAATAGAACGTGCATATTTAAAAAATAGATCAAAAAATAAATACAAAAGGTATGGTTAAAATAAAACTAAGGAATTCTAAAGTACCTAATAACTGAAGTTATTTTTTTTAACCCTTGTGTTAGTAACCGGGTACCCGGGTACCCACCGCGGTGTATTTGTATGAATGGGTCAAAGAAAAAGCATTGTAGATAACAGAATGACAGCTTTATTTTTTTAGGAACATAAGAACACATAGTAACCTTTTCGTGAAAAACTGTCGAATACTGCTCCCGTGTCTTATTTGCTCCCATAACAAATTTTTTTTTACCGTGCCAACAATGGTAATATTCCACGATAATAAATGTTTAGCAACGGGTAGAGTAGTAAAGAAGTTATCCATACAGACGTTTCTACCACTACCTCGGTACGGAGCCGCCAATTCTAATTTTTTTGTTGAATTGTCACTAACTATTCATATTTCAAGAAAAAAATGTTCAGAATTTTTTTTTTAACAAAATAAACAAAATTTTTAATATTTAGATCTGCGGGTACCCGGGTACCCGGTTGCTAAAAGACGTCAGTAAAGTTGGTTACTAACACAAGGGTTAAATAACATCATCTAAATGACGACCCTTTCTACGACGGCACTCCTCTAAGCGCAAACGGAAATTATTGAAAACTTTCTTCAGTGATGCTGGTGTAATTGCTGCCATTTCACCACGAATATTTTCCTTGAGCTGATCGATGTTTCAGATTATTTCTGTAGATTTAATGTTTGAGATATCCCCACAAAAAAAGTCAGGAGGCGTCAAGTCTGGACTACGTGGGGGCCATGGGATATCACCTCTTTTCGAAATTAGTCTGCCAGGGAATATCTGTTTCACAACCGCCATGGGGTCATTTGATGTGTAACTGGTAGCGTAACTAGTATAACTTATAATCGTAACAGCCATTCCATTTTGCGTCATCGCAAAAAACTAAATTAAATACTTACCTTTTTGTGGATGAGCAGCCGCCTGGTAGTGGTGCACCGCTGCCCTGCGGTGCCTGCGCACGCGAACAGAGCCGCGTTCAGCAACAAGTCCAGGTTCGCATCCGAGTTCACGATAATGGCGTTGTTGCCGCCCAGCTCTAGTAGATGGCGCCCGAAACGTTTCTGTACTTCCACTCCCACCTAGAATATGAAAGACTCGCGATATTGTTGTGGTATATCTAACCACCACTCTCAAGTTAAAAATCTGACTCCAAACTATTGCTGTCCAGTTGTACATCTGGAGTAGGAGTTATAGTTTAAATAATATACGACAAGACAAGAATGATATTATGACAATAATATCAAAATAATAACTACTTAACTATTCAACAAGTATAAATTGACAACTAAAAAAAAACAACTCTATGACCCTTAGGCCAACAAAATATTATCGATGTATACAGTTTTTAGATTTTTGTTGATTTTTAAATATACCTACCTACCTGGGAAGTATACCTACCCTATTAAACAAAAAAGAATTTTACAAATCGATTCAGGCGTCTTCAAGTTATCGGTGACCATATATTAAAAAAAGATTCCGACGAATTGAGAACCGGGCCTCCTCCTTTTATGAAGTCGGTTAAAATGATTTTAAAGATTAGACTAGGCAAAGATTGGTTACTATCTATTTGATTAAAATTTGGTAGCCGGTTTAGTGGTAAGTGATGTAGTGGTAGGTTGATAAGTAAAGCTTACAATTTTGTAATCATTTTGTGATATTTTTATTCGATGTTGTAACAAGATAGTAGTTTGGATTAGATTAGCGTTAGAGGTGAGCGTGACACACGGTTTTCTCGAATTAATCCGTGTCTGAACTTAATGTGGATATAGAGAAAGATTTTATTTTTATCCATTCACCTAGATATAGGTATATTCGACGATTTTATCATATTTCCGATTTACGACTGCTTATTGGCGCCGTGCGATTACGTCCGCACTGGAAAGGAAGGGATATAAGTATATTTGAGTATACACGGTGCACACCAGTGCCTACAAAAATATATTCTTATATAAGTCACGAATCGAACATTATCCATTTGCCTACTTAACAATAATACACCTAAATAGTTCATGCAATAGATTCGTATATCTATTGAATCTATTGCATGAACTATTTACCGAAACGGAAAAATTGAGACGAAACATTTACCTAGGTACCTACATATCTACGTAAAGCAAAAGCCTATGCTATAAATGCTTTACAAATAAATAAGTAAAGGTATCATAGTCCTCCATTGTATGACGGATAGAAGAATTTTGGTGAATTACTTTACTATTATAAGGCGCAAAATCCTCTTTGCGTTTTTTATTTTAATAACTGAAAAATCTGTCCTTACCGTTTAAATAAATAGTCACCTAAAATATATCAAAGGAAATAATTAAATTTATAATCGGCGCTGCTAAAGAAGTCCTTCGAAAAATGTATATGTATTTAGATTGTAGATGTACAATTATAGCTCCAAAAAACGATGCAGCTTAATAACACGAAGGAAGCTATTTGTTTTTTTTTAACCATTAAAATGTTGAATTGATAGATTCAATTTAGGTGCCTTTAAGTCGCTAGGCAAATGTGCTCTATGACATCTTCGCTTATAATATCAGGCGAGACGGCACGGCGGTTAAACATAAGCATTTACTTAAACGCCCAGTGATGTTTATACTGGAAACCTACTTATATAATAAGATAATCACGAAATGCTTGTGGTGGTGGCGGTGACTAGACAGGAATATACATACCTGTTGTCCAGCAGCAGTGCTGCCAGTAAAGGAAACCAGCTTCATCCTCTTGTCCTTAGCGATGGCCTCGCCGATATCCTTCCCTCCAACGCAGAGCCCTGCGATCGCGCCCGAAATGTTGTTCTTGTTGAGAACACTTTCCACGATTTTGGTGACCGCCACGGCTACTAGGGGGGTTGTGTCAGATGGCTTCCATACGCTAGCGTCTCCGCATACCTAAAAATAAAGATTTAAGACTTTTTTTTTTACGACTGACTGGCTAGGTTTTTTACCACAGCTCATCTGATGTTAAGTGACGGTGTGGTCGAAGATGGTAAAACATCGTGAGGAAACCATAGCGTGGTGGTAGAGTACTTTTTAGTACTCGGCTGGCTAGCTACCACCCTCAAGTTGAATATCTGCCGCCAAGCATCGAACGGTGTATCCCAGAAGCCTCACTTGAGAGCCAGGTCCATTCCAGGCTAGGTGTGCTTTACTATCTTCGACCACACCCCTACTAAACTTTAGGTGAGCTGTGGTCAAACACCTAGCTTGACAATCATAAGAAAAAGTAGACTAGCAATTATTTAAATCATGAAAAATACAAATAAATATTATAAGTAACTACGTCATATATAGCTATGTATTACATAGATCAAGGATGTAATTTCAATTGACTAGTAAAGTTCTCAGATATAAGCATTATTTCCTTTTCTAAGACGAAGCGCTTAACATGTTCTTTATATTTATTAATCTATACTATACTTATACTTATCTATCTATAATTTCTATAATTATACTTATAAAGAAAACTTATTCTGGATATAATAAGTATGTAGTTTTTGGGAAATCATACCATAGCAATGGCGCTATTCCAGCCAAACACAGCAACGGGGAAGTTAAAAGCCGTGATAATTCCGACCAGGCCCAGGGGGTTCCACTTCTCGATGAGCACGTGTCCAGGCCGCTCCGAGGGGAAAATGGTACCGGGCAGCGTCCGCGACAGGCCTAGAGCCAGGTCACACACGTGGATGTACTCTACCACCTCGCCAATGGCCTCCGGAAGAATTTTACCTGGATAAAGTTATTTTTTTTTGTACAGTTTGCAATAATGATATGAGAAAATACCATGTGTGCTTTTCTTCTTCAACTTCGCCACCATTAGATGAGTTTTGGTCGCCTAAGATGTTAGCTTAAATGCAAGCGTCTGCTTAGATGTCCGTAATGCATAACAATTCAGAGGCTCTCAGAATGTTGAGTTTTAGCATTTGAACTTGAACCCTGCGCGCCAAGAAGGCGCTAAGTTCACGTTTCCTTAGCCTATTCATGGAGTTGGCGTTTGAATTTATTTGGCTGGCAAAACCTACAAAAGTTGTACTACTATCAGAGATTCAGTTTAAATAGTCATGTCACAAAATTATTCATACCTACCCTTTGATTTACCTAACGCCACTCAGAACACCTAACTGTTTAGAGCACTGAGCTTCAAAAGCACTTAATAGACTTGAGTTAGGTTGTGTTAATATTTCCCATGACATCAATAACATACATAAGTATTTTTTTTAAAAGGAAGTAGGTTAAATTTTTCGAAGATTGAGATGATGACGAACCAATTTACATTATGAATTTAAAGTTGCGATTCCCTACTTTTGTTTGTTACTCAAAGCTCTAGGTACCGCTGTAGATAATAGTCACGGGCAGAAGTTATATCTTACCACCGGGAGAGCGTTTCAATGTCATTCTTACCATAACAAAATCTTTAAGTCTACGGTATAGCTAAAACAATTTCTGTGAGACGCGGCACGAGAAAGTTTCATCCGTCACCCCTCTTTCCCTGCTTCTCTCACATGGGATTCCTTGCCAAAAATGGATGGAGCGTTTATAACGTTATCACATTAATATAATATACCTACAAATGCGACAGTTTGTCTCTTTATATGTAGGTATGTTTGTTGCTTCTTCAAATCCATTTAGTTGTTGCTGAACAACTAAATGGATTTGGAGGAAATTTAGCATGCAGATAGAATATTGTATTACCACATACGCTACTTTTAATCCTGGAACACACAGCCAAAACAGCAAGATGCTGCTAGTAAGTACGCTTTTAAGGTTTATATTGGTATTTTAAAAAGAGCACGTGGCAACTTGTCGCGTTTTAAATTTGAAATTGCCATTCCAAGCGAATTAAACTCGAGTTCTGCCGCTTTACGTCTTCATGTGTCATATTCAATAAGAGTTCTGCGCAGCATCGTTTTTTTTAACTCAAATAAACGATACATCTATAAAACACCTTTCTTACCCATTTCTAAGGACACCAACTGGCCTAAAGGCTGTAGCTTTTCCCTCAAGGCATCTCCGATTTGCCTGACGATCTCTCCTCTAGCGGGCGCGGGTAGTTCAGCCCACGAGTGCCAAGCCTCTTGTGCGGCGACAGTGCAAGCTTCGTAGTCAGCTGGGCTGGCGGCTTGCACTTCAGCTATCACCTTCCCATTGGCTGGACTGTATGACTTGATGGTCTGGTGAAGAGTCCAGTTTTTTTAATTTTTGGAGGGATCTTTTGTAGGAACAGTGGTAATTTTGCTTACGATGACGGATTTAACAGGGGATCCCTATTCTGTTGTGCGTAGCCGTACACCCTATCGCAACCATGTTCATTTGTTTGTTTTATTTTATTAATAGGTACTGAGTGACTTGGAAAACGTATTCCATTTTATCCGCTATTTCGATAATCGAGTGAACCGGATAAGGATTAGCCTTGTTTATATAACTTAGCTGTCCCACTATTGGACGCAGGCCTCTTCTCATTATGAAAAGGGTAAGGCCGTAGTCCACCACGCTGGCCAAGTGTGGGTTGGCAGACTTCATACATCTTAGAGAACTTTTTTTTAAAACATTCACATGTAGGTTTCCTCACAATTCCATCACTGTAGTCAACGGCAACACGCACATATATATTTAAAAAAATAAGTTACTTGACGTGGGATTCGAACCCAAGACCTCCAGATTGGAAACTCGACGGTCCCAATTAGACTACCGAAACTTCTGATAATCGAGTGAACACAGATTTATGTGTATTTTTATAGGTACATGTAGTTGGGTAAATCTTACGTATCACATGGCATACATATTACATCCATACATAGTTGTAGGCAAATGTTTAATGTAATTTGATTAAGTACTCAACTATATTATTTGCCAAATGATTAGGTACTTAAATATAGGTTGAGTACACATTTAAGAATCAATATGTACAACTATTATGCATGTTGATATAGGCGTAAGGCCTTCCTTTAACCGTACCATAAATAAGTTGCAAGTAAAAATGATTATGAATATATATATTATTATTTTTCACGATAGAATAGTACAGAAAACAAGCTCGCTACACATTAGTTTTTCAACGGTGACTATGTAGGTAGAAAATACAAACATTACAGTTGTGCAAATAAATGCAATCGTGTTTATCGATACAAAAAATGTGTAGTACCATAATGGATATCAATGACGGTGAAATTGCTTTAAAACTACATACATATTCGTAGAATGATGTATAACTTACTTGTCCGTTAGCTTCCCATTTTCCATTAAAAGCTCCAACATTCTTCTCTTTCAGACCTAACTCCTTCAAGAAAGAGTATTTGGGGTCTTCAATTAGAAAGGCGGTAGATGCGTTTCTAGCCATTGGGAGCCGAAGGAATCGCAGAGAAACTACCGTATTGCACAATACACGACTCATCAGTGATAACTGAGCGACAGTCCTTTGTTAAACCGAGTAGAATGAACTGTGAACGCCTCCCGTCGTGAAATAAACAAGTTTTATCTTATTTGTGAACAATTAAAGGCGCTGGTTGGCTTATCACAGCGATAAGTTGGTTGCCAGGTCAGCGCGGTTATATAAGTATTTGAGTATTGATGGAATGGAATCATTTAAAATAATTTGTGATAAGGATGAAATCATAGACAGGCTTTCGTAGTTTCTTTCGAGATTGTTTTATATGTATTGCAATGCTGCTAGCGGCGTTTAGTAAAGCGCTTTATTTGCTTTAAATCAATTATGAATATATTTACGTTAACTATAAATAGATTTAAGTACAAGAGGTACTTTATATTTTATGGTTATTGAGTAGTAGTCGAGTTATAAAGTTATAAGATACATGAATTAAAAACTTCTAGCTCTGTCCCTCTCCAGCAAACCAAGTGTTATACTTATATAGTAGAACGTGTAGAACTGATACGAAGTTTGTTCTTATTTGTTTGCCCTCTCTGTCTAACATGAAACATAACTTCCTGAATTTGAAATAATTTTTATTTTATTTTCTATGTTCAATTCTTTGTGGTCAGTAAAAATTATCATTAATCATCAATGTCTATTATCATAATAAAATAATCAAACAATGTTCATAAAATGAAATCAACTGGGCCAAACTATATAAAAATTTTATGGGACCAAATGGCAACTATTCCGCATCAAACTAAAGAAGAATCACGTAAATCCGATCATAAATATCAGAGTAATCGGTGTACATATATTAAAAAAAAAACGTTGAGAACCTCCTCCTTTTTGAAGTCGGTTAAAAATCAGTCTAAAACTACATCATAATGGTGGACTATGGCTCACAGACTAGGAGTCCTATATCAAAGGGATCTAGATGTGCTGTCCATGACCAAGCAAAGGTGCTAAACTTATATTACACTTGACAACTACCCGCTGACTAAGTTATGTTATAAGTATAAAAAGGTGCTTGGCCATTCTCCTGAGGGTAGGCATACATTTTGACACTTTTCGGTTGCTACCTTTATTGTGTTAGTTTAAATCGTGGATTAATGAAACAGAAAATATTACAGCTGCAGTGAAAATAAACTGCTGCATCAGCACATTTTGGCGGAGTGTAATCAAGCTGATGATCCCAAGTATTTATGTTATTTATAATTTGAATGCTGTTTGTATCTATAATTCTTAAGGAATTAAGTTATAGTCTAAAGGATAATATCCTTATCAATAAATAAAATGCAGGTTTCAATGATCAACTTTTAGAAACAGTTGAAGAAACTTCTCATGTATTCATTGATCTCAAAATTAAAATAGACTACTCAATAATTTATGTACATTAACATTACAATTTTACCTAAGTACTTGTCTTTATAATCTAATATCACATTATAGTACATGTACTTTTAGTTTCTTCTATTTTCCCTTCTTTTAATTCTTTTGCTTTTACAGCGAGATATGTGTTTTCGTCCCGCTTTGTCATCCACTCAGGTAGGGGCTTGGCCCAGTCTTCGGGAGGTGCTTCGCGTTTTTCCCATGTATCATTTTTATAATGAGCTCGAAAACGTGCTAGACGACGATCTTTTTCACTCTTGATTAGTGCTAGCTGGAACAAAAATATAGTTCTAATTTATTTTTAAACCACTTTTATAGGATTTAGCCATTGCATGACTTGTGAAATTCTCAGAATAAGAGCCCGAAATATAATCACAACGACGCTGTAGGCGAAAGATTTATTTCAGTATCAAGCAATAATTTAAAATATAATTAATTTTGGTGTGAAGCAAGACGAGGCCGCGCGCGCCTTGTCTCAGCTTTGTCCCCATGATGAAGGCCACCGGATGTGGCCGAAACTATAGTGGGAATTTCCGATAAAATCAAACGTGAGTAATCCCGCATAAATAAAACGTTAATAATTTTTAAAATTTGAAAAAAAATATTCCTATTCTTTTAATTCATAATCCAAAAAATGCAAACAAGCTGCATTGAATTTTTCTTTTTTAGGATTAAGAGTTTATTAATTCAGGTTATTATCCTTTACAAATAGATTTACATGGAGCGAACACTTATACATAAAACATCTATGTTTGCAACATAAATAACCTCATTAATTTTATAATTACAATAGTCTATGTGTATGTTTGTTACTTTATGTTATAATGCCTTAAAATAATTGGATGACCTTTCTGAATACATTTAGCATATATCTTTTATTAAGAGATGGCTAAGAAAATGCAGGATAGACTGGTGTGCAGCTCTTCCGATTTTGCCCTTCCCTTTTCACTAGTATCCTCATACATATATTCCTGTATGTAATATGTAAAAAAACAGACAAACAATGCAGATTGATTGTTTATACTGGTTTCCAAACTTGTATATATATTATTTTTATGTGAAAGTAATGTGATGACCAAGACACTCTCCTGATAGTAAGAGTTCATTGCAGCGATACACAGAACTTTGAGTAGCAAGACAAAGCTTATAGCTTAGTGCTTATTACTTAGACTTTGGATGATCAGTCTCAACAGTCCTGTAATTTCACTATCTGAGTACCCTTTGCAATAGAACACAGTAATGTTTACACACTACTGCATGGCAGCAATGTCTGTAATCTATTAACATTTTTTCATGTTTATTTGTGGGTAGAGTGCTTTTTGGTAATAATATAGTAATTTTTTATAGTAATAGTAGTATAGTAATTTTTACCGCTGCTTTACAATCCTTACTGCTCTCCCATTTCGAACAGTTGTCGTAGTCCTTCTTCCATTGGTTGCAGTCTAGGGATTCTCCATATATGAAATACTGATGGAACCTTCCTTTAAAACTTGTGCACTCTTTGTACTCTTCATAGTATATGTCACAATCTCTTATCTGAAATAAATAATATGGGTATTAATATTCAGCACAAAAAATCAATTTTATTTTAAGAATAGAATTTTCGAAAGATTTGAGAGAAAGACTATAGAGAATGCCCAGAATATGCCTAAAAAAAAGGAAATGAAAAACAAACAAAAATGGGCAAAGAAACGCATGGGCGACAATTATTAAGATGGTTATTTTTTAACTTTATGGTTAAATAGAATTAATTGTATTACAAACGAAAATTAAAATCAAAGAAACTTACCAACCACTTTTCATCATCAGGTACAATAAGATCCTCTTTCTTAGAGTCCTTGGTTTCTTCTTTTATATCGGTATTAGTTTGACTTTCTGTAGTCATATTTATATTCCAATTTCAATTGATAATACAAAGTAAGGTTACTTTCAGTTAAACATAACCTCCTGGCTAGTGCTACAGTTATGTAACAGAAAACTCTAATAGAAATACACAAAAATGCATCAACACCATTAGTATTCCATAGAATATAATACGCATTAAACAATTTTTAATTATTTATGTCATAAAAAAGAAAAACATAGTTGAATAAAAATAGACAAATCATTACTTAGATTTTTGACAATCAGCTGTAGTTTAGTCAAAATGTCATTTTTTTTTCTCTTTCTTCTTGGCATCACACTCTGTGCATTCTGCTAGTTTCAATATTTCTTTATTTTTACTACATACATGGCCAAGTCTCATCCGTATCAAAGAAGAAGTAGCACGTTTACTCAATGTTAGGTCGAAAAACCACGGTCTCGATAGCGAGAGGTAATCGCAAGGGAATTCTATTCATTGTCTATTCAGGAAATAATAAACAGTTTTAACTTGAAAATAATATGTATTTTCTTTTAACGTGTAAAACCGGTGTAAAACAGACATTCATCAAGAAAACAAAAGAATCGCGCTTGACGCGCCAAAAATAATGGCATAAAAAACTAAACCTACGTACATCAGGATTGAATAAATTACTTGACTATGAAGTCTTTAAACAACAGGTCTCCACAGAATATTAGTTGTGTAGGCTGAAATAAAATTTACCCTTTTTCAAAACACTTCTTAACCAACACTTTCCAGGCTTTCTTTAGAAAATAGTGTAAGAAACACGGTCCATACAAACTACAGCTTGATTAGCGAGAAGATCAGCCTTATCATTTCCATTTATCCAAGAATAGCTTGGATCAATTTCTTCATGAATTCTATTCATCAACTATTTAGGAAATAATAAATAATTTTTATCTTGAAAATAGCATGTATTTTCTTATATCGAGTAAAACATACATTCAACTGGAAAACTAAAGAGTCACGCTTGACCATGGAACAAAATACTCTAATACGCTTGACACAGCAAAATTACTGGCATAAAAAAGAAGAACTAAACCTACTTCTCATCCCACTAATATCATAAATGTGAAAGTTTGGATGGATGGATGGATGTTTGTTACTCGATCACGCCGGAACGGCTGAACGGATCTGGATGAAGTTTTGCATGTAGATACTTTAGGCT
The DNA here is from genome assembly GCA_950106695.1 of Biston stratarius. Classification (NCBI taxonomy): domain Eukaryota; kingdom Metazoa; phylum Arthropoda; class Insecta; order Lepidoptera; family Geometridae; genus Biston; species Biston stratarius. The sequence goes on from OX467112.1 coordinate 26,809,990, forward strand.
CTGGAATAAAACATAGGATACTTTTAATCATCATCATTATCCATCACCACCTGGGTAAAACCGCGGGGCGCAGCTAGTACACCATAAAGGATATATACCTACTGTTACTGGACCATAAAGTCTCTCTGCCTTTGCTTTGATAATAATATTGTTGGATAGTAATATTGTGATTTAAGGAAACTTAGATAATAATTAATATAGGGCGCTCAAAAAACCCGAAAATATGGTCATTTGAGGTTTCATTATGCGAACGTATTCAATGACCTTTTAAAGATACCATGGCACTCACCAGTGAAAACAGAAGTTTCGTGTGATTGTACTCTATCTGAATCATTGTAAATTATGTGATTTTTAAATATTGTACCTATGTATTGTAAATTGTCAAGACATTTTTTCCGTTTCACACTCGTTTCCCGGGGTAAAAGTAACCTTCGTGTTAACTTAAGGACTTGGCATATATTATACATCAAAAAGAAAACAGTTCTGGCGTAAACGCAAAAAAATGATGTCACTGCATTGTAATTTTGCATATAAATATTAGTACCTGTATTTTCATTGCCTGAAAACACGGATAAAACGACGTTTTCTAAAAATTAAACCTAGCTAGATCGATTTATCGCCCCCGAAACCCCCTGCATACTAAATTTCATGAAAATCGTTAGAGCCGTTTCCGAGATTCAGATTATATATATATTTATATATACATACATATATACATATAATACAAGAATTGCTCGCATAAAGGTAAAAGATATTTCATACTGCTTATATACAAATCGTCAAAAACAAAGAAAAAAATCAAAGCCAAATTATTCTTCTTTGTTTTAGGCGTCGCAGTTTGTAAATTTTACCGGTGTCAAGCATTTAGGTATTTTCGCGTACATATATCATGAAAAACCAAGTAAAATAAGTCTAAGTCAGGTGTAGGAAAGTTGCCACTATTTTTCTAAGGCATTACTGTACTGGACCGGAACGGATTGGAATTAACTAAATATATTAACAAAAACCGAAGTAGGTAAAAAAAAGTCTATTTTTAGTAGCTTTGTCCTGTCACTTGTCACTGTTACCACCTTGGTGATTTTGTGACTAGATCTGGCTAATATTTCAGAGCTCTTAACGACATTTTTTCATCGTTATATAGCGACTATTAAATTGTTTGCGACTTTTGGCAATTTTTCGTAATAGAATTTGGAAGCACTTATTTGAGACAGAAATCTTAATCTTTCTGGACTTAGTCTATGGTCAGGGTATCCCAAACGCTATCATTATACAAAAACAAATACAAATCTTTTATTGATAACACCAAAGTTACAAGTTATTCCATATTTCCATTCATATTTAAAAATATCAAAGTCATAACATATTATGTCAATATAATGAAAATCCAATATACTAATATGTCAAATATAAAAAATGACAATATGATTAAATGTCAAAAAAAAAAATATAATTACTGCGTGTGTCTGACGTGGTCTGTGGATGATGAAAATATAATGGAAAATATAATATTTCAAAATCTAGAATTTTAATTAGGTAGTCTGTTTTTTTTTCGCTATTGACGGTTACTAAATAACTTTTTATTTAATTTCAGACATATAAAGTAAATAATTTTAATTAAAAAAAGTTAGTGAGAATTGGTGGTTTTTCAATCCAAATTTCTAAAATATGGCGACATTTTACTCTGTATCTAGTGACAAAATAATTTTTGAGGTGGCAACACTGCTTCTTGTGAGTAATATTAATCTTTGTTTGTCCCAGGTTGGAATGTCGTAGAATAATTTGTTTATTCTAACTTCAGGCTTGCATGAATATTGAAACTAAAGAAACCAGTGATAATCTAATAAACAGTATAAAATTAATACATTAATATAAATCCAATGTACCTGCAAAATTATTGAATAAGTTGTGACTGTGTTTATCTAGACTATAAAATTCTGCTTCCCCTACCTATTTGAATGATCACTGACCTTTGATCGTAGAATCTGTTTTATTGTCATTTTATCAAGCGTCGTTACAGTTAAAAGTTCGACAAAGTCTCTAGTCTGTTTCAAAATGTCACTCAATAAACTCGTTGGTGGTGACTGCGGTGGGAACAATTCTCTAGTACAGCTATCTAATATAGTGAGAAGCGATGCATCTATGTCACAGCCCCTCTCACAAGCTGACAGATTTGCCAGTGAGTTCATGGCGCAATCATCACAAGCACCTCAAACTTTCAACATGAACACTTTGCTAAACAACATACCTGAAACAGGCACTATACAAAAAATAAGTCAGCCTGTGCCAAATGTTCAGACCTCAATTACGCCACATAGTAAACCATGGATGGCAGGCCCTGTATCAACATTCATGCCTCCACAAATGTTGATGCATAATATGTTTAAGCCACAACCTTTGATCCAGGCTCCAACATCATCAAATGTTCAAATTCAATACATAAGTGAGTCTGATCTCACTGCCAATGATGATGTAAAAGTAAAAGCCCAAGAATATGTTGATAATGTGAAAGATGATCATGAACTGGCTTATAACCAGTTTATGTCCTTTATGAAAAAAGTCAGTGCTGGAGAGTTACATTTAGGAGATGACATTGAAGGTAGACAACGGAATGTTACTAAAGATCAAATGATAGATGAGATGGCAGAAAAATACAAAGAAGATTGGCAGAAACTTAGTGATGTCTCAGATTATTGGAATTCGGAGAATGCTAATGGAATTGCAGAAGAATACTCATTTGCTGAAGGCAATGTTATGTTAGAAAATAAGAGTGCACTTGATATAGGCAAGGAAAAATTAAAAATAGGAGATATTCCTGGAGCTGTGTTATGTTTTGAGGCAGCAGCTCAGCAGCAGCCAGACTCTGCTGAACCTTGGTTTCTCTTAGGAACTACACAAGCAGAAAATGAACAGGATCCTTCAGCTATAACTGCTCTTAAAAAATCGCTTAGCATAGATCCAAGACAACTCGAAGCTTACATTACTCTGGCAGCTGCTTATGCAAATGAAAACATGCCCAAATATGCCTTTAATGCTTTGCTAGACTGGTTGAGAGCTAGCCCCAAATATAATGATCTATTCCCACAAGATATTGACACAAAGAAATTAGACCTGAAGGAACTAGAAGCTCATGTAAAATCTTTATACTTGAGAGCAGCACAACTAAATCCTTCACAAATAGATCCCGATGTTCAAAATGCTCTTGGTGTGGTATTTAATATAAGTCATGAGTATGACAAAGCTGTGGATTGTTTTAAAACAGCTTTAATGGTTGCTAATGACAATGCTAAGTTGTGGAATAGACTGGGAGCCACATTAGCCAATAGTGAAAGGTCTGAAGAAGCTGTAGATGCATATCACGAAGCTCTAAATTTGGAACCAGGGTTTATAAGAGCAAGGTACAATGTTGGTATTACTTGCATGAATTTAGGGGCTCACAAACAGGCTGCAGAACATTTCTTGGTAGCACTGAACCAGCAATATAAGGCTAAGAGCATGTTCCCTGAAGCAACATCTACAGACCCTGGCTCTTCAACTATTTGGACAACTTTGAGAATGGTCTGCTCATTTATGGGAGAACATGATGTTGCCAAGTTAGTTGATGATAGGAAGTTGACTGAGCTGAATAAGTTCTTTGAAATAGAATAATATAGAGTAAAACAGCTTTAAATATGTAAATATTTCGTTATCTATCGGGTTAGGCATTTCTTTATTATGCTTTTGAGTAATTAAGTATCAATATTTATAAAAACTTTTATTTGTACAATGTATTTGTTATGGGAGCAATAAAAATTTGTATTTTCTTACAAAATATTTTATTCAACTCTTATTATGTAAAAAGCTACAGTCTGTCTCTGGCAAAGGACAACCTTGGGGATGATTACTGAAAAACCAGCAAGGTCTCTGTTTAATTTTTAAGTTAGTAATTTTACTCTTTCTATTCACTTCTTTAATCGTTTTTGGATACCTCAACTGAACTTTCCCATTTTGCACTTTGAAAATATTATGGTTGTTTTTTAGCAGTGTCTGGATTCCACCACATTCGGATTTCAGCTCTTTCAGTTGATGCTGAGGTATTAGTGGTATGAGTTCAGTAAATTCCACAGTTTTACCTGTATTCCAACCAGGTTTATTATTAGAGCCTTCTAGTAAATAATTAGCAATAGTTTTTACAATGGAACTGATAATGTTTTTGTCTATCTGTGTGCAGTTTCTGACTCTTTCAGCAGCTTCTCGAGGCTTGAAATCATTCATCCACAATTGGTTAATATCATTTTGTATGGGATTTGATTCTTTATCAATAATTTTTTGTATTTTATTGCAATTTTCGTCATACTTGTCTTTTGAATATGTCCTTCCTTTGCTAACAAGACAAATTCTTTTTGTACTTGGTATTTTAAGCCTGTCCATATCAATATTGAATCCACATTCTTTACATAAATCTTGGATATGCGATAAGTAATCTATGTATTGGCTTTTCGAAGAATCTTTACGCTGGTATTTGGTCCCATCAAAATTATATGAACAACAAGGGAGTAGAAAAAAGTTACATTCATAAGAACTTTTCGCTGCTATGACTGGAATCCAAGGTGTAAGCTCATCAGAATGATTTCCTATTATCCAGTCTGTGTCTGGAAACAGGGTTGAATCTGAAGGAACAATAGTTTTCTCCTGAAATATTGAAAAAAAAAACTTATGACGAGAAGACTAAGATTAGTGCCATAGTTACTAAAGTGCTAGGCGGTGCTATGCACCGGGGCTCCTCGGATCCTGACCAGCATTCTAACTTGCTAGTTTCCAGCTTTGAGATATAATTATAAGAGGTTGCAATATAACTATAATCAAGGTAACCCAGCTAAAAGCAATATTCCTTAATTATTTTTTACACCATGGCCTGTCTTCATAACTATGCCAGTGACTAACATATAGGGCATGCTTTAAACAGTTTTATACAGAAAAATACAACATACCTATACATACATAATATATTACTGCTTCAAAGATATAGGTGCTGATGTTATCTCAATATTATAATTTACTTCAAGCCTCAAAGAACTGTAAATTTTTGAGTACTATAATTAATTAATAATTACAGACTGATTTTGAATACAGTGAACTATACAAAAATATACAAATTTATATTAGTCAGGTATTATCTACATAAATAGAAATCAAGTGCTGTTTGTTGGTAAGCACATAGGTATCTTGAGTACTGTTGAACCATTTTAGCTGATCATTTGTCAATTTTAAATGAGCTTCATAAAGATTTTAGGCTGACCCCTACCACACTTCATACTATGGATAATACTTTTCACATTGGATTGAATGACCCTTCTCAGAGGTTTATATTGAGGTATTAAATTATGAGAAATCTATTAATGCTTACTTCTAATTTAACTTCACTGGAATACATATCCCAGATGTTTCGTTTCCTTACATCAATTCCAGTGCCACAATAACCTTCCATAGTCAATATGTAAACCAGTAAGCCATTTCCACATCCCAAGTCGACAAATGTTTGCTTCTTAGCAAAAGGTTTCTGTTCATCTTCCCATAGCAGCAGTAAGTAAGTGGCTATGGCTACATCTTCATAGACAAACTTAGATGGGTCTGTACATTCTGGCCATATCTGTAAGAATCATACAATTTTGTGACAAAATTAGGCTCAAAACTTCTTCAAGTTTTTCAATAGGTTTAACAAATAAGAAATAAAGGACAAACCATTTATAGTTTCATAGTAATACAAAATAATCCATTCTATATTGTAATTTGACAAAGTTATTTTTGTAAAATATGGCCAAAGATGAATAAATTAATAATTTTATGACTATAATTATTATATTGACCCATGGAGTCATACAAACCTGGACCATTTCCTTTCCATATTTAAGTTTTAGCTCATTATATTTTAAATAATATTTCTGCTGAGATACCAATATTAAGGATTCCTTACAGATATTTTGACTGTGGGAATTGGTGCTGGTTTCTTCTTTCCATTTAATTAATTGTGGTAGAAGTGTGTTTTCAAGCCAGATATATGAGGGTGAACTTTTATCTGAAAAAAGTATATTTACAGTATCAAACAAAGGATTCAAATGCTAAAAGTTAACCAGCCTAGTGGAAGATGATAATTAAACTACAAACCAGAGTCAGCATGAAGTAGAATTTTGTTTTCTTTTAACTGGAAAGTATATGTGAAGTTAGGGAACAACATATGCTGGTTTGCCTCTTGAGTGACATCATAGAATTTAACTGATTCATAGATCCTATATATAATGATGACCTGAATTGCTTGACAGTCACTGATACATTTTGGAAGCAGCTCTGTGATAATAATCTCAATAGGAGAGAGTTTTTCTTCTACAGCACACAACACTAATTTTGCTTCTTTTTGTATTTCAAGAACATACTTTTCAATATTTAAATTTGTAATATTATATTCTAGCTTTTTTAAGGCAGAAGGTGCATTCCAATTGTTTGTTTCAGGCTTGCAGCAAAATCTTTTCCATATTTTGCAGCCCCAAAGTCGTTTGTTAATAACATGAGGTTTCGTTAGCAAAATATTCACCGAATACAAGAAAGTCTCTAGAGAAGTTTTATTGCTTGAATTATCCAACATATTAATAACAGGTTTTTAACTTAAATTAACAAAGCAATGCATAAAAAGCAGATGACTACGTGCAATTCTGTTCACATCAGGATTGAGGAATGAGGATAATGTCGTAGGCAGCAATAGAATAGAATAGACTCAATAGGTCAATAGACTACAGCCAACAGTTGACCTAGATAGTTTTTTTTTCTCTTTCTTCTTGGCATCGCACTCTGTGGATTCTGCCAGTTTCAATGTTTCTATATTTTGTGAGTAGTCTTCATTTTTCAGCTTCTTTATCATCTATAGTTACAGTCAAAGTCTAGTCTTGATCAAGTCCAGTCGGTCCCGGTCAAATCAAGTCATGCCTTAGTAAAGTAGTAGCGACTTTACTATAAGCTTCTGGATGGAGTTTTGGAAGCAACACGAAAAGTCATATTTAACCACATTATATCATTCTCCAACACTGGCGCTTGTAATTCGGCACTTTATAAATAAAACACCACTATTTTTATACATAAAAACTCGAAAACACACTAGTTTTAGATTAAAATACAATGAGGCGACACGACGCTCATCGTGTTCCCGCCAAAACTCGACCTAGATAGTTGTAGATGGCAGATGATTTTGACAAAGTTTATCATAGGAACACTGACTGTCAGACTGTCACACAGCATTTATGTTACATTCATATTGACTTTGAAAATTAAAAGACAGCATTACAATTTAAAAAAAACGGTAGTCATGCTAAATATCCTTCCGTATTTCGTGAAAATCCGTAACGTAAAGTATGTTTTTTAGCTTCACGATATTGTTTTCTTTCATTCTTACGTGTAGAACCATGAAGCTATAGGTAAAGATGGAGTCCAAACTTAGAACATCGACTTGAGTCAAATACCTAAACATCTCTATCTCACTCGTGTGGGCTGAGCTCTCTTTTTGTGTTGGACTACAGTATTGCAATGCGTTAATATTAAATCTCCTATCAAATTCTTAAGTTGATTTGCACACGCTACTAAATCAGAATTTAAATATTTTTCTATCGTTCTATCGATGTCAGCCAAGAAGACAGGAACACAACACATTCAGTTTAAGCTTTCTTAAGCAAGAAATAATTAGAAAAGGTACCTATCCAAATCAAACAAATGAGAATTTAAGCATTCTAATAATTTGTGAATATTTAAATAGTTACATTACGATTTATTGTATTCGAAATAATAACACTGTGGTTAACGAGAGTATGATTGTGTTTGTGAATCAATAATTACAATCCCATTTTCTAGGGATTCGATAGTGCGGCAACATTAATCCTTATGTCAACCATCAAGATGTCATATTTATGATAATATGGCGGTTGTTTACATTTGATTCGTAGCGTCGTTTCAGATATTATCCGATTATTACTGATTTTATTTAAGAAATAGTGGTAAATTGTGTCGTACGTGGTTGCGACAGTACGTGGTATCCAGAATGTGGCATAACATTTCACATGTAAGTGTTTAAATCGTGATTTCTGGCATTGAATTATTGTATACTTACTTCTTTACATTTTCACTTGATTTCTTTCCGAAACCTTTGACCAGTGTTTTCAACATGTAAATAAATAATAACTAAGTCAAGATCAAATCGTTTTACATTGGATTTGAGTGACCTAAGGCAATTTTAATGTATTTGTTTGTAATACATCGCATTGCGGTAGTGTTACCATATTGAGTAACTTCTGGGACTTTCAAAGTTTTGTTTCTTATATGATCTTTTTTTTTAGATTTCCCAAAAATGAAAATCAAAGGAATTTGTGGTTATCCACTTTACCATTGAAAAATAAGTTATGAACGAGCAAGGATTTGCAGTTTGCATTTTCAAGAATCAGATTATGATTTGATAGCAAAGCGCTTAAAACCAATGGCAGTTCCTACTGCTTTAATACAGCGACAAACATTGCCACAAACAAGCACGGTAAATTTTTCATTACCTATTCCATACTAATTAATAGTAAAATAAAATTTGAAATCATCATCATCATCATTATATTTTCTTGATTCACTCTTGGATGATGCTTTTTCTTCACACATGGTGCTCTTATGCTCCTCTTATACAGTCCTATACACTGTTGCCTGCCTCACCCATGAGCACTTACCACTACATTACTGTGATGGCCAACGATAAACATCCATATCGGAGAAGGGTCCTGCCCACACTTTTTTTTGTTATGTTAGTAGGTCACTTTTTTCTTAATTTGCATCTGATTATTTCTTGTTCAATTATAGACCATTATAATAATGTTTTGTGTAATGCTGTGTGTAGTCCATGGCATCCTCGACACAAAAGAAAATCCTAGTAGGGAGCTATGTATGTGAAAAACATTTGTTTGCTTGTTTTGTGAATTTGATGCTCTCGGCGCTACAGGTGAACACAGGCATGAAGCACTGCTAGAAAATAAACCTTTAGATGTAGGGCAGTTTTCTACATAGACTGATTGTTTGTTGATTTTGAAATATAATTGTTCAAATCACACATTTATTTAATTTATTATGCAGGTATTTTTAAAATAATATATTATAATTTTCAGACAACAAGTTCTTTACATGAACAGTGTAAGATGCAAATACTTGCTGTGCCTGGACCGAGCACCAGTTCTGCCATTCATGAAAGTAATTCTCCATTTAAGGAAACGGGAGTTAAACATGTTGGCTGCAATATTGAAAACCAGAGTAGTAAAAAACCATGTCGAAAAATTCTTGAAAATATTAGCAATTCACCTGTGAGTTTTCCTGTACATTATAAAATGTGTATTTCATTTCTTGTATGTGTATTTCTCATGTTTGACATAGCTTGTGTCAAAATATTTATATTACTATCTTTACCTTGCCAAGCTTAGCTGTATGAGATAAGAAATTAAGAACAAAGACAACAAAACATAAAGTTTTCTTGTTTTTATTTTCCAGGTCAGCTGTGAAGATCACGATCCCGCAAAGATTGATAGGGGCGTGCAAGTGAATATTAAATCTATAAAATAAGACATTCTTTGGAAGAAAACTAAGCTCCTTGGGCAAAAATGTACATGTACATGTACATGTACATGCTCATTTGAAGACTCATACTGATAATTTATTAAGTATTTTACGCGGTAAAAGACAAAAACTACATAGAGCGTTGATGTTTAGCCATGTGTAGTAATTAATAGAACATTAAAATATATTTAATTTCGGAAGGGTTTTTATTTTGATGTTTTTTCACATTACCTATATCCATTTTATATAAGCCCAAGCTCAATATGTCGATATAAGTCAAAACTTTGTGTGTGTGTATGTTTGGATACTCCACGCTAAAACGGCTGAAACGATTTTTATGATATTTGGCATGCTTAAAGATAAGATTCTGAATTAACACGTGTTCTGAAAAGTACCTATATAAAAAGGTGTATGTTTGTCTAAAACGAAAATTGCGGTACGTAACATACAAATGAAATTGCACTCTGGTTTGGCTGACTAACCTAGAAAAACTCATTTATAGGAGTCATAGGCAAAGCTATTTGAACAAACAGCTTTTCTAGTAATTCAATAGAAGCATACGAAATTATTACATATTTCATCTTTATGGGCTAGGTTTATTTTTTTGTATTAAACAAACACGTAGATATTAATAATAATCAAATCACTTACGCAAATACGTAAGTTATATCCTGGGAAAAATTAAATAAAGGTTACCCTATTCAGAAAGAGAGGGCTAGCCAACACAGAGCAAGATAGAAATAAATAGGTATGCTTCAAATAGGTATTCAGAGTTTGGACTCCATCTTTACCTATAGCTTCATGGTGTAGAACGTAGTTTTATCGCATGTGAACTAAATGCTCAAGACGTTGATAGTTTTTTCTTGAATTCGGAACAAATGTGGTTGGGATCCCTTGGCGAAAATATTTTCTTTTGAATTATAACTTTGTTATTTTAATCTAGTTAGGAGTAATTTCTCAGATATTGATATTTAAAGATCCTCTTTTTAGTATTTGCATGTAGGTAATGTCATATACTGAGCTCGAACATGGTTATCAAGGGTTGCGACAAGCTACTCAACCGCAGTTTTACGTCGGTGATGATGGAAATCTCGTACCAATAAGATCATCTGTAAGTCCACTCCATTATATTGTTGGCTTACTGTTTGATGAATCAATTCCTGGCACTAATATTTAGGTCAGTAACCTAAGGTTATCGATCACAAAATATCAATAACTTGTCCCAAACAAGTACCTATATGTAGTAGCATACCTAATGTAATGTAATTTGTTAGACTAATAATGTCCTTAACAAAATGTACATAATCAGTAAATCTAAAGTAAACACAGCATACAAATATTTGCGCCCATTCACCACCATGGATTATATGATAATAGTAATGCTAACAATGTATTATTAACGGGCCGGTGACTATTCTGTGAGTTATATTAGAATCTGGAATATTATTTATAGCAACACAAGTTTTGTTGACAATGTTTAGTGAGGTAATGCAGTATGGTAATTTATGTCAAGTTTATCTTGGTTATCAAGTGAATCGTTGACCAATCAGTAACAAGGATACTTGTACCTTATCATAGATAATTACTATGATATAGTGGTAGTAGCATAGATCAGTGGGGCTGTGATGGAGTGGCAATGGCTGAAGGACTGGTGGCGTCTAAAAAGATGGAGAAAGGGAAAGAAAGAACAAAGTGATGATGATATTTGTTATTGTGATGACTGTTTACCAGACGTAAGATATCCTTACATGTTAGAGTGGTTTTACATTTCATTGTTTTTGTGATAAATATAATAAATTCAATACCTTTACATTTATTTGATGTTTAGTAATAATAAATTAGTATGGAAACTGTAAATAACAAGTCCTCAAGGTCTTGTTTGGTTTTTATCTAATTTGGTTTTATAATGGTGTTTAATTTGATTTTGTATTCTATTATACTGGCAATGACTTGAGTCCAGATTGCCTACTAATTAAAAGCTTTCAATATTTAACATTAGTTTTAACATTTAGTTCATTGAGCATTTTTTGCTTTTATGTTATTTATTTTCTTGATTAATAAAGAAATTAAAATGCTTTTAAAGTTAAAAAAGGTTAATAAAATGCTTTTATATTAGTAATCAGAACAATAAATATCAATCACTTAAACTTAAATCACATAGAATTACCTAGTAGGTATAATTATAGTTGTTTCAGTTTTCTAAGCCGCTTGCGTCCTATATCGACGCTTGAAAGGCAATAATTACTAAGCGACATGTTGGCAACTTTACACCAGAGCATTTTTAAAATATTGAAAAAAATTCATAATGTTTAAATGCCAGTTGATTAAGCCTTTAAACTGCATTTAAAATTCATTGAAATCAAATAGTTATGATTAATAGGCGATTTATACGATTTTTTTTCCAAAAAAAGAAAACTAAAATGCTCTAGTGTAAAATTGCCAACATGTCGCTTAGTAGTTATTGCCTTTCAAGCGTCGATATTATCTTTCGACTTTCAAATATGGAATGCCCCTTAACATTAAAAATTCTTCATTCTTAGGACATTTTATTTTATACCATTTTGCCGGAGTCGGTGTTCCTTGATAGATGCAATCTGCCTTGGGTGCCTTCAAGCCGTGAGTGAATCGGTTTCTTCTAGGCGAGCCTGCTCCACCGTAGGCTGCATCTTCGCTTAACATCATGCGAGAAGCAGGCCTATTTGCCATAGAAAAAAAATTACATACATTTTAGCTATGACCATTTTCTATTGTATATTAAAGAAAGAGCCTTACTTATGTTCTTGAAATAGTCTTGTTTAAAGACATTCTGAGCTAGTAGATGTATAAATATATGTATATGTTAGTAAAGATATTTATGTGATTAGGGCGAGTTGGATCTGTGCGAGTCACTAGACACGCAGACTGATGGCGGCGGCAAGAAGGTGGTGGTCGGCGTATGCGCCATGGCCAAGAAGTCGCAGTCCAAGCCCATGAAGGAAATCCTGACTCGTCTCGACGAGTTTGAGTACATCAAGATGCTTGTCTTCCCCGAGGAGGTTATCCTTAAGGTTCTCGGCACTGTCTGTCTAACACTTACGGTGAAACAAAGTATACCAATTTTTTGAGAACTGGAAATTTTCCTTGAGACTGCGTTCATATTGATTGTGAGTCAACAATCCATTTTAGTAACTCGTTTATCAAATTAGGTAAACAATGAGTGTTTTCTTTGTGGTAAAATACTTGGTGCCTATAGTTTGTTTTCTAAGAATGTTCATATTTTGTTTCACTTATTTATATCATGCCATCACTAACTGTCTTAGTAGCATTGATTTCGGTGCCATTCTCTTCATTGTTAATTTAATTATATACTTTTATTATGACAAGGTACATGGGCTGTGGAGAATAGTTCCATTCAATGGCTTTTGTGGGGTTTCCATGCTTCATTGGAAGTTGAGGGTTTCACATTACAAATTCACTTGTATTGAACCACTGACAATGCTTTGTATATGCGCCATTTGCACATCAACCTATCATATGTATAGTGTTCAGTAGAGTGCTCAGTACTGTTCCTTGTGACACAGCTTTCTTAAATGCTCAAGAATTATGAATTAAGTTTTTTCGAAATTGTTTAATTTTAAAGTTATGAGTTTTAAATTATATTACAGAGTCCAGTTGAAGAATGGCCTATCTGTGATTGCTTGATCTCATTTCATTCAAAAGGTTTCCCTTTAGACAAAGCCATTCAATATGAGAAGTTGAGGAAACCTTATGTGATAAACAATCTTCATATGCAGTATGACATTCAGGTATGTTTTATATAAACCCTTACATTTTTAGTCGATGAAATTGCCAATGTTTTCTTTTGTTAAATAAATTGCGGTTTTCAGGATCGTAGAAGAGTATATGCGATATTAGAAGGTGAAGGCATTGAGATACCGCGTTATGCCGTCTTAGATAGGGATTCACCAGATCCAAAGCGTGAGTACCCAGCCTAGATTGTAGTTATAGTACATACAGATAAGATATCTATTCATATCACTATATTTAGATGAATTAATTATCAGCTGCAATGTGCTTGGTAATAGATTGGGAACTAAAATTTTCCTAGTATAACAAAATCCTAATTTGCATGCTACAGGGCTTGCATCTCTTACCATAGGTCAGTTATCTGACTTCCATGGTACAAGCTTTGCTTAGTTGAGAATCTGAGAAAGTTGCTGAGATCAGATGGCGCTATGTGTAATGTTCTACGATATTTATATATTTATTCATTTATCTATCTAATCTAATACCTTTAAACAAGCAATTCTTGTATATATATATATATATATATATATAATACAAATATATATATACATATATATATAATCTGATTCACGGAAACGGCTCCAATGATTTTCATGAAATTTAGTATGCAGAGGGTTTCGGGGGCGATAAATCGATCTAGCTAGGTTTCATTTTTAGAAAACGTCGTTTTATCCGTGTTTTCAGCCGAGCAAAGCTCGGTCATCCAGGTAATGAGTTAAAGAAAAAAACCGCAAAATAACGCTTTAATTTTTGATGTTTCAGATCACGAATTAGTGGAATCTGAAGATCACGTAGAAGTGAATGGCGTTGTATTCAACAAGCCGTTCGTAGAAAAGCCGGTGTCGGCGGAAGATCATAATATTTATATTTACTACCCGACCTCCGCGGGCGGAGGCAGTCAGAGACTTTTTAGAAAGGTGAGTATTCTGCTGAGTCTTGAATTATAGGAAGTAGTTTACAAGGTGGAAAATAACCTGATCTAAAATAAAAATTAAAAATCGAAGTCGTTTTACCCGCTATATTGAATGGAAACCAAATATTTTTTCCGTGCTAAAAATAGCGCTTGTGTTAATCCAAGCTGTAAAATCTATAAGGTTCTGTTGAAAATGACGCGATAATATTGGGGTTGTGGGTACCACACATAATTATAATTGGAGTAGGGATACTACAAATTCGTTGATAGTACCCTGTCATTCTACCCGCTATATCCTACCGAAACAATACATTATTCCCTGTTAACAATAGCGTATGTGTTAATCCAAGCTGTAAACTCCATAATGTGCTGTTGGAAATTACGCGTCTGAATAATATCTGGGTTGTGGGTACCACACATATACTACAAATTTGTTGATAGTACCCTGTCATTTTACCCGCTATAACTTACGGGAACAATATATTTTTTCGTGTTAATAATAGTGCATGTGTTAATTCAACCTGTAAAGTCCAGAAGGTTCTGTTGGAAATGACGCGTCTGAATAATATCTGGGTTGTGTGTAAAGATACTACAAATTCGTTGATAGTACCCTGTCATTCTACCCGCTATAATCTACGGGAACCATATATTTTTCCGTGTTAAAAATAGCGTATGTGTTAATCCAAGCTGTAAAATGATGCGCCTGGATACAAATATTTTGTTGATAACACCAATGTTACAAGTCAATTCCGTAATATCATTACATTGAGATTTAGAACACTGATTACATGTCAATGGAATAAAAACAAAATGTCAAGGTATATAAACATGTCAATATAAGAATATTGTCAATATAATAATACTGCCAATATAACATATGTCAATATAAAAATACGTCAATACAAAAATACATCGGCATAAAAATATGCCAATATAAAAAATATTGTCCATCGGCATAAAAATATGTCAATATAAAAAATATTGTCCATATAATAAAATGTCCAGAAATTACTTACTAGTAATTTAATAATCTTTTAACTTAAAATATTCATCAATGTCATAAAACATTGTCTCTAGCAGCCAAGATCTTAACTTGGTTGCTAGAGACAATGTTTTATATACAATGACAATTTTATAGACAATGTTATATCTCTATAGGTATATCTAGATAGATATCATAGAGAAAACACACTCGTTGATGATTAAAATGATTAAGTTTTGCATAACACGATTGGTAAATTGTGCATTAGACAACATCCTTAAGTGATTAATTTATCCAATTACTAAACAACGTATATGGTTAACAGATTCTTGAAATTTCTAGCTAAATCTAGATTAATTGTATGATATGCTTACAGATAGGAAGCCGTAGCAGTATTTATTCTCCCGAGTCGCGAGTTAGGAAAACAGGATCGTTTATATATGAAGATTTTATGCCTACAGATGGTAAGTTAGATATAGCGTTTCTCTACCACCAGTTAAGCTATAATTAATATTTTCTTATATACTTATTTCTTTGTACTTAATCTCCACTTGTATACAATCTATTTAAATTAAAACTATTTTTTGTTTGAAAAATTTGAATATGTTTTCTGTGGCTATCGCAAAACGTAATTTGGTGTGACAACGCTTATTTGGTGGGTAAAAAAGAAAATATCCAGGACAATGATTTCTTGCTGATATTGCAGTGTTTTCCGGTAGTATAACTTGAGAGCCAGTTACTATTCCAGGCTAGGTGCGTTTGGCATCTTCGAACACAAGGTCGCAACAGGTTACCTATAAATAATAATTAGCCTGTGTTAGCCGTGGTGGTGCCGGCGTAAGAATTGTACCCCACCCTCTCTACCCGTGGTTGCCGTAAGTGTCGGCTAAGGGATGTAATCCGGAAGATGGGCAGCAGCGTCTTCCTTGAACAATCACACCTAACTGCGCTCGCCAACCCGCCTGCCAAGCGTGGCTAGTATTGGCAAAACCCCCCCCAGGAGGAGGCCTATTGAGCCGTGGACGTCCTATGGCTGATGATGTGATGTGTGTTAAAAAGAATATTTAAAGTATTTAAGGATTAATATTGTGCATATTTCGTAGGTACGGACGTGAAAGTGTATACCGTGGGGCCGGACTACGCACACGCTGAAGCCAGGAAGAGCCCTGCCTTGGATGGTAAGGTGGAGCGCGACTCCGAGGGCAAGGAGATCAGATACCCCGTGATACTCTCCAACCAAGAGAAACTCATCTCCAGGAAGGTCTGCCTGGCGTTCAAGCAAACTGTGTGCGGGTTCGATTTGTTAAGGTGAGAGTAGGGAAAAACTTACTACAATGATTTGATTTGTATGGGGAATTTACGTAATAAATTTGTGGAATAAGAATATTATACAAGTAAGAATACTATAAAACAACTCGTCTGATGGTATATGATATTGTAGCCGAGGGCAAAGCATGTTGATCTAGAAGAAGTCTTATCTATTCAAACCCCTTGCAAATAGTACAAATATTTCATTACAATGGATGATATATTCACTGGTAAGACTTCCTTAGAAGCATATTTTGTATATTTTGGAATATGATTTAGATTACTTTGTTTTTAAACGATCAAGTCAGTCAAAACATCACTATTTTAATGAGATTTTGGTTCAGCAATCAGTATCCATTCTTATCCTTTAATAAATACGTTTTTTTTTACCTAAAAACAAGTGACGTAGATTAGCCAACTTGACTTTATTTCAGGGCGAACGGCAAATCGTTTGTGTGCGACGTCAACGGATTTTCATTTGTGAAAAACTCGAACAAGTACTACGATGATTGCGCCAAGATCCTCGGGAATATGATCTTGAGAGAGCTGGCCCCTACGCTGCATATTCCTTGGTCGGTGCCTTTCCAACTTGACGACCCGCCTATAGTGCCTACGACATTCGGCAAAATGATGGAACTAAGATGTGTGGTGGGCGTCATAAGGCACGGAGATCGGACGCCGAAGCAGAAGATGAAAGTTGAAGTCAGGCATCCTAGGTAAGTTTTTAGTAATGTTGGATTTTTATTTTACGTTTTCTCCCAGTGCAGGAACTGGACCAGTGAGTAGTTAAGGAAAGTAAGGCCTTTACCCTACAATGAACATGACTTATATTATACAAATCATCTTACATATACACCGTGAAAGATTAAAAATCAGCAATATTGATACAGTTAGTTCAGTACTAGATTTTTTTAATAGGTGTTTATTGTTTGACCTAATTATCCTGAACAAACACAAAAATACGGACACTCTAATCACGCGCACCGAAAATTATATTTGCCATTACAATGGTATTTGCCGCGGTCCCAGATTAGATAACAGTTACTCCGTAGTCCACGTATGGTAGTTATGTCTTGCGCTAGCTCGGTGCGTCGGGCTGCGCGCTGTCCACAAATTCTGGAGTCTTGGGAAAAACTTTAACCAAGGGTTTTTTGTATTTTTTTTTGTATTTGTTTCGATTTTATTTCTTTATATGTTTTATATGACCACTAACTAACATGTCTTTGAATAATGCTAATGTTTAAACTGTCAGCTCATAGAAACAACTGGATTGACTTAATTTTATTAGTTCTGGCAATGATAACATTTTGTTTTTGTAGTTTGTCTAGGCCCCTTATTTTTCGACGCCTAGTCGCTAGACTATTGGACTCTGGTCCAGAAATTTTAATTCATTCAATACGCCACAGTGTTCACCAATCCTACTGTAATGTGACGATGTGATCAAACAAATGTCAACAACCACTTACCAATTCCGCCTGTTTAGAAACTGTCTGTATACTTTTTTTTTATTACATTTAGGCATGCTTTAACTGCTAACTCGCCTGATGTTAAGCAAAGATGCGGTCCACGGTGGAGTTCTCGAACGTTCGCCTAGAAGAAACCGATTCACTTGCGACTTGAAAGCACCCAGATTGTATTTACTAGCTGCGTAATTTAATTTTCAAATTTTCTGCATTTTACGGAGCAGAAAGTATACTATGTCTGTCTTTTTGATAAGCACTATCGATATTCTACAGGGATATATTTTTAAAATCGATTGATTAATTTAGTTCTGAAAAGGTCACAAAGAGAAAGGTGCGATGTGACATTATTTCAACAATAATTATTAAGAGTAAAATTTACTTTTTTATACATATTTTTAAAATAAATTACGACTCCCCATTTACAACAAGACTTATCTAACACACTTAGCACGATGAAATGTACATATTGCAATTTGCTTAATAACAATATTTGCATGTTAGCCCTTGATGCTATGTGCGGTTTTCTCAATATCGGGATATCGCATGATATCGCTTGTTTGTTAGCTAGAGATTATCTAAAATTAAAGTTGTTTCGTCAGTCGCTCGTACAGTATGATTCTTTCGGATGACTTTCAAATTGCTTGATCATAAATTGTAAACAAAGATGGCGAATGACAAAGACAATTATGTCATCAAGCGAGAAAATCAATGCTGTTTTGTATTTATTGATCGAATAACGCAATGTTTTCATAGTTAGACATTTTGAAAGAAAACCACATTTTAGTTCAGACAATCTCTATCTATTAGTTTTATTGTACTAACACGCACATGTAGAAAAAATGATATCACAATCCTCAAGTAGCTCCTTGCCATGCCATGCACTCGTGCCATTTAGTAAAGAATCAAATGAATAATAAAGAAACAGTCTTCTGTTTTCCAGATTTTTCGAGATATTCGAGAAGTACGAGGGCTACAAGCGCGGCCACGTGAAGTTAAAAAAGCCGAAGCAACTGCAGGAGATTTTGGACATCTCGAGGGCCTTGCTGGCTGATATTCACACGCGACACGCCGACCCAGAGCTAGAGGAGAAGCAAGGGAAGTTGGAGCAACTCAAGAGTGTGCTGGAAATGTGAGTACATGTAAAATATAAGTGTTTTTTTGTTTTTTGTTTGTATTGAGTACTAGCTGAATGTTCGGCGCTTCGTACCCGGTGCGACAGCGCTCGGTCTTCGGCCTAGCATCTGTTTAAACCTCATTCAAAGTATAACGAACATTAAAAAACAGCTAAATCGATTCTGCCGCTCTTAACTTATACGCTTACCAATGAACGCCATTTGATTTATTTTTAAGTTCTTGTTTAACCTCCAACATGTCTGTTGTTGGTAAGCGATGATGTGTTGGAAGATGATATCTATTCACTTTAAGACCGAAAAATATATATGAGTTATATCGCTTCGACCTCTCACACGTATGCAATTTATTATGGCGACTTCTTAGTGATTTTATTACAACATTTAGGTACAACACATTGTATATTTCTATTTGTATAAAAGTTTATTTAGGATGTTTGTACATATACTTACGTAAAAAATGAGAGTGCAAACCGTATCAAAATACGGAGAACACTTGGAAGAAGCTAACTTACATACATGCATATACACAGACTACCCGTTGTAATGTCTACAAAAATCTCTTTAATACGCAATATATTTTCATAAACCTGCCAAGGGTAAGCGAATTGTAATTAGCTAATATCGAAATAAGTAATTAGGCGCCTTGAACGATACGATTCACCATAATGTATAATTATATTGTACAGGTACGGCCATTTTTCGGGAATCAATCGGAAGGTGCAGATGAAGTACCAGCCTCGAGGGCGGCCGCGCGGCTCCAGCTCCGACGACGGTAAGGCGCCCCCGCTGACACGCGACCCCCGCGCTTGCCGCTAGCGGTCCGCATTACATTCAACACCACACGCTTACAGGCAATACCGCCCTCTCGTCCCTGCTTCGTTTTCCCAATGGTGGGGGTCGTGACCCATCATTACTTCAACGAATATGGTGACTGCCTTGTTAGCATTTTATTTTTGCAAGCAGCCACGGCATAGCGGACTATGTGTGGCCCCTAGTTTAAAGAGGTGACTATTCAAGTTGCAATGACCGGTTATGAACCCTACTAAAAGACGAAGGTCCTGTCGTTACAACTTCAATAGATAGTTCGTAATCTTCCTGTTAGGAATTGGAAAAGCGGTCTTACCATGTTTACTACAGTTCCATGCGTTTAAATCCGTTATTCATTTTATACGCTGGCCAGGTGCTTAGTCGATAAGGCGACTACTAACATTTGCTTGCTTCATATTATAATTATTAAGCGATAATAGCTTAGCGCGCTCAGATCATACGCCAGAAAGTGTCAAATACCAGCAATGAGTATGACCTGCCGGTGAAGGAAAGCAACGTCAGCATGGTGGTGGTGGCATACTTTCTAGTACTCAGCTGGCTATCTATCACCCTCAAGTTGAGAATCTGCCACCAAGCATCAAACAGTGTGTTCCGGCATCCTAAACGCATCAACCATATACTAGCATATACTAAAACCCATTTGTCTTATATCATGTTATTGTAGTTGTTTTATACTAAAGTTGGTAAAACTTAGTACATGTTGGATGAACATACGGGCTGACAGTTTGAACATTAGCAATATTCAAAGATATGTTAGTTAGTGGTCATATGAGTCGTATAAAGAAATAAAATCGAAACGAATACAAGAAAAAATAAGAAAACCTTCATTAAAATTTTCCCAGGACTCCAGAATTTATGGACAGCGCGCAGCCTTACGCACCGAGCTAAGTAATTTTCGGTGCGCTTGATTTGAGTGTCCGTATTTTTGTGTTTGCTTAGGATAATTAAGTTCGAGTACTGAACCCCCTGTACCAATATTGCTGATGTTCAAACTTTCACGGTGTATAAGCAATTTTTTGTACCAATATAAATTTGCTATTGTTATACAGTAGGGGGCGACGGTGACCCGTCCCTGGTGTTGATCCTGAAGTGGGGTGGCGAATTAACCCCAGCGGGCCGCATCCAGGCTGAGGAGCTGGGCCGCATGTTCCGCTGCATGTACCCCGGCGGACAGGGCCGCCACATACCCGGTAAGGAAGGTTATAGCAATAGGTAAATTGTCAAAAATCATCTTTTTAAAATGTGACTTCAAAAAAAGTATTTAAATCATTTTTTTAAGATCGGGATTACATTCCCTAATTACCACTCTACTTTCGGCCAGCCAGGAGCTCCAAGAAGCGACATAGCCTCATGGTCGATATTCCAAAAACTCGAACTAAACGTTTCGAATCTACTTTCATTGTACGAACCGCTAAACAATGGAATTTGCTGCTGTGGGTGTTCCCTGATAGATACAATCTAGGTGCCTTCAAGTCGCGAGTGAATCGGTTTCTTCTACGAGAGCGTGCTATACCGTAGACCACATCTTCGCTTAACATCAGGCGAGTTGGCGGTCAAACGTAAGCCTTCAAATTGACTAGTCTATTGACAGGATCCGCCTCGAGCAAATAGTCACAAATTTACCACATCACATAATTATGTTTATCACCTAAAATCGTAAAATTATAAAGATGTTTAGATATTGGATCGTTTAAATAAATGTTGTTTCTTTAAAAAAAAAAATTAAAGTATATGATTTATATTCCGCAGGCGAAGGCGGCACACAAGGCTTAGGGCTTCTTCGACTACATTCGACATTCCGGCACGACCTCAAGATTTACGCGTCGGACGAGGGCCGCGTGCAGATGACCGCCGCGGCCTTCGCCAAGGGACTGCTGGCTTTGGAGGGAGAACTCACCCCTATTCTCGTACAGATGGTCAAGTCGGCTAATACTAACGGGCTGCTGGACAACGATTGCGATTCTTCTAAAGTTCAGAATATGTACGTTATTTTATTCTGTATTATTCAAAGATTGACCGCCTTGATAGCTCATTTAATGTGTATTTGCTTCAAGAGGGGTAGGGAAGGGGGGAGTGTAGGGGGGAGGGGGGAGTGTAGGGGTTCGATTTCCACTCATGACAAACATTTGTGTGACAAGCATTTTTTTTTCTGTGTCTGTTTCTGGTTCTGTATGTATTCACAATAAAAAAGTATTTAAGTAATTAGTTATCTGGTTCTGGCGCTGTGTGAAATGTCCTAGTATATTTATTTTATTTATTTATTACTGTTAATAATTTCAGTCTAAATCCGTTGAGCCATTATAATGTGGAGAAATAACAAACACACAGTTTTTTGCATTTATAACACCCGCGATATAACATCTGTGCTCCGTGATTTCTTCTGATTTCTCCGGGATGAAAAGTAGCCTATATGTTAATTCCGGGTATAAGTTATCTCTGTTCCCAATTTCATCGAAATCCGTAAAGCCGTTACAGCGTGTAGAAGTATTAAACATGCAACATTTCCGTCCGTTTCAGAGGCAAAAATTACTAAAAACATATGTTTTCCTATTAACGAGGCAAAACTAATCTGTCTCTGATAAACACTAGTTTGGTCAGAGACGACACCTAGCTCGGAATGGAACTGGCTTTTCAAGCAGGCTGCTTAAATACACCGTTAGGTGCTCGACGGCTGATTTTCAACTTGGAGGTAGATAGCCAGCCGAGTACTTTCGAGTACCATACCACCATGCTGTGGTTGCTTTACGATGTTTTCCTTGGCCGAGAGTTTATTGTTGAAATTTGAACCCGGCGTTTAAATTTCAACAATAAACTTCAGCGTGTAAACCGACTGCACTAGCCACTGAGCTATCATCGCTACGAAATATTTACTTATATTATCAGGGCAAAGGCGCGTCTCCACGAGGCGATGCAAGTGGACCGCGATTTTACGGAAGAAGACCGAGCTCGAATCAACCCGTGCGGCTCTCTCAGCATATCCGCCGCCATGGAGTTTGTCAAGAACCCCGTCAGGTGCTGTGCACACGTCCACACGCTGATACAACAGCTTGTCAGAATAGTTGTCACAAAGAAAGATGACCCGAAGACCAAAGGTATGTTACATGTATATAAACTTTATACTTCTTATAATCTTATTTTATTAAATTGTAAGTTTTTTTATATATATAAGTTCGGTGACCCTTTACCCAATATATGGCACAACCTTTTTTCGCGATTTCAAAGTTGTGCCCGTTGTAAAAGTTGTTGCAAATTATGATGACATTGACCCCTTATCAACTTATAACCTTGCATAAGTATTTATCAGCTATCTGGTTTTCATAGTACAAGCTTTGCTTAGTTTTAGGCTAGATGGCGCTGAAAATGTCCTGTGTGAACTATCCTATTATTTAATACCTTTAAACGAGCAATTCTTGTATATATGAATATATATATATATAATCTGAATCTCGGAAACGACTCTAACGGTTTTATGAAATTTAGTATGCAGGGGGTTTCGGGGGCGATATATCGATCTAGCTAGGTTTCATTTTTAGAAAACGTCGTTTTATCCGTGTTCTCAGCCGAGCAAAGCTCGGTCATTCAAGTACTATTTATTATGTAAAGCACATACAAACTGTTTCAAACTTCTAATTTAATTTATAGATACAATACTTTATCACGGTGAGACTTGGGAACTAATGGGCCGCAGATGGGGCAAGATAGAAAAGGACTTTTGCACAAAAAACAAGACATACGACATCTCCAAAATTCCGGACATCTACGACTGTATCAAGTACGATCTGCAACACAACCAGCATACGCTACAGTTTGACTTGGCTGAAGAGCTGTATATTTATGCTAAATATTTGGCTGATATCGTTATACCGCAGGTAAGTCACATTTTGTTTTCGTCCTTTGCAAGTCTTTAAGAAACTAAAACAAACAGGAAAACAGCGTGAGGAAATCATAGTGTGGAAAATAAGTTAAGTTTAAAATCTACCTCCGAGAACCAAACAGTGTGGTTCGGCAGCCTGGTTTGATAACCAGTTCTATTTCAGGCTAGGTATGGATTTACCATCTTCGACCACACCGTCACTTAATATCAGTTGAACCGTGATCGTCAGTAAATAAAACCGGCCAACTCGCGCACGAAGGGTTCCGTACCATTATCTATAAAAACAGCAAAAAATAATGTCTTTGTAGCCCCACTTAAATATGTTTTTATTCTGTTTTTTAGTATTTGTTGTTATAGCGGCAACAGAAATACATCATCTATGAAAATTTCGACTGTCTAACTTACACGGTTCATGAGATACAGCCTGGTGACAGACGGACAGACAGAAAGACGGACGGACGGACAGCGGAGTCTTAGTAATAGGGCCCCGTTTTACCCTTTGAGTACGGAACCCTAAAAATAGTACCGATTTTATAGTTTGCGAATTTTGTGAACTTTGTACTGATTGACAACTTCTCTTAGAGCCATTTTTCAGCAACATTTAATAGAGTTTAGTATAATCTCTGTCTCTTGTTTGTTTTAAAAACCGAAAAAAAAAGGTAAATTGTATCATAGTCACAATAAGACAACTTTTATAGTCGGATATTCAACTTTTCTTTTCTAGTCTAGTCTATAAACACATATAATACACATAATTTACAAGACCATGAAAAGCTTGGGGAATACTAACCCGAAAGGTAATTACTGTACTCATTAGAAATACTTTTACTAGGTCAATCTACAACCGAAATAAAAAATTGCTTTCCCAAAGAAAAATTTCATTGTCTATTGACCAAATGTATGGTTGGTTTTTCGCGATTTCAAATTGTGCTCACTGTAAAAGTTGTTTAGATTGATGAGCACAATGATCTATTTTCGTCGGAGTACCTACTGCCCCAGAGTGCCTTACGCTAAATTTTTCGTTGCGTGATTTCCGTTTGCGTGGTTTGCGTGGCAGTTCGCTAGGTGTGTTTACCATCTTCGACCACACCGTCACTTAACATCAGGTGAGCTGTGGTCAAAAACCCAGCCTGTCAGCTATAAAAAAACATGCTCAACGTAATCAACAAAACTCGACATGTAATTCCAGGAATATGGCCTAACCATGCAAGAGAAGCTGACGATCGGTCAGGGCATCTGTACGCCACTTCTGAAGAAAATCCGAGCTGATCTGCAGAGGAACATCGAAGAGTCTGGAGAGGAGACCGTGAACAGGCTGAATCCCAGGTATGTTATTATTTGTGCGTCGTGCGAGCAACTTTCTTGTGATGTTTTTTTTGTTTAGGATTATTTGCCGATTCACTCTCACATATCACTAAATTTTGTGAATTTATAAAACTATCTCGGTTCAATGACAGCCCAATCAAGTTTCGTTAAACCTAAGTGTCGGCAGAATCCAGAAACGAGACGAAAACATAAGGTTCTATGATAAAAAATAATAATTAAAAGGGTTATAACGAAATGGTTAGTCATTATTGTAGATAAATTGCAATGACAATGTAGTTAGAATATGTTTTGTTGTATTAAGTATAGTACCTGGATGACCGAGCTTTGCTCGGCTGAAAACACAGTTAAAACGACGTTTTCTAGAAATGAAACCTAGCTAGATCGATTTATCTCTCTCGAAATCCCCTGCATACTAAATACATATATTTATACACATAAATACATACAAGAATTGCTAGTTTAAATATATAGATAGATAGATTTTAACAAGTATACATATACTTGTATGTAGTTTTGTATTTGTTATCTAATATTCTTCTATTCTGTACAATTTATCTACTATTGTCTATATTTAGATCTACTTGGTGCTAGATCTCCTTAGCATAAGGTCGTGAGACACATTACTGTGTTTCGGTTTGAAGGGTACTGCAGCTACCGAAATTACAGGGCTATTGAGGCTAACCATCGAAAGTAATGAACGCCAAAGTGGCTTGGACTTTGTTTTCTTACTCAAAGTTGTGAATACCGCTGCAATGGTCATGGGAATGCGTTATTTTATGCCATCAGGAGAGCGTCTTGTTCGTCTCTAACATTTACATTAAAAAAAAAGAACTATCTTGCTAGCGAGGTTAACGTGTGGAAATAATTTGTTATCAGGTTGCTTTGATACTGCTATTGTTGAATGAGGCAACCGATTGTTATTTTTTTGCAAAGTATAATCTCTGTCTCTTGTTTGTTGTAGAAACCGATAAAAAAAGTTTAATTGTATCATAGTCACAATCAGCCTATACTTTTTTAGTCCTACTGAGCGCTGGATAAAAACCTCTTTTATTGCAAGCCATTTAGTCGGATATTCAACTTTTCTTTTCTAGTCTATAAACATTAAACACGTATAATAAATGGTAATGTAAAATGCCAATGGCCAATGTAAAGGTTTTTTTTTGTTCAGTGTTCTCTCTCTTATTACAATATGCTTTAGTCAATTTGGGGCTAGAGATGTGATAGGTCCAACGATTATATTACTACAGTTTTGTGTCAGCAAACGACTGATTTGATTTGTTTTAAAGGCGGGTCTCACTGTTTTCACTGATTGCGAAGCGTCTGTTGGTGCAGATACAGTCACGGCGTGTCGAGCCCGGGCCGTCACGTGCGCACGCGCCTTTACTTCACCAGCGAGAGCCACGTGCATTCGCTCCTCACCGTTCTGAGATTCGGAGGATTGCTCGATGTAAGTGACGTTACATTTTGTTTCTTGATACCCTGAACTTTGTTTTGTTACTCAAAGTTCTGGGTACCTTCTCTACTCCGGTATCCTTAGTGTTAGGGTACTTTGTACTACTCTGCTGGCTAGCTACCAAGTTTCCTCGTAAGTAACCCTTGTAAGTACTTTTGTAGCGATGATAGCTCAGCGGTTAGTGCGGTCAGTTCGCATGCCGAAGGGCGTGGGTTCAAATGAGCTTGAACGGTGCCGGTGAAGTAAAAACATCGTGAGGAAACCATAGCGTGGTGGTAGGGTACATTCTAGTACTCGGCTGGCTAGCTGCTACCACCAAGTTGAAAATCTGCCGCCAAGCATCTAATGGTGTGTTCCGGCAGCCTCATTTGAGAGCCAATTCCATTGCAAGCTAGGTATGCTTTACCATCTTGCTAGGTATGCTTTACCATCTTGGACCACACCGTCACTTAACATCAGGTGAGTTGTGGTCAAACACCTAATCTGTCAGCCATTAAAAAAAAAACTCAAGTTGAAATTCTACCGTCAAGCACCTAACGGTGTGTTCCGGCAGCCTTGCGAGCCAGTTCCATTCTGGGATAGAAGTGTATACCCACTTCGATTACACCGTCACTTAACATCAGGTGAACAATTACTCAGATTGATTGAGCGTTTAGCTTACACATCTTTATTGTGATAAGTTTCCTTACAGGTATTGAAGGACGAGCAGTGGCGGCGCGCCATGGAGTACGTATCGATGGTGTCCGAACTGAACTACATGTCGCAGATAGTCGTCATGCTGTACGAGGATCCAACTAAAGACCCTTGCTCGGAAGAAAGGTGACGCAAACAATACTTTATAAATCAATTGAAACTAATATGAAGTTTTTTTTTTCTTTTTTACGTAAAATAAAAATAAAATCGAAACAACCGTAGATAATTGTTACGAATTCGATAAATTGATGAATAAATTTTAAACGTCGTTTCATAATGTGCAACTGACAAAATATGGAAATAAAAACTTTTTTTTTTTTACAGATTAAAACGTCATAGTTAACTTTTATAATTCCGTACGAAATAGACTTTAACCATATTATACCTATTTCATAGTAAAAAATAAATAAATCGAAATGTTTGTAATACACTCTACATTTACTTATCGACGCAAAGGGGATTGTGTAGTTTTTAAACTATCGTGACTTGAACACATAATTATGTTTATCAACGGGTGTTAATCGCGCACAAAATACTATGAGATTAGTTTAGCCGAAACGACGAGGTAAATGAGAATAAGACGCGGTGATAAACAAAATTGGATAGGGGTTTTTTTTAAATGGATAGATATGTCGTTTATGCGAACTTGTCTAATGTCGTTTGTGGTTATAGGTTCCATGTGGAGCTACATTTCAGCCCGGGCGTGAACTGCTGCGTGCAGAAAAACTTGCCTCCCGGGCCGGGCTTTAGGCCGCACAGCCGGAACCATTCGACTACCAACAATTCGGTAAGATTCAAATCTACCCACAGTTCAGATTAAAAAATATTCTAGCTGATGCAATAGATGACGACGCTACCACAAATATATAGTTCTCTGTGTTAATCTAAAATAAAATAATTTGTCTCAAATTCAAAATCAACATTATCTTGCAAAACATTATTTTAACAAATTTTTTAAGCATCAAAAATTCTATTTAAAATTTGATATATAATACTTTCCGTTGACGATAGGTAAAATATAAATTCCAGAGTTCCCCAGAAGAAGTAAAATGTATAGAGGAAGAAGGAGAAGATGACAACATGGCCAGTCAGGAAACCTTACAAGCGGTAGGTTGAATATAAAAGCTACATTTCTAAGAAAGGCACATATCTCTGTACCCTTTATACAATGATCTACTCCTATAAAAATTAAACTGTCCCCGTTTCTGTTTAGCCCAATCAGTCTTCATTGTGATGCTGTTGCATAATCTATGTATCTAATATTTTACTGCAATCAGTAAGAAATCACAGGCGTTGCCGAGGACAGATTTGTTAGGATTTGATTTCTTGTCCTACAGTGGGTAAAACAGGTGACCTAACCAAAATACATCGTGGCTGGTCATATTATCAGGGTTGTGTATTTGATCCTGGTTTTTTAAAGTGCGCATGTGTGTGTATGTGAGAGAGAGAGTGTGTGTGTGTGTGTGTGTGTGTATGAAAGAATGTGTGTGTGTGTACGCGCATGCGTGTAAGATTCAGGGGTAGGCCCTTACGGGATAAAGACGTTTTTTTTAATGGCTAACAGGCTAGGTATTTGATCACGACGTCGTCGAAGATGGTAACCATCTAGCCTGGAATAGAACTGTCTCCCAGAAGAGCCTGCCGGAACACACCGTCAGATGTATGATGATGGCGTACCTATGTATGTTGATTATATGTATCTAAAGAGATAATCTCCAGGGATCCCTACGGAAAAAAGGCGTGATTGTATGTGTGTATGTATACAGAACATGTGTATGTGTACATTATTGTTATATAGAACACAAGTTATGATTATAGCGGTTTAATAATATGATGCTAGGATGTAAAGAATCAAAAGGAGGTATATTGATCAAAGTGCCTTTCTATTGTCATTAGGTTATGGTTCACAATACGTTACAGGACGGTGACGAATTGGACTATACATTATTGACTAATCGATCTGCCAAACTGTGCAGTATGAGGCCCTCCGACCCCATACCGATTTGGTGAGTCCAGCAATATAGACGCTTTTATGATGTGCTGCTTTTGTACTTTCTCCTTATTGTGCTACTTACGGATTTGCTTCGCGATAAAACCACGATAAATTAGAATCTTATACTTAGTAGCTGATGTTTTTAAAATTTAGGCAAATATTTATGCTTCTCAATCTTCAATAAATATAAATAAATAAATAAATATTGTAGGACACATTACACACAGCGCCATCTGACCCCAAACTAAGCAGAGCTTGTGTGATGGAAGTCAGATAACTGATAGAATACATAAATACTTTTTTTTTTTGTAAATACATACTTATAATACATACAGAACACCCAGACACAGAACAAACATTTGTTTATACCAAACAAACATTTGTCCCAATACAATACAATTGTACTCCCAATGAGCCAACAGGGCTGTCAATAATGGCTTCAGTCAGTTGATCATTTCTTTGACTTTTTGTACCCAAAACAGTTGATTCAAAAAAACAACAGTTAATCATCTTCGACCACACTGTCACTTAACATCAGGTGAATTGTGGTCATACACCTAGCTTGTCAACCATAAAGAAAAAACTTTTGCATCGACGTTAAAAATTAACTGTTGTTTACATTTTGCCTAGTGGAAATGATCATTTTGATAATTTAATTTTCGCATGTCCCTTAAAGCACTACTTTTCTTTTGTGTTGTATATGTATATAGGTACTCATTTATAACAATAATGTTCCCATTTCATTATTCATACTTATTAACTGTAGAGTAGACTAAGGAACACACACACGCACACAAACACACAAACACACACACAAACTCACGTACGTACTCACGTACTCAAGCAATAATGTTTATATAGCTATTATTTTTTAATTTAAATATTGATTGTTACTAAATTTGTACATGTTTGAAAGAACTGGCTGCTGCAATACGGCTGTACGCTAAAGCAGCAGACAGGGTTACGACGTTACATATAAAACTGTATTTTGTAACAATAAAATATGTTGTATTTGTATTTTGTATAATAGTTTTAAAAAAATGCTTTAAATTTTATTATTATATCATTAATCCTAAGATTTTGTTAGACCTATAAATCTGTTTGTATATCTAGTAACCTGCACTACACGGTAAGCGGCCACGAGGCGTCGAGCCTGGCGGCGCGTCTCAACGCAGAATTGCGCGCGCGCTCTCACCACGACTCCGAAATCGCCACACATGCACAAGTGAGTGTTCTACAGTATGTTGTTTCATGACATCGTAGATGTTGCAGGTGGAACCTGGATTAGTGCAGCACAACAAAAATCTTCATTACGGGAATATAGGTTTACGTATTTTATTTAAGCATGTTACGATGTAAGTAACCTTGTGGATTCTTTGGAACTCGAAGTGTGATATACGTATGACAGATGACAGTTTGAAACGTAAAGTCTAAGATCGGGCTCAGTAGCATGCCTTGTAGAGGCCTACATATGTCCAACAGTGGACTATCGGCACAATGTTTATTAGATAGAGATTATAACGGCGGTCAGAAAAAAATGTTTAAACTAGTAAAATGTCATTATCGTTGTCATCGTAGTCCACTGTTGGATATACACATCTCCCAAGTCTACTAATTCTGATCTTCAGCTTTTCGCTTCTAACCACCGCTGTCAAACTTCCTCTCTCCATCGGGTTTCAGGGTCACTTCAATTTACTAATACCTATGCTAAGCTGTCTGTGATTTCAGTTATCTGGAGCATTACTTCGTTCCAGATAAATGCCAAGCATAACTCTCCTCATTCCCTTTTAGTAAAATGTACCTAACATTAAATTAAATCATTCCCAATTGTATTCCAATACTTACAGATAGATGAAAAAGACCATAAAGAGGGCGAAGAGCACCCACCTAGAGCACGTAGCTACGACCAGCATAAAACAAGCCACGACAACGGTAAGTACGCCCAGCTGTGGAGGCCAGGAATGGCTGGATGATAACTACTCCTGACTAACTGAACCGACTGACTTTTGGGGTGATTAATTTACTAATGTTGCGAACTTATGTTAGTAACTAAATATAATGTATAAAGGTCGTGATGGTAAGGTTGCAAGAGTCTTTTTAAATTGTTTCCGTTGTCCATCGTATGACTCGCATTTTTATAGAGTTCTGACGTAGTCCCTCGGCAGTGAAGCGTGATACTACTTCTTAATATTATTTCCACTGACCTATGTATGTACCATATTACTGTAATATTTTTCAATACCCCATATGGGGACGTATAGACGTGGGGAATATATCGTAATCTTAATCTTTTTTCAAGCATAATTGACCAAATTATCGATGTATGTAGATAAAAAGTAGGCAGTAAAAATGCTCGAGCGAAGCGAGCGCATTTTTTTTCATCATACCATGACCATACCATACCATAGACCAAGCAAAAAGTGGTAGTTGGATGATAATCTCATAATTTTTTGCATTCGACCAATTCTACATCCAAGTTGGTTGCTTTGTTTTTATCCAAAGGAATACGGAAAGGTAATATGTAAGAAATAAAATATAGGAAAGATCCTTCCTAATTCCCCTTGTTTACGAACGTCAAATCAAATCATTTATTTTGGCAGACACATAAAACACACATTCTAATTATATAATCAATTGTTCTACAATTCAGTGTTTTTTGATGCAATTCATTGAGCTTCGGATTTTCGAACTAAGCTAAGAGTAGCTTGTGTTTCTAAAATCCGTACTCCCCCTACGTGCTAATAGAAACAGAATTATATTAATAAGGGATCGTTCATTAGTGAACGATCCCTTATTTATATAATTGACGTGAAACGTGCTGTCATAGTGCCGCGCAAAAGCGAACAAACGCTTATACAAACCATTGAATTTTTATGAAGCTTTTCTTAAGCCGAACGTTTTTTTTTGTCGTTATATTACCCTACTGCAAATGAAAATATGTCGAATACAGTAGATGGATATTAAATAAATAGGTAAATGATTAAAACAAGACTACAAATATTAAGCTTGAAGTTAAAACTCTTGTAACCTCGCGATAAAATCTTATAAGTAATTCATAATTTATTTATTACATAATGCATTTTAGTGGAGTACTTCACTAACCCATTATATTTTGCATGTTTAGTTCTACGTTTTGTTTTAAAAACATTTTGTTTTTTACGAACTTAAAATTGTTTGCCTAAAATAGTCGCCGT
Organism: Biston stratarius; assembly: GCA_950106695.1. Classification (NCBI taxonomy): domain Eukaryota; kingdom Metazoa; phylum Arthropoda; class Insecta; order Lepidoptera; family Geometridae; genus Biston; species Biston stratarius. The sequence continues at coordinate 26,842,533 of OX467112.1, forward strand.
AACATTTTTGTTGCATTAAAATATCAACTTCCAATTTCTTCATACTTAAATAATGAAATTGAACACTTGCAAATATCCCTTTTACCTCCCATCCCAATTTGGTAACATTGCGGTTATGCATTAAGTGCAATAAGTATATTGTGGTATATATTTACACGTAAAAGAAACCATGCCGTGATAAAAGTACATTCAAACGAAACTAAAAATATATATATTCTAGCTTTGCTGCTTGATTTCGCGCGGGGAAAGAATTTAGACAACGCAAATTAACTAAAAATTTATTGTTGTAACATTTCGAATCGAAGTCAGAGAATTTAGAATTCGAGACTGTTTAGTCTTATTATTTAAAAAGGACAATACGAAAATTTACCATTTCGTTCTCCTATAATTGATTTCTAGAATGTTGACAATAGATATTGAAAGACAACGCTGTTGGAAAATATATTTTACTGCAACACCGTTCAAAGACCTCTAACAGATGCAGATTAATTTCGATCCAATCAATCGGAAAAAAAGACAGGAAAATAGAGTGTGAATCAACGAGGTGTGGCAACAGTAATGGGTGTTTGATAACTAGAATTGTCATCAAAGTGATCAACTTAACACAAAGGACCTTAATTATAAACGTCGCTTATAGTTTACCAATGCCAAAAATGCTGTAAATTTTGACGTAAAATGTTACGCGTGAAAATGAGACAGACTACTTTAAGCATAGATTTTACTCTATGATATGTTTATAAAATTGAATCTTCTACAAAATCGCGTAATGGGCATTTTTGTATAGGGGCACAATTATTTTTTCGCCAATATAGCAAACTAAAAGTTGTTTACTTAGATGCTAGATCAATTGCTCTATATTGCTCTTACACCCTTTGTAGACTCTCTCTGAAGTTGGTTTAATCGTGCAAAATTCTCTCGTCTGTTAGTGGTATCAGATAGTTACTAACATACGCATGTCGTGTTTCGCTCAGTGTGCCAGACAGAGAAGCTGTCGGACACGAGTCTGCGCTATACGAGCTTACAAGCCGTCGACAGGCAAGGTCAGTGCGTAACCAAACTCGCAAATAGACTAGAAAATCTGTATTTGTAACGAACAGCTTTCATGGGTAGTGTAGGTTGATTCACCGCCATCATGACACCATCGTTCGCTAGATGCAAAACTATGGAGTTTTATTGTGGGTTGGACGTTGCGTCCTCAAATTCGCGACCCACCTGAAGCGAAAAAGCGAAGCTACCTGAGTACGTCTCCATAGCTATTAAGCTAACTGAAGGGACACGCTTTGTGCGTATAAGTATGTTGAGTTTTCCAGTAAGGTCCTAAGAAGTAACAACATTTGATTAGATCGTATCTCGCTTCATAGTTTCACGGTTCGGTCTCATTTTATTTTAATATGCATCACACGCTGTACGTCCTATTTCTAAGTACTTTATAGTTTTGAGCGTATGTGTTCACTGTATTTTCTTGTGTGACGTCGGCGGTTTGACATTTTATTTTCGAGTTCGTAGCGTCTGAAGCGATACCGCCCGTACTGCGGCGTACAGCTCACCTGGCCGGCGATATTGTGTGTGTTGCCTTGCATCCTCGTTCCTCACGTGTGTTGTGTTACTTGTGCGTTTGACTGCTGTTCTGCATGGCCAGAGTGGTTAACCAATGACTCGGTCGCGCGGCATGAAGCGCGATCTTTACTTCGGGCCGCCGCCATCCCCCCGGCTCACACGAGTGACCCGCGGGGGAGCGAGCGACAACAAGATGAACGTCACGCTTCCAACAATAGTCAAACCATCATCCGAATAGTACCTACTAAGCTAATTTAAGTGCGATTCGATCGAGTCTCTGAATCATCGGCACGCTTCGACGCACAGTTATGTATTCTTTCTATGATATTTATTTATGTCCTCGTATTTTTATTTATGTATTTATTTGGACTATACTAATTTATTTTTCTCTCCATTACCACCCTGCGTACTAACTCCGTCTTACCTCACGTAATGTCCCGTATCCTACTAACGACGCGCGTCACGCCCGCGACTGCGCGGCAGACGGGCGCAAGTGCGTTCTCCCCGTCCTGACCGTGACGGCGCCGTCCGGCCGCCGCTCGAGCGACGAGCCCATAACGCCCCTTATTAACGTGGACGGCGTCGAGTCCTCTACTAACGAGCTTCCGCTGTCGGCGATTACGTTCGGTTCGCGCGGGGGGGAGGGCGCGCGCGTGGCCTCGTGGCCGCGGCTGGCCGGCGCCGGCGCCGGCGCCTGTAGCGTGTGGGGCGCAGGGAGGCGGCAGCGGCACAGCATCGCCGGCCAGATGAGCTACCTCAAGATGTTGGGGCTGGGCGCGCGCGGGAAGCTCTCCGCCGCCGCAGGCCTGTTCAGCACGGCCGTCATCTCGGGCTCCAGCTCGGCGCCTAACCTGCGCGTCATGATACCGACCAGCTCCACCTCCAACGGTGAGTTTTTCAAAGTTAAGAAGTAATGAGACCAGTGAGAAGGTATTTTGAAGAGTTAACCTGACTTGCTCATGTCCATTATAGCAAAGTCCAGAACTTGAGCAGCAAAATAAAGTCGAAAGCATCGCTAACTTAATTTGTGGTAGGTATTGCACTTCGTGCATTATACCAATGTCAACAGTTTTATTGTTGAAATATTTTTTGTGAGATCTAGTGTAATAAGGTCTAAGTCGGAGCCATACAAAGTCAAATTGAGGCTTTGTGGTTTATCAGAGGTTTCTATGACATTTCTACAATTTCACTGAAGTGAAATTGTTTTTATATCGATTGTCCACTACTTACTACGTATACTTGATGGTCGATCTCCTTAGCAGGGGCTCTTCTAGGTAGGTACCACCGCAGTACCTAAAGTACCTTCTGCCGCAAAGGAGTAGTGTGTAAACATTACTGTGTTCCGGTTTGAAGGGTACCGCAGCTAGCGAAAGCTAACCGTCGAAAGTTTCTATGTAATGAGCGCCAAAGCAGCAATAGCAATATCCTGGGCTCTACTCAAAACTTCTGTGTATTGCTGCAATGGCCATGGATAGGCGTTATCTCTTACCATCAGGAGAGCGTCTCGTTCGTCTCATTACTAAAACATTGTCCGCACTTTATTATTAAAACGCACTATTTTTTAAATACGTAACTCTGAAAAGTATAATTATTAAAGTAATATACAATGCGACGATATAATTTTTCACGTAACGTGTCGCGTGCGCAGCGGCGCTAGAGGGGTTCGGCGGCGTGCCCGCGATCCGGCCGCTGGAGACGCTGCACAACGCGCTGTCGCTGCGGCAGCTGGACGCGTTCCTGGACCGCGTGACGGCCGCGCCCGTATTGCTCTCCACGCCGCCTGCGCATAACAACCTACACCAAGCGAACAAGCAACCCTCTCCTACCAACAGTAAGTAACACCACACGTTATAAAAAGATAGATTGTTGCGTACAAAATGAGTGGCTAAAGCGCCATCCTTACAAGGTGAATATTCCCATGTTCAGACTAAATGCTTCAATTCCACGTTCTTAATACGTACAGCGAGGATATGGAACTCTCTGCAGGCGTCTGTTTCCTGCGAAGTACAACTTGGGTGTCTTCAAATCTAGAGTAAATAGGTTTTTTTCTAGGTAAGTGTGCTTCATATTAGACTACATCCTGCTCAACATCAGGCAGGGCGTGGTCAAACGCAAACCTATACAGTATATTTTATTTATTTATTAAGCATTTCAAATTGTAGGTGTGGGCTGGAGCGGACCTTCGTCCCTAATGTCTTCGTCAGGTGAGCTGCCCAGTGGACTCTCGTCAGCAGGGCCGTCTTCTCCTAACTCCAACTACGCATCCAATTCCGAACACAAGAACTCTGAGAGGTATAGACTTTACCCGTAATTTGTTTTTTATAGAATACTGGTATGACCTTTAGGGCTTGTTTCTATTGAATGTCTGATCTTTAAACTTCTGTTTATTGCTCGCAAGCAATCGTATCACCGGAAACTCATTGTCTGGATGTAGGGTTCCGTTGGAGATCTGAGCAAACTGCTAATTTAATATAGCGTAATGCCGTAAAAACGGCCATAAATCGCTATTGCAATCTCACGACAACGTAATTCTAGATTCAGTTTATTTGTTGTCACGCAAACACATGTAAATTCACTTCATTTGTTGCTAATGTTGCTTGAATTACTATCAGTCTGTTTAGCCATTAGTTGTTTGCACTTTGAGACTCAAAATGGGACTGGGTACTATGGGATCTTTCGTCAAAACGTCTTCAACTTCGTCGCCCAAACACGCCGAAATGAGATGTTTAATAATATTTTCTGAAACATCGTTACAGAATTCTTTGTGACGTTTAGAGCACTTTCTGTGTTTCTAGTTCATTTTTTTATTTATTTATTTGTATTCTAATATGTTTTAAAGAGCTTAAATATTCTTCAGGTTATATCGAATGTACTTGGTCTAGCGTACTGAGCGTATGCAAGATTTTGCACCTCATAGCAGTTATAAGTGAAAAAATAGGTTATGATTCAAAACAAAAATAACTTTTCCTCTATGTAAATAACAAGTTAACTGTTTTATTTTCAAAGTTTGTCTCGAATGATTTCTTCATAACCGTTTGTTTAATTTTTCTAACAAAAGTGGAAAACGAACCGATTACTTGTCTAAAAAATATGAAGATCGAATGAACGGTTCTAACGTTTTCGTCGAAAGTATAACCCACACGAACGTACATATAAAGCTATTCGATTTCCTAACGCTCTGAGACTTAGTAGTGCTTATTCAACACCTTTTTCTATATCTCTATACATAAATATAATTTCTATCTAAATACCTGAACAAAGAAGTGATCAGCATTCCAAATTCGTAGATTTTATTCGCAGAGTAGAGTAGAGTTTTAGTTTGCCGTGGTGGTGCCGGCGGCGTAAGAATTGTACTCCATCCTCTCTACCCGTGGTTGCCGTAAGAGTCGGATAAGGGATGTAATCCGGAAGATGGGCTGCAGCGTCTTCCTTGAACAATCTGTTCCTTGTTAACTGCGCTCGCCAACCCGCCTGCCAAGCGTGGCGAGTATTGGCAAACCCCCCAGGAGGAAGCCCGTGTCCAGCAGTGGACGTCCTATGGCTGATGATGTGATGTGATGTGTATTCGCAGAGTTAGGTTGTGGAACTCTGCTGGGATATGTTTCCCGAAAATTGCAATGTAATCTATAAAACGGTCTATAGTATATAAGGTTCTTTTTAGGGTAGCGTGCACCATCCAATATTAGGCAGAGCGTGTTCCAATGCAAACTTATTACGAATAAAAAGAATATAATAAGAAATGGTTAATGTAAGTCAATTTTTGGCATGAAGTAGTTCAAGAAGGATGGCGCTTTTTAGTAGGTATTAGGCTTAAGACACATTTTGGGAAGCTGCGCCAGCAAAGTTATTAATATAAGAAAAAGATGAATCAGGAAGTTTCTCGTTATTATAATAGAAGTAGGTATAACAAGTACCCTCTCCCTGCCTGCGCCCATGTAACCATTGTGGATTCCAGTAGCAATTGGAGTAGAACCGCGGTCAAGCTCCCACAGTGGGAGGGCGAGGCGGCCACGCTGTGCGACCCCGCAGGGCTGCGCCCACTCGTGCCGCTCGCCAGCGCTACAGGTACTTCGCCCCACAGAAAAGTGGATATAAAAACTACATTTAGGAGTCGGCACTTCCTAACGAGCCATTTTTGCAAGTATGAACGTACTTCTATCAATAATTACATAGATATATTATATCGACCAAAATTATAATATATGGGCTGACAATTTGAACATTAGCAATATTCAAAGACATGTTAGTTAGTGGTCATACAAACTTATAAAGAAATAAAATCGAAACAAATACAAAAAAAAACTAAGAAACCCTTGGTTAAAGTTTTTTATGGACAGCGCGCAGCCTGAGGCACCGAGCTAGCGCAAGACATAACTACCATACGAGTTTTGGCGAGAACGCGGAAAGAGTTGTGTCGACTCATTGTATTTTTTTCCAAAACTAGTGTTTTTTCAAGTGTTTATGTCTAAAAATAGTGGTGTTTTATTCATAAAGTGCCGAATTACAAGTACGAGTGTGGGAAAGTGATATAATGCGGTGAAACATGACTTTTCGTGTTACTTCTAAAACTCCATCGAAGTAAAGTCGCCACTACTTTACTAAAGCATAGATAAATTTGACTGGCACGGACTGGACTTGACCAAGACTGGACTTTGACTATAAAGATAAGCTGAAAACTGAAGACTGACAGAATGCACAGAGTGTGATGACAAGAAGAAAGAAAACAAACTACCATACGTAAACTACGTAGTAACTGTTATCTAATCTGTGACCGCGCGCGATTACCATGTCATTTTCGGTGCGCGTGAGTGTCCATATTTTTGTGTTTGCTCAGGATAATTAGGTCAAATATTAACTACCAATTTTTTTGAATTATTTTGAATGACAATAGAGTACTGAACCCCCTGTATTGCTTATGTTCAAACTTTCACGGTGTATATTACGACTACATGTAACTTTAACGCTTTTTATTTTAGTAGAACAGTATGTTTTTTCGTCTGAATTTTGTTACAAAGTACATTCATAATAAATCTCGTTCTTCGAAGTGGCGACCGCCTGCCTAACAGTTACTCTCCACATACTGCAGTCTGGCCACCGGAGTCTCTCCCGATATGGAGATCTACAAATCTAGAAACAGGTTCCTTTTCGGTAAGCTGTATCCTTTCCTTAAGTCGTGGTCAGGTTAAACGCAAGCTAAGGAAAATGAAAACTGATGTTCTACGGTCAGCTGTAGCTGGAATCGCCTGTCACCGCCGTAAGTTTATTGTACATAATACTCGTACAATATATCTGGTAACAAGGTAACCAGCCAACAACATCTTAGGACGATATTCTCACTTATCATCATCATCATCATTTCAGCTGTAGGACGTCCACTGCTGGACATTCTCACTTATATAAATAAATAATTACCCAAGGCAGGGTTAATGTTTTTCACGCGTGTGTATTTTTTGTTACCTCGTATCTTCCAAACGACCGAATGGATCACTACAATTAAGATATCGTTAGATTAGTCTCAATAACTCGATTTATTTTATAACTATTTTATTCGCAATCGGGTTATTATTATTTTTAAACACTAGCTTTTTTGATATTTATCAATCAACATATAGCTTCGGAAATATTTTTTATTTTTATTAAAATCGATTATATGTTAAAAAACTTTGTAAAAGTGGAAATGCAATTTAAAACGATTGACTTGATAGAAACTTAAATCAACAAGAACACTAACATATTTGATTTTCGAGGCCTGCTTAAAATTAAGAATTTTGTAACATGACAAAATAAGAAATTCATAACAAAGTCCAGTCTACAGAACAATTATGCAGTTGTTTTTTGTTTGAAGTTCCTTTTTTAGAATAAAATATTTTTTATTGTGTTTTGTTATTCTATTCTAGGTATATAGAATACATTGAATAGGTAATAGATAAAATTAATTGGTACGGCAGAACGTATTTTGTAGTTTTTGGTTTAAATCTGAATGATAATAATTTTAGGCGAAGCAGTGTACCTAGTATTCGATCGCTTGAATAAAACACAACGCACGACACAATTGCTAAATATTAAGTTAAATAAAAGTAAATTATCTCTGAAAATAGATATGTATTATGCCTGGCAAGCACGCTGCAAAATGAGCTTTATTATACTCGTAATAAAAATCAACACCCATTTTTCGTTTGCTAGCCAAAACTAACACTTACCAAATTGAATGTGCTGTAACCCGGCTGTAACTATTAAATTTGTTGAAAATGCATGACAAGAGAATGATTGCACGATATTCTTGGCGATGATCTATCTGTTACTGCATTGTATTTAGGAATTAATATTCTTTGTTAGTAAAATTTTCCGCTGTCAAATAAACTCTGCCAATTTTGAAAATTTGCTAACAATAAAAGTTTATTAAATACACAAAGTTTGTGATTTATGTTCCACTTTATCTAAAAGTGTTCGTTAAAACCAATCCTACTAATAATATAATTATTATTATTTACAGCGCTTATAACAAATAGAAAGCTTATGAAATTTACATTACTATATGAATTACAAAATACAGTCAAATATAACGATTTCATTGTTTTTAATATTTACTAACATACTTACTATATCTGGCACTTAAGAGTCTTTTGGAACAATTTTTTTCTTTTACCTGTAATATCTTATTCTATCGTATGTTCTCGACGATGTCTAAAACTACAGATTTAACAATGGACAATTATGTTATGTTACAATATGGACATCCTCATTCACATTGGAAAATTTAGCAAATTCGTTATAGCAATAAGGTTGGCCTTTATAATTTTTCTCTAGAAAACTGTGTTACGAATTTCACTAAATCCGTCGAGCTGTTACAGCGTGAAGTCACAAACATATTATGTACTTACAGTCACTCGCAAACTTCCGCGTTTATCATTCACACTGTCGTCTATCCGCAGCCTTAAATGTACCCTTTTAGCACATTTGGTATAATTTCTGCTTTAAGAGCTGTAGCGCGTGGGTTCAATCCCACCCTGAACAAACATTTATATGTCGATAAATGTTTGTTCTGTCTGAATGTTCTCTATGTATTTACAAAATAAAAGTATTTAAGTGTTCTCCGAGTTATCTGGTTTCCATAGAACAAGCTTTGCTTAGTTCAGGGCTAGATGACGCTGTGTGAATTCATCTACCTGGTTGGACTGCTTGTTCTAGGTAAATGTACGAGTCACCAACTTCAAGAAACGAACTGGTACTGGGGTGGGCTCAACATGGGTGTTCGACATCATCTGTGTGAATTGTCTTACAATATTAATTTCATATCAATGTAGATCGATAGTATTATTCGTTCGATAGTGTGATATTAGACTCTATCTTTTTTAAAATTGTTGTTATTATGAACAAAATGCTTATTACTTGCGAATTATTATTATTTCAATATGTTTCTTGCAGGTTCTTCAATTAGCGGCGACGTGACGCCCGTGTCAATTGCCTCGGAGCTAGAGTTCAACAGCAACGAGGCGACTGCGGGCTCAATCACTGATCACGACTTGCTGGTGAGTGGTGGGATTCAGTGATAGATGGACATCTGTTAATCTAACCCAAATTTACCCCCTGATGGTGACGATATCTCCGACCTAACTTTGCTTTAGTTAAACTGTTGGACATAGGTCTTCGTTCTTCGGTTGGTTATGTCGGTAACTTTGGTTCGTCTACGGATCTCCTCATTTCTGATTCGATCTCGTAGGGAAACTCTGAGCATAGCCCTCTCCATAGCTCGTTGTGCGACTTTGAGCTTATCAAGAAGGCACATAGTCAGAGACCACGTATCAGCACCATAAATAATATAACTGATAATATTGCATTTTACCAAAGGTTTTCGCGTTGTTAATTTTCTTTTTCCTTTCCAGAGTGCCGAAGGAGAGGATGACGAGGAAACTCTATCGGTGGACCCCCGCGGTTCGCCAATGAAAATAATTCGCAACGACCTCAGTCCGCAAACCCACGCCGGGTTCGCGTCTCTGGGACTTGACCACGCCCAGCCCTCCACTAGCAGCGCCTCTGCAGAATTCTACGGCCTCAATCTACAACAAACCAAGGAGACCTTCTACAAAGATATCCCGTCCAGTAGTAAAAATTTCAACTTTGAAAATGACTCGAAAACTTACTCGAATGCCGATCTGCCGCCGCTCTATGCCGATTTAGACTCGTTAAACCTTCAAAGCATAGAGAGTAATAAAATTAAATTAAGAAGAAATGATATTTTGAATAATGGAAGTAGGAGATATAGCGATAGTAGTGCACAAAAGAGCAATCTGCATTCACAAGGCACAACCGGTAGTAGTAGATTTAAAACTACATTAGTAGCTGAAGATTTGCTTAGACCAAGCACGTCTGGAGACGGACAGTCCAATAATAATGTAAGTGAGCAGCCTGGACCTGCCGTTACCAAGGCTAAAGACATTAATGTGAAACCTGGGTTCAATATTTTGGACCCATAGCGTTTACATGTGAAAAGCGTTTTGAACAGTGTATTTAACTCTTAATTATACGCACAAAGCGTTTCAAGTCCACACTTTTTATTCGCACAGAGAGGTTGTGGGACTATATGCCAGAGTCTGTGTTCCCTATTACAATATGGGTGTCTTCGAATCTAGAGTAAATAGGTTTCTTCTAGGTAAGCGTGCTCCATCTTAGACCGCACTATTGTTTAACATCAGTCAGAGTGTGGTCAAATGCAAACCAATTTTAAATTAACAAAAGAACTTGTTTTTAGTACCTATGCATATTTTTTTCCCATAGTACCCGAGATAAATTTAAGAATCTTGTGAGCTACGGTCTGTCAGGTTTATAATCTACCTAATATTTTTAGACTTTATAAGGATATAGTATTTGTGTATATTCACTGTTTGTTTTATGAAGCATAATTATTATGAAGTTAGACTAGCAAATATATGATTTATATACTATGCAAGTATGTTTTTGACAAATCACTTGACAGCTAAACAATTCCAGCTTGAGATTATGTTTCACAGTGCAGTAGCATGACACACTAATATAGTGAGCCCAGATTGAAAACGATACTTGTTTGTGCGAACAATAGCAAAGAAAGCTCTGTTATGTTTGTATAAAAGTTCATGTTAAAAACATAAAATTGAATTTTTTAGTTGTATAAACTTGTGCTACTTGTCTTGCCTTTCCTTTGTATTTACACAATGTTCCATTGCTATGAATTAGAATATTAAGGATTTATCAAAAATAAAATTATTTTGTTCCATAACACTTGTTTCTAGAACACTTATTTATACTCATCCACAACCACAAATAATAGACTATATGTATATATTCATTGAAATCTATCTACTTGTTATTCATTGATCATTGGCTGCAAGCATAATAACCAATACCTAAATTACTACATCACTGCAGTTACCTGATATTTATAGATAAATTAGCTGCGTCCCGCGGTGTTACCCGCTGTTCTCACGTGAACACTTATTTTTTTGAGGTTAAATGCCTATGAGTTAATTCAGGGTATCAGCTACCTCCATACTGAATTTCATCATAATTGATCCATCGCGTCCAATTTGAGCGCGAAGAAGTAACAAACAACACTCACAAACTGTTTTAACTCTATATTATTAGCGTGATGTAAAAAATATAGTCAATAGTTATATGCATAAGTACACAGAACGTTAGTTTTATAACGCCCAGTTTCTGCCAAAATTGTAGATGACAGCCACATGCGGTGAATTGCGGCATATAGGCAGGTAGTTCGCCCGCGTTCAGCTGCTGTTGTAAAACTTTCCGAACTCCAGAAACAGTAATTATTTATAGCTTAAACTTCATCGTTTTAGAGTTGCTATTTATTTGAACGTCACTGTTTCGCATTGAATGAACTGCATGCGATGTGGTTCTAGCATATTGGTGACTGTATGTATGGAAAAAGCAGTGTCCATTTACTCATGCCATCCCATTTTTCATCAATTTTTCGCCCCTTTGTTTGATTGATCAATGCCTCAACATAATTTTACTTGGTGTTAGATCTTAGCAGGTGGTCGCCTAGGTAGGCACCACCGCAGTAGCAGATATTCTGCCGCCAAACAGTAATTTGTACACATTATTGTGCCAGTTTCAAGGGTACTGCAGCTAGCAAAATTACAAGGCTGTTGCGATTGGCCATCTAAAGTCTCAAAGTAATGAATGCCAAAGCAGCAATGCCCTGAACTTCGTTTTATTTCTCAAAGTTTTGTGTATCGCAGCAATGGTCATGGACAGGTATTATCACTTACCATCACAACAGCGTCTCGTTCGACTTTTTGCTGTTACATAAAAATAAAAACTAACATTTTTAAACTGCTCCTTTTATCTTAGCATGTCTAAAATATTTTGAAGGGTAGGTATATAAACAATCATAAAATAATTTAAAGTAATTTAGTTATAGGTGTAAATTCGTAACTTCCTTGGTGAAAAATAAAGTTCTTTAGCCTGTAATATCTCTATTTCTCAGACATTGGTCTCCTGTTACCCATAAAATATTTTAAAGTGATACATACTTAATGTTGAAGATATAATTGATATAAGGTAATGTATTGACAGACTGAGTGTTTAACCGTAACATACCTGAAAGCATAAGCATCAGTATAGTAGAAGATACACAATAGAATGGAAATCAGTTTTCAAGTAAGGATGTCAAAACACATATAGGTACACAGTGAACAATTTGAAGGTAGTTCAAGTAGGTTATTGTTAGAGTAGACATCTTGAAAGAGAATCACCCCTAATATTTGAGATGGGTCTTTTACCTAGATATTGTGTTTATAATAATTTGTTAAACAGCTATAGTAAAATTTAATTTTCTACTCTAAAAAGTTAGTTTAGATTTTTTCATGAAAATTTTACTAATAGCTACATTTTTACAGAGTACTCTAGGCTAGTTTCTTATTTAAGTGGCAGTGGATACAGAGTCCTACACTTGCATGGCTGAAAACTGACCCTATTACTATTATAAAATATTGCAATATAATTATTTTAGTACCCTATTTTTATATGATAAAAGACATATGAAAACATCTTAAGCTTTGGCTCTTTATTAATATCACACAAACAATAATTTAAAGCTCATAAAGCATATAGGCTAATTTAAACTTAAAAATTATGACCAGACCATCACAATAAAATCTTGTGTTAAAATAGAGTATTCATTCTGACTTAATACATTTGGAACCCAAATTTAAAAGTGAGAGAATAGAGTTGAATATTCCTGTATGCTGGAATCCAGGCCAGAGAAGCATCACAGTAGTCAGAACATAAAGCAGGAATGTGTTGTTGATGGTAGAAGCAATCCATGACCATATACACAACATGCCAATTGATATGATGTAGTACTGAAACAAACATTCATTGTTAAATTGTCATCATAAAAAGCATAACATACAACAGTTAACACAACTTACCATGCAAGGACTCGACTCACGCAGTGAATAGAATGAGCTGATACTATGGAATGTTTTATTATAGCTCACAACAACACTCTTGCAAATATCCTCAAACATTCTCTCTTTTTGGCCAGTCCATGCCGTGGGGCCATAAATAGCATTGCAGACTACTGGCACCAAGAAATCGATGACATTGAAAAATAGGCCGACAAAAGCAAAAGTCGCCAGAGAGTTTAAATTCATGAACCAAATCAGAAAATATAAGAATGAAATAACGCCAAATATGGCACAAGGGTACCACTGCTGTTCCCACAATATAATTGATTTCAGAGGCAATAAGGCCATCCTCCATCCTTCTAGTAATCTCTTTAGCTTTTTAATTTGCTGGTCCTGAAAAGTAATACAGATGTCAATTAAGTAGAATGCAGTTCATCTGAAAATATTCTGTGGCTAAAAGTTTCAGTTCTGTGTAATTGTACATTAGGTACCTACTCTATTTGGACAACAAACAAAATTATAAGTATGATCGGAAAACAAAAATAAAAAATGGAATTAAGTTTTACTATTGAGAATAAACAGGCAGTTAGGTAGTGAGAAATAAAAATAATAATGGGATGTACTCACTTGATCATGAGGAGCGACGTAATTGGCCATTCTTTGTTTTAAATCGATGATTCCTATTAAAATAGAGAAGTTACTCTCAGTACGTGACAATCTGCGTGAAAATGGCAATTAATTTCGTTAAATTGAGGAGCTCAAGCCTTAATCATTAATGAAAACCGAAACAGCGACAGATTTAATAAAATTAAAATTACCGTACGGCTAACCAATCACATCATCAATTCATCACATTCGCAATTTCACGTCAAACGCACGATTTTCACGATACAATTTTTGCGAAGCTTTTTTTCTTTTTGGCGTCGCACATTGTGTATTTGCTAGTGTTGAGTATTTAGATATAGTAAACTTTTGCCGTGGTGGTGCCGGCGAAAGAATAGTACCCCACCCTCTCTGCCCGTGGTTGCCGTAAGAGTCTGCTAAGGGATGTAATCTGGAAGATGGGCAGCAGCGTCTTCCTTGAATAATCACACCTAACTGCGCTCGCCAACCCGACTGCCAAGCGTGACGAGTATTAGCAAAACCCCTCCAGGAGGAGGCCCATGCCCAGCAGTAGACGTCCTATGGCTGATGATTTGATGTGACACTATTTGTGCAAAATCAAATTAAATAAACTTAATCACACTCAAATCCACACAAAGTATGCTATGGTATTCTAGTCAAGCCTTTGAAAAGTAAGGGTAACTTTACTACAAGCTTCGATTGAGTTATGGAAGCAATGTAAAGCCATGTTTGTCAAACATTACATGACTTTATCACACTCACGCGCGTAATTTAGTTCTTGATGGATATAACATTAATTCTCGACGAAACACAAGTTTTGAAAAATTATTCTATATGGCGAAATTACTTTGCCGCATTCTTACCAAAACTCTGATATTGTTTGCGTTTTGCGAGCAAAAGCGCAAGTTTCGAAATACTTCTAAAGTGCTGACACAGACATCAATAGTTTTGGAAGCAACATGAAAACTCATGTTTCATCGCATTGTATCTCTTTCACAAATTAAACACGTAACTCGGCATTTTATGCTTCAAACATCACTATTTTTGCATAAACAATCGAAAACACGAGTTTTGGAAAGTTACTGCGGCGAAACTACTTTTCAGCGTTCCCGCTAATAACTTTACCTCAGATCAAACACTACAACTTTACAAAACATTATGACATTTTTAAAAAACCACTCAAATGTGACATCACAAAAATGGTGCTGCCATTACAAAATTACAAAGTAAAGAATAAATTAAACTACCCCCAAAACGGTCAGGCTCGCTTATTAGTTTTAAAAATGAGAATTGGCATCTCCCAGAGTTGCACCTAACACTCCATTCGACTTTACACAGTTTTAATGAGTTAGAAACTGATGTAACAATATTTGGAAAAAAACATAAGAATACAAAAGCAAACGTAAACAAATATTGTATTAGGTATAATATATTATATGTTCAATTTATTTTTAATGCATAATTAATATTTATTGACAAATTATCTGTACATATTCTTATTTGATTCTGCGGAAATAGCGCTTTGCTGGTGTTTTTGCTTTTTCATGGGTCATTGTCTGAAATAAAATGAAAACTTAGTATGGCCAATATAAAAGTAAAATATGGTCAGATAGTAAGCGTCAGGATAACATCTCACAATGTCTCTTTACAAATATTAATAAATATCTTTTAAAATGCATATTAATAAAGCGTATTAGAAGTATTAAAGGAGAGAGAGAGAGAGAAAGAGAGGTCGCTATCCAATTTTGAACTTACGATGACTACCTCTTCATCGGTAAACAAATAACGACGAGTATTTTTCAATCCATCATTTGGCGTTATTGATACTGTTTCCATTTCATGATCGTTAATGATAACTGTTTTACTCTGAAAGTGAATATAATACTTTAAAGTCACTTCCTGGCACTCAAGCTTGGCTTGACGGATTAAAGTGAAATATGAATCCGAATAGCTTAAACTTTATATTGAGTCAGGCCATTTGTTAACCTGGACGCGTAAGTAGAACCGCCATGCGTAGGTAGTATTTATAGAAATTAATTTAGTCTGGTCAGCAGTGGCGTAGGTAGTATTTATAGAAATTAATTTAGTCTAGTGAGCAGTGGGGTAACTATACCATCTGAGGCCCGTGGCAAATTCGTTGGATGGGGCTCCAGTAAAAAGTGTTACGTTACTTAGAGCTCGCGGCCCCTCAGGCCGGGGGCCCGTGGCAATTTGCCAGCCCTGCCACCCTATAGTTACGCCACTGCTAGTGAGCTATTCGCATACAGGCCATATTTCCTTATATTATTTTTTCAGGGAAGTTATTACAAACATTTTTGTATGATGCAATAAACATATTAAAAACTAATATTTCATCGTAATCTTTAATGCATTGATAAATCTTACCTTTAGAGTTTGTCTTGGCATTTTTTCTTCATATTCTTCACCAATTTTAAAGGTACTTTCCAAATTGAAAAGAATGGTACTATTTTTGACAGTCATCGTCTCACCGTTTATTGTGATTTCTATTAACGGCGACGACATCGATATCATTTTCCTACCGAAATAAGGGACACCTAAAAAAAATACTGATCAATTAGAGTACATATTTTTCTTACATTAATAAGAAGTACGAAAAGCTACCGGAAATAGACATACCCACAGCAGTCAAATAGTCATCAATGTTTTCATTTTTGTAATGCTGGTACTTTCCCGTTATAAATGCCATTTCCTTTTGAAGCTTTTTACTGTAATTGAAATAGTTAAAAAAATAGATATCACTTTACTAGCTAATGATTTAAATTGTTAAAATTTACTAATTTTAATCAGTGCTGATTTTATACTAAACCTTGTGTCTCTGATCCTATACATATAGGTAAACAAGTATTTATCTTATCAACTGTCAATAGATCAAAATAAATACTTACCTTTATTAGGCAAGTTAGGTATTTGATAGTAATCTACTTAAATATGATATTATTAACCAACTTCAAAAAAGGAGGAGGTTATCAATTCGAATGTATTTATTTTTTGTTTGTTACCTCAGTACTTTCGACTGGTTGAAACGATTTTAATTATTCTTTTTTATTTGAAAGCTGGTTCAGTTCTGACAAAGGCATCCACGAGAAAGCCACAAGAAGTCGTTTTTTTTAATAACTTTACATGCTTCATTAACTTAAAGAGGCAAGTAAAACGTTTATTTAATTTAAAAAAATGATGGCAGCAGTTTAAAATTGTCATGTTAGTATTCAATTACAGCGCAATTTAATAAATCTAATCAGCTTCTGAAAGCGATGGCAATTTTATTTGGCAACACAACTGTTTAACAGCATTAACACAATGTTTTACGTGTCTGTGATAATAATATCAAGAGTGGTTAAGTATGACGGTAAATATAATATACGTATATACATATATACAAGAATTGCTCATTTAAAGGTATACATATAGATACAATAAAATTATACCTACTCACCTTACTACCGGTTTAAGTATTATGTATTTCAGAAAAAGAATACAATTCGTGCGACTTTTAAGATAAACTATGAACACGAATCATTATAACCACCATTTATGACTTGAGTGATAGATACACTAATAAAAAAATATCTGCACCTACTGTTTTTTGTTCCACGGTCACCGAACGAAGTTCACGGTTATTATTTTTGTGCGTTGATACAATCTTTGATATACGTATATTTTTATTCTACAAAGCCTGCAAAAATTTTGACTGCTATAAGTAGGTACACAGTGAACTAAACAATTTTTTTTAGCATGTAGCATATTTCGACCAAGATGTGAGCAATTGAGTACATTGACCTTGTAGATAAGATTGTAAATAGATCATCAGAACTTTAGAATTACATCATCAAAATGTTTGGTAAAATTACCTACATATTGTACCGAACCGCAGGAAACCAATGATCTTACTCACCCATAAAATAACTGACAGCGTGGTGAACATTTTTGCAACTTTTTTACAATCATTAGCCCTCATATTTATGTCTTCGATCTAAATAAAATGTTTTTTTCTTTAACGTCGAGGCCTCTTTTTTGTTGCACAAGATAAGCAGACTGAGTGCGAGTGAACTTAGTGATCTTAAATATAAAACAATAAATAACTGGTCCTTGCAGTTTTACCCGACTGCCAAGGAAGGGTTATGTTTTTTGTGTGTGTAAGTATGTATGTAAATTTCTTTATTACCTCGTATCTTCCAAACGGTCGAGTGGATTACGACAATTAAGGTATCGTTCGATTCGTTTCAATAAGCGATCGATTTCGATTCGTGTCCTTAGTAATAAGTTAATTTAAAACAAAAATAACCAAACCTATCAAGTAGTGTATCTAAATACAGGCAATTAAAAGATTACAAAAACGTATATAAGTTATATGTTTTAATTGAATTAGGAATAATAAGTTTAAAAAGTTTTTTCCTTTAATTATAGCTATTTTAATCGCAATCGGGTTACAGATTTTTTAAACTCTTCATCTTGTTATTTTGCTTTATTTTTATTACTATAATCTAAACATACATACATACCCTTTGTTATCAAGCAAATGATTTGATTCAATAGCCATATTCGGAAGGATAATTTAGAAAAAGATTCTTGTTTTTTCTATCATTGTTCTGCGAAATTAAACTGAAGAGATAGACAGGGCTCCGCTAGGATCAGTCCTGCCCCGTTGTCTTTCCCGATTAATTTTCTCGCGCTTCGAGTCGCGTGCCATGTGCAACTACCACGGGCCCATTGTCACAGAATAAATAACAGGAACAAATAAAATCTGCGTTCTTTGTGCTTACTATAACCGGCGCGCAAAATCAATACTATTTACCGAATTTCTTATAAAAATAAACATACAGAGCACTTTTTTGTGTCCCCAAGAAACAAGCAATGATCATTTTAATTTTCAAAGAGATCCATTCGCTTGAGAGGTTGAAACGTAACAAACATAGCATATTTTCACTTGTAAAATGTTATTTAGACTCAGGTTTTGAGTGATGTGATCCATAGATACCTAAAAAAAATTGTAACTACATTGGGGAATAAAACTCAAAAATATTAAACAATATTAAAAGGTTTTATTTAGTCAAAATATACATTATAATAAAGCACATAAAAAATAAATCATTCCAAAATCAGACTAGGATAAATCATTCACATTTATATCCAAAAACGTTATAACAATTAATTATGACAGGATTGTACTCGCTGCCACAGTATCAAGTTTTAACACAATTTTGTATCACTTAAGAGTATGATAATAGCATGAAAAACTTATCAGTATGGTTGGTATCTATAATTATAATTATGTTCTGTACAAAATGGTCAGTATTTTGTAATCTCTCCTGATAAATCGATCATACTATAATTTATATATTTTACTGGACTCGTTTGAAGTAGCGTTTGCCGGGTGATGCCTTGTCATGTGTCAGCGTCTGAATGAAAACAATTCTCATTAACTATATATCAAATAATAGATAGTATCTATTACACGATTTGTGATGTCCGAGTTATTTCAGGAACTGTAATTTTTAATTCATATTTTTCGAAACTAAATTGATATAATAAATAAAAATTACATTTAAGTAGCTATTTGACGAGAAAATATCACCAAATAATAGCTGTTGAGTATTACGTAGTGGCATGTAAGTGGTAATAATACTAGTAATGAGATTTTTTAATACTTACAACAACACATTCTTCATCAGTGAATAGATAGTGTCTACCGCATTTAGCTCCAGTTTCCGGGATAACAGACTTAGTTTCTATTTCATTGTCACTAATCTGTGTTGTTACACTCTGCAACCGCAAATATAAGTATCATTTAGTTAAATAAACATTACAATCTAAATTATGCCAAATAGCAATTTTTTTTAAATTATCATACACATTATCACTATGACTGGCAGAATAAATGGAAAACTCCATTATAATATTCTCTTGATATAGGTAATAATTAAAAAAACTATATTTTTCTAGAAATAACATGTCTGGATTCTTGATTCTGAAATTCTGGAAAACCTTAGCAGACATATGTATATGTATGTTATCTAGTCCTGCTATTTCAGAATAAGGAAAATATACATATTCTCCTATTACATACTAATTGGGCAAAATAAATGACAGTTGTTAGACTACTACTACTAAATTCACCCACTATCAGGAACCTTTTAAACAGCTGTAGTAATAGTGTCTAACAGAAAAACCATATTCATAGAGGTAGGTAAATGGTAGATAATGTGACAGTATAGTAGTTTTTTAATTTACTAACTTTGATTGTAGTGTTCGGCATTTTCTCTTCATACTCCTCTCCAAGTTTAAATTTGTATTCCACAGTCCTAAGCAGAGACACATTCTTGATGGTCATGACATCACTGTCCAAGGTGATTTCCATTAGTGGTGATGACATGGACATCATCTTGCGACCCATGAATGGCACACCTGGAAGATTAACATTTTAAATTGTATTATGCAATTGATATTTTAGTCTTCCTAGAATAAAAATTGTGTAAATATCTGGTACATGTATAATATAACAATAGATCATTGAGTCTTATTATTTTAGCACAAGTATAAAATCAGCTAAACCTAATCTAACACCAAGATCCTTGTTGCTTCTAGTTAAAGATAATTATGTATGTGTGACATACATATCTTTACGTACAATAATAATACAGTAAAGTCACATATACCTATTCTATTTTAGTCAATATTAAAGAGTCAAAATACAAGGTTTCATTTAGAATTTAGCCATAAAATATGTTTTAACAACTATCATAGGCACTTCTAGATATTAGAATATGTAGGTATGTATATCACAGCCTACCATTGGTTAATATGCAGTAGTAGATGCATTTGAGGAAAACACTTTTTTACTGTCTATGTATAATATTACTTACTAACTATAACACTTTTCTCGCGCTCAGAGTATCAATCATATTCCTTTGACTTAGAAAAAGCTAAGTTAAATGCAGGAATATATAGTACTTACCGACAGCAGTGAAGTACTCTTCAACATTCTCATTTTTGTAATGCTGATACTTTCCCACGATGGCGGGCATTTTCTTGTTATATCAAATTGCGTCGCTGGAGAGACTGGTACAAAGGACTGCAACGGAGAGAATGGTGTTCGTAAACGTAACCAGTTATCTAATCAAAAAATTATCAATCACGTATGCTTATTAGCGATAAATGTCAGCTAATTAGTGCGAAAAAATGATATCACCGAACACTGAATCACAGCAAAGATTACTGTTTTTGTAAGCGGAGAGAGCATTCATGAGTAGTTACTATGCAAGTAATTCGTAATGGTGACCCTTACTACGTACAACTAATATAACTTTAAATTGCTTACCTTTTTGATGAATATTCTATGAGTAAAAAAATATATGTAAATGTAATGCAAGCGGTGGAGCGTAAATTCGCATGTATTGTAAACAAACAAACTTTTAAAGTAGTGTGTGACGTGAAGTGATGCGCAAGTTTAAGTCCGCGCGCGCACTACTTTTATCATATGTTGCAGAGCTCTTTTTTAGCATCGTAATCTTGCAATTCGCCTGTGTAAAGTACCTATTTCAAATAATAAAATCAAGTAAAAATTTACTTCTCTCTTTTTTCTCACGGCAAAGTCCAGTTCATGCCGTAATAAAGTAGTGTTAACTTTACGTGAAGATTCTATTAAATTTTAGGAACACCACGAAAATACTAGTTTCTCCTCTCGTGTACGTAATTCTACATAATATGAATAAAACGTGACCATTTTAATAAATAACCACTCGAAATATCACAAGATAGGAAATATGCAGCGATATGATTTTTCTGCGTTCCCGCCAAAATTCAGTTTCTTTTTTCTCTTTCTGCTTGGCATCACACTCTGTGTATTCTGCCAGTTTCAATGTTTCTATATTTTGTGTGTAGTCTTCATTTTTCAGCTTCTTTATCATCTATAGTTACGGACAAAGTCAAAGTCAAAGTCATGCCTTAGTAAAGCAGTGGCGACTTTACTATAAGCTTCTGGATGGAGTTTTGAAAGCAACACGAAATGTCATGTTTAACCACATTATATCATTCTCCCACACTCGCGCTTGTAATTCGGCACTTTAAAAATAAAACACCACTATTTTTATGTATAAAAACTCGAAAAAACACTAGTTTTAGAAAAAAATACAATGGGGCGACACGACGCTCACCGCGTTCCCGCCAAAACCAAAATTCAGTTAATAAACGTGCGCCACCAACTTAAAGAAAAAATAAATATTGCACACCGTACACCATCATGCTGTCAATACTAGGTGTATTGACGATAACTTTTCTGACACTTTCATATAGGTCATGCCAGTTGGCAATGGCAACATTAGCGACGAGCGACACCAAACAAATTGTGTAGTTGTGTGCGGAGAGATGTGATTTTTGTTTTGATTTTACAAAACTCTTCGAAAAATGGTACAAATGTAAATATTTCAAATAATACGTATCTTATTATGAATTAAATAAAATCAGTGCTTATTTATAGTGTCTAAATAGTGAATTTCGTGTAAGCTTTACCTCTGTGCTAGTTTCGCTTATTCGTTCTACATAGTCTTGATCGATTATTTACGAATTATTTTGTAAAAAATGGGTGATAAAGAGGATTATTTAACGCCGTATCGAGTGTTCTTTGAAACCTTTGCTGCTACTGTGAACCCGGAGGATCAGTTACCTGTAAACATCGCGGGTTACACTATCACCGAGTCTGAACTCCCTGGCGAAGTACTCTACTGGACGACACAATACTTGACTGAAAAGTAAGTTTTCCCCCTTTCTTATCATTCAATTTCTGTAATAAATCTGTAGCAGACGCTAAGTACCCTGTTTAACATAATACCCATTCATACAAGTTGGATGATAAATAGAATTGATAAGACAAGCCTGTGTTAGTAAGAAAACAAACTTGTCAGATAACAGGTAATGCAATCTGATTCTTGTGAACATATCATATTTTTGATTTCACAAGTAAATATTTCTGAAACAAAAACAAAACACATTTTTTACAGACATGATTAAGTGACTTTTAATTTATGAAAATTTGTTTAGTTTAAATTAACCTTGTCTTCAATACAATTATTATATGGTGTTAATGGAAAACATTTGGAAATATTTAAATTTCACCTATGATATGTTTTTTCTTGACATGGAATCAATAAATACTTTGGTTACCTTTGGTTACATACAGTAGGTATATGTAATTTTTAGGCCCTGTCAACTCAGTTTCACAATGCATGTAGAAAGCTAAGCTAGATACTTATCATTTTACCTCATTTAAATGAGGCAGTAATTTATACCTTAATGCACATCATTTATGCACTTTCTATACTCAAAGGCTCCTCAAATTATTATTAGTCATTACCAAGTTTGTTCTATAAACCTGTAGAATAAGTTTTATCATGATAAATTTAATATAATTATTATTGTTGGTTATATTATATGACAATTACTAAGAATGGTGTGGAAGATATTTGTCTATATAGAAATTAAAAATTATTATACTTACCAATAAAAGCTAACTCTTAAACAGTCAAAAATATGTTATGAATCATATTATCTATCTAAACTTCTATACCTATTCCCTATTACTTATAATATATAATATAATAATAATATAAAGAGAACAGATTTGTATTTTTGTATGTTTTTAATGTATAAACTCAAAAACTACTAGACCAATTTAAAAATCCTTTCATTAGTAGAATGCTACATTATCACTGAGTAACATAGGCTATATTGTTAATTGAATTAAATTAGGGATCCGTACGAAAAGTATAATATATGCATATGCATCACATTAGTATTTACATTGTACCCGTGTGAAGCTGGTGCTGGTCTCTAGTAGTACATACATATATAAGAGGAAGGAACTTTATCCATAAATTATATTACAAATCAAGAAATGGTTTTTTAATTTAAAAAAATAAACCTTTTTATATACGGGACGGCTCTGCTAAGTAAAACCTTGAGGTTCTGGAGTTGAATGAGAAGCATGCTAGGAGGCTAATAGGTGACAACACTCTGGTTCACGTCTCAGTTGCAAAGCCTTGAGCACCAACGTAAAGTCGCTGGTTTGTCTGTCTTCTTTCGGATACATTTCGGAGAGTGTGCCTTAGTATTGCATAATTTGGTTCCACCTGCCCCTTTTTATTACCAGACGGCTAAGCAGACACGGCCAAAACGCCTTCCTTACATGGTGGATATTCCCCACTAACCCACGCTAAATGCTTCGATTCCACATTCTTAATACATACAGTGAGGATGTGGAACTCTCTGCTGTTGTCTGTTTTTCCTACAAATTGCAACTGGGTGTCTTTAATTCCAGAATGAACAGATATTTTTCTAGGTAAGCGTGCTTTATCTTAACATCAGGTAGGGTGTGGTCAAACAAGCGTAGCCTACAACAATAGGCAATTATTTCCTACAATTTGAAACGATGGTTCCTTAATTCTAATGAGTATGTTTGCACAGCTATTGGATCCAAAAGTTTAGGTACTAAAGAAAGTAAACAAATCTAGGATGAAATATAATTTCAAACATGTACCTAGTTGTAATATATGACTACATTATTCATCTCATCAATGCTCCTATGAAATAATATCCTCATAAACAACAGTAATGTACAATTGCAGAATTTTAAGTGTTAAAAGTTTGAACCAACTGCTTGTGAGAGCATTCTGGGAGGGTCAAGGTCAAATTACAGGTTTTGTGTGGCAAAGTCTGTACTAGTCACCGTTTAAACTTTCGACCGTTACGAATAAAGCCTCAGGCATTTCAGAAATAGCTGTCATGCAAGAAACATTCTTAATGTAAAATTTATAGATGATATTTTACCTCAATATCATAATACTATTATTATTTTAATGTAAGCTGTTACACATTTTTCAACTTATTTATGAGAAGTGTCTATAAAATTTAAGACCTGTTATCAGTAGTTTAAAATATTAGACATGGTTTCAAGAGATTTGAATGGATATTAGGTAGATACATAATACAATTTGTAGTCTTTGGACAATATGCACCAATGAACTTCCAACAACACGTTGCCCTCAAAATACCCGAGGGCTTTAACAACAAAGCCAACTCTATAAACATTACAATTGTGGACACATACAGGTGTTTTAATTTTTGATGGTGCGCGTCTATTGTTCACTCACAGGTCTATAGGGCGAGAGATAAGTGGATAGTATGAATCATGCATTTGACGCGTTTGCGCAACAATCGCATGGTCGACAGAGTAAAGAGGGCTCATCACGCTGGACGTAATGACTGTTATCTTACCTGGGCACTCACCATAGTCACAAATAGAAATAACATAAAAATAAGATTTAAATTATTATCTGCCGGAATGCGTATCTTCCAATAGGTACAATGTGGATGTCTTTAAATCTACAGGAAATAGATTTTTTTTAAGTTAAGCATTCGCCATTCTAGGCTGTGCTACTGTAACATGTTACAGTACATGGTATATTACGTGCTTACAGCTTTCGGAATCGTACAATAATCATCGTACATATACGGTATTTCATGACTGCGTACGATGGCACACTACTATCGTTAGCAGTTTGTACAATAATTCCCATCATGATTCAAAATGTGGAATAACAAATACGATTATTTTTTGCTATCGCCGCCGTGTATTGGTTCAATAATTAATTAATAAAAAAAAAATTTTTTTTTTTCTTTCTTAGGAACACATGCTGCCGCTTCATGCCTCAATCATTTCATTGGTTGCTTACGGCTGCTAATCAGCGATCGATATCGAGATATCGAAATCAAAATATCGATGTCGAACGACGATATCGATATTTTGGTAATGTGCCATATGTTGAACATTCAATTTATTTCTTTTTTTAATTAAAAAAATCAGAAGTTTACAGTATTTAAACTATAAAGCATTTGCAACATATTATTGTTACGTTTCATATGGTTCTTTTAATGTATTATAGTCATTATTCTGATGGGTACGATAATTTTACGGCCCTGGTACGATAGCTGCTTGGCTTTAAGTTGTGAACACTGCATGCTTAGCATTAGCGCGGCCTATGGGCAGGGTATGGTGAAACCTATTCTTAATTAAAATAATGTACCTAAAGCACGTCGTCTAGCCTCCTTGGCGCATTCTTTACTGTTCAGAGAGCAAGTCAAAGTTAAACAGTATATTAGCATTATAATAGAGATGGTGACCCGTATGGCCTAGTATCGCAGATTAAATAACAAGTGCTACGTAATTGTTCAAAGACCGTATTATGCTGTAAGTAAAGTAAGTAGGTACCTATGTCTATCTGTGGTAGTTTGGTAACGAGGAAAATACCACACCATGTACTTTACGTATTGGTTATCATGACGCATTGTGGTAAGTGGTATCCGACGTAGGGCGCTGGCAGTGATGTGCCGTAGCTAATAGATAAGTTATTTACACGTACTATTGTAATCCAGTCACGTGCCTCCAGTATATTCCTCAGAAATGAGCAGTAATTCACGTGTTATGTCTTATTGAGTGAACGTAAAATTTATAATGCTAGAGATAGTAGTCAAACTTTTGGTTGGATAATAAGTTTTAAGCCTTTATTATGTCATGGTACAAGCGCAGACGATCTTCCTTACGTAGACAAATATAATTAAAAGTGACACTTAGTAGTCGTTCAAATCCAAGTATGATACATACCTGCCCGAGATAGACTGCCATGCTAGTTTATTTGGTAGTGTATTTGCTTCAAGAGCCGTAGGGCGTGGGTTCGATTCTTACTCAGGACAAACATTTGTGTAACGAGCATAAATGTTTGTTCTATGTCTGGGTGTTCTGTATGTATTTACAAAATAGTATTTAAATATTCTATCAGTTATCTGGTTTCCATAGTACAAGCTTTGCTTAGCTTGGGTCTAGATGGCGCTGTGTGAAATGTCCTAGGATATTTATTTATACCAAGGAAAACGTGTATTCCACGGAGGATTTTTTCGAAGCCGTTAACGCGAAGCTCCTTTTTTATAATGTTTGACAGGCTAGGTGTTTGACCACAGCTGACGATGTGGTCAAAGATGGTAAACACGCCTAGCCTGGAATGGGACTGGCTCTCAAATGAGGCTGCCGGAACACACCGTTAGATGCTTGGCGGTAGATTTTCAACTAGCTACCCAGCAAAGTAGGTACTAGAAAGTACCCTACTACTATGCTATGGTTTCGAGATGATTTTCTTCACCGGCAGTTTAAGCTTATTGCTGATCCCACGGCTTTTGGTGTGCGAACTGACCGCGCTAACCACTGAGCTATCATCGCTACAAATTCCCTCACATTTAACCCTAACCTGTAGCGGCTTGGATCCACACAGCACACAACTCTAGAGCCCTAACTCGCAAGGGAATATCGGATTGTTAATAAATAATTGAATTGTAGTCGTAGCGAACCCAGACCCACCACACGCTGCTTACGCGATCCCGTATGTAAACTTGTCTTTTTATTTGTACTAAACGCTCTATTTATTACTATTTTGCGCCGCATGAGAGCGTATACAGTTTTACCGGCCAATGCTCATATTACTGGAATATGAAATAAGAGTTGCATAATAACTTTTTGGGTGGGGCACAGTCTTCAAGTCACGAATATTTTTTCAAATGCGCCGCGTATTTTGTGTGTAGAGTCAGGTGTTAATAATAAAAGGAATGGCTCTATTATAATGTTTACAAAACCGGTGAAAAGAGCATGAAACTATATTCATGTCCTCGTATTTATTAAGTTTTGATCACGTAACACAAACAAAACAAAAATTATACTTTTAGAAAGAATAGTATTGCCTAATAAGTTCAAAGTCATGACTTGGGAACAAATGCATCGCGATCATGTCAAAATAATTTACAGTGAAATCGAAATTAAAAGGCTTAGCTATAAGTAACATCCGCCGCGTCTGTTTGTCTATATGTCTGTTCGCGATAAACTTAAAAACTACTGATACATGCGAGTTTCACCAATAGATAGAGAGATTCATGAGGAAGGTTAAGGTATATAATTTGTCAAGGTTTTGTGTAAATTGGTTGAAATATAATGATAATTGTTGGAAGTGTCGGGAAAAGTTAAGCCACCTGGGAGCTTTCTTCGAGAACGCTGCCTTTCTTCGAGAATCCCTTTGAGATATAACAAAACAATGCTTGGTGGGATGTTCCTCTTTTATAGATCTACAAAAAGTCCTCGGTGGCATATACATATCTACCTTTTATGGATAGTTTACTATACCCATTCACACTACCCGTGCGAAGCCGGGGCGGGTCGCTTGTATGTATGTATATAAGTTCATGTAGGTACATATATTAACTACTATAATAGTTTATGGTAGTGTTACTTTATTCGTGGGCACGTACGTAGGTAGACGTTCCACTTGCGCTTTCGCAAATACAAAGTGCAAAATATATTAATTTTATAAGGTTATATTTTACTTTACGACGATTCTATTCGTACATATTGTCAAGTGGGATACCAAAATTACCAAAAATTTTAGGATGGCACTTTTTCAAACGATATATCTGTATTTCCGATAACAAGATCATGCTTTCATCACAGAGAATGTGTTTTAACTGCCTTATTAGCTCATTAGGTTAGCTCTACTTCTTGAGCAGCAGACTGTGGTTCTATTCCCGCCCAGGATAAACATTTACATATAGGTATGTGGTGAACATAGAAGTTTGTTCTGTAGCTGGATGTTTATGTATTTATTTTGGTGGGGCATTGCAGTCCTGATCAGATTAGATGGATCGGGGAAATTGATATTGAAATTATCTAATGGCAAACGGTAGATCCGTTAAGTTAGGGCTAAGTATGTTAGGGTCAAGTATACTTAAACCCGAATGCTATGTAGTAAAAACTAAATATGATAATTAAAGTTAACGGCTCTTGAAAAGGCGACGACGACGAGGCTAGACTGAATAATTTCCTCGTATTTGGCAAAACAATAAGAAATCCTTAGTAGTGGCGTCAAATTTTAGGTGAAAGTCAGACGCTGCAATAATTTAACACCTAAAGAGATAACAAACGTGAGAAGCGTTGTTTGCGAGCTTTCCCTGAGTAAGTATCCAATCCTTACTTACTATCTTATAATTATGAGCAACTCAAATTGGCAAGTAATAAATGAATCACAATTCCTAAATAATACCTATAGCTTACGAAGCGACGTTCGGGACGATTTGGATATTTTCAGCTATTTAGATGAGAGTTTGAGTTAGAGACCTACAGTCTAATGATATTATCAATAATTGAGCTATGCTGTTACAGCTTCATAATAAAAGTAACCATACTTAACACATGCAAGATTCCTTCTTCAAGTTCTTATCTTTAGAATAGGCGAATAGGCACTTGGGTCCGGCCCGTGTGAAATGTTGATTGAAAAAATAATAATAAATCTCTCTATTGTTCACACCAATTACAAACAATTACAACAACATAGACTTAACACTAGTGGAACAATTGGCGGCGTTATCGCTAAGAGCGATCTCTTCCAGGCAACCTTAGTATAGAGAGCTTCTTACATTAGAAAAACCCTTTAAAGGTCTTCACTTTTTGGCAGGAATTAATCTATCATAGAGAAATTAATAGGATGACTTCTTTTTCTATACAGTTATCGTTCTTTTTCACTAGTGTGACACATCGACAATGTGAGGCTTCCAAAGAGTTTCCACTTTTTCCTGAGTTGTGGGGTGTTCTGCACAGGCTTTTAGCTTAAGCTAAACAGTTCTACTAGAGATTACCAGCGGTATATCTATGGTTCTAATACATATATTATGGCTAATACTTACAGACACCTTAGGTATAGGTTTATCAAAACAACAGACCTGCATGACATTTTGAACGTGCCAATCATAAAACAAGAAAAAGATGCTCATAAGGCCGCCTATGAATTTAGACTACAAAAGCACCCAACTAGTTAACAGGGCAATTGACCATTCCTGAAACTATACGTCGGCTTAAGAAGCGTCGAGATATTTTTGACCAATGAAGGATAAACAGAAAGGGCTGGCTCCACTGGGAACAGCGCCCTACACGCCAAAAAGCACACTTCCTTCTGTTTATAGTCGAGAATGACTGATTGCTAGATAATATATACATATTTAAAAAAACTTACAGACGGCGTATTACCTACCATAAAATCTGCTTCTCGGAAGTAGGAGGAAAAAGAAAATAATTTTCGTATTGTATTTCGAATTCTTCAATCTAGGAGACAACAATATGACGTAAGTAAATATAAATAGGTCACGTTAATCAAGTGTCAATGGTATTATTACGTTGTTCTAGCGAGTTTACAAGCTGCACCTTCTGAAAATAGACTCGTGAAACTTGCCAATCCGCGTAGAGGTCATTTAGAATTAAGTGAATGCACTTTGTGTCATGCTGACATCATTTACATATAATAAACTAATAGAAAAAAAATGCACTTGATTTCTCATTTGTAATTTATCATTTCATGGAACACAAATAAAAAAAAACAATTTCTATTTGACAGCTTTTTGTGTGGAGATTAGAAAATATAAATTAATAACATAAGTAATAATAAATTAAGAACTCACGACAAACAAAATCAATAATCATCATTGATTTCTGTTTCATGAATGACACAGTACGTAATTTTTTACGAAAAAACCTTAAAGTAATATAAACTTAAAATAATGCATGTAGAAACTTTAAACAATCTTCCTTTAGATCTTCTTTTGAAGTGTCTATAGGCTTATTCTTATCTCTTATTGTTTTAACTAAAGGCTTATATGGATAGTTTAAACGTTATCTAATTTCTGGCAAAATTCTGGTACAGCTAGATTGTGAGGATTTTTATTCTGCGCGAAATAAAAGCTAGCACTTTGATCACGACGTTTGGTATAGTTTGACTCTTTAGACTCCCCGACAAATAAATATAACAAATCGATTACCGATTCATGATTTACCATTCTTCAACTGCGAAGTATAATATATGCGAGGTAGGTCATGAAGGTCTCTTCACTTTCTATACCGAGCTGTGAGCTGTTCTGCCAGTGGGTTGAGGCAGTAGGATGGTGTTCTCTGAGTAACAATTGGCGCGAGAGACCGCGTGGGTCGATGCGGATGTTCTTGATAGTACGCGATAGTGTCAATGCTCCGAGGCAGTAAGTTGCAACTAATCTGGCTGAGCTGTTGTACTGAGAAGCCGTATGTTACAGCGCGATTGCGAACTTTTCCTGATTACATCAGGTAATTTAATGGTCAAATTCTTCACGTACCTACACGCTTACCGATGACGAAAATAAATTCAGATTTTTACCCGATCGACTAATGAGGTTTTCAGGTAAGTTTATGTTTCGACGACATTCTGGTTTCGTAGTCGGAAGAAGGGTATCTGTAGTCTAAAGGCTTTACCAATTTTGAAACATGATGTCTGCATTTTATGGCATAACTTAATCTGCGCTAGCAAAATGAATTTCAAAGCTGGCTTTGTTATATTTTGAAATTCAAATTTTATATTTTTTTAATTAATGTCTCTCGTCGTAATAACGATTCACGTTAGTGACATAAAAAAGTTAGTTCGATTTCAAAAAATGCTGTGTCCTTTTACAGACTTTAAATGCACAGAATACGTAGAAATTGAAAATATTGATTACGGTGACTGTTGTTTTGCTGCCACTTTATGGTGCGGCAATATCACTTTAAACACAACAACAAAGTGAATTGTTGATCTATATCTGATAAGCAGTGCATTCCTACTTGCCTCATACCCTCATAGTCGGTTAGTTTTAGGCGATAAGATTTTTTAAGCCAGGTTGTACATTCAAAGTTCCTTCACACAGCGTTGGAGTTTTCCTAAATATTCACTTATAATACCACAAGAGCTTCAAAATTATCGGGTATTTCCCGATAGGTTCGTTGCAAACAAATGAAGGAGTCAAGTTTTTCAGGTTAAAAAATCACGAGCGCTTCGCGCTCGTGATTTTTCCTGAAAAACTTGACGACTTTATTTGTTTGCAGGGAACCTTGAGGGAAATGCCAGATAATTTTGAAGCTCGTGTGGTATTCGGGGGATTATTTTTCCGTCCCAAATGTCGGCCAATAGAATTGCACCATGAGATGAAATGAACAGTTAACAAATAAGAATTTTTCCGACCCAAATATCGACCAATAGAATTGCACCATTCGACGTCACGTGGTACAACCTACATGGTATTATACTGATAATTTTTTGACAGAAAAATTATCAGTATAATACCATGTAGGTTGTACCACGTGACGTCGAATGGTGCAATTCTATTGGTCGATATTTGGGTCGGAAAAATAATCTTTGAAAACTTTTTCGCGTTGCTACGCAAGTTTACGCGTCTACCTGGATCGATCCTATATAACATAAAAGTTAGAGCTACATTGGAAATCCTTGACCTCGACTCTACCTAAAGCTGTCTTCGAAGATTCTATTTGTTGATTACCTATTTAGAATCTTCACAAAGATTACATTCTAAGGCGAGAGTTTAAATTCCTTGAAGATATAAAAATCAATGTGTGTGATTTTTTTAAAAGTGTGTTGCATCTGGATTGTTGATAACACCACAGACGTTGCTGGACGATGTTGGCCCGCGTCTCTAATAAGACGTCTTTTTTTTTGTGAAAAAAAAAAACGATCTTTTTCACTGTTCTGTCGAGCTACGCCACATGTACTCAGCGAAATTTTAGATTTGATATATTTTAATTTTACGCCAGCTTTTATTGCGCAGCATAATGTATGTCCGCGCAATAAGATGCGTAGCTATTTCGTGAGCGCCTAACATGAATCGCGATAGGAGCTCTCAGTATTTTTGCAGATTGTAAAAAGTTTTTTTTGTTTCATTCGCCGATTTAAATGAAATCGTGAAATTTTTCAGTTAATCAATTAAATTAGTTTAGGTACGGTTTTACTTTAAAAAGTTTTTGAATTAATGATCAATTTTAATACTAAAGATTTTTTAATTTAAACGTTCATTCATATAGATAAAACTTAAACTGCCAAAAGTCAGAGAATACTCGTATTACCTACCTTAGGACATATTAAATCAAACTCCAGTGGGTATAAGAGTTAAAATACATAAGAATTCTTTGTTTGTATTAGTTTAGATCTACTCTCCATTACAATGTCAATATCACGGAGAAATGGGAAAGAACAGGATCGCTTTCAGAGAGGGCGTTGAACTCTTTAAGTGTTGTATGGACAGACAAACACGTCCGCATTTTATAACTACGACTACTGAACCCGAGGGAACATGTGTTATGTTAGGGAACAGGGAATGTCCGGTTGGTTTATTTATTCTATTAGCCATTGGACTGACGTAGGATGCCAATGCTAAGGTGTGCTGTTTATCTGAACACACAACCTTCGATAAATATACGATTCTGTAAAAAAATAGTAGAAATCTATTAGATAGAAAGTATTTTTAGGGGCATTCTTATTAAGGAATACTCGTACACAAGATAATACTAATACCGAGGACCGTGGCAATCATATCAAGAGACAAGCCCATACCCAGCAGTGGGGTAAAGAAGGTTGAATGATATTGATGGTAATATAATCGCGTATCTGATAATATAACGTAAAGGCGAAAAACGAGTATACATTTTTGTTATACTAAATAAGTTTGCGTTTGACCACGCCCTGCCTGATGTTAAGCAGGATGTAGTCTAAGATGTAGCATGTTTACCTAGCAAGGCTTAAGATGTTTATTTTCTCAAAAGAATATTGGTCTTTCGCTTAGAGAAAAATATATATGTTATTCTTATTAAAGTTACTTACAAATAGCAAATAAATATATTTTGATTTTGATTACAAATTGCAAACATAAAGATGAAACAAACAGTAGTGGGTAGGCGGAAGATTATTGCTTATTGACAAGTTTTGTGAATGTGAGTGGTACAAAATTTTCCAGAATAATAAAGCTTTACACAGAAAAGCTCAAGTATTTTACAGGAAAAGTGGAAATACCCACTGCGCTTTACTCAACCTTCCTGCGAAACATTACAATTTACACTACATTTTCCGAGAAAATTGACGGTTTTGTAATATGATATTAACGATATACCACGCCGCTAGAATGGGCATAACATCGCTATACGGCAGTACTTCTTATCTAGAAAAGCTGAAGTATTTTCCGATAACGATAGGAGTTCTTTGCCCTCACCTTTATTGTTCCATTCTTTATTGCATTTCAAGATTTATAGTTGTACCTATTTAGAGATCCGCTCTTGAATTAGGTATCAGGTAAGTATAATAATAGTGAGTTGACTGGCTTAGAACGCTTACTTAGAAAGTGGATGGTGCCGAATTCGAATCCTGTTAAAGGTTGGTGGTACAAAAGTTGTTTTTTCCGCGGACGAGTGCGAAATCACTCCAGTAGCCCGAACAGGCGTCAAGCCGAAACACTCCAGGGATTTTAGTGGGTGGGACGCCAATTTGGCGGAAAGTCCCACATAACCACCGTGCTTCCTCCGGAGCCGGTGTTACCCATTAAGGATTTCACTAGGCAAACAAATAAATAAGGTAAGTATGATAATAATCAGCGAAGTGAATACCGGGTCTTAAATAAATGTAGTGAAATAAGATGAAACGCCCATAACTGAAAACATCTATGTCAGTATGGCTCAGGTGTTAACGTTT
The DNA here is from genome assembly GCA_950106695.1 of Biston stratarius. Lineage (NCBI taxonomy): Eukaryota > Metazoa > Arthropoda > Insecta > Lepidoptera > Geometridae > Biston > Biston stratarius. Next base: position 26,876,749 of record OX467112.1, read on the forward strand.
AACTTGAGGAAGGAAGCATTATTTAATTTTCTGAAGTACTCCCAATTGAAACTCGGTTAGTCAGTGAACTCTATTAATTTAACGGGTACAAGTATACCACTATTGCGTAGGGACTCGTGTTAACGTTTTCAATAAATGTTATATTGTATGAAATTGCTTTTAAAAACTTGATGCGTTTATTAAATATCTGCGTAAAAAGAAAGTGCAAAAAAGTGGAGACAGCTTCAAAAACTTAACTCTCCTGCGTCTTAATTGAGTATGGATAAGGTATTGTTTTCGTATATAATGACTGTAACAACTTTTCTGAAAATTTGGTTTCCATAAGTCTTTATTTTTAAATTTCAAAGACAAAATTATTGTAGTGCTGTGGTACTGTATTGATAAAAATTTGTTGAGCAATCTAAAAGTTGTGCGCTCTCTTCCGACTTGATCGGAAGAGGTGATACTGAGCGACTATGAAAGTCGGGTGCAATGAACATGGGTAGACGTTCTTTATCATTACAAGAGAGTCTCTTTCATATCATTACTTTGTACAAATGTTGCATTTTTTTAAAGTAATGACGAACAAAACGCTCTCCTTATAGTAAGAGATAACGCCCTTTCATGATCATTGCAGCGATACATAGAACTTTGAGTAACAAAACAAAATCTAAGGCATCGCTAATTTAGCGCTCATTAGTTTGAAACATTAGATGGTTAGTCTCAACAGCCTAGTAATTTCGCTAGCTGTATATTATGTAGCAGTACCCTTCAAACCGGAACACAGTAATGTTTACACACTACTGCTTGGCGGCAGAATATCTGGTAGTGAGTTGATACCTACCTAGACGGCCTCATGCTAAGGAGACCTACCACCAAGTGATACCTAACTAAAGAAAATAACCAAGTTCATAAATAATTGCCAAACAAAATTAAAATTTAGGTTACTTTATACAAGTAAGAAAACCTAAGTATTAATTTTAAAAAAATTGGTTTTAAATCGTCTAAACAGGATTGGTTTTTCCACGAGCTCCTCATTGATCGAAGTTACGTTGAACTCGCCTTGGCATCAACAATCTGTCGCCAAACATAATTATTTTTTATTGGTTGCAGGCACGATATTGTCAATATTACATGTTACGATTAACTTCATATCTGGGATTATAGATAGCCAGTTCGTACCAGGCTAGGTGTATTTACCATCTTCGACCACACTTGACCAATTCAAACTTGATTTTCTCCCGTCGTGCTATTTTTATCTTCAGTCGTTTTTACTGAACGAGTATATTAATAAAAAACCACAATTTTCCCAGTAATTGCTGATAACTATTCTGTTAGGTCATTTTATAGGAATATTACATTATATTTTTATTTTACATATGCGGTATTACTCATGTTTAATTATATCGGATATTCCGACTATAGTTTCGACCACATCCGGGGATTTTCTTCATGAAGACAAATCAAAGTTGAGTACAACGCGCGCGCGGCCTTGACGTTTCTGAGTCAGATACTCCGGTTATTATTTAAAAATACTGTACCTAATAATTAAAACGAAATGTATCAAAACCACGCCAGATTACAAAGTAATACTTCTTTGATTAGAAAATTATAATAGCGTAGAATTCAATAACTACCAGTGATGCTGCTTCCCAATACTTACGAATAGTGATATGTTTTCAGATTATGCCCGCTCACACTGATGACGCCGCTGCGGCGGATAATACTGGAGGAGGTGCGGGTAGCCGCCAAGAAATGCCCCAACGAGTTCGGCTACAGATCCGACGATTCAGGTGCGTAAAACTCTTATAGTTTACCTAGTATATTATTACCTCCGTCTTACCCCGAGTTAATTTTTTTTAAATTAGTGACTTCCTAGTTGTTTTACCACAACTCACCTGATGTTAAGTGACGGTGTGGTCAAAGATAGCAAAGCACACCTAGCTTGGAATGGAACTGGCTCTCAAGTGAGACTGCCGGAACACACCGTTAGGTGCTTGCCGGCAGATTTTCAACTTATTGTTAACATCCATGAAAATATAGTTTATCTGTTTCTGTGACCAGTCAGATTTATCAAATCGACGAATGTAAGTAGAATAATCTAATATTCGGAGTGTTTATTTGGCTAAAAGCTACTTATATTTGTAAATATCACTAATGCAATAATAATAAATAAGCGATGTACTGTGTTTCGTTGGTCGCTTTTAATGATTTTGGACTCTATGAACGGCTGTCAATAAAGTTAATATTCTAAAGTTAGATTAGTCGGCCTGTAGACTAAATTGGAAAAACCGAGTCTATTATCCCCATTTTGGAGGGACTTGATAGACTTAATAGAGTCGATGAGTGATAATGCGATGATGATAATGACTCATCTTATTTCCCATTTACTGCGGATGAGTCAAGTTGACCTCCGAGCCTAAGCGATTTTTTTGTATGGTTGACAGACTTGATGTTTGACCACAGCTCACCTGATGTTAAGTGACGTGTAGTCGACGATGGTAAACACACCTAGCCTGGACTGGCTCTTAAGTAAGACTGCCGGAACATACCGTTGGATCTTGGCAGCAGATTTTCAACTTGACGGTGACTAGCCCGTCGAATACTAGAAATCTTGAGATTGTCTTTAAAACCCTTCTAACTAGTAGCAAATTAACACATCAAGGGTTCTATTTTATAAAATTCATCATCATCATTATTCACTGCCTATAATAGTCTACTGCTGGATATAGGTCTATTCCAAGAAACGTCATTCAGTCTGAATTTTGGCTTTTCACTTCCAGCCATTGCCAGCTGTCTTACATACATATATTGTTACGCTATCTAGTCTCAGAGCGTACAACACAACGTTTGTCAATTCGTGGTCTTCACTCTAAAACACGTCTTACCGTACCGGTTGTCGGAATTAAATCTTACTTATTAGTTTTATCACAAAAATAAAACCGACTATTGAAAACTTTTGACAAAAACTAATTTGAATGATAAAAATTCGCGTCCCAGATCGCAGAATTCGCCTCGCTCTAGGACTGTTTTCCATCAAAAATGAGCTAGGTATCTGAAGACTAAAAACCCACCAACGGGATCGCTGGCTAGGAAAAATTGTCCCATCAGTGAATTTTGACCTCACGCGGTTCCTTAGGTTTTATTATGCTGATTAGTATGGAATTTTATAGCATATTGAACGGTTCTGATTAGATTTGATTCAGTGCCAAACTTATATGAGTTATGGGCTGATATGTGTGCGTGTTATAATAGCGCATATATATATGTTCAGCTCTTGAAGAATAAGACGATCGTTATGACGCGCATCACCTTAGATTGACTTATCTTGAAAATACATTCACATTTACTGTGAATACGTAAGAAAATTTCGCAAGTAGATCATTGTGCATGCGAATCGATCTAAATAAGTTGTGCACACAGTGCCGTTTTGCTGTGGCGTCTTTCAATAAAAATTTATTGTCATGTTGCTATCAAACCAATTGAGGGGCTTGACGCAAACTGCTTTATTAATCTGTGTTTTCTTCTGCGTGGCAACTATCATTGATTGTTTATTGGATGTTGGATACTGCCACTGACTAATCCTGTTAAAATCCATTCATCATCGTCAGTACTTCTGTCGAATTTATCAGATGGCTAAAGCAATGACATCTGTTAAGTTTTACAGTCGGCTTGATCGAGAAGCATTCGCTACTAGATCTGTCTAGCTCATAATATATTTTTTTTGGGATTCTTTAATCTGTTTATTTTTTCTATGTATTTATTTATGTCTACTAAGAACAATCATTTAATTGCTGAATAGAATAGTACACAAGGCAGCGTTGGTAGATATCAAATTTGGTTAGGTAGAGATGGGAACACGGACAATGAGGTGAGAGTGAAGCAGTGATTAACACGTACGTAACCTGGGTCACAAGTCCTTGGCACTGTGCGGGTTCCCGTCCTGACAACACGATGGACCCAGCACCAGCACGGTGATATCATTAAATGCTTAGATGTTTCGTCTTGCGTAGCTTTTGTAAAGCTTTATACATTTATAAAGCTGACAAGCAAATATTGACAGCCTTGTTGGCTCATTGGTAGAATATCTGCCTTAAGAGCTGTAGGGCGTGGGTGCGATTCCCACTCGGGACAAGCATTTTGTGGTATAAACAAAATGTTTGTTCTGTGTCTGGGTGTTCTGTATGTATTATAAGTATGTATTAATTTATAAAAAGTATATATGTATTCAATCTTATTATGGAAACTGACGTGGTCTTGACACATTTTTGTTTTATTTATGCGGGATTACTCACGTATAATTTTATCGGAAACTCCGACTCCATGATAAAGACCACCGGATGTGGCCGAAACTATAGTCGGAGTTTCCGATAAAATTATACGTGAGTAATCCCGCATAAATAAAACAAAAATGTATTCAATCAGTTATTTAACCGCCATAGTACAAGCTTTGCTTAGTTTGGGGTCAGATGGCGCTGTGTATAACGTCCTACAATATTTATTTTTATCGTGTTTAATTGTGATTATTTAACAGTTATATTATTAGTGTATTTCGGCTTAAAAGTCATTTTGGTTATGACAATGACTAGGATTTAATGAAATTTTAAATATTTAAAACAAAATTCCATTTTTTTATGTAACAATAATGAGACGACGAGACGCACTCCTGATGTTAAGAGATAACGCTTGTTCATGACCATTGCAGCGATACACAGAACTTTGAGCAGTAAAACAAAGTCCAGGGTATCGCTGCCTTGGCGTTCATTACTTGAGACTAGATGGTAGTCTCAACAGCCTTGTAATTTCGCTAGCTGCAGTACCCTTCAAACCGGAACACAGTAATGTTTACACACTACTGCTTAGCGGTAGAATATCTGGAACTGCGGCGGTACCTACCTAGGCGACCTCCTGCTAAGGAAATCTATTACCAAGTAAAACAATAAATTAAAAATATCTAATGAAAAAACAACAAATATGTATAACCTCTTTTCGCTGCAGTAACCAGTTGCCGACACGTGTTTTGCCTACACGAGGCATCTTCAGGACGTGTTTACCTCTCGAGCGCTTGGGCGAGAAGAGAGACTTGGACGAGATAAACCATAACTAATTTTTAGCGGATATACCTACACTAAAAATATAATTCTTGAATACTCAAACTGAACTCAAAGTTACGCCCAAATCAATCAGTTTTATTACAATCTTTCCGAAGCAGTTCAAACTAATCCATGCTATGAGCCTCATGAACTCATTAGATCATTACTAGGCTCAACTCATTAAGGTTAAGTCGCATGCTATTATGCTGCAGTAGTTAGGACCTTGGATTCGATGCTAAAATACTGCCGTGAACCAAGGATCACGAAAACAAAGTTAATTGAGATTATGCATGCGATGTGATACTTGCACTGATGTAAATGTTTGTATTCAATACACATAATTCTACACGATACATTTTAAAATAGACTTTATGGCAGGATAGGTATGTGGTCGATTGTTTTCTGGCCCTTAAGTTTGCAAACTTGCACCGACAACGCAGCGGTCTGACCAGTAACAAAGAAAGAAAGATACATATATCTATTCCTTTTGCTCTCTTTATTCCGACGTGGTCGGATAATCTCGTCTTCCTAACTTACATCCAAGGATCAGATTAGGTGAGATTCCGCTGTCAGATATTTATGTGACGTCAGATGTCGGCTATCTGCAATTTTCAAAACTGTTCTAATAATACGAACATTATCTGGTATCTACATGGGAAAAATTTTGTAGTCGTATTTAATTCAGTTTTAAGTAGATAAATAAATGTCGAAGGACATTTCATACAGCGACATACTTATAATACATACAGAACATCCAGACACAGTACAAACATTTTGGTCACATAAATGTTTGTCCTAGTGGGAACCGAACCCGCGCCCTATACAGGTTTTGAAGCAAGTAGTAAGTAGTTTTACACAGCGCCATCTAGGCTTAAATTAAGCAAAGCTTGTACTATGGGAATCAGATAACTGCACTCACCCATATTTATGTATGTATGTATTTATTTATTTATATTATGAACACCAACGTGGAAATTGTCGCATGACTAAAAGTAAGAAGGAAAAAAGAAGTATCATATAGTAAATGTCACAACAATTTATAGGTACAGACAGCATGTAATAAAAACAACAATCAATTCATAATTAATACAAAATCAAATGACAAAGAAATAATCAAATAATAATAAAAAATAGTATTATTCAATTTACATGTAAATTTTTGTCAGAGTGTTATCGCAAAGACCTTTTAAAACTGTTAATATTGTCACCAAAAATATCTACATCGGTATTTTTTTTGTAAATATGTACATACTTATTATAAATACGTTTAGTACACCTAGACAAAGAACAAACATCTATGTTCAACATAAATATAATTGTCCAGATGAGAATCGAGCTTACACCCTACAGTTCAAGAAGCTGAGCTACTGCCAATTGAGCTGCAAAGAACAATAAACAAGAATACATTTAGAATTAAAAAAAAACTGACTCCATGACCCTAAACACGGCTAGATTTTAGCTTTAAAGATTAAGCTACTAAATCGATTATGAAATTTTTATGGGGACTAATTGTACAGATATCCTTTCAAATAACAAAGAGTTGTACCATCCATCAACCCAACTGAATAACTCAATGGAACATTAGAAGCGGTCTATACGAGCTTATAATATTTAAAGAAATATCCACTAATTCCTAATAGTGTAATTTTGGTGTTATATTTTCCATCATTAGCTCAGCAACATCAGATGATAAATACCAGACGCAAATATTCGAATATATGTTGTTATAGAAAATATATAAAACACATTATGCGTCCCTATAAAATTTGAGGATTGCGCTCGATTTTTTTGGGATCCCATCATCAGTCCCTGACGTGGTGCAAATTGGACCACCCATGAAGTACACCTTTTTAAAGAAAACAAAAATGTCAAATCTGTGTAAGCGTCTTCGAGTAATCGGGAAACATACATTAAAAATAAAAGATTCCGACGAATTAAGAACCTCCTCTTTTTTTAAAATACAATCAATTTCAGTAGCTACAAACGTCTGTCACGTCTGTGTGTAAGTTGACCAGATCTCTGAGAAGTAGTACGGCATCGTCTTATATTCGGAGAATTTTGTTTTATGCTTAGGCGTAACGTAATATTAGACTTACAGTAGTATATCTAGGCCGTAGACACAAAGACAGCAGACATATGATATCATGCGATCTCGGCCTGTTTATTTTGTTACATCATCGCCCATTGGCCGTAACTAACAACATTTGCGCTGTCCAATCCAGTTCAGCTAAATATAACACAATCTATTGGTCTTTTATGGATTTTTCATAGACACCTACAAACCACCAGCCATACCGCAAAGAAAGAAGGGTTAGAAAGACAAAAAAAACTTTTATTCGACACAATAGACAGACAATACGTATTAAAACGCATTTCAGTATTAAAAGTTGAGCAACGGAACATAATTTACGAATGAGTGACCGGGAGCGGCATTTACTATTGACCGCTACCGTAGGTCAGATGACACGATTGTTTGTTCAGGTTGTTTTTTTTTTCTGTCCTTTAAAAGCAGCAAAAATATAACTATTAAGTTTTACGTCAACACTGCCAATCGTCTTATATACCTAAAGTTAGTTTAAAAAAAAGATTTTAATAAGTCTAAAGTATTTTTTTTAAATACTAATACAACTATTCTACTATACTCTAGCGTTTAAAAGATAGTATGCATATCGTTTTAATTTGTGTAAGTATGTTTGTATGTTTCTTACTTCTTCACGCACAAACGGCCGGGCCAGTTTTAATGAAATTTGGTATGGAGGTAGCTGACATCCTGGCTTAACACACCGAAAAAATGTAGTGTTCACGTGGGAACTGCGGGTAACACCACGGGGCGCAGCTAGTGATCCTTAGATCCGTTTGGACAATGCTAATGTATAGATTTTTTTAATTTTATCGAATGTAACCTACCTAACTGATGAAGTCAGAATCGAACTGACGTCTGTTATATCTATGAGCAGAATTCTGTTTTTCTCATAGCACTGATGTGTTCAAAGTTCTTTTCCATCTTCGTTTAACATATAAAGCCTTCATTATGGTATCTCAAAATGACGCCAGACGCTAACAACTTATTGTTTCACATTAGTTTTGTTCTTTGCCTAAAAGAGTTTTTGTTTCTTGATAACGTCTCATGAAATTCATATGACTTTATGTTAATTCAGTTACCATTTATTCTGTTTCTATTTATTATGTCTGCATATTATTCTAGGTAAATTTATTGTTTTAGTTCTAGATGTATAAGTGTTTTTTTTTCGATCTGGACATTATGCACTCCAGATTAGTTCAGAAGTTTCATCTGAAGCAGTCTCTTTGGATATTTTTATATAGTGTATATTAGATAGGTTCAAGTTTTTCTAAGTTTGTTATAAATGCAGTTTTTTCATTTCATAAATCAGTTCCAGAACCAACCTAAAGCAGTATGACAATATGCATTCACAAACTTTTGCGTTTATAAATTTGGAAAGTGTGAAAGGTTAAAAGTTTACTTTATCGTGGTGCGAGTATAACGGCTTCATGGATATGAATGAAATTGGTATTGAAAATATTTTATACTTACCATGGATTAGTTACTTTTATCCCGAAACTGCGAGAAGTTATTAGATATTTTATTGAACTTCTTGTTGTTAACTGTGGTATGTCCTCTTGAATGACCGGACTAGACACCTGAGTAAAAAAATGTTACAGGCATTAATTTAGGTCGTTTATTGTCGATGTCGGCGTCGTTTGCAGTTTCATTGACGATGTTCCAAAAACTTGAACAAGTCGCGAGTGCCTAGAAGAACCCAATTATTCTTCTAGGCAACCGTGCTCCATCGTAGTTCGCATCTTCGCTTAACATCAGACAAATAGGCGGTCAAACGCAAGCATGTTCAGAAATTGTTTGGCTTTCATACACTTGGACCTAGTCAGTCGTAAGATTAATAGTCCAATCTCCACATTTCAGTGTACATCGCCCTACGACTGATGCAAGCAGTAACAGCTCTAGTGAATCGAGTCTGCCTGCGGTACTTGGACAACGCGCGGCTAGACACTCTGCCGCCGCCACCGCCGCTCGCCCAGCGCGATCTGAAGACTGTCTCCTGTGCCACCAAGAATTCCCGGAGGGCTATGGAAGACCGACACGTGGAGGTCGGGAATTTGGAAGCGCTTTTTGGTGTTGATGTGAGTATTCCTACCAATAGATTAATTTCAGGGTATTTTGAGGTGAAATTTAAGCCGCACTGTTATCTTACTTTCAGATTAATATTTCTGGAAATAAAAATATCAATATATGTAGTTGTAATCGTGGAGCTGGAACTGTGCGAAATGTCCGCTAATTCTTGTTCATTTATTTTAAAATCTCATTTGCTTAGAATATTTGGCAAAGGTTCAGCAAAGATATAATAGATTCAGATACGTTTTTATACATAATACTAGGTTTTCCTACATAAAATCCTATTTTTAGTGTAGGTACACATTTTTTTTGTATCATAGATATTGAAGATCTTAAATATTTGTGCCTGGTATATTCTAGACAAGAGATATCTCTGTGAACAGCATTAGAACTAAATTATAAGTGTTACTTAATTAAAAATTTGTGAAATAGTGTATATCATTAAGTGGCATAAGATTCCTTTTGACCTGAAAATCCAACTAGAAAATCTCTTGACGTCATCGAGCACAGCTAATTCCAAACCTTGTATATTAAGAAGATAATTCAAACGTCTGGCGGCTGAGAAGAACTTGACCGCTTGTTGACTTGAGTCTTGACCTTATCGAGTTGAGAGCCGACTCTTGTAGAAGCCTATATTTTAAGTAGCTACTCATTTTGTAATAAAACGCAGAAAACAAAACTATGAAGTGATTTAAATTTCTTAGACATACAGATTTCATGTAGTTTAATCTTTAAATATACAAATAAGTTTCTAATATCTTTTTGCTGGTCAAAGGCCTTACCTCGAAAGATAATTGGGCGCTATTACACAACTTTGGCGGATTCACATACGCACTCAATTGTTTCTTTTTTTTTAATTTTCCAATTCTTTCATTATTTTTATCGATCCGATTAGTATTGGCACGTTGGTACGGATCCGGGAAAATTAGACATATTATTTGTGTGTAATATTTGGTGTGAACAATTATGAGTTGATCTATTTATCTACTTCAGGATACTACAGCGCATCTTCATTCTTCTTTTGGCTACTAGCTTACTAAGCGTCTCATAAATGTTTGCCCTAAGTGAGAATCGAATCCCTCCAGCTGTCGGAGCAGAACTACTACTAAATAAGCTAAACTATAACTCATTTGGTTTTTTAACAAGTAGTGTTTGTGTGACGACCATAGATTTTTGTTCTGTGTTTGTTCTAAATGCATTTATTACAAATATGTATTTGCAACAAAAGTATATAAGTATTCTATGTACTATCTGGTTCCCGTAGTACAAACTTTGATTAGTTTGGGGCTAGATGGCGCTGTGTAAAATGACCTAAAATATTCCTTGGTAATAAATAAATTACACCTTAAGAGGTTCTGATTAGGTGCTTGGGTCAAGGGTCATATGTAAAGGGCAGTGATCATTGACACGGTATATACGCATTGTACGAAGGTTCCTTACCGGAGCCTTAACCACCATCAGGAGAGCGTGTCGTTCGGTCCAATACTTTTACATAAAAAAAAAAAACAACAGTAACTTGAGCCTTACCACGCCGCCCGAGGCACTCTAGCTTATATTATTCATGTTTATGCATTCAATGTCAATAAAATTTAAATTAATATCGTTGGACATTTCACAAGTTGGCATCTAGCCCCAAACTAAGTTTGTACAAATACTATGGGAATCAGGTTGACGGGTATAAAAAAATAACACATATGTATGTACATTTAGAACATAACAATCGTCAAATAAATATTTGTCCTGTGTAGGAATCTTATTAAAATTGTACAGCTTATGAAGCAGAAATACTACTGAATCAGATAACACGCCAGTAGAACCGCTAAGCAATGAAACTTGCCGCCCGGGTGGGTATTCCCTGATAGATACAATCTGGGTGCCTTCAAGTCGCGAGTGAATCTACGAGAGCGTGCTCCACCGTAGACCGCATCTTCGCTTAACATTAGGTGAGTTGGGGGTCAAACGCAAGCCTATCTTCAGTAAAACAAAAGTCAATGAACACGAACCCATAAAGATTGTTAGTTACAACTCAACAATCTCATTAAAATTCATCGGAGAGTTTAAGGTCTAGACTAGTAGTACTAGCTTACTGAAATTATGAGTCAGAAGTCAATAAATCTTGTCACAAATAGCAGTTCAATGTCAAAGCGATAGTTGAGCACGCATAATAATCCGATATACAAATCTTTATATTTTGTATCCGAGCCAAATCGCCAGGGTTTCGTTCTTATGTTTACCTGATTGAGTGGAATAAAAGGTAAATTTAAATAATAGGTTCTGTTTTACAGTCTGTACTGAATATATATTATTACATTGTTGTTTGGAAATGTACTCGTGTTTGTAATTGCTAAATGCGCTCCACGATTTCAACCGCGGTGACAATGTCACAAGAATTGTTTGCTTTTAAGCAGTTTTCACGGAATAGAAATTGTCTGTCACTCCTCCAAAAATCAAGCTTTTCGTTGTTCCTTTGCTATGTGAAAAAAGGATAAACACACTTTCGCATTTGTTATTAGTTCAAAACGCCGCCTACTTGATAATTTTCAATCGAAAATCAGTCACGCGCGGCCTCGTCTTGCTTTTCTGCCCGCTTGTTGTACTCAGCATTATCTCCATGAAGAAGGCCACCGGATATGGCCGAAACTATAGTCGGAGTATCTGATATAATTAAATTAGAGTAATCTCGCATAAGTAAAACAAAAATACTTTATACTTGAAACCATTTCAGTTCCAGAACAAATTTATGTCCTCACAATACAAGTTGGTGTTCCAAAGAATGTTTTATGGTCTTTTTAGTATTCATGCATCTTGTCTATTTGAATATCGAGCATAGGTAGAGGTTATTATTCCATGTGGATAAAGTAGAATGTAGAATATTATTTAGTATCAGAAAATTTTCCACTATTTCATGCCTAATATAGCGATGTATCTTGCACACATTCGCGTCGTCGATGGTGATATAAAATTAACTCCAAAGACGCGGTCTGTTGCAGCAGGGGAGTTGATACTACTATTTGCTGTTGCGCCACAATACGCGGCAGTTTGGGTAGGCGTAACCCCGTTTTAGCCGACTTTATTGTAAGCTAACTTGAAAAATTAGTTAAAATCAGTATTTATAAAAGAAAAACTCTTCCTTTTTGCGTGGATTGTGATTGAAGTTAAGCACGTAAGCTGTGATAAAAACATTTTCCACTCGTGATAACGAGACATACGTATTGATATTATAGTTTTGTCACATTTTTGCGCGAGAAACGAGAATATTTTCACGCCTGCTTTAAGTAATTTATGAGGAATAAGAAAAACGCTTCTATGTTATAAAATGTCTGCTGATTTATGATTTTTCTGTGCTATTAATCCTGTCCAACCATTGACACTAATTCGATTGAAATACTTAATTTCAGACGACAGAGCCTACCAGTTTCTACGCAGTGTACGATGGACACGCGGGTTCCGCCGCAGCCACTTACTGCGCCGCCCATCTCCACCAGTACTTAGTGGAGAGTGCACACTTCACCAACGACCTCAGAAAAGCCATGAGGGAAGCCTTCCTCAGGACAGATGCAGAGTTTATACGGAAATCTAACCAAGAGGTGCTTTATTAATTTTAACACCAAACTCAGTTGTCGAATTAGCCCATGCTAATACATATACATATTATTTTTCAGTTGAAATATAAAATAAATAAAAAAAATATATATAATAAAATGTCCAAAAAAAGCTAGGCAACCTATTTGCGATGTGTCAATGTATACCTATATTATCTATCGTTTATTTCTTATCATTGATAAATAACAGCTGAGAAATATTTCTCGTACCGGATCACAAACTATAAAAGACGTTCGATGTTACTCTTAACTTTTTTATATTGCTAGATAGTTGATATAGGTAATTTTTTCAACACATTTGTAACAAATTAAAGTACCTATCCAGTATCATCAAGCCATTTTTTTAGTTTAAGTTTTCATCAGATTGATAGCAAAAAACTGATATATTAGGATGAAAAAGAAAAAAAAATTATGATCTATATTTTACTAGTACGTGTATCAAAGTGAATTTTTGTGCAAACTAGACCAACAGTACTCGTAAAGGGTCGTAGGGCAGAATTTGAAACTTTGAGAATCTTATTATCGTTTTTCCTCAAACGTAATGGAAATTCATCATTATATGATATATCAACATTTAAAAAAATACGTAGATTTTGAGTCCGAAGTTTGTAGGTTTGCAAGAAAGGTCTAGAATACGTAGATCTGCGTGAAAATACGTAGAATTGCCAACGCTGACTACTGATGTTATTTCATGTTTGCAGCGCGCGTGTGGTGGCAGCACAGCTGTGTGTGTGTGCGTGCGTGGGCGACGCCTGCTGGCGGCGTGGGCGGGCGACTCTCTCGCTCTGCTCGCCAAGCGCATGCGCCTCATGCAGCTCGTGCGCCCTCACAAGCCCAGCAGAGAGGTACAGAGACACAATCATAAGTTGACGGCGGCGTTTTTTGGAACTAAATCAATGTTGCTACCAAAATTGTACTCTTGTATATGTCCTGTAATTATCAATATTATTTTTTCTTGACTGTTTCCTAATGCAAACATTAAACTATTTGACGAATTCTATTTAGCAGAAATAAGTCACTTAACCGATTTTGTAGAGGACATGTTTTTGACGAGACTTCGTTTCAATTCATCACGCGACAGTTCTGTGATCAATCAATATTGCTGACACAATATAATGTAAGTTACCCGCGATTTTTTTACAATAGGGAAGTTAAAGAAACTTTTACTATTCATTGGTGTATTGAAATTGGGGTAAATTTAAAATGTAAGACTATGTTACAAGTTATTAATCAATTTCACTGCTCTGTTAGCTCATTTGGTAGTTATGTCTGCTTCAAGAGTAAGAGTTCGATTCCAATCGGGGCTAACATTTATTTGACGATAAATGTTTGTTCTGCTTTTGGGTGTTCTGTATGTATTATAAGTAAATATTTAAGCACCCAGATTGTATCTATCAGGGACACACACCCGCTCGGGTAGCTAATTTATTGTTTAGCTGTTCGTACAATGAAAGTAGATTCATACCGTTTAGTTCGAGTTTTTGGAATATCTACCATGAAGCGGTGCCGCTTTTTAAAGCTCCTGGCTGTCCGATAGAATAATGGGCAGGGTGGAATTGGGCCATGCGGATCTGAACCGCACTCTTCAAAGTGTATCCGGTAGAAAACTGACAGACATAATAATATTCATCATCATCATCATCAACAACAACTTTTCATAGTCCACTGCTGGACATAGGTCTCTCCCAGGATACGCCACTCAGCCCGGTCTTCAACTTTTCGCTTCCAGCCACTGCCAGCTGTCTTACGTACATATATCGTCACTCCATCTAGTCTCAGGGTTTCCTACACTACGTTTGCCAATTCGCGGTCTCCACTCTAGAACACGTCTACCCAACGGTTGCCGGTTCTGCGGCAAATATGACCGGCCCACTACCACTTCAACTTGCTAATACGCCGAGCTGTGTCGGTGACTTTTGTTCTCTGGCGAATTACTTCCTTCCGGATACGTTCCCTTAGAGAAACACCGAGCATAATAATAATATATTTAATATATTTAACAATAATATTACATGTTTATAATATTATAAGTATAGTGTGATTCTATTAGTTACCTGATTTGCATAGTACAAGCTTTGTTTAGTTTGGGGCTAGATGGCGCTGTGTGAAATGTTCTATGTTGTTTTTAAGGCTAGAGTGAATAGATTTCTTATCTAGATCGGCGTGCTCCATCCTCGGCCGCACCGTCGCTTTCCGTCAGGCGAGTTAGTGGCCAAACGTAGATCTATTTAATATATATATATTTAAAAAAAAAAAAAAATAGTTTGCAATGACCTCACAAAAAAGCATCAAACTTATGTCACAAGCTCCACTAAAGGAGAAACCTACTAAGTTGAGCTATAAATTTATACATGATTTGCTTATTCTAAATATATTATTGCAGGACGAAAGAGATCGAATAGAAGCTTCAGGAGGCTCGGTCATGTACTGGGGTACGTGGCGAGTCAACGGGCAACTCGCCGTATCGAGAGCTATTGGTATGTAGGTACATAAAAATAACTTTATGTAAAACTAGCTGTGCCCCGCGGTTTCACCCGCGCTAGGTGCCTACGTCATAGTAGCTTTATGCATGCAAAGTCTCAGCCCGATCGGTTTAAAATTGACAAAGTTTCATACAAACTTTCATCCCCTATTTTATCCCCTTGGGGGTAGAATTAATCAAAATCTTCTTCTTAGCGGATGCCTACGTCATAACATCTACCTGCATGCCAAATTTCAGCCCGATCCGTCCAGTGGTTTGAGCTGTGCGTTGATAGATCACTATGTCAGTCAGTCAGTCAGTCACCTTTGAGTTATATATATTTAGAAGTAATGAAATGAATTACACGTTCTGATGGTAGGTTCTCCTGACGACTGATCGTTCCTCAGAATAAAATGTTCTGTAATTTATGTGGCGTGGCGATATTCCATCACGGTGCCGGTCCGTTCTGAGTTCTGAATACAGTTGCCAATATCATGGCCGGGTTTGTGTCTTGAAATGAATAAAGTGATTCATTAAACAAGCTGAAGAGTTTTAAAAAATTATAACCCGACTGCGATTAAAATAGCTTTAATTATAGGAGAAAAACTTTTTTTTCCCACTAATATTATAAATGTGAAAGTATGGATGAATGGCCGGATGGATGGATGTTTGTTTCTCGATGACGCCAGAACGGCTGAACGGATCTGGATGAAATTTTGCATGTAGATACTTTATTCCCTGTAATAAAACGTGGGATACTTTTCATCATCATCGTTGGCATCCATCACCACGCGGGTGAAACCGCGGGGCGCAACTAGTAACTTATATATTCTTTAAATCCTCTAATAATTTCCTTCATTTTGATACCGTACTCAATAGGTTTTGTTAGGGCTAAATTCTTACAGCATAAAACTGATTTTGTCCTTTTGACATCATCTTCTATGTCGACATTCATTCAGCCGCTGGGAAGATACGTGGTAATAAAGAAATTTACATATACATATACACGATACGCGCGCGAAAAACATATCTCTTCCTTCGCAGCAGGGGAAAAAGCCTAGATAAGGCGCTTTTTAACTGTTACCACGGCTGAAACATGGGTTAAATATCCATGTATTATATTGAGCCGCTATTCCTGGAAGACTATTGGCTTAAAGTGAATCATTTCGCTCAGGTTGTCAAATTCAAAATTCTGGTGTTTATTACCTTTTGATTATTTATCGTTATGAAAACAGATTTTACTATAGTAAATGAGTTGTATCAACGACAACTTACGCTCAAAAATATCACTTGAATATCATTGGTTTAGTTACAACTGTGGAAAGAACTTCCATTACCACAGACTGCCCGTCAAATTGTTTTTTGTTTTTTAATGTTTATAATATTATAATTTTTTATTTTTTATTTTTTTTTTATTTTTACATTACCGTGAAGTCTGTTTTCATACACCTTTCGTGGCAATTATAACTTATACATTATATATTATACTAACAATAAGCTTGAGCTGTCGGTGAAGGATAACATCGTGAGGAAGCCATAGAATGGTGGTAGGGTATTTTCTAGTAGAACACTCAAAATGGACTTCCGCAAAGTAAAGCCTGATTCAATCAATTATTTTCTAGTACTCTACTTGAGAGTACTAGAAGTACTTGAGAGTCAGTTTCATTCCAGGCTAGGCGTACTTCACTATTTTCGACCACACCGTCACTTAACATCACGTGAAACTATGGCCAAACATCTATCTTGTCCATAATAAAAATAAAACCTTGCCATTATAGATTGAACTGCAATTGCAAAAAAAAAAAAAAAAACTAGCTTCCTGGGCGAGACGATGCACCTCACCGAGTCGATGTCGAGTTATAAGTTAATAATAAGATTTTTTTATCTATGTTGACAATAAGATTTCTTTGAGCCGATCCTATGCTCGATATTTCTTATTATCGGCATCGATTTTATCTCAGTTCGTTAACTCGGGAGCCTATTGCGAGCCCGTCTCTCATGTTATAAATGCCATTAGTGTGACTGGCACATAACTTCAAACGTATAAGAATAGAGGTTTTACGATCCTATTATTGTATATAGAACTGCTGCTGACGACTCAGACTAAAATAAACGTTTTTAACTGAGGCTGACTAGAAATTTATACTTCGTTTGATGATACTTGTCGGGTGATTTTCGTTATGTCTTTCCAATAAGGTAACCACAAAATTATGCCAATTCTTTCTCTTTTCCGTTCATAAGCGATGATCAACCCTACAGGGCGTAACCGGGAGTTAATCGACTGTTTTATTATTATTGCCCGATCGTCGCGGGTGCGAGGCCATTTTTCACAATGAGCTGCCATCGCCGGCGTGTGCCGCCCATTAAACTTGTTGCCTTCGTGCCTAATAACAGCAACGAGATAAAATACACTGGGCGTGCACTAACTGCTAACTTATCTATGTCCATGATTCGTAGACTTGTGTAATATTAACTCGTAGCTAAACTGTGTGTCTAAAGTTGGGGGTGAGGTCCTCACCGGAGCTTTAAGTAGAAATTGGTAATTAATCTGTGGCGGAAGTGAACGGGGAATCTCGCTGTGCAATGAATTTACACTATCTGCCCTTATCTTGTGAATAAAGTTTTTGTTAAAATATTATGACAAAATGTAGGTTTTGATAGATTGATGTGATTTTGTAAGTCACTCTAAAAGGTTTTGTAAGGGAACTAAAATTATCTTAGGGTGGCCATTGGCTTTGTTCGGAAAATAAAGTGGTTGATGATGTGGGCAACACTTTACACGTAAGCATTTTTTTCGCTCCGTACACACCGCTTTCTAAAAAAATTACTTGAAAGTCAATATATCATTGACATCGACAATAAAACTAACAAAAAAAATTGAATTTGATGAAATATATCTCAGCAACCTGACTTAGCGCTGATATATTTTTATATAATCGAATAGATATTTATCAGTTGCGACAAAATTACAAGAAATTGGAGCTTTAAAAAATCATCTATCGGTAAACTTTATTGGATGTTCTCGCGCCGCATAATATGCAAACGTAAAAAAAAAACAGGATGTCAATTTATGTCTTTTTTATCTTGGTTTTTAGCACCACTTTGTCGGCATTCTGTCACTTTATTATAAATAGACAATAGACAAGACAACACTTTATTTATTATTAAGCTTCAACCTTCAAAAAAGATATGTCTACATCATTTACAATTTTGGTGTCTTTGTCTTTGCAGTTTATTAGGCAGGAACTGCAGTATTTTTAATCAGTTCAAAACTGACAACAAAAGCTTTCAAAATTCATCTTAATAAAGAATTATAATAAATAATTATACACAGCTTATTTTATGAGTAGGAATCGATTTTTTTAATTTACATCCTGATAGCCTTAAGGGGAGTGCAGACTATAAAAACGATTTGTTATTATAATGAGACCAAATCAACAAAATAATGACATTATTGTCTGACACATCGTCGCATCCCATTGAGTATTTGCATGCCCGCCGCCGCATGAATACCAAAACCGACCAGTGTGAAATATGTTGGAACAATGAAGCGCGTGTGTTTATAGCTCAATACGCTGTGACGGGGATAATACGAAGACTGGACAGACAGATGGTCAACTTCACAGATAAATTTTTAGTTTATTGTTTTTTTAATTATAAATAGATTTGCGTTTGGCCGCCCCCTCGTTAAGCGAAGATGCGGTCTACGATGGAGCACGCTTACCTAGAACAAACCGATTCACTCGCGACTCAGGTGAGATGACGGTCAAACGCAAGCCTAGTTAGTATAAAAAAAACTGGGAGGCACCCGGATTGTATCCATCAGGGATCACCCACTCGGGCAGCAAATTCCATTGTTTAATGTTTCCAAAAACGCTATCCTGATGTTTAGAGATAACGCCTGTCCTTGACCATAGTAGCGTTACCAAGAACTTTGACCAACAAAACAAAGTCTACGGCATCGCTAGTTTGGCGTTCATTGCGTTGATACTAAACTATAATATCGTGTGATAGTATCGTTCTCAGCACCTCCCGATGTTACTTCTCTCTTAGTCTAAAAATGCAATATTAAATGCCTCCTGTCTTACTCGCACGCGCCGTGACAAAGCTAGAATATAAATACATCTATCTCGTTTTCGTGAGTGAACATACTTATTAGGATCAAACTTAATATTTGATAGCAAATGCCAAGACTTTAATAACCACGTATATAATTTGTAAAACAAAAGATGGCGTACATGAGGTTAATAAAAAAATATGGCGCGGGGTAAGGATTTGTGCGGGTTTTAGTGTTACAATCTATAGCTTGCGCTCTTATTGAAACGCACACCTGTTAATATTTGTGTAAATTGATTAATTGTGATACTAATCTGGCAGACTCAGTATGGCGGCGGATAATTCAATAACTACAATCAATTATTATGTTTTTTTAGAGTTGTCCATCTATCTCTTACTAGTTTGTGCGCATAATATGCGCGCGCCGGGCGCCGCGGCGACGTTTGCCACCCCTCTTGTAGCCCTCGCGGTCTGACCCCTGTTGCACGCGGCAACACTATCGATCTTGGACACGCGGTGCACTCTAGGGATGTGATAACGTTGAAAATATCGATATTAATAAAATTACAACTGTAGATCTCACTTAAAATAACGCTTAAAGTTCAATTACTTTTATTGGTACTGTGTTTGTACTGTACTTCTTTGTGTTGCCCAGAAATTAAATGTTGTTGATTTCAGTAGAGATTATGAGTAAGGGCTTATATATGTGTAAACACTGTTTTAAATTAACAAGCTTAAACGTTAACTACAGAGATATATATTTATATAATCACGATAAATATCCCGTAAATAATCATATCACTGTACCGCTGTTATATGTGTAAAGACATCCACATTGTACCTTTTAGGGAGCTATGTATGCCAGTCATTAGACATTTCTTAGTATTTGTGCCGACGTTAAAGCCTGAGGTATGGTATGGCGATCGATACATAGATAAAAACTTGTAAACTATAATTATAAAGCCTGGCATCAACATAAGGTTCTGGTTAACCAAATTGAAAATGCTTAATTGACGAGTAATTTTGAAATAAACTCGACAAATATTGTATATCGATAATTTATATCGCATCCCTAATACTTCATTTACGATAGTTCTATAATATAGATACGACCAACTACAGTAACAATTACGGTTCCGATGTTGACATTTTCCTCACAGCTCCGTGCACGAAGTCCCCTATGTATTGGGTCCCCGTGAAAGAGGAGACCAAAACTCATCGATATCGCGTTCCACGGGAGATTAAGCTCGAACGTTTACTTTCCATCCCTCCGAAGAGATCCTATTCTGGCACGGTCGAGATTGTCTCAATATCAAAATATTCTTATTCATGAGAGACAGGGGCCCGGATGAACTCGTGTTTTCCAGAATAAGCGCAAGCTATCCGTAGATTTTCATGCAAGATTAATTTACCATAGATTGCGGATACCCTACTCAAATGTTAAGAATGATGTAGATTTGTAAATGTTGAAATGTCGATAATGCTGAAATAGTTGCAATTTCTGTTAAATTAGTTTTTGGTGCTGAGTTTTTCAATGTGAAGGGTACTGCAGCTAGCGAAATTACAGGGTTGTTGAGACTGCCATCGAATGTCTCAAAGTAATGAGCGCCAAAGCAGCGATACCCTGGACTTTGTTTTGCTACTCAAAGTTTTGTGTATCGCTGCTATGATCATGGACAGGCGTTATCTGTCGGGGCGGGGAACGTGACGCTCACCTGATGGTAAGAGAAAATTAGGTTCAGAATAGAGAGTGTAAATATCAATAACTCATACAGACTTATTACTAATAGGTTTAGTCTGAATTTTCTTTATAAAAATATATTGTGATTTGTGATTAAATGTGATCAGATGTGTAGGTTAAAATAAAATAAAGTTTTTTTTTTTCGAATACGCGGGATGACAAAAGAAAAAGTCCAGAACTGTTGGACCTCTGAAGTACAGGGATCCTCTTGTGAGAATGATTACTAATTAGATGCTAAAGGGATATATGTGGTGATTAAAAGACATATGTAGGTATATAAAGTTTCATATTACTTTTCGAACAAGTGTTTTCACACTAATATTGTTGAGGCGAAAGTTTGTATGTATTTTTGTTACTATAATGGCGAGACAGATTTGTATAAAACTTTGAACAGAGCCAACTAACACATAGGCTAGTTTTATCTTGAAAAAGGCAGGCGAGTAAAGAAATACCAAATTTTCTGGTATAGACACATATATATACATATATACAGTACAGAACAAGTATTCAGATGATAATGTTGAGTTCGCGGAAACTGCAACTTTATCCTTAGCACTTGACCATGTGTGTCAAGCGTTATTCATAAAAACCACGTTCGTAAAACAGTTAGGAGCATTAGTTTAACACGTTCACTTATGTAATCTGGGTTTTGACTTGTAGGTCATTCTTGGTTTAGTTTTTTACTTTTTGACATAAAATAATATATGTAAACATTTATCATCCAGAAAATATACTTAAATAGTTAAGCAACGATGTAGCATAGGATGGAACACGCTTACTTAAAAAAAGTTATCAAAGTTAAATAAATAAATAACCTAGGACACTTCACACAGCTCCATCTAGCAATGCTTGTACTATGTGAACCACTATACTATAGAATATACATATACTTTTATTTGTAACATACCGAACACCTAGACACAACAAATAATTGTCACAAAAAATGTTTGTTCTGGTGGGAATCGAATCCACGCCCTACTACAGCTCTTGAAGCAGATATTCTTTCAAATGAGCTAACAGGACAGTCATAAGTTAAAATTTGTTGAAGCCCATTCTATTATCGGACAGCCAGAAGCCCTAAGAAGCGACACCGCTTCACCGCGGTTCGAATCTACCTTCATTGTGCGAACCGGTAGTGAATGGAATTTGCTGTCCGAGTGGGTGTTCCCCGTTAAACACAATCTGGGTGCCTTCAAGTAGAGAGTAGTTTCTTCTAGGCGAGCGTGCTCCGCCGTAGACCGCATCTTTGCTTATCATCAGGCGAATTGGCGGTCAAACCCAAGCCTATTAGTTATAAAAAAAATCGGTCTGGAAGAAGTGGAAAAATCATAGCTTTCGGATCGATCTTCTAACTTTCCATTATTTGATAAACAGGCGACGCTCAATACAAGCCTTACGTGACCGCGCGACCGGAGATAGCTACCGTGGACTTGGACGGAGATGAGGACTTCGTGGTGGTGGCCTGCGATGGACTCTGGGACTTTGTCAGCGAGGATGACGTTGCTCTTGCTGTATACAGACAACTGGCGACTGATCCAGGTAATTGTTTATATAATTTTTCTTAACGCTTATAAGTTAGATTCTTAACTCACTTCAGCTCCGATGTGTTTGCGAGGCAATGTGTTTGTTTGAGAGGCATGCACAATAGTGAACCTAATGGTAAGGTCATAGTCGCTAGTGTACAAATGGTAATAAATATTGCCATCTCTTTACATGACTATTCAAAACTTTCCTTTATTGCATTTATGTCTTAAATGACACATTTGTGGCTAGGTACTACGTATTAATCATGTTGAGATATGGATACATCTAACATCACATCTGCATCTTAAATGGTATAAATTTATCGATCGATTAAAAATCGATTCCATGACCCTAAGCCCAAACACGGCCAGATTTTAGCTATTTTCATATACTATAAATTTTGGTATAAAAATCTAACTACTTAACCGATTTTCATGAAAAATATGGGATCGTGTTCATAAATGACGAAATTCTAAGGTAACATACATAAATACAACAGAATTGAGAACCTCATCCTTTAAAGTCGGTTGGAAATACTTTTTGTCGGGATCGAAAAAAGTGGTATCTTGAGTCAAAGAGAAGTAACAAATGTGTATAATTCTACATTCACAGCTTTTTGAATACGACGGTATAGTTTTTATGTACAGTTACGTCACTTCTTTTAAGGCGCTGTTGTTCTGGCTTCCGTACATTTTAGTTACGAAATGCAATTTCTGTAACGGGCCTGTTGTTAATGTGCTAATAACGTTAACAACTTCATAGGCGCAGACACTTCGATTTCTCAACACATTCTATTCTAGACTTCACAACTAATTGCCATAAAGTTCCGATACGCATATCACAAACGAGAAAAAACTGTGAATTACGGTACTCTACGACCGTAAATAATTCTGCCAAACGATCCCAATCACGAATGGTCACTAAAAACGACTAAATTTACGAAAACGATTGCGAAGATGTTAACAAGCGTGAGAGACATAAGAGTATTGTAAACACCTCATTTTAGAAAGTAAACTGCAATATACTTTGTAATTCAATCATATCAGATTGAGCTGAGAAAGGTGATTTCTTCTATGTAATAATGTAACCTGCTCGACTATGTATAAAATGTTATGGCTTTAAATTTTATAAAACTGTTAAATGAATTAATTTAATTTTATCATATGTACATTTTACTATGGAAGCTGGCGTGGTTTTGATACGTTACACTTATTACTCACGTGAGTAATCCCGCATAAGTAAAACATGTAAGTACAAGTGACAACTTTTCTGGCTTTTGTGTTATCACTTATTTCCTATTTATTTTATTGATTAGCAGCTATTATAGATACTTTCAATGTAAAACAAATTTAAAAAGTCTTAAGTCTAAAAAAGGCTAAATTGGCTCAAAATCAAAATCAAAAAGTCATTTATTCAGTTTAGGTCCTGGTAAGGCACTTTTGAACGGTTAGTTACATTTTTAAATCTACCACCGGCTCGTAATTACACTTCAACTGGAAGACTCCGGCAAGAAACTCAGCAAGACATTTTTTTTGTGGATCTTTCTTTTCATATTAGGTTACAGTTTATACAGTATACATTATGTTTACTACAATTGTCACTTAGCCAGGGGGATGCAAGTGCAGAGAGAAGCATAGTCGGAGTATCCGATATAATTAAACATAAGTACATTGTTTAGATTAATAAGTAAACCCTGTATTATAATAATCCCATTACTTATTACATTATGTTTATATATTCGTGAAATCTAAAACTGTCTGTTACTCACTTAGGTTATCTATACACATTTTGCTAACGGTTGGTTAAAATTCCGCTTCCCACGGTTTCTGGTATCTATGGTGTTCGTTTACAAAATAGTGAAGTTAAGCCTCATCGGCCCACACTGACCTTGAGTTCAACGCTTATTCACGACATGAGTCACCAGAACTAGTAGACGGAAAACTGCATTGCGCCGTCAAAACAAGGTAGAATGCGTCGCGACAGACTTTGCTTAATCGCCTTGACTTGCAAAAACTTTAATTAAGCCGGCACAAGGAAACAAGCATTTCGCTAGTGGCGCATAAAGGCGAATGATATGACATTGACACATGGGCCTCGTTTGAGCTCCGAGACATAATAAGTGCTTTCAGCATTGTTCGTGAGCGCCCTTGAGCGCCGCCCAAGCGAGACCTTTGACACATTAACTTCCCCATATTGTTACCCTCAATGGAACCGCACTGATGTCGGCTCAGCTTTGTGTTTTAGAAACAGTAAGTTTGCCGCCCCAAATCAGTGCAAAGTGTCTAATGGAGCTCGAGACGATAAGAGCTCTTTACACTGTACACGTTTTTTTCCTCCTGTTTTGTAAATATTATCCCTATTTATTAAGGCTCTCGACTAAATGGGGGCTAGAATGGCACAATTATATTCGCGATAGGGATAAGCTTTTTTGCAACAAATTGTTTGAGGCCGTTACATTTCTACTTTAATTTAAAGTGGGGTAAAATGTAATTAAGTCGTGGATATTGTAATCCGGATTGTTGACACATCGTACGAGGGAAGTGTCTCCCCTCGGCGCCAGTTGGGAATCCATCATCGCGAGCTATTGTTGCACTTTGACACGTGACGGATTTGTATATGTCGGACGGTGTAGATTATAATTAACTAATTATTCTGTCAAACTTAGATTGAAACTCTATATGTGTGAGTGAATAAGTGAGTGTAGCTGTCGTTCTTATAACATTAATGCTAGGGTAACGTTACTTGTCCGATATCATATCAGTTTTTCATGCCATAAGTTGCAAACAACAAATAAGTTTCAACCAGGGGCACAGATCTTTTAATATTTTATTAACATATTTATCTTTAATCTTATAACTCCCTAAAAAACAAGTTTGGTAATAATTTTATTGCTGATGATACTTTGTATTTAGAAAAACGTTAACAACGAAGCTACAAGATTCAAAAGAGAGATTTCAACATTCTGCGTGACACTAAACTGTTACGAACAAACGTAGCCCAAGTCGTAATCGAGCGGGCAACGTGTCTCGTCACTCAATTGCATAAAAAGCCTATTCGTTTCAGACGCATTATTCCTCTGACAATAAAATACTTGTAACAAGACATTCGGTCGAACGCACAAACGTTACATCATGGACGTTTCATCAAATAACGTGTCACACAAATCACCGTCTCGATTTCGATCTATTCCCATTCAATCGGAAACAAAACACCTGTAGAAAACTCCGGTGCATAAGTACTGAACACAGGTTTCTTTGTTCGACAGTGTAGCGAAAAAGACCTGGCAAACAATAAGTACCTACACAGTTTATGTACCGTAACGAGATTGCTGTAGTGCCTAGTGCCGTAGTACTTTAGATTTTTTATTCTACCTGTACCTACTTCTCTCGACACAAATCAGGGACATTGTCAAGCTGAACGTTGCTTACGCAGTTTTCTTTGTTAAAATGATTTGTCTATTTGATAAACTTTAATAAACAAAAAATTCAAGAAACAAGTAGGTATATTTTTTTGTTATTTTAGGGTTCCGTACCTGTTGGATATCCAATAGGATTATTCAAATTCAAATTCAAATTCAAAAATTATTTATTTGACATAAACGATACAACACAGCAATAAAAACAAACACTATATACGTATAATATATCGATATGTCCTGGATCCCACACTAGGGTGACCTGTGTCGTGGGCTCCAGGCTCTTCCATAAAACAAATATTTAATACACAATTACATATACCTACATATATTATTAATATATTACGACACAAAGACAAGAAAACAAATATATCAAAAAACAGTAAATAAAAAATGAAACAGAAACAGAGACAAAACGAATGTACAAAATATTTAATAACTACCCTACTTAATTACAGCGTGAAGCTACTTCGATATCTATTGCACCGCGCAATAGATATCGAAGGATGCGTTCATGCATGTATGATGATAGGAAGTTATTAGAAGGATTTTAATGGTTGGACTGAGTATATATTATGTGTGAATTGTGTGTGTTATTGCGTATTTGTATGTATATGTGTTATTGCGTATTTGTGTGAGAGTGTGTGTGTGATGTTTGTAGAATGATCTAATCTGGAGAATTTGAGGTCTTTATTAATTTTTAACTTTAATTTATTTATCCAAGTTACTTACCCAAGGTTTTTATTTATTTATTATTATATTATAATTTTTTAACTATAATTGTGCATATAGCTGTACATACCATGTTTAGTGTAACGTATGCATACCATTATTAGGTTTTTGTTCACTCAGTAACAGCAATGTATTTTAGATCTAAGTAGTGCTAAAATGAGCTATTTTATTATTTTAATTATGTTTTCTGTGTCCATATATCGCAACGTAGAGAGCCATGATGTAATCTTTTTTTTACACACAAACCGCGAAGATTCCAAGATGTCAAGCTTATAGTCTAGAAGTTGATACAGAAATGGACCCTTAAAAAAGTACGCATTTTGTGCAAAGTAAGTTCTTGTATTGGGTAGCACCCATTTATTGCGACGGTCACTATTTCCCTTGGTACGTACCGCATTCAATAGTGATGTCTTATGGAAACGTAGTGCTACCGATAGTATATATAATTGACGAACAGTAAGGTACTTGGTGTCATCGTAAAGTTTGTCCGTAGGGTATCTAAAGGGTTTCCTATACGCAACCTTCAATAGAGCTCTTTGGGCTCTTTCAACATTTATAAGACGACTAATAGCCGCAGACCCCCAGCAAATGATGCAATAATTAATCACAGACTGGCAAAGGGCTAGGTAAACTATACGCAGTGTTTTAGGGTCGCCTGCTGTTCCTAATCTTTTAAATATATGCAACATTTTGCGCAGTCGACCACGTACGCTACTTATATGGCTTTCAAATGTCATTCTATGATCAATAACTACACCTAGATATTTGATGTGGTCAACAGATTCAAGTAAAGGGCAGTTACACACCAAATTTGTATGTGATCCACATGAATGGAGCTGAAGAGAGATAGATAACGGTCGGGATCTTTGAGTAATTCGAAAGGACATATATTTAGTTTTACTCGCGTTTAGTGTAAGCAGATTATTCTGTAACCAGTTTGCCACCTGCAATAACCCATGATGAGCCAGATCAACTATTTCATCCCAACTGTCACCATAAAATACAATTGCTGTGTCATCTGCAAAAGTAAACAACCTTCCATTTCGGATCTTTAATTGGCATAAGTCGTTTATATAGGCCAAAAAAAGCGTAGGCCCGAGTACACTTCCTTGAGGAACACCAAAAGACACAGACATGTAGTCACTATAGCGATTCGAGACGCGTACTCTTTGTTTTCTATCACTCAAATAAGAACAAAACCATTTTAAAGCAATTCCTCGCACCCCAAGTAGCTCCAGCTTTCTTAGAAGAATTGGCCAAGAAACAGTATCAAACGCCTTGGCCAAGTCCAAAAAAACTCCTAAACACTTCTTATTGGAATCAAGTTTAATTGCAACCTGGTCCACAAGAGCAACCACTGCGTCCTCGGTTGAATTTTTTGATCTAAAACCAAACTGGTTAGAAGACAATAGGCCATTCTTTTCTAAAAATTCTAGAAGGCGTTTGTTGACCACTTTCTCTACAATTTTTGAAATTGAGGGTAGAAGTGAGATCGGCCGGTAGTTAGATAAAGAAGTAGAAGACCCCGATTTAAAAACAGGACAGATATCAGCTAGTTTAAGACAGTCAGGTACTACACCACGCAACATACTGAGGTTACATACGTGAACAATAGGTGGGGATAGTATATCAGCAGCTCGTTTTAATACCTCGTTATTTATTTGGTCGTAGCCAGGAGCAGATGAAGTTTTAAGCCCAGAAATAATTTTTCGAATTTCATATATATTAGTCGGTGCTAGAAATAAAGAGTGAGCAGGACAATAATCAAGAGAGACAGAATCAACCAACTGTTGCTCTGTCTTATCTAATTTAGAAAGAATATTTTGCGCTAGATCGTTACCAACCGATGAAAAGAAGCTGTTAATGTAGTTTAATGAGTCAATTTCGCAATTTTTTATTTTGAGGAGGTCATCGGGGCAAGACTTTGTAGCCTTGATATCGCAAATGTCCTTAACTGTATTCCATAATTTTTTACTATTATTTTTATGTGCTATTAATTGTTCAGAGTTGTATTTGTTTTTCTGGTTACGGATTAGGCAAAGATAATAATTACGGTATTTTCTATATTTTTCTTGGAGTGCCAGATCGCCTGGATGCTTTTTTGCTTCACGGTGCATCAAGTCTTTTCGTCTAGCGCATTTTAGAAGTCCCTTTGTCATCCAGGGTTTCATGATTACGTCGCAGCTCCGTAGTTTAGTTTGTGTGGTGTTATTTTTAACAGCAAACCCAATTTCATAAATTAAGCTCTGTGTTGCAGTATCAACGTTTGGTTCATTAAAGAAATTTTCCCAGTTTATGCTGCTTAAAGCACTAACTACATTGTCATAGTTAATTTTTGAAGCCATTCTATTAACAGGAGATTTTTTTGTGGGTCCGTTATTGATGCCAGTTATAATTGTGGCATGATCAGTGATATCCGAATCATTTATTACAACACGCACCATTTTTTTCGTCCTGACTAATGAATGGTCCAAGCAGTTATGTTCACGAGTAGGCATTACATGTCCAGAAATGAAACCTAGGTGAGCAGTAAGTTCAAGATATTCTGACGCTTTTCTATCAGTTGAGGATGGTTTAATATCTATATTCATGTCACCAGTTATTAAGCATGATTCAGTTGATATAAGAGAAATAGTCCTTTCAAGAGAAACAAGAAAATCACTAATATTATTTGCCGCAGGGCTGCGGTAAATCGCAATAACACTTAGATGTGCACCTAGTTTAAGAATAAGACAGTTTCCATCATCAAAAAGTGGTTCGCTAATTTGAATATTAAGCCCTTGTTTAGTAAAGACAACTAGACCATCATTCTGGTTCCTTAATACTGTAGATGCATGGCAGTTATAGTTAGGAAGAACAATTCCTTGAAAGTTATCATCAATCCATGCTTCCGATAAAATTATAATATCAGGAAGAAATTGCAATCTTGTCAGATAAATTAGAAATTTGTCAAAATTTGCTCGAACACTTCTAATATTTTGAGATAATACAGTAATTTGTTGAGAATAATCACCTAATTTATGTCTGCAGTCTTCCACTAAGTCAACTCTATAGTTATCTATCAAAATTGTGTTGTCAATGCTGTCTAACAATTCTACATTATTCATTAATACAATTAATATCGATTAAAAATAACACAGGTATCCCTGTGTATATTAGAATTTTTAGTAGTATGTAGCACTGACAACTATACTTTGACAGAAACACTAGTGTTTGAAGATTGGTTATATGTAATGAAGTGGTTGAGCTGAGGTGAACATTTAAAAATAAAAAATTGTGCGTGTTGGTATGAATGCTGCCAAGGTGAAGAATCCGGAGAATCGGCAAGTCTGTTATTAGAAAACAGGTAGTTGAGCGGTCAACCTTAGTCACTGAGTAGTTAACGCTGCCTGCGCACATGCGAAAGTGATGCTTTCCATTATCTTTTTTGTGTAGCCCAAGTATTAGGTAAACCATATGCTGGTAAGCAGAGTAATATGAATACCATATTGATTCGAAGTGCACTTGTGTGTTACATAGGAAGGTCCTGTGAGGATGTAACCGTATACAGGTATTTAAGTGTTCGAGGTTCAAGTGACTATTCGAAGTGAATCCGTTTTGGAAAATAGAATCTAGAAATTGGAACACTTGAAGGCTATAAAAGGCATCCACAGTTATCGGATAGTTTAGGGTAGGCACATGACATAAGTATTTTAAAAACACACAAACAAAATGTATACAGATAATCGAGCAAAGTATGACCTCAAATATCAGAGAAGTGTGTGTAGATGTGGAAATTTGAGCGTGTGTAAGTGTGAATGTGTATGTTGTATATGTAGGAGTGAAAGGCATTAGGTATTTGTTAGTAGCAGTAGATTTAATAAGATATAATCTCTGTGATTCAACACTTAGCAAGGAAAATTGAATATTAATACAATGAGATAAGACGGCGGTACAATATACTAAGATTAGGATAATGAAGTTACGTTGTGAATTATAATAACAGTTGATTACACTAAAGTACAAAGAATAGCACACGGCCGAACGCCGGGAAATTAGTCATTTATTTCCAAGCTTTGCAAGGTCATCTTCGTTTGTGATCCGAATTTGAGCGGAACCTTCATCTTTGCGCAAGAAGATGCGCCCAAACGACGTCCAGCAGAATGTAAAACCGTTATTCTTTGCATATTCTCGGGCTAAATAATACAACTTACGCTCTTTTTGTGTAAGGTTTTCCGACATGAAGACGGTGTTGCAAGGTCCTACAACATTTATATTTGTAGTATTTAATTTATTGGTCTGGTGCTGCTTGTTATATTTCTTATAAGAGCTCAGAAAACTATCTCTAAGTGATACCGTAGTAAAATCCGCTATAATAGGTTTGTTACTTGATTTGGTAATCACTCTGTACACATCACTGATGTCATTATTTTGGAGCGGTATGCCAAAGAGTTTTGCAGTGCAATGAATTATCTTTTTGAGGTCCTCTTTCGATTCTTTGCTACCTTGTGGAACGTTTCTTATTTCCAAACAGGTGTTACGGGCTTTGTGATCCAATATTTCCAATCTGTTTTCGAGGCACAATATATAACTTTTATCAGCGTTCCTTTCGCGTTCAAGAGCATCTATTTTCTGCAAGGCCTCATCGTACTTAGAAGACATTGACTCAACCGACAGCTTTATATCATTTATGGAACTTAATACGATATCAAGTTTTGTGTCTTGGTGTTTTTGGAGAGCTAATAACATGTCCATGATTTCGGACTTACTCATATCGTCACTTCCACCCTCCTCCGCTCGCCTGCGTTTAGCTGAATTTTTACTTCTTGTAGTAATATTACTAGCAGAGGACGCCGCGCTCATACCAGACTCAGCTCCAAGTCCCGAGATGTTTGGGTCAGAGTAGCAGTGCTGCAAAGGTGACGCAAATGCGGAACTTGGAGGTACAATACCAGGCGGTGAACGGTTTAAAGGCATTTTTTATTTCTTTAGTTATTATTAAGGCAAAAAATCAGTACAATCCACCAATAATCAAATGCGTATGGCAACACTTGCCTGTTCTTGGCCGACACAGTACTAGGCTCACAGCAGCGCAAGGAATATACATATGCTGTATAAATGTATGTCAGCTAGCGGCGGACGATCGGCGGCGCAGCGATCGCACGGACGTGCGAGCGAGTCAGTATCAATGGAATAGGCAATGAAAGTAGGAAAGCATGCGTAGCTTACGTGCGTGATACATGCTATCCTAGTCGTTGGCGTCGACCCGCTGCGTCGCGGTGCGCTAGGCAGCGATTGTAAGTGTAACCTCTTCGATTCTTATGCACTCCTATTATTCCTTGCCAATTAAAATTTTGTTAAGTTTAGTTTTGATAACAATTTAACACTTATGAGCACGTTTACTCGCTTTCGAGGTCCGAGAGGAAGGATTTATTACTAACATAAAATTTGCCAATACGCGTACCCGTCCTATAAAATAACCCGATATATTTCGTGTGGCAGTACGGAACGCTCGGTGCGTGAGTTTGACTCGCACTTGACCGGTTATATGCAAGTGATTTAGATTTCAGTTTCTAGCTCTGTAGTTATTGTTACCTAATCTGCGCTGTGGTCAGACCTCCCCGCAACATTGTCGTAATTGTCGAGGAAGTGGGAAAATGGAGAAATTGGATACTTTGTATCGACCCCTCCCCAAAGCCGCGGCGAAGCCTTTCTAATTTATCACCATTGTGAACTCCACGTAAATACGGTATTTTTTCATGATTTGTTTCAAGTAGGGGTTGAATTTTAATAAGAATCGGCTGGTACGTAACCAATGGGTGTTTGTTTTGAGTTTTTAGGGCAAAGCCTAAATAGACAGGTTTAGGTAAACTGTATAAACTCTCATTATTTATTAATGTTACGAATTATTTTAATAGTCATCTTGAATCATAGAATAGAATAATAATTCGTTGTGGATCGAGCGTGGACTAGATATAGATCCGTAGCCGACGGTATAACAAGAGACCTGTACTGCTAAAACCTGTATCTTGCAGTAAGATTAATAAGGCTGTAGGTACACAGGTTTCTCTACAGTTTTAGTTAATTTTTCAGTCTAAAAATAAAAGTTCTTATATATAAACATCTATTAATAAATATTTACCATAATCAAATTTATCGTAGTTAAGCTAATTTATGTTTCTCCGACATGTTCTTGCTGTTGGATATTTTATGAGCGGAAACCTAACCAATTGTAATCGTTGAGTGATAAAAGTCATTCAGAAAACATCCTTCACTCGCTTTGGACTGTGTCAATGTTTAATTTAATATTCATTTCGTCGCCAATCTCTTTGCCGAATAATACGCTAAGCTCCAGCGGACACTAGACCCCTTTCATTGGATTAAGCGATTTGAGTGTTTAAACTCGGCTACCAAAGAGGGTGGCCGGTCGGCACTAATGCGCCCTTCGGCTGTTTTAAACCCTCTGGGGTCCACACCAATTTTCACTCTTAAAACGTTCAATTTAAGAGCTATATTACATTATTTGCAAACGATTCAGATACATCGCCCTGACAGATATGACAGCCCTGTTGGCTCATTGGGAGTATGTCTGCCTGAGCTGTAGGGCGTGGGTTCGATTCCCGCCAAGGACAAATGTTTGTTTGGTATAAACAAATGTTTGTTCTGTGTCTGGGTGTTCTGTATGTATTATAAGTATGTATTTACAAAAAAAAAAAGTATTTATGTATTCTATCAGTTATCTGACTTCCATCACACAAGCTCTGCTTAGTTTGGGGTCAGATGGCGCTGTGTGTAAAAAAAAAAAAAAAAAAAAAAAAAAACATGTTTTGTGACATTTGCCAGGTGAGCGTTTTGAATTAAATTCTCCCTAATTATTATTGTTGTACTGTGAAACCGTTTTTTAATGGATGACCTGATGTTAAGTGACGGTGTGGTCGAAGATGGTAAAGCATGCCTAGCCTGGTACTGTAACTGTAAACGGGACAATTCGCTTCCCTCGGGTACACCGGGAAGAAGGGACCATACGTCCCATTTAAAACGGGACGTATGGTCACTTTATGTATAGCACGTAATTTTGTTGGTGATATAAACGTGTAGGAGATAATGAGCTTTGATGACTTGACACTTTTTGAATTGACGACGCATTCAAAAAAGGTTTTTTTTTATGTAAAAGTAATGAAATCTCCTGATGGTAAGAGATAACGCATGTCCATGATCTATGCAGCGATACACAGAACTTTGAATAACAAGATAAAGTCCAGGGTATCGCTGCTTTGACGCTCATTACTATGGGATATTAGATGGTTAATCTCAACAGCCCTAAATAACAGTGTAGGTTATAGCAGTAATAAATAATAATACCAGTGAAGCAATACATACGAACAGTGCCAAATCTCTTAGCGTCTCGTGTCGATCGATGGTCGATAACATTGTGTATAGTGCCGATAGAGCGATAAACCACATATTGAAATGCTACTGAATCGCTACGCTTCACTTGACGCGCATACTGTTACGGAAAAAACCTGACTTAATGTAAACATACGTGTACATTGTAGCGATGATAGCCCAGTGGTTAGCGAGGTCGGTTCACACTCCGAAAGACGTGGGTTCAAACCCCAAGAATGAGCTTGGGCTGCCGGTGAAGAAAAACATCGTGAGGAAACCAATGCATAGTGATACAGTAATTTCTAGTAAGTACTCGGCTGGCTAGCTACCTCAAGTTGAAAGTCTGTCAACAAGCACCTAACGGTGTGTTCCGGCAGCCTCATTTGAGTGCCAGTTCCATTCCAGGCTAACTATGTTTACCATCTACGACTACACTGTTACTTAACATCGAATGAGCTGTGGTCAAATACTTAGCCTGTCAATAAAAAAAAAAATATATAAAACTAGTTTTTATAAAACAACAATTATCGAAACAAACTCTAAAACTGTTTGGCGAAACTACCAGCGGCGGCATCGCTTCATAAAAATATCTGCTTACAAAACCGATTTTATCTAGAAGAAATCGTGTTTAGCGATAAGACCGCCTTTTAGTTTTAATACGGATAAGTCCGCGTTTGACCACTAACTCGCCTTATGGTAAGCGACGATGTGGTCGAAGATGAAGCACGCAGACTTAGAAGATACCTATTCACTGTGACTTTGAAAAGATCTAGATTATACCTCTCAAGAAATTTCAGTACGTATTATATTTTACTAGGTGACCTATTTGACCTGTAGTAAAAAGGGGATGGAAGTATAAGGTCATACAATTGAGTAGCACATTCTCCGAAATAAATCCTGTAGAAAAAACGCCTATTTGTTACATTTTATTTTCATGTCCTTTTTGAATAAAGTTTTATTGTTGTAATATTAATATTGTCGATAAAGGCTGTAAGTTATTTATTGAACAAAGCTTTCTCAATTTCGCCGGTGATTGCATTACGGAATTGTAAATAAAAGCTTACGCAGATTAAAATTAGTTTCTTCTGTTACGATCTGATTTACTTACTTAACTTTCCACGCGAAATAAACGTCGCCGTCGGATATTTAAATGCAAACCGAATCACGGCATGTCAATGGAACATTAGTGGGACGGGACAATATTATCGAGATAATTACATTGACAATAAACGTAATACCTATTTCTAGTTAAGGATAAGATACTGCTAGTTAGATGTACCAGCCTGCCGCCAAGCAGTAGTGTGCAAACATTACTGTGTTCCGGGTAGAAGGGTACTGTAGGTAGCGAAATTTCAGACTAATCATCGAATTTAACAGCCCTGCTGTTTATCCCACCTAGGATCAACATTTTGTGGTACATACAAATGTTTTTTCTGTGTCTGGGTGTTCTGTATTATTACAGAACAGATCTGACTTCCATAGTACAAGCTTTGCTTAGTTTGGGGTCAGATGGCGCTGTGTTTGATGATGTCCCACGATATTTATTTATTTAATATCTAGTAATGAGCGCCA
Source organism: Biston stratarius (assembly GCA_950106695.1). Taxonomy (NCBI): domain Eukaryota; kingdom Metazoa; phylum Arthropoda; class Insecta; order Lepidoptera; family Geometridae; genus Biston; species Biston stratarius. The sequence goes on from OX467112.1 coordinate 26,912,439, forward strand.
AAGCAGCGATGCCCTGGACTTTGTTTTGTTATTCAAAGTTCTGTGTATCGCTGTAATGGTCATGGACAGGCTTTATCTCTTACCATCACGAGAGTGTCTCGTTCATCTCATTACCACCTTAACATGAAAAAAGAAAATGTTATTGAACTGAATAAAACTGCGTGACATCTAAATTATGTCAACGAGCATGTCTAAATGATGAGATTCCACAATATTATGTCGCGGTGGTTTGGCAGACGCGGCGTCAACACGCGTAAGACCTTGACACTGTTGGATGCCATCGCAGTATGCCAACTCATTCATTATTATCTAACAGATATTAGTTGGACTGATTTGGATCATCACAATGATATACAAGTGAAGGTGAAGGCAAGATAATTTGTGGAACAAATACGTTAAAAATCTGCCGCTAACCTACCTAACGGTGTGGTCCGGCAGCCTCATTTGAGAGCTAGTTTCATTCCAGACTAGGTGTGCTTTCTACTTTAGACCACAGCGTCACTTAACTTGAAGTCAAACACCTAGCCTGTTAAATAAAAATTAAAACATCTATTATAAAAGGGCCCGCGAGGTCGCGCGCGCGTTGTACCTACTCAGCTTTGTCTCCATGAAGAAGGCCACCAGTTGTGGCTGAAACTATAGTCGGAGCATCCGATGTAATTAAACGCGAGTAATCCGGAATAAGTAAATCAAACATCTTTCATCAAGTATTCCATACCAAAATCAAAAAAAAAATGGATCAGCACTCCTAACTGGTGTAAACAGAAAGTAATATGAATTGGCGGCAATTTTCCATACATTTTGAGAAAAGTTTTTTCGCAAATTTTTGTTCCTGAGATTTATATCGAATTTTGCTTAATCAGAAATAAGCGACATGATGGGTCAGGCAATATTGTCGATGCTGTAATTCTAAACAGCGGCATTTCCAAACCACTCATTGTGCACTAAACTTGTCATTACTATCTCTTAAAGCCCTGTAATTTCACTCGATGCTCTTCAACCCAGAACGCGGTAATGCTTCGCTACTACTTGGTGGTTGAATAATTGAGTATTTTAAAAGTAATAAGACAATGTTGAGGATGTTCATTACCTCCACCGACCACTAACATTTATTATCAAAATGAAATGCCGCAACAGATAGACAAATGCTGGCTGCTTCGAGTAATGGCGGCAATTACCTAAAGAACATAAATGGACAGTTTAAAAGAGAATGTGTCTACATATTGATAAACGAGAGTAGGCCCTAGTTGCTCAACAAGCCGTGGATTTATCCATTACATTACGCGAAGAGATTGTAGTAAGCTTTTGTTGCCCTTTCATACATTTCTACTATCTCTTATACTTCATAATGACCTTATTTGTATTTACGGTAAAAGATCAATTAAATCAGTTAAGGACACGACAAAACTAGATAGATATTATGATCTAAGAAATGAATAAATCACAAATAGTTTTGTGGTTAATTTACATATACGGTAGATATAGTGAGAGGAATTCCATCGAAATGTTTATACTACATTAAAAGACTTTGGCATGCAAAAAATGCTAAAAAAGTATTCAAGAGTTATATTTTTAGTGTATTTCCGCTTAAATGTCGTTTTAGATACAACAATGACGACGATTTTATTTAGTCTGAATATAATTTCTAATATTTATTTAACCTGAAGACAATTTTAAATATTTATCCGAAATATTCCTTAGTATCTAAAATCCGACTTATAATCTATAAATAAATTAAAAATATCTAGTTAAAGTAACCACAAGTATATACATATATAGAAGTTTCGGCAGCCTAGTTGGAAGACCGTCTGGCTTTCAATCTGGAGATCCTGGGTTCGAATCCCAAGCCTTCTAAGTTATGTGCGTATTGCCGCTGACTTCAAACGGTGAAGGAAAACATCGTGAGGAAACCTACGAAGGTTCATGAAAAGAGTTTTCAAAGATGTATGAATTCTACCAACCCGCACTTGGCTAGCGTGGTGGACTATTGCCTTATCCTTCTCACAATGAGGACGGGACCGAGCCCACCGGCTACATAAAAACAGCGACTGATTTGGATCGGACATACATATATCCTCTTCTCACTGCTGCAACCAGTTGCCGACTCGTGTTTCGCCTCTACACGAGGCATCCTCAGGATGTGTCGAATCTTCGAGCACTTGGCCGAGAATCAACACACGAAGAAGAGGCAACACGTTCTGAGGATGCTTCGTGTAGAGGACAAACACGAAACACGAATATTATGTTTTTTTTTATAACGAATAGGCTTGCGTTTGCTTGCGCCATCTTGCCTGATGATAAGCGAAGATGCGGTCTACGATGGAGCACGCTTGCCTAGAAGAAACCGATTCACTTGAAGGCACCCAGATTGTACCTATCGGGGAATACCCACTGGGGCAGCGAATTCTAATGTTTTCTAAAAATCACCTTCATTGGTACGATTGCGATAAGTAGGTAAGTGTGGTTAATGTATGATTTTGGTAGGTACTATTTTAATTGATATGCATAGAAGATTAAAATTAGGTCACATTAGATTTAATTACCAAAAAGATATTTTATAGACGGAAATAATTAGAGCTTATTAAGTTTTGATATAAGATATGTAACCAAGATCCAAGCAATAATTTCAATAGCGTGCCACTTCTACCCACAATCTATCTATTCTATATTGTACACGTTTTTAACAGAAAACAACTGAAAAAGAAGAGTTATTTACGGGACAAAGCTCATCATAGCTGTGGTTCTGAAATAGCACTGAAATTCTATTATGGCTCTTGAGTCGAGTTGGAGAGAGTAGTTAGAATGAAGATGAATTGTTCTAGCGTTGTGGATTTCTTTTTCCGACTCGAGTTTGATATGTGAGAGGTGTTACGTCATAAAGTCCGCTGTGACGTAACACGGAAACAAGTTGCATCTTGAAAGTACTCTTTCAACAAGCAAAAGATGCCTAACTTGATTATATCGTATGAAATTGTCGTCAAGTTAGATAAATTTAAAATTAAATCCTTGTCACTATTGTAACCAAACCGACTTTTAAGCGGAAATATACTAAAATATACCTTGACCACTCAAAATTACCTTCCGCAAAGTAACGCCTGAATCAATCAATTACCTAACATAATGTTATAATATTTTTTATGGTTAATAAGCTAGGTGTTTGACCACAGCTCACATGTTACGTGACGAAAGAAGTGAGGTCGAAGACGGTAAAGCATACCTAGCCTGGAATGGAACTGGCTCGTGCCGGATCAAATCGTTAGGTGCTTGGCGACAGATTTTTAACTTGAGGATAAGAATTCCTTCACCGGCAGATGATGCAATGAGATTGCATTGCTGGGGCTTGAACTCACGCCATTCGGCGTGTGAACCGACCACATTAGCCACTGAGCTATCATCGCTACAAATGTGTATTGAATTTCTTATATGGGATACATTTTATATGGTATTTACTTTTTAAAGAAAATATTGTACGTACTCTGGGTGCAAATGTGGTTACACATATAGATATATGTAAAAGATAATGGTAACCAGCAGATTTTCCCACCGGGCTTGTGAGACAAAATCCTTCTCGTACATCTGTAATTGGAAGTACGCGGCATCGGCCTTTTCGGGACTCGGGCCAAATTCGGGAATAGCTTACGTGTCTTGAATGCGTGCGAAGCGATCCTCATCAACCCTGGAAACGTCGATGAAACCGTTATTCTATTATCTAACTGTGAAAATTACTGGAAAAAACCCAGCCGGTATTTTCCATTGTTGAACGGAACAACTATTTTCTCTTTATATCAGATGAAATTTCGGTCAAACGCATAGTCTATTTCATTAAGATTTCGATACTCAAGAGAACAAAGTTTCGTTTTCAGAAGACTACTGATTTTTTTTTCGATTGTATAGTAAAAATAGGTAAATAAACATTGTATTTCACTACATATTATAAAACAAAGTCGTCCGCCGCGTCTGTCTGTCTGTTCGCGATAAACTTTAAACTACTCAACGGATTATCATGCGGTTTCACCAATACATAGAGTGATTCATGAGGAAGGTTTATGTATATAATTTGTCAAGGTTTTGTGGAAATTGGTTGAAATATGATGATAATTGTTAGAAGTGTCGGAAAAAGTAAAGCCACCTGGGAGCTTCTATCGAAGACGCTGCCTAATTCCTTTGAGATATAACAAAACAATGCATGGTGGGATATTCCTCTTTTATAGATCTACAAAAAAGGCCACAGTGGCATCTATCTACCTTTTAAGGGTAGCTTACTATACCCATTCTTACTACCCGTGCGAAGCCGGGGCGGGTCGCTAGTAGGCGTATAAAGTAAGCCTTCCAATTCCTCTTTAGGAGGCAAAATTAAAATATGTACACAATAATATGCTCGTATTAAAAAGAGCACGAACTCTAGAATCCGTGGAATGTAGCTTTAATATAAATAAAAAGTATGTTCACAGGATATAAATTCTCGCCCAAAAAACTCTGATAATGTTCCCTGAAAGTCATTTAAATAAAATTTTAATAATAACTCTCCTTTACTGCGTAGTCGGGTAAAAGGTAAAAACACACTGGTCGAAAGCGCCGAGATTCCCTACGAAAGTACAGCCGGTGACGCTCCACATGGCATGTCGGTCGATTCCGCGACGTGCTGGGAGATTTGCATTATAAACATGATATATGACCGACGACGCCTGCGAGTATCGCTTCACTGAGCTATGCCTACAAATAGTTGGCAAAACGATTTACTAATCGCAGAATGGAAAAAATCGAGTGAGATTTTAGAAGGCAGAACCTCATTAGGAAATAAGTAGGAAATAATGTAAGACAGGAACAGTACTCATCTGTGTCATAATTTAGTTAAGTTTACCGTTTTTTCATTGTAATGCGGTGCTAATCTGATTAAAAAACACGAATGAACGTTAATAATGTATTTTTTATCTCTAAATCTAAATCCGATGATAAACATAGTTATATGAACGAGTTTCGATTTCCACGGCTTTTATCCCAGACCTAAAAACTTGTATATTATCTTCTCTAGTGCTATTGTTATCGCTATATTATATTCCTTGCCACACCCGCGTGCTAATGTGCATTTCCCTCTGCATTACTTGAAATCTAAGAATAGTCTTCTATTTTAAATCGAAATGGTTTTGTTATACTTCGTGCTGTCTACAATCTACCGGATCTGACGCTTCTGAGAACTTTGTAGAATACGATTGAATTAAATTAAAATTTTTCCTTTTCAGTGTACTTGAAAAATTTTGCTAACTTCTACTATTACTTTAGTATCGTTAGAGGTATAGTCATTGCTGTTTCTGATCTTCACATTCTCATAATTCGAAAGTATATTAATATTAAAAACTATACAAAAGGTCACTGATGATTTATATAGTTCAGTATGGATTAAAGTTTTTATTTCACCCCCATATTGCCCGCTACAAAAGACATCTCAATACTAAACATTAACGTGTCGGTATGTTTATAGAGCGATCCCCGCATACAGATAGTCGTATAGATTATGCATTTTGCAGTCGAGTGGTCTGTGCAGCCGCGAGGGAGTGCGTTCGCAATAAAAATGTAGCTTGGGGTGTATGAGGGTTGCTCGTTACCGCGTCCGACCTCCGCCTCGCTTTGACATCATTACATTTATTGCGCCACCCTGCCTTCTTATACCCGTGAAACCCCCTGAACTTGTGAACTCACAATTTATTTAGTAAGGATACTTATAGTTCTAGAGTCGCGACTGAGTCGGCTCTGGCTCTTTATAAAAGTAGCAAGGTGATATTAAACTTTCATGAGCTGGTCTAATTATAATGGTATAGTCGGGAAAGTTTTGACTTATGGCTGCTTTGGACTATGCCTATAAACTTTATAGATTAATAATGATAGTCGTGATTTATGTTTGCTCATGGACAGTTTCCTTTTTATCCTCTAAAGATACTTTCCAGTCTACTGAGATTTATTCAGTGAAGCGATCGCTTTGTAACACTAAGTAAACGTTATTTAATAACATTCCAAATATATTTCATTCATTTCATTGTATTCTCGCGGTACCCTTCTGAAGCTGGACGTGAACATCGTAATCCTTTCAATCGAATAACGGGGATTACAGAAGCTTAATTTATGCGGGCTTAGGCGCATCCGGTTTGAAGATTCCAATGCGATCGTCTGCGAATTTTAAATTTTGACAAAATCAAAACAAACTAGCGGTATTTGCCAAATGGCAGAGAATAGAAAATTTATCCAAGTCGAATCATTTTCTTATGAATGTAGTCGGTATATTTTCAGATGAAAACATGGCGTCAACACTTGCGTCCGATGTTAAAAATACAAATGCAAACTCACGTAGCTCGATCATCGATGACGCTGCGACGCCACTGCAACTTTTAATTTTATCTCGTCGTAAACTGTGTATTGGATGCTGTCCAGATGTTCCGTCCACCTTACCGATCGGTTCCGGGACCACGTGGGAGGGAGGAGTGGTGGACACGCTCTTACGCTCAGGGTTGCCAGATTTCAAGTATATTAGATCCTGTTCGATATACGTTCAGTTCTTTGATAACTCGACAGTTATATATTCCTGATTTATGTCTATGTTTATGTACCTTGGTGGTAGATTTCCTTAGCAGGAGGTCGTTTAGGTACCACCGCTGTACCAGGTATCCTGCCGCCAGACAGTAGTCTGTAAACATTCCTGTGTTCCGGTTTGAAGGGCTATGAACTTTGGTTTGTTATTTAAAGTTCAATGGACTTTCTTTTGTTATTCAAGGTTCTTGGTATAGCTGAAATAGTCATGCGTCATATCTTACTATCAGGGTAGCATTTCGTTCGACTCAATACTTTTACATAACAGAATATCAAATACCTTCGAGCAGCATTTTAACCCAAATGTGTATTAAAGGGCTAGCCACTGATTTAATTTAATAGGGTTTTTAGACATTCAGGCTTTATTGTATTCGATATTGCGATGTGCCTCGGATTTATAAATCTTCCGGAAGATATCGTCTAAATTATATTGAAAATTTTATTAAAATATATTGCTAAGTTTAGGTGTGCTAAGCAAACAAATAAACACGCAAAACGCGACTTTCATTTTATACTATTCAATGATATGCAACAATGACAAAATGTCGCATACAAATAAGTTAAATCTTTAATTCTACTTTGTCACAAGGTTACTTGGTGATAGATCCCCTTAGCTGGAGGTCGTCTAGGTAGGTACTACCACAAACCCAGAAAATTTACTGCCAAGCAGTAGTGTGTAAATATTACTGTATTCCGGTTTGAAGGGTAGCTACTGCAGTTAGTGAAAGTACAGGGCTGTTGAGACTGACCGTCGAAAGTCACTCAGAAAAAAGTCATCAAAGCAGCGATGCCCATGGATTTTGTTTTGTTATAAAAGTTCAAAAAGACGCCGCTGCAGTGGTTATGGACACAATCACTCTTACAATAAAGAAATCGTCTCCTACGACACATAAAATTCATATTAAAAAAAAATTTACAGGGATGTGTCAGATTAATATCTGATATGCTATATCTTTTCTAATAGTCCGAACCCTACTTTAGCGGCATTATAACAGTGATAATTAGATTGCGCATTAAGATAAGCTTATATGAAACTGCTGCTCCTCCTGTAGAAGCATTTTCGTGATGTACGAACACAGCATGCTTTAGTATTACTTACGATTTGCTATCTATCTCATAAAGTATGCCATATTATGAAGTTTTTGAAATAACGAAAAATATATGTTTGTTAATAGCTTCCTGCTTTACGTCTGAAGTTTATTTTTTGTGATTTTCTAGCTTTTTTTATAGTAAAAGCGGCAAACTTTAATCTCATAGGGGCGCCGCAAAGTGCTATTGCAGATATCCATAGCGATGTTGTTATGTTCTTATTAGTTTTAAGATAGATAGAAGCTCTTTATCGTGTACATCAGAACTCAAAAATAAACAGAAAAATCTCTAAATAGTATAAAACAAAATCGCTGTCCGCGTGTGTCTGTTTCTCCGCTTATATCTTCTAAGCCACGCAACGGATTTTGACACTGATATTTAGAGATTTTTTCGAAAAGGTTTGTATATAAAATACATTGTAATAAACTTTTGTAAAAGTACAGAAATTTAATGTTTTGTTATCAAGTCGCCAAAATTAATTGCATCTGTGCGAAGCAGGGGCGGCACTAGTTAAAAATATAAGAAGAAACTTAAGAGTGGCGGTGTTGGCGTCGGTAAAGTATAAGAAGCACTGCACACTGGACAACACTACGGACATAGATCTGACTCCATGTTGCACATTATTTCCTTACTAAAGTATCACAAATTACAACTGCAGACTCTATCGTTGTCATAACAAGGTTCTGACATACCTTCGCAGCTATAATAATTTTAATGCCAATAGAAGTCTGTCTTTCTCTTTGTTATGCCTCCATAAATAAACGGTTTAATTGATTTTGGTAAAATTTTGCATGGTAGTAGGTGCATCACAAGGTCGGACAGGGGTTATTTTCATTCTAGAAAAAGCGGAATGATTCTCGGTTGGCGTTCTAAAAATGTTAGAAAATTGACGCAACTAGTCTCACCGTTTGTCTGTTTTTATGGATGTATGTTTGTTACTTCTTCACACTTAAACGGATATGAATGAAATTTGGAATGTGGATAACGTTTTACCTTGGCTTAAAACAAATACCCCTTTTATTCTGAAAACCGCGGGGCAAAGCTAGTTTACGTTAAAAATGCATGTATGATATTTTTCAAAACATTGTATATCTACTACTAAAAAATAAAGAAGTTATACAAATATATATTATGTTCGCATTCCCGAGGTATTTTGTTTGTGGTGAGTGTTCGAGGGCACAATTTGTGTCATACGCGCCGAGTACGTATATTTATAGCGGCCGATGTCACGGTGAATCCTTCCAGTATAAATAATGCAAAGTGTATCAGATACGGCACGTGTACCACGACCCATGCCCGGGTTCCGGTTATCCGGTAATGCGACCGATTTATCCGGCCTACCCTCCTAAGGCAGGTGTTTCGAACCCAATATGTTCGATGATCACGATGCTTTAATACTTGTAGTTTGGCTTCAGTGTTCAGTTCCGACGTATGACTAAAAGTTTGACACAGAATTTCTTGCTGCTAATTTTATGCCTTCAATTTTATACGACGCGAGATTTGCGACGCCAGTCACTTTATTGATCAGATATACGTGTCAGAATGTCACCTTCGTTGCCAATAATATTATTCTGTGCTTAAAGTAAATAGAGCATTTGTAAAAATTTCGTATTTTTGTGATCGTTAAGATATAAAATCTCAAGTGAAAGTTTATGAGCTAGTAACATATACATCTCAAGTGTGCGTGCAGGCTGCTCAACGTTAATTAACACTCGATCTTACACATTTTATACTTACCTGTAACAAATGTAAACACATTTGTTTAAGGTTAACGACACGAGATTACAACTTCCAACACATACATACACGTATCATGGTTTTCATGGAGAAAGTGCGCGGTTGCTGCCGGGTTCGCGTTTGGCTCTGTTCACATTATCGTAATGCTCGTCAGTTCTTTGCCAATTAATCCTATCGGCGCGAGCATCGGGTACAAATTGCGAAGTTGCTGGCGTCAGTCACGACACCGGCGAAACTATCTAATTGAGTTCACACATGAACAGTGCTGTAGAATGCAGTCCCTCGCTCTCCCCGTACTGTCGTAGGTGGAAAAGCTACGGAAACAATAAAATCGGGTAATATGTAGTCACAGATGAAGTAGCCGAAGATACCTTACCGTAGCGATAATTTCGTATTGATGATTAGCTACTTAGTAGTTAGGCCGTTCCGTTAGCGCGCTACATGGTGTTTCGAGCTTGAGCTGCCGGTGAAGGAAAGCGTCGACGAAACGCCCTAACATCGCGGCAGTGTACTTTCTAGTACCAGTCTGGTTAGTTACTACACCAAAGTTAAAAATGTATTATGTATGAGTCTTAGACATGAAGACCTCTCAATAAATTAAATGAGCTGCTAATAGTAGCTACGACGAGATGATAAATTTATTATTAGACTGATTTTTTTAACACGTATATGTCCGCCTTTTTAAGCGACGATGTGGTCGAAGATGCAGATCACGCAGACTTAGGAAATACCTATTAACTCAGCCCTTGAAAAAATCTAGATTATGTCTCAGGAAACAAGGAGGTCGGCAGCTTGTTTCATTCTTTGGCTGTACGGGATGAGAAACGTAGAGTCAAAACGTTTGGTACGTCTCCAAGAAAATTCCACTATCTATGAGTGGTAGTGGGCCATCTTTCTACTTGTATATATTTTCTTTTGGTTGTCTCACACTTTTATTTTAGACGTTTAATCATGACAACTTAACACACACACAGAGAGAGAAAGAGATAGTGTAAGCGTTTGAATTTTGCTACTGATAGTTACACCAAGAAAGTGTCACTTTAATTTCAGAAACACCAAAATTATTAAAATTTAATTAACGAATACAGTTAATTATCATCAATGATTAATTGTTCTTTCAATGTGTGTCGACCGGTTAGCGCGTTGATTACTTAAAAGAATTCAAGCAATTAGTTTTTCGAATAATTGGTAACATTTCACTGTAACTTGATAACCACAGCTTACCCGATGTTAACTGACGATGTGGTCGAAGATGGTAAACACGCTTAACCTGGAATGGAACTGGCTCTTAAATGAGGCTGAATCTTAATTTTCAACTTGAGGCTGGTAGCTAGCCAGCCGCGTACTAGAAAGTACCCTCCCACCGTGCTATGGTTTCCTCAAGATAGCTCAAGCTCATTGTTGGGGTTTGAACCGACTACGCGAACCACTGAGCTATTATCGTTAAATTATCATGAATTTAAACGGTTTATTAGTGAACTATTTAAATTTATAGGTAACACCGTGTTCTTGAAGCAGCTTTTTTGATGTAATTAAAAAAATATATAGAAAGTTTAAGAAAAAGGAAGAAAAGAAGGACAAAGAAGAGGAAGTTAAGAGCTGTGTTCTTAGTCGGGTTTAAATATAATGAAACAGAAGCGCGATCACAGCGTATAATTTATTTTACTAATGTTCTAGTCTCACAGATTTTATAAATATTCTTGGAGGTCGGCTACCTTTTACCTCATTATTTGTTTTGACAATCGCTTCATCACGTAGTACCGAAATCAGTCAGCCAGCGTCATAATGCCATTGTACAGGCTGTACATTAAAATGTACTAAAACAAACACATCATTGTAAATCACTTATTCTACGAGACAAAAAAGGATGAGTGGCATTATTCTATGAAATAGCTCATTTTTTCAGTGTTGCGGTCGATTCCATTGTAAAAGTTGTTCATTATATTAAGTACAATAAATTTCTTTCGGCTTAATAATTCTGCGTAGCCCTGTATATTATTCGGAGAGACCTGCAAAATTAAAGCAGACAATCAAAAAGTATCATTAAAAATAGGCTTGTGCCCACTAGGGATAAAAAGGTTGAATTAGAGTTTTAATCATCAGCCGTGATATGTAGCAATCGAAAAACGAATTTATTTATTATGAAAGGCAAAGACTACAACTAATTTTATTTGTAAAATAAAAGCGGTATAAATGAGTCATTCATCAACGTGGATATCAAACATTGAGTGTGACGCCACGCCATGCGGAACGCGAATGCTGTTGACATTTTTATAGTACACATAGGTACATGATTGTTTCACACGGCATGACGTCATTTAGACGCACTGAAAGTCCTAGTCGTTAACGCGGCAATTTTTTTCTAACGTTGTAAAATACATAACATAAATTAGCAAACTTTTAAAAAGGAATTATATTTTGAAGTGATCTAGATATCATGGTACAGTATTAGCCAAGGTTTTAAATTAAGTCAACTAGTCTATTACGTAACGGCATCCTGTATAGTCCATTTTCTGGAATTACCCTCCCTCTCCTCAGTCACGTCTATTCCATGATTTCCGTATCAATTGATTATGAACAAGCCAACTCTAATTCGCAAATTTTCTTGCACGCTATTTCTTCGTAACAACCTGTACGTTCGTACGACTCCTGAACTGTGGTCGGTGCCGGGGACCATATAAATTGATTAAGAATAAATCCAAGTTCAAGAAGCGTCGCCATATCGGGGGACCAATTTTGATTTTTAAATCTGTCTTGCAATATATTTTTTACTGAATAAATTTGCATGGCGGCATTGAATATTCGGAGCCGGTTGGTGTTTGCCGAGCGATGTTTGGTTTGATCCATGTTTGCTCACTGTCGCCATTGTCCTGTCCTGTTATATTGGCGAGACGTGACAGGGCTACGGCTATGTGAAAGTACTTGTCCAAAGTATTGGCGGGTGATTATTCTATATCACCATGATAGTCATAAATATGATTGATTCAGGCGTTACTTTGCGAAAGTTCATAAATATAGTTTTTTTTTTAAATACGGATAAGTCCGCGTTTGACCGCTAACTCGCCTGATGGTAAGTGATGATGTGGTCGAAGATAAAGCACGCAGACTTACAAGATACTTATTCACTCTGGCCTTGAAAAGTTCTAGATTATATCTCTCAGGAAACAAGGAAGCCGGCTGCTTGTTCCATTCTTTGGCCGTACGGATGAGAAACGTAGAGTCAAAACGTTTGGTACGTATCCAAGGAAATTCCATTATGTATGGGTGGTAGTGGGCCGTATTTCTACTTGTCCTGTAGTAAAAAGGGGATAGAAGTATAAGGTCGTACAGGTCAGTAGCACATTCTCCGAAATGAATCCTTTAGACTTAAAAGTTTTCTTTAGTTACATGTAAATGCATCCACATTAGCAACATTTGATTGCCTAAGTTAAATACATTTCAAATTCTAGACTGCTAAATCTAGTATTCTCCAATATTGATCTATCACTTTGTTCTGTAATCATAATTAAAATTTTGGCCTTGATGGTGGCAGCTATAGGTAAAGGTATATATGCTGATGCGAATGTGTGCGTAGCCGGAGTCTGTATTCATGCGACGCACCACAATAGTCTGATGTTGTGTGCTGTTGTTTTTTGCCACCGCGCGTTTGGTTCAATGTCCGGGCAATTTTTGTACACCCGGCCTCCGAACTATTAAGACGAAACAGTCACTATTTACCGAGATTACGTCTAGCCACCAACTGTCTGAGTGAAAATATTATTTATAAATTTCTATACTGTCCGTAGAATTATTTCGACGTGGTTTGAACTATATATTTTCGTGTCTTATATCGTACTTTTCAAGTGTAATATCTGAACACGGCAGTAATTCATTCTCCTCTCATTTCACCTAAAAATCAAGATTAAATAAGGTATCTTAAGAGCGAATATGCTACAGTAATATTTGGCGTGGATTTATCAGTATTCTTTTCTATACGAAATTCTTCAAGTCGAAGGTGAATCGGTATTTTCTAGACAAGAGTGCTCCATCCTAGATCGCATCTTCACTTAACATCAGGTGAGATGGCGATCAAACGCAAGCCTATTGATTCATCATAAAAAAAAAACTGTAAATTTTTAGTCATTCGTAAAATATTGGTTGTTAGCTCTATATTTGAAGAAAATATTGAACTAATTTAGTTATCTGCAAAGTTCTGCAAAGAAGTATTAAATATATAAATATTTTATTGTTTATTAATGAGTATCGCAGGAATGAGTAATGGACCGTAATTGGTCACAGGGGCTATCGCCATTAAATGAAGACATCGTGACATCCGCTGCCTAACTGTGAATGTTATCGTTGAACCCATATTTGTAAAATTCCGAGTAACGTGCAGTATACATATTCTTAAAGTTAAAATAGAGACGGAACCTAGTATATCAGAAAAAACATATCTATACGATAATAAGAAAGTTACCGACATTTTAATTTATTGTAATTGAATTATAGCATTTATAGAGTGAGAAATAACGTCTATTCAATGTGCACCATACATATTCCATGTTTACTCGCTTTGAGAAAAGATAAAGAGCATTCTCTTTTAATCCCCATTAAAAACTTTAAACACTAAATGTCTCGTAACATTAAATCAAGTTATTTCTTCACTATACATATTACATTTAATCATGATTTAAACTTGTTATTTTCAGTGCATTCAAAATGAGTCATTTAGTCAATCGCACAACCAGTTTCCAGATGTTATGCCATGGGTATCTTGAATACATGTCGATATTGGTGTTGCGAAAAGCATCATCTTTGCCTCTATGAGTCATGCGTACACAATACCTTGGCTAGACATTGTATAGCCGCAGGCTGCTCTACCTCATTGGGATTCAGCACGACTTCTCGACCAAACTTCACCTTATCCGGCCACTTTGTAATGTCTTCATTGTTCACCCATTGGTTAATCCATTGATATTTAGCAGCGTGCAACTTTGTACGCTTATACATATTTTTTAATATAAATTTACTAAGTGACTATATGGTTATGTAGCTCGTCTAATGGTAAATGTCGCCTATAGTGGGGAAATTTTGCGCAGATTTTTCAAATTTAATAGTTCAAACCCATGCGTAGAGTGATTCACTGCTCTCGTCGCCATGAAAAAAGTAAAATCGAATAATGTGATTAGCCAGTCATCATCTCAAGTTGAGTATGCTAATGTCTTGTGATAGTTTGAGATAAACAATCGGAAAACACAGTTTAGTGTGAATTTTGGGATACCAATTTTATATTTTTATAGTTTAAAGTACATATGATAGGTACTTATTGATTTTTTATATATAATTTCTTTGTAATAAAGTCTCCTAATTGGCCATATCAAAATGGGATTTAAAGCTTGTGTAAGAATCTATTCCCATTAAAATTTCTACATTTAGTGAAAGCAAGGCAATGCATGAATGGTTAATTGCTAAACGAGAGTTGTCTACATGTTAATGTGGGCTGTACACGACATTAAGTCATTTGCAACGTTTAGTCTTCAAAGTTACACTGAAGTTAAATGGAAATTGACGCGGTGAACTCGAAGAAAGTGAATAAATCGTCATCGTTGTGTAATTTTCTTATATTAAAAGGAATTTTGGAGTTCTTTATGTTTTCAATGTGAGGTGAATACCTCAAATGACTTACACATAACATCTTTATACGGACGCAATCACATTAAGGTTTACTCCTCCCTCTACCACGTATGTATACCCATTTCAACGAAAATTATATGTAGGATCAGCAAAATACTGTTGTATGTATGTACAGTTGTACATGTATATTATTCGAATTAAAACAATGTGGAGTGTTGGTTGTGTGGAGTGTTACGTCAGTTTTGCGCCGATTTCATGGCTGGTGCGTTTTGAACTGTTCCTAGTGGAAAAGTGAAGTGCGAAGTTTCGGCGAGGCGGCGCAGCGCACCGCGCGCGGCGGAGCGTGGCCGCGGGGTCGTCGGCTCCGGCTGCCATGGCGGCCACCGAGCCTCGCCTGACGATTTGCAACATATACATATTTACGCATTACAACTGCCATATATGATTCTCATGTAGGGTGCAAAGTTATCAACACTTTTATCAAATCTCAAACATTTATAGTAAAATCGGAAATTGCATTAAAAAACGCTTATAAGTCCATGATCATGAATCTGGAGCTTTCGCTAAAAACGGAGGAAGGTTCGTATTGTCTTCGATGAAGCGTTGCGAATTGAGCGGGTTCTGGAGGTTTCTGCGGCAGGCGGTAGAGTAACATCTGGAGGGCGCATTGCGCGGGCGTCGGGGGGCGCGCGGCTCGCGGGGTGCGCTCGGGCGCTGCACCGGGCTCGCGCCGCTCGCCAGTCCCCGAGACACCGGCCGCGCGAACGGCCACCGCGATACCGCGTCCGTGAGCCAGTACCGAGTACCGAGCCAGAACCCGGCGGCCGGCACCGGCACCCCTGCGCTCTGAACACATGTGAGTCCTTACCCGCGCGGCCGCGCCGGCCGGCACCTGTCCCGCCGGCCGGCCCCACCAACTAACCTAACTTCACGTGCCGTATGCAATATTCGGAGATATATGCCGCTGGATGTAGTGCATGGTGTGAATGTGAAAAAAGAATGCGTGGTCGCGTACAAGTGAATTAGTTTTCCAGCTTCTCAAGAAATTACTCCTTAGAGTTTTGAAGGTTCCAATACGATTTTTACGAAGGCTCTAGGTGGACAATACGTTCTAAAGCAGAAGTGCGTTTCTCGGTTTCAATTACATTAATGAAACTGATTCCCTATGGACAGCCGTGTCTGTGCGATATTACCGACGGTGTCGGCACGAGCATGCAAGCATGGCGGTCCGCTGGCGAATCGTCGGACGGAGGTCTTCGAACCGTACCGTGGAAATGGGAATATTGCACGATGCTCTTAAACGCTGTTTTGCGTTCTTTCTATCTCTTGTAATAAATAAGTAGAGGTGTCCATTGCGGCTGCGGATTATCCAGTTATAGCCCGGAGTTCTGAAGAGATAATTTATTGTGCGCTCTCTATTTTTGCATGTAATAAAATAAAAACCGGCCAAGTGCGAGTCGGACTCGTGCGCGATGGGCTCCGTACCAATTACCTATAATAACGGCAAAAAAATCATGTCTGTTGTATCCCCTTAAATATTTGTTTTATTTTGATTTAATTATTGTTTTTTAAAATTAATTTATAACTAAATATTCTGTTAATATTTTAAGCGTTTACCTGTTGCCGTTATCAATACCCAGCAAAAACGAGCAAACAAATCACGGTTGTTGTATCGGAGCCCCCTTAAATATTTATTTTATTCTGTTTTTTAGTAATTGTTGTTATAGCGGCAACAGAAATACATCTTCTGTGAAAATTTTAACTGTCTAACTATCACGGTTTATGGGATACAGCCTGGTGACAGACGGACAGACAGACGGACGGACAGCGGAGCTTAATAATAGGGTCCCGTTTTGCCCTTTGGGTGCGGAACCCTAAAAAAGACGTTTGCAGACATTTAATAATAAATAAAATTTAAATTAAATAAAAAGTATTGTTTGATACGAAAAGTCAGTTTTTATTTTTATTTTAAAGCCTCTACATCGTTTTGTAGTGCACTTTGTTGCATTAATGTAGAATTAGTTAACTAAATATACAATTTATACATACATGTAAATGTTATAAAACATTGTACAAGTAACGTTTCAACAAATTATTCTTTTTATTTTCTTTCATATAAGAGCCATAAAATGCTCAGAATTAATTTATGTTTGCACCTGCATCTGTTTTGAAATTAATTGCGTTTCATACTTATACAATTGAGTTTTATACAAATTAGTATAATATGAAACAATCGTAGCGGTATATTATTTTGATATTGTTTAAGAATGATTATATAGGTAACAACGACTGAATCTATAAAATGTTTGGCGCATTTACTACATTGTTGACAAGCGTAACATGGATTCAGCGGATTCTGTAATGGTTTCAATAAGAAATCTAGTGGATCAAACATTCCTTATCCCTTATAGACCTAATTGAAACAGCTCTCTACGATATAGAGTCCAGACAGTTAACGCAATCGGCACCATTGCGGCGCGACAGTCAGATGTAGATGCCTCATTGAATTGTCAACATAGGAAGTATCTAGATATAATTATACCTTTTAGACGACTCTTTTAATTTCCTTCAGAGATTGTCTACCAAATTGCATGAATTTAAAGAAAATTTCTACAGCTGTCTCAATCACACTACCTCATAATTATAAAAGAGTTCAAGATGGATTCAAAAATAAGTAATTACGCTCATAATAAAGATTGAAATGAATAATACCACCTAAAGAAATTCGACTAAGCTCGTCTTAAATCTCTACACAAAAATAACTTACGTACAAATGTATATTTTTTATTAATCCAATATTAATTGACATATATTTGATGTGGTGTGACAGCCAGACAAGGCAGATGTGCGTACCTTTGAAATTAAAGACAAAAGGCCACATGTGTTGAGGTATTTTGCCACCCTTTAAACAAGTCTCGTGAAAAAATTTTAGACTGCTTAGCTTCAAATAAACAGAGTTGTTACTTACGTATAAGGTATAGATTTTAATGATTCATAAATATTCTAATAAGAAAAAAACCTTTCCACCAATTCAATTGAAATCGAAATGAATACCTGTGCGTCATTGGTAATGTTATATCATTGGTAATCAACTTTTTGTTTCTTTTATTAAACTTTGCGCTACTCTATCTAACCTAGATATGTCGATTAAAATACTTGTACGCACAGATTTTTTTGGACGTGAGCAAGATCGCCTCATGTTGTACTATGTACAGCTTATAAGATTGTTCATCACACAATGTAGTCATGTACCGAGCTTGTACAAAAACGGAGTATTAGTCATCCATGAATCCTACCATCTTAGAAGTTAATTTATTGGAGGCGATGCAGAGAACGCCTATAAAAACACAAGTCATGCGAAAGATCCGCGGAGCGCAGGGTTTTTGCAATATCTTCGCTCTATTTGCATATTAGAATCGCTGCATCCATTGTTTGGACTATCTTTCCGTTCTAATCTTGTAGCTGCATGTACATTCCCAGACTATTACCGTTGGTACCGTCATTAAATACAGTTGCACGTGAAATATTCTTGCGCTATTCGAGAGCACAATTTGGTGTGTTGCCGTCCGCAGCGGCCGAGCGGCGGTGCTGGCTGTTTTGATGAGAAATCACGGCAATCCCGCTACTCTCCGCTACGGTACTTTCTATGGGTCTTGAGCTTCTCTTGATGCGTTTTGTCTTACCAATGCGGTCAATTAATCATTCGCTCAGCTTTTCTTATTGTGCCATTTACTTTGCGCTGACAGACGGACGAGAGCTATAAATTATTGAATGCATTGTGTGTCCGTAAAAGCTACATTGTTTTGTCATTTCTCCATCAGTTACCACTCCATAGTCTATGTTTAACTCGTTCGCTTTTATGTCTTTAGGAAGCAGTAGGCTGGTGTTATACAGTTTATGCTTTATGACTGTTGACAATGTTGAATCTAGACCATGCAACATGGTGTAATATTATGAGGTAGTCTAGACCAGCTCCAATAATAGTGTTACATATGATTTTGGCAAAGATTAACTGTGCTATCAAAATATACCTTGTTTTGTTAGCTGTCGGAAACGATACCTACAATACAAGTTCTCATCGAAACACAAGTGGTAATTTACGTCGAATAGCAATCAAACCGCATATCAGATGTTCGTAACTAATGTTATACGAGGACATGTGCTCACCATATTCGGGAGGTCGTGTCGAGATTGTGTCTTAAGTTGGTGGATTAGGGCTCGCTTTGATTTGGGGGTGATAGGTGACGTCATGGCCAGCTGTAGGGCGGATGACGTCACGTCTGGCGCGGTCGTTGACCCTACAACCCTCAGCCGCGCCTACTCCGTGCCATCTAGCGCTCGTGAATAACTTATTTATTGCACTATACGCCCTGAACGCCGTCCGACCTGGGGCAACCTAACAGTGAAGCACTGGACTTAATAAAACCTGGATGAATTTATTTAATGTTATATTCTGTTTTACATTCTCTTGGCCCCGCAATATGAAATGCATTTACAATATGTATAAGTTTTTAGAATGCATTTATTAGATTATATGAATGCAGTCTTAATTACAATATGTCAGTTAAAGTCAGCTTAGGAGCTTAGGAGCTTCTGGTATAGCCGAGCAATTTAAAGTTCATGTTATAAGGAGCCTAGAAAGTGTTCCAGAAAACCCATAATAACTACTTTGTACAATAAGAACTCGGCGCGCGCTAAAACGATAATCATTTATTTTTAAAACAGCTACAGTCAGAACTCTACCATAAGCGAGTCATGACATGCACTTGACAAGATTTTTACCTTGCCTACGTTACATGTTGCCTAAGGGAGTCGTACACGACATTTTCTTGACATGATTTAAGTAAACCGATGTGCTCTACCCTTACTTTTTACGACAATTTATGAAATCGAGTACCTTTTTGTGTTGGCGGTGTAATATCACCCCTGCCTGTAGCCACCCCACCTGATTTTTCGATTTCTCATGGGAATTGTACTACAGTTAATACGTGTGAAAATGCCATCTCTTTGTTTTGACTGTTTGACATGTCTAGGCAATGTGCAGTTTTTGCTCATTTAATATAATTTTCGTTGTAGACAAAATTGCATGCATGTACATTTATAAAAGTTACTATCTGTCGCTCGCGTGGACGTGTTTGTATAAAATTACTAAAAATTAACCCGTGCCTCATGATATAAAGTATCTTCTTTTTAAACTATAGTAAGATCAGAACAGCCGTTTAAGCGTGAAAAGGTAACAAACAGACAGAGTTACAAAAGGTTTTATAATATTAGTCTGGATACAGAGCGATGATATAAACAATACTAATACGCCACCTGAAATAACATATTCAAAACTTTATTGAAATATCATCACACATCATCAGCCATAGGTTGCCAATACTCGCCACGCTTGGCAGGCGGGTTGGCGAGCGCAGTTAGGTGTGATTGTTCAAGGAAGACGATGCTGCCCATCTTCATGCCTGCATCTGCCAATCATTTTTCTTGGACCTAATACTTATGTACATATAACCCCATCGGAGTATGGCAAAAAATTAGGGAGTGAAGAATGTTCTATTCTATATTATTATCAAGTATCATTAAATTTAAATTAAATCAGACGTTCTACAGTTATAAAGATTTCCTGGGCTATAAATCTTAAGAATGTACAATTGTACAGTCTCTTATGAATTGTGTTTTCTTTTTTAGAATGTATTTTTATTTATTATAACTTGACAATAATTAATTCTAATGTAATTTAATTTGATTTATTTAATTTCGACATGCAAATCACCACTCACGAAATAAATGAATATAATAAATATAATATTAACATTAAAATTAAGTTAATATGTTAACAGCTGGGAGTGATTGGTATAAAAACTACAACGTAAAAATTAAAAAAAAAGGTGTTTCATTGTCACAATACTATATGGATTGTAATGTTGTGTGTGTTAACGTTTCCTAATATAAAGTATGCAACTATGCCTTTCAACCTATTTAACTAAACAACAAATGATATCTGAAAGTATGCCCTTCATTCGAGAGATGTGAATATTGTTTCGCGTTTGGTGAAAGGCATCAATTTTCCTAACATTAATCTACATCTCTGTACTTACATACTTGCTTTAGATGTGTAAAGCACTATTATTTGAAAGCAATCAATGTTGGCAATAATTAGATAGTTAAGATTCCTCATGGAGATTATCGCGTTTATCTCAATTTCTCTATTTCTTATGCGGTGTAAGGCGATAGAGTTAATCATTGGTTGGTTTACTAGCGCCATTATATACTGTAATAGGTACTAGATAAAATAAAGTGTATCCGTCTCATTACTTATAAATGTTGCTCTTGAATGTGTCAAACACTTTCTTGTAGTTAAATGTGTCACGAGCCATGTCCGCCTGATTGTTATAACTTTTATCTAACTCTAAAGTTAGTTTATTTCAGTAGTCTGATTGTCCACTTTCATTTTATTAGCAATTTAGCATAATGTTAACTTTCCCGTTAGTTTGACATGTAAATAAATGTAGAAATTATCAAATAAAAAAATTTGCATGCATTTTTTGTACAAGTGGACAGAATAAAACATTTTAAGACATCTACTTTAAATAATGACTCGTTGTTTGTATAATTTCAAAAACACTAACACTTTTTTTTCAGTGTTCGTTTATTTCAACGTATTTTGTCCCACTGCTGGGCAAAGGCTATCTCCCTCCTTTCCATGCGAGTCTGTTTGGAGCTATTTAGGTCCAATCCTTATTATGAGCATCAGGCTCATCTTTCTACTGCTTATTATCTTCAAGTCACGTCACTGTTTATTATCTTTTTAAATTATTTAGTTAGCCTATTAATAGTATCATCGAGCTATATCAAGGGTCCTTCGAGCAGCATGTCAACTCTAACAGTAGGGCTGTTCGCTTAGCCTTTACCAACATACTTTGTACCTGTTTTGCAGCCCCGTTTATGAGTTTTATGTCGTTAAAAAAGTTGCCATATTATTAGACGATTTTTACTAGCTTCACTTTGCGGTTCGAACCTGGACAATGTTAGCACAGTACCGGGATGAATAGCGTACAAGAAGAGAGGCCTTTGCTCAACAGTGGGCGATTACGGGCTGTAAATGATGATGATGATCTGAGATCTAAATTTTATACATATCCGTTAATCCAGTACAGCGTGAGAAGTAAAAAACATAGATACATAGAAACAGTAAAACTTTCGCGTTTATAATATTAGTGTGATCTGTGTGCAGCAATGTGCTATATCCGAATAGACTTACTAACCAGTGAAGTCAGTGAATGATGTGATTTGGATTCCTTGTGCTGACCGATTTTATAGCAGCAATAGAATGTGAGTTGTTGATTGGGCGAGGTTGTGCATTGCGTGCACGTAGTGGCAGCGGGCCCTCGGCTGGGGCTGCGTGTCAGTGCGTGAGTCGCCGTCCCTCCGCGCCGCCCGCTTCTATCGATCACCCCAAATGGAATGACATTCCGTTCACCTTTATTTTTAGCCGCTTACACAAATTTTAAAGCGGTACGTAAACACTTTATATTTAGATTCCACAAATATTTACGCATACTTCAAACTTTGCATTAAAATGCGCATGATATTCCAAAATTATCGTTACGGTATTGAAAAGAAACACTTGTCTAAGTACGGTATAGTGTGATCTAGTAACGGAACGCTCTACATTTCGAATATCTTTATCTTCGACTTTCTTTGTACCGGCCGGCCATGCTCCGGCAAAACGGATACCGTTTTTTATTGTAATCGGTTCTGTATTTTGACAAACTCTCGAGTTTTGCGATCGGCGAGGGAGTCTGGCCGAGCGACTCATTAGCGCCGTTGAAGTGGACCGAACTAAATTTAATTGCTTCAGTATATTCGTGCAAGGGGTGCGTTGACGACTGCCATATGAGAATATCGCCCAGTAAAGGGTTACCTAGTCTCTTTATAAAATAAACGTTAAGCTGTGAGTGCTGTCCATTAATAAAACAAACATTTCCGTCGGCTGGCGCAGTCGATATCGCCGGATGCCATGAGCGAAGTCAATTCTGTAAAAATGAAGTCTCTTTAACAGGTGCTTAGTGGAATAAGTCTGATGATGTTCCATCATCGTCAAATGAGGTGACGGATAATTGAAATTCCTACTTTTTGTGACCATTTACAGTGGGCACACTATACACACGTGAATAATAGCCTCTGGTGGGATCGTGAGCGCGCGCCTTCAGAATAGAATACAATAAATTTGATTTACTGAGTTTAAACATTATCCTCGCTTTAAGTTTTTATGGGCTACCACTAAACCCAGTAAAGTTTCATGGAGCAGAAGTTTTGCTCCATAATTTTGCTGTCCTTACTTTATTTTAATTGCAAAAATATGTTTTTAAGTTATTTGCTCTATTTTCAAGCGGCTATAAATCAAGAAAATGACGTGATTTGTTTGTATAGGTATTGTAAGAAGATTAAAGAGTCACGGGCTATTTCTAACTCAGAAATAAGTACCTACTTTTTGAAGAATTATTAATATTAGCTACTTTAAAATATTTTCATATGTATAGCCCAGCTCTAATTGTAAACTGTATAAGTGTATATGCCGCTTGAAAGTTTCATACATGGTTTACCGATTGCTGTTTGTCACAATATATACGCTTAATTAAAAACTTTCGAAATGCTGACATAAATGCTTGCGTGTCACATAGATAACTACCAAGATGCAAGAATGTTGCGACCTGCGATTTCTTTTGAAAGTGTACTATTTCCAATAAGATCTAAAGGTGTAGTTAGATGGGAGTGGTACGAGCAGTGTTCCGTAAAAATAGTGTACGGTTCCACACGTGCCTCTTCACAGCCCTTTGATGACGGCCCTTTCAGACACGCATCTACAGTTACTAACTCAGTAATGGATGAGTTAGAATTGCATCGTATGATTTGTCGATTTTGTATGTCATTTGAGATAGTTTTTCGCCTAGGCCTAAAAATATAATCGATTTACACATAAGCTAAAAATTAAAAATAACTATAATCCGACTACGAACAAAATAATTACAGATAACACAAAAAATATGACTTAAAAATAACTAAAAAATGTTGCCTATGTCAACTGGAACATAATAATAAATCTATTAACGCCGCATTTATCAAAATCGGATGAGTAGTTTCGACGCTACGGCGAAACACGTAAATACAATACATAGACTGCTAAAAAATTAATAAATCCTTCCTTTTGGCTTTGCCGTAGCCGGGTTTTCTTCTTCTTATCAACTAAAGTGCATACTTAACACATGTTTAGATGACATAAGAACGTAACGCTTTCTAATGTGTCACAGAATCCTCCAAGAAACCTGGTCATTCATTTCATGACTATTCCTGTGAATTCAGTGCAGTTTCATATGTTTTTATGAACATTGCAGTAGCTACATATGACTTAAATTGTTAAGTCTATCTATAAGGTTGCTGTTAACGAGCTCTTGCTTATATTTATTATGTGCTTATTGCTTCAGCAAAAACATTTTTCGCTACGTTTTCGAGACACCTCGGTAACGTGACAGAAAATTATGAATATTAATGTGTGGAGTTTTATTAACGCTCTGTGTGAGTGTCTCCATGCAGCTCTCGAGTCGCGGGCGTGCGCGTTCATACTCCATATTTACATTTCTTGCACGGGAGCGGCAAGATTTACGTTCTCTGCGACTTTAGGCGCGGGGGACTTAAATTAGTGCTCTGTCATATGTCACATGATATTTTATTTTGTTTCTCGCCCGCGGCCCCGCTTCGAGCTTATTCCGTCCGCTATACCATATACCCATTCTTACGCCGTCACGGGCTATTTATAAACGCGCCTTATTTAGATCGGTTTCTTAACGTTTTTTAATCCGGGCTCGGGGTGGGTCGACGTCTTGCCGTAAATGGACGTAAAACATTCACGCTGTTCACTGTTGAAAGAACTTTGGGTAACGTCAAAAGTCCTCCGATTTGATTTCGCCTGACACACGACATGATACGGGGAGATGAGAAGTGACAAGATTGATAGTGGTTAGGTGTACCGGTCAATGCTGGCGTGGGTGTGAGACACATCAAAAGAGACGAGGTTGATTGATACAGTAGTATCCCCCAGACGAAAGGCAGAGCTTGCCGGCGCTCACCGTAACCAATAGAACCAATTTGTGTTGTGGGAACAGATTAACATTGTCGTTGACCAATTGTTTTGCATCTGTCAAGCTAATATGTAATTTGAGTCACTATCTATACGTTTTGCCAGAATTTTTTGCTAATTTACAGTTAAAGTACCTAAATAAACATATGTGCCTCATTAGGAACGATTTTATTTATCAGATTTACTATTATACTATTCTAATAATAATAAAAAATGTAAGGGAGGGGGGGAGATAAGGTAAGGTTTTTGTTTTAAAAGTATTATAAACAGGCAAAAAAACAGTCGTTTTAGTACTTAAGGATTGATTGTTGTAGAAAAAAGTGTAGGTTGCAAATTGCAAAAAGTCATCTGCTCTAACAAGAGACATCAACGCGCTGCTTCGTTTCTTCTATCAAAAGCGCAAACCCCGTTAACTTTTTGTGGAACTATTTTAGAATTCAATTCAGCACACATGTCCTGAATCTGAAAGTGCAATGTCTTTCGACACAATAATTCGTTGAGACATATCTTTATTTACTTCTCTCTCATACATTATGGTGTTGACATAAATGAAGATGAATTTGGGCTCGATAAATGTTTCGATGACAAAAATAAGACGCATCGCTTTTACATACTCACGGTGGCTTTTTAAAATCCTTTTTAAAGCTTCTTAATCTTCAGCGACGACGATTTCTTCACAAGCATCAAAATTTTCTACGTAGAGTTGGTAGAGCTTAAAGCGATGTAGGGTCTTCATTGCGTGATGTTTGCGATGGATAGACAATAGATAACGGGGCGTCACGTCGGATATGAAGATGATGTAAGCGGCGATTTCCTGCGGGCTCGCAGTGCGTTGGCTACTGGCTAGCGTACCTGCTGCTTGCTAATTAGCCGCGCTGACGTCACCGTGGGGAGTTGCGCCGCCCGCCGCCATTACCGGGGGCCCTCGCGCGGAAACGACAACGACCGACGCTTTCTATGCCTTGCAGTACTGGACAGCCAACTCGACGACGTCATAAAAACTGCGACCCACCAGGTCCACCCTTCAAGGCCGTCTTCCATGAAATCGGCGTCACAGCGACGCTATCAATCGGGGGCATCTGCCTGTGAAACTTTCAAAACAATTGCAAAAGTTGCCGTTTATACAACGTGAACTATGAATCATTTTGTTGTAACATCGGTAATACCTTATGTAGGAGTGGTGAAAGAGCACAGAGGAAGCGTACATCCAGCGATCGCGATTGATACGGCAGGCGGAGCTCCGGTACGTCGCTAAGCGTGACTCATCTTAATGGCTGCAATTACAGCGGTGCAGCCACCGCCGAGGAAACACGCCACGTGCCACAGAACGTTGAATCTGTTAAAAAGGCCGGAGAAACCCAAACGACACCGAGTCTTAAGCGAGAACAAGGTGATTATGCTTCATTGCTGTGAAAATGTAAATCCGTGCAGTTTTCGAGAATGTTCGAAGCGGAAGCGCCACAACAGCCAAGCTTCGTTGTGGTCACCGTCGCCGTACGGTCGACACGGCTCTATGTACACTACCACCAAATCTCTTTTGCAATAGCTGAAGGTCATCCCTCGATTGTTATTTAGTCTCAGTACCGCGTCTAGACCGGTGGCCGAAGGAGAACAGTGATTTTCCGATCTAATGAGGTCGGTCAGTATCGTAAGAAGTAAGACAAAAACCATTATCGGTCCGACTGACTAACCGCTAATTGCGTGAAAATGCTACCAGCCTAGGTTTCTGTTTTTCCAACAGAGAATAATGATTACCTCGTTTGTATTCAAGGTTGACGATGCAAGTTGTGCACTGAGTTTTTTCTATGTAAACAAATTTTATGTTTTCTTAATACCCGTTTGGTTTCTACAATTGACGTGTACGCAGAATAAGAATGAATCATTTGTTCTTTCAGCGGGTCATGATATGACTCACGGAATACGAAACAGATGGAATTTTTCGTCTCGTTGATACATGTAGAGGGCAGTGACTGAACATTTTTAGGTTTTGGACTAGAAGATGTATTTTTGACATGTATTTTAAATATATTTTTTTCTTTAATTATATTCATTTGACATTGGTTACAATAATCATCATAGCCATTATTTTTATAATATATTCAATTCAATAAAAGAGTTAAAATAAATGAAAAAGAAATGAAATGTATTTATGTATTCTATCAGTTATCTGGTGCCCATAGTACAAGCTTTGCTTAGTTTGGGGCTAGATGGCGCTTTGTAAAATGTTATAGGATATTATATCATTATATTAGTTAAATCTTAGTAATAGTACGCCTGCAGTGGCAAGTTTTGGCTTCAGCACATGTAACAAACCAGTTTGTAAACCTAAAACTTATGAATAATTTTCTATGAATCATGGTTAGGGACTTTTTTATTTTATTTCAAAAGTAAGTTTTGCTTTGCGATTATCATAGCCTTTAAAACAATATCGTTCGAAAGTAGATCTTATGCGAATGCATAAACCATACAAACGACTCAAATATTACTAAGTGGCTACACGGTGACTGGAATCGTGAATCTAGCTGAGATGAGACAACTTTTAAATGTCACACGACAGGCTTCGTGAAAGGGAAGAACTACTCTTTAAGCTGTAAATGCCATCACGTTCTCGTTTACACTGACTGATGTAAAAACTATCTAGAGGTATTTTAATACTTGTAATATGTACTCTAAAAAAAAGGAATAAAATTATAAGTAAAAGAAACATGGATGTAACAAAAGTAGATTGGATTAGATCTACATGAGCTCCCCGTAATTTATTCTATGTACATAAACCCTTATTACTACACTTAGGACCCAGGGCCATCTCGACCATGTCCACCCTTTTGAGAATCGGACCACAAATGGGGGAGAAATCGGTGAACATACATTAAAAAAAACACAGTCGAACATAGAACCTCCTCCTTTATTGAAGTCGGTTAAAAAGGAAAATTATTATCTTAGCAGCCTATGTATATGTTCATGAGTTTCCTTGTACTCCATGACTAATCATATTTTGTCAAATGAGATGTATATTACATTACTCTTTATTGTGTATATTAGAATTTACGAAGAACAGAATAAATAAAAATATAATACCAACAAAAACGTAAGAGCTAGTGCCACAAGTGACGGCCTTATCGGTAAAAGTAAACTTTTCCAAACAAGAAAATTTTATCAAACATTTTAACGTTAAATATAGCGCGTTTGATCTCAAATCAACACGTTTTTTCTTCTTTGTTGTAGCGTCGCACTTTGTGAATTTGCCAGTATAACAAGATATTTTCAAGTATTTTCAAAGTATCCTAAGTCTAAGTCACATAAGTCATGTGCGATTCTAGCTTATTAGTAAAGTTGTAGTGACTTACTACAAGCTTCTATTAAGTTTTAGAGCAACACGAAAAGTCATGTTTCACCACATTACATCACTTTCCCACACTCATGCATATAATTCGGCATTTTATGAATATAATATAATATCACTGTTGTTATTTATATACTAAATATACTAAAAAAAACTCAAGTCTTGAAAAATAAAAAACAGTACGGTGATATAATTTTTCCACGTTCTCATCAAACCTTAAGGTGCATATCAAAAACATTTTATTGAGCTAAAAATGAACACTTCCAAAAAATTTAGGCGGATTTTTTACTACTTTTATCGTTTTCTCCTAACTCATCCCTGATTAGGATACCTACCAATTACTAGACTTCCTAAATACCATGTATATAGCCTTGTATACAGGTTCTTGCTGTTTAATTTGCCTGGGTCGGAGTAAAGTTTACGACGTAACTCATAATTAACTTATATGATTAGGTATCCGCTAGGCTGTTTAGAATATGAAAAATAGTCATTTTGTAAATTCCTAGTGTTGGTTACGCGTCGAATGATTCGGCGACGTTGACGTCAGTTTGGCTGTGAATGTGACTGCCCTCTTGTCCTATTTTTTCTTTTTACTGCGCAAATAGCAGCATTGTTTGATTGAAGAATAGTTAGATGTTCGCTCCGAAATGTGACCTTTTTACTTGGTGGTAGATTTCCTTAGCAGGTAATCGTCTAGGTAGGCACCACCGCAGTACCAGATATTCTGCCGCCAAGCAGTAGTGTGTAAACATTACTGTGTTCCGGTTTGAAGGGTACTGCAGCTAGCGAAATTACAGGGCTATTGAGACTAACCATCTAGTCTCAAAGTAATGAGCGCCAAAGCAGCGATGCCTTGGACTTTTTTTACTATTCAAAGTTCTGTATATCGTTGCAATGGTCGGTGACGCAGCCACATTAGAATCGTCGGTGACGTGAACCCGCAAGTTTTGTTAATACCAACGCGGTTAAATAACACTACGCCATGTGGAAATGTAAATCACGCAATATGAAATCCTGGTACAGTCAAATTTAATCTCACCAGGCTCTTGCCTAAATAATTCTATGCAAAAGTTAACGGCTGCATATTTATAGCAGATATTCTATATTTTCAATAAAACGATCGTAACGACACAAGCGGAGGAATGTTGTTACACACATACCGATACGTCACTAGAATCCAGTGCGTTTGTGTTGGTATTTTCATGATCTAAAAACAGATCCTAGAAATTGTTCGCGTTTGCAGGAATGTGGCCAGTACATGCATGTAATCTAGTAGAAATAGGATCTTGAAATGTGATTGTCGAGACTACATATATATATATACATATTAAGACCAATTTTGAAGGATATAATAATGGGTTGCAATGAAAAAACCAAATGTTTAAGTAAATATCTATATTTCGTTTTTTAATGTGTTAATGTGTATTTATTTATGATATGATTTATTGATAGGCTAAGTGTTTGACCACAGCTCACCTGGTGTTAAGTGACGTTGTGGTCGAGGGATAGTAAATACATCTAGCCTTGAATAGAACTGGTTCTCAAGTGAGGCAACCGAAACACACCATTAGGTGCTCGGTGACAGATTTTTAACTTAAGGGTTGTAGCTAGCCAGCCGAGTACTAGAAAATACCCTACTACCACGCTATGGTTTCCTCACGACGTTTTCCTTCATCGGCAGCTTAATTTAGTCGTTACGGCTATTTAGTCAATTTAAGCTTTCAAAATTGGCCTCAGTGTTTGTCTAGATTAGTTTACATTACTGTTCTTGTTTATAGACAAAAAGCGCTTTCTTATTTCGTCAATCGAAACCCTTTTACGTTCCACCTTAGGAAATTAGCTTAGGAATGCTGTTAGTATATAAAATCAGTATTTCCCGTAAAGTAGAATATGGATGTCTTCACCCAGAGAAAACAGGTACCTTCTAGGTAAGCGTGCTCCATTTAGACTGTATCGATGCTTTACATCAGACAGGATATGGGCAGTCGTGAACTTATTAAGAATATAAAAGTAGGTTTACTTTACTTTTTCTGATCTTTTTTGACAGTAATTAAATATAACAGTGTGGGTACTCGTATTTGTAATCACGCCTTCAATCAATACCATCTCGATTACTGCATCGATAAAAACAATGAAGCTTTTACAGAAAACAATGGACCACTTAGCCCGCTTTGTTCCCCGTAACGGGACCAGATTTCAGAAGGTATCTGAGACTCCTACATGCTCGCCCACATGGTAACTCGCATTAATCTGTCTAGACTATATTGATGGTTTACAAAATGCCTCGTTTAAATAACGGCTTAATTGTAATCTATAGGCATAGTCTAGTCATGTTTTCAGCGTATAACTAGTAAATAGCACCAGAGCTGCAGTAAAGCAGTCATGTAGCTCTCGCAGCGGGAAAATCTCCGATCTCGCCGCTCCTCGGTTTAACCGATAAGTTATTGCAATGTAAAGTATCGACTTACGAAATGCTTCTCATTAATAGCCAGTTAATTGCAATATATTTGTAGAAGCCAGAGCCTGCTGTAATACTGTGGTTCGGTACAGGATAAATCAGGTTGTACCCACGGACTACGGGTCGACTCGCAGTGTGACCCTATGGGTTGTTGCTATCTCCAGGTTAATTTCTATACAAGGTTAAAAGCTCCGGGTATACTAAACTAAAATAGGGTCATTTTACTCATTATTATGAACAACTTTTATTATAGACACAACTTAAATAGTGAAAAAAGTAAAAAAAGTATTTCTATACATTAACAAGTACATTGACTTCTGAGCAAAATGGAACGGTTTCATAGTTGTGCCCATAGTAAAAGTTGTTCATTATGATGATTACAATGAACGCTTTTCAGCTTAGTATATCCCAAGCTTAAAAATAATAAATATTGAAACTTGATTTTAACCATCAAAAGTATTAAAAAAAAATTGTTTGTTAGATAAATATCTGTAAGAATCACAAGCGTATCTTTTAATTCTTTTTTCAACAGCAGACTCATATAAAATTACGTCAAAGCATCGGCTTTAAGAAATGACGACTTCCTCACAGTCACCAAATACAACTCAGAAAAGTAAATTGTCTATAAATAGTCGAAGGCCGTCGTGAGTTTATGCGCTCATGGCTGTGTTTGGGTGTTTGCAGGATTTAAATAGAACTGCATAAGTTGCATGACCTAAACAGGTTCCTACCAGGCACTAGCTGCACGCCCACGGCGCGCCGCGCGCGGCCATCCCATGACCCTGCGCCCGCCCTGCCTTGCTGCCTCCAGTTTTACAATATTTACTTATCTAAAAACTGCAAAAGTACAATGAAATATATCCATGTTTTGCTGTGTAGACTTGATTTATGGCGTGTAAAAGAAAACCAACCCGCTATGTAAACATTCGAATATCGCCCTGCGGTAATTTCTTTAGAAACTTGACTGTGGAAAGCTTAACCAAACAAACAATAGCGATATATTCCATACCTACCGTTAACACTAGTGGTGAAGCAACATTGATTTTTATTTCTTGTCGCTACTCACCCGAAACAACAAATGGGTTTTTATCCGCCATAATTTATCGAGAACAATGCATCATTCGGAGGCGCTGAATCAACAAATAGAGTCGCTCGACGACTGATTCATGCGCTCGACTCACTTATATTAATTGTGAGAGGAAGCATGTTTATTTATTTTATTTACTTCTTCGGTAATTTCTTGAATATTTTGTATTTCTCGGTTAATTATAGATGTATTGTAATTTATTCTCACGCTCTCGCTACAGCAGCATGTTGCAGACTGGACTCTTGTGACAGCGACAAGAAGCGCTTGCAACTCGCGAGTTAACTTATGCTCGTATTCGATCCAGGACAGCCGGTCCCGAGCCCGGCTGTCCTGTATCCGCTACATAAGGCAAAGTCGACGCGCCAGGCGCCTTGTTTCTCCCACTGTAACATTCCTTTAATTAAACCTATGACATCATCACGCAGGATTAAGTACTTCATTTATGTGGTGCTATTTAAAGTTCGCCGCTAATACGGACGTTGCTCTTTTAGTTCTAATTCTAACCTCTAAAATATTCACAACATTGGGAGATATAAGTAATATACGTAGAAATACTCAAAGACTGCAATAAGTTCTGGCGCCGCATTCTTCCGTGATTCCTGCGGTCTTCTTGCACGCCGTATTTATTTATACTCGAGTGGAGGTGAGCATCGAGGCATGCTCCATTTGCTTCGCCCCTCTCCTTGAGATGTAACCATACTTACATGAAGTACTGACAGTGTGATGCCGTATAATATTTCAACTTTACTTTATACTTTCTCGTTCATATCTTTCCCATTTGAGGAGCTGTCTCTGGTTGCCCAAGAAGGCGCTGATTTCTCAGATTAAGCATTACCAGTTGGGCAGCTTTCGGCAGAAAGTCAGAAAGTTTTTGTGTCCGCTCAACCCTGTTCAGGTTTCATAACGTGCACTACCATAAGTGTAATGCATCGCCCCAGCCTCTTTTGTAATTTGCAATATCTTATAGTGATTTATGTAACGACGACGACAAAATTATCGGTGCTGCGAATGTGTAGGCTGATAAAGTTGGCAAGAAGAATCCCAGAACCGGTTAAAGACGACCGAAAGGGGACTTTACTGTTCCAAAAAGGTTTCACCTTACAAGGTAAATTTTTAGCACTTCCATAACAGGAGTGTTATGTTGGTTTATAAAAAGCAGGCGGTTTAATTCCGTAAAAAGAAAAAATCCGAAGTCATCAAACGTTTATGACGTCTTTCTAAACGCTTAAGTGAGCCATAAAGCTTGTCTTTGATGTGCTCGGAGCTGGTGCATGTCATTCTTATTTCGCCTGATATAAACTGTAGTGAACAGACAACAAAACTCTCTTTACTGTTTCTTTTGCTCTACTTTTTATCGTAGTGTAAAATTTATGCGTCTTTACTTTCCTGTATTAAAATTTTGATATAGTAATAAAGTGCGTTTACGGTATGTTTTTTGGTGTATAATGTTACAAGGCGGTGTTCGTGGCATATTGGCCGTGTAGCATTAGAATAGCGTCCGGCGCGGCGGCTGATGTTCCGCAAAATATGCCGCGGGTAATATCCCGATGCCGGTGGTTAACGACATTTCTCGCGAAACGCACAGAAATAACCACCTCCCCACGCAGCGAACCGCCGATAATTCTGTCATTGCATTACCAATGCACTTCACTGCTGGAGCCGCTGATGCTATTTTATTTAACACAAATGTCTCATACTTTCGATATTCTGCTATATTATTTCTGTATCGTGAGTGACGCGAGAGAACTTTCTGTTGAAACTTAATCGTTTCCACCCGTATCGTTTTGCGTTTATGTTTCTAATTAACTTTCATTACTATCTTGTTTGTAGGTATTGCATACAATTTGTCAACTCGTAGCGAATTATTTGTTCTGGTTAATTGTCATTTTAATGTTTAACATCAAAATAGTTAAATTAACGTTAAATATATATTGAAGTAAATATCATTATCATCTTTAGCGGATGGGGCATTGATGTGCGTCAACAAACCCCTTATGATATTAATGTAGTAATATTCAAATAACTTATTGTAACGAATGCTACGAATGCACGACAAAAAATACTTTTGATATGTAAAAAAAATAATTCAAAAGTATTTTTAAGTAATATAATTATGCAACTTGACTTATAACTATGTTGCTAACAAATAAATATAGTACAAATCCGACTATTTAGTTATCTCTATCTTTTCAATTTTAAGATTCAATTACTTCAGTGGTTTTTGTTACGCTGTTAATCAATTAACAACTTGCCCATGAGACAGATGTCAATTATATTGCTTTTAGTTGTCCTGTAACCTGAATCTAAATGAATTAGGTTTATCTCTGAGAGAAACATTTCCAATGATTCTCAAATAGTATGATGATTGTTATTGATTTTTTTGTTATTGAATTCCTTAAAATCTAGTGAATCACATAAATTTTGAAAAAAAAAAAACAATCTAAGTACTACGTCAGGAATACTATCATTGGCCTACACGTTTCTTCTAGAAAGGTTATCATTAAATTTCTGTGATAATTGAAATTGGTTCTTTGTATCTATGGAGCCATTCGATGTTATCGTCGCAGTAATAATACTTCCATTATCTTGTCTCCCCTCTAGAAGCAGTGAACGGTAACTTTTATCTTTTGTCCGAGTTGCGGTAAATTAATTGCTAATCGATACATTGACGGTGTTGTTATTGGACAATGAGTCATTTTTAAGGAAAATTGCATTTTTATTTCAATGTTTATTTTCTGCGTTCATAACAGCGTGTCTTGTGTAAAAATTACTAATTTGTGTAGTGTTACTAGATGTTTGTAGTAGAAATATTCTTTCATACTTATTTCACATTTTCAACAGCCCAAAAATTTAGCCGAAATTTTTGTATGATTTTATGTATTGTTTGTTAAGATTTCTCTCAGCTTCGGCCTCTAACACAAAACACGCACATGCCTTCGTGTTACACGCGCCTTTACTTGTATTTACTAGGTACATTAATGTATTAGTTAGGTCCTCTTTCATCTTGTGCTTCGTCTCTAACATCTCAGTGACTTCACATAAATTTATTTCGAGACACTAAACTACGCTAAAGCTTTTCTTAGATGTTGCCTAGATCATCGCTGTGCGCCGTTTATCTCCCGCTACATCGTTCGTGACTTGTGCACCTGTAGAAAATGTTATTAAAACATACCGCAGATTCTCATGGGACATCTTTCTCATTATTACTTAGATAAATGTATTACGTGCTGTGGTCTTAATGCATTCGGAACGGTCCGTGATGAAATAAAGAAAGCAATTGGACTAGAAAGGGGCCATAAATTATTTAAGGATTCCGATAGTGGGCGTTAATAGTATGTCCAGGAAACAATAAGGAGGAATAGTGGCTCCAGTTATTACGGAAGTTTCTGTTTGTGGATATCAGATTACAACCGGTGTAGATGTTATATGATAGCTGGCGATATATCAAAGTCACATAAGAACTAGAAAAAACATAGTGGTAGGAATAATAGTAAATACTGCAGGATAAGTCACAAAAACTTATGATACGATGCATTGCATCCGTTGACTGGACTCAAATCACTATACATACTTGTAACAGGTGCCATTTTCATATCCTGTTCGATTGCGGTGTCGGTTCAGAATCACAACAAATTGAAATATAGTGCAACTTTTAATGGTATAATATATAAAACAAATTTATAAAGCTGTTATTTTGTTATAGTTAGTACTTGTATATTTAGTTGAACTTTTGAACTCGTACTTTGTAATTTTAGTTACAGTAATGATCATTATTAAACTATAACTGATATTGGTTGCTTATATAGTATCAATGCAAGTCGAACATAAGTATATAAATAATTTACTTGTTGTTAAGCAACTTTACAATGTACACACACACACCAAATAGGTCTCCTGCTTAAGTCGATGCGGCTCATTTGATACGTGCGTGCATCATTGGACCGAGAATAAGTGTTCGTGGTTAAAATTGAGACATTGATTTAGTTAGCTAAACTTGCTCCTTAAGATGCTATTTAGAAAACCCGGAGACAATAAACAAACTCATACGCATGAACGACAAATCCATTGTTTAATGAAGGAAATAAATTATTCTTGTCATGCGGTAAAAGTTGAAATATTACTCCCGTGTACTGCGGTAATGCGGTTCAAGTTTCTTAAGTAGATGCTATTAATGCAGGTAGTTGTATCATAAGTGACATTTCGCAAACGGTAGCGGGTATCGTAAATGTATCGAATCAGTTGGCCGGCGAGTTTGGCGAGATTAATTTATCGCACAAGTGTAAACAAGCCCGTATGCCGGTCCGGCGCCGCGTGGTGACTCAGACAGTCGCGATGTGGGCTGCCAGGGCATTGTGCGCTTCGAGCGAGCCTCCGCTGCATTGTACGATTGTATGTAAAGAAGGCGAGGGTGTGCGGGCGGGCGCCCACCGACGCCTCACGAGAAAGCGCCTCCACCACCATTGTGACCGATTTCATATCTAAACGACTGCACTCAATTTGTCAAACACATTTTCCTTGCTTTACCCCCATTTGTCTTTACTCCACAACTTCCGTTTGGGTTCCCGGTCGTGTGTTTTAATCGCCGGTAGAATACTGTTTGTTTATCTAATGGCTTGTGTTTGTGTCTTTCTCTCACGATTCATGTCGTGATGAAGACTCCAGCAGATTCACGAAAAGATAAATTTTGCCATTCGTGAGTAGATGTTAACTCCGCACTCTCTGACAGGAACAAACTGTTCATTGATATTCTCTGTTTCCTTTGAAACATGATATTAGTGTAATTCATTGGTGTGCTTTTTCACGTTTTCTTAAAAAAGGTTCCCTACCTGAATTGTATACTCACAAGTAGTTTTTGTCGAATTTGACACTCAAGCCGATTTCGGAAACAATAATGAGGTTGCAGTAAAAAACTCAACAGTTATTTGAAGAACATTAGCTCGTAAACAGCAAACATACTCGTCTGCTTTTTGCCGCCAGGCCACAATTATGATTCAAGTTTAGCAAATCGTGACGGTTGATTCTGTCCATCGCGGTAATGAGGTTAATATTTGACGGGCTTTGCGACCGGCGAGGTCATCGTCACTCAGAATCAGACTCTATAAAGCCTTTACAATTAGCCAGATGGACATTTGAACTACGTTTGCTACGTTGCTTCTTCCCATATTCGCAATTATTTTCAATCAATACAAAATCAGCAACATAATGGTTTGTGTTTATTCTTATTCCTTTGATTGTATTCAATACTTTTCATCCTTAATCGTTAGTGATAATTTGTCATGTCAATAGTCAATAAGTCTCAAAGTAATGAGCGCCAAAGCAGCGATGCCTTTGGACTTTGTTTTACTACTCAAAGTTCTGTGTGTAGCTGCAATGGTCATGGACAGGCGTTATCTCTTACTATCAGGAGACCGTCTTGTTCGACTTATTACTATTACATATTTAAAAAAAAAAAGATGTCAATAGATTCCTCTGTGTTTCGAGATGGTAGTTTATTCTTATCTTTATTTTCGTATAGCAAAGGAAATGCTTTGTTTTAGCTAGCCTCTCATA
Source organism: Biston stratarius (assembly GCA_950106695.1). Taxonomy (NCBI): domain Eukaryota; kingdom Metazoa; phylum Arthropoda; class Insecta; order Lepidoptera; family Geometridae; genus Biston; species Biston stratarius. The sequence continues at coordinate 26,950,033 of OX467112.1, forward strand.
TGAAATACGTAACATAGGTTTGATACGTCTTTTGTTGGTCGAGTGCACTGTTAACTAACTATGGGCCACTATTGGTCATTGTTAGTTACATAGAAGTTTCTTCACTTTGTGCATTAAACTGCGAAGTTTGAGTACATTGTATACACATACTTGTATTTAATAAATCATATTGATATAGTTATAGGGTAATCTTAGTTACAGCCAGACACAAGTTTCTATTAGTCGGATCAATCTGTCACTCACCAATATAAAGAATTTGAAGAATCATGCACCATAAAATAGCATTATATCCTTGACCCGGCGTGGGAGGGATCGAGGATTATTTTTAACTCACAGGTCATCGACCGACAGAATGATTATTCTTGTAAGATTGCACGCGGACTCGCGTTTTATCGCCCGATACATTTTAACATGTTCGTTTACAAAGCTTTTTCTCAAATATCTCAGATCTTACATGGTTGTAAGTATTTTTATTGTTTTGCGAATAACAAATTGTTGAAATTATTCTAAATTTAAGAGTGTATTTTAATTTTGCATTTCTTTAAAGTTCCATTATGAAATACCACGTACAAATTAAGAACAAAAATTCTAATTTGTTGTTGAATATTTTCCGAATTAATGTTCTTTAATCCAACGGCGTAAAGTTCAGCTCCAAGGATTAAAGCGGTTATTAAATGAAATGATATACAATTCAAATCGGATATTGACGCAGCTGCCTCGCTTCAATTTGTGTGCTAATACTTCTATACGGCGCCGGCTGAGATTCCCCACATTCTGCAACATTTCTCGACATTTACCCCACGCTAATGTACAGCGTTTACACTTTTACAATGAACTTGCCTAGCAGGCCAATAAAATAGCCTTTAGCAATTTTTTCATTCAAAACTTAGATTAGTAGGTACTACAACTTTCTTATCAAAGAAATTTATTATTTTATTAGTAACGTGTCTTGACTATCATTAGTGGATTTATCACTAGTGACTATAAACAACAAAATATATATTAATATTTGCGTCTTCTAGCGGGATGTAAAGTTCATTCATTTAATTTATTTTATATTTACATTACATGTCTAAGATGCGTTTTGGTTGCTGAGAATTATATAATTCTTGTGACAGAGCTCGTTTTCCGTCATCCATTAAACGTTTTGAAGTTTAGTAAAAATATCCAAGCTCAGGGGATCACGTTCCGTTGCTGCACATCCGTTTATCTTAAGCCGTATGTTTACCTTTTGAGAGTGTTTTTTATACATCACCAAAGTAATATCGTTTACAGTTTACAATCATCTCTGCCCACATATATGTACTTGTTGGCGGTTCTGACGTTCATTTTCTTGAAACTCGAAGCAATTTGTAATACCGGGAAGCTGAAATTTTTATCTTATTTAGTTTTCAAATTGTAATTACCAGCTTATTTTCTACGTCGTATGTAACAGAGAGTTCATTCGCCATCATGTAGGTAATTAAGGTGTAAATATGGCTAATGTGGTTACAGATTCGTCTTAAACTGTAATTCTTATTAATCACTACTGGATTCCTGATAAATTGATTAGCCGTTTGATTACTGCTCTAATCGGATATTCCAATTACCGTAGCGCAAGTGCCATTCGGAAATTGCAAATAATTGCATCGCAGGTTGGAGCAGCGGGAGTGGGCAGACGAGCTCGGCGCATGTTCCCTATGTCGGTTATGCAATAACCACGCGCAGGGTTGTCCGCTTGACACGATCACACACAATAAATGCCTTAACATTTATTCCACCTTTCCAAATAAGATCCCAATCTCGCCAATTTCGTCTCTTCGAAAGTACACAAGTTTCCTTATTTGACAGTTTCACGATCTCCCCTGTCGAATTTTTACATAATCGCGGTGAATATTTGCATCTCTTTTTGCAAAAGTGCATGTTAACTCGCAATTTCACCAGTGACGTGAGCTCTTTATACGCGTTTATAACGTTATATTCTAGATTTTGTTTTGTCAAATTGTCAAACATCATGATTTTATGATCTTCCCCTGCTGGTAAAATTCACGGTAGTCCCCCGCCCTCACAAATATTTGCAATACAAGGATTTTGCATTAGCATTTACTGGATCGACCACTTTGCACGTTTATTGAACTGTTTGTGCCAGTCTCTACAAAATAAGTAATTCTAAGTTATACCTGGAATTTGTTACCATTCGCCTACGTACACGCCCGTATCAATAAAATTAAATTGGAATCGTTAACTCTAAGTTACTCGAATTGCATCTCCTGAGATATAATATGCCGTGATGCGCTAGACAGCATGATTTATTATGAATTTACGGCATGAATCATATATGATAAACAGAGATGGCCTCGATAATACAGTTGACCGCAAATCACCTTGTATAACTAGTTACCGGCTTGCTTCTCGGCATTGTTACTTGTGAATTTTAATTTTAATCTCCGACGCATCGAGAGATCTAATTCACAACGTTAATTGTTCATGTCATAATATTTCATAGTAATCAATTTCATACAGAAATTAGTACCATCCATTGTATAATTATATTGTTGTATTGTCTTGTACAACATATTGAAATAGTTATTTTTAAAACTGATGGAATTAATTTTGTAAAGTTTTATGTACCTATAGGGCGATATGTACATAATATGCATACGCCATCCGTAATAGATGCCGTCACTTGTATACTGTGGTAGTATGAAAGTGACTTTACTTTATAAGACTGATGAAGCAGTATTGTTTTTAGGGTTCCGTACCCATCGGGTAAAACGGGACCCTATTACTAAGACTCCGCTGTCCGTCCGTCTGTCTGTCTGTCTGTCTGTCACCAGGCTTATCTCATGAACCGTGATTGTTAGACAGTTGAAATTTTCACAGATTATGTATTTCTGTTACCGCTATAACAACAAATACTAAAAAACAGAATAAAATAAATATTTAAGGGGGCTCCCATACAATAAACGTGATTTATTTGCCGTTTTTAAAGATAGTGGTACGGAACCCTTCATGCGCGAATCCGACTCGCACTTGGCCAGTTTTTATATTCTAAACTTCAAGATAGAACTGTTAGATTCGGTTGAGCTATAATCCTATAAGTCCTCTTTCTAGAAACACCTCCGTAAAAAAATAAAAATTATATCAATATCTGGGAAGGGCTGTTATATTGTTATATGCAATATATTATCTTGTGCTTTAAATATTTTCGTAAATTGGAAACAAACCGTTGTTTTGTAGAAATTCGTTTTTATCTTGAAGTGAGAGGTCAGCGGCCGCCGCGCGGCTGCCACGCTCGTGATTAGATACTCGTGCAATTTTCACTAAACCGCCGGCTGTGCGTGATCTTGTTGAATATATTCAACATTTTATCGTTACATATTCGCCTTTATATACATGTTGGCTGTAAGCCAGACGCGATGCGATTTTGTAACATTAGGTTGCTTATCCTTTTTTTTAATATTCAGAACAGTTGACTTTGACTAATTGACTCACGATATTCGACTATATTTTGTTATTTATTTTAGTCATTTTCGCTAACCGCAGTAACACAGTAACAGGTTGAGTCTTATCGACGACGTGATGGCGGATCATAAATTTCTTTACACGGCGCACGGAAATTGGTTTGATGCATGTCTTTAAAGTGTTTTGACTACATGAGTTATTTCTGCCGTTTTTTGAAAGTTGAATACAAAGTTTTCGCACACAAGCCATTAGTCTCGTTATGGCAGGTACATTTTGGATTGTTTCAGCCGGTGTCGCATACAAAATGCTCAACATCCGCCGTGGGAGCAATGACATCGTATGCATGCTCACGGACTACACAGTACCTACACTTTAGTACTACTATATTTTATCTGGTTAATAACCTGCGATGAACATAAAACTAGCCTATAGCCAGTCTTATGCAGTGTATTAAACGTTTTCAGTATTTAATGGATACATTTCCAGGAACAGATTTGAAGCAAAATCTTTGATCCGCCATTGATTTTGCTTAGTTATGAATATCTCCATTGGCTCGAAACTGTTCTGCATAATTTTGTACTATATCGGCATCTTTTATGTGGGATTATATTTCTCTAGTATAAGCACTTTATTTGCGCTGCAATTTTTTCGATGAGTTTGTATTGCTCATAATGCTCATGCACGATAATGGCTGATAGCGTTCGGGCGCAACGCAATTTTCCCTTGCACTCCATCGTTATCGCGCTTTATCTCGGATATTGTTTTGGAGCTATTGTTTAGTCGGAATCGAATGATATCATGATAAACGGAGGTCATCAATCAAGTCAAGGTAAATGTAAAATGCATCGTAGAACTCGGCGCTCACTCATAATTACAAATACATTTAGTAGTCGGAGTTTGATTTCACTTCAATAATAAATTGAAAAATTCCGTGAAGCTTTATGAAAAGCGTAAAGTTAACTTGTATATAACTTTTATTTAACAAATAAATATGAAGTGTCATTGCTTCAATCTCAGACAGGTTACAATGTATTACATAAAGATGGTTTTAAGTAAAAGATTTAGTAACTCTCGGTACTGGTCTTCAAGCTAAATGGCTGTATTGTACCAGCACCCAGGGTCGGGATATCGAGTGCTGTCAAGTGGCACTTGTTGCGTGGGATCGAAACCTTTGCATATAAACGAGAGTCGCAGGCGTGATTTGTCGCGAAACAAGTCGCCTTCACTAAATGGTAATGGAATAGCTAAAAGCCGACCCTACGCGTTCACTGTCGATTTGTTGTTTTCATAGAAGCTTAGCTATGAAATGCAGTTATAGTAACTAGTTAGCCTGAGTAGTGCCAACCTGCCACAATTGATTTTAAAGCGCTGATGTTATGCGTTATATTGCGGTAGTAAAATGACAAATGAAAGTATTTCAGTATGCATTACTCTTGTGTAACATATTGCGTCACTTCCCGGAAAATTGCATTCAACAATTGGCACGATTCTCATCTTTCACAGTGCGCTTTACGCTCATGTTGATCGCCCAAAATGTAGGTCGCTTTGTGAAAGAGTGGATGCGGCCCGTAGAGGCCGTTTATCCTCATTTCCTTTTTGTGTTAGCGGCGAAATTGCACGAGCTGTGCCAAAACCTGCAATATGCATGTGTCCTTGGTTTTTCTCCAATTGTCACTCACTTTTGTTGCTTACCTTGTGCTCTTTTGTCATAAAAGATTCTAGAATATTATGAAATCATTTCAAAATAATGGTCCTGCATTACGAATTCATACAAAACATCGAAAAATTCGATGCCAATTTTATTGAATTTGTATCACCCTACATTAAGCTTGGCTTACATTGTGTTTTGCGCACGAACGTCTATAATTAGGAAAAAAGTTTAGTACACGACGGGAGGTAAAACCGGGAACGGTAGCGCGACAGGACAGCCCACAGGGCAGTCTACCAATTACCTACCGGTAGAGAGGCTGGCTGCTGCGAGCGCAGCGCTAATTAGAAAGATCCCAGTGGCTCACGACTAGTACCTATACAGTACGTACGAGTACCGAGACATGCTCGTAAACCAATTACTAGTCAACTGATGAACGCCGAGCGTGCACGAAAGTTCCCACTCAATTTCATTACGCTTCGCTGTGCGCGCTAACAATTAGAGAGGTTTCCATAGAGCCGCGATTAATTTATCGATTAGATGATGTTGGTTCTATTTATTAGACTCTTCGCGTCTGCCAATCTCTACGTTGCTAGCGTAACGCCCAAAGATAAAGAATCGCTCGCGTTCATTTTAAATCCTAATTGAGTTAGCTGTAAAAGCTTTAATTAGTAGAAATATAACCGAGAAACAACCGGTACACAAGCTAGGCCTTGTCAGGGACCGTATTCCGCTTTTATATCAAAGTGATGTATCTGAAGCAAAAGCTTTTAAGAGCTTTCTTCGTTCGTGTGTTGTTTGTCGTGTGTCGTGTCGCGTTGATGCGTACAAAGAAGGCGATCGTTGCGCGCCCGTTTAAGTAGTCCTGTCGAGTTTGCTTTCCTACGATAATGCGTCTGTAAATACCAGCCTCCCCTCGTAGCTTCACGCTCTGAGAGCTTATTTACGCATACGTTTAATTAACACTTCAACGTCTGAGTAGAACCGAACGTCGCGCTGAAAGTCGGTAGATATGGCTTTAACAGCTGTTGATAGCTTTAGCAGACCTTATCTAGAGTGGTTTGCAGTAAATGCACTATAAATAGTCGTGATGCAATGGCGTGTAGGTTCCGGGCGCTGGCCGCTCGGTGCTGTTAGAGCGCAGCCGTAGCGGGGGGTTCGATTCCCAGTTACACAATGCTGCGTGTATTGTGTTGAGAATTCCTCACGAGCCGCTGACATTCTTCGACGTAATTGTATCTAATGGAATGCTTTAATATGATCGACAGACTTATTCTCACTTGATGGATAGAAAGTGTACATACTATTTATTTAACTTCTGCAACAGCGGATTTTGTGTCTATGCTACCGGAAATGTATAATATGAGATTTGTATATAAATCTTCTTTACGTGTGTTTGTCACCTAACTCCTAAACGGCTGGACTGATTTAGATGAAGTTTTGTGTGTATATTTTAAATATGTATTTACAAAAATAAAGTATATAGGTATTCTATCAGCTTTATGGTCCCCGTAGTAGCTTTACTTAGTTTAAGGCTAAATGGCGATGTGTGAAATGTCCTACGATATTTATTATCATTTTTGCAAAATTCTGTAGGACATTAAGCGTAGTACAGTAAACAGTAGTTGTAGTAGTAGTACAGTTTTCCAGTCAACCCTTAGGAAGAGATTAATAATAGTCAATATTTTAAATTGTAAAGGTTACTCACCCTTGAGAAAGTTTACGTATTCCTCATATATCGCTTGATCCAGCGAATATGTATTTTCTCGTTATTTACCTATTAGCAACGATTTATGTTTTCGTCGCTCCTCTCTATTTCTCGTACAATAGAAATTGTGAGTCTTACCAAATTGAAAATAAATTACCTAGCCTTTGTATTGAAGCTTATTGCTTTAACCATTAGAACGATATTTGAGTGAAAGAGCCTTCTAGCTTCTTATTATAGTACTTAGGCATATAATATGGATAAGTACACATCTAAAGGAATCTGATGGCAGCGATGGCCGCCGGGGAGGCTGTCTCCATCCTTCTCACGTCCCAGGGAATTGTAGGCGCCATTGTGGTCTGACGTGTACTTTAGGTCTCGTATAGGCATATTATGTTTCCTATTTTATGCTCCGGTTACTTCATCTATTTGACAGAAGTAAATAAATGCCGTTACTTGAATTAGGCATTTTTGGCCGCCTCTATATTCCTCTCTATTGTATCGTTACTTCGTCTGTGAATATAACGTGAACAATTTTATATGTACCTATATACTTTTATGCAGAACGAGTTCGTATTTGATCTTTTTATGTAAACGTGTTATTTACTTGAGTCATTTATTATTCGAGCGATGCAAGTCAAGAAGAAATAATAGTCATTAGTATTTAGAATAAATAGTTTTGTAGCGATGATAACTCAGTGGTTAGCGCGGTAGGTTGTCATACCGAAGGGCGTCGGTTTAAATCACACACCGTCACTTAACATCAGGTGAGTTGTGGTCGACCACCTAATATGTCAACAGTGTTTTTATGAAGGAATCTCGAAAAAAAATTAAAAATAGCTCATTTTAAATTGAAAAATTTGCTTAATTGAACTATTAGTAGCAAATATAATTATAATAGGGGTAAAAGTCAAGAAGTCTTGGCTTTTTATGTTTGGCTATCACTATACAAAAGAGAGGGCTATAAATTAGCACAAGGATTAGCGGCAACTCGCATCCATGTTATCATTGCTATCATTACGAATCCATGTAATCTTATCATTTTGCATCGTTATCTTTGTATGCACATTAGGTATGAACACGTTTTGGCCATTGACATCGAATAGAAAGATTTTTCATCACCTATATTAATAAAATAAGGTGTTATTACAGCCGAAACAATGTATTCCAGGTCAATAAAACGATCATTGTTAGTAGATACCTACAAGATATTATTTTGTAGTTTGTGGTAGTTCTACGAAAGTCTTATTTCTTTCGTTTAAAAGCGAACAGATTTGTTGCATAAATTGATTTCCTGTAGGCACAAACAGATAGTGAAGTAGTTATTGAGCGGACGTGGAAATAATCTTTTCCCGTCGTCTGCTCGAAGGCGGACCGGATGGCTCGCTGGAAAATTGCACTTAATCCGCCCCTCCCCCTCCTACCCTCACCACCCTGTCTGCCCGCTCTACTCCACTATTCGATTCCCGACCTACCACAATATATCTATCACTACGATGACACTAAATGACACAACCGTGCTATACTTCCACCGACGCACCATTCCGGCACTTGAGCATTATCACGAGTTCGTGCTGCACCTACACGGATGCTATCAGCTGTGACTGGTCGAGCTCGAAATTCTTCATCAAAGTGGCTAGTGCACGGCAGGTGTTTCGCGGTTACAGCGGCTTTGAATGCTGCCGGGCGTCGGTCAGTTTTTGCCCCGGCACGTCAGTCGGGCAGGGAACAATGGCCGTGCATTCCATCCGTCACCGTTAGTCGGGTAATCGCTGCGATGATCGGCCGCGCGCCTTCGCCGCTGGACGTGATCAACGCTCTAATACGCACATCAATCATTTTAGCACTCGCTTATACTCGTAGGCATGCGTTATGCACGCAGGAAAACGTCGCTACCAAAACATTTCAACTCGGGGAGCTTAACGATATGATCGAAGGATGTTATCAACTGTTAATAACAGTTACACGGCGTTTTATTACTTGCAACCTAGATGCATTGATAAAATGATTTCTATCACTTCCCACGTACATATTTTTTAAGCTCGAACTAGCGAAGTAGTAGACGAAATAATCCAAAACTTAACGATCGGTGAAGCTGTTCCATAATGCTACAATAATGTTCCGCAACTAATTAAAATACAAGTATTATCATAGCTTAAGATCTGTATTCGTCATCCAGTTCTTTCTAATTTCCTTCACACTTTCTAAAACATTGTACGAGCATGACAGTGTGACTTATTTTCTCTAAAATTAATGTTAGTTGTAAAGTCGTTTTGAGATAGTCAGTATTTACGGTTGAACGCAGTAAATCAATTTAATAAGTTTCCCGGTGGATATAAGAGTAGACTGGGCGCGGTTGGCTCGGAGCCAGTCCAAACAGGGTAAAAAGCAAGGGCGGCGACGACCGCGCCCCGAAATAGCGAGCAAAGTCAAGGCGTGTACTTAGACGAACGCAAACGCTTTAAAGTGTGTGTTGTTGAAATGCCGTATAACACGCTCTCTGGCAGCACTGACTCCACAGCCGACACACCCTGCTGCCAGGGTGTGTCGGCCTATGAAAACGGACGCTCGCGTTATTCCAAATTAATTAGTCTATTGCCATAACGTCCCACTTTTAATAACTCCCTCTCCGCCGGTATTGGTTAAAGCCAGAGCGTATAGTCAGCAGTCGCCGCTCCTTAATGACCTTAATTATTTTGCCATGAGTCTAAAAAGGTTAACGCGATCACATGCTATTGCTATTTTCAACAAGCGTCATATTTATAAGGGTTGATAACGCGATTCGGTCAGTCAAGGTCGGCGGCCTCATTGTTCCAAAGCGTGCGTTTTCAATGTTAAATTGTGATAGGTGTTGTTTATTGGCACATCACGTACACATGCATATTGTGGGCACAATAGCGATGCGTGAGGAGCGGGGGGCAGTGACTCACGGGCCAGCCTGAGACAGAACAAGGACACCGCGCAGCCGGCGCTTGAGGCAAACTGAAACATAAACATGGTTACTCCATATCCGTCGGCGCTATTCACCATTGTGCCGCAACAAATTACAGACATAATAGATATCGCAACACCAACGTTGTTCTAGATGACACACTGATATTTTAAGAATAATGACAGCTCCGACATATTCCGACAGAGCTTCTAGATTCTGATGAGTTTGGTTACTCACGAGTAACTTATACTCGTAGGATACTTTAATGATAAAAGTTCTGTTATAAGAAACGTGATGGACAAACTCTGCTACAAATATTGATATGAAGCAAAAAAAAAAAAACTTGATTATTTATTAGCAGCGTATGGCGGAAATTTTATCAAAAAATATGTAAAACAAAAGAGAAAGAAAGAAGTAAAGTGTAGAAATGCAAGTGTAGTATGTACATATGTATGTATGTACGTGTACGTATTATGACCGAATTGAAGACTTAACAGAAGAACTAGGTTAATAACCGACGATCGTGTATAAAAATTTAAGTTATGCATGTATGTAAGATGTTCAAACAAACAGAACAGTAAGCAGTAGAAGAAACGAAGGATGCCAGATCCGTAGCAAGATAAATAATACACCAACGTTAAAATGCTGTGATAGTTTATATGTACTTAATGTTGTGTATGTTGTTACAGATGACTTGAAAGCGGTGACTAAACGTCTGATCCTGCAGGCCAAGCGGCAGGGCTCCGCGGACAATATCTCCATTATCGTGGTGTTCCTGAAGGAGCCGCGCGACATAGCAGCTGACAACCGCCCGCCCATGGATCTTGGGTAAGATAACTTGACTGTACTTTATGGTAGGTCTTCTGTATGTTGTCGGCAAGGTAGAATCCAGCACTGTATCAGATATTTTGTCAAAAAAAACCATTACTGTGTATTCCGATTTGAAGGAGACAAAAACTAGTGGAACTATAGGGCTAATATCAACCATTGAATATCTTAAAATAATGAGCGCCTATGCAGTGATATCGTGAACTTTGTGTTATTTAACGAAAAGTTTAGGATACCTCTGCGATGCTCATAGGTAAGCATCTCATAGCATTATGAAAGCGTCGCGTTCATGTCATTATTACTTGCCATAAAAAATGAATAAGAATTTAATATGAAAATGATTCACGGATTCTTAACTTACTTCAAACGAATTTTGAAAACGAATTTCATATTGATATTACTACTATCATTAGATAGCGATATTACTATCGCTGTATTCCGTTACTATGATATCATATCGAAATAATTAATATGCATTTCCCTGCACCTGTATAATACCTACTTATAAACGTTTTCTTTTAACGTATTAAGCACATATATTATATAGAGATACTACAGGTGTTATTTTTAAATTGTCTGCCTGTGTTGTTCTACTGCAGGCCAAAGGCTTCTTTTTCTCCTTATTTTTTTTTTCATTTCACTGGTGACTTGCCACATCCATTTCATCTTTGAACATTTATATATTTTTCATCAGCAAATTTCTCATGTAAATCTCATGAGTCATCCTATTAATCTGTATCGGGTCTGCAAGCGAAATCTTATCTACTAGATCTGATAGTTTTCTTACGTGATTATCATAAAAAAAGACGAAGCCTTCGCGTAACTCAACCGGTTTCAATGTGGACAAAATTATGTATCTCCACGATCGCGACATTTATCTTTACCCTGCCGACCTTGGAACCGACTGTTGTCTAACACGTATATGTAGCTGAAAACGAAAGTCCTATTTAATATCTGTTACAGACATCTAGTCACTTTCATCTGTTCGACCCTTTAACAGCTTGTAATACCAATTTATTTTCTAGCCATAATCATTTGGTAGTCTAGTTCATAAAGGCATTTGTAAAGAAAATCGGTTACTTTATAACATTTCAAGTGTCTTTTCGCGTAAAATTATATGAATTTCTTAACAATCTTGGAAGTTTTTGTATAAAATTTTGCTAATTTAACACATGCGGTTATACATTGATCTATTTGATGATGGTGATGATGATACTATTTATTCACATATAATTAAATTGACATTTTTAATTATATTTCTAGGCATGAATGAAAACATGACTTGTAACTTTGGTGATCCTTAAAACATTCTATTGTATCGGCATTTGCAACGTTAGTGGAGTTGTCGATAAATTGCTAGCCCGCAAAAACGCTTGATATTGTTAGATACAAACTTTTTTGTTTCCAATCTTTTCTTCTTATAAAAAAGCAAGCCGAAGCTAAAGATATACTTTATTACAAAGTTTAAATCAAACAAACAGTCAACAATGGGTACAGCAGGGTACAGACTCTTGTCCGTACCCTGCTTAAGAATACTGCCTTGTCACGGGTATTGTTGTATTGTCAGGCTGGACAACGCGCTGGCGAACGCGCCCCCGTTCGCCGGCGAAGGCGACACGGAGGCGTGCAAGCGGCAGGCGGAGGCCACGGCGCTCGCCGCCGAGTCCGCTGACAACGGCGTCGACAACTCTGACAGCGACAGCGAGGACCTCGGCCCCGAGACTGCTGTCGACGCGGACGATATCGATGCCGACAGAAGCCACGAGCCGGCGCCACCCACGCCGCCCGCTGACGCCGGTAAGTGTTATCATTTGCGAGTAAAATTGAACAGCGACAACGACAACCTCTGTCCAGATTATTGTTGACACAAACTGTGAAAACCATAACCATGCTAACTATGCGCACATTAAATGAAGACCAGCAAACTCCGAAGCACTTTTATCTACCAATGTAATTAGCGTTCGATTTAGAATTCAAATAATCACAAAAGCTATAAGATTTCGCTTCCAGCGTCTGACATGATCTCTAATTCTCGCAAGACAGTAATAATATATCAGACCGCAATATTTTCTTACCAGCTAACAATAGATATTTCAATATCAAAACAAACAAATCAGATGACCGCAATCATACAATATTAAATACATTGAAACGAGATTACAAGAGCAAAAGAAAAAGTACGCGAGGTGTAACGGCTTACTTATCGATTGTTACATTCACCCACATCCGAGATAGATACAGTGCAGTAACAGTTTCGTGTAGTTGACGAGGTGCGCCACTATTGTATTTACTGAACTAATCTGTAAACCTTCCGTGGAAGACATTTGTGTATCATTTGATCAATTCTATAGATACGTCAGTCGGGAAGTATCTTTCGGTACGTAGTAATGGCGTTTCCAGCAGCCATTGTATGTAGATGACACGCTCGCACTGATCTTGGGTACTGATACACTACAGCTTAGTACAACAATTAAATTAGAAACCATTCAAGTAGGAAATTCATGCTACTACGAGTATATCCTGGAACAATTACTATTGCACATTGACTTGTCTAGGCCACTTGAAAGTAATCTATGTATGTACATATATTGTCTACGCAATATTTTCTGTTAAATTGACAAACGTTTGAGATCTGTGTAATATAAGATAATTACGCAATAATATCTTAAGTCGCTGAACAAACTTAATGCGCTTCGTGTGTCTTTTTAAAGTAAGGCCCTATGTATAATTAAATTAATTTTTTATTATGATTTTTAGGGTGAATTTTGTTTTTATTAAATTACATCACTTCTCTGGGAGCAACATAAATACTTAATAGTATATTTTGAAATTGCACTTGAAACGATCAGCAAAATTTCTGTCTACAGACGTATATTATACACTCTATTCTTAAACGAATTTTAGTGCATAAAAGGTTTCGGGTTTTCGGCATCCTTGAAGAGTATCTTGTTCTGGCCAGATCACGGACTGGGGAGGTGGGTGGCGTGCCAAATTTGGTTCGCAGCTTATCGATCCCTCATTTACCTACATCTGTGGTCTTGCATCACAGTTGCGATAATTTCTATGTTGTTATCTCGGTGTAATGTCGGTGAAGTTCACAGGGATAAAAATGTCGGGACTTATTTAATTTTTAATAGCGAATTACCTACATGCTCATTTAGCTTTATATGAATATAAGCAATCGATAAAAGTGAAATGAGTTTATGTTTGTAAAAAAAATACCTTGGTGTATAGGTTAACTTAAACTTACTACAAAAACTAAAAATGCCTCATGTACCACTTTTTAAATTAGATAGGTATTAATTATGATCGTTCTGGATATCAGTGAAATCGATGGTGAAAATATATATTATCATCAGTACACATAATTGCAGTATATCATTTTTTTATGTTACTGTGTAAGTACCTACTTGCATCCAAGTATCAGAAATGTAAAAGTTCGCCTGAATGGATAATTAGGCGGGCAGGCTCGACAGGTGATTTTACCACCTGTCTCCTTATCAATGTACATGCTTATATATATCTATTATTATACCTAGGTCGGTAAGCTAACTCATCTGTGGTGTTACTCGATTATTGCTCTAGGTGTTCCTAAAAACCGCACTTACAGTTGAACGTTACCGGTTGTTTGTCATATATACCTAACAAGAAAAAGACTAAGACGTCTTAGTAACTGCTCAACATTACTTGGGCACTTAATCACTAATTTATGTATCCGATCCGAGTCTCTAAGTTAAGGTGTGTGAAAATTAAATCACCTTTAAAGTCTGGTACCGAAAACTCCACACCGCCCAACTAGGTATTTAGTTGGCTAAATTACGTATATTACTTTAGCCATGTCGACGTGTTTGACTTTATGTCGCCTACCTAGGTATCAGCTGCAATTTATTTTGACGTTTTCTATATTGAGTATAATTTAGTCGCTCCTATTTAAAAAAAATAACAATGGTCTTATGCTATAATTAGTTATTTATTTCACACAAATAAAATATAAATTAGGTAGGTACATATATTGTATTATGTATTTACAAAATAAAAGACATCCCAAGGGGAGCCGGGGGGTGCGCCCGGGGCGGCGGTGGCGGGCGCGCGGCCGTCCTGCTTCCGCGGCGCGCGGCGTCCCGCTCTCAGTCGCTCACTGAACGCTCGTCAGGTCTGTGCTACTCGTCACGACACTGCCGCTCTGCTATTGTGATATCGCCTTTTGTCTTCATAATATTTACGGCTCGAATATTACGGGTCCGGCGAAGATAGTGATCTGTGCAGTGAAATTACCGTTTACGGTATGTGATTCCTAGCGAATGATGTTGATTATTTCCACATACCGAACGGTTTGTGAAAGGTTATTTCTGTGTTGATTCATGCGGTGCGCTGGTCTGTAAATAGATCAGTTCGTCGGAAGGCGCATCCCTCCTTCACCCGAGAGCACAGGATTCGACCAACATCACATATTTCTCGAGATCAAGACGTGACGGAACTCGGGCGTGTCTTCGCCGTCGCTCTCGAACGAAATGGCGTCCGAGACATTCTCGCGGGTTTGAATTCGCGACCGGTAAAATCGTTCTGTAAACGCCGGCTGCGATACGTCGGTTAGATAGGTATTCGTATCACGTAAGAATCGTTATGCTATGCGGAATCACCATCACCGAAAAAATCGTTAAGAACATTTGTTTTGAGGGTGTGTCGCTGGGCACTTGTTGATAACGTGTCGGGAGCGTGACACTGGGCCGCATGCTCGCCAGGTGTTCCAGTGTTATTGTGTTCTAAACATTGTGTTTGTGTTGTGCAGTGGAAGCGGGCCACGTCGACGAAGCTCTGGTGGATAATGTAGCTGAGAGCGGCGACGAGTCCGAAGACGAGTGGAACTACTTCAAAGGCGAGGGAGAACGTGACCACAACCCGGCCGAGGAGACCGACGAGCTGCCGCGATCCGATACACCCGGACACGATAATGTATGATACTATTTTTAGTTATAATCTCATTTTATGTCATCCTATCGACAAAGAAAGCTCAGAACTTCGCATTTTATGTCAACCTATCGACAAAGAAAGCTCAGAACTCAATTTCCTTCTAGTTTAGAATAGTAAAAACACCTACAATACAAAATATGGTGGCTTTTGTGTCATGTGTCTCCTTTGCAAACTTTCTGTTTGCCTATTTCTTGAAAACAGAAACAGAAATAGGCAAACAGAAAGTATCTTCGTACAATCAGTATGACATCATAACTGGAATAATTTCCTTTCAACTTTCGCCTATAGGCTACATTTGCATTTTATATAATTATTAAGACATGAAAAAACAACACACAGCACAGTTCAAGGACGTTTAACAAATTCTTGATAAGGTCCAAATTGCCAACAGTTTGCAGTGTTTATTTTGCAATGAATGTTCTATCTCTAATTATAATACTTTCATTTTGTTTTTACTATGATACTTCTTAATTATGTACATACCTATGTATTTAATACATATTATGTATAGAGAATGAAGGAGTCTATATGTATGTGTAGATGATATATTATCGTCTAAAGATATTGTAGAGTTAAGATAGATATTTAGAAACTCTTTATAGTGCACACCAAATGTAGAAAACAAAAGAATCTTACGAGCTAGTGCCACAAGTGCCTATGGCTAAGAGTGATCTCCAGGCAATCAAGAATGAAGGAGCAACAGCAAACAAACTAATTCTAAAAATAATTTAAAAAAACAGTTGAATGTATGATGATACACATACACAACTCTTCTTAATCATAAGCTTTGTCCACTTATTTACCTCCACTGATACTTCGACAACTAAAACTTTTTTCACCACCTCTTTAAAACAACATTTGATAACAATTGGTTCTTACAAAACTTAGAGACTAACCATTCTATTAAGTCAGCAACTAGTGCCTGTGTAAAACCTGTTGTACACACCCAATTCATGACTCAACTTATATACTAAGATATAAATCATGATCCTAATACATTGGACTGTGCTTTATTATACAGTAAAAACCCGTTTACGACGATTTCGCAGGGACCCAACCCACAATTTCAAAAACGCGTCTTAAAAAACGTATTATGTGGGATAATGAATATAAAACATACTATTATTATGTTCTAATTTCGTATATAATATGTAGGTATTAAATTATACATTTATAAATTACATTAAATACATAGTGTAATTATAATTACGTTATTTAAAGTAATCACGTATTTTGGTTTGACAGAAATATTTTGATGCATTAGCAATTACAAGATTTTCAACATAATTTAACTTTTGCAGTGTGTCTTCGCTTTGATTCAAAGAAGCTACATAGCGTTTTAAATCATTAACAGCTGATAATGCCTGGGTGTTTGAGAAAATCAGAGCTGACTCATCTTCGTCTTCATTATCACTTGGACCTCTTTTTGTGTGTTATTCACATTCTCAATAAGATCTTTAATTGATTGAATTTCGTACGGTGCCACATTGTCATCAATGGAAGAATATCCAAGAAAACTATGCAGTATCATGGGTTCTTCTTCTGCTTACTTGAAACAATTTTAAATGGTTTCAGGCTTAATTGCTTCCCATGCCGCTGCAATGTTTTGGTTCAAAACAAATTGTACATGTTGTTGGCATATTAGACATATTAAGAAATGTATGAAAATATGTCTCAAGTTGCAGGGTCTGGCGTAAAATGACGTATTATGCGAGAAATTGTATACACAGGTTCTACTGTATATGAAATGAAGTAATCGTAACTATTAAACTTACAGCTAACTGACAAAATACCAGCAATAGGTAATATTATTACCTCATCAGGTTACACATATACATACATATATTTGCCATACAATTTTATTAATTTTATCTTTTACATATTATAAAAGTGGTTTATCCTTATTAAATTATATTTGAAGCTAAATGTGTCTTGTACCTAACAGACAAGACATTAAGTTACATACTCATACAAAGTTACTAATATTCAGATGTAGTCTCCGATCACACATAATCTACTAACAACATGTGCACTCACTTTCATAAACCCAACAACTATTAAATCATGATTTATAGTAAGATTGTTATATTATTTGATATTGCCATTTGATTATAGTCATCAAATTAGCTTTCTCTAGAGTAGATTAAATTAGTCAGAATGGTGATTATGGCTGATTAATTCCATTTATAGCAGGATATACCTATTTGCCTAGCTGAAAATTTATGAATTTTTACAGAGTAACAAGTATAAATCATATAAATGTGATCATATGTATGATGTCATGAACCTACAATATATGTATGTATTGGAAAAAAGATTAGTTATTTGATAAATTTATTTTATCATATAAGTACATGATTAAAGTTTAAGATTCTTTATTTTCATAGCTACAAATCCAACAAACTTTAAGAATATCATTTGAAAAATATCCAATCTTGTAAAGAAAGTACATTAGAAACTCTTGTTCTGTTCATATACTTATATAAGTTAGTTGAATAATAGTTTTTACACAGAAAAAAAACCATTTTAGCCAAAAGATATATACTTTTTTTCTATGCCTATTTTTGCAAAATCTAAATGCCTGTGATCCTTATGGATGTGAAAATTCTTCAAGTAAAAATTTGCTGTCAAACTAATCCTATCATTAAATGTTTGCTGCAATAAACTATTTCTAATTTTTCAGTCCGCGTGGGAGACAAGCTCCGTAGACATGAACAGTTCGCCGCTAAACCCGGACGCGCCCGTGTTCGTCCCCGGTAGCGTCGCGTCTGACGTACTCCTGGCAGAGTCTCCTCGGAAGCCTCTGCCCATGGACGACATTGAGCTGCCCGACGTGGCGCAGTTCCAGACTGAAGCAGTCGTCAGACCTGCTGAACTTTTAGACTTGGATAACTGTGATCAACTCAATGGCCATCATGTAAGTGTCTTTTCTGTCTGACTTACTGGTAGTAGATCTCCTTAGCAGATGGTTGTCTAGGTAGGTTACCACAGTACCAGATATTCTGCCACCATCCAGTTGTGTGTAAACAAAATGTGTTCCGGTTTGAAGGGTAATCCAGCTAGCGAAATCACAGGGCTGCTGAAATAACCATCTAAAGTCTCAAAGAATCAATGCCCTAGACCAGCCATTCCCAAAGTGGGCGATAACGCTCCCTTGTTAGACAGACGCTGCAGACCTAAAGGGCGGTAAGAGACTCGGAAAAAAATGGGGGCGTTGTGTAGAGGCTTGGATGATTTGTAATTTCATTTAGCTAGGAGGCCTCTTAGACGTAGGTGAAAAAATGGGGGTGCTTAAAATAGTTTATTGTCAAAGTGGGCAGTAGACAAAATAAGTTTGGGAACCCCTGCCCTAGACTTTATTTGTTATTAAAGTGTCTATCGATGCAATGATCATCGACATGCATTATTGCTTACCAACAGAAGAGTGTTTTGTTTTGTTGTTGACTTTTAAATAAATCAATAATCTGACTAAAAAAAGGAGGGATATAATTTTAGCAGATTATGTATCTTCACTTGTTCCCTTGCATTAAAACATATTTTAACTTTATCGCTAGTAACTATTTATAACTTAACTATATTTATAGTACAGGTGGTATAACTTGTTATTTAGTAGGTTTGCCTTTGCTTGACTGATGTTAAAGGAAGATGTGATCTGGGATGAAACATGAACTTGAAAGGGACCTACTCACTTGAGCCATTGTATCTATAAACATGCCATGTGGAAACATCCATCCAGGTATTGACTCAAATATGAAGAGTGAAAACTCTTTTTGGACTTTCAAGGTTAGATGTTTCACTACACTATAATTTGAATATTTTGACTTTCTATGCGGTAGTTGATTTTTAATATGTTTTAAAACTTTATAGCGATGATGTCATAAAGTAGGCTGAATGAATATATTGTATTGCCCTTGCCATGTAAAACAAAAAGGAATACATAACTATTTTGACGCAATTGATTGACTTTGACAATTGACATGAAGTAAACAAATCTTATATCATAATCTCTTAGGCGATTTCAGAGTCCGAGTATTGTGTAAAGTAAAATAATACAGATAATTAAATTTAAGCGAAAACAACTTGACATACACATATGTGTAATTATGGTTGCCATTGGCTTGACATTGATTTTATGGAACTGAAAGTATCCCTATATAGCCTACTATGTGACGGTCAAATGAAAGTAAACTTCATTTTATGTAGGTATTTTATTAAAATAAACCCCATTTCATTGTAAAGTTTTAAGCGTAAGAATAATGTACAGAATTGTAATATTTCAAAATGGTTTTGAAATCGGTAAAGTATTTTTTTTCTTTACATACCGAATTGCATATCTATTTTAAAGGCAAACAGGTTATAAATGCGTTGTTGTGCATTAAATGTGTCTGTATTAGATTTCGTAAATTATTTTTGTTTTAAAAATTTATCTTTCTTCATGTTTCATGCTCTGAGTTGCATTAAAACATACAAAATTATAGATATTTTAGCACATTTGCATATAAAAAAGAATGTAGTTTTTACAAAATATTATACTTAGTTTTTATGAGTTTAAATGAATCAGTTTTGTGAAATTATTTCTTGTGCAATTTAACATGGCCTAGAAAAGCTTGGCAACATAATTAATGTATTTCAATAGTCATGTTTAGGAAAAAAAATATTTATTCATTGTTTGCTAAATACCAGTTATTGTTAGTTTCTACATCAGGTGTTATTTATAGTTCTTGTGTTGTAGAGTTTTCCTTATTCAGAAGTACAGTACCTAATATCAATATCCTTATATTCCAGAATGTATCATTAAGTGATGCTGCGAAGGAACGCCTAAATGGCAATGACAAGTGCACCATGGATAGTTTGGGCTTCGGATTCAATGTGGGCATTGAACCTGATAAAGTCAAGGACAGTGGCCTCATACAAGACTTTGAAAGAATACAGAAAGACACAACAGACTTCTGTAACATTCAGGTAGCACAATTTGCAGTATTTTATAAATAAGTAATAACAAACTACGAAAAATCAAAAAATTATTCTCTTATATTTTATACAAGTAAAACAAACAACACATGCATTAGTTGTTTGTTTAATTAAATTAGTTATTTAATTAATTTTAGGAATTTTTATGTACCTTTATTAAGATAATATTTATTTAGAACCCAGTAGTATAGTAGCCCTTTATAAGCTTAAATTGTTTCAGGTATTCCAAACACACAGTGAAACAAATCCATTTGCTGTTGAAGGCAATGATGAGCTATTCGAAAGACTCAAAAACAAAGAAAGAGATCCAATGAGCATGAGTTTTTATCAGGAAAAGGATGATGATACATGCGAAAGGCTCCACAAAAACAATACACATGTGGACCTCAATGCAGTCCAACCGCTGCCAGACAGTGATGATGAAGATTTACAAACAAATGGCATCTGTGATAATGATAAGGAAAATATCTCACCCGATCAACACACAGACATCTTTGCTGGAGACATCCTTGAACCAAATAATGATATAATGAGGTTCGATGAGAGAACAGACTTATCACACAATATTACTAACTTTGGCCAGGGTGACAATTGCATGGAGTACCTAGTGTCCAGCTCCAACAATATGTCATACCCTAATATAGAACTAGAATCGGCCAACATTCCTCAAGACACTGTACTACAGACGGACACACCCGAATCTCACAAACTCTTGTTCGAACAAATACCTGAAATACCAGATGGTAAAAGTTCTGAGTTAGGTTTCACGAATAATGACAACAGGGACCCATCGGAAAGTGAAAAAGACCTCAGAGGGAGCACACCACAAGATGAAACGTCTCAGGATGTCGAAATGGAGAGTAAACTCGAAGATTCTCCTCTGGAAGAATTTGAGCCAGAATTAACGCCAAGCGAACCTGTCGAATTCGATCGAGTGGTTTCCCCTGAATCGATTCACCTCGACGAAAAGGACAATGAATCTGCTCCTGAGCCTGTGGTCATTGCTGAGATCCAACAAGCGGCGTCTCTCGAACAGCTGGCGGTATCTCCCGCTCCGGTTGACGACGTCACCGAGGAAGCGATCACACCCGAACCGACACATGGACAGACCGACGTCGCGGTCGACGTCCATCGCAACGAAGTTGACGAATTACAGGGCACGGATGACGTGGCACACGAGAATCTATTTGACGACGGCGCGGTAGAAGCACCAGAAATTGCGTTCGAAGAGCGGCACGCCGAAACCGAAGTTGCAATTGCTGTTTCCCCAGCGCCTGCGTTGTCGGTGCCTTCGATTGACGCGTCAGTCGCATCTCCCTTATCGGCGCACTCCCCGGTACCCCCCAGTGACGCTCCGGTCGAGTCCCCGCTTCCGGTTCAATCTCCCGAGCCCATCGAGCAGGTCGCACCTTCACCATTACCCGCGCACTCTCCGCTGCCTAGTCAAGCGGGCGACCAGTCACCTCTTCCGAGCGAATCGCCGGCGCCCGAAACTCTCGTGCAAATCGCTTCGCCGGCTCCGAGCGCTTCTCCTGCTCCGAGCGCTTCTCCTGCTCCGAGCGCTTCCCCTGCGCCCCAAGGAATTCTACCCAGTGACTCGCCGGCGCCACTCCACCCGACCGAGTCTCCGCTCCCGGCGCAGTCGCCCTTGCCCGTGGAAACATTCGCGGCAGAGTCGCCTATCCCGGCGGATATTCAGAGAGACTCTCCCCTGCCAGTCGAAATGTCGTCGCCACGAGACTCTCCTTTACCGTGCGAATCTCCTCTGCCGCGAGAAACCGAAACATCAGTGGAGGCTTCCGCGCCAGTGGATACCCCGCCGCCGACAGAGGTCCTCGAACCAACAGCACCTCAATCGGCGACCACATCGCCGCTCCCGACTGAGAAACACGCCCCGGTAGTAGATGAGTCGAAGGAAGCCGTGGAGGAGATTGCGCCGTCCCCGCTGCCGGCGGATGTGCCGCTTCCCGGTGACTCGCCTGCACCTCCCGCCTCTCCCCCACCCCCAGCCTCGCCGGTACCCCCCGCCTCGCCGGCACCCCCCGTCTCACCCGCGCCTCCCGCCACATCCGCGCTCCCCGTCTCACCTGCGCCTCCCGCCTCGCCGGCGCCCCCTGCCTCGCCCGCGCCCCCTGCCTCGCCCGCGCCCCCTGCTTCGCCCGCGCCCCCCGCGTCTACAGCGCCCTCCGCCTCACCTGCACCGCGTGCGCTAACTCCGCTCGAACCCGAGCCCGAGCCCATGGTCGTGGTCGAACCCACGTCCCAGCCCGAACCCGAGCCGGAACGTCCTGCCGACATTGAACCTGAAATATTGACGAATATGGAGACCGCACTCGTGGACGAGCCTATCATTGCCGCAGAGCCCCCCGCAGTGTCCGCCGAAGAGGTGCCGCTGGCAGCGCCTGCGCCCGATCTAGTGGCCGAGGCGCGTGGTGAGGTCTCGATAGACGCAGGCGCGAACGCAGCAGAGTCGCGTGCGCAAGAGATCTGCGTTCCCGTCACCTGCGAAATCCGGCCAGAGGACGGCGAGCACGTCGCCGCCACGCCGCCGCCCACACCCGCTATAGACGCGCCCGCGTCGGATGCACTCGCCGCCGCCGCCGCCGGCGCGGCCGCGGTCGCCGCTACAGCCGCTGTCGCAGCCGCCGCCACGAAATCTAAGATTTCGTCTGCGAAGAAAACTCCAACGACGCCAGCCACGAAAACGGATTCGCGCACACCAAAATCGGCTCCGAAACCGAGTGCTGCGGCACCGCGTACTCCCGCCTCCACGACTAAAAGGCCTGCGGGCTCCGCGCCCGCGCCGCGTACTCCCGCCTCCGCGCCCCGCTTGGCGCCCGCGCGGACTCCGATCGCCGCCAAGACCGCATCGCCCGCTTCGGCGAAGCCTACGAGCCCTGCCGCCAAGCCGTCTCCAGCAACGCGGCTGCCGGCGACTCGTCCGGCGGCGGGTGCCCGGCCCGCGTCGGCTGCGGCCCCTAAACCCGCACCTAAAGCAGCCGCGCCGGCGAGCGCGCGTGCCGCCCCCGCCCCGCGCACTGCAGCCGCCACCCGCGCGCCTGCCCCGCGCCCCGCGGCTGCGCGGCCCGCCACCGCCACCGCCAAGCCCGCCTCCGCTGCGTCCCTAGCGGCAGCGAAGCCGACGTCTCGCCCCGCGCCAGCCGCGACTCGTCCCGCACCCGTGCCCGCCGCTAAAACGAAGAAGCTTCCTGAGAAGAAGCCCCTCATGAATGGAGACGTGAAAGAGACGAAACTTGCGCCGAAGACCACGCTCGCGGCCCGCACCGCGCCGCGGCCCGCGCCGCGAGCCACTCCGGCCGCGGCCCCTGCACCAGCCCCGAAGTAAGTATTATTTTGAACTAACTATACCCAAAACTCTCTTTTGTAACGAGCTGTACCCTTACCATGAGTTGCTATCGAAAACTTACTTCAGTCGCTAGCGAATAAACGAGCATCGAATAGTTTTCGATTAAACTCGTACCATGAGTTACGTGAGCGTTTACGTACTCGTTAGCGTTTACTCGATACATCGAGTAGTTTTCATGTCGTCATATTGGTATACACTTAGTAACGTTCCCAACTTCACACTAATTATAGCTGCCTCTTTCTAACTATACTGTAAAGACAGAGTAAGCTATATATTCCAAAAAAAATCTTAGATTTTGAAATAACCCTGCTAATTAAAAGTGTCATTGTAGGAGTACATAAGTCTAAAACGTTAGCGATTTTTAAATGTATAGGATATATTCTGTCAAAGTCGAATTTGTCGCCGTCAGTCGCCTTCATTCGTATTGTGTTGACATTCGTAATTTTTTTTTCTTCTTGGCATCGCACTCTGTGCATTCTGCCAGTTTCAATGTTTCTGTATTTTGTGTGCAGTTTTCAGTTTTCAGATTCTTTACCTTTATAGTCAAAAGTCTAGTCTTGGTCAAGTCCAATCCGTGCCAGTCAAATTCAGTCATGCCTTAGTAAGTAGTAGAAAGTAGTGGCGACTTTATTATGAGCTTCGATGGAGTTTTGGAAGCAACACAAAAAGTCATGTTTCACCATATTATATCACTTTCCCATACTCGCGCTTATAATTCAGCACTTTATGAATAAAATACCAATATTTTTATACATAAACACACGAATAAACACTAGTTTTGGAAAAAATACAATGGGGCGACACGACTCTTTCCGCGCTCCCGCCCGACATTCGTAGTTTTGTTTCTCCACAAATTTATTCATTATTTATATACACATAAAACCTGCATAATATGATTTATAGCTAAAATCAAACTTCTATAAGTAATATAGGTAAGTATCTAGCTTTGCTTCCAATGAGACTCTTTGTGTGGATTTTAATTCCGTATAATCACGTAACAAATCGTACAAATCCTCAAGCTTCCTTAGTGAGTTTTATAACCTTTATAAAATTGTAAAATTCCTTTATTCGCGTCGTTCGTCTTCATATGCAACCGTCTCTATCATATTACACGCTAAATAACTTCTTGACGACATTATTTCGACGAAATAACACTCAAAATTTAATAAAAACTATAGGATCGAAAAGTATTCACGCTTCATTTAGCTAGTGAGTAACTTAACTACTATCGAAACGGTATTACTCGATAGCATCTGTCAAATTTGTGACTCATGGTACCGAATTCTATAGCGGTGGCTAAAAAACGTTAGTCGCTAGCGATTAGATTTCGATAGGTTTTTCACATAGTGAACTCATGCTACCGATTTTAGTTCTCTAGGTGACCGCTAATGGCGCTGTACACATTTACCATAGAAATCTTTTACGCAATCGCTAGCGAGTACGTACGGTAAAAACTCATGGTAAGGGTACTGACGACCAATAAAAGTCGAAAAGTATTTAACCTCGCAAGGAACACTGGTGTGAATCTGTTGTGTGCGAGCGTTATCTCGGCCTTTAATTAATGTTTGTTTTTTTTTTTGTTTTCCTTCTGTTTTGTATCAGTCTAATAATAATACGTGAAAACCTATAGTTCGAATTCAGTCATAGTGACATTGGATTCAGGTCTGGAGAGTATGGAGGCCACTCTTCTACAGAAATGAACCTTGGAATATGCTTTTTTTTATTGTTGCGTTATGCGAGCCTTATGAGACGGCGCTGTTGGAATGTCCAGTGGTTTGTGTTAAACTCTTGTTGTGCCCATGGTAACAATACAGCATTTAATACCTGTTTTGGTAGACTTCTTGGTTAATCTTGACTCCCCGTAGTACAGTCATTTGGTGCTCAAAAAGGGGGTTACCTGGAATGTTTCACGGGAGTTTTGAAAATTGCTGATTTTATAGATTTTGATGTCCTCTTTCCGAATTTACTCTTTGCCACCTCGTATTTTTGCCGCTAGCGCCGCCATATTGAAAAAATTGCGCTAAAAACAGTTATTTGACAATAACTCCATTCCAACAAATTTTATGTGAGACTACCAAATGACTGGACTAATTTTCTTAGTCTGACGATTCAATTGAAAGTGTGGTATTATTTATACATCAATATAGATGAAGTTTATTGCTTGAAGCTTAATTATTTATGTATTATTATTAATAATGTATGGATTGCTAGTTGCAAAGAAAATGGGTGACTCTTAGATCATACGATTTTATTTGTCAAACGCGTTAGCAAACAAATTCCTCAACTTTACGCATTTTACATAAACTTAACATATTTCTGTGCACATATAGTTTAAATTTCACAAGTGAAAATTTAGGAGGGGAGAAGTTTGTTTCTATTTTCTATACGATAAACAATCCCTACATTTTGAGATGCATGGTAATAGCAGAAAGCTTGTGGTTTTGCGCAGGCATACTGACCTAATATTATAATTACAGGACCGCGGCGGCCCGACCGGCGGCGCGCGCGCCTCTCGACAAGCAGAGCAAGGACCTCGCCAACAAGCGCATCACAGCCAAGGCCGCGCCTCCCAGGACTGCACCCACCAAGGTATGCACCACTGGTTTTACACCAACACTTAGTCCGAAAATGTTTGAAAGCCAATATAGCTTTAGTTTCAATGTTCCTGAAACTCTTTGTTTATCTTAGGTCACTTGTATTTAACCCCTTGAAGGCTCATAGAACTTAATCTCGCCTATATATTTTTTTCGATGCGGTCGATAGAATGGAATCATGCAGATCGCCAGCGTGCTCTCTAAAATACCTCCGATAGAAAGCCGATAGTCGAGCAACTTTGTTCGAGGCTTTCATATTTCCTTACATCACACCACATTCTTTATTGTGACCTGCGTCACATCACCTTTTTAGCGGATCTGGATAGATGTGCTCATTGGACCCTTTTCATTTGATACCAAAGTTTAGTTTTATTTTCTGATAATATAAATTATGTGTAGTGTAGGGTAATGCTATGTTCAATTGTTCATATCGCATTGCAAATGAAATATTTTTATTGTCTAAAATTGTGTACAATTTAAGGTGATAAATATTTGGTAATAAGCACTTCAAAACAGTATTGTCCTCGGGGTATACAATATTTTAGTCCAATAAAGACAAAAAAATAATTGAATTACCACAACCAAAATACCCCAATTATACAACACTACAACGAAACGATGTAAACTGGACTCTAAACACTGAGAACTGATATAGATTTCAACAAAAATTTAAATATTCATTTTAGGAGTAAACATTATTTCGAAGCAACCAGGATTTTAATTCGTTATTAAATTTAGCTGTGGGCAATGCTTTAATGCTTTCAGGCAGAACAATACATTAATACATTTTTCATACCATGCGGTTCTGTTAATGTGTGCTCTCACTAATCTATCAATATTTTTGGTACATACCACATTGTTTTTCCTTTTTTTCCCCTTTTTTTTAATTTGTTAATTCTTGTGCTGTAATGCACAAGTAATTGTTCTGCTTTACAAAAATTGCAAATTTCATGAAGTGGTAATATATTTCACTCAAATTTGTTGAACTATTACCGTTACTCATGCTAACAATTTACACGTTCAGTATTTTAGTGTGTTTTCGTTGAACAGGCAGCTGTAGGCGCAAAGAACACTGCGACCAAAGTCGGCCCCAAGAAGACCGCGGAGGCTGCGCCCCCCGTGACGAACGGTCTGCCCGCAGAAGACAAGGCGCCGCCCTCGCCGCCCGCTGCAGACAAC
Organism: Biston stratarius; assembly: GCA_950106695.1. NCBI lineage: Eukaryota > Metazoa > Arthropoda > Insecta > Lepidoptera > Geometridae > Biston > Biston stratarius. The sequence continues at coordinate 26,977,672 of OX467112.1, forward strand.
TCGCTACTGCCTGACGTCATCGCGTAGGCGCACATATTCCGATTCCTATTATTTCCGCTTGAATTTTGTGATTTTCTATAAGTGTATGATAGTTACGCCGTTCGTGGCGGCGAGTCGTTAGGTGCGGGAGACTCCTCCCAATTTTATATTATAGAGTCGCTTTTTATAGACGTGTATGTTGCCGGTTCGTCGAGCGCGGGGCGGCGCGAGCGCGGCCGCCGAGTCGCGTCGCTGTGGACCTTACTTCTGTATGTCCTCTGTACTCGCGCGCGATCCGAGCGCGCCGAGCGGCTGCGCTCGCGCGTCGCCGCAAACGGTTATTATCCATTATTATAAGTCTGTTTTAGAATTTTATATTACCAACGAATGATTGATAAAAATCTGGCTTTTAATTTATTTTCTTTGTATAACCGTATTATTATTTAAATAAAAAATGTGAGGAAGGACTGATACATTGTTTTATTTATATGGAATTAAAATTGTGAGCTAGGCGAAGTGATATTGAAACGCGTTTTTTAGAAGTATAATTGTTTACTTAATTGCTAGATCTTACGTATTAAAGTTCTCATTATATTTGATGTAAACTTGAAATATGGTGTTACAAAGAAATACTTAAAATAGAGCATATTAATCTAATAAATGATTATCACCCTCTTTTGATCTTTTATTTATAAATTAAGTTTCAATGATTTCCTATCAAGCATCCAAGTGGGGGAATCGGAAGTCGGTGTCCTGGAGATGCTGAGCCATCCAATTCTCTGCTTCGCGCTCCATGTCTGCGTCGAAGTAGTCTCGCCAGCCGCCGGCTTTACCTGTACAGAAGCAATTGTATTAAAATTAACGTATACATATTATATGCTAACATAACGGCTTGCGATACTAGCCTAGGGCAGAATACCTAAACTTTGTAACGATAGCTCAGTGGTTAGAGCGGTTGGTTCGCACGCTGAAGAGCGTGGGTTCAAACTCCAACAGTGATCTTAATTTACCAGTAAAGGAAACCATAGTATAATAAAGTGGTACTTTCGAGTACTCGGCTGGCTCGCTACCTTGTAGTTGAAAATCTGCCGCCAAGCATTTAATGCAGTGTTCCGGCAGCTTCACTCGAGACCCAGTTTCATTCCAGGCTAGGTGTGTTTACCATCTTTGACCACACCGTCACTTATCATCTGATGAGATAGTCTAATAACCATGAAAAATAACTGGTGCCTGCAAAATGATACACTATTGTCGTTACACTACCAAATCTAGTTAGCAACTGGCACGAATCCCCTGAGGATGCGGTAAAAGGGTGGTTTTTCTGCGTAGATACACAATAAGCTTTTTATACCGCTTATCATTGTGCCGATGTTCTATTGCGGCTCTATATGTATGTCTTCTCGCGTCAATGAACGTCTTGAAATTATTGTTTTTACAAAAACTATAATTCCGATACTATAGCTTTTTATATAGGCTAGCATTTGATCGCCATCTCACCTGATGTTACGTAAAGATGCGATCTACGATGGAGCACGCTTGTCTAGAATATACCGATTCACTCTCGACTTAAAGGCACCCAGATTGTATCTATCAGGGAACACCCACTCGGGTATCGCATTCCACGCTTTAGCCGTTCGAACAATGAAAGTGGATTTACAGAGTTTCGTACGGGTATCATATACTATAAAGCTGATCTATATATATAGCTGTGGTTTTTATATTGTGCTGACCTTCAGCCCATAATTTTCACGTCTTATACGAGCAAACGGTAGGGTAGTGAAAACTGTTGTACTTTAACTTTTTGTAGCGATGATAGCTCATTGGTTAGCAGGGTCGGTTCGCATTCCAAAGGGCGAGGGTTCAAACCGCAACAATGAGCTTGAGCTGCCGGTGAAGGAAATAATAGCGTGTTGGTAGGGTACTTTCTAGTACTCGGCTGGTTAGCTACCACCCTCAAGTTGAAAATCTGCCGCCAAGCATCTAACGGTGTGTTCCGGCAGCTTCACTTATTCCAGGCTAGGTATGCTTTACCATCTTCGACCACACCGTCACTTAACACCAAGTGAGCTGTGGTCAAACACCTGGCCTGTCAATCATAAAATAAAAACTATAGACTATTATGTCAGTTCAAAAAAAAACATTTGCCATATCTCGAAAATAGTGTTTCAGATTCAATCCCAGAGTGATATAAAGGCATTTTGGTGATAATTCCATGATAAATGTATGTAAGTATTGTACAGGAATCGTCGGCCCTGTCAAGATCGCTCGTTTGCATCATCGTACCTTTCCTAATAAAAGCCTGTTCGCCAGGTATGAGAATGGCAAGCTCCTTCATGACGTCATAGTTGACGGCCTTGTTTTGTTTGAAATTTTCGATACTGAGATGGTCGCACAGTTTCGCCACCTGCTCCTCGCTGAACTCTTTGTTGAAAAACGCCGCTACTCGCCGCACTGCCGCTGGTAGGTCCTGAAAACGTCTCACCATGATAAATCACGAAACATTATTCCAGGATCTCTAATTACTATTCTTTATTTGAATCCCCCAGGTGCGACTTGCTAGATCGACGGTTTTCATAAAAAGGTTCTTCAGGTAAGTTGACACTTGAGTATTAGAGATTATAAAATTACCTGGCCGTTTCGGTCAGCTCTTAAACTATTATTTTAGTTATACCTATTTAAGTGTTTTTCTATTGTGAAAGATGATTTCATTGTTACATTGTGTTACACTTTTCCTCAAAATACAGATATTAAATACAATGTAGATACAAATGAACGGTTTTTATTGTAGAAAATGATGTTTTTGATGGCACGAGATAACGCTTGGTTAAAATGAGTTGTAGGAACCTTTACAGCGGTGCCTACTACTCGTAACTTTGGGCTACAAAATAAATTCCAGGTCATCGCTGCATTAACGATCATTACTTTGAGATAAAAATATACGATAAAAAAATAAAGTATACTTAGCTAAGCATTACTAATGTATGTACTTGGGGTCATTACGTACGCAATCACGGCTTTCGCAATAGCCAATCACTTAATTTATAAATGGCAACGTGTGTTGTTAACCCACCCAAAGCACCACTTAATTAGATTCGCTGGTGTGATGGTTGATTATTTTTAACCCTGGATTGATATCCTAAAAAAAGAGAGAGGGGCGCAACTGATAAATGATATTTAAAGTCAATCTTACCTTAGATAATTCTTCGTAGAACAAAAACAACATATTCGGTTGATGTCTCTTTTCCCATGCTTCTTTTAAATGCTCGAAGAAGGGCGTCCAGTGATCTGGAACAGTTGTAGACATTATTTTCTACTAGTGTCAATAGGTAAATACTCGTAGTTATCACGGACAAGAAAAACAATAGTAGGCACGCATGCCGAGGTAGTTGCAAAAGTACCCTTCCAATAATCTATAAAGAGTTTAGGACATATTTTTTTAAGTAGGTATACCTAAATAGAAGGCATTTATGATCTGCCCATATTATGATCTGCTAAAAATAATTACATTAACCCAACTCGTGAGCACACCTATTGCAACATGACCGAAACGTCAAAACAAATCAACAAAACTAATTTCATAGTAAATGTTTCATAATAACTTCGTGATCGATTGAGTAAATAAATAAATATCGTAGGATATTTCACACACGCCATCTAGCTTCAAACAAACCAAGCTTTTACTATGGGATCCAGATGACTGATAAGAATACTTAGATACTTTTATGTTGTAAATACATACTTATAATACATACAGAACACACAGGCACAGAACAAACATTTATCGTCGCGTAAATGTTTGTTCTGTGTGGGAATCGAACCCACCCCCTACACCTCTTAAAGCAGATATTCTACCAACAGAGCTCAGGGCAGTTGAACAAAACCCGGTGATAAACAAAATTATGTGTTCAAGTCGTAAAAGTTTAAAAATTATATCTATCTCTGATAGTCAAATTATGAATCAATTATATAATCAAGAAACTTACGTAGATCTCTCATGAAGTAATTCCAATATGTCTTAAAATCGCCGATGTAGCCCTGCGTCCTGATTAATCTGTTCAAGTGATAGAAGGACACCACAACATCCCGAGGGTCCCTTGCAACGTAAACCATCTTTGCGGTGTCAAGTAACTCTGGCGGCAAAAGCGACATAGGCAGGTGTGTTTTTATGAATCGTTGAGAAGTCGCCGCTTCGAGCTGCTGTGTTGCCGGCTGGGTTACCCACTCCAATAATTTGAGTTTATGTTCCGAATCGCAGTTCTCTGATCGGAATTTTTCTTTCATTACTGGATGGACAAATACTGAAAACCTAGAAAAGGAAACACTCTTCAGTAAGCAGATGAAAAATATTTTAATAACTACTCTTACCCTTTTTTTTCAAATCATACCGTGCTCGTTTATTAGAAAATTTTAATTCGATAGCTTCTGCTTTCGACTGATTGGGATGTTGTTCTATATCGAATACGTATAACGTATTTTACGAAAGATTTTGTGAAAGTCCATTTGTGATGGTGGATTGTTCGTTTGATATCCTATGAATACCCACTAATCGAAAAGCTGCTTACTCTAAAAAAGGATATCTCTCTGTGAGCGGCACTGCTTCAGAGGCGGCGTAGTCTAAGTCTTTGGCCACCATCCACACCAGTTCTTGCGTCCACGTTGTCCCTGAAATTTAATACGTTTCTGTTACTTACGATCGAAAAAGACCACACGTTCTTCATTTTAAAAGGGTTAAATATATTCAAGTGATGCGTGCTAGGTACATACATCTACATAGTATAAAACGAAGTCGCTTCCCGCCGTCTGTACGCTTAGATCTTTTAAACCACTTAACGGATTTTAATGCGGTTTCCATCAATAGACAGAGTGATTCCAGAGGATGGTTATACGTATGACACATGCATATGCACCACATTAGTACGAGTATCTACGTTGCGCCCGAACGAAGCCGTGCGGGTCGCTAGTGTGTAATAAAACAAAAAGCCAATATAACAATCAAGTTGAAAACCTCCTCCTTTTTGAAGTCGGTTAAAAATGAAAGTAAAACTGTCATTATTATCATTATTTTGGACACGCTAAACTATCTCAAAATTAAACTAAAATCGTTTAAAGTATCTCCAAGCAAATAAGGCTTATAAAGGCCTGTTAAAATACTGGCCGCGTTGTCCCGCTAGACAGCAGCGAGGCTTTCTTGCTGCGTAAAATAAATTTCATCAACAAGTCGACAGTTTCTAATTTAGAAGGATTTACCTGATCGTGGATAACTGGCTACGAAGACATCGTCAGGTCTGACCGGCATGTTGTAGATGTTACTCGCTTCCTGTCGGTATTTGTGAGGGAGGAAATAGCCTTTGGGGCCGACGCGGACAAACCCGGTGTATTCGCCTGAAAATACATACATATATATTAACATGACGCTGCAAGACGCCATAGAGTGACGCTATAGGTGCTGAATGAAAAAAGCTGAAGATCTGGCTGAGTGGTGTGTCTTGAGAGAGAATTGAAAAATCTAGCAATGGATTATATGATTAGCTTTTTTTAATGCAAGTAGGTAACTAGCTAATTTTAAAGATCCCATAAACCTACATCTGGGTCGCGAGGCCTAGGCACCGTACGGGTTCCTGTCGTTGCAACTCGATGGACCCGGCACTCGCACGGCGATAGAAATAAATGCTACGAAGTTTACTTCTTTGAAGAAGTAGATAAATTAAATTTGTAGCGATGATAGCTCAGTGGTTAGCGCGGTCGAGTTGAAATGAGCTTAAGCTGCCGGTGAAGGAAAACATCGTGAGGAAACCATAGCGTGGTGGTAGGGTACTTTCTAGTACTCGGCTGGCTAGCTATCACCCTCAAGTTAAAAATCTGCCGCCAAGCATCTAATGGTGTGTTCCGGCAGTCTCATTTTAGAGCCAGTACCATTCCAGGCTAGGTGTGCTTTACCATCACCACACCGTCACTTAACATTAGGTGAGCTGTGGTCAAACACCTAGCATGTCAACCATTAAAAAAAAGTTTAGTAATCAAGGCCCCAAAATAAATTGTACCCGAGCATAGACCAAAATCTAATTAACTTTTTATGAGTAAGTAAGTATCTTCTAACTAAAAAGTGAAATTTTGATAAAATAAACAATAGGTCCATAACTATAAAAAACGGAAAGTAGAAGCATGGCGTGGGAAAATTTGGGGCATACACATACCTAAGAATACATTTAAATAAGATTAAATTTCTGACGAAGAGCATGTTGTTTCAAAATAAGTAAATACACGTAAGCTAGGCTAGCTCATAGATGATAAGCTAGCTAGTCAGAGATAATGATGCTGCTAATGTAATTTCTAAATGAATTATATTGCTCTACGTTTTCTGTGATTTATTCACAATACCTACAATGCAATCCATTGCAATACCATACGACACGATACAAATACTTTATTGATAACACCAAAGTTACAAGTCATATTCCGTAATATCTTTTCAAAAAGGTACACATAAGTATAAGGGCAAAATTGTGATTACATTTGAATGAATAAAATGTCAATATACCATAAAATAAAAATTAAGCGACGGCACCACTTTTTGTCTTTTTAACAGACTTCAAAAATAAGAGGTTATGAACTTGAACCTTATTTTATGTATACTGGTTACTCCAGTATTTGTGGGTCGATTTTTGTGATTCTTTTTTAGTTTAACGATAAACTTTAAAAACACCGATTTCAATGCGGACATAAATTCGACCTTACCGTATCTGAGGTTGTCATCCCGGTTTTTTTTAACGTAAAAGTAATGGAACGACCGAGACGCTCTCCTGAGGGTAATATAGCGGCTCTCCATGACCATTGCAGCGATACACAGAACTTGAGTAGTAAAACAAAGTCTACGCTGCTTTGGCGCGCTTATTACTTTAAGACTTTCGATGGTTAATCTCAACAGCCCTGTAATTTCACTAGCTGCAGTACCCTTCAAACAGAACACAGTAATGATTACACACTACTGCTTGGCGGCAGAATATCTGGTACTGCGGTGGTACCTACCTAGACGACCTCCTGCTAAGATCTACTACCAAGTATCTACATAATTTTCTTTTTCATTTGTGAGCCGACTCCCGCTTTTCTATTTTCAGTAGAGAAATTCAATAAATTGTAGTTATTTCTAAAAGACTTTAGCCGATTTCAATAGGTACAAGTTTTCTATTATGTATTTGTCAACGAAAATCAACGAACCTATACGTATAGTTTATTACATATTATCACTATATAGTAAACAAGGTAACAAAACAGATTGATTGGCTATTAATGTAAAACCTTGGTGTAACAATTACGTTCATTCGCGAAGGAATAGGCTCACGAGAAACAACTTCCTGGGTACAGCAGACCTTGATAAATTTCCGTGAAGTAAAATACTTGGAAAACTTGACCAGTCTTTTTAGATTGGTGAACGTGTCGAAATTCATAAAGTGTTAAGAAAGTAGGTACCTAGTTATAATGCTTCCCACAGTGCTCGTAATCAAAGCGTTTCACTGCTTGTTTGGTCTAGGTTTGGAAATACAAACCACAGATGGTGTTTTTTTTTATATAAAGAGCGGCAAGGAGAATCAATCACGAAGCATATAGGATTAGAAGCCGAAAGGGGAAAGCAGAATTGTAAAATCGGGAAAAAAAACAGCTGTTTTATATAGGAACGTTCATTTTTCGCTTTTAGATTTTTTGCTTACAGTCAAAGTAGGCCACAAAGATCAGTACAACGACCCTCTATCTTAGTACATCCGCAGTACATCCTAAGTACAAGTACACCTTGACCTTAAAATTGACCGAGCTAAACAACGATCCAGGAGTGTTCTTGAACCAATCGGCTTGCATATTTGTGTATTTCTTAGATTCGTAGATCCGATTTTAGTAAAATTATGTTGGCTACTTTGTTTATGTATTTGTCATTGACTAGTAGTTAGTGCAGATAGAAGCACCATTGGCGTAGCCAGGGGGAGAGTTTGGGGGGTTCAAACCAACCCCCGAAAAGTTAAGATAATAAAAATAATGAGAGGCGACCGGCATAACTTAGTACTAATTATTACACTAATAATATAATTATATGTATTTTGGATCAGACTGAATGGCTTGGCTCTCATGAATATTCACTATGGGATAGAAATTGATGCGAATGAAGTAGTGGATATACTTACTTAAAAAGAAAAACAGAAGATTAGTTCTGTAATGCGTATAATAAAATGAACATGCCGTTTTTTTTTTTTTAATCTTTCGTGTTTTTTTTTAAATATATTACGGTTTATTCCATGCACTTTTAGTCGTTTTATTTTCTTGAAGTCATTTGATATAACCTAGCCTAGTCACATGATGTCCTAATTGATATACCTAATAGTCCCTCTGGTCTGTTTGTTCTTTAACATTACTCATATTGATGTTATTCTCTCATACACCTTTACTTTTACAAGCATAACGAACAACTTTTGATTTACACCTTTGAAACATCAGCTGTGCCAGAGGAAATGTTCGTTTATTAACCGGGCCTAGGCAAAATGTATCAAACAACAGTACCCGTTTGCTTAATCACCTATTAAATGACAAAGATAAACGCATTGACATCGGTCAGTGCCCTGATTCACATACGAAGTTATTGACTTTTAAACGAAACAGTAGTTACGATTGAGAAACTGTCACAGGCATAGATAGCAATTATTTTATCGAAATCAGGAAGAATTCCAAACGTTTCCACTTCTTATAACAATAAGGTTAGGAGTTAGTGTTATAATTATTGTTTTCTATTGGTCTATGTACCTACTAACATATAATAACCGTCCAACTTTGTTCTAATTTTGTTACCGCTGTTCCAGCGACGATGACAATAGATCCAACTCGGTGTTAAAAAGTAACAAGATAGTTTTTAAGATAGTTTTTTTAAGAAGTAAGTTTTTAATGTAAGTGTTCGCCGTAAGTAATCCGCCAGTTTTTTCAAACATCTATTTAACTGGCAGTCGGGTAAAAAGAGTTAAATATATTACATTATACTGAATTTTTCTTTTTGAATAACATAGGTATGTAGAATATACATATACCACAAACTATCTATACATAAATAAATGTAGGTATATATACATAAATCTCGTGTCACGGCGTTTGTGGTCGCATTCCTCCGAAACGGCTGGACCGATTTTTATGATTTTTTTATGTATGTTTGGTAGGTATGAGAATAAGTCGTAAAGTATATTTCATACCGATAGGTGATTAACTATTTTTTATCTCGAAAAAATGTAGCGGCTTACACCGCGGGGCGTAGCTAGTTATGTATAATATATCACAATTATGTAAATAAAATGCTTTGAATTGCAACAATGTTGATCTTAAGTGGATGTTAGAGTAATTATCAATAATAATGTATCTAATTATGTGTGTTCTCAGTAGGTAGGTAAATAGTAAGTAAATGCTGTAATCTAGGCCAACATCCCATAAGTAGTTATAAAAATACATAAATTACAATTGTAATTAGATAAATTACAATGAATTATGTTATGTAATTACATAAAAAAATCATGTAATTACATTAATTTAATTCATTCGTACAAATTATAAATAGGGTAGTGGCATAAAGAGCACGTGTAAATTATACCTGAGTTTACATTTTTAAAAGCATCGTTTAAACTAGCAAAATACATATATAAATAAATCATAATCATTTAAAATAATAATATAATGAATATACATATTATTTATTATATAACCAGCTTAGTATTCGTAAAACCTATCGGCCCCATCGTATTGAATGACGATTTCTCTTTCTTTCTTGTTCGTGTTTTGCAATGAGATAAGAAAATATTTGTGAGCAACCACAGACACAACTACTTAGTTATTTTACCAGAAAAAAAAAAAACAAACTGTCTTATTAGGTGTTTGAGCAAACGGCAAGAATTGGACTATCAATCTATAAAAACTAAGGATTGATATTATAGGTAATTACTAAATTGTTTATCCTCGTAAAAATAATAGGTAATTAATGATCAGAAACTCATTATTAATGAAGATGGTTGAAGAAGTAACAAACATACAAACACACTCGCTTACATTCGCTTTAATAATCTCTAGTTCTCGCTAATATTAAGCGTGATGTGATACAACATTTTTAAATTTACCCACTTCTCACGTTGTTATTTATAATTAAATAACAACTTAAGAAGTGGCACAATGCACTATACCTTTACAAAGAATCTGCTTGGGTCGAAAAAAGGAAAAAAACTATATGATTTTCCGACGACAACGTTTTAATTTAATTAATAATGTATGCCCTTAACAATTTTTTTATTTAATAATAATATACATTTTTGTAAGTGCAGTGTGATTGGTACGAAAAACTAATATATTTTTTTACTCTATTATTGTAACAACCGTTTAAGATGCGGTAAATTAATAAAGAAAAGGACAAAAGACCCTGCGCAACTTTTGATCGTAAACTTATCACTAAATTGTACTATCATAGATGAATTTTAACAGTGTTTATATTTCGACAATTATATACGTAATTCATAAAATAAAATAATATTAGACGACAAGGACCGCAATAATAAGAAGTGGAGGAAAAAATCCATTGATAAAAAAACAATTAATAAATTTAATATAATAAATAAACCTTACCAGTAAACTGCTTCATTAGTTCCTCTGCTAATTTTGGCTCCACGTCCACCATCTCCAGAGGAAAATTATTGTTTTTCTCAGGCTCCATTTTCAACACAAATCCACCCGTTACTCAATCCCTCTATAATGAAAATAACTTTAATCAAAATAAACACCGACGGGCACGGTGAAGAGAAAGTGAATGTTCGTAGTTTCCACCGATAGACTCGTGCGATTCGGACGTCGGTCACATTCGAATTAAACCAGGTTTGCTCGTACTTTACTTCAATGAGTTCAGTTTAACAGTAAACTGTGGGTACAGTCGACATAAGTGAATAACTGACAGAACTTATTTGGTATGAGCAATCACCAGTTTGTGCTTATATTGACACAGGACAAAGCAAAAATAAAAATGACTCTTAAACTGCAGTGAATGTAAAATACGATGCCATTTTGTTGTTAGAATTTCCGCAATTAATTTGCTTTTGTTGCGGGCGTTATATATTGTATAGCGGTTTTGATTCAGTGGTTAGCGCTGACGGATTACACGCCAGAGAGCGTTGGTTCAAATCCCAATAATGAATTTAAGCTACCGGAAAACATCATGAGGAAACCATAGCATAGTGCTACAGGCTAGCTACCACAATCTGCCGCCAACCACATAACGTTGTGTTCCAGGAGCCCTACTTGAGAGCCAGTTAACATTTCAACCTAGATGTATTTCGACCACACCATTACTTAGCCTCAAGGGAGCTGAGGACAAACACCTAGCTCGTCACCATTAAAAAAACAGTATCTACTTGGGCAAGTAGGTAACCTAGGTAGTGTAAGTACATAGAAATACTCATATAAATAGGTACTCTAAAATTTCTCCTCAAGAGTTCTATTAGATGTCGGTTATCAAGTTGTAAATTCTGAAATAAGAACAGAATAAATACCAACCTCTTAAGATAGAAAATCCTAGTACCTGCCTTTACCTTACCAAGGTAACTTTATTTATACACATATTCAATTTCCGTCACTTCTCGTGGCTTCTGACGGAAAGTACTGGATCTGTAACGCCTGGAAAATTTGAGTTAAGGTGTAGCAAACGCTCTGAAGTGATTATTGCATTTGTAAAACATTAGAATGACATAAAAAGTTACAAGTAAAAATTGAATAGATTCGGAAATCATCTTTAAAACCTCTTTGTAATCGTTCTATATCTTTTGAATTTAGAAGCCTGCATGTTAATTTACGAATTTTTGTGTTACGTATTCGACAGTAAAATATATGGCAAGTGCAGCGCGGGCGCTCCTGGCAGGAGTAAAAATGGAAACTGCTTTTTTCATTCGAGTATCCTTTAAATACTAAGTAAGTACATCATTCTTGCCAATAATTACAAGTATGCTACACAATTTTTTCTATTGAGTTTCGTAAATATAGAATATCAAATAAATTAGTACCTATTTTGTTCTAAAGATGTTTGAGATACAAGTTCCATTTTAGTGTAATTCTTAGATTATTATTTTATTTACAAAAAGCCGACGTCATTTCATTCATTGGACTACAAGGGAAGCACCAGCTTTCAAATAAAAAAAGAATCATCAAAACCGGTTCACCCAGTCGAAAGTACTAATGTAACAAACATTTAAAAAAACTAGTCGAATTGAGTACCTCTTCCTTTTTGAAGTCGGTTAAAAAGGGTAATTTTAACCGACGGAAACGTGGACGGGTCGGTCGTCGGATTTTACTATTTTCCAAAACTTGTTTAAGTGTTTATAACGTATCTATAAAAGCAGTGATGATTTATTCATAAAGTAAGTTCGTGACGGAGAGAAAGCTACATATATAATTTGTTGAAACTTTATGAATAAACCACTACTATTTTTATAGTGCCGTGGTGGTGCCGGCGTAAGAATAGTACCCCACCATCTCTACCCGTGGTTGCCGTAAGAGTCGGCTAAGGGATGTAATCCGGAAGATGGGCAGCAGCGTCTTCCTTGAACAATCTGCGGTGGTACCTACCTATACAATCTGCTAAGGAGATCTACCACCAAGGAAACTTACTCCAACTAGTTCTTTGTCATCGTTTAATAATTTCCTTGATCTTAATACTTCCATAATTTGATAAAATGAACCGATATATACCTAATCGGAAATCCAAATCTCTGTAGGTATTTGATAATATTGCTAAAACTACATTCTGCATTGAGTTTTCGACGTGTTTGCAAGTAAAACAGAAGCGTACTTATGTAAATATTTCAAAAAAATTATCTATCTGATTTGTGGAGTATTCTGTGAGATTCGAAAGAAAAAATATGGAAGAACAGAATAAAGCTCTTCAGTTAAAGGATCTTTCTCCAGAGGAATTAAAAGTGCCGGCTGCATTATATGAAAGTAAGTATTTTTTTGTTGAAAGAGGTTCCTTGTCTTCGAGGATCGATGTTATCGATATATAGATAGACCTTTGGTTATTTAATTTATTTTACTTTATCTTCTTTATTTATTTGTCACTATTTGTTACCCGTGACTTCGTGGAATCTAACAAAAAATTTGTTCAGTTCGTAGAATTTACGAAAAGTTAACAATATATGTATGTATTCCGCGCAACGAAATACCCAAGTTTAGATTAACCTCTCCTGTTCTTCTTAAAAATCAATGCTTCGAGTTAATAAAATATTTTTGTTAAAACCTCTTTACACATAATGTTTGGTGAACGATTTTCAGTTAAAACAAGTACGCTTGTGGCATCCTTTGCACTTTCTTTTTTGATCGTTTCCACCCCTTTTGTTATTATTTATTGTTACATAATTATTCCATTCATAATTTCCTTTTCTGTGGTTTCAATAAATAGTTGTTGTATTGTGTTGTGTTATATTATTAGGGCTATTGGAACTAACCATCTAAAGTAGAGTTGTGTAAAGTTTGCGTAAACTTCAAAGCAGTGATAATAATAATAATAATTTACAATTATTGTTATTATTATATTAATTTATAATAGAAATAGTGATGCTCGAGACTTTGTTTTGTTACTCAAACATAGCGCTACAATGGTCATTAAATATGTTATCTTACGATCAGAAGAACGTTTAGTTCGTCTCATTACTTTAAGATATAAATAAATATTATATTATTGATTGCTCTAGTAGCTTATTTGATAGAATAATTATCTGCTTCAAGAGCTGTAGGGCGTGGGATCGAGTCCCACCAGAACAAACATTTATGCCACGATAAATATTTTTTCTAAGTCTGGGTATTCTATATGTATTATAAGTATGTGTTTAATAAGTATTCTGTCAGTTATCAGGCTTCCATAGTACCATATTATAAGGATTGCTTAGTTTCGGGCTAGATGGCGCTGACTACGATATTTATTAATTGACAGCCCTGTTGGCTCATTGGGAGTATGTCTGCCTGAGCTGTAGGCCGTGGGTTCGATTCCCGCCACGGACAAATGTTTGTTTGGTATAAACAAATGTTTGTTCTGTGTCTGGGTGTTCTGTATGTAATATAAGTATGTATTTACAACAAAAAAAAGTATTTATGTATTCTATCAGTTATCTGACTTCCATCACACAAGCTCTGCTTAGTTTGGGGTCAGATGGCGCTGTGTGTAATGTGTCCTACAATATTTATTTATTAATTAATTACTTTAATGTAAATTTATCTTGTCTTGTCGTGGTGGTGCCGGCGTAAGAATTGTACCCCACCCTCCCTAAGTCGGCTAAGGGATGTTATCCGGAAGATGGGCAGCAGCTTGCGCTCGCCAAACCGCCTGCCAAGCGTGGCGAGTATTGGTAAACAGCCCCCCCGGGAGGAGGCCTATGTCCAGCAGTGGACGTCCTATGGCTGATGATGATGTGAAATTTATCTAATTTTCATCACGATGCATCTCGCACTCGTCGCGGAAATGTGTTATTATTATAATTATAACCTGCTTTTAGTTTAGTAAGCCCCGAGTTTATAATATTATATAACCCTGTATAAATATCTCCGAGTGGACTTCAAAATATCCATCTGACTTCTTCTTTGCTTCTCTCTTTCTGCTTTTTTAAAACTAATTTTGTTTTGGTTACAGATAAAAGCCAACAGCGATGCGTACGCATAGGCCCAAAAGGTTACTTTTTTGTCAAAGAGTACGAAAAGTATGCAGCCGACATTTATAACATGGAATTGAGAACAGGAGATATTTTTGTCGTCAGCTACCAGAGATCGGGTGAGTATACCGTGTAATGAGATTGATATCTGTATAAATCACAAATTATATCTATACAAAATACTATGACATTAGTTTTGTTTATTTACCTCGGTGTTTGGGTCGTGTTGTAATAGCCATGGTGAAGTAACGCGGATTGTCTCATTGAAAAATTTGTGCGTTGCGATTTCCTTTCCTCATTTTGATCTTGTAAAAAGGTAAGTTTAATAACCAAAATAATGTGTTCAAGTCGTAAAAGTTTAATAACCGACCAAGCGCGAGTCGGACTCGCGCACGAAGGGTTCCGTACCATTATCTATAAAAACGGCGAAAAATAATGGCTCCCATACAACAAACGTGATTTTTTCGCCGTCCCGTTTTACCCTTTTGGTACGGAACTCTAAAAATTATAATAATATCGTTAAGTCAAAATAAAAAGTTTCATTTGCGAGATAACAGATGTAGGTACAAGGTCTTAGAAGTAATCAACGTACTTCTAGGTATTTCTAGTAAGTATGTATTTTCTGGCGAGATTGCATTACGTTTGTTTATTAAACGTTTTTTATGTATGAGACACTGGCTAGTTATAATTCATTTAAAAACACAATTTTTGTAAAATTTAAAATTTCCCTCTACATGTTAATCATTTTCGCTACCTTAATGTATTTTATCTTGGAAGATATAGAGCGTCATTCGAAAACAATACAGAGGTGTTTGATTTTATCGTTATGGATCATATACACTACATTACCAGACGCCAACGTACCATGAGACCCGCTGCATTATCGCTGACTTCGTATAGATTCTTATCTGAGGAGTCAGTATTAGCAAATGCGCATACAGAGAGAAAGTGACATTGATAAGCCGAAGGACTAGTAACGACACGATTTACCGATTAGATTTTACCAAAAATATTTTAAAACAATAGATATAATAATATAGTCAAATTAATGATTATTCCAATATTATAAAACTCTATTGTAACTGCTAGAGACAGAATAAAAGTAGCTAGTCAGAACCGAAGTTTTAGCAAGTATTTTACAAATTATTACGTCTAAATAGTTAAATTATAAAGGTAGTTTACTCCTGTTTAAACTAGATCGCGCTGGCAGCGAGTTAGCTCGCGGTGGTAACTTTTTCCGCCAGCGCACGAAATGTTTTTGGTTTGGCACAATAAACGTCTATTTGTTCCGGAGATGTGATTTGATTACATCCCTTTCCTGACTCGAACAATTATATGAGAGTAGAAAATGTATTTCCTGTACCAAAAATTCGTAATTTAGTAGAATTTATCATTATCATAATAGTAGTAATCATTTTGTAATATAATGGGCGTCAAAATGTTGTAAACATTTATTTGGTGTCATTTACATAAATAGGATCAATTCTGATAATAAAATATCAATAAATTGAGGCTTAAGTTCTGGTGCTCGCTTACTCTGGTGATAAAAGTGATTATTTTTGGGTGTATTTTTACTATAACTTATGGTCCGTTAAACATATGCGTTTTTATAAGCATAAATGAACGAAAAACTTTTTATTAAAATATCTAATACCTTTAAACGAGCAATTCTTGTATATATGTATCACCATCATCAGCCATAGGACGTCCACTGCTGGACATAGGCCTCCTCCTGGCGGGGTTTTGCCAATACTCGCCACGCTTGGCAGGCGGGTTGGCGAGCGCAGGTGTGATTGTTCAAGGAAGACGCTGCTGCCCATCTTCCGGATTTCACCCCTTAGCCGACTCTTACGGCAACCACGGGTAGAGAGTGGGTGGGGTACAATTCTTACGCCGCGCGCCGGCACCACCACGGCAAATATAGGTATATATAATCTGAATCTCAGAAACGGCTCCAACGATTTTCATGAAATTTAGTGTGCAGGGGGTTTCGGGGGCTATAAATCGATCTAGCTAGGTTTCATTTTTAGGAAACGTCATTTTATCCGTGTTTTCAACCGAGCAAAGCTCGGTCATCCAGGTATTAATAATAAACGGGCATATTAGTAAAAGCAACGCAAAGTATGTTTAAAGACTTAATTGAATTGAATGCAGAGTGATTGGTTGTACCAATTTGGGATCGTGATTGTTATGTGTCGGATTTATTAAGATTACACATTTTTTTAGCCGTTGTGCTTTTATAAAGGTAACTAAAAAGGTTCCGGTGTTTGGATGGTAGGTATACATATTTTGTGGATATTTTAGTATTTTTCTTAGACGACCAATTTACTCTAATAGTTTCTTATAATTCAGTCTGGTTACCCTGTGACGGGGCACCGCCTGTCGATTTGTAAATATTTTTATGCTCTGAAGTTTTCTTAAATACAAAGAATTTTTTGATAGGGTGGCTAAATTGTGGTAGACTCCAATTTTTGTTTAGCCTAAATAGCGGATACTTATAAAGTAGAGGTTTTATAAGTTTCTGCTCACTAGAGATATAAGACTCACCTAACCACATGACGTCATAAGAGGCAAGTTAGAATACAATTGTGTGATAAAACTGTAGAACCCAAGATAATATAGTAAGCAGTAGGTACTTTTCCTTGACAAGGTGAATCAATAGGTTGTCTATAATATCATATCTTATCGTATAACCTACAATATCAAGCAATCTAATAAAAAAATATCGTGTTTAATCTCCATATCAAGGTTGACAAAAAATACAAGTAAAATTAATGACTGCTACTGTAAATAATTCTGATTAAAGAATTAAGTTAAAACTGAAATATTAAAATGACGATATGAAAGCGATCACTGATAGCGAGAAAGCACTGGAAAAATGTCAGTATGAAAGGAATCTGCCAGCGATTGCTGTCACAGGAAAAAGGAGAAAGATAATGGAAAGAGACAAAAAATTAAGTTATATATTGTGGAAGAGCTTAGAAATAAGGATTGTGGTATGCCTCGAGCATTCATGCTTACTATCGAAAGCTCCTTCTTGTGGTTGAGGAGGGCGATGGCTGGCACATGCGTCATATTCGTGATCGGGTGCTGCTTGCGGGTCGCTGCTCTGCTAGCGGTATGCACAAAAACTAGTAATTGATTACCTTACTTCTCCCTGTATTGCGTACAGTTAAAGATTATTTAAAGTTTAAAAAAGTGTTTTTTGTAACCCCCGACGCAAAAAGAGGGTTGTTATAAGTTTGACGTCGATATCTGTCTGTCTGTGTGTGTCTGTCTGTCCGTGGCATCGTAGCTCTCAATCGGATGGACCGATTTCGATGCAGTTTTTTTCATTTGAAAGCCAGTTTCCTTGCGGTGGTTCTTAGAAATTGCGTAGGGGCTGTATTAAATATTTAATACGCTCCCTAGGCAATTAACCAAACATAGCTAAGAACAACCGCAAAGAAACTGGCTTTCAAATAAAAAAAACAGCATCGAAATCGGTCCATCCGTTTGAGAGCTACGATGCCACAGATAGACACGCACACACACACACGCACACATACAGACAGACAGACAGACATCGACGTCAAACTTATAACATCCCTTTATTGCGTCGGGGGTTAAAAAACGCATTAAAATGATTACATACAAATAACAACTACCTACACTATTTACAAATATGTATATAAAAAGGACCTAATCTAATCCATCAGACGAGGGAAATGTGGCAAGAAACCTGGCAGCATTCTAGCCACCTGAACACTCTGAACGTTTGTCCCTATATGTACCTATAACTCGTGAGCGCTCGGCTTAAAGTTTCAACCCCAAACGGCATTCTATGTAAATAACTATATTTGCGCCGTTTGAGGTTTTCGGCTTTAGATGCGGCAGCACCAGCTTGTCCCGAGGTCACAGAAAGATGAGTCGGCGTCAAGATGTCGACACATATGGCGTCCTACACCAGGGCCGTTCCATTTTCCCACCCTAATTTAATCTTTGTGTTGCTGTGAGAGGTTAATTCGATTATGCATAAATTGCAGGAACCACGTGGATCCAGGAGCTGGTGTGGTTGGTCGCCAATAATCTGGACTACAAAACAGCTGACGCTGTGCCACTCACGCGTAGATACCGATTTCTAGAGTAAATATGAGATATTTTTTTGTGCTATGTTTTAGCTTTACTTTTAGCCACTGGAGATTTTTAAGCATGGGCTCAGTTAGTAGCTATTTTGAACCGATTTCAAAAAAGGAGGAGGTTCTCAATTCGTCAGTTTTTTTTATTTATGTTCACCGATTACTCGATGACTCCTAAACTGATTTGGAAAATATATTTTTTTTTTTTTTTTGTTTCAAAGGGAGTCCTACGTCGGTGATCCCTTTTAAATTTTATCGAAATCGGTCGAGCGGTGTTGAAAAAATCAACATAAATCTAAATATTAAATACATCGATGATATTTTCGTTTACTTCGAAACCTCGCTGTTTCATTGGAGCAGTGCGTTTAGTTGGCTTAAGGGTCATGGAGTCGGTTTTTTTTAATTGTAAATTTATTATCGTTTATGTATTAGTTATGTTTAGAGCCGGCGTAAGAATAGTACTCCACCCTCTCTACCCGTGGTTGCCAACCCGCCTGGCAAGCGTGGCGAGTATTGGCAAAACACCGCCAGGAGGAGGCCTATATCCAGCAGTGGACGTCTTAAAGGGCTATGATGATGATGATGATGAATATTTATGAGTAGGTATATTGTTATTATTTATGTAGGTATATTGGTTTTATTCAGATTGTGTATAAGTATTTAAGTTTGTATATGATGAATGTGGGTATCAATGTAGATAAATATTATGTGTTTCTCTAGTTAGCCCACCCCGTCGTTTTGCCAAGTTCTATCCGTGCATAGTGCATGGAAGAGATCGCTCTAAGCGAAAAGACCGCCGATTGTTGCACTTCATTTTAATGTTTGTATTATTTCTGTTCTGTAATATATATACTCATATTCCATAATTACTCAATTTTTTTACGCATCCATGATGATGAAAAATTTTCAAATCATAACACTAATCAATAAACAAATGAATACTTTTGGAAAAAGAATTCCATGTCTTTAAAAGAAAATTAATTTGAAATTAGAATTACATATTTTTATTTGAAATGGCCAGTACTGCAGAACGGCAATTCCATAGATAAAGGTATTGTGGGTTTTACATATAATGTTTTATTATTATCGTATCACCTTACTAATTAAAATACAATCCAACTTAACATTGACCTGCAGTTACACATAACGGTTCCATTTTTTAAAACGGCTAGTCATTATCTCATACGGTGGATTCCACAACTTAACTAAGACATCTCCAAACATTTTTCAGACGAGTTGCGATATATGATGAAGAAACAAGAAAGGAAGCAATAGAACATGCTGGCAACACTGAGGGAATCCGCCAGTTGATGGAGTTCCTCTCTATCCCAGCTACTAAAATACTACCTGATTTGCCATCGCCAAGATTCATGAAGACACATATACCGATGTCTTTGCTCCCGCCTAAACTTTTGGATACAGCAAAAGTACTTAGTCACTGTTTGCATAAGTATTTAAGGAATAAGACGGTATTCTTCTTTCAATATTTCTATACCGCTAGTGAGGAACTGAGATGCGTTCCTATGAAGATTCTGTTATTTTTTTTCAAACTTCATAGAGAAGATTTTGTTGTTGCAATAGTATCCGAGGTGTATAGGTATAGGTACCCTAATAGAGGAAACAAGATATTTTTTTGAAAATCCACCGTATAACCAAAAAAATTGTATCATGGTACTTCAAATAGTCACATCACATACACACACACACATCATCAGCCATAGGACGTCCACTGCTGGACATAGGCCTCCTCCTGGGGGAGTTTTGCCAATACTCGCCACTGAATATCACAGTCTAATTCACAACTTATTTTTAACATCTAAAAATATTAGAAAAAAAACATTGCCAACCCTAATGAGTGTCACTAGCCGCTCGTACCTACATAACAAACACGCATGCGATCGTTCGCTTGTATCGGCCGCCGCCGCTCGTCCTGTCTCTCTCCAACGCCCACCTACCGCTCGCACCGAGCGAGCGCGGCCGCTCCCGCCGGCTACGCGCGCGCCCTCTAAGCTCGGTATTTTAGGTACTTACCTACCTAATTTAGAAATCAAATTTCGAAAATTGTATGAAACTATTAAAAAAATACTAGAAGAATGACCTAAGTTGTGTCATTTCTGGAATAAACAGGTGCCTATCTTTTGTAAAATAAAAAACCTTTTTTATTGTTAGTACCACAAACAGCGCTGGTGTGTAGTGTAGGTAGTTGCCGTGCTATTAAAAGACGCAGGTAGTTTACTAGTTATCTATTTTAGTACCTACTTTCGAAGTCCTGTCTTATTTTAATTCCTACCTAGGTACCTAATTGTAAGTTTCTAAGCACTCTTGATACTCGCTGTTCACTTTTGTCTATCGCCTAGCCAAGTTTTAGAGCATACAAAAATGTGAGAGATAAATAAAAAAAAAAAGATATAATTTCCACTCACCAAATTGCGACGAAAAACGCATGGTTCATTACAGGAAAGGCTCGAAATGCTGACCACCTCGATCAACACATATTTGAGCACGACGAGCCACAGATCTATTCACATTTCTCAACATTTGCGGGGTGACCCTTTGGAACGCCTCTGTGATTCGAGGGAGCATTTCTTCCCTCGTGTTGCACGGCACTGAATACACAATGTTTTTCACATAGCCCCACAAAAAGAAGTCTAGAGGGGTGAGATCTGGCGACCTAGGAGGCCAGCGTACAGGCCCCCCGCGCCCGATCCATCGCTCTGGAAACCGCGCGTCCACGTAATCACGAACGCGGCGTGCGTACTGCGCGGGCGCTCCGTCGTGCTGGAACCACATTGCGCGGTATGTGGTCAGCGGCAGTTCGTCCAGCTCTTCTTCGATTTCACCGGAGAGAAGCTCCATGTACGCTTCCGCGTTCATGCTCGCCGGCAAAATCTTTGGGCCGATAAGGCGATCTCCGAGGATGCCCGCCCACACGTTTATTCGCCATTGGTGTTGGAAACTGGACTCGATTCCGACGTGAGGATTCGAATGAGCCCATACGTGTTCATTGTGAAGATTAGCGAGGCCGCTTCTGGTGAAAGTTGCCTCATCGGTCCATAGAACGTTTTCAACAAAAAAGGCGTCCCTCCCTAATTGCTCCAGTAGCCACTGGCAGTAAGCCACCCGGTTTCCGTAGTCGGACGGTAAAAGCTCTTGCGTCCGACGGAAGTGATATGGGTGCTGACCATCATCGTGAAGCGTCCTCCACACGACCATATGATTGACATCGAAACCCGCTCCAGCTCGACGCGTGCTGGTCCTTGGATTATCTTCAAAATGCTGAAGAATGCGCGTCTCCATAGCCGTTCCGATGTGATCGCTGGCTCGGCCTTCACTCCTGGAATGATGGAAGCTGCCGGTGTTGTGCAGGCGCAGACATAAACGTCGTAAAAATACGTACGGAGGAAGTCTCCGTCGTGTCGAAGGCGGCCTGCCATCCACAAAACGTTCTCGATACAGTTCGAGCGCGGCACGATAATTGCCGCCCGCAGCACCCACGCACAAAATCATATCATAACATTCAGCATTTGAAAAAATCGTAGACCTAGATCTAGACATCGTTGAACATTCGCGAGGTGATAGAGTTGCAAAAAAACGACCACTATTCCCGAAAGTTAGCGAATAACTGATCAAAAATCATCATTTATTATTAAAAAACAGTATAAAGCCGATTTTAGGGTTCCGTTTTTTTTTAATCGGAAAAATCCTTAATAACCTACTTTTAATTTATGGTCGTCTCATTTTTCGTAGATGAAGCGAGAGTTAAGAATTAGGTAGCTTCAACTCATGGTAACTCATACCATAAAAATACCGGACAAGTGCGAGTCGGACTCGCCCACCGAGGGTTCTGTACAAACTAGTAGATTTGATAAAGGAGAATTCTCACATTTGTATGGAGACACACTTAAATATTTTTTTTCCTTTATTTGTGCTGTAAGACCTTGCTTTTACCAATACTGGACGCTGTCGGCGTTCGGATGAAACTATACAACTAAAGGTTGCGAAAATATCTTAATACTGCAGTCGTTAGTGTTAAAAAAAAGATTATACTAAGATAAGATAAGATAAGATAATCTTTATTGCTTAAAACTGTGTACATATTAATCTTATATATAAGTTTTTATACAACAGTTTATCCTAGCGGACATGCAATATTTTCTTATATAACTAGGTTTACTAACTAAAAGGAACAATTAATTAACAATAAATTATTTAACGTAAAATTGAAAACGGTAAGATAGGTAAGATTAGTTAAGATTATTTCAAACAGTACTACCAATAAATCTGTAGCTAATAAATTGATACAGTATCAATGCCAAAACCGATTCCGTAAGGTGCATTAAACAAAGGCTACTTACTAACTACATTTCTTTTATTATGAAAAATAAACAGTGCATCAAAACTATCGATAAAACATTACGAAGAATTTCAATCAACTGTGCTATAAAACTTTCAACATAAAATCGTAATCGGCTCAGCCGTTTAAGAGAGGTGATAAATAAAATCAAACGGCTGAATCGATACTGCTGAAACATAGCGAAGGTTCTCGATCAACTCAGTAATTAAATTTAAGAAACTAAGTCGAAATCGGTTCAGCCGTTTAGGAGATTGAGCTGATAAACAACGGCTGAACCGTTTTTGATGCTAAAACTCTCGATCAACTTGGCGAATAAACTTTTCGGTTTCGCGATACCTTTAGCTGTATAAGCTGCTACGATGCACACTGAGCAATCAGCGAACATACGCAAACACAAACACAAACTTCTTACTTTTCTTCGTTGGGGACAAATAACACAAAATCACAATCTAGTCAGCCGTTTAGGGGCACAGGTAAAAAAATAATTTGAAAAAAAAAATGACACTAAAACGTTATTAAAAATTTTATACGGGACCCATATTTTTTTACAAAAAAAAAAATTCGTTCTTGGCCATTTTTGCTAGTAGCAGTGGTAAGCAGCACCGCCGCCTTTCGGTAGTCTCTGCAAAGCATGCCGCTCGGTGCGGCGTTCTTTTACTTTGCCTTTGTAATTTTGCCGAAACTGTGCGCTGCATACCTATGATTTTAAGGTCGAAAATAGAAAGAAATATTTTTGTTTATTTACCTACGTTTCGTGGTCAGTGCCCCCGTGTCAGGTGATTGGAATCAAGGATGAACGACACGCCGTTTTTCGTTGATGTTTAACCTGTTATTACTCAAAAACTATCATGCTGAGGATTATTTAGCTTTTAGGGATGGATTTTAAATATATCTATGCGTTTACCGTTTCAGTATTTTTCACTTGAAATGTTACAGGTTGTATATTACCATCAGGAGAGCATCACGTTCGCATCATCACATTTTAATTGTTTTTTTTTTTTTCTGTTCTGAGGATTAGGCTGTAAATTAATTGACATGTAGATAAAAAAAAATCTTTTTACTTCGTAATTATTATTTACCTACTAAGAATAAGTATAAGTACAATAAGTACCTATAGCCACTTACTGTATTTGTGTATTTATTGTACCTATAGTAATTGTATATACCTACCCTGTATATACCTACAATCGGGTACTTATTGTTATTCTTAAGGAGGTATTATTATGGGTACTTTTGTTATTGCCATTTATTTATTCAGTAAACGTATTATTCCAGTATTTGGTAGTACTTAGCTCTTCATGAGCGTGTAGGACGAGTTCAATAATTCTCACGCAGGACAAAAATAATATGTGATGAACACAAATGTTTATTTTGTTTTTATAAAGAGAAATAACTACAAAAAATATATAAGTATTCTATCAGTTATCTGGTTCCCATGGTACAGCTTAGCTTAGTTTGGGACTAGATGGCGCTGTGTAATATGTCCTCAAATTTTAATGTTAAAGTTCAGTGGTGCATTAAATTTTACTAAAATTCTAGGTAGTATATATAGCCCGGGATCCCAGAGACGTAGCGGTGTCTTGCTACCACCATGCCAGGCTGATAAAGTACATGAAATTCAAGGGCTCTTTCAAAGAACTTTGGAACGCTTTCATAAAAGATTTATGTGAGTAAACTGCTAGGAAAAGTAGTAGGCGCTTACTGTTTAAGTGTTAAGAAGATGTAATAACAAAAAGTCTTATGTCTCTAAAGTATTTTTCGCATTTGCAGTTACTCTGACGCCATATTTTGAACACGTCAAGGAAGCTTGGGCGCTACGAGACCATCCTAACATGCTCTTCGTATTCTATGAAGATCTTTCCAAGGTTTGTTGTTAGAAGTTTCGATTAAGTTACGGATTGTTATAGGTAACCGAATATTGAGTATTCAAGGTATATATTTAGTTAATTTTCGCTAAACAGTTGTTTCAGTTACTTCAGTGATGAGGATTTAAACTTAACTAACTTGTCAACAATTTAAAAAAAGCTTATCAGACACTTTACTTAATATCTAAAATAGAATTTGATATAAACTTAACACTCAAAACAAAACACGCAAATACTCCTTCCTTTCCTTGAACACTCAAAATAAACTTCCGCAAAGTAATGCCTGAATCTGCCTTGAACATACAAAATGAATTTCCGCAAAGAAACGCCTGAATCAATCAATTAACCGAATATTGTCACATACGTGTCTTGTTGTTCTTCGTTTTTCAGGACCTGCCGGCATCTATCCAACGCGTCACTGATTTTCTGGGTAAAAATCTGACCCCAGAACAGGTCCAGCGTTTATGTGACCATCTCAGTATCGAAAACTTTAAGAACAATGTTTCTGTAAACTACGAAGATATCAGAAAATTTGGCTTGTTAGGTTCCGACGAGACTTTTATCAGAAAAGGTAAAAAAGTGTTACAGGCCGACCATACGAAAAACAGTTTCTGTGGCTGACGATTGACTTTACCCTTTATTAATTTTCTCCAGGTAAAAATGGAGGCTGGCGAGAATATTTTGACGATGAAATGCAGCGCGATGCAGAGCGATGGATTACCGAAAATTTACAGGATACAGACCTACGCTTTCCCAGCATGGAAGTATGAAATGCGTAAAAGTTTTAAATCTGTTATTCGTCTATTCAATTAAATGTATGGAACCACGTATATTTCCATAAAACCAAAAATGTATAATTTTTTTAAAACAGGTTTTATATTAAATAATTATTACCAGAAACAATAATTTTATAAGCATTACTTATTTCTAAACTCCTAAAGATTTGAAAATAAAATTACTGAGACAGAAAGGCAAAGAAAGGATTAAAACAAACTGAATAGCTTCATGCACATGTATAACATTGTTGGACCGCATTCCCGACCAAGCAGTTGTAACCTGCCGCTTCCACTTCAATAGATTGTTAGTAATTTACTCTTAGTAGACCTCATTGTTGGTTATTGCAACTTAAACAGTCACCGGCACGAATAATAATTGCCTTTATGTCATGCTAGGACGATAGAATACGCCTTTACTAACCCAACCAGTAAACGATATCATGGTCAACATTTCAAATACTTGAATGAAACGGATTCTATTAGTATCCCGTCGAGTGGGTGTTTTGCAATAAATACAATTTAGTGTCGTCAAGTCAAGAGTTTTCTTCCAAGCATATATGCTTCATCGTACACCAAATTTTCACTTAATATCAGGCGAGAAGATGATCAAGACAAGTTTATTACAAAAGGTTTGGTTTATGTTAAGCCAAATCTCCGACGTACAGCTTGAACTGATCATGTATCGAAAGAGTCCGGAGAAGACAATGGTTCGGGCTACCTGTCCGTGGTATTCGGGAAAGTATACCCCTTGTCCTGATAGGAGTGGAAGCGTGTTGTTGATCTGCTGTTTTCTAATAAAGATCCCGGAGCTCTCCTTCAACCTTCAAGCATAAAAAAGGCCACCCGGTGTTAATGGGTATAATACAATACTACGGCGAATGTGTCCCAACGGAGTCAAGCCTTTTGAAGATTTCTTCATCGTCAACGAAAGAGGGTGTTTAGGAGGAACACCACACAAAAGTCAAAGTCAAAGTCAAAGTATTTTATTCATAAATTGGTACATTTACAAGTCACTTTCAATATAATAAATTTATACACACAATACGACTGACACCAGTTTGTTCTGACACAAGTTGAGTTATTTATCATTTCGGGCGATATCATCATCAGCCATAGGACGTCCACTGCTGGACACAGGCCTCCTCCTGGGGAGGGGTTTGCCAATACTCGCCACGCTTGGCAGGCGGGTTGGCGAGCGTAGTTAGGTATGATTGTTCAAGGAAGACGCTGCTGCCCATCTTCCGTATTACATCCCTTAGCCGACTCTTACGGCAACCACGGGTAGAGAAGGTGGGGTACAATTCTTACGCCGGTACCACCACGGCACGGATATATGAAGTATGAAACACTATTATACGGTGTGAGAATGAAGGCAATGATCGCTATGCGTTCCTCACTGCTGCGCTGGTATGGCGCTGATACCCCAATTTACATAGATATTATGCATTGAAATTATAATATACAATCACTAACTTCATAAAAAGCAGTATAGTCACTGATACCTTTCTACCTACACATCAATAGTGAGATAATGACTACTATTGCATAGCCTGTTCAACTTATATATAAACGGGTTAATAGTCGAGCTCAGCGGTCAGCATGTTGGTTGTCATATTGACGGCGTCTGCGTTAACAATCTGAGTTACGCAGACGACATGGTGCTGCTGAGCGCGTCTGTCTGTGGGTTGAGGAGACTACTGCAGACTTGTGAGAAGTACGCCTGTGACCATGGATTAAAATATAATGTGACAAAGAGTCAATTCATGGTCTTTGAGACCGGCCGTGCAAAGTGCCCCCAGAACATACCACCTGTCAGGCTCAATGATGTTCCCCTCGAAAGAGTGAAACAGTTTAAATACCTGGGGCATGTAGTGACGGCTGATCTCAGGGATCATGCAGACATGGAGCGGGAGCGGAGGGCTCTGTCCGTGAGAGCTAACATGATAGCTCGCAGGTTTGCACGGTGTTCTAATGAGGTCAAAATTACGCTCTTTCGAGCGTATTGTACATCGCTCTATACGTGCAGCCTGTGGGCTAATTACACAAATAAGGACTGCAGCGCCCTCCGCGTCCAATATAATAACGCATTCAGGGCGGTGATGGGGCTGCCCCGGTACTGCAGCGCCTCGGGTATGTTCGCGGAAGCACGAACTGACTGCTTTCACGCGACTATGCGCAAACGGGGCGCGTCCTTGGTGCGGAGAGTGCGGGCCAGCTCCAACACCGTCCTGATGATGATTGCCGACAGACTAGATTGCCCTTTCCTTCGGCACTGCTGCAACAGGCATGTTGCAGTTCCAATGTCGAAGAGAATATATAATTGATTATCTTATTTTATTGTTATTTTTGTTGACTTTGAATTAATTATTTCTGACATGATTTATATTTATGTATTTTTGACATTTTATTTTGAATTGAATTTTTGTAATGATTTTAATTTTAACATTATGGGTTAAAAGGCCTGAAGTAAATGAATTTTAATTTTAATATATTTTTTTTAATAGCCAATTAATTTCACTTTATCACGGCCACTTTTGTTTTAGTAACAAAATAACTAAGTTCATCAACTAACAAAACTCCATCGAAACTTACAGTAAAGTCGCCACTACTTTACTAAGGCATAACTGGATTTGACTGGCACTGACTGGAGTTGACCAAAACTGGACTTTGACTGTAACTAAAGACGTAAATTGCAAAAACCGAAGACGAGACAATAAAGATAAAGAAGTTGAAGACTGAAGACAGCACACAAAATACAGAAACATTGAAACGGGCAGAATGCTCTGTGCGATGCCAAGACGAAAGAGAGAAAAAAAAAAACTTTAATTAATTTTAAAGTCTTAAAAATATTTTTAAAATGTTGCTCGATATAAATGTGATGGTTCTCGGACCTCCCGTAAACATTTTTTTTAAAACCATTTGTAGTTGATAACAAAGATAGTAAACCGATAATTGAAAATCCAAATGTCAGTAGGCACATACGAGTACATATTTGATAACATTGTGGTTATATCTATAATATACTCAGTTCTTAATACGCTTGCCAACAAAACAGAGGTGATATAAATACTAAAAACTAATCCAAAAATATTCTTTAAATAATAAAAGTATTCTGTGAAATCTTGGAAAACAAACTTGATAAATATCTAAAAAAAAAAAACAATATGGAAGAACAGAATAAAGCTCTTCAGTTTAAGGATCTTTCTACAGAGGAATTCAAACTCATGTCTACATTATATAGTAGTAAGTATTTCTTCGTCGAAGGACCATAATACCGTTCCCGGTAGCCGTAACATACAATTTTAACTACTGTTACCATTCGAAAATGTGATGATAAAAACGCAAAAAAAAAAACAAATAATTTAATGCTTATTTTACTAACACCCAGAACGTCAGCTTTGAAAATTTCAATACGATTGTTGCAGTAAATAAAAACCTTAAAATTTTGTAAGTTTCCAATGTGTTAATCATATTATTAAAAAAACTATCAGTTGATTCTAGAGGTGAACGGACGATTGTGTTCATTGACCTCTTGCGATAACTATTTTTTAATCATATTAGTACTATCATTATCGTATACTATATTTTTAATCAAAACGCACAGACAAAGCGACAAAATATCTACAAACGATTATTTTTTTGTTTCGGTAACATAAGTAGGTATAAAGTGTATACATTGTTTTTTTAAATATTTAATGTTCAGGCACGGTTCGTTTAAGATTTCATAATTTACACATATGTATAAATTATGCATATAGTACTAGCGTTCAGTCAAGGCTTCGACGGGAGCACTTAAAATTTTGCTATGTACATATATGAAAATGTCTGAAAATTTCATCAAAATCGGTCATGCCATTTACTTTGAACTGCCTCTTTAATATGTAATATAATTTTCAGATAAAAATCAACTACAAGGAGTACGCATAGGCCCTAAAGGTTACTCTTTTGTAAAAGAGTACAAAAAGTATGCAGCCGACATTTATAACATGGAACTGAGAACAGGAGATATTTTTGTCACCAGCTACCAGAGATCGGGTAATTACCGTAACAAGTTCAAAAATTATCTAATGAAAAATGTCTTGTAGGTAACGCTAACTTCTGTTTGGCCTGAGTAGACCCCCTGTTTTCTAAGTATGCTCTCTCGAGAGATATAACTAGGACTTACCTATCTAAATCCACTAAATGATGTCATTAATGGAAAGCTACGAGTAGAATAGAACAGTGTGATAAAACTGCGGATAAACAATATAAAATAGTAAGTAGTAGGTACTTCTGATAAGGTTTGTCAATAATATTGTATCTTATCATATTACTATGCCATACAATCTAACAACAAATACATAGCCTTTATCTCTATATCAAGGATTCAGCATGACAGAAAGTACATGTAAAATGTATTACCTACTGTATGCTATTTTAGTTAAAGAGATTCTTAAATCAATTAGTTCGTATCGTTTTTTCTGCATCACATCCATACAATTAGGTAGTTACTAACTTGTATTTAGGGATAATTTTAATCCCAACTGTGCGAGACGCTATGTATCGCGAGCCAATACCAAGCGGCACGGCCACAAAGTCGCGCTCGCGAAGCCGTGCTCGCGAAGTCGCGCTTGCAAACACGCGTTTTTGCAGCCAAGCCTTCAATTGTAAGACGCACAGAAATTTACAAAAAAGCGTAAACGGAAGCAAAATGTACGAAAACTGCTAACGCGCGTAAATGAAAATTACTTTTTTTTACACATTTACCTATCGATTACGTATTTTTTATTCTATCCCCGTGCATCCATCCATCGTTTTGGTCATATACTTTTATGTCTATAATAAATTATGAAAATATTATTTATATTGCATTTGCTTGCGAAATCTTATCGATGCTTTACGTGGTGGATACGATCACCGATATAATTTAAATTTAATCTCCGTGTTGTTATGGAACGAATATACAATCATGCATGATTTGCAGGAACCACGTGGACTCAGGAGCTGGTGTGGCTGGTTGCCAACAATCTGGACTACAAAACAGCTAAGGCAGTTCCACTGACACATAGATACCAGTTTCTCGAGTGTGTAAAACCAAAAGTAAAACCAATAAATCCAATAAACCAATAGTCCACTGAGTAGTGATACGAGTCGGAGAGTAACGTTAATCTAATTAATTAAGGACTTGGCTTCAGAATTTTGTAACGATGAAAGCTCAGTGTTTAGCGCGGTCGGATCATACGTCGGAGGGCGTAGGTTCAAATCCAAACAATGAACTTGGGTTGCCGGTGAAGGAAAACATTGTGAAGAAACCATAGCATGGTGGTTAGGTACTTTCTGGTACTCGGCTGGTTTGTAACCAAGTTTATTATTTGAAGTTTTTTTGTCAAGTTGAAAATCTGCCGCCGAATGTGTGTGGTGTGTCCCGGCAGCCTCATTTGAGAGCCAGTTCCATTTCAGGCTAGGTGTGTTTACCATAGTCGACCACATCATCAATTAAAATCAAGTGAGCTGTGGTCTTGCACCTAGCCTATCAACCATATAAAAAGAGAAAATAACCTGTGAACACGTATATCTTTGTACATAAATATTAGTTTCTGATTATACAAATTTTATTACGGATTCAGTTGTCATTTGAAAAGAGTGGCTATACAAACCACAAGGATTTACTAGAGCTATAACAAAAAACTATCGATGAAAACGAAGGAAAATATAAAAAAAAAAAACGATTGTTTTCGTGGTATTTTAAACGTCTAGTCATTATGTAATAAAATAAAATTATGTAATAATGTAATAGTGCGCATTACACACTTGACTGCTACAGTAACATCTAAAATTTTTTTTAGACAAGTTTCTTTCTTTAATGATGAAATAAGAAAGGAATCAATTGAACAAGCTGGTAATACTGAGAAGGTTCGCCAAGTAATGGATTTCCTCTCTACTCCGGCTACCAAAATACTAGCTGGTATGCCGTCACCAAGGTTCGTGAAGACACACCTGCCGATGTCCTTACTCCCGCCTAAACTTCTAGATACAGCAAAGGTATCTGTGAACTTCTTTGCATAAGTGTATAAAAAATATGTTGTTTTTTTTTATTTTGTAGTGCTATGTGGACTTTGGTTCCCATTGTTCAAGAGTTTGTAGTTTAGCTAGATAGCGCGGTGTAAAGTATACTGCAATATTTTTTTGATGCATTGAGTGTTAAACCTTTACATAAAAAATTACAAAATTTCTAGGTGGTGTATATAGCTCGGGATCCTCGAGATGTAGCCGTGTCTTGCTACCACCATTCCAGACTGTTCAAAATAATGCAATTCAAGGCTTCTTTCAAAGAACTTTGGAACGCCTTCATAAAAGATTTGTGTGAGTAAACTGCTAAAAATATATAATTTTAATAGGCGCTTGCTGCTTAGAGGGAGTGAGGTAATATATTTGTTAATACTTATTATTTTAAATTAATTTTCGTATTTGCAGTTGTCCTGACACCATATTTTGAGCACGTCAAGGAAGCTTGGTCGTTACGTGATCACCCTAACATGCTCTTTCTATTCTATGAAGATCTTTCCAAGGTTTGTTGGTATTTAGAATCAAAATCAAAATCAAAAAGTCATCTATTCAGTTTTGGCCTTGGTAAGGCACTTATGAACGTTAAGTCACATGTTTGAATCTACCACCGGCTCGTAATTACACTTCAACTGAGAAGACTCCGGCAAGAAACTCAGCAAGGCATTTCTTTTTGTGGATCTTTCTTTCTTTTCATATTAGGTTACAGTTTACAGCTATAAATATTAATACATTATGCTTACTACAATTGTCACTTAGCCAGGGGGATGCAAGTGCAGAGAGAAGCTACTATAACCATATATTCCTGTCTTCCACGTAATGAGCCACCTTATAGTAGGCTTTGTCAATTAACCTCTGCTTTATCTGAATCTTCGACAAGTTGATTGTTATAGCTGAATATGGTCACATACGTTTGCTATTCTTCGTTTTTCAGGACCTACCGGCGTCTATCCGACGCGTCACTGAATTTCTCGGTAGAGAGTTGACTCCAGAACAGGTGGAGCGTCTATGTGACCATCTCAGTATCGAGAACTTTAAGAACAATGCCTCTGTCAACTACGAAGATATCAGAGAATTTGGTTTCTTAGACTCTGGTGAAACTTTTATCAGAAAAGGTAAACCTCTGTGACAGTCCAAACTTACCATTACGCAGGCTGCAATGTTTTTTTTTTTATTTAATTGAAAAAGTTTTGGCTTACTGACTCAAACAAAGCTGTGTAAAATATTATTTGAATTATGTTGGAGTAACTACCTCCACAGATCCCGTGCGGAATGAAAATAACATTAGTAGGTACAGATTAAGCATATACTGAAAATCGGTATTTCCTGAAAATTCTGAAAATATTCTTAATTATTAAAAAAAAAACAGATAATAACAATCAGTTCTGACCAATCAACGAACTTGTCGGAATATGACAATTCAAATTTCAATTTCAATACCAATTCAATTTATTTATGATAAAAATGTAACATTACCAAATATTGCATACAATTCGTCGGACTCCGGACAAGGAATTCCGTTTCCAAGGAGCCGATGTTGTGTTGTGTTTCTAATAACCAAAATAAGTACAAGCATTAAACATGCATACAAATACAGTTGACAGGTACAGCGGCGAAGAAAAAGACCGCTATAGTGTTTGTTGTTGTTGCTGTTTTTGTATCGATTATGGCAAATAAAATAATTTTGAGTTTTAGTTATAGAGTTTATTAGTAACAATTACATCATCAATTTTGCATCATGGGTTAAATCCGAAATTTTGAACCTGCAAAGTATATTTCCCAATGTAACAGAACTTTGACATGTATTTTCAGTTTATTATAAGACAACTTTACCACACTATCAAAAAATACAACCAAATTAATTTTATTATTAACTATATTATATTATTATTTTTCATACACGCACACCACTTCACTGCGCGCATACATACATACTGACCATACTAAAACAATTTTTGTGTGACTAACAATAATTTACTCCTTTTTTTCAGGTAAAAGTGGAGGCTGGCGAGACTATTTTGACGAAGAAATGCTGCGCGATGCAGAGCGATGGATTACCGAAAATTTAAAGGATACAGACTTACGCTATCCTAGCATGGAAATATGAAATACGTAATAGTTTGAAATGTATTCATTCTATTTTTATTTGTATGTAATATTTGATCTAGTTTTAAATTGTACCTAAATATAATTATTACCACAAAAAATGACCTACACTTATTTCTAAAGTCCTAAAATCATATTATATCATATCATAGGACACGTTACACACAGCGCTATCTTACCACAAACTAAGCAGAGCTTGTGTGATGGAAGTCATATAACTGATAGAATACATAAATGCTTTTTTTTTTGTAAATACATACTTATAATACATACAGAAAATTATATAAAAGATATAAAATTACTAAGAAAAAAAGCAAAGGATTACGATAAATAGCACAATAAAATATTTTTTAGTAACACATAAATTACAAGTCATAAACTGAATTACTTTACGCATATGATATTGTTGGACCACTTTTCCACCCCTATTAAGGCCCAATACGTAAAATTTTATGCAGTTCAATGGACCCAATATACGTGACACCATGCGAATGTAAACTTGAAACTATGGAGTTGGCAATAAGACTAAAAAATGTGTGGAGCTGTAATATCTGCTTTGTTTTTAGGGTTCAGTGTAGAATTTTAGAATTGGCTTTGATATATTTGAAATGGATAAAGCTTTTAACATTTTTAATTACAATGAAATCCTAACCAATGATATAAATCCGAATGTGAGTTTGTTTGTTTATTACGCATTCACGCATTCAACGAATCTGGGTTAAATTTTGCATGTATGTACTTTTGGCCCTAAGTCGTAGAATACTTTTCATCATCATTATCCATCACTACGCGGGTAAAACCGCCGGGCGCGTAAGTATTTAATAAATTGCAAAAATAAATTTCGCCGCATTGATAAATACAGGAACAAAACACATTTTCACCGTCCTACCTCCTTAAGTATCATAAAACTGGCACGACCATATTATGACTTTTAGTTATGATAAGATTACGTGTCAATATTTGCATGAAATACCTATTTGCGTGGTGGTAGGGTACTTTTTAATACTCGGCTGGCTAGCTACCACCCAACTTCAAGTTGAAAATCTGCCGCCAAGCATCAAACGGTGTGTTCCGGTAGTCTCACTTGAGAGCCAGTACCATTCCAGGCTAAGTGTGCTTAACCATCTTCGATTTCTATTTCATTTCTATTCAGTTGTAGCGATGATAGCTCAGTGGTTAGCGCGGTCGGTTCGCATGCCGAAGGGCGTGGGTTCAAACCCCAACAATGAGCTTTAGCTGTCGGTGAAGGAAAACATCGTGAGGAAACCATAGCGTGGTGGTAGGGTACTTTCTAGTACTCGTCTGGCTAGCTACCACCCTCAAGTTGAAAATCTGCCGCCAAGCATCTAACGGTGTGTTCCGGCAGTCTTACTTGAGAGCCAGTACTATTCCAGGCTAAGTGTGCTTTACCATCTTTGACCACACCGTCACTTCAAGGTCGGCAACGTATTTGTAGTGCCCCTGGTATTGCAGGTATCCATAGGCGACGGTGATTGCTTACCATCAGGCAACCCGTCAGCTTGATTGCCACCTATGGCATAAAAAAAAAACTTAACATCAGATGATTTGTGGTCAAAAACCTAGCCTGTGAGCCAAAAAAAAAATGAAAACATTCTTTGATAAGCTGATTAACTCGCCTGATCGTGGCTATAGATGACAGGGTTACGCCCCGTCGTCACCGATGGCCCCCACGAAAGCTGCAAGTCACGCGATGTCTCTCCACATGTGACGATTTTCCGCATTGCGAGCACACTGCACTGCGGTGGATCTATCTAACCTATCTCTATAGATAGATGATTAATAATAATCTTATCTCCAAGTGCCAATTACTTATTTGCATTCTGTTTCAGCATACATAGTTCTAAATGCAGTTTTGAAGGCAATAGTGGCCGATTGGG
Organism: Biston stratarius; assembly: GCA_950106695.1. Classification (NCBI taxonomy): domain Eukaryota; kingdom Metazoa; phylum Arthropoda; class Insecta; order Lepidoptera; family Geometridae; genus Biston; species Biston stratarius. Next base: position 27,013,500 of record OX467112.1, read on the forward strand.
ATATTGCAATTATTATTTGAAATACTTGCTAAACGTAACATTTCTTTATTGCCGTGAAAAAAATGGACGAACAGAATAAAGCCCTTCAGCTTAAACAGTTACTTCCAGAGGAATCAGAACAACTATTTTCATTATATGAAAGCAAGTATTTATTTTTATAATTAAGAAGAGAAAAGAGATTGGTACTGAAATTCAATAAGCTCACGATTAGGTCATCTCGTTTGATTTAGACACGTTTGCAAGTATCATGCATTCAATTAAACTGGGATTTTGTAGCATCACAATATAACTATCATAATATTCATTCCAAGAATTTGAGAAGGCTATTTTATGTTCAAACAGGAATATAATTAAATAATAATTATTATTTTACCTTACAGTTAAATATAACATAATTTGGCCACATTTTTCTCCTCTGATGGACTAAGTATAACATAAGGTTTTTATTTTTATAAATTTGTACAATACTATTTAGTTAAATTAAGTTACTAATTAACTACGTTAAGATATTTTAAGGTTTTTTACGAGTATAGAATAGATAAAGTGTTTATTCAATTTAATAATACCTATTATAAATTATTTCTAGATAAACTTCTACAAAAAAGTGTCCGCATAGGTCCAAAAGGGTATATATTTACAAAAGAATACGAAAAACATGCAGCTGATATTTATAATATGGAATTGAAGATCGGAGATATTTTTGTTGCAAGCTACCAACGATCGGGTGAGTAAATAACCTAACATTATACTCAGTAGATATTAATTAATTATATAAGAAAAAATACTCACGCATGACTTGCAGGAACCACATGGACCCAGGAGCTGGTGTGGCTGGTTGCCAATGATTTGGACTACAAAACAGCTAAAACTGTTCCACTGGAGCACAGATATCCATTTTTGGAGTAAGTGAAACTTCAAGCAAACCGTCAATATTTTACTGACAACCCAAAGTCACAAGTCATTGAGCAAGTCCTCAGAGCAAGTCATATTCCAATTCTGTCAATTATAACATTAAAAATGTCAAGGTAATAATCACATATCGGTACAATAAAATGCCGTGGTGGTACCGGCGTAAGAATAGTACCCAACCCTCTCTACCCGTGGTTGCCGTAAGAGTCGGCTAAGGGATGTAATCCGGAAGATGGGCAGTAGCGTCTTTCTTGAACAATCGCACCCTGCCAAGCGTAGCGAGTATTAGCAAAACCCCCAAGAGGAGGCCTATGTCCAGCAGTGGACGTTCTATGGCTGATGATGTGTACAATAAAAAGACAATTATTTATTTAGAAATAATAATAATGTATTTACAGGCTAGCGAAGATTTAACTGACCCACTCGATATTATACTGTAGTGCAATCGCGGCGTGTCGTGACACGTGTTAAGTTTCCGGACACTAACCGTGCACAGCGACACGCCGGGGGTGTGCCCGCATGGCAAGTGCGAATCGAGCGGCGTATCAGTAGGTACTTTCAGGACTCTCATTGCAATGCTGATCTACTAAACGAAACGGTGCGACGGCGTTACCCTGTTGGTCTTTCTTTTTATAGATGCAAATATCTGACGTGAATAAATTGGAACACCATCGCATTTCGTGCAATAACCTATTAATTGGGTTAACAAGTAAAGTGATATACTTAAATTATTTTGTACAATTTAATTTCAGACAAGTTAGTTTCATATTTACTGAAGAAGAAAGAAAAAATGCCATTGAACGTGCAGGTAACACTGAGAAGGTTCGTCAGGTAATGGATTTCCTCGGCACTCCAGCAACCAAATTATTATCTGACATGCCGTCACCAAGATTCGTGAAGACACATCTGCCAATGTCCTTAGTCCCGCCGAAACTATTGGATACAGCAAAGGTAAAGTTGAAAAATTCTTATTAAATATTCCTTGTAACTTTGCGTATTTTATCATTATATTTTAAGTAACAATTTGTGGCCAATGACATCTTACCTAGTTGCTTTAGTACTTAGGAGGCATTACAAAAATGGATTCTATAACCCGCCTATTAAAAGATTTTTCATTTTTGATCATAGCATAGCTACCTATAGGTTTACTTTACCATTAATAGCGTAATAAGAACTACTAGGCTCAATTACATTTCTAGGTAGTGTATGTTGCCAGGGATCCTAGAGATTTGATAGTGTCGAGCTACTTCCATGGCAGGCTGTTCAAGATTATACGATCCAAGACGTCTTTGAAGGAGCTGTGGACCAGCTTTATAAAAGATTTGTGTGAGTAAGCTTCAAAATATAAAGTACTTCCTATTAAAATGTCGGGGAGGTATTAATCTAAATCGTATTTTTTTACATCCACAGTTATTCTGACTCCATATTTCGAACATGTGAAGGAAGCTTGGGCACTGCGAGATCATCCTAATATGCTCTTCCTCTTCTACGAAGATATGTCTAAGGTTTGTTAGTTTTAAGTAGAAGCTTTGGCAAGCTGTCAACTGAAATTCAATACACGACTGTCCAAATTCTTTTTAAGTGTTCATGTTCATGTATGTATGTGTTTCTTTATTCTATCATAACTTTTAAATACCTAAACAAATGTTGATGTATGGGGTGTCATTAGAGTCGTTAGATCATTCCGAGTGCTATAATAAAATAAAATAAAACAATTAGTGTATTTTTTTTAAATTAATTTTGTTTTTATTCTTTAACTGAAATGGCCAAATATGTCAGTAATATTATTTCTTCTCTTTTCGTAGGATCTTCCAGCATCTATACGTCGCGTGGCCGATTTTTTCGGCAAGCAATTGACTCCAAAACAGGTGGAGGGTCTGTGCCACCATCTCAATATCGATAACTTTAAGAAGAACGACTCTGTCAACTACGAATCCATAAGGGAGTTTGGCTTTTTGGAAACTAACGAGGTGTTTATCAGGAAAGGTAAGCGCGTTACAGTTTGAATTGTATTTATACTTGTTTAAAAAAAAAAATGGTTTTATAAAAGCTCGAATGTATTTGCTCTTGTCTACAGGTAAAACGGGAGGCTGGCGAGACTACTTTGACGAAGAAATGCAACTCGAGGCAGATCGCTGGATCGCTGACAACCTTCGAGACACAGACCTTCGGTTCCCCAGTATGCAAGTGTAAAGTAAGAGTTTGTTACAGATATATGTAGTTGTTACTAATAGTATGTGCGGCAGCGGATAGATTGAGTACATGATCTTATCGATTTTTATCTTCACAGCTATGGCACCCTAAATTTATCTTTATCCATTTATGAATGTCTAACCAATCGAGAAAGTTCAACCCAGTATTCAAATAAGATATATTTAAGATTGTGATATTACTGATAATGGGCTAAGTGGGTATTTTAAAAGATTAGATAACATTAGTAACATTTAACGGACTTTGTTTTCAATTCCTAAAGATTACAGATAGCAACAATGAATATGTGTACGTTAAGGACCCCCAGGTTTCAATAGGGAAAGTCCGAGTCAGCTCTATTTTTTTATAAACTGGCCCACAGCTGGGCGCTGTTCTTTTCTCATTGTTAGAAGGATAGGGCCAAGCATACCAACTCGCACTTGGTCAGCATGGTGACTGACTTGAGTGGCAGACTTCACACAACTTCGAGAACTCTCAGACATCTTCCTTACGACGTTCACCGTTTGAAGTTATCGGCAATACGTACATGACTTAGAAAATACAGAGTTAGATGCCTTTCGATTTGAACCCAGGACCTCCACATTGGAAGACAGGTGGTCTACCGACTAGGCTGCCTAAACTTCAATATCTACCACCAATTAATGAATCGAAGGAGTCTGCAGTGTTATAACTCTATTCCCCTATTGTATATCTTTCTACTTATATAGGAAAATATGTAACTATTCTGTAATAGTAATGAAATTTCATAGCATTCGATGGTATTACCAAAACTCAAAACTCAAAACTCAAAGTGCTTTATTTCCTTTAGACCTTACAGGACTCTTGGACACGTCACAAATTATAAACATACTTAAAACTAGGAAATAAAGTGATCACTTTGATCTTTCGTTCACTTCAATCTTTTTGAGGTAAAGTAAAGAAGCGAACAAGAAACCTTTACCTTGTTAGATTGTTAGTTTTCGAGTTGGAGCAAAACTCGTCCCAAGCTTTTTTATCGTCTAGATAATCTGATATTTTGTAGTAAGCCTTTTTACATAGGATATTTTTGACAATTTGTTTGAATTTATTTATTGATAATTTTTGCAACTCACTAGGAGTTTTGTTGTAGAAGCGTATACATTGCCCTTTAAAGGATACATTTATCTTGTTTAGCCTAGTTTTGGGCACAGCAAGTTTATTCTTATTTCTAGTATTTAAATTATGTATGTCGCTATTTTTAGGGAAACGATTGATATTTTTATGAGTGTACAACAAGTTTTCATAAATGTATTGACATGGTACTGCCATGAGAGTGCCAGGTCCATTGCTTAGCAGGGGTAGGTACCAGTGGAAGTACCTCTAGGATTTGAGACTCAGATATATGTTTATGAGTCCCTCACCGCCGCTCACGGTCACTGCCCGAGTTTCATCTCTGTTTAACCACATCACATTAATCCTATTTTAACGAGACAAATAGACGAAGCAGAATATAAACACGTGGCATAGATAACACTATGCGAAGTGCAGCAAAGCGATATTTTTTTTGTGGTTGATAGGCTAGGTATTTGACCACAACTCACCTGATCTTAACGGTGTGGTCGAAGATGGTAAAGCACACCTAGCCTGGAATGGAACTGGATCTCAAGTGAGGCTGCCGGAACACACCGTTAGATGCTTGGCGGCAGATTTTCAACTTGTGTTGTAGCTAGCCAGCCGAGTACTAAAAAGTACTCTACCACAACGCTATGGTTTCCTCACGATGTTTTCCATCACCGTCAGCTCAAGCTCATTGTTGGGGTTTGAACCCACGCCCTTCGGCATGCGAACCGACCGCGCTAACCACTGAGCTATCGTCGCTACAAAATCATGATAATATAATAAAAACATGATAAGTGGTTTGGTTTTATTAAAATTTTGCTGTTTCAATAGGTATACATTTGGTAAAATTTGTTTGTCGAAAAAGATAATACCAAGTTTCCAATTTTGGGAGCTTACCTATATTAATTATTTTACCGCTAAGCAAACGTTTTCAGATTGCACATATGTACATGCACGTATATAAAAAAAAGTACGAATAAGTTTAATATATTTTTAATTTTATTACCCGAAACATTTGACATCTGACTAAGTGTATGAATCATGAAATTACTTTAAAGTTAATCCAAAAATGACATTAAAAAAATCCACTTTAATGGTCATGTAAAGTCGGGAAACACAAGTCGGTTTCACGCAGCTGGTCCTTGATCCACTGCTCGGCTTCACGATTCATCTCTTCGTCGAAGTACTTTCGCCATCCACCTACTTCACCTGTGGCCAAAGATCAAAAATAACACTAGAATCGTCTTTTACCTAATATTGTTGTTCTCTTTTTTACTGCCAAGGAAAGGTTATGTTTTTCGCGCGTATCTTGTATGTATGTATGTAAATTTCTTTATAACCTCATATCTTCTAAACAGCCGAATGGACGACAATTAAGATTAGATTCATTTAGATCGTTAGATTCGTAGAATAATATTTTGTTTTTTAAAAGTTTTTTTCCTTTAATTATAGATATTTTAATCGCAGTCGCAGCATGTTATTATGTAATTGCATGTTTGATACTTAAAAAGAACGAGGCGACCGTATAGTGTTGATCGTCTTCCCTTCTGATCAAGTCTCCTTCCCATCTCCACTCAGTGTTTCGATCAATCGATTAGGGAACATAACGTGAATTATAATACCTTTTCTGACGAAAGGTTCAGCATCAGGTTTCGTGACGCCATGCTCTTTGAGACTACTGAGATTGAAGGACTTTTTGTCCTTAAGGTTGCTGAAGTCTAGATAGCGGCTGGCGACCAGGAGTTGTTCCTCTGTGTAAGCTTTGTTGAAGAAATCAGCAACGCGACGCAATGTATTTAGCCGATCCTGAACAGAATAAGAAAGAAAAAGGCAAGTTTTATAAATATGTTTCTGCACGTCAGTATAAATTAAAGTAATTCATAGTAGAATGAGTAGGCATCAACACGGTGATCAATAAATTCGTCGCTTTTTACGCTGTAATGTATTTTATAAAATTTGGAAGGCAGGTTAGACTCTGGATTAACACAGGCTATTTGTGAAATTTAAAAACATATCGTATGATAATAAAAATATAATAATATACGTCAGTAATATTACTTAACACCCTAAGTATTTATACGTTACATCGTAATAATAAGTATGTTTTACGTTGTTCGCCATACTTCAATTAGTGCCTACTTAGCTATTAACAGAATAAACCTACATTTATCACTTACATTTTGAATATCTTCGTAAAATAAGAAAAGCAGATTTGGGTGGTGTCGTTGCTCCCAAAATTCCTTGACATGCTCGAAATACGGGCAAAAGATCACTGCAATTTTATTGAGATCAAAACGCCTTCATATTTAATATTGTATTATAATAAAAATGGTGGACACCTTTCTAAACGAGAATATCACTTTTTCTAAAAATCCTAGTAATTCATTGAATGCCAATAGACTCGAATTCAAGAGACGGGTATCATTGATTTCGATGACACGAAATGTCCTTGGTACCAGCAAGCTGCCCTTGTACTCTGAGCTTCTTATTTCGATATCTGTTCAAGAAAAAGCCATGCGATTGCGAATTTTATTGCGCAGACATACGATATGTGATTGCGAAGCTATTTCCTGTGTCTAACAGGTATCGCTATTAGCAGCTCAGTGTATGAGGTCTGAGCGACGTTAAAGGCAAAGTTAGAAGAACCCTAAAGTTTCGTTTGTTCTCTTTTTCTATCTATTATGCACAATCACCCTGACAAAAACATGATAAGTGGATCCTATAAGCAAACAATTCTTAAAAAAATATTCATGCATCGTTTGTGTTCGAATGAACAGCTAAGGTTACTTACATGTCCCTTTAAAAAAGGAGTTCCACATGGTTTTAAAATCTTTTTTGAATAGCCAAAAACCTCCCTTGCATAAGTGATAAAAGGATACGATTACATCTCTAGGATCCCTCGCCACATAGACCACTTTTGAGGTCTCTAGAATTTTAGGGGGGAGAAGAGACAACGGCAAATGCGTTTTCAAAAAAGAGTGGTTCTGTATCACATCCAAACTTGGTGTATTGGCCGTAACAAATTCTACGTTTTGTTCGCTCACTGCATAGTTTTTATTATTTTGAATATGTTTTTTTATCGTATTCTGTTGAAACACTGCATTGACCCTGAAATTTTTTGAAAGTCTATATTCTAGTATTCATTCACGCACTGCGCATATTATTCACGTTAATATAAATAATTTAATCCCAATAAAACAAGTCATTCTTGATGATGACGTCACGGAACCATAACATATCGACTGAATTGACTAGGCACAACTTTAAATGCCTACTTCCGCACCGATGTGATTATAGTGCCAAATAACATATTTAGGCTGATTTCAAGTTAAATAATAATATAATAAATTTAAAATTTAAGTGACAGTAATTGACTCAGCATAAGTATTGTGTATGTTGCTTTCTTTTTGCTGTCTGCTGTGTCGAAGATGTATTTTTACTTTTTTCTTCTTACTTTACCTTATATATCTCATAATCTAGTCTCAATGTCATGTACTGGATTGATGGGATCAACCGTACATTCAAAAGAAATTCGTTAATTCAAGCTGTAAAGTAGCTAGATAGGGCCTGAATGAACTTGAGCTGCTGGCGAAGGAAAAATCGTGAGGAGTCCATAGCACAACGCCACTTTCTAGTACCTCAAATTAACTAATTATTAATTTTTAGTTAATTATTTTTTTCTGCCGCCAAGTATCTAACGGTGTGTTCCGACAGCCTCGCTTGAGAACTAATTCTACTTCAGGCTAGGTGTGCTTGCCATATTCGACCACACCCATATTTAACATCACATGCGCTGTAGTCAGACATCTAGCCTGTAAACTATAAAATAATTAATATACTTATAATCTTGAGTACAAGCTTGTAGTACAGGCAAACCTCGCATGTTAAAATAATGTACTTACTCACTCAAAGTATATCCATTTGTCAGTCATATTCGTTTTCTCATTCTCTACAAAATTCAAGTCGTGGATGATCAACCAAACCAACTGTTGCAGCCAAGTTGTTCCTAAGAGAGCATAAGAATTAACATAACGCCAACTCATGACCAGTGCTGTTGTACCAATAACTTTGAGTAATAAATCAAAGTACTGCGCCTGTACGAGCGTATTATCGCGATTTCCGCTAGGCACTCACAAAAAAGCTACGCGACCGCATATAGTATACCCGCGCAACCTAGTCCACCTAACGGGAAACTAGTAAGAACCTCAGAGTACAGGGCACCCTAACTCGATAGCGACTCTGATTAGTGCTACAATTTCGCTAACTATCCCTTGAAAGCCTTTTTTAGCTGCCCTTTAAAACGTGAACTTTTGGCGTATTTTTTGAAGACAGCATACATAATTATACTTCCAATTATAGAAAGCAGCGATAGATACTGATCGGCGAGCTCAAGATGTATTCCAAATTGATTGCAAAAAATGTAATCTAGACAGCACAGGAACGAACAGAGAAGCACAGGACAGATCTTTTTTTTAAATATAAATAGGCTTGCGTTTGACCACCAACTGACCTGATGTCATGCGAAGATGCGGTATAAGTAAGGTGGCTATGTAAAAAAATTCACCACTAGTTAGTAGTGAACTAGGCTGCTACACCCTAAGTTTTTACTCGACTTTACCGAAATTAACGGTAAAACTGGGTTGTGTTTGACCTGTATGTATGTCCATCCTTATGGTTCTTCCTAACTACTGATCGGTTGAACCGAATGTCGTTAGATGCGCGTTGTTTTAAAATTATTTAATTAGGTTACAGTTTTTTAAACTTTTTAGCTTGTTGTGAACCTGAGCGCGGGTACCCCGCAACGAATACATGGTCATGGCGAGTCTGCATGTTCAAGAGAGCAGAGGCATCGTTTAGATACATCTTTGGGAGGAAATAGCCTTTCGGCCCGACCCTGACGAAGCCTTCGAGTTCTTCGAAATCTGAAAGTCAGAAAATAAAAGTACAATTTTCAACTTGATCGAGAAATATTTCTAAATGAATTAATTCTCAACTTTTCAGGCGTCGATTTTGTAATAATATCCAACAGAGTGAAACAAATATAATCCCGACGTTAGCAGGTGGAAAAAAAAATCAAGCAAATACATTAATTTGCAAAAAACAAAATGAATTAATTACTTACTTTTTACCCACGACGGAACGGAGACGGTAAATGCGTTTGGGGTGAGAGGATGTTTGATTTGTGCAAATCCATGTTGCCATTTTTCTCCAAAACTACTAGTTCGATTTTGATGCAGTTTTCAGTGATGGTTCGGGTTTGATAGGTGCGTGTTCATAGATAGGTGTTACGGTGACAACTCAGCAGGGGGCGAAATTGGGGTCGTGGGTTTTTTCAAAATTATTAATTTTGTTACTTGCATTTTTTCCGTTGGGCTCTTTTTCCTTTCACCTTGTTAGGTAGTAGATAATAATATACATACAAACTTATTTATTTACATAATTATACGTAAAATTGAGTTTTTGTAACCGGTGTGTTATGAAATTGAGTTTTTATAACACACAGCTTATGAAAACTCAATTTTTCAACTCAATGTTCCTGGTATCTGAGTTAATGTGTCGCCCAAATAACACGGGGCATTTGGACATAACTTGCGATAATTTTAATATTAAAATAATATAGAACAAAGGGGACCTACCATTAGATATTAAATTTGACCTATAGTAACAAGCACAAATAAATGCCACTCACGGTTACCCATCAAAAGACTGATCGGATCAACCGTTGCTTAACATCGGTAATCTTTTGAGTAGATATATGAATATTGATTGCAGATACTCAGGCAAATAATAGAAAAACAATATTCCATGAAATTTAATAAATATTATTGGATTACCTTCGAATTGATCTCTCATGGCGGCATTGGTCTCTGGGTCTATATCACAAATTTCAAATGGGAAATTATTATCCGCACTAGCCATTGGTATAAAAAAAAATCAATCAAATACGTGCTCGTACTGGAATAAATAAATTTACAATAAATTATGCTCGTGATAACATAGTATCGTCAGCACTAAATATTACAACTAATTAGCAATTCGAGCAACCAAACAAAACATCGTTAAGCACCATTTATTTATTCTGTGACGAAACTCGCCATACATTTATATGATCGTCTGTAAAATGTAAAGGTCGGTTTAAACCTAACCATTTTAAAATGTATTTGGAACCCGCTTGCACACCTTTTACCCGACTGCGGCGAAACCAATAAAGAGGGGGTTTGACCTGTACGTATTCAAATATGTACTATGTATGTATGTCCGTCTCTATGATAGGTAAGGCTGAACAACGTTCAGGTTCGAAAAAAAAATGTGTATTTTTGACGCTAAAATGTAAGTTTTTTCCGTAGTCAGGTTTTAGTTTTTTTTAACTTTTTAGCTTGTTTTGTATATCTACTGATGAAATCATACGTAAAACTTAAATATAAGTTTATCGCATATTACGCGGGCCAAATTTGCGAATATATTGAGTACCTAGTTGTTGTAACATGTTAAATATTAAATAATTATAATTAAAAGTAAAGATGTTTTTACTCTCAGAAATAAAATATTTGAGAAAATGTTTTAGGTGAATAAATGTATTAAGAGATATAAAGAAATTCGTAAAATTGATATGTAATAACACAATTACATAAGTTCCACATAACACTCTAGAATATATAAACTTATCAAAGTTACAAATAATCATTATGATTCGTAAATGATAAAGAAAAGATATGCATACTGGACGACTATCACTTATTATCTACGAGCGGCCGTGCAAGTGTACGGCGTATAATAAAAAATATCAAAGGTAGGTACTTTTAAAGTACGTTAGGACATGACGGGTGTGACGTAAGGCAGTTTGCAAGCAATGCGCAAAATGCCAGGTAAGTAAGTACTCAAAAATTAATATAATGATAGTAACGTCGACAGTTTCAACAGTATTACAGAAAATATTTTTAGATATACCCATAGATAAAGCTATGTTAATATTTTAACTGTACAATGTGAAAAATGTGAAACAAATACCTGGAGGCACACCCTGTGCAGCGAAAAGATACGGTAAGTGCTGCAGTTGTACGGTAAGGTTTGTAAACATATTTCTTATCTTGAGATATAGAGTATCGGAAGTTACTGCTACAGATTACGATTCGGAATTTCTGTACGAAACAACGACAAAATTAAGTTGTTTTCCGTAAGTTACAATAACAATTCAAAAGCATATATATATATGTATGTGAAAACTATAAGAATTCGATTGTTAGATAGATTTGTCGTTGGTTATAGAATGTGCGACGAGGCCGCGCGCGCGCGTTGTTCCCAGCTTTGTCTCCATGATGAAGGCCACCGAATATGGCTGATACTATAGTCGGAGTGAGTAATCCCGTAAGAACTTATTGCTTGATAATATTCTTCTCAATATATATTTGTAAAAATAAAGACTATAAAGTATTACATAAATGCTTTTAAACTGCTGGCAATACAAGGACACCCATGTTACTCTTATTTAGGTCGTTATAAAACATGGAGCAGTATTGAAGTATTTTTTAATGCTTTAATAGCCTAATATAAGCCTTATTGCCATGGTGGTGCCGGCGTAAGAATAATACACCACCCTCTCTACCCGTGGTTGCCGTAAGAGACGGCTAAGGGATGTAATCCGGAAGATGGGCAGCAGCGTCTTCCTTGAACAATCACACCTAACTGCGCTCGCCAACCCGCCTGCCAAGCGTGGCGAGTATTGGAAAAACCCTCCCAGGAGGAGCCTATGTCCAGCAGTGGAAGTCTTAAATGATGGCTGATGATGTGATAAGCCTTAATTAATGCCCACATAAGGCGCATTTTTTAATTATAATTACAGCTGTGTTAGCTGCACAGAAGCAGTTTCAGAAGTTTTCTATCTGTTATCTGGTTCTCATAGTACAAGCTTTGCTTAGTTAGGGGTTCGTTGGCGCTGTGTGAAATGTCCAAGGATATTAATTTATTTATGTATTTATAAATAATAAATTTAATAATGCTTTTGGCTGTATAAAAGACTAAAAGAAAATAACATTTAACATAACAACAACAGCTTTAGGAACCACTAAATTAGTAAAATATTGCTATACAGAAGCAAGACAATGCTAAAACCCTACAAGTTCTCTAATAAATCTAGAAGAAATATTTTGGTTTCTACTTTTGCCATTATATCGATTTTGTGTTAGTTGGCTGCCATTTCAGCTTGCTAATAATAAAATTATAATAAACATTTTCTCGATATTCTTTTTAAATGGTGTTTTGTATTTTAGCCACCGAGCACTATAATTTTAAGTTGCGGGCACAGTAACTTATTATAGTTGTATGGAAATACTACTTCTCAAAACGAGAATAGTCCTAAACCCAACAGTGCAATAGTTTATAAAAAACAAGCTGATCTTGTAGATAATGTATTTTTAGGAATCAGAAGTGTTAAAATATAAAAGAAAAACAAACATCTAAACATAACAATTCCTATTTAATGTATTTCAACAATAATTGACCGAATTTAACTCAATTTCAAACATACAAACACAAACTTGTAAACATGTACACAAACAAGTAAACAGGTAAACAGCCGGTAGTTACCACACAATAAGAAATATCACAATGTACCAGAAGTAACCACAAAATAAGGTATGGAACGAACTTACAGTAAGCAGCGTCAAAACCAACCACCTTACCGACTAGCGACTGGGCAGCAACACTACCCGTTTTCGAAACAACGCTTGTTTTAATAGGTGGTGGTGGGGATCGACGTCACCTGTTGCAAGTTTGGCTAATAGTATACATATCTTCGTATATAAACTTTTATGCCAAGAACTTCAATGAGCATTTTTCACTCGCACCCGGTGCGGGTGTGCCGTGGTGGTGCCGGCGTAAGAATTGCACCCCACCCTCTCTTCCCGTGGTTGCCGTAAGAGTCGGCTAAGGGATGTAATCCGGAAGATGGGCAGCAGCGTCTTCTTTTTAAATAACCTCACCCAACTGCGCTCGCCAACCCGCCTGCCAAGCGTGGCGAGTATTGGCAAAACCCCCCCAATGAATAGTTCTAAAAAGACCAGGCCCCCAGTCCCCGGCAGCTCCACTAGTCCTGGTTTAGGTAGCGGCCACGGTAACGGTGGAGCAGGGGGTGCTAAGAATCCCCGGCAGACGCCCGGCTACCACCCCCAACGACGACTGGCCCTGGTAACACACAACATACGCACTTTGAGGACAGACGAGAAGATTGTTGAGCTGGAAGAGGAAATGAGTAGGTTACATTGGGATATTTTGGGGTTATCTGAAGTCCGGAGAGAGGGCGAGGACACGATAACCTTAAAGTCGGGTAACCTATTCTATTACCGGGAGGGTGACCAACAGTCCCAAGGTGGTGTCGGTTTTCTCGTCCACAAGTCCCTCACTAACAACATTATTAGCATCGGAAGTGTTTCGAGCAGGGTCATATACCTAATACTCAGAATATCCAAAAGATATTCGCTGAAGGTCATTCAGGTGTATGCGCCAACCTCGTCACACCCAGATGATGAAGTAGAGCGTATGTATGAGGACGTAAGTAGGGCCATACATACCTCCGAAACCCACTTCACTGTTGTTATGGGGGACTTCAACGCAAAGATGGGCATGAAGAGCGATGATGAGTTGAGAGTGGGGCAATTTGGATATGGGCAACGGAACCCTAGGGGACAGAGGCTGGCCGACTTTCTGGAGAAAGAGGGCCTCTTTATGATGAACTCTTTCTTTCAGAAGCCGCCTCACAGGAAATGGACCTGGATGAGTCCCGATGGTTCTACGAGAAACGAGATAGACTTCATCATGACCAACAAAAGACGGATATTCAATGATGTCTCTGTGATTCACAGGGTGAAAACCGGTAGTGATCACCGACTGGTAAGAGGCTCATTGAATATTAACGTCAAGCTTGAAAGGTCACGCTTGATGAAGTCCACGCTCCGACCTACTCGCGCCCATATACAAAACCCCGAAAGCTTTCAACTCGAACTTTCCAATCGCTTCGATTGCCTAGAGAATCTTGCCACGGTGGACGAGATCAATAACAGGCTCGTAGAAACTGTCCATGCGGTGGGCTCTAAGTTTTTTAGACCCCGTCGTACAAATAGACCTCAAAAACTATCCGACCATACTCTAGACCTCATGGCTGAACGACGCTCGTTACGACTACAGTCTTCCTATGATGCAGAGTCATATAGGCTGCTCAATAGACAGATATCGAAATCCTTGCGACACGACATACGTATCTTTAATACTAATCGTATTAAAGAGACGATAGAGCGGAAAAAAGGCTCCAAAGTGTTCGCAAGAGACATGTCTATTGGGCAAAGTCGGTTGACGAAGCTGAAGAGAGAAGATGGTAGTATAGCGTCGACCAAAGCAGAGGTATTAGAGGAGGTCGAAAGGTTTTATGGACGGTTATACACCTCGGTAGCTGAGCCTGTTAGCAGCGCGGCCAAAGACCCAAGAGCCAAGCTGACCCGGCACTATACCGAAGATATTCCGGACATCAGCCTGTACGAGATTAGAATGGCCCTGAAACAGCTTAAGAACAACAAGGCGCCGGGTGATGACGGAATCACATCGGAGCTTCTGAAAGCGGGTGGAACACCGGTACTTAAAGTCCTTCAGAAGCTCTTTAATTCCGTCTTACTCGAAGGTGTAACGCCAGAAGCATGGAACAGAGGCGTGGTGGTGCTGTTCTTCAAGAAAGGTGACAACACTTTATTGAAGAATTATAGACCCATCTCGCTTCTGAGCCATGTTTATAAGCTGTTTTCAAGGGTCATTACGAACCGTCTCAGTCGCAGGTTCGATGACTTCCAGCCTTCCGAACAAGCCGGTTTCCGTAAAGGTTACAGTACCATAGACCACATCCATACGCTAAGGCAAATTATACAGAAGACCGAAGAGTATAATTTGCCTCTATGTCTAGCGTTTGTGGACTATGAGAAAGCCTTTGATTCGATCGAGACATGGGCGGTGGTTGAGTCTCTCCAACGATGCCATATTGACTATCGGTACATCGAAGTGTTGAAGTGTTTGTATAATAACGCTACTATGTCGGTCCAAGTACAGGAGCAGACTTCGAAGGCGATTCCACTGAAAAGAGGCGTAAGACAGGGAGATGTTATATCTCCGAAACTGTTTACTGCCACAGTGGAAGACGCCTTCAAGCTCCTGGAATGGAAAGGATTCGGCATCAATATTAATGGCGAATACATCACTCACCTTCGATTTGCCGACGATATAGTGGTCATGGCAGAGTCGTCGGAGGAACTCAGCACAATGCTCGAAGACCTCAATCGAGTTTCTCAACGGGTGGGTCTTAAAATGAACATGGACAAAACGAAGGTAATGTTGAATGCCCATGTTGTGCCCACCCCAATATCAGTTGGGAGCTCGGTTCTTGAAGTTGTTGACAAGTACATTTACCTAGGACAAGCAGTCCAACTAGGTAGGTCCAACTTCGAGAAAGAGGTCAATCGTCGAATCCAACTCGGCTGGGCAGCGTTCGGAAAACTGCGCAGCGTTTTCTCGTCCGAATTACCTCAGTGCCTCAAGTCGAAAGTCTTCGACCAGTGTGTGTTACCAGTGATGACTTATGGCGCCGAAACGTGGTCTCTGACTATGTGCCTTCTTAGTAAGCTCAAAGTAGCACAACGAGCTATGGAGAGGGCTATGCTCGGAGTTTCCCTACGAGATCGAATCAGAAATGAGGAGATCCGTAGGCGAACTAAAGTAGCCGACATAGCCCGGCGGATTAGCAAGTTGAAGTGGCAGTGGGCAGGGCACATAGCACGCAGAACCGATGGCCGATGGGGCTGCAAAGTTCTAGAGTGGAGACCACGGACCGGCAAGCGCAGCGTAGGACGTCCACCCACAAGGTGGACAGACGACCTAATAAAGACCGCAGGAACGCGCTGGATGCGAGCCGCTTCCAACCGGTCTTTATGGAAGTCAATGGGGGAGGCCTATGTCCAGCAGTGGACGTCATGCGGCTGATGATGATGATGATGACCCGGTGCGGGAGAACGGTTTTTTTTAAACTAACAATATCGCAGTTTTGAGTGGTCACTTGGCCACAGTTGCGGAACGACCTGCAAACTTGACGAGAGATGGATCACTATTTAGTTAACCCATCTCCATTCCAATGGATTCGCGTGTCACGCTACGCTGGTGTATGGTGAAAACGGCCTTATACCAAAGTTTTGTAATTGTTCGCTGTAGGTAAGCTTGCGTGCACCTAAAGTTACAGACAGTCCAAATGACACTATATCGCTAACTTGACCTACTCGATTTATTGTTTCGATTCAAGATCACCTTCTTGGTGTCAATGACTAACGACGTGTCCTCAGTATAAGTAGGTACGATACTATGTATATAGTATATATATGTATATTAGTATATATATACTATATACATATATGGTATGTTTGTAGCGATGATAGCTCAGTGGTTAGCGCGGTCGTTTCACATGCCGAAGGGCGTGGGTTCAAACCCCAACAATGAGCTTGAGCTGCCGGTGAGGAAAACATCGTGAAGAAACCATAGCATGGTGGTAGGGTACTTTCTATTAAGTACTCAACTAGCTAGCTACCACCCTCAAGTTGAAAAACTGCCGCCAAGCATCTAACGGTGTTCCGGCAGCCTCACTTGAGAGCCAGTACCATCCCAGGCTAGGCGTGCTTTACCATCTTCGACCACACCGTCACTTAACATCAGGTTAGTTGTGGTCGAACAGCTAGCCTTACAGCCATAAAAAATAAACTTTTTCTCGCTGCAGTAACGAATTGCCGATACGTGTCGCACAAAAATTATTAGTAGGTATTTATTTTTCAAGTGATTAGTTTTTAGGAATATATGTAGCCTAAATAAAGTAAAATGAAATAACTTTTTAAAAAGAATGCTTATAATATACGGCACTTTGAATGTTTTTCACAACTAGAAAAAATTTACTGAAAAAATACCGACTTCATATGGTTTTCTCATGGATGCCATTGTCAGAACTGGACTTGAAATGGGACCACACGGGAAGCACCAGCTGTCAAATAAAAAAAGAGTCATCTAAATCGGTTCACCCAGACGAAAGTTCTGAGGTAACAAACATTATAAAAAAAAAAAAACCAGTGGAATTGAGTACCTCCTCATTTTTGAAGTCGGTTAAAACCTTAAAACCTATTTTTACTTTGTATATACAAAAACACAAATCGCTTCCCCTGTGGATTGGTATAGAATTCCTCATAATTAAAGTCCTTGAAATCATCCCTAACCTAACTCCCGGATTCAAGTAGAACCTGTTCTAAATAAACCGAATATATGATCATATACATACTCAATTATTACAAAAATATAAAAATATTATATTTAACAAAATATCCATTAACGTAAAATCTTATATTACTAAGTTCCTTGTTTTTATGTTAGTACTTTACATTACGTTTTGGACTTCCTAGCGAGTTTTTTTTTTTTTGTTTCGCTCAGCAAGTGTCCTGGCGGCGCCGGCGACGTAATTGAGCCGTGGAAAAATAGCTAAAGAAAATTCAGTAGCAACGCATACTTCGGAGAATAAATCACCGAAACGAACTGCTAATCCGTTATTTAAAATTATTTTCATCATCATCATCATCAGCAATAGGACGTCCACTGCTGGGCATAGGCCTCCCCCTGGGGTTTGCCAATACTCGCCACGCTTGGCAGGCGGGTTGGCGAGCGCAGTTAGGTGTGATTGTTCAAGGGAGACGCTGCTGCCCATCTTCCGGATTACATCCCTTAGCCGACTCTTACGGCAACCACGGGTAGAGAGGGTGGGGTACTATTCTTACGCCGGCACCACCACGGCAAAATTATTTTAGAACTACTGTAATGTCAAAAGGTTGTGCAATAAAATTCTTTATGTAAACTACGAAGCTAGAAAGAAATGTACAATATTTACGAAGATATTGAGGTACATTCAGACCCGAAAACTGTTAAGGAAGTTTACTATATGCAAGTAACAAATTTAAATGCTTGCTGTTTGTTTTATGTACATTGAAACAATATTTACCTATTAAAATATTTTATTAGTTTATCTGTTTAGGGTTACTATGTCTTGTTTTAAAATGGACATTGTCCTAACATGTCATATACAAATATTTTATTGATAACATTAGAGTTACATGTTATGCATTTTTGAATCCAGTGTTGTGTTAAACCGATAAATGGGAGTTAGCTGCTATTGATTCTAGAATAGAATATAACTTTACTGTAGATATCTTAAAAAATCTAATTAATGAATTATATCAACAAGAGCAATTCCTATCATGCATTGACAGAATAAATGCCACATACTATCAAAGACGGGCTTACATCTCATTCTGTGCACTTGTAAATACTATTCAATATTGTGAATATTACACAAAGTATACACTTGGATTCTGTTTATTTTTATCCATTTACCAGTTAAAAAGTGATATCCTCCATTTTTGATTTGATTTGATTTTGATTTCCTTCGTTCGTGATAATTGACAAAGAATATACAATACGTTTCCATTATTAATTAATTCATATAGGTACATTAAAGTGATCTTGAATTGGGACTGGAAATCAAACCAATAATAGTGTCGTTTCGTTTCACTTACATTATAACAATAACCTAAAAGACCTTATTATAATAATAAATATCTAGTTTCGTTTCACGGTCACCCACACATTTTATTTTTCATATTAAGATGTGCTTCTGCACTAATATTTTACAACTAAAAACATTTTTGACAAGGTGACTATTCACCAATACAAAAAAACTGTCATAATCATTTCTAAGTTATAGCTTTGGTTTGGTGAGGATTCTGCGGTGATCTTACCTCCCTTGCGAGCTAACTCTATCCACTACCTACTTGTTTATTATTGATTATGATAATGATAATTTTTTGACTATTATTTGGCATTTCCGAAATGGGTTTTCAGGAAGTTTTCGAAAGTAAGGGTTTTGCGGAGCCATAATTATATTCATATCAAAAAGTGTGTGTTAATCCATGGTATAAGCTATCTACATCTAAATATATGTTATCGTAATTACTACTAATTAATAGTAGATAAATACAAGTTTTGAGTAAACCTAACTGTACATAGATATGATGTAAGAAAACGCATCAAGATTTTTATTAATATTTTATGTACCAAAAAGTTATTCAGGTACTTAATAAATTTAATTAAATAATGACTTAAAACTTAATTATATTAAAAATAAATATACTATTACAAATCGACAGTCAGAGATCAAAGAATTATGAGGGTATAACTTCAGGAGCCTGTTCGGGGATTACTTCTTTCGGTGGTAGCGGTTCGGGCTCCGCTGGCGCCACGTCCGCTGCCCGGAGCCGGCAGGTGAGGGAGACGGGGTCCCGCTCGCGGTCCGGGCCACACTGCTCGGTCGCACCGATCAGTTTGATCTCCTCGGTATCGTTCTCGTTGGGCGGCTCAGAGCCGGCACGCTGGCGGCCGGCGATCACCACCTCAACAGCGCGCCCGTCGCCTTCCGCGCTGCGATCACTCGCTCCTATCTCCACCTGATACGGCGTGCTGGGCTCCACAAACGCTTCCATCACATGATCCGCTCTGTCTTGCGCGCCAGAATCGCGGCTGTGCTTCTTGTTGTTTTTCAGAAAATCGTCCAAGAGGTCGAGCGGAAGAGACATCTTTTGCGGGATGGCGAAGACGAACACGACATTCTGGACGTCCGCGGCGACGTTTACCTCGCCGTCCTGGCGTTGATCGAACAGCAGCGGCGCGCCGGCCGCCGGCGACGCTGCTGCGAGACTTGCTAGGACTGCTAACAGGAGCATAGTGCGCGTCTAGTGGTCGGTTGGGCCGCGCGGCGACTGCGCGTCGGATGGACCCGCGCCGCTTTTACTGGCCACTCGTAAACCAGACCGGCTCTCGAATCGAGCACACTGTAACGGTTCACCCGACACGAATACTGCACTAACATGAATGTACCACATCCTAAAGCTTAAGATAGATTGAAATGAACTAGGTGATTACGAGACTCATTAGAGAAACAATGACCGGCCTGGCTTACTTCAATCATTGACTCAGCTTCAAAGATTAGTTCACACGATTCGTGGTAACTGTTATTTCAAGTAAACGTGAATATATTTGTTTCATCATCATCATTGGCAGCCCTGCATCGCCCACTACTGAGCATGGGCCTCTCTTGTACGCCATGCCGGTTCAGCGCTAACCTTGTTCAGGTTCGATCTTTACAATATGGTCGACCGAACGAGCTGTTCGACGCTGGATGCAACATTTGTTTAACAATATTTTTGTTTTTTGTTTCAACAGCTACTCTGGGATACGTGGAACGATGACTATCCTACACAACAAAGCACATTGCATCATTATTAACGTTTAACAACTTTAACGTTTCCAACCAACCCTGAAATCAGAAATAATTACCTTTCCATTCTTTTCGTTAAGAGTAAATTATGTCTTGGAATTGAGGCAGCAAATTTTTCACACATCATCAGCCATAGGACGTCCACTGCTGGACATAGGCCTCCTCCTGGGGAGGGGATTTGCCAATACTCGCCGCGCTTGGCAGGCGGGTTGGCGAGCGCAGTTAGGTGTGATGTTCAAGGAAGACGCTGCTGCCCATCTTCCGGATTACATCCCTTAGCCGACTCTTACGGCAACCACGGGTAGAGAAGGTGGGGTACAATTCTTACGCCGACACCACCACGGCATCTCGACCTAGTACAATATTTCACGTAACCGTGCAATTTTAGTATAAAAGGGTAATGTTTCGTGCCGTCTACGTGGATGGAGCTTCGACCTTCGAGTATCATCTAACGCCACTGACACTGACCGCGGGTCATCGGAACGATAGCCGAGTTTCGCGGAACAACATAGCTGTAGAAGTGTACATGGTTTGCGTATCATCGTTTAGATACGTGTTTAGTGCAGACAGTGATAGCTTGTGTTTAAAAATAGTTTTATCGGCCGGAATTGGCACATGGACTGTTATTCGCTGATCAGAATAGTCGGGTCGGGCCACTTACAAATATCTGAATGGCTAATAGAATGAGGCAAACTATAATATATAGCTGGTGACGATAAAAGCTTCACTTGTTTCCTGCGCTTATGTTCGAAAGAATCGGAGTAAGATCTAGAAGAAAGCTTCAAAAAAAAGTGTGTGTAAAATTCCAACCAATCTGGATGTTTGTTCTGTTATTTAATTATTATGTATTAAGTCTGCCAACATAGTGTACACCAATACATTAAATTAAGAACATAACAACTCATGTTAAGTACATATCACTAAAGTGTCAATAAACTATAAGTGTATTTATATGAGTTGTATTTAGTAGCGATGATAGCTCAGCGGTTAGCGCGGTCGGTTCGCATGCCGAAGGGCGTGGGTTCAAACCCCAACAATGGCCTTGAGCTTCCAGTAAAGGAAACATCGTGAGGAGACCATAGCGTGGTGGTGGGGTACTTTCTAGTACTCGATTGGCTAGCTACCACCCAAGTTGAAAATCTGTCGCCAAGCACCTAACGGTGTGTTCTGGTAGCCCCACTTGAGAGCCAGTTCCCACACCATCACTTAACATCAGGTGAGCTGTGTTCAAACACTTAACCTGTCCACCATAAAAAATGCTATAGATTCCAAGTGATAAAATGGAAGCTTCGGAGATAATTGCAACGCTCTAAGTACTTATAACTTGTTACTGTTAGAAAACCAGGCAATATAACTAAGTAAGCGCTAAGTATACGATACTGGGCTTACAACTTGAGGGAACTGGAAAATCAGTTCACAAGACAGGGTTATTTACTTAGGCTATACTAACTCAAAAGGAGCTATATTACTTATCATTAAGAAATATCAATCGATTCATACATCAAGAAAACTTTTTCTATGATTTATGGTTTCAGCTTTTTTTTTCACAACTTATGAGCTATTATCTTAGTGAAAGTTGCTTAGAGTCATGGCCACAGACTTCCGATTTTCAGACTTTCGACTTATAATCCTGTATATGTCATTAATTGTTTTTATTTATAGACGCACACAATTTTTTTTTGTATCTACTAGAACGTCAGCGCCGCGATCTGTCAATACCCAGAAACGTTACGAAGAAAGTGTCAAATCTATAATTGTGATATGGACATCCAAGACAAAAGTGCTCCATTAAGCTCTGGTAGACCATATTTTTGCTATACATAAAACGTAATGGAGGTTAAATGCAAAACAATTTTTCTTTTTTTATATATTTGGCGTGGGTTGGAATTACAATTCCAACAATAAGCTTGAGCTGCCCGTGAAGGAATACATCGGGAGAAAACCATAGTATGATAGTAGGGTAGGTACCTACTTTCTAGTACTCGGCTGGCTATACCAAGTTTAAAATCTGCCATCAAGTTAGGGTTCCGGCAACCATTTTTGGTTTACCATTTCCAACAACCATCTTTACCGTCACTCTATATCAGATGAGCTATGGTCTAATACCTAGCCTAAACCATAAAACACCTACCTAGTCACATGGATACTTACAATAGGTTAATATTCGTATTTATTCAATGACACTAAATTGTGTATGTATATAGGGTGCTTTCAGATTGTGGTGCCTATACTTTTACGAATTAATTAATAATACATTGAATTTGACGATAATAAACGATGCCTATAGCTTTTCTATCCCGTTACAAATGAGAGAAGCATCTACAATGTAAAAGGAAAATAAATGCATGGGTATTTTCTAGTAGTCGGCTGGCTAGCTACCCAAATTGAAAATCTCCCATCCAATCTCGCCAAGCACCTAAAGGTGTGTTCCGGCAGCCTCACTTGAGAGCCAGTTCCATTCCAGGCTAGGTGTGCTGTCAGGTGTCAGGTGAGATGCGGTCAACACCTAGCTTGTCAAACCAAAAAATTGTAAAGAAGTGTCATAATTGTTCATATGCTTTTTGTATAGGTACATACGTATATACTCGTTTTTGTGTATTTTGTATATTTGATGAGCCTCTAAAAACCCCCTCTCCATTAACGTGAGGATGACTGGTTGAAAATGCTTGAGTATTAAATCTTCCTATTGTACATATTATATTTATAATTGTCCAGTAAATAAAAATTAAATAAATACTTGCCAAAAGCCTTGGTCAAATGAATTCTTCTGTGTGGTGATTGATATAGACCTACAAACATATTACGTTTACATTTAAAAAAATAGAACGTAGAAAGTTTTTTCCCCTAAAACCTTCGTATAGCAAATCTCATCGAAATCGTTAGAGCCGTTATTAAAATCTCAATAAATATATATAATTAAATGTATACGTATCTATATGTATATATATCGTTGCTCATTTATAATATAAGATAGATTACATTAAATAAAATAGATCAATACATTTATTAGGAAGAGTTTAATTTCTTTTATAATTTAATATGTTTTGTGTGTACGTCCATGGGATGTAGGGTTTGATGTATAAAACAAAATCAGACGGAATTAGAGGTTTTTCAATAAGAATTTATTTTTTTATTTTAACAAAACAATTCACACACAACGTCCCTAACCTAAGCTTTACGCTACAAATAAATGCATATTTATCACTGTTTTCAGGCTAAGAACCTTAGTACAGTCACCATTTCTGTTTTTACGTCAAACTCAAAATGAAATACAACTATTTTATAAGTTAAATACTAAATTAAAAAACATTATTTATCACTTCGCTTTTGTTTCTTCATTGCTTAGGGCTGTCACTGGTGGCGCCTTTTACGTAGGAACGGCAGGAAAATGTTCGCAAGTCGATGCTTCAGCCTGAAAGAAAAAATAATATTAGATAGTGATTGAGAGCTTTCTATATAGACTATAATGTAGAGGTAATTATAACAATAATCTACGTTCTTCGGATGACGTTGTAAATTATATTTGGGTTAGCCACCCAGCTTATACTTTTGATCACGGGCTAAGTATCAATATCCAAAGAGAATTCGTTTTCAAAAACATATAAAAACACATTTAGAACTTAGAATGTTATAATTAAAAATAAACAATTAAAATTGGTGAGATAATAAAAACATCGGAATTTAGCGTGGAAGTTAGAGCAATTGAAGTTACCTTTGCGCATTTTCTTGCTTCCTCAATTGAACTGATTTCTTGTGTCCTTTTTCTTGTTGTTTTTCAGGAATACTT
Organism: Biston stratarius; assembly: GCA_950106695.1. NCBI lineage: Eukaryota > Metazoa > Arthropoda > Insecta > Lepidoptera > Geometridae > Biston > Biston stratarius. The sequence continues at coordinate 27,037,868 of OX467112.1, forward strand.
AACGGCGCATCTAAGGAATCGGGTTTCTGCTCTTGCGGCTTGTCTTCCGCGGGTTTATCTTCAGGTTTGCCCTCTAACGGTTTGTCATCAGGTTTATCTGCCGAAGGTGTTTCTTCAGGCTTGGACAGAGCAGGCTTCTCGTCCGGCTTGTGTGAAGGCAGCTCTTCGCCAATCAAGATATCAGTCACCTGACTCGGCGGTTTTGGCTTGTTATCTTGTTCTTCGTCGAACTCCGCTAGGAGATCGCTCAGGTCGATATCTGAGATAGCGTTGAGAAGGGATTCAGCTGGCGCGATAGCGATAACCACGCCATCGATGTTAACGCGGTAGTTCTCTGTACCATTCTGTCGCTGATCGAACACGCGTTCATCCTTGCAGTCGTGATGGGGCGCTGCCGACACGAGCGCTGCCGTCGCTAGCAGTACCGCCACCTCACAGACCATTCGCCTGTAGTTGACCATCGCGGTAGAAGTCTATTGGCACACTGTGGGTTGCCGGCTGACCGGGGGTCCGCTATGTACCCGCTCTCCGCTGCATCTTTTATTTATTCGCCCGAATAGCGGTATAGCGACTCCCGAGCACAAGCTAAACTGGAATCAATGCAGTCGACGCGACGTTACAATAAATATATACTTAACTGGTGCTCGGTTACCGTTTCATTCCAATAATTAATCGATAGAACTTTGTAACCAACGGGAAACATTGACAACTTATTTAAATTAGAGTACTTAATTTAAACTTTTAGATTGTAAGATCACACGCTATCATATACTTTCACTGACTTCCTAAAAGTTCTAGGAGGTGAGTGAAAGTAAAGCTCTCAAGATGAACTATAGAAATTATGTTTATGAACGTCGCGAGAAGCTCCGATTTCAACCAGTCATAATAAAAACAAAACTGTTTAAAACTGTAGGTATGTTACTAACCTAATGACCCGCTCGCGATAGCTCGTTGGAGAGCCGGCAAGCCTTTTGTAAACATTATAGTGTGCATGAAAAAAATACTCAAGTGATAATTTGCCAATAATTTTTGCACGTTAAGTATGTTTTTTGGTTTTTAAGAATGAGTAACAAAGTTTTCAATAACTTTTTGTAATTCTACTTATAAGTATAAGTAAATTTAAATAAGTTTAGTGTGTACCAATAAAGAATTAAATGACATGTTGATACTAGCTGAGTTAATCGAGTCTTAAAGTAATGAGCGCCAAAGTAGCGATGCCCTTGACTGTGTGTTCTGTGCATCGCTGCAATGGTCATGGACAGGCGTTATCTTTTACCATCAGGAGAGCGTATCATTCGTCTCATTACTTTTTACACAAAAAAAATAGAAACAATAAACTGAATTGAGTATTAAATTAGAAATATTTCATAGATATTTTATAATCACTTAAATTTTTTTTTCTTTCTTCTTGGCATCGCACTCTGTGCATTCTGTCAGGTTTAATGTTTCTGTATTTTGTGTGCAGTATTCGATGGATGACATACCTACCTATAACGCTGTACCTAGTATAAACTTGGTTAAAAAATAATTACCTACTTACTTCGGCAAGCAAAAAACTGTTAGAATTACTTATACATACCTATCTATACTTTCTACTAAAACGAAAAGAAAGACAAGAGGAACGTCAACTTGATAAATATTAATAACAAAAAAAAAAAGATTTTGTAGCGATGATGGTTCAGTGGTTAGCGCGGTAGGTTCGCATGCCGAAGGGCGTGGGTTCAAACCCTAACAATGAGCTTGAGCTGCCGGTGAAGGAAAACATCGTGAGGAAACCATAGCGTGGTGGAAGGGTACTTTCTAGTACTCGGCTGGCTCGCTACCACCCTCAAGTTGAAAAAACCTGCCGCCAAGCATCTAATGGTGTGTTCCGGCAGCCTCACTTAAGAGCCAGTTCCATTCCAGGCTAGGTGTGCTTCACCATCTTCGACCACACCGTCACTTAACATCAGGTGAGCTGTGGTCAAAACACATAGCCATAAAAAAACCCTTTTTATCGGTATTTTGTTAACTGAATTACTATTTTTTTTTTAATATTATTTAGTAAAGGAAGTTCTCGATTTGGTGTCATAATATTTTTACTTATCTACTTACTGAAGTTGATATAACTGTATTATATATACGTAGCTTCATGCTTCAGATATAAACAACAGGTAGTACTTTTATCCTACAGGCAACACTGCACGTATTTTAGAGAAAGAGAGAAAAAATGGAGGTAGTCCATAGCCTTCATGGTCGTCCGCACTGTGAGAGCTCCTCATTCTTTTTCGTGCATGGCAGCGAGCACACGTACTTTCGTCCGCGTTTAAAAAGTGAATTAAATATGGTGAAACGGAGTTTAGAAGAAAAAATTATGCACGACAGTGCAAAAATTAAAAGTTACAGTGCGTAACTGATAGTTCGATAAGTTCGTCGTTATAGAATTGTGTATTCAACTTAATCAAACTCGAAACAATAAAAACGAGAATTGAAACAACTATTTAATTAGTTTGTTCAGTATGTTCAGTGCCTTTTTTGGATACATTAAATACGCTTTAAGCTTGCCTGGAAGTTAACCAAGCGTTGACACGATGGCTTAGCATGGCGTTCAATAATTGCTTAAAGCTTGCCTGGAGGTTAACCAATGGTTCACACGATGGTTTAGCATGGCATGTCATTATTGCTTAAAGCTTGCCTGGAGGTTAACTGAAAGTTAACACGATGGTTTAGCATGGCATTTCATTATCGCTTAAAGCTTACCTGGAGGTTAACCGAGAGTTAACACGATGGTTTAGCATAGCATTTAGTATCGCATAAATAAATTAAAAAAAAAAAAAAATGCCTGGAGTTTAACCGATGGTTGACACAATAGTTTAGCATGGCGTTTAATTATTGCTTATAGCTTGCCTAGAGGTTAACCAAGAGTTAACACTATGGTTTAGCATGGCATTTAGTAATTGCACAAAACAAAAATGTTGGCTTGAGGTTAACCGAGAGTTAATATGATGGATTAGCCTGGCGTTTAATAAATGCTTAGGGATTGTCCGTGGGTGAACACGAAGGCTTAAAAGCATGGAGATCACTCCAAAACTATAATAGCAATGTCTATAATAGTTTGAGCCCATTTTAATTTTCAAGTACCCAGTTTTTATACTCGTATTTCGTAAAAACAATAACGATGATGTCATCACATACGAATAGTCGAATATAGCATAAATATTTTCGAAAATGAAGAAACCGTACAACTACTGTCTCCGGTAATGATAACGTCAACTGACTTACCACCACATAAGACCTCTTTCTCTCTCGACAAAGTAACCACCACATCAAGATTTAAATAAAGAACCCATACCATAATTAGTTCCAGAACTACTTGATGCATTAGAAGAAGCCTTCGAAGATAGCCACAATCCAAATATAGACTATAAATTAGCCTAGTACTGGTTACCTATTTGCAAGTTGAGGTTATGGATAAAATTGTAAATTAATATACAATTCCCAATATTTACAAGCTGCCAAAAGCCCCGATCTTACACCAGGCAATAGCGGCAGCTCTCCCCTACTTTTCGTAAAGTCGTGACAAGAAGCAGACTAAATAGGACCAATTAGGCATATATACTATACATAAAGCAATGGCATTATTTTTGACAAGCGATAATAATGCGTAACCACTTATGATATCATTTGATAGTTACCGCATATTGATAGACCTTAATCGCGACTTTGTCGCATAATAATAGACTTTTCATTGAACCTAAAATAAGGACAAAGCTGATCACCCTAAGTTTTTTTTTTTTTTTTTTTTTTTTTTTTTTTTAACATTACTCTCCACAGACACTGGGGTCCGTGACCTTTGACAACTTTGAAAAACATTTATTTTTATTTTTTTACAATATGGGAAGAGGAATATTAGTCAAACTAATCTTAATCTAGGGTTTAATCTAGGGATAAAATGTTAGATTGTGTGTATACCGCGAGCAGACCAGCGACCCGCAAGCAGCACCCGATCACGAGTATGACGCATGTGCCAGCCATCGCCCTCCTCAACCATATCTGAGGGAAGAGAGCGACCCGACACACGACGCCGCCGCAAGAAGGAGCCTTCGATGGTGAGCATGAATGCTCGAGGAATACACACAGTCCTCATTTTACATTTAATAATTACATTAACAAATATATATTAATTTCAGATTAACAATTTACATTTGAATTTAAATCGCCTCCTCTCGGCCCAGGGCCCTCATCACCGCCACGTTTCGGTCTTTAATGGCCATCTGCAGGTTGTACTCTTTGATGGTCTTCGGCGACGCAGCCGACGCTCGACGCACAAACCGACTGATAGCATCGTCTTCAATATCGTCGGCGTAGTAGACGAAGGTCCCGGTGTGCCGTGATACTGCAACGACTGCGTGCGACACGCTCTCGTGCAGCTTCATCCTTGGCTTGGTCTTTATGGCGATTACCGACTCGTACGTTAGCCCCTGAGCTTCATGAATGGTAAGAGTGCGCGACCCCGTGCCTCCCCCATAACCTTGGCTGATGAGGGTTTCCTTTTCTTCCTGCGTGTGCACTAAGAAAAGAGTGTTGGGGAGGGTGCTGGGTATTTGCACTCCCTTGTACCGTTTTTGCTCAAGAGACTTAATACGGGGAGCTGAGGAATATATACCGGAGTATATTTCCCTCAGCGCATACGCAACATCCATTGGGTTCCTGTGTGTGCAAAGCAACTCCTGACTGATGTTTGTAAACAGGTTTGGGCGATGGTACCTCATTTCGAAGATGTTTTCTCTGTCGATATAAGGTAGCTGATTGACGTCTCCAATAAGGACAAGCTCGCTAGCACCAGACAGCCGTGCAACCATTACTATAGATCCGAAATGGTTCATAAGAGCTTCATCCACCAAAAGGCGGCTGAAGCTATTTTTTCCGAAACCATTTACGAGGGAGGAAGCCATGGTTCGCACTCTGGTTTTTACCAGGTCTCCTATGCGGTGCGATAGTTTCTCCCTTAGATCTTTTGCTGCTTCCGTTGTTGTGGTGATGATAGCGTCCCTGTCGACATCGAAGTGTCTGATCACCCATGTTGTCTTGCCACATCCTGGAACTCCGTTGACCCATTGCATCTTTGGCACCACCCAGTTGTTCCAGTTTGCTTCGACATCTGAGGTCCCTTTGATAGTTTTAGCCATCTCAAGGATCTTGTCATCCAGCATTATCTTGGTGCACTTGGCGGTGACTACAATTGGGTCATTTGATGGTATCGCGTATTTTGGTCTTCCTGTCCGCTCCGTCTCGGCCTCGTTCAGTGCCACAAAGCCATTTTCTGCGCTATAAGCTGCCATATATTGTCCTTTCATTGTTCCCCTGATGACTTGGGAAGTGACGTTGTTGTATATGGCTGCTTCCGCCTCCTCAAGTCCCTCTTTTAGTAGACTTTCACTTCCTAGCCTAAAGGACTGCAAGATACTATGGCAGTTCCTGAGATTGACTTGTCTTGTCGCTCTCAATGTGGCTAGGAATTCGAGGAAGGCGTTTTTCGCGTGGTCTTGTGGCCCCGAGGCTAAGATGTATCGGGGTGGATCGACCTGTCCCATGTCGGCTCTCGTCCGTGCTGTCTGAGGTTGTGACGCTACTCTCGGAGCCACTACTGTTGGAGGACGTGGTGATGTGGGCTTGATTCGGAACAAGCTCTGCGCCGCAGCGCCAAAAGCTGTTACAAAAGCTGCTATGTGGCCATCTCTTCCGTTTCGGCAACCACTTGGATAAGCTGCGGCTTTCTCGGCGGCTGCTTTTTGTTGCGCCCTTTCAGAGCCGGATTGATTGGTCGAACTCGGAACGGGGTGTCCCCAGCTGTCTGTTGCACTTATACGGTCGTGTGTAGGAGCCTTGAGAAAACTTAAGTTTTCTCCCCTGTCTTCATACACGACAACCTCATGGTATTCAGAGGCCTTGGTGCAACCCAGCCGGTCTGCGACTTCCGCTTTCGAGAACTCCACCATCATTGCATCCACGCTTACTACCCGGGGCGTGCTGTTCACTTCCCCGCTCAGACACTCAAGCAGCGAGCTAGCTTGCGCAAAAGGTGACTGTGCCGCCCACTCGAATAGTGCAACCGTTTTGTTTTTCGATCGCACTACTCGGAATTGGTGGCCGTCTACTTCGCACACTGGCATAGTGTCGTAGAATTTCCGCTTCATGGTCACTTTAGCGGTATTCCCGTTGAGCAGACAAGCCAGTCCAGGCGATAGGCGAACGCGTTTCCGGTTCCGGGCAAGACAAAAGCTTATTCCGAATCTTTCTTTGTTGCTGTCCATGAAGAGAGCCACACCGCGAATTCTGATTCCCGGCACTCCACTTTCTGCATTTTCCAAAAGTTGGTGAATGGGTATGCTTTTTGGTGAAGTTTCTCTGCCGGGGGTCACACTCTGCATGACGTCGATGGACTGTGTGTGTGCTGAAGAGGAGAGGATTTGAAGTGGGGGGATGGTTGGGAGTGGGGGGATATTTTGAAGTGGAGAGATGGCTGGGATTGGGGAGATGGTTTGGAGAGGGGGGAGGGTGGAATTTCTTCTAGCTGCTATGCGGAAGGACCTCTCTACGAAAGATAGAAAGTGTGGTCTACTAACTGGATCTGCTAGAATGTTGTGAAGATCCGAGATCACAAGCTTTCTATCTATTTGTGTTTCGAGGTCCTGTCGTGCGGCCATAAATCTGGGACAATCGATAAGCACATGCCAGACCGTCTCGGGCACATCAGGGTCGCACTCGCAACCAGGACTGTTCTTGATCTTGAATCTGTACAGGTATTCGGCAATTCCTCCGTGTCCCGTCAAAGCTTGTACCTGGAAGGGAGTCAACTTCGTAGCTCGCGTCAACCTATATGCATTTGCGATATCAGGGAGGAACGTTTCTGTGACTCTACCTTTATCCGAGGTTTCATACCGGTCCTGCCACTTCCGGATTGATTCCTCACGGATTTTTCTTTTGACGTAGGACAAGGGGACCTCCTCGTAGTCTCCGGATGCGCCAGTAAGTGCCGCCGATTTTGCGAGTTCATCAGCTCTCTCATTTCCGGCGGTGCCCACATGCGCTCTTAGCCAGAAAAGACGAAGAGATCTCCCTTTCGCAGTTATCATTCCAATGTTTTCCTTTATACTCTTTGCCAGAGGGTGACTCGTTTTAGGACTCCGGAGCAGTTCAAGTGAAGATCGTGAGTCACTTAAGATGTTGACTTCGGGGTCGTTACTCGTTATCACCATTTCTGTCGCCCGGCAAAGAGCATAAAGTTCAGACTGAAAGACCGTGCATTCGGAGTGTAGCTTGAAGGTCGAATACTTAACTTCTCTGTCGTTCTCCCACCAGGTTAGGGCAGCACCGACTTGACCCTCTATCTTGCTGCCATCTGTGTAAATTTGGGGTCCCACTAACTGGTTGGAGGTGTTCTCTAGGAACTCGAACTCCACTGATGTCTGGGTGGACGGGTGTGGCTGGTCCAGGTAACTGACATTTTGTTCGAGCACCACATCCGGTGGGAGATATTCTTGGGAGAAGTTTTTCTTTGCTCTGTACAGGCTGGCTGCTTCCTGTATTCTCAGGTCCAGAGGAAGTAGACCCGAGAGGGCGAGTGCTGACTTGAGTGAAACAGTACGGTACGACTTACATATTTTCTGGGCAAAACCCCTTTGGAGTGCGTTTAAATGTGACTTGTTTTCCTCGAGGTCTACCGCTTGTGCCCATACACTTGAGGCATACATGATGATGGGTTCCACCACTGCAACGTAAATAGTTCTCGTGATATCGCCGTTTAGTCCCCAGGTCACTTTCGCTGCGCACGCAAGCTGTTTGTAAATGTTCGCCACCTTTTTACACTGGGCGTTTACGTGTGCTTTGAAATTGAGCCTTCGATCAATCAGTAGGCCTAGCAACTTGATTTCTTCAACAAGACTAAGTTGAACGCCAGACATGATCAAGTTTGGGGGTTCGTACTTCAACTTTTTGGTGAAAAGCATCGCATTAGTCTTCTGCGCTGCAAAGTTGAGTTTGTTACTTTTCCCCCACTCTACGATCTTATCCAGCGCATTATTGGCCTGCTGCTCGACTATGGATGATGACGGGCTTGTGAACACGAGAACGACGTCGTCTGCAAAGGCTTGACAGTACACTCCTTCAGCCTCTAGCTGTTGTAGCAACGAGTCTAGGATTACGTTCCAAAAGGTAGGTCCACCGATAGATCCTTGGACACACCCTTTAGTAGTATCCTTCTCGTATGCTGCTCCAGCATAGTTAACCTTGATTTTCCGGTCATTGAGGTATGAGTTCACCATCTCGTAGAGGTTTGTTGGACACCTCTTCTTCGCTAGCTGGTATTTTAGGGCGGGCCACCACGCATTGTCAAAAGCGCCCTCTATGTCTAGAGAGATTAGGAGTACTATGTTTTTACTGTTCACTCCTTTTTTAATGTGCTCTACCAGGTCATAGAGGGCATCTTCGGTTCCTCGTTGGGGCATGAAACCGTACTGTTTCTGACTGATGGTGGGGAGGAGATACCATTGGAGTCGGGTTACCAAAAGCTTTTCGATGATTTTTCCGGGGACAGACAGGAGACCGATGGGACGGTAAGATTTCGGATGTGTATAATCTATCTTACCGGGTTTACGTAGGATGACCACATGTGCTGCTTTCCACTGCTTGGGGAAATACTTTAGCGACAAGCACTTGTTTGCTATAGCTAAGAAGGTGTCCCGTTCGCATCGGATTGCTACAGCGCAAATGTCAGCAGTTAGCCCGTCTGATCCAGGAGCTTTTTTCGGTTTCAGCGTGCGTAACACTGACTCCAGCTCAGCTGACGTAAATTGTGGATCATCTCCCGGTAAGTCCGTCGGTGTTTCCTTAGTCCGTTCCCGCAATTCTGCATGGCACGGCTGATCTGTGCTTACAGAGTCATCGGGATAAAAAGTTCTGGCAAGTAATTCTGCAGAGTGTTGCGGGGATAGGGTGTTGCCTTCAGCATCTCTCAGGAGCAAATCGTCTTGCCTTACCGAGGTATTTCTTATCACTCTATAGATCTTGTCCCACATGCTTTCCTTCTCCTGACTCGTGCAGAACTCTCTCCAGCTTTCCGTTTTAGCTTTTTCGACTTTTTCCTTGTAGTCTTGTCTGGCAATTTGATATTGTTCGACTACATACTGGACTCTGTCGGTAGCGGCATTCCTAATCCTTCTCTTTCTTCTGAGAACTTCCTTCTTCAAATCATCAAGCGTTTTCGTGTACCACGGTGGAATCGGATTCCCTTTACGCATGCCTGCTGGTGGCATGGAATTTTCACAGGCTTCGTGGATACTTTCAGTATAGCTCGTGATCATCGACTCCAATTCTCCGGAGGTCTCACATTCTCTAACTGACTCCGGTGATACGTGCCTCTTCTCCAAAGAGGCTTTCAGGTGTGACATGAAGTCTGACCACTTTGCCTTCTTGGTGTTGTACCTGCGTGTTGAGATAGGCCTCAGATGTTTGAGGGCCTTTGTAAGGCACAAAGTGAAAGTTATTGCGTTGTGATCTGATGTTGTGAGACTTCTATCTACCTGCCAGCCTTCTATTTTCCCCAGAAGTGGCGCACTGCATACGGTAACATCTACTATACTTGTGCAGAGCTTACCTCTTCTGACGATTTCAAAGGTCGGTGTATCACCTGTGTTGAGAATGTGCAAGCCCATTTCGTTGAAGAAAGAGTGGACGGTTTCTCCTCTGTTATTTTCTGTTGTGCTTCCCCACCAATGGGACCAGGCATTAACGTCACCGGCGACTATCAGGTCTTTGGTTGCTAGTTTTTCGCTAAATGTCTTGATCCTGTCGAGGTAAGGATCGACTTGTTGGTCCCCTTCCAAGTATACGGAGATTACTCCCAGTTTCAGGCTTTCGCTGACCAGCAAGACTGCCGCTTCCGTTTCGGTAACAAGCTGAGGGTCGTGAATAACTTCCAATTTATCACCAAAGACTATTACAGCTGCCTTAACTGGTTTCTGCCTGTTCAAGCTGCACTGAATGACGCGAGTTCCAGGGTACTGTTTCATGACGCCTTTATTTCCTACATAAGGTTCTTGGACTAGGGCGACCGAAACTCCTCTTTCTTTCGCGACCTTCAGGAGTTCTGCTGTTGCATTCTGGGAGCGATTTAAGTTTGCCTGGATGAAACGCAAACCTGCATCTCTTTCCTTACGGGGGATTGAGCCTTGTACCTCGTGGGTGCCTTCAGCAATATGAGATTCGAGACCGCGCTATGCCATCCCATTTCACCTTCTCAGGACACTCGCTACTAAAAGCGTTATGACTGAGTTCCTTTCTCGAGCTGTTGGGGTGTGCGGTAGCGCAATTCCTGCACTTTGCCGGTAGATCTTCTTTTCTTGCCTGGCATTGAGCCCAGGAGTGGGGTTTTCCACAGTGACTGCAGAGTTCGTCCCTTTCCCGGCAGATCGCTTTAGTGTGACCAAAGCCAAGGCACTTAGTGCACTGCACCAACGGCGAGTGGTCTGACACTGGCCGTCTCTGGAGTCCAATGTATACCTTGCCTGCATCTAAGAGCGATCTGTGAATGCGAGGCGAGACCTCCAGCACAGGATGACATTCGTGCGGATTGCGTGCCTTCTTCCTGTACCTGACAGTGACGGTGCTTTCCTTCAGATCGACCCCCTGGAGCAAGTGTTTGTTCTGCGCCAGGAGGTTTTCCACTATCTCCGAGTCTTTGTGGTAGGATAGGACGTCTCTAATTATTATGAGTGGATTTCCTGCTTTTGCAGTTTCCACTTTTAGAGATGTGTCTTGCTGAACACGGGTTCGTACGAGGTTCAGGTCTTCCTGCGTTCCACAGCTCAGGATAACTTTTTTGTTCCTGGCCTTCCGTACTCGGTCAACCTTCGCCCCAGTCGTCCTCGTGTCCAGCGCTACTCTAATCCTGTCGATAAGGTTCTCGGCGGTAGCGGGCACAGCTGAATCCAAGTTTGACACTATCAAAGTGTGGTTAGGCTTCGGCGCGGGTGGCTTTGCTGCCACTTTGGCGTATGTGGGCTTAGATGGTCTACCCGCTTCTGCTTGCAATATCTCTTCTGCGATGCTGATGGCTGGAGGGGGCATAATCATTTTTTCCTCCCGCATCGTCCGGAGTTCCGACGATACGGCTTCGAGGCGCTCTGTAATAGGCAACACGTGCTCCTCGATATTTATCTGGACTGGGATCGGGGGTGGGTGGTTTGTACATTTTTTTTTGAGATGTTCCTTAAGTACTATTTCAATTTCCTTTAATGAGTCCGGATATTGGGGAGGGGGAGGAGGAGGCTTCGAGAGGAGATTTGCCAAGGCATCTGCGTTGCTATGGAGGATCTCAACGGTCTTTTCTGTTCCGAAGTGCAACTCCCTTCGAAAATCGTCAATCTGCCTCTGAAGAGTTTCCACTCCGGTTTGTAGGCCGGAGAAGTCTTTCCTCAGAGGGCTAAGGTCGATACATGGAGTCGCTGCATCGTACTTTGTTTGACTGCTGAGAGCCAACACTGCACCTGCCGTCGCCTTTATTTGTTCATGTGGCTCCCTCGTCTCATAGCTCTGCCAGTCTCTAATAGCCTGCGTTTCCTTTCTAACCACGGCTATCTCTTCTCTGGCTAAAGCTACCTCTTTGAGTAGGTTTTGTTGTAGGATCGTTATGGCTTTTTTGTGTGCTCTTTCCGCCGACAACAGTTCTGAGGCGTGTCTGGTCCGCTCACGTTCCAGTGCTGCAATGTGACGGTATCTTGAGTCGGCGAGGGAAAGGATGATCTCGTATAACGTCTGGAGACTTTCGATTGCGGTCAGTTTTATCTCCCGCTTGACGTTCGCAGACGCTTCAAGTGCCTCCTTACCCCGTTGCAGCGCATCGTTTGCAACTTTCGTCGCCATGTCCATCTCAACCCCCGTCCGTTTCGAGCAGTGTGCGATCAGCATACTAACTCTCTTATTGCGAGCGGGGGGAGTCTGGCAGGACAATTCAGATACGCTATCCAACTCTTCTCCGTCAAGCCTTAGATCTTTTGGCGGGGAAATCCCGCACTGCTCCCAGTTCTCTACCCTATCTACCGCCGCCACATACGCAGAGCTTGACTCCGGGACCGACGCTGACGGAGCCAAGCTGTCACTAACAGTCTGTGCGAAATGCGATAGAGGGATGTCAAGAGACTGGGAGTCGCAGGACTCCACCTTAGGTTCTTGAGGTGGCACGCTGGGACCCTCACTGATATGCTTCGGCTGGATCACCTCCGACCTGCTGGTCTTCGATTTTTTTTTTAGGATGCGCTTTTGGAGCGAGGACGCCACTGAACGGACTGAGAGCGTCCTCGCTTTTGGGGCGGTGGTGAGGGCGGAGGTGGAGAAGGCGATTTTCTTGTCGGACATTTTGAAATACCTATTACTATCAAACAGATACAATTATTACTATTATTAGAAGATTTATATATAGAAACTTAAAATTAACTTAAACCTTTTTGCTGATGGTCTGCGGTCCTCTTCCCGTACTGCCTTATCTGAACGCGCCAGAACCCGATGTGTGGCTCTGCGTGCTTTTCAGTCCCAGATGTCACCAGCCAGTACTTCTGCAGGGGCCAAGTTGATGATGATGTTCTCCCGATTCTAATGGCACCAATCACGGTAGATCCACCTCTGCTGGTTTTTGAGAAAGACTAGAGGGGAGCGGTGGTGTCAGACTTGACGGGAGGAGGTGTCTTAGGCGCCTGCTGATGACGTGCAGCGGAATGTTTGCAGCTCCGTGTTGTACGTGCCGGGCGGAGTGTTTGGACGCCGGTGAATGTAGCGCTATCGCGAACGTGCCGATCTTGAGATTTACGTCGATGCGGCTGTCGCTATGCTGAATTCCACTAACCTTATTAACGGTTATTGCATCCAATATTTCTGAATTTTCTCCGAAACCCTTGGGTCCAGGAAGCTGCCAACACGAATCCGAGCTCTTCGTGCTGCTGTTCACCTCTGGTTTGACTGTGCCGCGCGTAACTCCAAAAAATCCTATTTATTTAGATTTTTTTCTTGGGAGCCGATATGCAACGTGTACGTGATAATCTATTTTCTCACCCTAAGTTTAGATAAATCTATATCAATGGCTTTTCAAGACCATGACAGAGACAAGACTTTTTTTGGCAATTACTTGCCGGAAAAAATTACATAATTACGTAACCGTTATCAAACAAACTGGCTGGCTCCTCCTCGTTACATATCTACAATCAGGCAGAGGAGGATGTGCTTTCTGAATCAGAATTCCCTCACCACAGCGCCAGTATCACCGCCACCAAATCACTTACCAACTAAGATTCACAAATTTTAGGATAATATTTCAATGCTATACGGTTTGACTTCTGCACCGCGCACTTTTACAAAAATATAGTGACTAATCTCAATGCTCAAGGTTTTTGAATCAGTTAAGTAGATATTCTCACGATTAATTATGTTTAGGTGATAGCAGAGACGAATGTCTGAGAAACGTAAATAAGTCCCTCAACTGTGTCAACTATGACAAAAGCGGTATACAACCACAACAGTGGTGCAAGTTTTTAAAATTGATTGATTAATTAACTCTTTACTGTCTACACCAAAAATTATACAATAAAGAAGAACTAGAAAAGTTAAGTTTTATAACTCCGTAGATATGACTACTTCACTCCCATCTGACAAACGTAACAAGATATTACGGTAAGTTCGAACGATTTTCGATCTACCTTCTTGTACAATACGGGATTTTGCACATTTGATAGGTATAAAATAATAAGAATATGGTGCATGGTCAAATATGGACCCTTTCGGGCTCAGCAACGTTAAGAAGAGAAGATTATCATAAAGTTATTATAAAAAACTTGGCAGTAAATAACGACAGATACGATGGAAAATCCATACCTGACATAAATATCTTACCAGACTTGACTCACTGGATAGTTAATATTATTTCAGCCCAAAACTAGTGGCACCAACATTTAGTATAGAAATTTTCAGTGACACATCTCACACAAGCTGGGGCGCATATTGCAACAATAAACGCACCGGCAGGGATTGGATTAATAGTGAACTCGAAGTTTAAATTACTCAGTTACTTGCTGTTTTCTTAAACTTAAAATGTTTTGCTCGTGATTTACACGATTGTAATATACAGTTTTGAGCTGAAAATTGTTATATCATGTATAGGAAGAAACCGATTTCTTCACCTTCGCGGCTTGACTAAAACTATTTGACGATGATGCGAAAAGCGAAATTTCTGGTTATATGCATCATCATCATTCATCATTTACAGCCCGTAATCACCCACTGCTGAGCATAGGCCTCTCTTCTTGTACGCCATTCATCCCGGTCCTGTGCTAACCTTATCCATAGATACATAATCCGAAGAGTAAATTCTGACATAGAATGGCAGCTATCTGATTCTCAATTCTCAATAAGAAAGTTATTACAACTTTTGGAGAACCCGTAATTGATCTTTGCTCTTCTCACACTAATACAAAATGTAAAAATAACATCTCCTGGAGATCAAATACAGACGCTATGATTGTAGATCCATTTACTTTAAACTGGAAATCGATACTTTTCTAAGCGTACTTCTCCCATTTACAATGATTTTGAATCGTCTACAAAAAATCATCGATGACGAAGCCAAAAGAATTTTCATTTTCCCAAAAATGCCCTTCCATTTATCATTTCCTCTTTTGATAGCGCAATATCACAAGTTATATATATTACTCCTGACTCGATAGTTTAATCCATTTCCAGAACAGAAATACGTACGAAATTCGCCTTGAGTAAATTGCAGCGCTACTCTTAGGATGGCGTTCGTTGGAAGATGCATCCCACATCAAGCCTAAGACTTGACAATGGCATCACTTTCTCAAAATACCTTAGCTCAGTACAATGGGACCTATGAATTATGGTGGCAGTTCTGTCTCGGTAATAGTATAAATTAGTATAAAAATATACTTTCACATAATGTTTTTGAATAAACATTTTAAGAAAGGTGCCGCTTTCGGCTTTCCTTAGCCACCGTTCCGTTTTATGGTTATTGGTAGATATCGCTAATTAACTTTAATGATCAAATAAAAATCTAAATGATCTACTACTTGAAATCCACAAGTAGTATTGAATTACATTGCAAAATGAGATCACAATAGACATATCTCATTAAGAAGAAACTAAAGATGTTACTGGTGTTATACAAAGCCCATCAAGTTCAAAACCATCTCCTTGATACACAGAAAGTATAAAAATAGGACCTTCCGTTAGAATATATAATATAATATAATATAGCCTTTTAATCAGATCTCTTAACTAATTACATTACAAAAAAAAAAAATTGGAATTTAGGAAGCAATAAAAACTTTAGCCGTCAGACGTGACCAAGAAGTTTTGCATTATTTCCATGAAAATACGGCTCAACAATACACCGTAGCGGGTCGCTACGGTGATTGAGAATTACATAAATATATGTTACATTAGACCATCATCAACTAAAAACCTTATATTAATGAAAAACGACCGCGTAAGCCAGCAATTTTTGCAAACTATTAGCCGTTGAATTAAGAAGGTGCCGAGTGCTAGTGGTGTTGATAAGTCAACATTCACTGGGCACAGCACACCACATGCCACAACATCCGTGGCATATGCATCGGCCTATCTATAGATATTATTTAAAAATTGGCAGGCTAGATCAATATAGATCACAAATATTTGCCAAACTTTATAATCGAACATATGTAGCTTTGCTAGATCAATTGTAATTCAAAGCAAATAGGATTATATGTTAAAGAAATGCAAGAAACAGTTTTTATTTTATTTTTTTCTGTAACTGACTCAAATTGATTAATTTTCATATTGTTAAAACTTATATTGCGATCGAATAATACATAATAGATATCGTAGAAAATTTCTCATGGCGCCATCTGGTCCCAGATAAGGCAGGGCTTGTGCTATAAAAACCAGATAATGGCTTATATACTTTTTTGTTGGAATTACATACTTATAACACATCTAGAATATTTAGACAGAGAATAAACATAATAGTTTATCCTGGTGGGAATCGAACCCACGCCCCACAGCTCTTAAAGCAGATATTCTTCTAAATGAGCTAACAGGGCAGTCAAATAGTCTTAATATACTTTAAGATTTTGGATGTACATAATTATAATATTGAATGTGAAGTTAAAAAATGTGATTGTATTTTATAGTAGGATATAAATACAAAAGATATTCATTTTGTAAACAAAATATGTAATACTTTAACAAAATTTTGGCTCTAAACATCTACCTGTTGTTTATATCTGAAGCATGAAGCTACGTATATATAATATATGATTAAACGAACTTGCAAAGTGAAGTTCTATCAATATTATATGAGTAAGCTTCATGCGAAGATATATACTCCCACCCTCCCAATAACCCAAATAAGAAAATTTTGTTTAATGCTTTCTCTGAAGAATGAGGAGCTCTCACAGTGCGGACGACCATGAAGGCTATGGACTACCTCCATTTTTTCTCTCTTTCTCTAAAATACGTGCAGTGTTGCCTGTAGGATAAAAGTACTACCTGTTGTTTATATCTTCGCATGAAGCTTACTCATATAATATTGATAGAACTTCACTTTGCAAGTTCGTTTAATCATATATTATCTATATTTTCATAGCATATTTGTACACAGTGATTGAATAGAGCTTTTTCGGATTCTGATTCTGGTTCAACAGTTTTTAACCAACTCAAATAATAAAATAATATGGTTAGAGCGCCTACTGATTTGAACACTAGTAATTTTTTTTTTTTTAATCATTCAAACTTGTTAAGTACTCAAAACTGCTTCTATCTACTGTATAATTTTCCGTATTAGTCGAAGAGATTTATAATTAACTGGAGAGCGGGCTTGACACTGCTATTTTTGGGGGTCATAATTTAAGGCACTCTGGTACCGCAAGTGCCTCTAAAGCTGGAAGGAGCATCGATGACATTAAAAGATCGGCAGGATGGTCTGGTCAGTCAGCGGTGTTTGCCATTTACTGTAATAGGCCTATTTGTAGATATACATAGGAATATATTAAGTTATTAAACCTATGTAAATTAAAATATTGTATTATGACTGTTCTATGATTTCTCAATATATAAAGGAAATCATTGAGGAAAAGTATTTTTATCATTATTTTGTTATCTTTTAAATTGGTCTGCCATATAATTGCATAATTATATATTTCCACTAATATTGATTCGTTAGATTTTCCCTGAACATCTACAGTTAATTATAAATCTCTTCGACTAATACAAGAAAATTAAGATTGAACTTCTCTTCAGGTAAGTTCGTTTGATCATATAATAACAGAGTCAAGATAAATACCTATTAGTTGGACAAAAACATCGACTTTGGCCCGTGGCACAGATCTGGGGAACGGTCAAAGCAACCTGTCAAGATGCGCGGGCGCAGCTTTCGACTAACTGTATCCACGGCTAAGCCGCAGTCTAATTACACAGTATGTAACCTTGGTAAGTAATGAGATAATATCAGTAAATAAGAAGAACTTTTTCATGTAGTTTTTGAGTAGATTACAGGGCATAAAATACAGGTACAAAAACTATCGTATATGATACAATATTGAGCGAAAAATGATAGGACTTCACGTTAGTTTCAGTTCAGACGTCATATAGATATACCCAGTTGGGGGCGTTGATTAATTTTCGATACTTTCTAGTATTGAAAACATGACGAAAGTTTTTTCGCATACTGTCACGTCCATGCCCTGTAATCTACTCAAAAACTGCGTGAAATAGTTTAATTGAATTTGTTAAAATTCCAAATTCGACTATCGATGGTACCGACGACCATGCGACAAAGAATAAGTACCGTTGATAGATAACTACCTACTAATTCATCATGACAATGGTTATACAATAACGTAACGATAGGAGCAAGTCGTTTATGTATTTCATGGTGTCATTTTCATACAAAAAACCTAAAACTTTGCGCGTGTGCTAAACGCTTGTCAAGCACCCGCACATTTACGTCCGCGTAAAACCAGTCCTAATTCAGCACTTTATGAATAAAACACCACTATTTTATACAAGAACACTTGAAAAAACACAAATTTTGGAAAGTAATGTAATGCGGCGACTACGCAAACTTCTGTTCTCCCGAATATTCTAACCCAGGGCTGTCCAGACAACGGCCCGCGGCTTTTTCATGCGGCCCGCGACGCATGTTTTAATCAAAAAATAGTTTTGCACATAAATAGTTGGGATGGCGAGTGGCGTCAGGCAACAACGAATGTTGATATCGATATGACTGTTAAAGATAAATTAACGAAGAACCAATAAACGTATAAAGAAATGATTACCCTGTATTTTTTACTTGAAAACTGAAAATATTTTTTTCTTCGGCCCTCCAATTTTTCGTAGTTAATATAATTAGCCCGCGAAGGTATGTAGTTTGGACAGCCCTGCTCTAACCAATTTTAATAATTTAGATATCTGTATCTAGAGCAGCTATAGCTACCTACTGCCGGCACTGTGGCGAAGCACCGGTAAATGGTACGGTTGCTGCGCCTTATTTTATTTGCCCTTAACCAGATTAACAGATAGATACAAGTAACAGACATGCATCTCTCTCGATAAGTATTAATTACCTTATCTTAAGACTTCCACGAGATTAAATTAATGGATTATAAATTAACGGTTAAAAAAGCTTAGCGAAGATAGCTCAGCGGTTCACACGCCGAAGTGCTTGGGTTCAACAATGAGCTTGAGCTGCCGGTACAGGAAAACATAGCATGGTGGTAGGGTACTTTACAGTACTCGGCTGGCTAACTACAAGGTGAAAATCTGCCGCCAAGCACGTAATGTGTTCCGGCAGCCTCACGTGAGAGCCAGTTTCATTCCAGGCTAGGTGTGTTCCGTCTTTGACCACACTCTCACTTAACATCAGATGTGCCGTGGCCAATCACACAAGACTGTCAACAACAATGAAACTAGCTACAAATTGTTATAAAAACTAATTCTTAACAAGGAAATCCTGTGCTAAATATCGGCCTACTCACGCTTTGTAATTTTTTGGTACTTGTACCTATCCGTATATATCTTTTATTTTCTCTAAAGATATTCTATCTCTAAATAATATATCAAATTGTTTTCGCTGTTCGCGTGTCAGTTTCTCCGCTTATTTCTTCTAAATATATATAACTCAAAGGTGACTGACTGACTGACATAGTGATCTATCAACGCACAGCCCAAACCACTGGACGGATTGGGCTGAAATTTGGCATGCAGGTAGATGTTATGATGTAGGCATCCGCTAAGAAAGGACTTTGATTAATTCTACCCCCAAGGGGATAAAATAGGGGATGAAAGTTTGTATGAAACTTTGTCAATTTTAAACCGATCGGGCTGAGACTTTGCATGCATAAAGCTACTATGACGTAGGCATCTAGCGCGGGTGAAACCGTGGGGCACAGCTAGTGTATGATATAATTATTTATAATATAATTATGTATCCTAAAAACGATAGACATACATAAGTTGCGTTAAGTTTAGAACGCTCTGTCAACTTTTCGCTAATGTGAAATGCCACGCGTGAAAAGAGCCCAGTACTTTTAGGATAGATTAAATTTAAGTAACGTTTACAAGCAAGGCCGAATATGTTTAGCTCAAATTCTGAACCGATCATAATAATTGTCACACCAAGGACACAATCAATGACCATTCTATAATATACGATAAGTAGTTTATGCAAATGCAAAGAACCATGAAAGGTAGTAGAAGCAACGGGACCGGTGCGGCGATCGCCTTTCTAAAGATCCAACCAGTTGACGACCCAATTTGGTGCTGGTTTAACATCCTCTGACCGTGAGAGGAGTTTCTATGTAGCCTAGGGGCCTTATTCCCTACGATCACATAACTTAAGAATTCACTATTCGCGTGGTTTAATATTTTTACAAATTTTTATTTAACTTTCAATGTTTGTTTAGGTCAAATCTTGCAAGCTGATTACCACTTTCTCATATCCAAAGGAGTTGAAATTTGACATCATTACGCTAGGTATTTTATCAGACGATAAAATACGCAGCCTGTCAAGTATTAAAAAAATCCTAACTTAACCATCATGACGAATTTAACCTAGCCTACCTGAAGATGGTAAAGGTAAATACTCCTAGCTTGCAATGGAACTGGCTCTCAAACGAGGCTGCCGGAACAACTGATAGGTGCTTAGCGGCAGATTTTCAACGATTACAAAGCATTTTTATGTTAAGCATGACCTTATTCTTCAACCAGGAATGGTTCCAGAAGAAGGAAGGACTTGCTTCAACAGTCAACAGCATAATTATATAGGTACAAAATGTCGTATAGGTATCATATTTAATTAGGATTGATCAATTTAAATTGCACCATTATATGACTGCTGCTTATACTATGACGTATAAAAACTTATTTTTAAAAGACCTTTAACTTATATATGCCAATGACAAATTAAAAAACGCGACGAGATGTTTACGCTCTCGTTATAATAAGCTTTATTGATGTATAAAATAAATATAAACGCTTACACGCATACGCATTTTAGCCAGGGAATGGAATTTAAAGCGAGGAAGAAAATAAGGCCGATAGTTGTCTAATTAACAACTGGCGGCGATTTGAAGTTTTTCTTTTATAATAATGTTCTTAACTGAAGTAAAAAATAAATAGTTATGGTACTCGCACGTTTTGATCGTTTGCTCGTTGAGCCTATAACGTTACTAGCTATGCCCAACGGTTTCATAAGCGTTTTTCAGGGTATAAGCTATCGGCATTATCAATTGCATCCAAATCCGTCAAGCAATTACAGCGTGAAAAAGCAACAAAGATACACATATACGAACTTTCGCTTTTATAATAGATACATAATATTAGTGGGATATTTATATTAGTGATATAAACTCTTTACGCGTTTTTCGGCGAGGAATCTCATGCGAATTTCGAGAATAAGGCCGCAATTCGCTCTAGGAATTGTGGTCTTATTCTTATGGGAATTCCTACCTATCGATTTCTCAGCTAATTTATAAATACTCGATGCTGAACTAGATTGTAAAAAACTAGGCAGTTTATTACTATTGTTTATAATATAGGTACTTATCTTGTTTAGTGCGATGACCTACACTTTTTATTTTTATTTTACTGTCGGTTGTTCCGAGTTGTAGCTTTTAATACGTAAAGTATAATTAAAGCACTTAACGATAACAGGATCATTAATGGCGTTAACATCAGTGCTATGAGCTAACCATCCATGGGAAACAAAATCGAGCCCTCTGGGTTATAAAATAATTTTGCTACTGTTGACCCGATGTCATCACTTAAAACGTACACAGCCGGAGACAAATAGAATATTTGCAACAGAGAGTAGATTCAGACCACAGACCTGCAAGCGCAGCACAAAACTTCTACCAACAACAACCAACACTAGACATCCTAACTTGAGAGCCAATTCCACCCCAGGCTAGGGTGTTTACTATCTTCGACCACACCGTCACTTAACATCAGGTGACCTGTGGTCAAACACAGACTCAACAATTAAAATTTTTTTTCGCCTCGCGGTTTATCCCTCGTTTAGTGTCAAAATTTGTTCAAGAGTCGTTTTAAGCACCGCACCGTTAAAATCTTACTTTGGTTAAACGCCATGCTACAGAACATTTCAAGAAATGATTTGATTTAGGGTCTAAATTCAAAACTATTGCGAGAGAAACGGACAAATAACAGCATCTTACGAATAAAACTAATTTTCAGTCTATGTAGGTATTTTTATTTTACACGAAAATATTATTGACATAAAAATAAACAAACAAAAAAAGATGATACTTTTTGTGCGGCCTAATCACATTCCAATACTATAAACAAACGTCACCATGACACGACGACTGCCGACCTGTTAGTGCAAAAGAAAGAGAAATATGTTGTATCCTTTTCTTTTCAGTTGACCATGGCCCTTATTCTTTAACAGAATGAGCATGAATTAATGAGATTCTCTAATCAGGTAACACACCTCGTTATTTTTCTGGCCTATGCCATTGTGAAATATAAAAAAAAAAACATATACCATTCAACGAATTTAAATCGAATTCCGCCATGTGCGTAAAACGCGGAGCGTTAGTTGTTCATATGGTCATAGCGAATAAGGGCCCTGCTAAGGTCTGTTAACACTGAAAGAAGTAGGAACTTCGAAATAAAACAAAATCAATGTTTATAACTAGATAATTGTATCAAAAATATTTACGCTAACAAAATCTTACAGAACTAATTCTCTTATAACAATAAATTTATACTTAAAAACTAATCAAAACTTTGTTGAGTACAATTAATATTAAGAAAATTACAAAAAAAATACACACGAGTTGTTCTATAACATCTCAAAACAAATTCACAAAAAGGATCGATTTAAAAAAAATATATATATATATATATATATATATATATATATATATATATATAAAAGTAATTGCTTAAACAAAATCTACATGTGCTCACTAACAATTGCAACTTTATATCAATCAACAGTAAAAATCAATATCATTTGGTAAATTAAACTTAAAATAAAAAAATGTCAAGGAAGACGAAATTCTAAATAAGGCACATCTTCACAGCATTGAAATATATACAGCGAAATAATATCAATTTTATTTCTGATCGCAGTATTTTACCTTATTTTTTCAAAAATAATTTGTGTTATTGTAATATCAATTCAAGAGTTTTAGATAGAAATCAAAGTATAGACACCTACTTTACGGCAACATAAAACGCAACAAAGTATTTTTTTCTCTTTCTTCTTGGCATCGCACTCTGTGCATTCTGCCAGTTTCAATGTTTCTATATTTTGTGTGCAGTCTTCAGCTTCTTTATCTTTATAGTCAAAATCCAGTCTTGTTCAAGTCCAGTCCGTGCCAGTCAAATCTAGTCATGCTTTCATGTCAAGCGCGAGTGTGGGAAAGTGAAATAATGCGGTGAAATATGAAGCTTATAGTAAAGTCACCACTTCTTTATTAAAGCATGACTAGATTTGACTGGCATGGACTGGACTTGACCACGACTGGACTTTGATTATAAAGATAAAGAAGCTGGAAACTGAAGACTGCACACCAGATACAGAAACTTTGAAAACATTGTTAGGAATAACGTAGTCTAGCGATTTTCCGAGCGTTTAAATCCCTGGGAAAGTGTACTATCCTGAATTGTTGAGCGAGATAAGTCGCCCGAGCGTGCCGGAGCATCGTGCGCGGTTCCGTAGCGGGCGTGTCCCACTGATCGCGCCGGGCGCGCACTCCCCTATATTTCGTGCGCAACGTCACCTCAACGCATTGCTTCAATTATTTCCCCAAACTGACGTTCTCGCGGATGGATGGCAATTAACTGTGAGGAATTTTCTCCAGTATTGTGAACTATGGGAATAGTTTTGAATTTTAGTTTTAGTTTTTTGTTTAATATTACATATTAATTAGATTATTGTTATTAGTATTAATATATATATTGTCTTTGTTGTTTTGTAAATAAAAATGTAGACAGGGTTAACACCTTAGATAATAATTATTTATCTGTAATGTTGTAACTGTCATGACAAATAAATAATTTGAATCTTTATACGTTTAGTTATAGTCAAGAGTTCCACTGCGGCATGTCACAATAGGCGGTACATTTCGCCGCGAGCGTGTCCTTATAAGAGGTCCCTGAACAGCTGGTTTGCGGCGACCTGTAAGTATGACGTGCGCGTACAGCGCCAACATAAATTGTTAGAGTTCCACATCGGGCGTGTTGCGGTCGACGACACATTCCGCCGCGAGCGTGTCGAGCGTGTGTCGGTAGAAGCCGTCCCCAAAGCGTAGCCGGTACGCAGCGGCCTGTAGGTAGCGCTGTATGGCGGGCGCGCACAGCACCGGCAGCGCCGCGCCGGCGCACAGGTCGCGCGACGCGGCGCATACGCACGTCGCTTGACGCCAAATGCGCGCACTCACTGCAACACATATAACTCATTACTTCTTATTTCATTTTCATTAATTGCAACTTTACACTACGTCACGGAGTCTCATTACGAACAATCATCTAACATCTCTGATTTGACAGCCCTGTTGGCTCATTGGTATTATGTATGTCTGCCTGAGCTGTAGGGCGTGGGTTCGATTCCCGCTAAGGACAAATATTTATTTGGTATAAACAAATGTTTGTTCTGTGTCTGGGTGTTCTGTATGTATTATAAGTATGTATTCACAAAAAAAAAGTATTTATGTATTCTATCAGTTATCTGACTTCCATCACACAAGCTCTGCTTAGTTTGGGGTCAGATGGCGCTGTGTGTAATGTGTCCTATAATATATTTATATTTACTATGTCATGGAGTCTCATCACGAACAATCATCTAACATCTCTGATTTGACAGCCCTGTTGGCTCAGTAGTATGCCTGCCTGAGCTGTAGGGCGTGGGTTCGATTCCCGCCAAGAACAAAACATTTTATGGTATAAACAAATGTTTGTTCTGTATGTATTATAAGTATGTATTTACAAAGAAAAAGTATTTATGTATCCTATCAGTTATCTGACTTCCATCACACAAGCTCTGCTTAGTTTGGGGTCAGATGGTGCTGTGTGTAAAACGTCCTATAAAAAAAAACTAACGGTGTGTTCCGGCATCCTCACTTGAGAGCCAGTTCCATTCCAGGATAGGTGTGCTTTACCATCTACGAACACACCGTCACTTAACATCAGGTGAGCTGTGGTCAAACACCTAACCTGTCCATAAAAAAAAAACGAAACTTATATCAAAAAGAAACGCCATCCACTTATTTGACAATTTACTGCTATGAAGTATTCAACAAAAAGCGCAGAGTGGTGCAATCTAAACCACCCGTAAAACACTAAGACATAGGCCGAAACCTACTCTGCTTTGACTCCTTGAAAAAGGTACACAACATGAGTATCTGAACTAATCGAAAGTGAGATCATAATCACGTCAATTATGGTACGTGGTTTTGACATGTTTTTTGTATTTGAGTTTAACCCAAAAGTCTATGTAAGTATAAAACTTACAAAAGTTTTGCATATCATTGTCGCAGTGCGTGAGCTGTTGGATCGAGTATGCGCCGTCGATGGGGGGCAAGCTGGGGCCCGTCACCAGCATTGAACCTGCTTCTATTGACTTCGATATTATTTCTTCTATTTGATTCTTTACCACCTGAAATAGGACAAAATAAGAAGTGCCGGCGTAAGAATAGTACCCCACCCTCTCTACCCGTGGTTGCCGTAAGAGTCGGCTAAGGGATGTAATCCGGAAGATGGGCAACAGCGTCTTCCTTGAACAATCACACCTAACTGCGCTCGCCAACCCGCCTGCCAAGCGTGGCGAGTATTGGCAAAACCCCCCTGGAGGAGGCCACGTCCAGCAGTGGACGACCTATGGCTGATGATGATGATGATGATGATGATGACACAATATGGCTGATTATGCACGCTAGGCTTATTTGTTCGTGAAAACTCAAGCACATTATTAAAAATAAAGCCATTAACCAGGTAACACGAAGCCTCCCATTGATGGCTTTGATTCACATTTGATATCTAATAACGAAATAGTGTGGACCGTGAAGAACATAAGACACTTTTTAAGGTAAAAGTTCCAAGGTGATTATTCTTACAAATAGACGGAATACCGAAAACTAAAATGTTAAATGAAAACTAGTTTTTTAGGGTTCCGTACCTCAAAAGGAAAAAACGGAACCCTTATATGATCACATTGTTGTCAGTCTGTCTGTCAAGACCCTTTTTCTCAACGCGTGGAGGCATCAAGCTGAAATTCATATGAAATACTCAGGTCTACTATCCTTTGGAGCTGTGAAAAAATCAAACTTCTATGCCAATGCAATCAAAAGATACAGCCGTTTATGCTGCAAATTTTCGACACTCGCAAGGGAATCAAAACCTACAGGGTACTTCCCGTGAACTCAGAATCTTGAAATTTGGTACGAAGCAACGTCTTATAGTACAAATAAAGGAAAAATTGCGAAAAGCATAAATTACCATAAAAAAAGATAAGAAATATACTTTTCCTTATATACCTACAGGTTTGTACGGAACCCTCGGTGCGCGAGTCCGACTCGCACTTGACCGGTTTTTTTTGTTATATCAGCTCCAGACACCGGAGTTCGTCCTTTTCGGACTTTTGTCAACTTAACACATTTTTTTTAACTTTAAATAAATACAGTAAATTGTCTTTTTAGATTTCAGTCAATTAAATTTAGAATACCTACTAAATTATAGTACAATGCTAGTAGTTACAATATCGAATATAGATCGGACTGATTACTAAGCTTAAGGACTGCGGTAAGGTGACTATGATGGTAATTGAAATAGGTATGTATACCTGATCGCTACCCGTAGTGGAACAGTTCGTCTTTTTGAAGTCTTCTTTGATGAGCTGCAACCGGTAATAAGTTGGTATGTGCTGAAATATTAAGAAAAAGCTTTGTATCATAAGACATGTTACAGAAAGAACTATTAATTCAATCGATAAAGGCTGTTGTTTCTAAAATTAATGAAACGTTGCGATGTATTTTTAATTTCTAATACACATAATTTCAAAACTTATTAACTTACTGTGGAAAGCCACAGTATTGTCCTGTAGTCTTTATAACATACTGCTAAAGAAGCTTGGACAACTGGACTACAGAAATTTTGCGCTTATAGCAAAGTGGTCCAAGATAGGATTGTTTCATTGGTCATGATTTGTAAAATGAGGCTAAGCATCTTGCGTGTTTTACCTTTCCTAGTTCTTGCGATAGTTGCTGTTCTTCTGCGGCTGCGATGACGTCCAGGACTGGAGGTGACTCTGGCAAGGGACTGGCTGTCGCGTCCTCTGTGCTGTGGCAACAGAGCAGAGGACGCGACAGCCTGCATCTCACCAGAAACTGTCGATGGGCTGTTTCATGTTGTGGACGGCTTGCAAGTTCCTTGTGTACGTTGGGTCCATACAAGATCTAATTGTCGGGATTGCCTCCAAGTATATCTAGTGGGTATATCTTTATCAAGGGTAACGCCATTTGTCTGACGTGGAACAAATATAAGCTCCACTTTAGGCAAAGATATAGGTAGTTGAGATTCAGAGGGTATCCCTGTTTCGCTGCTTATCTAATGGTTGACCTTGTTTCAGAAGAATATAGGAGAAGTAATTATCTCCAAGAGTTAATTTGGTTTATATTACTTTTTTTTTTTTTGTAAAAAAATGTTGGATAATCTCAGAGGTAGCTTCGATATGTAATATTGATTAGTATCTGGAATATAGTGAGGCAGTCCACAGAACAGCTTAAATACATTCCAGAATTGTAGGCGTTTTTGACCGAATGCTATGAGTCAAAGATCAGTTCGAAGTAAATTTGCTTTAACATGCCAAGTTAAGAACGGAACTATAAATAACCAATAAGGATACATATAAAAATACTGCGAGGTGGTCCAAAGATCAGGTCTAAGTGCATTTTATTTTTTATTAATATAATTTTGTTAACAAAAGAAGGTGACATAAGTAAATAAAATGCGATGAAGTAGTCAAAGGATCGGCTCGATTGCATTTCTACGACTTTACCTATAAAATGTTACGATAAGTGAATTTAACATACCTTCAGCGCTCGAAGATGACGTTATTTCATTTCAGTTAAGCGCACTTTAGTTAGTTTCTTTTTATATTTTTTCACCGATTTAATAGAGATTGCTATAACGAGTTTTTTTAAATCTGAGTTTGTGTGCGAAATACACGTGTTGAACGGTTGAGGAGTAAACTGCGAATGACGGGTGTAACTGACTGTAAAGGCAAGATAGCGGACGTGGGGTGGTCAACTAGTAACTCTCCACAACAGTGGCTGATTGGTGGTACCTAAATGTATATAATATATTTATGCGGTAGCCATGTGTAAATAACATTTCAGGATACTTTATATACGAGGTTTATTTTATTAACTCGAATTCCGACGCGTGCTCATAGCGAATAAGGGCTTAAGGGCCAACAGTGGGATATTGAAGCATAATGTAATAATTAAATTAACATACATTAGTATCTGCGAGCATGAGTATCCGATGGCCATGTGGCTGATCTGTTGTGTCTGGAGAAAGTCTATTCATACAGTCCGGGTACATTTCTGCGAGCACTACACTACCCGAGCCGCCGAGTCGGTGCTTGCTGTACTCTTTGATCGCAACCTCATCCAGTTTGTCATATAGTTGAGTCACTGCTTTTGGCTT
The DNA here is from genome assembly GCA_950106695.1 of Biston stratarius. Classification (NCBI taxonomy): domain Eukaryota; kingdom Metazoa; phylum Arthropoda; class Insecta; order Lepidoptera; family Geometridae; genus Biston; species Biston stratarius. The sequence goes on from OX467112.1 coordinate 27,066,119, forward strand.
CACACCTGTGGAACGGATATAAAGTTTTATCACTACGTGGTAGACCTTAGACAACCCAGGAGGTCGACTATCTAGATACCTTTGCAGCATCAGATATTCTGTCGTCAAAAACAGCTAGAAAAATTTCAGGACTACCATCTAAGACTACCCTACAAGGCTACCATCGAAAGTCTCAAGGAAATAAGCGCCAAAGTAGTCATGCCCTGGACTTTAGTTTTGTTAGTCAAAGCTCTGCAATGGTTATGGGCAAGCGTCATCTTTTACCAAAAAGAGATTGCGTTCGCTTCGTTTTCCATTAAAAAAAACTTCAATTGATTACCCGACTACGCAAAAATGAGAGTAAAGATTGAATACTCTCATGTACATCTGTTCTCTTGTACTGCTATACTCCTAATCGTATTTTAACAATTGACGTTTCCAGCGGCGAATGAAGATACAAATTCACCGGTTTCCATTGATGCGGCTTAGCAATGCTTAGCAATAGAGTTCATGACGTCACAGTACATGCAAAGTAGCAAATATTACAACCTAAATTCACACCTCAATTTTTTCAACATACTTTATTTGACATTTTGTTTGTTTGTTTTATTCATTGACATGTAATCAGTGTTTTAAAACTTTTTAAATGACATATTTGAAATGATAATACAGAATTTGACTAGTAACATCAGTGTTATCAATAAAACATTTCTATTTTGTGTTTGTATTAGATTTACTGCTTTATTTTCATACACACAATAAACTAAGTAACTTTTACAATTACTTAATTCCTTGCGTGTTTAAATATGTATGTACAATTATTAATAAGTGGCAACCTACTAAGTAAACATTTTTTATTTATTTTATATATTTAATAGATCAACTATCATACTGGAATCGATTTTAAAATGTAGTACATATATATACGGCAGTTAATTTATGATACCACAAAAATTACTCACCTCACTGCTATTTAAATGGTAGCATGAAAAATATTAATATATTAGTAACTTAAAATAACAATCTTGTTTCTTTATGGCATATCCATCAATCGCCAATGTTTTTTGTAGATGATGATTGTAGTACTTATGGTTTAACATACATAATTACATATGTTAAATAATATGGTACCATGAAGTGATAGTGTCATGATTTTGAGACATATTAGTTAGATAATTAAGATACCTATATAAGGACTCAAAATGGTTTTGCAATACATTATTTTTTACTAACATGTATCTATGTATATACACACATATGTTTACATTGCAAAAAATGCATGTATTAATCTTGATAGTAGTTGATACTAAGTTTACCAAAACATACTCGCATTTGCTACTAAGTATGTCTTAAATCCGAGTAAATATAAACAGAATATGTAATTCTAATAAGAAATACCAAAATTATAAAAATAATTACATCTCTATATTTTTTTTAGAAGTAGTTCAATCAATTTTAATACTCAAAAACTTAAAAAATTGTTTCAATTACCAAAATGTTCAGCAACAACATTGAGATCTGCATCCTCGCACCATGCCAAGATGATATGGAGCGCTTGTAGTATTGAGCACTGCAGTCGGACGAAAAATGAGCCAGCCTTGATTGGCTGTCTCTTTCCACAGCCTTCACAGAACCATTGGACTCTGGAAAGTAGAGTCTTTCAATAATTATTGGAAATCTGCTGAATAGTTATCTGATTTTAAATATATATACAGTACAGATACGATGAAACTCTTTAGGGAGCGTTCAAGCATTACCTAACGCAATTTGATTGAGATTTTTGAACCAACCATGTAACTGGGCGTAACGTTTTTCTGTATCCCCTAGTAAAACGTTACGTAACCAAAAGTGCGTGAGAGAATCTCTCTACACGACCGTTCTGAAGGGTTAAAAAAAAAACAAAGTTACGTAACGCATACTTCAAAAAAAATATCAGCTAACTCGGTTTAACCATTCTCAAACTATTTGGTTACCCACAAGCATTACTTCATTTGAATATTACATCCCAAGCAGGATCCAGGACCTATCATCTCCATTTCAAATAAGAATCATTTGATTTTTATTTACATAGATAAACGTATGTTAACATATAAATAAAAATTAATTAATAACGTTCTCAAGTTCGTATAAAAAAGCCAAATCAGTTAGGTATTTTTCAAAAGATGCACATACCAATGATTCTTTTAATTTTTATTTATACATATACATTACATATGTATATACAACATAATTATAATCTAAGTACCTACCTGTCTACAACTCTGGCAACTCTGCAAGTCACTTTGCAGTCCACTTTGTTAGTTGGACACTTTATACATTTTGGGAGTAAACCAAAAGTCTGTAGCCGCTCCACTACTTGGCTTTCAAGAATTTTTTCTCCATTATTAGTGACCAATTCCTTGTACAGCTTTAAGTTCCTGAAATGTTACCTATAAGATTAGTTTTTGTTTTACTCATGTGAAATTAACTACAGTTGGCCTGTTAGGCCACATATGGTGGCCTTCTTCGAGGAGACGAAGCAGTGTATAACGCGCGCGCGGCCTCATCTTGCCTCACACGTGAAGACAGCGGTTAGTGCGCTATGTAGATAAAACTAGAAGAAGCGTGGCCATTAGACTCACTGAACATGTACGCTTCAGGAAGAACATGCGACAGTAACGGGTCACGGGTGGTAGAATATTCGATCGGTACGGACGCGCTGCGATATATTCGATTTGATAAGGCAAAAGCTCGCGAGACGCACTGTGCCTCGGAAAGTCAGGGAGATCATAAAGATCAGTAAGCGTCCTAATTTTAATAGACATGGAAGGCGGAATATTCCACCCACTTGGAGACCTTGTCTTCATGGAGCTCGTGAGAGTGGTTGCGGATCTGATGTCGCAGTGAGCTCTGTGCCCGAGCACAGAGCTCACAAGATGGTTGCTCCTGGGAGCTTTCATCGAAAAAGCTGCCTAATCCTTTAGAGATATAAAAAAACAATGCATGGCCGGATATTCCTATTTAAAAGCACTGTTGGCTCATTGGTAGTATGTCTGCCTGAGCTGTAGGGCGTGGGTTCGATTCCCGCCAAGGACAAACATTTTATGGTACAAACAAATGTTTGTTGTGTCTGGGTGTTCTGTATGTATTATAAGTATGTATTTACATAAAAAAGTATTCAAGTATTCTATCAGTTATCAGACTTCCATCACACAAACTCTGCTTAGTTTGGGGTCAGATGGCGCTGGGGATTTAATTATTAATTCCTCTTTTATAGATCTACAAAAAAGTCCGCGGTGGCGTATTTGTACCTTGGATAGCTTACTATATCCATTCTTACTACCCGTGCGAAGCCGGGGCGGGTCACTAATAATCTCATAAAATATAATGCTGGTGATTGAGAAATAATAAAACTTTCCTATTACGTGCTTTATTTCTTGGAACTCGCGAACATGCCCCACCCATCGTTTCGGCAACATCGATAAATCTGCGCAGACCCGACATCAAATCTGCGCTCGCTGAGCTCCCAGTTTTGTCGGGCGCTAGTAATTTTTTAACCGATTTCAAAAAAGGAGAAGTTTCTTCCGTAAATGTACGACAAACCGCATTTTTTTGATGGCATTGTTAAGAAAGGACGTTACATGTCCTATATTTGGACACGCACGAAAATTATCTCACATAGATTTACCGACATACGTAATGTTATGCATTGACAGGTCTGTTGGTTCATTGGTAAGATATCTGCTTTAACAGATGTAGGGCATGGGTTCTGTGTCTGGGTGTTCTGTATGTATTATAAATATGTATTTACAACAAAAAAAGTATCTATGTATTCTATAATTTATTTATCTTTCATAGCTTTAACTAGTTTGGGATCAGATGGCGCTTCGTGTAATGTCCAACGATATTTATAAATATTTATTTTACTTATACATTAATCGTCATAAATCGAATCAATACAAAATTTTGATGACACTTCACAGAATTTCGGAACAAGTGATCGAAATGTGGCAATCGGCATCAATAATAACTAGGTATAGGAAATAGACCTGTAATTTAAAAAAATATGCCTATCACGACAACTACCGCAACTTGCTTAAACTATATATTTCAAGAAAAGAATTGAAAAGCTATAAGGGTCAAATTGAGAGATTTGTCAATGATTCCAGGTGTCTATTAGATATATTTGCGTGCAAATGTTTGGCTTCATGTAACTGCGAAAAACACCTGAATGTAAATGAAATAGATTTTCTAATTAATCAAAGAAATGGAAGAAAAATCAGTCTACTACTGAAATAATACGTAAATTTAAAGACTATAAAGACAAAGCTACAAGTTCATAGACAAAACTGCCTGTGCCGTGCCTGCATCTCTCAATGATTATTATTTATTAACTCCATGAGAAACGCCGGCACTACAGATACCGCTTCCCCAATCATCATATCCTCAATTATCAAATATGCCAAATACTTGAACAGATTTGCAATTTCCGTTAGAGCAGGAGCTGCCATTGTTTCGGCAATACTTCAAAGCGTGGCCATTATTTCAAACGTTGAAATAAAATTTGAAGAGCCCACGACAAGTAGAAAACTACATCCGCTGGTATAAGTATTGATTTGGATTATCTAGATTTTGGTTTGTATTTCAATGGACGTAAAAATGTGACGTTAACTATGGAAAAATATAATTAAGATCATATAAGTTTACATAAATAGCCGGGGTCGGAATATATCAGTTATATTTCTTTAAAAACAGCAAAAATAAGTAAAAAAATTATGAAATTCTTAATCTGGTAAAATGTCAATGTTAAAAAGTTGTAGTTGAAAGCGATGGAACTGTTGTTAATACAAAGTTTCGAAAGCTTGAAAAACAACTAGGGAATCTTCTACAATGGGGCCATTCAAGTATTACATATGCAGAATTTTAGTAATCATTAACCCCTCCCTCCCCCTTGTCAGCAAAAGTAACCAGAGATCATACAAACACCCCTCCCCATGCTTACATAAGCATTGGTTTAACTAGCGTTTTATACCTAACTGATTTCTTCCAGTGCCAATAAAAAGGAAAATAAACAATCAGTATTTATATGACATTACCAATGTTATCACCATTCAGTTCCCACCACCCCCAATAAGCAAAGCAAAGATCCCACCCTCTTTGGTGCTTATGTAGGTAATACTTGAATGGCCCCAATAGTGAATTTGCCAACAAACTACCCCTGTGACATTTTTTTGAGCACATTGACGTTGGCCCAAGAAGTTACACACTTGATCCATCGGAAAAGCATTGAAGGCTTGCCACAAACTATTACTGGTCTCGTTTCTAACCATTTAATGTGATTGATGAATATTACTATCTGTAAGGATTTAAGCACAGACCAATTGTACTTATAAGAAATGTGCCAAGTCATAAATTCTGTATTTTGTTCTCAAACCTTATCTAAAACAAATCCTGGTAAACTGGGTCATTCAAGATGGCTCACAACTGTATACCGAATACTTTGCTTGTATGTATTCTCTGCTGAACTATTTGACAAACTATTAATACAAGCAAATTTTATATTAAAAAAATATTTTCTAATGTAGGTTTTCATCAAAACCCAAGCACTTTGCATTCATGGTGCTAAACACTTGCACAAGACCATCTAGCTGTTGCAATATTTGACAGATGATTGAACAGAGATAGTTGATCCTGTTATACAGAGAAATGGATAGTTTGGTCATCCAGAAAATATTTCAGTTGCTATACTTGCCGATAAAAGTGAGACTGCAAATTCTAGCCTTGCAAAGAATATTGAAACACATACAAGACAAGAGACAGTTTTGAATATCCAAACATTCTATCTCCCAATATTTGACTTTGATGCATAAAATTACTAAAATCTTATACATTGGCAAGAAATTATTTTGACTGAGCATCCAGTTATAAAATTGATAACTGATGAATTGATATCACCATGATAAAACCCAGAGCTTGTTGACGAAATAGTCTTAAGACACAAAATCTTGTCTTCTCGTCTTATGACATGTAACATGTTGTTATGAATAAATAAGTATGTGTATGAGTAGCCCGTTTCAATTTTCCTTACCACATGCAAGCCACTGAAAGATATGTGACAATTGTTACAGGTTTCTGCTGCTGTTTGTGGTCCTATCGGGTGAGATGGTTTCATTACAAGGCTGGATCATCACAAAAAATAATGCCCTGATTCAAAGAAAGATAGTCTTGTAAAAACCTTTTTTTCTTTATTTTGTTTATTTTCTCTTTTATTTTTATCCAAACATAGCGCTTGACTTGAACTGCATTGTAATACAATTATTTGTTTTTCAATAAACCAAAATTATTACATCTGTTGCAGTTTCATTTAATTTTAATAATGTTACAAGTCTTTAGGGCAGTATAAAATCAAAGATTTCGAATTCCTTGTCATAACAGTTATTGATTGTATTTTTACAGTGTATGTTCTTGTTTGAGAAACGCCCAAGTCGGAATCCCGAAAAAATATTGATCCACCCTGATGTGCATGATGAAGTAATAGAGATCATTTTGTAAATTTTGTGTGTGTGCAGAATTTGTGACGTATATAATTCTTCTTACCCTGGGCTGGTGCTGAATGGCAAAACAGGTTCATTATCCACTGACGTCCTAAGATTGTTTTCATAAGTGGTCGAATCCGCTTCCATTTTACAAACTTAATTACCTACCTATGTAGGGAAAACTAGAAATATCACTAGAATTGAAAATCTTGAAGTGAACATTTATTTTAATTGATCAACACAAATTCCTATAATAGGCTAATAAACTTATCATTAATAATATCCTCAACGACACCATCGGAAAATTAAAGTTACAATCTGAAAGGGATTCACATTTTATTGATTGAACCTTTTTTTTTACTTCTGGCAACTATGATAAACATTTTATTGATTAGACTTTTTTTTATCTGGCAACTGGATTATGGCGAATACGGAGTCCACGCCTACACGATGGTATTATTTTCGCCATAGATCAAAGAGTCTAGAAAGCTAGTCTTAGTCTTATTCACAGTCAAATAATTAGGCTTGGTAAGTGAGCCTAGCGTTTTATTAATTATGTTTTAAGCAAAGAATAAAAATACTCAAGGCAAATATTATGATTATTTTTTATTTATTGTCAGAACTAAAGAAAAAAACACTGAAATTGACAGATCTCATTTGCTTAAAAATGTCATCTTTTCTTTGAGATATTTTTAAATTCAATCTTTGTGTACAACTGCACAATCAGCCCGTTATTATAATTTTGATAAAATATCCAATTTAATACTTTTTAGCCGTAGTCAAACTTGCGATCAAGTCTAATCATGTCTTAATAAGGTAGAAGCACGTTTTTAGAACCTTATTTAGTTTTTAAATCACTCGTAATTAGTAATATCACACAATATCGCTTTTTCACACACATGTAAACATGCTAATACGTCATTAATGCTTGAAATAGCTAATGAGGGTAAACATACACATGGTTCGGAAAAAGTGGAGACGTTTTTCAGTTTGATACATAGACCTACATCAGTGGTTTGATAGCATTCAACGACGTTACTTTGAAACTAACTTTTTTTTTGGCATCGTACTCTGTTTATGCCATGCATGTGCATATTTGAAGCGTCCACCTGTTGCCGTTATCAATATCGAGCGAAAACGAGTAAAAAAATCACGTTTGTTGTATGGGAGCCCCCTTAAATATTTATTTTATTCGGTTTTTTTTTTGTATTTATTGTTATAGCGGCAACAGAAATACATCATATCTGAAAATTTCAAGTGTCTATCTATCACGGTTCATAAGATACAGCCTGGTGATAGACAAACGGACGGACAGCGGAATCTTAGTAATAGGGTTTTACCCTTTGGGTACGGAATCCTATAAAACACGACAAGAAAAGTATGCCTATAAAATTAAAATTAATAGTTTAGACATTTATTGTATTTTAATCGACTTCAAAAATGAGAAAGATTCCCAAATTAGTAATTGTACACCAATTACTTTTAGTTTATATCCTAGAAAAAAAAAGTACTGTTTGTATGAAAAAAAATTAGTTTTCTTGAAAATTAAGTGTATAATATTTTATTGCATAAAATAATACTAACTACAAAAATTGGACAGACATTAATTGTGTTTGATTAGTATAATTTTTAAATAGTCTTAAAGAATTGGCTACATTACATACAAATTAGCCCTGTATAAGTGCCAGTGCTGGGCACGGGCCTTTTCGCATTGTGAGAAGGGCAAGGCGGGTGCGAGTTGGCAGACTTAACATACTATCATCAAGAACATTTTTTTAAGAACTGTCGGCGATGTAGATTTCCTGACGATGTTTTCATTCGCCGTTTTAAGTCAACGGCAATAAGACATAATTTAGAAAAGACATAGGTGCGTGCCGTGAGATTCGAAGTCAAGACCTCCATATTGGAAGCCATATAGCAAAGAGTAATGTAATATTTAGGACGACAAAATTAGAAAAAAATTAATAAGCTAATTTAACGAAATTTATTAACTAAAGCGGAACAACGAATAACTAACTGCATTCAAGTCATTACAATTAATATACAGCAGCAGTTTTTAAGTAAAATAAGCAGTTTTTATGTAAAGAACGATGAGTACGTAGCAATCGTATTCTCAGTACCGTATGCCGTAGAAGGAGTGATATACGTTATACATATTTTAGTGATACAACTAAGATAAAAATGTGAGTTGTACTACCAAATCCAATTACCAATTTTCTCACAAATGTATTGACAAGACGTATGGTACGTAAATTATTAAAATCTGAAAATTTACTACTTATTTCCTGACAGCACCGTAGCAACACCAAAAACAATAATTATATACAAATATTTTCAAAATATTTTTATATACATATTATAATTCATAATGAATACGAACATCAATTAAAACTTACGTGTGAAATGTAAATCCTTGTCTTGTTATTATGTATATCTGGGAATATGACTACATTTTATGAGACATGTTTCTAATTTTATTTTTTATGTCAGCTTTTCTTCGGTGCTTGACCCAAATGCATAATGTGTGTTTGAAAATTTGTGGCTGCAGCCCTAGTACACGAACAATCTGAATTTTTCGATTTTTCATTGACGTCATGATACCGCCTTAACTCGTGCAGCCCGTGCAGCGCAACATGGGATTGTGCCACGGTTGTGTTCATGAAGCTATAGGTAAAGATATAGCTTCATGGTTGTGTTGTAATATATCTTGTATGTCATTGTCATTTTAAAAAAATCAATGTAGTAATTTTGGCGGGAACACGGAAAAGTACCTCAGCGTTTTATACTATTTTCTAAAACTTGTATCTTTTCGAGTGTTTATGTGTAAAAATAGTGGTGTTTTATTCATAAAGAACTGAATTATGAGCGCGTGTTTGGGAAAGTGATAAAATGTGGTAAAACATGACCTTTCGTGTAGCTATTAAAACTCTTCTAAAACATGTACTAAAGTTTACCTTTACTAGGGCATGACTAAACTTGACCTTGACTTTGGCTTAGACTAGATTTATCCTAATATACTTGAAACTTAAATTACTTAGATAAGCACTTAACTAATTAACGTTAGAATATTATTGATATTTGAAACTGATAAATACACAATGTGCTATTTCAAAAACAAAGAAAAAAAACGTGCAGAAATTTGGCGGGAAAGTGGAAAGGAAAACAAAAGATCAAGATGCTGCATTGTATTGTTTTCCGAAACTTGAACCTTGTGTTTTTTCTATGTATAACAGTTGTGGTGTTTATAATTATGTAATAAAGTACCAAATTGTGTGCGCGAATGTAGGTAAGTGATGTAAAAAGGTGAAACATATATTATTGTGTATTGCTTTTAAAACTCCGTTGAACCTTCTAATAAAGTCGCCATTACTTCATTAGAACGTGAGCGAATTTGTTCTAAAATTACTTTTCGTAGCTTGGACTGAGACTAAGACTTCACGTAAATATCGAAACACAAGACAACGGCAAATTGCCCAAAGTACAAAACCAAAAATAACAAAAAGAAAATGTACATACAAATCGTTTATTAGTGTTGCACTGATTATGTATATCTATAGAAGGGGTGGTAGTGTGGTAGGGTTATGGAATCCCCTGGCCCTAGTGTAACCCGAGCACAATCTTTCGGGCTCCTCTTTTGTTCTCATTGTCCTGTCCCATACATTTAATAAAGAAATATAAAACTTTTTATGGAACAGCTGTTTCTTTTTCCACAATTTCAGTGTTGTGTATTCCATAGTAAAAGTTGTTTTGGCGAGTACAAAGATCCATTTTCGGCTGAGTAAACACTTACAACCCTATACAATGTCTCATCACTTACATAAATATCTCATTTTTCGGGTTAAGCCAATTATTTATGGTATTACTGGCTTATTTAGATTATCGTATCTTTTCTACAGGTCTTTTTCAGAATGTATTTAAAAAAAATACATATACACACAATAAATAAAGCAAAAGCGTTTATTACGTTTATTAGCATTTCTTTTTTTATTAAATTAAATTAAATTAATTAATATTGTTTTGTACATATTATTGGTTAGTTATAAGTATGGAATTTGATATGAATCTTTGTTGTTCGAAATAAATTATTATTATTATTATTATTATTATTATTATTATTATTAACCCTTATAGTTTATTACGTAAATAATATTCGAATTGTCTATATAAGTTCAAATTAACAATGAACCACTTAAATAATAGGAAAATAGGAAAACATTTAAAGAATTGTATAACACTATGCCACATCCTGTTTTGTGGTACACTTTACTGAAAAACTATCACGCCTATAGATTTATGCTTTAATAGTTATTTAAATTCATATCTAGATGTTATCTGTCAAAAAAATATATTACCGTTAAAAAAATGAACATTTTTGATTGAATCAGGCGTTACTTTGCGGAAGTCCATTTTGAGTGTTCTAGGTATATATTTAGTTTATTTCCGCTTAACAGTCGTTCTAGCTACAACAGAAAAGAGGATTTAAATTAAAAAACTTGACGTAAATATGAAACACTTGAAAATATTTACTAAAAACTTAATGATAATTAAAAAACCTATTCGGAACTTTACTAATAATCTAAAACTAAATTTCTCATTAACTTATAAGCTTAAACAAAACACTAATTAAAATAAAAACAAAATCCACAAGTATTTATATCCTCTTCGCTGCAATAACCACTTGGCAAGTGGTTATCCTCTTTTCTGTTGTAGCTGGAACGACTGTTAAGCGGAAATAAACTAAATATATACCTAGAACACATTAACATTTTTTGTATTCATTGGATAGAATGTTATTGTACTACTATCGCCATCTGTTAGAAAACCAAAGAGTTAACATCGCTGTAACAGAACTAAACTCAATACTCAAATACATCGTAGTTAATCTACATAATACTAGATGACACCACTATAATCAGGTTGTAAAATAACAATGTCGTAAAAATTATTAACCGTTAGATAAACTACGCGAGCCCTCACAAAGCTCAGCTTTTTGCTAGTACTGATATTGTTGAGTACCGATCTTACAGATTATAGCCACCTCGTTCGTATATTGTTATATATGAATACAAACCAGCTAAACAAATGCCAACAAAAAACGTTGTCGTGTTTTATTTAAAATCGAGTTTTAGCCACACATCCGTTGGCGTTCGTTTGGCAAGTGATTATCTGGCTTCTGAAAGAGACAGCTTGGCTTAAGAAAAGGATAGACAGACTTAGCCAGGGATAGTATATATATTAAAAGGGCGACATTGTAAGCTACAAGTACCTAAGTTTATCTAGTTTATTGTCCTATTTATTTTACTAGCACTTCAATAATGAATGAAAAGGTGGTCAACGACGGTCAAAGTTCAACTTAAAACGGGATTCTTTCGTTCTCTTTGTTCTTTGGTTGGCTAGTTGTGTTCTCAGGTTGTGTTTGTATGTATCTGCTTTTTTTTCTCTTTCTTCTTGGCATCGCACTCTGTGCATTCTGCCAGTTTCAATGTTTTTACATTTTGTAAGTAGTCTTAATTTTTTAGCTTCTTTATCATCTATAGTTGCAGTCAAAGTCTAGTCTTGATCAAGTCCAGTCGGTCCCAGTCAAATCAAGTCATGCCTTAGTAAAGTAGTAGCGACTTTACTATAAGCTTCTGGATGGAGTTTTGGAAGCAACACGAAAAGTCATGTTTAATCACACCATATCATTCTCCCACACTCGCGCTTGTAATTCGGCACATCATAAATAAAACACCACTATTTTTATTTATAAAAACTCGAAAAAACACTAATTTTAGAAAAAATACAATCGGGCGACACGACGCTCACCGCGTTCCCGACAATACTCCATGTATCTGCTTATTCTGCTCTGGTGTGCTGGTGTGCAGCGTTGCCATTTATACGGATTTCTCAACTCTCATACGGATAACTTTGACATACGGATTTTTATACGGATTTAAAATACATACCTACCTGCATTTAACATAAAACAATGATTTATTGTCTGAGGAAGCTTACGAATGCATTGTATTTTACTGTATTTTATGTATTTATTAATAATTTAGGGCAATAACTTCCATGACTGAATTATTTTAATGCAAGTAAACTCACTTTGTTCACAATACCTATCTGATTTTATTCAGGTTCCACCTATGATATTATATGAAACCTTAATTTACAAGATTTTTGAGTTTTACGCATTCTGAGACAGCGGGTGAGAGCGTTAAAGGCGGGTAGAGGGTAAACGCGACACAAAAGATAACCGCGCTCATACAAACAAATTTGTATCATTCAATTTCTGACTCGCGGCGCATATATACGTACCCCTTCCTTGCTGAAATAGCAAAACTAAAAGTAGCTTAAATTACTCTTCAGCTTCCTAATGGTTAGTATGTATACGGATTTTATACGGATTTATCAAGACCCCAAACGGATTTCGCTTCGAATATGGTTGGCAACACTTCTGGTGTGGATCTGTCATCTGTCTGTGGATTCTGTGAATTTCTGTGGTAATTGGTTGGTTGTGTAGAGTGTAGTTTCTTGGACGTTTACTATTTTGTTTTCTAAAAGTTTTCATGATTACAGTTTTTAAAGTGAAGAAATAAAAGAATTAGAAAACGTTATACACAAAGCATTTGGGCAAGTATAATTTTCATGTAGTTTTATGTTACTTTTCTGTTATGAATGGTGTTTAAATTAGGTCGATGCACAAACGCACCGCACCCCTTTTCAAATGCATGCTATAGACCCAAGTATGTAACTCATAATTCTATTCACGAGTAATGCCGGCTATATAACTGTAGTTACCTATATTATAAGAATAGAAATACGTAATTTTTGCAAAGCTTTGATTATTGAGAAGTATTTTCCTGGTCCGGTGTGTCAAAAGCTGGTGCTTACATATTTATTCATTTACCTATCCCTAGCACTCTGCTATGATCACTACAAGTAGGTATGATTTTCTTCAATATGTACAACTTTTTGGAATACATTTAATATTTTATAATATAACAGTGTGGGTGTAGTAAATACCCTAAAATATTATTAAATGGTTATCATAATTTTAAACTAAATTTAAATTAAACTAATATAATGACATTTAGAAATAGATAGAGTAAATAGATTAAAACAAACTTGAAATTACTTATTCAGGACATATAGTAAAGAAACAGATACAACAAAGCTTCTAGGCCTAAATGCATAACTAAGGCAGTATATGGTGCTCTTTGACTTTATTGACTATCTATTGTACCTATATAGGTACGCAATGAATAAATTAAGAATTATAATTATTTTATTGATTTATATTTTCTGAAATTAATATACCAACCAAGCATTCTTTCAAAAATTATAAAAATCATTAAAAATAATGAAAGTTAGTACTAAAACAAATAAAGTTTGACACTGGATTTTTGCCTCAGTTCGGAGAAATCATTTACTTGGGGTTGCTAGTTATTTCAGTTTAATTGTTTTTTTTTTTTTTTTTATGTTACATTAGTGAGGCGCACGAGACGCTCTCCTGATGTTAAGAGATAACGCCTGTCCATGACCATTGCAGCGATACACAGAACTTTGAGTAGTAAAACAAAGTCCAGGGCATTGCTGCCTTGGCGCTCATTACTTTGAGACTAGATGGTTAGTCTCAATAGCCCTGTAATTTCGCTAGTTGCAGTGCCCTTCAAACCGGAACACAGTAATGTTTACACACTACTGCTTGGCGGCAGAATATCTGGTGCTGCGGTGGTACTTACCTAGACGACCTCCTGCTAAGGAAATCTACCACCAAGTAAAAGTAAGTGGAGACTGAATATAAGTTGGTACAAACCAATATTATTGCGTACCTAGTAGCAAACAATGCTAAATGTACATTTTATTGTAAATACAAAACGTGCTTCTACACCACTTCCTTGTTGGCTTTGAATTTACGATTCCTGTTCTCAGTAATCCTGAAATAGAATTGCATCTTAGACAAACTTTAGTAAATAGGTTTATGAATATTTTAGTGTGACTTAGAGTAGAATTGATTTTTCAATTATTGTCAACCTGTGAAGCTCTTAGCATGTTTTAAATTTTGAGGTGTAATATATCATAGTAATAATAAGAAAACAATTAAGATTCATTAATTTACCTGAAACTTAGTTTGGTCTTTATTTATGTACTGTGATAGTTTCTTTATAGTAAGAAGTAATGTGACTATCTAGTTCAACTGTTGTTATCTGGTCATGGTCATCTATCATGGCCAAGTGGTCATGGCCATGGACTATGGCCAGTGCTGGGGTACCTAGAACTTTGAGTAACAGTAAACTCAAGGACATCACTATTTTAGCACATCACTTTATCTGTGGTACCTACCATAATTTTACTAATTCATTTGGTATGTAGTAAATTCTTTCAATTTCAAGACATGACACCATTTGTAAAAACACATCACAAATTCACGTTCAGGCAGCCTCATTTGAGAGCCAGTTCTATTCAATCTAAGTGTGCTTACCATCTTCGACCACACCATCACACAACATTAGGTGAGCTGTGGTCAAATACCTAGCCTGTATGACTGTGTCTGTGTGTGTGTCTCAGCTCACAAAATTCATAGGAAATTACAAACGAAGATTGGTGTATCTAATATATTCTTTTTAATGTAAGAGTAGTTTAAGATGTAAAAACCGGGAGATAGGGTCGTTAAATCGGAACATTAGGAGATAATAGCTAAAATCAACAAATCTACAAAAATCGAACATCGCTATTGCAGGACAATTCTGCAATGTGTTGTCCGGAGTGAGTGATTGGAATGTGTTATCTAGTACTTAGTAGGTACATAGGTATAGCTAGAATGAACGTATACAATCGACTTGACATAATCGGTCTGGATTTGTGTAGCAAGCACTTACCATTTTACAGTTTCCACATATGTATTGACGATGCACATGACACATTGGAAAAGTATAGGTTTGTGAGAACTCCCATGTATGATAGAATCGAGAGTCGGATCCTATATTTCGTTATAATGGTGTGTTTCTGTCACCCAAGTAAGAGAGTGTGGTGAGCAATTTTACGCGACATTAGTGTCGCTGGTGAGACGTAACGTGAAGATTTTAAAATTATGAAATAGCTACATAATTTTTCCGGCTATTTCTAGTTAAAACTTTAAATAACTGACACGCTAATTAAACATCCATAGACTTCCAGGATAGTGGACGACCCAAGATCTTTGCGATTGAACATAAACAAAAAGCATAATCTCATTATGGAAATTGAAGTGGTTTTGACACATTTTTGTTATACTTATGCGGGATTACTCACGTGTAATTATATCGGATACTCCGACTATAGTTTCGGCCACATCCGGTGGAGATAAAGCGAAAAATAATAATAAAGAAAAGATTAATGAAAGATGAGGCCGCGCGCTCGTTATACTCAGCTTTGTTTCCATGCCGTGATGAAGCCACCGGATGTGGCCGAAACTATAGTCGGAGTATCCGATATAATTAACGAGAGTAATCCCGCACAAGTAAAAAAAAGCATAACCTCGTTCTTTTCAGAAAACGGTTTGAAAAATTACAACTACCTTTTACCTTTTAATTATGAAAATGGCGTCATTAAATCATTGTTACGGAAAAAAGCAGCTGGGAATAGGTATCATCAATAACGAAACTCGCTTGCTCCACTTCACTACAATGATGTCGATGACATCTCATCACGCTTACGTCCTATTCAACCTTGTTTTGATTCGTTACGTTTACTTACTTTAATGTGGCTTTTCAGTATGGCGAATCAAAGGTCGTCATGGAAATCTATTAATTTGAAATAAGTCGAAAAAGAAGTCTGGTCAAAAATGATATGTCCTCAATGCATTGGTTTATCTCTTTAATTAAAACACACAGTGCTTTATAAACGTTAACATAATCAATAATTAAAATACTTTTTTTATTTGAAAATGTATAGGCTGCTATGCAACGTTTATCTGTAAGGCTCTGTAAGTAGGTATAAGTACTAAATTTGGCTCTGTAAGTAGGTATAAGTACTAAATTTGGCTATAAACGCTTGTCTTGAATAGACGAAATTCATGCTATGATAATGAAAGTTATAAGAAACTCTTTTGGTAATTTGTCAAGTTAAAGTGGGCTTTTAACAGCTTTGTGTGCGTTTAATTGTTTGATTGTTTCCCTTTCCTTGTTTTCTAATTGGGTTTGATTGCTTTTAGAACGAAGGAGCCTAGCGTGGGTGCATGTACAAGACACTTTTTACTAAGTAAGCCAGCTACAAAAACTAAAGGCGTCTTAACGACAGACGCACTTTCTACTCGAGCGCATATTAAAATCACGGAATTGATATTATCTGCTAAGACCAGTTTCACGAAACGACTGTGAAGCGTATGAACGGCTTGAGAAGTTTCTTATATTGGTCAGTTTTCAGATATAACGGTGTTTGTAAAGACACATGGATCTAATACGGTTTTCAGCTTAAAATTACTAACGGTGCTGACTGCGTGGATATTTTTCCTTCTGTTCTGACCTTGGCCACAAATTCACTGTCAAGTCAAACATCACGCCACCTTGCACGAATACATTACCAGAAATAGACACATTTCGTGTCTTCCAGTCATCAGTTACAATGATGACAAAGTTGTTCATCCGTGGAATGAATGTTCTACTGTAATGAATACCTACCTAATTCGCAGTTTGAACATTTGCCCTTCAATGTAAGATCGGTTTTATTTCGGGTTTTTACAAAACGGCATTTTAGCAGTTAAATTTACTTTGCTGAAAAGCTCCTTTGCAAACTTCCTTGTTGCATTCACCTGCCAACATTTCATCGGTCCGTGGACCTGGTCTGATTGCTTATTGTTAGAAAACATAAAATGTATCGGGTCAATGCCCAACAACCTACAACACGCATACTGACATTTCCCGAGGCAGGGCACTTTACAGCTTTCCTATTGGTATCATTTTCACGCATTTTTATCATGTGCTAAGCAACAGTCTTTGTGCAAAACAGTTTTAATTTATATTGGCGTGCTAATAATTGACTTAGCCTCATTACCCGGTTAAGTTAAATCTGATGTATCGTTGTGTAAAACACGCACGGTTTATGACTTGGCATAAATCCGTTTATATACAATTCAAACACTAATACGTGATGAATGGTATCGTTCATCATGCGTTATTTTATCTGCAACAGCATTCGAATGAGTAAAGCTGAACTGTTTTCCCCTGGCCATTAACCGATTCCTGTAACGATTTGGCTACTTATAGTTCTCTAAACTAGCGAGAGTACTTAAGTGGATTGGAGGATAAATCGCTCGCTGGCTCGCTTGGAAGTTCTCTGTCGGAAATAGCTCCGTGCCCGTATTAGAGCGTGGACGTTTTGTTGCGAAGATGGTCTGTGTGTCGTCTGGAGGAGCAGGGCCGCTATGCGAGGAACGCGGAGCTTCGCCAGTAGCTATAATTAGCGAGGCCTGCTTTGACACTTCATAAAACTCCTGCACAGTTCTTGGAACCAGCAAGTTTTATAAGTGAAACATATTTAAGGTGCGAACTTCGCTTAGAATGCAGTCTTCCTTAATTCTAGAAAAGCAATTAGCAATTTTTTCATTCATCCATTAATTGCTAACGTGAATCAATTAAAAAAAAAAAAAAAAATCGTGGGTAATCGCAGGACTTGACAACACCGGAACTGTTACCTTTTTTTTTATATTCGTAATATTTCGACCTAGATGCGTACCTACGAAGTAACGGGCATTCAACTAGTTTCCATTTTTAAAAAAACCAACTTGTCTTAAAGCATAGAACACGCCGTAAAATCTACTTAGCGTAATGCGACGTCATACTCGTATCTGAGATGACAAAATTTTGTGTTTTTGACGATTCAAAGAACTTCGATAATAAACAACACGCTTGAAATACCCCACGACTCCATGTAGCACTTGGAAACACTTATAAGATAACTCAAGACGACGATGACGTGTTTCACGTGCATACGATAACTGGCATATTATTATTGGCAGTAATAATTACTTACGAATTACATTTTAGTTTACCTAGTTATTTAACGCTTAGTTTAGCCCGTATGCGGCCTAATAGGTTCAGCTATGAGGAGTTGATTTGTCCGCTGTCAGTAAGCATGGATTTCACACCTTCACATAATTTGTTACTGACAAAATGAAATTAAACAAGAATTGGGTAGATATCGTCCTGTTGAAAGAGCAGAAAGCGGTTCTTTAGTCTTTTTTCTGGCAAACTAACGGATACTTGTCTGTATCGGAATGGGAATTTATCATCAATCTTAAACATTGTTTTTAATGTAGCCAGAATGCCCTAAACATGAAGCACAATGCAATATTAGATGTCATTGTAGGTATTTTCTAATAAAACTCCTTTTAGTTACGATAGGGTACTGTATTTATTCAGTTACTATTATAGTTTAACATTTGCATAGTTACAATATTCAACGTATTCTTAACTTATATTTTAAAACACAAGTGCCATCTGACACGGTAAGATGTACCTACAACTACTAAAGGTGCGAACTGCGTCGCTGCTTCAAACGGATTGCCAGTCTTGCTCCATCATAACAAAAGCCGGAAAAGCCAAAGTTAAACGAAGTACTTACTAATAAATTCAAATGAAGTACTCACACAATCAATTAAACCTAACAATCTATATTCTAGTAAGTAGAAGATGTTGATTGTATATTGCATTATGACACGGATGACCGTTCGACTCGCGGTTGGCCTGTTATTGTAGTTTTCTTTAACCTTTCATCGAAAGTCTAACCTAAAGACATACGTCATACATGCAACTTTACATTTCTTGAAGATTTGATTTTGATATAGATCTAAACCTCGAGCACCAGTTCAGGTCAGGGAACACAAACTGCCATATGTAACAAAGATTTATTGCTAGTTGCAACAGCTTGCAAATGATCTATCTATTGTAATGTGAATTAAAATACTATAGAGCTAAATGCGGTTAAATGATTGCTCAAACTTCATGCATATCTTATATTGTTATGTACTCTTGTGTAACCCATTATGCTTCCATGAATTGCATGCAACTATTCTAATGTCCGTTTAATGGAGATCTAGGATCGCCAAAATTGTAGTATTTATAACATAATGTTTAAGTAAGTGGATGACGGGCAATTTTACCTTTTAGAGTGAAGTTGCATTATTTGTCACAATGGTAAGTTGATATTGCTCTTAGTCGGATCAGACATGTTTTTGTACCTCGCTGCTGATGTTGGTTTCTATTTTTATATTAATATTGTTTAATTTAAATACATATATTTTTTCACTTACTATATGTATTATTTTTATTACTTTAAACTTTTGTACTAAATAGTGTTACAACATCTTCCGTCTGTTCTTAAGATGTATCATGTTTTCCATTCTTGGTTGCTTGGAAGAGATCGCTCTTAGCGATAAGGCCGCCACTTGTGGCACAAGCTCATACGATTCTTTTATTTTCTGTACTTTTTTTAAATATTTTAGTGTGCACTATAAAGTTTCTATCTATCTTAATCTTCCCCTTTAATCGCTTATTCATTAATGTGCGGTATTTTAAACGCGTATGGTATAATATGTGTACGAGTACGTTAGTAACTAATTTATTGGGTAAAGCTTATTTACTCACGGTTTTATGACTTGCTTTATCAAGGCGACACTGGTGATTTCTCACCATGGCGTTACGTTACGTTTAGAATCAAAATATTTTTTGTTCATAAATAAGCTTTGAATGTAATCAGCAAGTCGATTTTTTTATGTAAAAGTTATGAGACGAACTATACGCTCTGATGGTAAGATTATGCATGTCCATTACCATTGCAGTGATATACAGAACTTTGAGTACAAACATCAAGGCATCGCTGCTTTGGCATTACTTTGAGACTTTGGTAATTGCCAACAGCTGTATAATTTTGTTAGCTGTAGTACTCTTCAAACCGGAACACAGTAATGTTAACACACTACTGCCTGGCGGCAGACTATGATGGTACCTACCTAGACGATTTATTAAACAAAATGTCATAAAAATTAAAGTTCTGTTAAATTAGAGTCGAAGAAATGTCGTAGACCTCGTAGATATGATGTCCGCCAATATTTATATAATTATAATTCCCGTCACAAAGCTTTCGGTTGAGCTATAAAACGAAATAGTCATCAACGTACTTAGATATATCATCGCTTCCTCAATATTAAAAGGCAGATGCTTACACTCACACACCAAACACTTCTTTATCCCTTGTAAGAGGGTGTTAAGGGTGAAAATGCATTGAACATGGAGCCAAAAGTGCCCATATCCGCACTTTAATTGCTTCACAATAGCACCGTGGTAATTGCAGTAAATTGCACCGTACCGGTGAAAGTACCTATTGAAAAATACTCACCGTGACTCGTTTGAATCGAACTATCAATCTAGTTTACTATTTTAACGCATGTCATCTCTTTGGGATCACTTAGTAGGTAAAGGGGTCAGACCATTGTGAAGTCTGCATCAACGTCTATCTTATCAAAGAATTAAAGAATTAATCAAAGAAATTTAAAAAATATTTAAGATTTTTCTTAACAAAGTTTCTTTTTATTTATCTTTCTTTTAAGCTGATTTGTCCCTATTATTTAGCAAACATTTTTTTTCCTATACTTATTTATTTCGTAAGATATACATTATTAAAATTAAACATAAGTATACATACCTATGTTTGGCAATAAAGGTTTCTTTTCTTAATTATATTTTTTGATTAAACAAAATATATGTATTCGTTCATTTGACTCTGGTCTCAAAAGTAATGTCATTCGCTTTGATTGGCGTTCAACGTATCATGGCGGATTGCCGTATTTCGTAGTTTTATTTTATCAAAATAATTATTATCAATCTCGCTTTTAATAAAAAAATAAACGCGTGTTTTGTATTCCATCACTCAAGTAATAAATACATAATTTTAGTGATTTTTAGCTACTGTCATTATGCCTATTATCATAACGTATCAAAGTTTCAGATAATGACTGAAAGTAACGGTCCTGCCAGTAGGTATGTATCTGCTATTAAACTTTCTACTAACAATTAGGTAATCTCCATTACGATTACACGACATCGCTTATGAAACAAAGTTCCAGCCAGTACACCATGTTACACATACGGAACACGGTTGGTTTTTCGATTGAACTTTCACCCACACAATGTGTTATAGGATGCGTGCAACAATGCAGATGGTACAGTTAAATCTGTGGGTCTTTTTATCATACCACGTGAGAACTCGAGAAGTGTGTATCAACTGTGTCATCCGTCTGAGATCACGTAATTTTACGGAATAACAAATAGAATAAAGCCTTCTTCGATTGCCTTTGTTGCCGTTGATCAACGTCACGATTCGTTGCTTCATCTCAATAGTTATTTTTTACTTTGGCTAACTGGTTATGTTTTACTTTCTTAATAAGAGTTGTTTGCTCCGAACGGTGACCTCATGAATGTTATCTTGAACTTCTATAATTCGATGTACTAGTTTCCTAAAAAAAATCGTGAAGATTATATAGAACTTGTGTAAGTTTTACTTGGTGGTAGATCTCCTTAGCAGGAGGTCGTCTAGGCCGGCCATCGCAGTTCCAGATATTCTGCCGCCAAGCAGTAATGTGTAAACATTACTGTGTTCCTGTGTGAAGGAAAGGAAGCGAAATTACAGGGATGTTGAGACTAACCATCTAATGTCTCAAAGTAATGAGCGCCAAAGTAGCGATGCCCTGGACTTTGTTTTGCTACTCAAAGTTCTGTGTATCGCTGCAATGGTCATGGACAGGCCATATATCTTACCACCAGGAGAGCTTCTCGTTCGTGTCATTACTTTTACATTTTAAAAAAGTTGTGGTAAAATATACCTACCAATATTCGAATACACTTACAAGCGCCAATTTCTTCTCCTACCTACTCTGAAACGTTCGCTACGCTCGTTCGAATATCGCATATTGTCTATATTGTAGAATGCTTTGCATTGTTACTAAGGTAAACGATAAGCAACAAGTACGTACAAACAAAGAAAAATCAATAATTCTTACTTTATTAATATTAACCTTATTTAATACCAGTTGCAGTGCCGAGTTAGTTAAAATCTTAAAATAAACTAATACATAACAAAAGTTTTAAACTGATTACTGAAACGAAATATGCACACAACGTGTATGGTAGAACCAAGCTAGAACTAATATCTACAGTTAGGCGAATGAAAACTTCACTGAAATAGGTCCGTTGCGTTTTAATTGGCGAAGAAGTGTTCGTGTGTTGTGGCCATATTTACAACTGGTTACTTCGATCACTAATCTGTATACAAGTGTTATTTCGGTATACGTACCTACCTACAATTATCAGTCTGAGCATAACACTTCAGAATATAAAGTAATTTTTAGTTGGAATTTTCACATTACTCGGAAATATGAACCGATAAAAAAAAATCCCTTACACCAGTAACATAATACGAAATTTTGACTCTATCAAACTTGTGGAAGATGCTCACATATCTACATTTATCAACTAGAAAAGAGATGATAATATTAAACGAACGAACAGAATTTCTTGAATGATTGCTAAGAAAAATCTTGAAAACGTCTCCTTTCAAAAAATAACTAAATCTAAATAATTTTAGCCATTTGGGAACTACGGTGCCAGTTATAGACATAGAAAGACACTTTAAACATATAACACCCCACTTTTTACCACCCCGACGCGAAATACAATGAGAACTATCTAGTCTTCTTATTAAAAACGATAAGGAGTTGCAAAACATACCTCTACTCATAACGTATATCACAATTTAAAGATCAACAAACCTTGTCGGTTTGTTTGGCTTTGCAGTCATCAAAATAAGGTCGTCTTTGCAGATTCATATGCATTGAATACATTAGCATCAAACTGACCAAAAGCTTTTTTTTTGTATATTATAGTAATGGGTCGAACTAGAAGCTCTCCTGATGGTAAAAGGTAACGCATTTGCATGACCATTGCAGCGATACACTTAACTTTGAGTAGCAAAACAAAGGTTAGGACGTCGCTACTTTGGCGCTCATTACTTTAAGATATTTGATAGTAAGTCTCAATAGCCCTGTAATTTCGCTAGCTGCAGGACGATTTCCTGCTAAGAAAATCTACAACCAAGTAAAGTGTTGAAGGAATGTTAACAAAATGTTTTGTCAATCTTCTTCTGATGAGAATTTTTACCCACAAAGTTATGATAACACATATGTAGGTATATGTAACATGAAATAAGACTCGATCAGGATTTCATGTTTCATTTGACATATGACGTGAATTATTTTTGCCTTTGTAGTAAAAGTTGAATTTATCTGTGAATTATTGAAGGAACTGAGATCCCTACATATTGTGGATGCAGACTCGATGACCTCTCGATGTACGCAGCCACAGAATTAGGTCACGTCCCATGCCCCGCGGCGGTGCCACCTAAAAATGTCATTCAAACTGCTGACTGTTCGCGTTTATTTAAAAATGTCTATTAAATTTATGTCATAGGTAAAATCTTTTGAAGAAAAGCTTCTGGGTGACAATTTTTATCAAGTTCACTCCTTATCTCTAACAAGAATCGAACGATATATAATAAAGTTGTTGGAAGCCGTAGTTGTCATGTCGTCATGTTGTAAAGGCTGGTCACACGACTGAATTGTGAGTAAGTTCAGACTCATCGTCAAAAAATAAACTTTTTGTACAAAATCATGTGAGAACTGGATTCACAATGCGCCCGTTTAGCAACGCTTTAGCAATTTCCTGTGACGCGACATAGTGATCGGTGTCTGTTACTCACTGGCCTTATTCGATTAGTATAGCTTATTTATGTTACAGTTCTGCCTCTGTGTTCCTTTTGCGTACTGAGTGTCGAATGACAAGCAAATAAGACTTATGGAACACGGGATTTCTCACGAAGTTGCTAGCTTTGTGTCTCTATTATATTGCCAATCTTTTCCGGTAACACGATATGTAATGTACGTACAATATACTATTCCTCTCATTTATTAGAAATGTTCTAGACAGGTACCACCGCAGTAAGAATAACCGGTTCCAGTTTGAAGGGTACTACAGCTAGCGTAATTACAGGGCTGTTGAGACTAACCATCAAAAGTCTCAAAGTAATGAGCACCAAAGCAGCGATGCCCCGGATTTTGTTTTACTAAGTTCTGTGTATCGCTGCAATGGTCATCGCAGGCGTTATCTCTTACCATCAGGAGAGCGCCTTGTTCGTCTCATTACTTTTACATATAAAGAAGACCAACTCAAAGATGTGTTGGTTGAATATGCTGTGAAGAAAATTAAATTGGAGAAAATCTTTAATTTATACGAACCAGTTAGGAAAAAACATAGCATGCAAATTGGTGTCTAGTTGTGGAATAAGCGTCAAACAATATTTTTGTAACTTGGGATAAAGTTTTCTAGTTAACAACACAAAAACGCTTTAACACTCACTAATATTAATTTTGCAACAATTAATCTAGAGCGAGTTAGGAAATAGTACAATCCGCTGTGTAGCGAATCTATGCCAATTAGATAAATTGGACATTTCTTTTCTAGTCTTTAAATGTTTTGAAATGTTTTATTTTATTATCTGTCGATTATATCGAACATTTAACTCACCCGCCCTTATCTGTCAGTAGACCGAAGTCTTATCTACCTTTACAAGAGTTTGTCACTCGTCGCTCAAATAAAATTAATCCTATATCCTTTTGCTATTGATTTTCATCTGAAACGATTTGGCAGCTGTTTCAGACTCATTTGTCTGAAAACCTAAAAGGTTAGCCTTATTTTCGTCCATAAATTATTTGCTCTTTGTTTATACTGAGACGATAACGTCTGCACTTCTGAGCGTTTGCGGTTTCAGTGCTTACACTTCTACTACCGGTTCTCACTTTAACATCGCTCGTGTAACTGAAAGCTTTTGTGTTTGTGTATCAAGAAATACACCGATACTATAATGAGTTTGGTTTCATAGTTGCAGTCTAATTCTCATTCGACTGCAGCGTAACAGTCGCGCTCACCCCTGCGTCTTCGTTAGACGTGCGTTGTGGTTCTCTGCGTGCTTTGCTGTTCTTTTTTATTTCCTGAACTTTGACATTGTTCGTGAAATTCGTGACTTTTTTATCTCAAGTGCATATTGGATTTTGAAAAAATAAACCTGAAGTTTTATCTCCAGTTATTGCTAAATGTAAGTTGCATTTGTTGTTTATGTTTAATCTAGAAATATCATTTAAGGAAACGGATGTTATGAACTGCCGTATAGCTATAGTTTGTTAGTAATGTAATAGTATATAATATTTCCGTTATGCAGAAGGTATTTAGAAGATTTTACAGGGTGTATAGGTAGTATGTCGGTATACGACCGCCAGTTTTGATACCGGTTGGAAAGCGAGGGTTTTGCTGCTGAAACCGGATCAGAAAATGAATTATCATTGTGACAAAAGGTGTAGATCTAGAAGGTACCTTAACGTGTTTTCAGTCACGATCTTATCATTGCAAAACGTGATTAAATGGCAAATAAGTATCACTTTGTAACTAGATTATGTGATAACAACTTAGTTTGAATTTTGGAATTAGATTAGGTTCGAATTCTAGAAATTAATATTAACTCTAGATTGTTTATTCAGTTGGATTTGAAATGCAAATGCTGTTAATACAATATTTGAGTAAAAACACAATATTTGAATATTGGTTGGAATTTGTTTGTCTGCATTATTTACCTATTTATCATTTCTATATTTGTAAGATTCAATATTTTGTCATGTAAACGTTATGTACGTAATATTTTTAAATTTAACGTAAGTATAGTACTTACTTAACTAAACGATACAAAAATATCTAAATATCTAATGTAAAAAAATCAGCCTTAAAAAGCGCAGACAACCAAGCTGTTTATCTAATAAAATGAACACAACAAGCACGAGCTCAGCATAATGCTGACCATCGGCCATCGAACCCGCTACACCGTATTTAGAACGCCGACCTTGCAGCAAGTCACAAATTTAAGCAATGCAACTTCGTAACGGTGCAAAAAATTAATATACGACTACATGCTCCTCGTAATTGATCTAACAGTACTTGTTGTTACCATTATATTTCTGAAACTGCAATTTAATTGCTTAACTAAAACCAGCACCACGGAACAAGAATAGGAATGTGATTGCCCTTTTTCAGACATTATTTTTATAATTTTTAGGGTTCCGTATACAATAAGAGTCCAACGGGATTTTATTAAGAGTATGTCTGCCTTATGTTTATTGGAATTTTTCTGAGCCGTAATAGTAGGTAGTTAAAATATTCACAGAACATGGATTTTTTATTATATATTAAATGTCGAAAAAATTCCTATTTTGCTATAATTAAATCAACGATATAACGAAAAGCCAAATTTGTCAATATGCTTTTCAAATAAACCGTGTAAGTGGTACAGATCCAACTCGCGCTTGGCCTGTTTTACTTCCCTTTTAAACAACGTGCTTTTAAAGAAAAATGTTATCATATTAGCTCATCTTATCTTTAAATTCTGAAACATGGTTGTTTTACCCTATAATACTTTGTGTGCCCTATAATGTATCATAGTGTTTAATATCTTTTTTTTTATACTAACAGAATATAAAAATGCATCATTCACAGTTGTTAACATTATGTAATGTATTCACATTATTTACTTCAGCATGGCATTAATGGCATTTCAACAATTTTTCATCGATGATTCTCGAGATTTGATCGCAAGTCATATTTAAGTTTAACTAAATGAAGTATTTGGTAGGTACGCCATGAGCAATTGTTCTATTGTGTAGAATTCATTACGTTCATAAAAGGTGATAGCAAAAAATATAGCCGCATTCAGTGATGACGCCACCTAGTGCCGCACTGAGTCTGGAATAAAATCCGTTTAGTTTTTGTTGAAGAGGCTGACTATATAGTCTATAAATCATTGACCCGATACCGCCCACTACAAGACACAAAAGCTAACTTTATCATTCTCTGATGTTCTTCTATGTTAAATCTAAAAATACGGGCGTATTAGCATTCTCAATCTTTCCTCTGCAATTTCCTGTGGCTGTGTGTTTTCTCTCGTCTCCTGACGGCCTATATTCCATTAAAGTGTTTTCGTCTACATCTCACGGGCTTTGTTGTAAAAAGTTTACGCCTAACTCATTCACGTAGCAACCCTCACACGTTTTTGCCGTAACATTTATCACCAAGATATTTTTATATCGCATGAATTGTGAAATAAATCTGTCACAATTATAACCATCACTATGTCGTCTCAAATATCTTTGAATATATCAACAGATATTTCAAGCACTTTTATCTTCGCATAGGACACGCACTAGACTAAAGAAGTAAAAGTTTAAATAGCTTGCGGCAACTCTCTCCCGAGTAGTTATTATTCATCTTCAGTGGTAACATTGGCTTCAGTTCATTATAACTTGAACAGTACTATTCATTCGGTTCTTCAAATGAAATATGCCCTTTCGTTCTCCCGTTATAACAGCCATGACCCATTGCCCTATGCCTATTTCACGGCACTCTTGTTTTACATACCGTTATTTTATGTAAATTTTTAGGCGTGCATAATACATATTTCTTCCATTTATTTTGTGTCACTGAGTACAGTATCTCTGTTAACTCAATTAACTGCTTTCTGAAAAATATTACGATTTCTTTTCAATACTCTACGTAAAACGCAATAGCGTAATGAATACACGCTTAATTGTTGTTTATTTTCACTCCAAGCGTAATTAAATACTACGTTATTATGTTATGAGTTACGAGATTAAATAATTGCACCGTCCATCCCGGAAAAACCTGGCTTAAATGATATGGCGCTATATTCGCTGGTTGCACTGGCTTTTTGCCAATGCATTCATAAGCTCGGCCGTTGTTATTACGGTCGAGCTTTTTTCGAACGAAAGCCAAACTGCTTTAAAGTTCGGAGAGAGGTTCTGTTTGTTTGTCGATGGGTATTTCTGTGCATCTTGTTTTCCAGACCTGCGGACGGATATGTTTATCGTCTAGCAAAGGGGCATGATCGTAAAACTGGCGGTCTTATACGGTTGTGGCAGTGTGTGTACTGCATGTTTGCTTTCAGACTCCAGTGGAACTACTGATTCTGCAAATGCTGTAAATTAATTTATACCTTCGAATTTATAAATTAATGTTCATATTCGATTAATTCATTACGTTAATTTGTCCAGTAATTTGTCTTTAGTGACAGCTCGCCAATGGCGCCGCATTGTCGCCACCGCGACCACGGGTTGCGAAAATTTGCCAAAGAAATAGGTTATTGTTACGCGACCTTTTGTCGAAAGTTCTAGAGGACTATATTTTGACGACGCCCATTATTCGATACAAAGGTTACTAGATTTATGAGGCTTTATTCGCTTCAGTTGAGTGCACCTTACTTTCTCCAAGCGTAATTAAATACTACGTTATTATGTTATGAGTTACGAGATTAAATAATTGCACCGTCCATCCCGGAAAAACCTGGCTTAAATGATATGGCGCTATATTCGCTGGTTGCACTGGCTTTTTGCCAATGCATTCATAAGCTCGGCCGTTGTTATTACGGTCGAGCTTTTTTCGAACGAAAGCCAAACTGCTTTAAAGTTCGGAGAGAGGTTCTGTTTGTTTGTCGATGGGTATTTCTGTGCATCTTGTTTTCCAGACCTGCGGACGGATATGTTTATCGTCTAGCAAAGGGGCATGATCGTAAAACTGGCGGTCTTATACGGTTGTGGCAGTGTGTGTACTGCATGTTTGCTTTCAGACTCCAGTGGAACTACTGATTCTGCAAATGCTGTAAATTAATTTATACCTTCGAATTTATAAATTAATGTTCATATTCGATTAATTCATTACGTTAATTTGTCCAGTAATTTGTCTTTAGTGACAGCTCGCCAATGGCGCCGCATTGTCGCCACCGCGACCACGGGTTGCGAAAATTTGCCAAAGAAATAGGTTATTGTTACGCGACCTTTTGTCGAAAGTTCTAGAGGACTATATTTTGACGACGCCCATTATTCGATACAAAGGTTACTAGATTTATGAGGCTTTATTCGCTTCAGTTGAGTGCACCTTACTTTCTGCTTTAGAAAGGTTAAACAGAGCGAGTTTATTTTGTCCAGTAGCGATCGACATTGCTAAAACGGTGCTATTGTTTCTTAAGTAGTTGCGTTATAATGTGGGCAATAGATGCCAGATTGATTGGATCGTTTCCGAGCCTCCGCCACTTTCCCGGATGCAGCGAAATTTGTGCCTTCAGCAGCCTATTGTGTGAGCTCCTCGTAATCATCGGTCACTGTGATGTAACAACTAACAATAACTGGTTGAGGTGACCAATTGCTTTTCAGAGGCAGTCAAATTTCTATAATGTACTAGCAGCATTTCGTGGTTTCATCCGCGATACTAAAAAAAAAATATTTTTTTCGGTATAAAAATAAGCTTATGCCGCTTATGCCGGGTAAAATATCTTCATTTCGAATTTGTAGAGCTGTTTCATCGTGAAAGAGTAACAAACACATAAATATACTCATAAACTTTTGCATTTATATATAACACTGTGATATTTCTAAATAATTAACATCCAAAAGATCTTGTCAGCGTTACCGAACTTAGAATCAATAATATTCGCGAAGAGATTGCATTAAATAGAGACAAGGTAAAACAAGTTGCATCAAATAAATATGAGGTAAATTGTGTTATCCATGAAATACGTGATGGCAAGATCTATAATAGCATAATCCTCAATCAATATGCAGACGGCGGCGGTGCGTCGCTATATAATGCAAAAACAGCGGAGCAACGAACTTGAAGGAAAGAGTCCTTGCCATATCTAGCACCGGGACCATAACAGATAACTCGATAGTGATTCACGTGAGGAAATACTACTATTTTTATAGCTTGACCCCCACGCAACTTGATTGTAAAACTTAGAGTTACGACTTTCTCGGCCGGTGGTGTAAATATTGAAGGAACTAGTAGAATAATGCCTAAACCAGAACGGTGGTGGTGGTAGTGGCTTGGTAACTCGTATGTTTTATCTATGGGCTCCACACGTGTGTGGTTCTTTTTGTATGTATACAAAAACACACGTGCTCTTGACACAGCTGGCGTCTGCTTTCGACTGGGTATATGTATACCATCAACGGACTTTTTGTCTCCCTTGTCTTTTATTATATTGAATGTTTAACCAGGATGTTATACAGTGCACTTAATTATTCTTAATGAAGTTATCGTTATAGGATTTAGATAGATAGGTAAAAACTATTTATTGTACGCGTATACACCAGAATACAAAAAGAATCAGAAAAATTTAATCTTAATATGAACAAGAAACTTATATAAAGAGCTAGTATCATAAGTGGCGGCATTATCGCTAAAAACGACCTCTTCCAGCCAACCATAGGATAGAATCAAACAAAAAATGAGAGATATCACAATACTTACAATATCGGGAATATATGTTTATACATATACCTATACTAACACTATAAATGATTTAAATTGGGTTTTGTAAGTTATTGTAATTTTTTTTAAATAATAACTATTAATATAATATTAATTATAGTATAAAAAATACGTATTATACATATACTATATTACACAAAAATAAAAAAATAAAAGGATATAGGTTTATTTTTAGATCTTGCTTTATTATTACTATTGAACCTATTTTAGTACTTGATGTTGTTCTTCAATTTAATAACGGACCAATGGGTGCGATTTACTTTTGATAGTAATATGAACAGTATGTAGTTTTGGTTGCCTGTTTTCCTGTACAGTTGACGTCATCGCGTTTTGTTATCGACACAATAATAACGGTTATTAAATTAGCTTGGACAAGGAATAATAACATCTTATTGTTAGCTTCAGTAAATTTAATTGTTATTTTAAGCATTTATTGCTTTTTTATTAAAGTACATCGCAGACATGTTTTTCTACATGTAGATTCTTGTCGCCTTTATTATGCGCTGCGGTTGCATATTTCGTTTTACTTTTTGTTAAGCAAAAGACAACGACTGACCAACGAGACAAGTAAGGACCATTATCAATCAGCTTAGCATCAGCCATAATTTTAATTTACGTGCAATATTAAAAAAAAGTAGTAATAACATAATAATATACTGCCATCGTCACCCGTTATATCTCATAAAAAGTCCCTTACTACTCGTTAAGACTAGAATTTTTTTACAAGCTCTAATTATAATTTTTTAATTAAATATGAACGCAACCGTTTTATTTTGCGTTCCGAACCTCCCTCGTAACGTCTGCTAAATGTACACGCAATAAAATAGATGATCGCGTGTGGTCGGCCGATATCTGCGCCAGCGCAGGCTGCCCCTGACGGATGTCGGTTATTTAGCAACGTATAAGCCGATGCTGGGTCTCTATTATACCAACAGTAGTAATATTGGTGCTATTTTCAGTTGTGACGTGCCAAACAGTACTCAATGTTTTTTGCAACATGTTTGTTAGACTTTTTACTCACTCAGTATTTTGAGTATTGCTGCAAAAGTAAATGGACTACCACTTGAACGTCACGTACGTTTCATTATTCATTACTTTAAAGAAATAAAAGGAACAAAACACTCCCGTGATCGTGTAATATAAAATGTGACCACGAGCATTGCACCATTACTTACGTACCTAGAAAGTTGAGTAACAAAACAAAGTCCAGGATATCACTGTATTGGCATTTATTACTTGGATATATTCGTTTGTGTTAGTATTACCCAATGATTTATGACTAGGTAAAACTTTGTTAAAAGAATTCAAAGCTGCTAAGTATGAGTTTAATCAGTTAACTACGTCCTAATCCTCATTGTCATTTCCGTTTCATGGTGACATCATGTTCTTAATTGCCAAAACTTTTTATCCGAAACTATGAAGACATTTTAATATGCTGTTCATTATATGTTTATATTTGCTGCAGTATAAGCAATAATCTTTTAAGCAAAAACCTCGTCTCTGTTTACTTTAAAAAAGAGTGTAACCTCGTCGTAGCTTTTGGAGGCCTATTACTAACATACGACAAAACTACCTGTATTGTCCAATTACGATTTACTATCCAGCTCGGATGGTGGTCAGCTCCCACACGAGGTCGTATGATATACAGACAGACCGTTCCGATGCCATATTCATATGAAC
Source organism: Biston stratarius (assembly GCA_950106695.1). Classification (NCBI taxonomy): domain Eukaryota; kingdom Metazoa; phylum Arthropoda; class Insecta; order Lepidoptera; family Geometridae; genus Biston; species Biston stratarius. The sequence continues at coordinate 27,098,745 of OX467112.1, forward strand.
ACGCTCACGCAATATATTCAATTCAAAGAATTCAATTATTTTTTATCAAAATAATTTATGTATATGGAAAACCAATAAAATTTGAAAACTTTTGCCATTAACGCCAGTGTGTTTAAAAACAAAAGTGACAGGAGATAGCTTTACAGACACTCGAATATCAAGAGTTATGAAGATGAATCGCTTACTAAGTTCCAATTGATTAATATATATCACAACATTACAGAAATAATGTATGACGTGATACAACATTTATTTCTTACGGTCAACGACTTAACGAATAGTTTAAAGCCGTCATTAAATCATTTTCCTTTTCGACGCCTTTACGATATCAGATGTAGAACGTTATGCGGAAACGAAGAGCTGGAGAGTCGGGGTGTTTTGACGCTTTGCCTTTTATAAAAGTCCAGTCCAAATATTCCGAGATGAAATATCGGCATCGGCGCTGAAAACTTCATCGCCAACGTTGGGTACATAATATTCATACTTTATTAGTTTCAGTTTCATATTTGTTTACTTCTCTAGTAATATCTCGCCACTTCCACAGCTTGTCTCACAAACTTTATTGCCCTCCTTGAAAATATTTCTACCAATAAATGAGGTAAGAAATTTATATAAAAAGTGTACAATCACGTTATTTTCTAGATACTTTTTTGTTGCTTTTGAAGCTTCGTTTTCAAAATAATCACGGATGTGATATTTTTAAAAGCTGTCTAATTTTCCGAATTTAGATATCAGAACTGTAGAGTGTATAGGCATATTATCTGTAGTTTTGACGTTCTTGTATGTGCCCCTTCTCGAGAGGAACGCTAGGCACGCGACTGAGACCAGTGATATAATTAGAATATCCAGTTCATGTAAATTGTGTTCCTTTTAGATGAGATGCTCCGCCTGAATAAAGACGTTGATTCAAGCTTCTGTATCACGACAACGCTTTTTTCCTTCCTGTTGCCACGCGATCTTTAAAGCTGTAACTTTCTTTGTTATATTCTCTGAACACGAAACGGCAGAATATTACTTATCAATAAAATGTTCCTATACCAACCAAGTTTATCTTATTATTTATACATATATCTACAATTGTCTACATACATGTAAATTGTAAAGTTGTAAAAATTATATTAAGCGAGCGCGCGCAAATGTATACTGGCAAATCCCAATAGGGCTCCCAAGACACCGGCCTGGCCGAGTTTGGGGCCCACTGATAAGAGAATTTTTGTAAAATTTTAATTATGTAAATAAAATATTATTATTATTATATTATTAAGTAAAACCTACACGTTTTCCAGAAATGTTTAATCAATTCCTTACCCAATTGTGATTGGATAACAGTAATTTGTGAATGTTAATTGCTTTTACAGTATGACAGGTATTTTTTGCGAAAGTCACCTTCGCAAGCCTTAGAAACACTGCGCTGAATAGCTTGGCTAGTTATTCTAATAGCAGAAAGTCATTAAACTTAGGTCACGTAAGCGTTTTCACTAAAAAAAAAAAAAAATATTGTGTGAATGCAATGTTTGATGCAATGCAATACCTGACAGCAAGCGCAACACGACTACCGTACATTTGGTACCAGCCCTCGTCTCCATTTAGTTATTATTTCGAAAACATGTAACACAAAACCGGTAGCATATGAGACCAGCGAATTCTTGTTACATAAATGTTTTTTTCATAATATGATACATTACCTGAAACTACCAAAGTTCGATCAATTATCTCTTGAAGTACAGAATACATAGTTTAGCAATGAAAAGAACGAAAATTCCACTTGAAGTTATGAAGGCCTCTACTGAACCTGATATCCGTGGAGCGATATAGCCTCGGTTCTGCCGAGGATCTGGTTGCAGGTCCATTGAGCCAGGTCAGTGTTCAGTGACACGGATGCTATCTCGTTGTAATTGGATTGTTGGATGCGGCAACATGGGTGGTGAAGCGTGTCTTTGTGTTACATACGGGTGCTTCTACCGATTGAGCCAGATGCTCTACATTTTGGGCTTAGTCACAAATACTTTTTTAACTCTTAACTTAAGCATTGCTTAGTTAAGTCAAGCTCTACTATCAAAAGTTCTTGTTGAGCTTTTTAATAATGTTTTATAATAGCTACATAATTTTTTGACATAGTAGTAATGAATACGAGAGCTCTGTAGAATATTAGTTGTACTCCATTGTGCAGTGGCGCTGGAAGCCACTCCTCAGACTCACGGCGCATATTGAAGCACTAGCACTTGTTAGAACATGGTATAAAGCTTGTCAGTGAATTGAATCGGTGGTCACGGCTGCACGCTCTGCTGAGGACATACTGTGACTCACATGTGCCAGAGTTTAATAAACTATGGCAAACATAGATACTATTTTAATCTAGAAAATATGATTTAATGTCATGTAATTTCAACTGTTACAAATATATATTTAAGGCTGACTAAACAAAAGCGTTCCCTTTCTGGTCTTTAGCCTTTGATTAACAATAGGAAATTCATCTTTATTGTTCTTAAAAATAAAAGTTACGGATATGTCAGGATCATAATAAGTGGAAAGGTGTAGTCGTTATTATACTGGTGCGGGCTAGGTCTTTTAACACAGTTTTCATCATGTGACGTGATTGTGTGGAGAAAGATGGCATACATACATAGCCTGTAACAGGATCTGGCTTTAGTGAGACTACCGGAACCCATTGTTAGTTGCTTAGCGGCAGAATTTCAACTTGAGGATAAGCCAGCCGAGCAATACCGTAACATCATGGTATCCTTATGATATTTTCGTTCACCGGTAGCTGAAGCTTATTGTTGGGATTTGAACTCACGCCCTTCGATGTGTGATCCAACCGCGCTAACCACTAAGCTATCATCGCCTCAGCCTATCCCAACGTCTAACGGCGTGATTGTGTATATGCATTTCTCTAACTGTCATATTTCAAAATATTTAACGGCTACATGTTCTTAATTAACCGGATTAATATCTGTTTTATTACTTCTTTTTTGGGGCAAATTAAAGTTATGACGAGTTTTGTTTGCAAGTTAAGCAAGACAGACATAAGACAAACCATAAAGCAACATGATATTTTGAAGTCTTTACGAGAAGATATAATGTATAGTTCGTAATAATTAGAATTCTTCATGTTTATCATACAAAACGTTCTATTAACACAGATGTTCAGCATTATGTAAGGCAACCGGTAATAGGTATCAAAGCATTTACACTGCGCTCCTTCTGCAATAACATTTTTCAATTTTCTTTATCTCAATACTTTCATCTTAATAATAAGTGGTCATTGTTGTTGTGATTTCATGCCTTTACGAAGTGCTTTGACTCGACTTTTGAAAACATCCAAGAATTTGTGTCGAATTGCTAAGCATCTTTCCAGTTTCTTGTTTTTGTTAACACGTGCCGTAGTTTTAGCTCTTACATGAGTACAAAGATGAGAAATTTCTGAAATTTTCAACACCATAGCCTTTGTTAGACCCTCACAAAGCTTGTAAAAGTACCATTCGGCCTTGTTTATCTCAGCATTCGACATCAGAACATTGATGCCATCTGTAGCTTTGCACCATGCATGTCCTAATTACGTGCGATGCCAAACGTACAAGGTCTTCTTGATGATCAAGAGTTGTTCCATGTAAGGCAATGGTCTCACGAGTCGAGAACCGCAGCATAAGCACCATATGGCGGCTGGTCAAGGCCGCCCGAGAAGCCAACCAGTCGAGAAGTTCAATGGAAATTATCTCTTTCTTGTAAACGTTCTGACCCAGATCGCCAATGAAACTGCCAATCGCGCTATGATTTACTGGTTATGTGCTAATTCTCGATGAATGTTGCTTTACAATTTTAGTTTTGATTGCGCTTATCGTTAGTTGAGATTAACCTAGCTTTGAATACACGCCTGTAAACTTATAGGATACGAAGTTAACTACAGTGAAATACAACTTTGGAGTACGTAATTTGGTCGACCATTTCAAAAGCATTTATCGGAAAACAGGATCAATCTCGTGGCATTGATTTCAAACAGCAACTGTATTCTAAATACTCTTATCCGAATTCCTATTTTATTGCTGAGAACTGGTGTTGCACTGATCACCGATGCTTCTATCAACCTCAATTGGAATCTAATCGCCTGAGGGCCCTTGATTGCAGACCGGTGCTTTGCAAAATGAATTTACCGGCCAGTATACACATCGATTGGACAGGATATTGCTGTCTGATCCCTTAATACTTTAATCATCCAAATATAAAACTTAGGTACTTTCGATTTTCTACATAAACACATCAACTGTGAATAGTAAAATAAGAATTAAAATTAATGAATGAGACAAATCTCACAATGCCTCAGTACTTTCTAAACGTTTCACTGTTGTAATATTTGGGCGTTCATACATTTCTCTAATTGTCTCCTTATTTGTAAAGCTGCGCCGTTTTACTCCCACGACTCTACTATTTAGCATAGAGTTATTGTCTCCTTAACTGAACACAAGTAACTGTCGCTTTCATCACTACGCATGACAGTACAATCTAACTTCGGAATGAGGATTGTCACCTTAGATAGGAATTAACGAACCAGAAAACAGACCTGTTAAGACGGTATGCAGAACGTAATGATCTGGCGGCAAATTGTTATTGCATCTCCAGGATCCCCGGTGTAGTCCGATCTGCGCATCCGATCAATCTTCGCTCGTTACACGCAATTGAATCGACCGAGCAAAACGGATTGCCAATTTGAGATCATTACGAATGGAATAGAATTATGCTTCTCGCAACTTATACAAAGTTGTAGGCTTATTGAATTGCCAAGAAATCAATCTCCATGTTTATAAACATTAATCTTGTTTTGCGGGTGTGTTCTTTCAAGCATGCTCGATACAGATTGATGTATCGGTTGCATTTTTCTGCCCATAAACATTAACATAGAATGTTATGTCCGTTCGCACTCAAGTCGTTATCTCGTTAAGAATGCTGGTTTTTGCTCGCCTTCGGTCTCAGCTGTAGGGCTGGGGGCTGGTGCTAGTAGTTTCGTATTGGTAAGTGTGGGGAGTGCAGTTACGATGCCATGTTGTATGCATCGTGACTCGTACAAAAATATGATGGGGAATGTGCAATGTGAATTGGCGGGTTGTTTCACACACATGGCGAGTGAGACGTGTCGCCGCGCCCCGCGGTTTCGCCTTTTATTCGGTAGTTCCATCCGCGCCGGTCTCGGATATCGACGTGTTGACGAGCTTCGCGGCAATATATTCAAAAGAAAGTTACTGACATTTGTGAGAGAAAAACAGGTTTATTGAGGACAGTTTCAGCTTTATTTGTCGGCTCGCTTCGGTTCTATAAACTTTCAGGTATGTGATTGCAGATTCAATATTCTGTAGTTGGATGTTTCTGTTCAGTTTGCAATTATGTTACTGAAGTCATCATGCAGTTTTTTTGTTTCAATTGAGTCACAAGGTGGTTTGGTTTGATTGGTTTAACATTGAAGCCTGAATTATTGCATCGTGTCAGATTGACTAAAATTTAAACTATTATAGATAAAAACAAATAAATGAATAGAACGTATAAAACTTAATGTAATATTAAGCATTAATATCACGCCACCCATCCTTTATCTGATAAGAAATCCTTTATCAATACCTACTGATGGACTACTACCAATTTAAATATTTGTAACATTTGTTGTTAAAACTCAAGGTCGTAAAACATATTTACACAAATAACCTAAAATAACAATTGTACCATTTAAAGCTCCAACATAACTGAATACATACTGAATTTGTTTTGAAATATTGTCTTTTGACTAAAATATCATTATTGTACTCCATTCGATTTTCTTTACATTTTGATTAGAATAGGATACGATAAGCAATGTCTGAGGCCTTTTTTGACATTAGACCTGGCATCTCTACACAAACTTATTTTAGAATAGGACAATTTGTTACATTCAACAGTTGTCGTCCAAAATCAATGTCAAAAACATTTCCATTTCCGAAAGTGCGAGCAAAGCGAGGGTGTCGTCAAAAGGGAACTGGAATTGGAATAATAAAACTGTTGTCTCTGACAACACGCGGGAACTCAATCAACATATCGGGTATTTAAATCATCTCGTAGACTTTTGTACGTCTCAAGTTACAAACCATAAAGCTTAAAGTTGAACCGATAGAATTGTTAGAGTGTCGTCGATCAAGTGAATCGGTTGCTGGATGAATCAAAGCTCTTTATTGTTTTCGTGATGCTTACATTCGAGATTCTCGTATTTAAACTGTTCAATTCTCTCTAGTCTGTATGTGATTATATCCTTGGCTATGTAAATTGTACGCTTTATGTATTCAGTTGGATATAAACTATTTAAATGACGGTCACGATCAACTTTAACCTTGCTCGAAAAGCTTCGCTTATCTTGATTGCTTTCGCTCATACGAGAAATATTTCATGATATATTTACAGTTGTAATATCGGTAAGCGAATTGGATTCGTGTAAGCGTCACGATCCTATCGGGGGGTCTTTATGGTCCTGCGCTATATTGACGTTTCTCAATAAGTCGGCCTAAAATGCGGGCTACAAAATGTATAGGACCCTTAGGGGTATACTTTTTTGGCCCGGAAATATTACTGTTAGCTATATATCACATTGATTAATAATGTAAGTACGAGTAATAAGATCGTTTCTATTTCCTATTGATTTCCTTGATTTACTTTGTTATTAGATCGTTTAACCAGTATTTTATGTTCAGCTTTAAACCAATTATATCTGTGTTTGTATATTGTAAACGGGAAGTAAGTTATGTTTTTACACTAAACCTTCATTAATGTGCTGACATTCTGATTTATGATCTAAGTTCTTTACTCGAGGAAATTAATGTAACCTTGACGTTTAGAGGATGATAATATTTTAAACTATAGCCAAGTTAGCGCTTACGTGTACAGTTTAAAGTTGAGTCTATGAATTAGCATTGCCATTTTTTCTATCGATAATACAGATAAATAATATTTCTGCATTTTGGTCTATATAGTATGATAGCAGAAATCGACCCATACTAATTTTTGTTACAAAATTATTATGTCGTTAATCTTTAATATCATTAACTTTTTAATTCCTAAAAGTGCGCTATTGTTTTTAAATAAATGATCTTTACACGTAGAGCTAATGAGACTGCATATTTTATTCCGTCGACTTTACGACTTGACATAACATATTAGGCCTATAAGCGGAAATTTACAACTTGACATAAATTTCAGTCACACATGAGCTGAATTTACATAATTTGTAGGCTCGCGTTCTCCAAAAGCTTGTTCGGTAATATCAAAATTATGTAGGGCCGTCTAATTACATGTTCATTGTTCGTAACAAGACCCCGTTATTTGTTTAATTAGCAAATTAGTAATACGTCATAAGAGTATTTTTTTCTGTGGATGAAAAACGCTTGCATTTCTAGGTCTGAGCCGCGGTTACCCGTGTTTGTTTCGTGGTATCTGTAATTTTAGTAATGCAGCCAACGAGTATGAAGCGGTATTTATCATTTGCATAGGCAGGTAAAACGTTTTATGTGTGGTAGGTTGTTGTAAATAAGTACAACAGAAATATTTCTCATTACCAAATAACTAAAGAACATTAACGCAATTTTGCGACAGCTTTTCAGCCACATTTAATTCATGTTTTCATGGCACGAGTGCCAAAGCTGTCCAGCGCACCGAGCCCAATATCCGGTCGCGCCCTGTCTGCGACTAATGGCTCAACGAAAGGGTTTCAATTTATCCACAGTTCGCCTTGCACTTACTCGTCTAACATTTAGTATATTCATGGCTAGACGATGTCTAGGAATGGATTTGATTGAGTTACCAACATCTAAAAAACGCGGCTGAGTTCGCAAAGAGGTTTGCGTACTGACTTACAAACGATGATACTACATAAATTTACTATTATATGAAGTTTCATGTACATTATTATCCATGTAGATAACTCGATTCAGCACCAAATTTAATAATATTTTTTTCTTGTTGCCATATTTAAGTTGTAACCATTGCAATGAATTGTTTTATTTTTTTATTATACGCATCGATTTAGATAGATTTATATTTCTATGGAATCACATATACAATAATATTGTATATGCATATTATGCTCAATTAGTAACAGTATTCTAAAACATCGCAACAAAAATTATTGGAATGATATACAAACTCCTTTCTCAACATGAGCTTGTAATTACAAGATCAATATACGAGATATCTAGAAAATCTGCTTGCATATGTTGTATGTAGCCGTTGATTAGTTGTAATGGCATGGTAGAGGGTGCCACTTTAGTTATTACTTCTACACGCTAAACTACCTAGTGTAACATGTACGGCAGCTACATTATGTAGTTACTGAGTCGTATCAAGAGTGTCTTAGAAGATATGCACCTGCGTTATTTATATTCCTTTAACTAAAGTATATCAAAAGTCGTTAAAATCTTACTTATTTTATTTATACCTACATCCTCAGCAAGTAATTTAGCCTCACTAAGTCTTGGTATAAATTCAAGTGAATTCAATTTATATTTCTTCCTCGTTGCGACCTCACGATAGTTATTGTTGCTATAGCAGCAACAACAAAACTAATTTATTAATTGCTTTTGCTGCTTTTGCATTATTAAGACAGTCATGGTTGCTGCTATAGCAACAAGCTCTGAGGTCGCAACAGGGAATAAATATGAATTTAATTTAATCTAATTTGTGCCAAGCCCTGTGGGACGTCACCAACGAGCCCGAAGTCCTGTTATAGGTACTTGACCGACGACACAATAATAACTTTCATGCCTCAACGGTCAGCTAATGACACTTTTATTGCCTATAATATCATAACCATAAATAGCCTTTACTTTGTTAAGTTTGGGCTTGAATCTGAATGTTGAAGATGATTCTTAAATTCTGGGCAAAGAATATTAAGCAAATTGTACGTTGCAGGCTTAATGGTATTGAAGCTGGGGGTATTACCCTCATGACCTATCTTATGGTACACAAGGACAATCAGCCTAACATTACAAAATAACAGACATTTGGCAGTCCCTACCGAGACTCATTTACAACAAGCTCTTGAGTTACGCCGGCTCCAAAAAACTTGAACAATAATTAAGTTTTTGTTAATAGTCCCTGTTCTATCTACGAGTTATCTTACGTCTGTATCTAGAGATATAAAACTTAATACGCCTTATGGGTTAGGTACATTGTTAAGATTAAGGATAGGCCGAGGTACTTTTTAGGTTTACGCTTTTAAACTGGTTTGTTTCATGTATAATAATGTACCAGGATTCTTAATATTCTTGCTTGAAGTCTGATTACATTGCGGCTCCAGTTACGTTGGTTTATGATGCAATATGGTAAAATCCGGAACGCTTCTCAAAGCTGATATAATTATAATAATAGACTTAATTAATGAAGGAGGAAATTTTTATGTCATTAAGGCACTCTCACTAGTTAATACGAACGTGATTTGTGCTTCAGTTGATTACTCAACTTATGTAGCAGGACATAGAGTCGCATTTAGTAGAGCAAAAATATGGCAGTTACGTGTCGACATAGTGATTAGTACGATTAATTTATTGGAAAACAATTAACTGCATTAAAACTATTGCGTAAAAAATTAAGACAGCGTCCCATTAAATAATGTATTGTGCGGATTCCTTAATAATTTTATTAATATGTCGATATAAAATAAACATAGAAAACGTGCCTAAGTATTAATTTAGAGATAAGTATAAATATTTTTCCGGTAATAGAGGTAATTTTATGTATTCCGTTTCGTAACAACAGTCTCCTCGCAAATATCCATAAAATGTATACATTTTCAGCTAAAGATAATGTAGTGCAAAACCATTTTGACTACCTACAGCGTCTTAAGATATCAATGCGAGATAGGCGCGTACTTTTAACTATCATAATCACGCAAATTTTGTATATCAGGGTCGGTTAAATTGTTATGGTGAATTAATTACATGGACTAAAAATGAATACCTCGAACATTCTGTAGTTTAGTTTTTGGTTGTTTTTGTACTTGAATGCAAATTATTCTCATCTATGTTAATTTTTGAATTTGCACAACCGAGGATTGTCTGTGAAGATTTCCAATCGATAACATTAATTCAACACATGGCTATTTATGCAGAATTCTAGAAAGACGAGGGTCAAGCTTGGCTATTGACATCATGTTTGCTTGACTGCCAATCGACGTGGAGAAGTTGGCAGGCTGTGCTATAAGCACCCGTCAACGACACGGTTTATTCTGCTGTTTAGATTGATTGATTAACTCTGTTATTGATTTTATTGGCCACACCAAAGATTACATACAGAAAGAAAAATAAACTTAATAGGTGTAACGACTGGTGACTTTATCGCTTAAAGCGATCTCTTCCAGGCAACCTTAAGACGGGAAGGATTAAAAGAAAAAAGACGGAGTGCGTCAATAACGAAGACATATGTAAATATATATAGGAGAAATCATAACTATAACATGAGCATACATTCCAATAATAATATATTCTAATACATTGATTAGCTAAAATGTTTAATACACTAATATATAAAACTAATATTAAATTCATATATGTACAAAGAAAATATACGTATAAACGAAAAAAGGACTAACAGTAATAGCATCAAGATAATTAAATCTTCGAAAGGTAAATACATTTGACTTTTTCTTTAAAAACTGCGATCGACGGCGCACGTCCTATGGCAACAGGCAACGCAGTTCTGTCGTCTTACTGTACCACTGGTATAATGTTTGCCTCTTCTAATAAATTCATTTATGTTAGCCTGGCACAATCTTTTCTATCCCATCAGTATCAGATTTCTCAAACATTGTTAGGAAGTCCTTCACTTAGCCCCGTTAGTTTTGTGCGACCTCCAAATGCTCTAAGTACCCAGATAAGGTTTCTCGTACACGTCTGCTTCTGAACCATGAAAGTTAGTAGTTATTTTAGTGTATATTTACTTGTATTACTAGTGTAGAGATAAACATTTAGATGAATCACATCAACGATCACTGGTTTCTATTAAAAGTTCAACGTTTTTATACCCATTTAGTTTATTTACTGAAGGTTTGTTGAACTTTTAGCGTAACACGTGAATATAATTTACTTACAATTTACCCACAAGTTTACGCATCATCTCAATAAAGTTGTTGTACAAGTTTTTCTCTCAATATGTTTGTTCTTACTAATGCGTTTAGTTTGCTAAAGTTTTATTTCAAACCCGTATTTCTTGCGTTAGAATGATTGATCTAGATTTGCTTATTGGAACTGCTCGTAACATATGGTTGGTAATAGCGTGGGCAAACCGCAAACATTTGCATGTGTAGGTATTAAGTGCAGTAACCTAGATATGAGATTCAATAAATTAATTTAACTATATCGATGTCGATGGAATCTCGCCAACTCTCTGGTATGAGGTCTTATACCAATCCGGATAACCCGGTATTACGAAGATGGATTTAATTTTACTTCGTGGTAGGTCTCCTTAGCAGGAGGTCGTCTAGGTAGGTACCACCGCAGTACCAGATATTCCACCGCCAAATAGTAATGCGTAAACATTAGTGTGTGCAACTAGCGAAATTACAGGGCTATTGAGACTTACCAACCAAAAGTCTCAAAGTAATGAGCGCTAAAGCAGTCATGGACCTGGACTTTGTTTTACTATTCAAAGTTCTGCATATTGTTGCAATGCTCATGGACATGCGTTATTTCTTACCATCAGGAGAGCGTCTCGTTCGTCTCATTACTTTTATATTAAAAACAAAAAAAAGTTAGCCTCATAATTATTGTGAGCTGTGACCTAGCATCGTTTATCTACTTGCTATGCTCTGCTTTATATGGATAAATAATATATATTTCTGGCAGTAAAACTATAAATATACAAAGATTATTTTCATTTTTATTGCTCAACGCGGTGTATCCTTATAAAATTTACTGCCGTATATGCTATAATCATTTCAATCTATTATAACCGTGATATTATTTCATAATTTGGAACCAGACTACTTTTCGGTTGCGTATATGCTTTCTACGTGACGAAAAATAAATTTATGTTAGTCTCGAAGCAAGGTAATCAAAACGACGTGTCTAGATTCGCTATAATCTTGACTTTATCTGGAATAATGTTATTCCAACTAAGCCATTGTAACCTTATTTGTATTTACGACAGCTGTCTAAAGAAAGTTAGTTGAGAAGAAACCGATGTGGGTGTTGCGTACTTATATAATGAAAGCTCGATCACTTGTAGCTCACGTATTATAATCTTCATTTACATATTCATCCATGTACCTTGATTCATTCACTCTCAACATATACTCAAGTCTACTCGAGTGTTCATTGGATGTAATAGTCGTATATTTCGACACTTCTGTGTACGACGATATTTTTGCTTGGAGTGGCCGGTGGAGTGGAGGCCTTCGCCGTGGCCTTTCTAGCTTGTTCAATTAATATAGTAGCAGGTCTGCTGTTTCGCCGATAAAAATAAACATAATGAGTTCACCGGTGCTCGGCGAACAGACGGCGCGTCTCGCGGCATTGCCGGCAACCATGACAAATTGGATAGATACCACACAAGTACGCCCCGCGTACTTCAAGCCATGTATTGAAATAGCTCGCCTATCATATCCCCCTAGGAAATTGCAGTGCGATGACCTCATGATTGTATCCAGTCTTTGTAACGTCTCAATCAGTGTTTTATTAGCTCGCGACCAACCTTATATCGGCAGTGGGCGGGAAGACACAATTTTCGATAGCTTATCAAACCCGAGTGTTTCTATTAGATATGTTCCCCTGTTTGAGCAATCGTTCCACAATGTTATCAGCTCACTTCCAATATAAAATGGGCTTTTCCTTAGCTTCGAATGAATAACAATGTAATCAGTTCATTTGAAATACAACTACTTCGCCGGGGTATTGCTGCCTTTACGTAGAACATCGAAGCAAAAAGGTTGATTGTGATCTGTTTGAATAGAGAACGTGAGGCCTGTCATGAGAAGTATTCATTGCTTTGTTGCAGAGAAACCATGCATTGCTAACTGCTGATAGGTTTTGTAAAAAAGTTGTTAGTTTCGCGTGACATTCTAATAAACTTAAGTTTTTATTCGACGTGTTGTTAGACAAGTTGCAAGTTTCGAAACACATCGTCATAGTAACTACAATGCTACATGTAGGGGTACGAGTATTTTTATTGTGATGTGAATGCAATGTGAAGCCATAAACCTGTGTTTGTAAGTGTCGCAACCCTGAACTTTGACGCCAGAATGTAAACGCGTTAAGCCTATGGTTAACGATATATGTTGAGTAAACTAGTAATTACTAGATTATTAAAAGTAGCTGGAATTTTGCATCGTATTAGGAATTGAATTGATTAGGATTTACCATAGTAATTCGTTCTCTAGAGATTAGCACCGAGCGAGCTCCAGGGCCGCTTGAACAATGAACATTCTGATACAATACCGATGCAACTCACTGATTATTCTGCTACTCGTGGGAATAAGGTATCTGGGATTAAATTTCAACTTTGATCGTTCCAGAACATGTGACGCGTCAGACCAGACATGGAAGAAGACGGCTCCGGTGGCGCAGGCGTCGCCGAGGCCACACTAGCGGCAGCGGCTGACACCCAAACTAACGGTGATGCCCCTGATACGGTCACGGCGGACAGTGGAGTGGTTGACAATAGTGATAATACCAGTGTACAAAATGAAAGTGCCGACAATAAAGATAGTAACGTTAACAATAAAGACGAGAGCGTCGAAAACAACGACGAAAGTGGAGTGGTGCTGGACACGACAGCGACAGAAGCGAGTCCCGCACTCGGACAGAAAGACGTTTGCGATCGCGCGTGTGAGCCGTGTGAGGTGATCGGCGACGCACGATCGGTGGAAGACCTGGATAGTTTGCCGGCGGGAGATGAGCTAGCGCTGGGTGCGGCCGGCAGCGACAGCGGCGTGGAAGGGTGCGGGCGCGCGCTCAGCAGCGGTGGCGGCTCCCGCTCCTGCGCCTCCAGTGTCGTGTCCTGCGGCTCGGGATGCGGCTCCGAAAGCTCCTCGCTGGCCGGCGCGCCACCGCGCCCCCGCCGCCGAGTCAACGTGAACCTCGCCGAACCGAAACGCAGCTCGCCAGTGAGCTCGTCCACCCCGCACCGGCCGGCGACCGCTCCACGCGGCCCCAATCTGGCCACCCGTGAACGCGCCCGCAGCCGCGAGAAACCGACGCCTCCGGAGAAGCCGCGCCCTCTGACGCCGAAGCCGCGCATCCGCCCTGCCGGCGAGCTGCCGAACCTCGTCCGTGAGAGTCCCGCGCTACGAGCGAAGCCGACCAAGACGTCGACGGCTCGATGCCGGACGCCTAATTCGCCCAGCGAGGAAAAGCGGTGGCCAGTGAGCGGGCCGCGGTTGGCGACTGTGGCGGATGCGACCGCCACACGCGTCGCCGCTGACAAGTACGGCACGTTGCCGCGGAAGCGACGCGACGGCGCTGACCCGGAAGGTTCGCCGAAGCACGAGAGCACGCCTCCCACGTCACGCCGCCCGACGGTGACGCGATCCGCTTCATCACGCTCTGCGGTGCGTGCGCGCGTGCGGATATATGCCGAGAAAACATCGCAGACGGTGCTGCTCGGCAGCGACGTAGAGGCTGCTCTCGGAGGGATATTGCCAAACATTGAAACGTAAGTTTATTTAATTGCTTGTATTGCACCTTCGTGACAAAAGCGCGTTCTTGGAAAAAAGGTTCACGATTATTTGGTGGATATGCGTTTCTTTTACCTATAAGTATACATACATACTCGATTCCCATATTTTTGCAAGTCCTTTAGCAGCAACGCGCTACGCGTCTGAGTCCTGCCTCTATGGACCTTTTCCTCAATTTTTGAATTTGCTTGTGGGAAACTATTCAGAAAAGTGATGCTAACAGAATCTGTGTATAGTCCTTACGTTGAGTAAGGACTTGAAACATGGAAGTCCGAAGGAGTGTGCAAAAATGTACACAAATTCACGTACGTATGTACGTGATTTCGTGATGAGACCGTGTATTTCATGTTCTGTTTGATGTCGTGGTGCAGTAGCCGCGGCGACGTGTCGGTGTGCCACCGCGGCGTGCAGGCGAGCGGGCGCGAGGCGGATGCGGCGCGGCTCGCGAGTGCGGTGGCGAGCGCGGCCCAGGAGCGCGCGCGCCGCCTGCACGCGGAGGCCGCGCTGGCCGAGGAGCGCGCCGCGCGACACGCCGCCCTCGCAGACCTGGAGCGCAACTCGCGGCGGCTGCTCGAGCTCGCCGGTGCTGCAGGTAACGAACGTTAACGTGATGACACCTTGCTGTACCTGCTAATTGTATTGTTGTTGTAAAACACGCAGCAAGCTTTTTTTTATGGCTTGGTGTTTGGCCACAGCTAACCTGATGATAAGTGACGGTGTGGTTGGAGATGGTAAAAACACCTATCTTGGAATGTAATTAGCTCTCAAGTGACTCTACCGGGACACACCGTTACGTGCTTGGCGGCAGATTTTCAACTAGCGAGTGGTAAAAAGTACCCCAGCACCACGCTATGTTTTCCTCACGATGTTTTCTTTCTCCGGCAGCTCAAGCTCTTTATTGGAGTTTGAACCCACGCTCTTCGGTGTCCGAACCATCCGCGTTAACGATTGAGCTATCAATTTTGACAAATTGTTCTCAAAAGATCACGGAAGTTAAGCAACTGACGATTCAGTTAGTCTGCGGATGGGTGACCGTGAGTGGGATTTCTTTTTGATAGTAGAATGTTACGCTAAATTGTTTCTTTGTTTTATATTTTATAACAGCATCCGTCAAGTCATGAAAGAGGCCTTCGGTAATACATTTCCTCATACACTAATACTTATTTGCTTATTTTATAAAATAAATAATTATTTTATTTAACTAGTTTTTATGAATCGGTAATAACACAATTTTTTATTGAATAGACAATATCGTCATTCGGAAGCAACTCTTAACGAATTTTTAATAATGACACTCTCGTGATGTTGTGCTGTCTGCCCAATCTGCCAATGACTTGCAGCGGAAACCATTACTTTGAGTAATAAAACAAAGTCGGCATCGCCGTATCAGCGTTCATAACTTTAGAAGATTCGATTATATGTCGTATTAGTTATGGAATTTCACTAATGTCAATAATAAAAAAAAAAAAAAACATTGCTACTGCCCATACATTTTCTTATGATCTCGCATAAATGTTTTACGCGAGTTTGGTAAACTATTAATGAGAAAAAGCCTAACAGGCGCCATCATTGCATCACATCATCAGCCATAGGACGTCCACTGCTGGACATATGCCTCTTCCTGGGGGGGTTTTGCCAATACTCGCCACGCTTGGCAGGCGGGTTGGCGAGAGCATCTTACGCCGGCACCGCCACGGCAAATGCCATCCTTGCATGGTTAATTTTAATTAAAAAAAAAAAAAAACTTATAGCAATGAGCAATGCTTTTGCTTGTTGAAGGTCAATGTAGTTCTATTGCTAATATGAAAATACTTGCTCATTAAGCTATCGTTCGCTTCAGGTGCGGGAGCTGGCGCCGAGGGCTGCCTGCGTGCGTTGGAGGAACAGCTGTGCGCGGCGAGCGAGCAAGCGACGCGTCATCGCGCTGAGATCGACCAGCTACGAGACAAGTGCAACAAGCTGCATGCCGTGAGTATATACTTAGTGTACCAAGGGATCTCGTTATGAAAAAAAACATAATTTTAGGGCCAATTCAAATATTACGTAAGCAGAATTTTAGTAATTATTAACCCTTCGAAAAGAATAGCCCGAAACACGAACAGAGAGAGGCGCCATCTATAACCCCCACAATACACTAGATCTTTATGTTATATTAAATTATCTTTAACTCACTAGCGGTATTGTTTTTTCTTTATAAATAGTTATTGTTTTAACACATATTCGCTGACAGCGCTTTCGGAAATATTTAACTATTATCAAGCTTGCGACCATGGCTGCGGTATCTAAGCCTCAAACGTTTTTTTGACAGTTTGTAGTCCTCTATATATGATTGACTATGACGAAAAGTCATGTTAATAATATTACATATAATGTTTCATAAATCTGTTTACTATTCTCCAAAATACTTACTGTATGAAAGAGAAGGTATAATAGAGTATGTAATGTGCAGGAGGCGTGCAGCGAGAGGTCGCGTGCGCGCGCGGCGGAGGCGCGTCTGGTGGAGGCGGAGCGCGAGGCGGCTGAGATGCAGGATTTCCTCGCAGCCGAGACCACGGCGCTCACGCACTCGCTGCGGGATGCCGAGGCCGACGTTACGCGAATGCACCGCGACCTCGACAAACGGTATGCCCCCGCTTCTTCGCCGGCCTCTCACCTTTCTAACATTAATTTGTTTGCATCTTGTTGGTGAACAAGTAACAAAAAAGACCTATAAATTAAAAAAAATTAAAACTCCCTACGCAATTAAAGTCTTCACGTCTAAAGTGAATTGGTATCTTCTAGGCAAGCGTTCTCCATCTTAGACCGCATCATCACTTAACATCATGTGAGATCAAAGATGTGATGATGTGATCAAAGTATGTGACTCTTTCTAATGTAAAAATAAAATTACGCGTTTGCAGACGCGCGGAGTGCCGTCAGCTAGTGCGCATGTGCGAACAGCGTCGGCAAGAAGCGCTAGCGTTAGCGGCGCGGGCGCGGGGCGGGGCGGGCGCGGCGCGCGCGCTAGACGCGCTGTCGCGTCGCCTGGGTGCGCTGACACGCGCCGTCGTGCGCGCTTACCGCCTGCCACGCGACCACCTCGAACCCACGCTCTACCACAACGAGGCATTCAGGTAACAACACATAAACATTAAACGCTTTTTTACTAGACATTTTGTTTTACTTGGTTGTAAAAACAGATGGTCTTCTAGGTATCGCTGCTGTATCAGATAGTCTGCCACCAAGCAGTAGTGTGGAAACACCACTCTGTTCTACTTGAAGTAGAGCAAAATTACTCGATTATTGAGACTAACCATTAAATGTTTGTACTACAATACAATTGCCTATTTTTTTAATGCAAAAATAATAAGGTGAACGATACGTTCTCCTGATGGTCAGATATAATGCATGCTCATGACCATTGTAACAATACACAGAACTTTGAGTAACAAATGTCTGGGGCATCGCTGCTTTGGCGCTCATTATTTTGAGACTTTTAGCTAGCTGCAGTACCCTTCAAACCGGATCACAAGAATGTTTACACACTACTGCTTGGCGGTAGAATATCAGGTACAGTGGTGGTACCTGTAAAAGTCTGTATTCAGTATATAAGGACAAAAAAACGTTGTAAGGAATTTTTATGTACATAATTATATATTCATCTCTGTGTGTCTGTATGGCCGTGAGCCGTAAGTGGTTCATAATTAATGTTATAATTACAGCTGTTCAACTAGACTCGTTATTGATGCAACAGAACACTTAATTCTATATGTGAGAACGATTAAGGCTTTGCATAATCAGTATTGTAACCACTCTATTAACCTGTTTATTTTCCATGTAAAATACATAGCACAAAATGTTTTCGAACACGTGTTATTAGTTGTTGTAGTATTTTAACCGACTTTAAAAAAGGAGTAGATTCTCTATTCGACTGTATGTTTTTATTTTATTTATATGTTACGCGATCATTCGTTCCGAATCGATTTTGATAATTATTTTTTTGATTGGTAGATCATACTTCAGATGTTCCCATATACATTTTATCGTCAGACTTTTTTTGACAAATTAAAAAAAAATATTTACAAATTATTGACAAAGCCTACTATAAGGCGGCTCATTACGTGGAAGACAGGAATATATGGTTGTAGTAGCTTCTCTCTGCACTTGCATCCCCCTGGCTAAGTGACAATTGTAGTAAGCATAATGTATTAATATCTATAACTGTAAACTGTATAAACTGTAACCTAATATGAAAAGAAAGATCCACAAAAAAAAAGCCTTGCTGAGTTTCTTGCCGGAGTCTTCTCAGTTGAAGTGTAATTACGAGCCGGTGATAGATTAAAAAATGTAACTTAACGTTCATAAGTGCCTTACCAGGGCCTAAACTGAATAAATTACTTTTTGATTTGATTTGATTTTGATCGAAATTGACTTAGCGCTTTTTGTGAAAATCAACTAAAACCAATGTTTTGGTTTGTGGTTCCCTTTTAACAAAATTTTTGATGAGGACTTAGTTTTATCCTGACCTTGCTGTCTCATTGGAGCAGTGCGTTCATGGAGTCGGTTTTTTTAATTGTAATATATTTTAAAAATTAATTAATTTATCATGACGTTCGCAGTCGCAGCGACAGCGGCGAAGCCTTATCCCCGGAAGAGGAGACGCGCGGGGGGTTATTGGGCGCGGTGGCGCGGGCGCTACGAGGTGCTCCGCCCCCCACAGTTCCTGCAGCCCCCGTAGACGACGACCGCTCTCACGGCTCCGAGGACAACTCAGCCGATCTCCTGGACTCTGAAACCGAACCCTGTCTAGTCACCGACCCCGGTGAGATTACAATTCAAAATATCTATACTTAGATGAAAACTTTCAATGAATTTGCGAAAGAACATTTCACCTTAGGTACACTCGCTGAACAAGCAGTCCAACTAGATAGGCCCAACTTCAAGAAAGAGGTCAGTCGTTGAATCCATCTCGGCTGGGCAGCGTTCGGGAAATTGCGCAACGTTTTTTCGTCTGATATACCTCAGTGCCTCAAGTCGAAAGTCTTCGACCAGTGTGTGTTACCAGTGATGACTTATGGTGCTGAAACGTAGTCTCTGACTATGTGCCTTCTTGATAAGCTCAAAGTCACACAACGAGCTATGGAGAGGGCTATGCTCGGAGTTTCCCTACGAGATCGAATCAGAAATGAGGAGATCCGTAGACGAACTAAAGTAAACACAGCCCAGCGGATTAGCAAGTTGAAGTGGCAGTGGGCAGGGCACATAGCACGCAGAACTGATTGCCGATGGGGCTGCAAAGTTCTGGAGTGGAAACCACGGACCGGCAAGCTTAGCGTTAGACGTCCACCCCCAAGGTGGACAGACGACCTCATAAAGACCGCAGGGACGCGCTGGATGCGAGCCGCTTCCAACCGGTCTTTATGGAAGTCAATGGGGGAGGCCTATGTCCAGCAGTGGACATCCTACGGCTGAGATAATGATGATGATGATGACGCGCTGTATCGATCTTGGATGATAAGAATTATTTTTTTGCAGAGTATGCGGAGGAATGGTGGTCAGGGGCAGAAAACGCAGGCGCTTGGAGCGGAGATGAACTGTCGCCCGAACGAGACTCCTGCCCCGACCCCGATAAAGGTACAGTCTGCAGATGACTAATTATTGTATACATACATACTAGCTGACCCGATGAACTTTGTATCACCTAAAATTAATTTGAAAATGAAGTAACTTTAGAGGGTATTACCAGTACACGCCGCCAGATGTCGTCAAATTAAATAGTAATGTTTTGTGACACTTGACGACATCTTGTGCATAGCACGTCAGTTAGGCGATTTTCCATACAAAATTACCATTTTTATTTTACAGCCTTTCTTTTGGATTTTCTCTATTTTTTTTTTCTTTTAAACCTTCCCTGAACTATAGCGAAAAAAATAAAAAACAATATATTCAAATCAGTTTTCAATCAAATCAGCTTTGGCGCTCATTACTTTGAGACTTTTCACTAGGTGCAGTACCCTTTAATCCGGATCACAATAATGTTTACACACTACTGCTTGGCGGCAGAATATCTGGTACTGCGGTGGTACCCATCTAGACGACCTCCTGCTAAACCACCCAGTAAACATATCGACAACTTTTAAAATAATCACACCGTTTTACGTAGTCGGTTAATAAATTTGAAAGTAATGATTCCATTAATTTAGCCTAAAGGTGCGAAACCAAAATAAAATGCTGTATTTTTCCGCTTTACGTATACAATTGTGTTGAATATGAGTGTTTACGTGCGAAACGTGATTGTATACAGGATTTTCACATAACCGCGTGTGACTTGTGGTTGTGATAAATAGATTTAGACAGCCCTGTTGGCTCATTGGGAGTATGTCTGCCTGAGCTGTAGGGCGTGGGTTCGATTCCCGCCAAGGACAAATGTTTGTTTGGTATAAACAAATATTTGTTCTGTGTCTGGGTGTTCTGTATGTATTATAAGTATGTATTTACAACAAAAAAAAAAAGTATTTATGTATTCTATCAGTTATCTGACTTCCATCACACAAGCTCTGCTTAGTTTGGGGTCAGATGGCGCTGTGTGTAATGTGTCCTACAATATTATCCTACCATATTAAATCTGTATACTGACAAACTACTATAAAAACAAATTACAAATTCAGAGTTCTGACGCCAACGTGGAAACCCATATCTTCCCATTGTATTTATATTTAACACTCGACGCAAACAAAGCGGTGTTATAAATGTAACGTGTGACAGATATGTCTGTCTGTAGCATTGTAGTTCTCACTTCTCAGACGGCCGCACCGATTACGAATTACTGCTTCTTTGTACCCGACTGCCAAGGAAGGGTTATGTTTTCCGCGCGTATCTTGTATGTATGTATGTACTTTATAACCTCGTATCTTCCGAACAGCCGAATGGATTAAGACAAGCTATTGTTAGATTCGTCTCAATAACCAAAGAGTTCTTAGACACAAAAAAAAAACTTTAAAAAATCGGTCAAGTGCGAGTCATACTCGCGCACCGAGGGTTCCGTACAAGCCTGTAGGTATATAAGTAAAATTTATGGTATTTTTTTAAATTGTAATTTATGCCTTTCACAATTTTTTCTTTATGTGTGCTATAAGACGTTGCTTCGTACCAAATTTCAAGATTCTGAGTTCACGGGAAGTACCCTGTAGGTTTTGATTCTCTTGCGAGTGTCGAAAATTTGCAGCATAAACGGCTGTATCTTTTGATTGCGTTGGCTTAGAAGTTTAATTTTTTCACATCTCCAAGGGACAGTAGACCTGAGTATTTGATATGAATTTCAGCTTGATACATCTACGCGTTCCTGAGAAAAAGGGTCTTGACAGACAGACGGACAACAAAGTGATCCTATAAGGGTTCCATTTTATTCTATTGAGGTACGGAACCCTAAAATCAATATAGTGTATTTTCGGCGCGAAATAATAATAAAAATAACCAAACCTATCAAGTAGTATATGGAACAGTGTTGACACTTTTCCATAAGAATGAAATGTTCCACTCGATTGGTGGGCGAGAAAAAGCCTCTGTCCTGTCTGTAAAGAGAATAATAAAGAGTTAATTAATTCGTTCACTCCTTAGAGCCGGAATCAGCATCGGCGTCGGAGCGCGAGTCTCTTCGCAACTTGTCCGCCGCCATCGCGAACCGACAGCGTTCCGAGGCTGAAGACGGCCGCAGCTCGCTGGTGGCGCGCGTGGCGGTCATCGACCAGCGGCTCACGGAGCTGCTGACCGCTCTGCGACTGGCCGCCGCCACCGCCGCTTCCCACGGCGACGGCGACGCTGTCAGACTAGCTCAGGCACTCAGGTAATCAAAGATGAAGACCCTACGTCACACAAATACATCAAAATATTTATGTGCATGTACCCGTATCTCAATCAAGCGAAATTGTAGGACCAAGGAGTCTTCGTCCATTTTTTGCGTCACATCTTAACGTTGTGTAGAATATAGCGGTTTATTTATTTATAGGTATCTATCCCGACTTTGCACGGGTGTAACTTGATTATAAAACAGATTTTCCTTGCTTTTGCTAAAGTTTAATTTGAATGTATTGTATGTATAAACCCTTCCTTAAAAATCTAAATGAAATTGAAAATCGTATCAAATTTTTTTACATGCTTTTTATACACAATGAAGTAAGCGGAGAATAAACTATTTTATACTATTTAATGTATGACTTTGACTGTAGCCTAATATTATATCGCGTGTTCTATATAGAGCTATTATAACAAAATAAAATTATACGATTCTGTACTACATACATATTTAGTTTCATCGAAATGAAGTTAGCTTGAATACGTTTCAAAGTGAATCGAATCTTGAATACGTGTCCTATTATAATAGGTTTTGTTTATGTAATGCATCATTTAATACAAATCATCGTGTACTAGAGACCCGCCCCGGTTTCGCACGGGTGCAATGTAGATACTAATGTGGTGCATACTACTACTGGTAATACATGCATATTATATCTTCCTCTTGAATCACTCTGTCTATTGATGAAAACCGCATTAAACAAGATCTAAGCTTACAAGCGACTTTGTTTTATACTATGATTTCGTGTTAATGACAGTGGAAAAAGCAAAAGATGTGTTTTAGGATTGTAGCAAATAAAAAGATTTGGTATCTTTCAAACAGGCGTGATTAGATATAATCACGCCTTTTCCCGTCATGATATATCATATGTATTTTATTGTAGATTTTGTATGTCCACGTTAAAAATCATACCAACTATGTAGTTATACCACTTAGTAATCGTCCATTCGCTAATTCCAGAGACAAAATAGACGTAACTGAAAAAAACGTAGCGGATGTAGTTGTGAAAAAGTTGGCCGAGCTCGACGCAAGCAAAAACATGATGGAACAATATCGCCAGTCTGTAGAAGTGAGTCTCATTCCATTTTAGTATTTGAAATGCTGTGTCCTTCATACAGTGGAATGTATTGCAAAATTTTTTTTCAACGACTTTTTACCCTATTGCCATGTTATACGAACGAGCACTTTCAGTTAAACCATTGGCATAAAATGTGCGTATAAGAAATTTTCGCCATTGAATACTGAAGCACGCCTGTAACCAAATCGCGGACCAATCAGCGCTCAGTATTTTAGTTCTTTGCACGTTAATTAGAACAATTTTAATATCTAAAGGGTATCAAGTCGTTGTTTTGTTAAGTTTTTTCTTGAATCCAGCCCGCATACCTCATGACTTGTAATGTTTTAGTTTTTATTAGGTGAATACGAAATGTCTGTTTGACTTTAGTAGGATAAAATCCACTAAGAATCGAAGATTTAAGTATGTAAGTTTCGTGTAGGCCATGTGTTTTACATCTTTTATGTTACAGTGGAGGATCTGTTACCGTTTTTTAAAGCATATTTCTTATATCCTCTAATGAGTCAAAATACAAGTTGCCTAGTTTTCTAAACTGAATATGACTGTTTTAATTTAGTCTCCATTTTTACCTAACATTCTAAAATAAAAAGAGATCTAAATAGATAATTTTAGTAACTTAAAGTATTCACCAAATTAAACTAAGATATCCTGCTCTTTTGTTTAATGACTATAATTTGGGATGCAATACATTCTACCATAACGAAGGCTGTAGAATTGATTCATATCATTTATCTGTGGGTTAATTCTGTTGAACATTTATTTTATTTTAAGTCATGTCTTGCGTTAAGGTGGTTCGATTCGCTCAGGGTGTCAAGTTCTAAATTTCTTGCAAATTACAGTACAATTATTCATCGTAAGTTTATAAATATATACTAATTGTCAAAAATGATACTTGGATATTGGCTTAGCTACAAATGTGTAAAGATGGACTTTCCTTTCGTTATTTTTTTTATTTTGGCACTACAGGCTGCCTTTCACAATTTAGTGACTATAATTTGTTAATACAACCTTTTTACTAGCGCAAAATCTGTTTTCATAAACTCCCCAT
This sequence comes from Biston stratarius, assembly GCA_950106695.1. Taxonomy (NCBI): domain Eukaryota; kingdom Metazoa; phylum Arthropoda; class Insecta; order Lepidoptera; family Geometridae; genus Biston; species Biston stratarius. Next base: position 27,123,373 of record OX467112.1, read on the forward strand.
AAATAGTTGAACTATAATTGACAAAAAACGCAAGAAATTTTAAATTTGGCGCCCTGGCAAACCGTTTTAGATTCAGAACAATAAAAAAAAGTGATTTACCAAGAATCATACAATTTTATTTCTTTGGTTGGTTTATGTTTTCTTTATAATTACAGTTTTGTTAGTGCCGTTAACTGTTTTAATATGAAACAGGTATTTACACCATTCAGGGCCTGCTTGGCGATCTCAAGTCAAGAATAAAATGCCAAGGTTAATATACAACTGTCTACAACTATGCGATATCACACGGCTTTTAGGTGCACTGTTCGAGTCACTATGCTCTCTGTATCTATTCTTCTAGTATCTATATTTTTCTATTGTAGATATACATTAATTATGTGCATTTTTATGGAATTATTAAATAAAATTTGATGCCATTTTCCTTTTTGTAGTAACTAAAATATACTACAAAAAGGAAAATGGTTTAAATCACAATAAGGCGTGTTAGTACATCGTTGTGGCATGCTACAAAATAATATTCATTCAAATGAAACCATTAATCCTACTGAAATAAAATGAACTGATAATAACCAATACTTCATCGAGAAACAAGCTAAAAAGTATAAGAGACTATATTTCGACTACGAAAAAATATAACTTTATTAATACAACATATTATTATGTCATCCAAAGCATACTTAAGAATCGATTGATACCTCATTCATCAACATCGGATGAGTAGAATCACAATCAGTAGTTTAAGTGCTACGGTGGAACACTACTTACATACATACATACATGCATACATAGACCGCTAAAAACAATCCTTCCTTTTGACTTTGCCGTAGTCAAATAAATAATAATAATACAAATATATTTCAGGTTACTAATACCCATATGAAGCTAATACAAAAATCCAGTTTCGAAATAAATAAATACATTAATTAAAAAAAAAAAAACACTTCGCGAGCTGTATATAAATATATGATCTACCTACCTTGTTAAGTAATGTACAAATAGTTTCTTATTCTTATTCGGAATTGGGAAGATAAGTCCTAGACTGACGTCTCGCTTAGGCTGTATTGTGTATTTCCCCTTATCAGCATATATCCGAGCCAACCCAGTACTTGAAGTACCGGAGCGAGGCTCTGGGTCGCTGGCATTGTAACTCCAGTGGAGCTATGCACAATGACGATGTACTAATAATGTCCTAACAAATAGCGTAATTTTGTACTTTAAACTACGCTATTTATTAAGAATATTTCCATCAGATTTAAAATATGTTCAAATTCTTTATTGTACTTCATACTAATTAAAACTTATCCTAACTATTTTAAAAGCTCTTATTCGTTTATGGTTTCTAATATATCATACCACAATGCCATAAGATATAACGTTAATAGTAAAAATTGATCTATACATATCTAATATATATTTTTTTGTAACGTAAAATTATATAATAACAATAAAACATGAGAAAATAGTGACTCGCTATTTCAGCATTAGCTTCTACCGCGTCGCATTGATTATGTCAACAGCACAGCTGTAAATATAACACTGACAATACTGTAAATAACCACAATAACTATTGTAAATAAATTAACTGTGTGTAAACATGCGTTGAAAATTAATGTAGACAGTGAATAGATGTGGATCAAAGTCATGTGCTAGGAATACAAACAACCCCAATAGACACAACAACACAATGCTACAATACAATGCTACAACTCACAACAATACAACAACAATAAAAAAATTAATGAAGCGATAATTACAAAGCGGTAAGGTTATTGACAACTGAATCCACGAAAATGCTTTTTAATAAGATTATTTAATGTGTATGTATTAGTTTTTGAATTAGCTCTATTCAAATCAAATGAACATAATACATATAGATATAGGAATAACATAGCCAAGATAGCTTATCTATAATTACAGGGCTATTGGGACTAACCATCGATTGTCTCAAAGTAATGTGCGCCAAAGCAGTGAACCCTTAGACTTTATTTTGTTACTCAAAGATCTGGGTGCCGCAAGGGTCAATTCAGGGCAGGCGTTATTTCTTTCGGAGAGCCGTTCGTTCGTCTCATTACTATTACATTAAAAAAGAGATTTAATTGGTGTGTGTTCTTAATTTTTCGCTTGGAATGGTTCTCTGTATGTCAATGTCAAATTTTAAAAATATCTGAGAGTGCTGTTACTAGCTCGTTTTGAACTATCAAAATGAACTTTAATAGCGTAAAAAGTTATAAACGCTATACGCGTTTTTGTCAAGGGATCTTTATATGAGTTAGAAATTAAGGGGGCTGTAGTATTTAAATTAAACTTAGGTTGTTGCGGGTTGGCCCATTCATATAGCCATTGGATTTTGTCTCCGGCATAGATATATATATCACCATATACATCCTTATGAAGTTTTCCTTTACCAAAAACTATTGATATTAAACATTTAAAGAAACCAGTACGTAAATTCAAAAAAACTTAATAAATCGAACGATCTTTACGCAAAGCACGCATTATCTCAACTGATCGTGAGTCAAGTTGGGAGAAACGCTATGAGATTACAAAGACTTAGAAAGTAGACAGGTACGCTGGATTATGCTTAAATGCTCTATATCCGAAAACGAAAGTGATGAGTGACGATTACTCAAAAGTGTGCCCCGCGAAATCCTATATAGGAATCCGCAAAGCCTCTGTGAGGGCTCCCCGAAAATACTGGTCGTAATGAACAAAAAACTAAAGAGTCACTATACATAAAAATATTTTAACATAGATTTAAAAAAATAACTAAAGTATAAAAGAGTAGTAGTGGAATGCTTAATATGAGAGCGCGACATTTGAGCCAAGATTTATAGTCAACAGTTCAACACTGACTCAACTGACAGTAAAAAATACACATAAAACAATTTTTGATTTCGCTTTCAGGAAGTACTTCGTCGCCTAAAAAGTTTGAGAACCGCTGCTCTATACTATAGTGATGTTAACACTACACCACATAATACACTTTTATGATTTTGATCCATTGCTTTTCCAACACTAGTGAGAGGTAATGAAAGCAAAATTGCTACAATTCCATATTACGCTGAAACCCTACCTAAGGTATGGAAGCGTTCATATAAAAATTGCTCATTATCACTTGCATTTGTTAACATTGCAGTTAAAATGTTTTTATTTGTATTAACTCAATTTACGTTTGGCAGGCACACAAGAAACAAATGGTACTGGGCGGTGAAGAGGATGATATAGAATATTTGGAAGAGGTTAGTTTGTTTTCAAGTTTTCAGATTATATATGCTACGCGTCTACGTAAACTCAGAAGATAAAACTGAAGACAAAATTACCATCGTTCTTGATTTTTGGTGTTATTTGGGTTGTAAGCAAAAAATCAATTAAACTATTGAGAATTATTTCCAACTGTCAAGTTATGTCTGTGGAAACGGACAATGCGTGTGTACTAATAATGACTTTGAGATTGGAGACAGCTTATTCATACTTACGTTCTTCAATATCGCAGCAAGCCAACGTAGTAATCTAAATATATATAACTCAAAGGTGACTGACTGAGTGACTGACTGACTGACTGACTGACTGACTGACTGACTGACTGACTGACTGACTGACTGACTGACTGACTGACTGACTGACTGACTGACTGACTGACTGACTGACATAGTGATCTATCAACGCACAGCCCAAACCACTGGACGGATCGGGCTGAAACTTGGCATGCAGGTAGATGTAATGACGTAGGCATCCGCTAAGAAAGGATTTTGATTAATTCTATATAATATATAATTTATCTTTGAACTCAATTCTAAAGTCAGCGCGTACGAAGTCGCGGGAGTAAGCTAGTTCTTGTATATACTTACATATATATTTTCTGAATCTCGGAAACGGCTCCAACGATTTTCATGAAATTTAGTATGCAGGCGGTATCGGGGGCGATAAATCGATCTAGCTAGGTTTCATTTTTATAAAACGTCGTTATATCCGTGTTTTCAGGCAATAGAATACCGAGCTAAGCTCGGTGATCCAAGTACTTTATTTTAATGTCTAACAGGCTAGGGTTGTGCCACAGTTCTCTTTATGTTAAGTGGCGGTGTGGTCAAAGATTGTAAACACACCTAGCCTGGAATAGAACTAGCTATGAAGAGAGGTTGCCAGAACACACCGACAGGCGGTAGATTTTCAACTTAAAAGATGTAAAAAAATGGAATGTAATGTTATCAGGAGGTATCGGCGTGGCCGGAGAGCGAGCGGCGCGCGCGGTACGAAGCTCTCGACAACGCTGTTGGCGCACTAGGAGGCGCGGGGCGCAGCTGGCCGCGGCTACGGCCCCTGCTGGAGCGCCTGGAGCGACTCGCGTTCGCGCTGGCTGCGACGCCGCCCACATCCCTTCCCGCCGCGTCCGCGCCTGCTCCACTACCCTCCACCGCGTAGCAGCCCTCCTCACTCACACACACATAGTACCATTGTAACTCTTTTTAGCACTCATTCTTTCTTACAGGAATCATACTTGTAACCATTCAAGTGTAACGATCATGAAAAGGTTACGCGATCGCATGACTAATGACTACGGAATAAGGTTCACAATCGCATATTTTTTTTGTGATTACATAATTTGAATGTGGTACGGTACTAGGTCTAGCATTCACACTGCAAACACGATCTGGGGCTCTATTTTTGAATCCGTCGTATATGATCAATGTAAAATTGTTTAATTTGGCCATATTCGTATGCGAAATCTCAGATGTATGAATAAAAATGAGCTCCAACTCTTATTGCCGTGTAAAGTTTTGTTAAAGCTATGTGTAACAGGCAAGATGACTGATTATCCTGTACAATTTTTAGCCTAATTTTTGGATTAAAATGTTACTAAAAAAAATTAAGTCACCAATGAAAATTAAACCTTAAAAATGAGAAGATATCCGTGCCCAGCTATAGTACTATTTGTTTAAACACGGCTCATCCGAATCAAATCTAAAATCAGTTTAAAAATACTCAAATCATAAAGACAAAGAGAGCAATAAATCACGACAGTTCTAAATGCGTTGTATAAATTATATTCTGACGCTTTGCGTAAAAGAGACGGAGTATTGAATAATTTATATAAACGCATATATTCCAGAACTTTAAATTAGTTCTGCATCTTACATACTGTAATCGTGTTTAATTAAATATGTTCTTCACAAAGAATGTTATTTTTAATTAATCTAAAATATCAGTTATCTAGCCTTCAAGACACTAAACTGTTATTTAAAAAAATATTCTCGTGTCATGCATTCAAGGTTGATCTTTGAGTGGCTTCAAACGACACAGTATATACACACGGTATACCTTCATTATTTTGCTACTTAAGAGAATGACGTTCAAAAAAATTATCTTAAGGTAAATTATTTCCACCATAACGAATTAGGATGTTAAATTTACTACAAGAGCAAGCGTTATATATTATCTCCCAGTTGCCATTGTTGACTGCTTAAAATGAATTTTGTATGACGGACTATTGCTAGAATAGAAACTATTTTGAACACGAATGATAAAATGTTCTATGGTAATTTTACCTGTATTGTTGAATGAATAAGATGTAATGTCGATAAACGCTGAGCGACGACTTAATACATTTATAAGATTGTTACTGTAGGAATTGAAATTATTTTCAGTTTTTATAGTTGATAAGTATAGTGACTAGTTAGATTTATTCTACACTGGTTGTATAAGTGATTGACGCACATTTTGATAGTATCACAAATATTACCAAGACGCCGCAAAACGCCGAGTTATATAACATTAAAATAAAAAGTCAAAAAAATCATCCCCTTTTTCATGACGTTAAAAATTCCGTAGTCCATCCAAAGATATCTGACGAGTTTTTCTATTTATCTTTATTTCCTAATTGGTTGCGTCGCGCAATTACATCGCTCATAGAATATGTAATATTTCCGGAATTATGAGACGCCTATTTAGTTTTCACATTTGAGTGTCAAGTTTGATAAGTATTGCACTATAATGTACGGTTTACATCGACCGGGCCGCGCCGGATCGCAACGAATACACTCGCAAGCGGTGGCAGCCGACTGCATCCGCCCAATTTCTATAATCTGCTCGAAAAAAGCCGCTCACGCGCGCCTCCGCCAACACAATATCATGAATCCCGAGTGACCAGAGAGGCTAGCCAAACAAGTGCAGCCGTCCCCGTACGGAAGAAGTGGATCGGATGTGAATTCCATGCAAATATGACATCTAAATCGCTACTTCGACGCTTTAATTTTCTTTAACACGTTGTAAAATGCGTTCCGTCGCGTCCCTGTCGGTGTAAATCGTTCCGCGATTCCGCTGTTAGAATCACCGTTTATTTAGCCAAAATATGACATATTTTGATGGATCTCAATAAAAAAGAATAGCAGAATGCGCGTTGTTTTCTTTTTTCAACTCTAAATTTTTTTTCTTGTTTTCATGAAACAATCTTTAAGTTAAATATGTATTTAAAAAAAAAGTTTAACTTATTCATTCCTGTTCGCATTTAACTTTGAATTAACAAAATCGAGATCTCTAAACTTGGTCGATCGTTTTGTTGTCTTTTAGAATTGTTGGCAAGTAATGCAATAAATCTATATTAGTTAGCTAGCTTTGTAAGTAATAAGAAGCTTCGTTAAGTACAGCTAGTTTTAGCGAATACACTATGAAATTACAGAAGTTTTCTAGTGCCATTAGTGCTAACTTAGAACTAAGCTTAGAACGGGGCCGTAATATACATATGTAAGTCTTTATTGCGTCTACTTAAAGTTTACATCACAATGTTATTAATATACTGTAAATAAAAGCGAAATTATAGTATAATCTAGTCAACATTCATTGGGTGTTCAGCACATAACCTACGTCCCTGTCTTTATTTGCAAAAAAGGCATAGAGTTGCCTTTTTAATTAATATTAAATCTAGGTAACCGAGCCATTTGAATCATGACTTTAATTATAAATACATATTGCTAAGTGTATCGATCAATTATTAATTATTATCAAAGTAAATGTCGCAAGCTTAGTAAATTGTAACAAATGAGACTGAATTACGTATTTATGTTGGATAAATTGTGTAATAAATGCATTGCATATAAATATCAGGTCGATTACAACAAAATCAAATTAAAAAAATAAATCACGAAAATGTTAATAAATTATATAACTTGTTATTTACATTGCGAAATCATATTTCTTTTTATATATATGAAATAGAGATACAGTAGAATCTCCCTAATCCGGCACTATTAAAAACCAGGAGATGTCGGATTATTGGAATGTTCGGATAATCTTACAATTAACTTAAAGAGTGTAAAAACTTTCTCTAGCATATTTCGAAGAATTATAATATCTTTAGAAGGTATAGTTAATTATATAGTTCTTATGTTGATGCTGGTGCGCAAGCACGGAACGAAAGTAAGGAGGGGTGGGTGTCGGATTATTGGACGTATCGGACTACTGAAGTGCCGGATTACAGAGACTCTACTGTATTCATATAGCTTGCTTCAGGTGCTAAAATTGAAATTGTTTAAGGTACCTACGCCATTCGTCCATACAAGCGACATACATTTAAATAAAATAAGAGTCTATGGAGTATTTGTATGAAGTAAATAACAAATCATGTGATGTAAGTATCAGTGTGTGTAAATAAAATCATTGGATAATATTATTTAGGTGTTTTATTATAAAAGGAGCGGTTTCTGTAATTTTATTTTACTATAATGTAAATTTGTAAGGCCAATTTCCCAATGACGCAGAGTCCCACGACAGCGTAGTGTCATATTTTTGAGGCGTTGTAAAGTAGTCAAAATGGTTTTGCAGTACCTATTTTTTAACAAAATGTAAACATTGTAAGAAAGCGAAGGAAAACATCAAAGATATTTATTATATTTCTGAGAGAACTGTTGCTTTTGAAACATGGTTGCGATAGGTACAACAATCATGCAGATTGATTGGCCGTGTTACGCAAACTTTGTTAAAATTATATCTTCAGAATTCGTTGTTCGCCACATTGTTTCAGTTCTATGTAACTTGCAGTAACTTGAAACGCTACATTTATGCCATGTAGCGTAGGGAGTTATGGCTGGAAGAGGCGTTAGGTGAAACATATCGAATATAAAAGACAACACATTTCTGGTAATTAATATATTATATTCTTGTAGATCATATTTAAGGTTTTAAGAGGCATGTGAACAACCGTTCCACAAGCTCTGTACATGGTAATTATATTTGATTAAGATTACTAGCTACTGTACTTGTACACAATAAATTAAAGGCTACAATAAACTGAGCATCAGATAAAATCACAACATGAGATTACAGGGTGTTGAATTGACATAAGACTAAGTTCAGTTAGGGTCCACTATCAGGCCGACTGCCTTAAATTCTACCTAATCTAGGTACCGACCTTTTTTAGAACCTTTTTGGCGTGACGCGTTTGAACTGGTTTGTCGTTTGAGTCCACGTATCTGGAATTACCTTATTTCCGCAAGTCAACATATACACAAGTAATTGTTAATCACGGAGATTTAATCGCGTAAAGAACATTAAAATTATTTAATTCATAGCTTATTACGAGGCGAATGCAGTGCGGGTCGTTTCGGAGAAAATTACACGAATTCCACGACGCTGTTAACCTAAATCCACCTTCCCGGTTGAAATTGCGATGTTACATAATTATGTGTTCAAATCACGAAAGTTTAAAAGTGGCATTCTCGTCATATGCCTCCTCGAAATAATAGTGATAAACAGGCAGGCCCATTAATGATGTCAGAGGGTCCCACAGCAATAGGTATACGAAAAAAAATTCGTCAAATGTCCAATACCAAAATGCATGCCTAATGTATATTTACTAGGTGGTAGATCTTAGCAAGAGGTCGTTTAGGTAGGTACATGCAATACCAAATATTCAGCTACCAGCCAGCAGTATGTAATAATTCCTTTTGCTTCAATTTTAACTTTAAATGGAACTTGTAGCTAGCTAGTAGAACTAACCATAGGAAGTAAAGAGCGCCAAAGCAGCAATGACTTTTGTTAGAAATGGTTATGGGCATGCGTTGTCTCTTAAGCCATGTTTCGTTCGTCTCTTTTCCAAAACTAACATGAAAATAAAATGTAAAATATATCAGCGCGTCTGGCGGACGTAAACGGAAACTAAAACTAAATGAAGTTCTGTAATTGTTCACATTTTTGTATCGAAAACTTGATAAAAGTTTGCAAATCGTTATGCTAGAACCTCTTCGCCTTGGGATAACTACAACACCAAAAAGATTTCCACTGCGAAGCCTTTTTTTTCACATTTATTTCGGGGCAGCTTTCCACTAGGCTCTACGAAAAGGCCTCCAGTAGTATCGTATCATTTACCATAACACCTAATAGATATGCGGCAGAAATAACGTCATTTCAAGAGTCGACTTGAAAACCAGTTTCCTCCTCATGTCGCGTGTTCAACCCTGAAGAATAACAGTCTCTAAAACTTATCATCAGTGCGCATTTGTTCGATATCTGTCAATAATGGATCGTATTCTTCTTCGAGTCTCGAAGATCGCGAGCTATGTCTCGACGCGGAGACGCGTTGGGTTAGGTTGAGGATGCTGGGTACCAGGTTGCTACAGGGGGTCGCGGGGGCTGACATGGAGAAGGCACGGGCCCCGGGAGACACCCGCGTTGGCCGAGTGGGGTACGCCGTTGACAGCGGCATGTATAAGCTCGATTTCCTGCTACTCCACTTGAGGTTTTCAGTCAGGCGACGTGGCTTCCTCTCGTCGCTTTGTTTGCGAGCAACCTCGTGGTGCGTAGGGCTCGCCTGGCGAGCTTCGCTGAGGGGTGACTGCGACGGCTGGTGTCCATAGCTCTCGTATGAGGGTATTTCTGTCGGTTGCTGACGGTAGGGTGTGTTGGGTTTTGGCTCGCACTCGTGTACGCAATACAGGTCTGGATATTCGAAGAGTTCTAGATCCTGTACAAAAAGAAACATATTAAGTGAAAGGGAAAAATATTCGTATTTTGTACATCATAGAACTTAAATACAGTTTTTAAAGCAAAAACAAAGTTAATTTAAAACATAGTAAGAGCTATCGAGTTTCGCAAAGTACCTATATAGAAGGTTGATGCTTTGGACTTTGTTTTGTTAGGTACTCAAAGATCTGGGTACCGCTGCAAGGGGAATGACCAGGTGTTATTTTTTTACCATCGGGAGTGCGTCTCGTTCGCCTTATTACTTCTTTTCATAAAAAAGTAGTAGGTATGTGTAAAATTAGGGTATGTTGGGGCAAAATCTACACAAATGATAACAATTTAGGACTAGCCAAGTAGGTGCCTATATACCCTGCTATAGTTAACAGAGGAAAATAAAAATTACCAGACGTTCAACAGAGTCGTTGAGCATATTTTCATTTAACATGTTTTCAGTCACATTGGTGGTGTGCCTCTGGTGCCGCACGGGCGTGTGGAGGGTGAAGTCTCGGGGGCGGGTGCTGGGGACCGGTGCGGCGGCCGGGGGCTCCATTAGCGAGGACATGGAGCGTAGCATCGCGCGCCCCACACCGTACTCTTCATAATTCGAGCATGAGTACGGCGGCGGAATGATCGTATTCGCCTGAAATAGTATTAATACTGAAAGTACTTAATATCAATTTACGAATTCAGTTTACTAGACAATATAGTAATAGAGCCTTTTCTTACTTTGCTTTTATTAGTACAGGTAACGAAAAGAAATCAAAAGTGAGCAAATAGTGTATAGAGTAAGGTTGTCTGGAAGAAATCGCTCTAGGCGATAAGGCCGCCCTTGTACACCATTTATTTGTTGTTACTATGTTGTATTTTTTGTTTTGTTACTTTCTTTCTCTTCTTTTTTTAATTTTTGTATGTATTTTTATAATGTTTGGTGTATAATAAAGTTGTATTGTATTGTATTGTATTGTATAGTGCTAAGTAGTGTAGCGAATAATTAAGTTGTGGTGTGGTGTTTGTTGTAGTGTTGTGATTGATTCGTTATGATTTCCATTCGATTTCATAAATTGTTTTTGTTCATTGTATAAGAAATTGTTTACGTTGGTTGATTTACCTCGTTTGTTGCGTTACAAATGAAACTGGAGTTGAGAGATTCTGCAGTGCTCGTCGCCGATAAAGAGCCTGTAAAAAAATTAGTAAGTAAATAAATATCGAAGAACATTTCATATAGCAATATCTAATCCTAAATCAAGCAAACCTTGAACTATGGGAATCGGACAATGTTTAATAAATACATACTTATAATACAAACATAGAACAATCGTCTATGACATTTACATAAATGTCTGTCTTGCGTAGGAATTGAACCCACGCCATATACACACACCTCTTGAAGCAGAACTACTACCAAATGACCGAATAAAGCAGTCAACAATATTGATCATTGACTTTGTTACTAATTGCGTGATAAGATAGTATCGATATAATCGCGAATTCATTCATAATTATGTTTTCGTGCGTTATCTATTTACATATGCCTGAATATTAAGTACAAAAATGAAGTTATATATATTTAAAATTACTGTGCACTTAAACTTAATCTAGTTAGCACAAGTGAAAACTTTTTTGGCTTTTGTGTTATCACTTATCTCCTGTTTATTTAATAGATTAACCTGTTCGTTTTCCATGTAAAATAAAATAAATTATTTGAATTTAAACGCTAAGAAAATTTTACCTAAACTGAAAAAAAAACATGGAACAAGCACCGAACGTTTTCAGCAAATCTCATCACACGAATAAGAATATTTTCAAACGTGGTCACCGCTTAGACCGCTATAATTATAAGGAAGATGAGGAAAGTGAAAAAATAAATTCTGTTGCTCGCAGTAAAATGTGGAAAAGTTTAATCTATTTACTCACAGTAGTAACAGTAAACATCATCAATCTCAAAACTCCGCGTTTCTTTAAAACCTTCAGCATTTTAGAGTACACCACATGAGAATGTGTCGTTTATGGAAGCAGTATGAACAATAAACAATTATGTGATACGATAGATTCACCTTCAAACGTTAATTAAATTATGTAGGTATATTCAAGCGCAGACTGCGTGGACAAACGTCTTCCAATAAGCTGATTAGCTACTGGTAATCGTTTTCAATTATGTTACAATGCCATATAATATTTTTTTCGATTTGTATGAGACGAATGCCGGTGCCAATCCGAAGTTTATATTAAGATAAAATTATTTTTCTTCCTTTTTAATGATATTAATATTTTTATTTTTGACATATTTATTTAATTTAATTTTGTATATTTAAAGTACTTAATTCTAATTTTATTTCACTGTGACTATTATAGTTACTATACTACATGTTTCTGAAATAAATGAATATAATAATAATGCAATGCGGCAATTGAATTATAGAAATAGATGTGATAGTTGGATACCCCAATTCCCCAAGCACTCTGCAATAAATTCTTAGATCCACACAAAAGAAGAAGACAATACACGAAGGAAGAAAACTTAAAGAAGGTCAAGAGAAAAGCCAATATTTACCAGGTGGCGGTCTTATCACGTAGTTCTGGAAGTACTGGACCATAACGTAGTTTCCTCCCGCTTTACCCTCCCCGTCGGCGCATGTGATGACTAGGGGATACAAATCTGGTTTTGACTGGACCTGTTACATGAAGAATAGCAAGGTTTAGCCATGCGAAAGTGGCTCGTCATTTTTTTTTCTGTAAAGCAGTGCTAAAGCAATGTTTTGAAAGATTAATTTTAAATCTCAAACCAACTACAAAATAAATGTGCAACAAGCTGCTGTATAAATAATCTTTATCCTTCGCATCAAAAAGTACGCACAAATAATAAAGTAACTTGTTTATTGACGTAAGAAATGGCAACCTTAATGCTAAAAGCTCTCTTTCAGACAATCTTGAAAGAGAAAATCAAAGCGAAGAAGCAGCAAACAAGAACAGGAATGCAGTGTCATAAAGTCAATTTCTTCAAATTTGCTGTAAGATCCAAAGCGTTTTTGAAAAAACGGTAACATAAGCGCAACGATACAATTTAAAACCTACATATGAGTTTGATAAATCGGGAAAATTTAAGTTTTCCACGCTTCTTATACTACGTTTGCGCCTAGACTATCGCTTGGCTAAGTCACATTTAGTTTGGTGTCAACATTAAGACCAATAAGACTAAGCATGTGGCACGCAGCTGATCAGTACGTACTCACTTCCGAGTAGGGCGGTGGGGCCTGATGTATGGAACCACAGCGGCTGTAGTGGGGCGGTGGGTACAGGGAGCCCGCGGAATCGATCTCGTCAGCCGTCCGCAGCGGTCGCATACAGCACGCACAGCTGATCGCCAAAACTCCGTCGGCGGCGTACCGCTTGCAGATGCAAAACCACATGCAGCAGATTAGGATTCCGCCTAAGATGCCCAGGAAGAATAAGACAGGCCTGTAAAAAGAGAGCGTGTCTTGGTTTAGATTCCTGAGGTGTGAAGTGGGCGGCTGTTATGAGAGTAAATTAATTTATAATAGAAATATTGGGACTGGAAAAAAAGTACTACAATAATTTTATCAGCTGTCTTTTACATCCTGCTGGGTATAAGTTTACTCCTGATGGTTATTGAGTGTATATACATAGGTACACCACCTGCCAAATTGCACAGAGAGTTTGGCAAATTTTATAGCCTGACAAAATCAAAATAAAGACAAATCTGTTCAAATTGGATAGTTCTCTAAATTGCCACGCACCCAAGCTGAGGTTTTCATTTGTACCACGGTTTCGTAGGATATGGATGAATATTATATACTTACATCTCGACAACGTTCGTAACAAAATAATTTGTAAAAAAAAAACCTTGTTAGCATCCAAATAGAATTTACGAATACATCCAATCTCACCACTGAGTGTACCATGGATGGTCCATGAACCCATGGTCTTTGAAGATGTCAGAGGCCCGTGAGTGCGCGGTCGTTGGGGCGCAGCACCCAAGCTCACAGCACGTCCAGTTCGCGGGGCAAAGCCTCCCATCCGGGCACGGCGTGTCGACACACTGGAAAACGTAGATAAGATAAAGTTGAGGGATGGTTATAGCCTAAATATAATACAGAAAATATTAAAAAAATTGTAGCACGAAATCGATGGAAACATTTATAGAAAAATATTCTATCAAATTCGTACGGAAATACATACAATATATGATCATTCATACTGTATATTGTTTTCTGTAGTTATAGTAAAATAGCATTTACATGCTACGATTAATTTTTAGGTACAGTAAGAAAAAAATAGATGAAAAAGCGCGGGAAACCTGCAACATGTCACCACTACGGCGCATGCCTCGCCAATCGATCTTCTGTCATGCAAACAGCTATTCAACCTGAACACAGATTTGTGCTAAAAATAACCATTAATTAAATATTCATTGCATTGATAATACTACTAAAAATAGCGTGAAATGGGGAGTTATAAAATCATAAAAGCTGGGTATCCTATGATTATATGTCTGTGTTTAAATAGTTAATAAATAATTCTTATTGTATTCAACAATAAAGGCAATACTTAATATAACATTTTCATGATTTTAGTGAATTTAAATATTTTTTTGGACCCGAAAGTATTTAAAATAGTTTTACTCAAAAAATAAGTACCTACCTCAAGGTATTATTTACACAGTAAGAAATTGGGTACTTCGTAGTTTTGTTTATTATTTTTTATACATGTAGATACTCTAGGTACTCTAAGATTACGGAAATTAACACACACATGCTAAAAGCCCTGTAAATTAAAATCAAAACAGACTATTATTTCCTTAATATTGAGTGAAACTATTAAAACGCAACTCACTGCTGTTCGCTGCACGAGGAGAAGTCCTAAAACGACCACAACACCAATCGCAATCGCCATAATGAGTTTCCAAACCGCACTAGTCCCTGTGGTCACGCAGACACACATAGCTTGGTAAGCTGGTGCAGGGTACGTCACAGCGGGCCGCAAATCACGTGGTAATGCCGCAAGTCACGCGGGCCGCAAATTCGAGATGCGCGGCGGCGCCATCTTGCCGCCCCGACGACGGCGAGTTGCTCTATGCTGTCTGACTCAGTGCCGTGCCTGTATTCCGCCCGCCTGTATTGTAGGAAACACCCCACCCTTCCCTCTAAAATATCTCTGTAGCAAGGATAAAGACAAATGCTGGATGGTATACTCAATTTTTGAGTAGCTTGCATAGAAACTAATTAGAATTGTAGTACATTTTGGATACTGAAATTTCAAAAATCTATAACCCGACTGCGATTAAAATAGCTATAATCGAAGGGAAAAAACTTTTTAAGCTAAATAATATTCTTAGTTAAATATAAATATATAACTTATATGTATATATATATATTTGTAATCGTCTTTTAATTTCCTTTATTTTGATAACTTACACGATAGGTTTTGGGTTTTTATTAACGTATTATATACCTATCGCGCTAAATATCCGCTATTTTTTTTTCCACAACACCTACCTAAGTACACTTGATTTTTTTATACGAATATAACGATACCTTAACTGTCGATATCCATCTAGTCGTTTGGTAGATACGAGGTAATAAAGAAATTTACTTACATATAATAGGTACATATACATACAAGATACGCGCGAAATACATACAACTTCCATGGCAGTCGAGTAAAAAAATGCACAGAAATAGAGGGGAATATCAAGATTCTATAAGTAGGTAAATGATAGAAAAATATGAGAATGGAATGTGAGACAGTGGTTGGAGTAAACGGAAACTGCTTTTTTAATATAGAGATAATTCGGGCGTAAACAAAAGGTGATTTTTTCATACAATTTTCTATCGAATGCCTATAATGAATATGTACTATTTATTTATTGAATATGTATGTATTTTCCGATAATAGATATTTTATAGGTATTCGCATAAATAACATTATTTTTTTAGGTAACACTACTAAGAGATACTAAATTAGTGCTATTTTCGTAGCTCGTAGCCATTTCGTAGCACCGGCGTATATTTACTTAACTCTACGCACTTTTTGGTAGTCGGCTAAAAGCGTGATCGATATCGCCCCCAACAGCCCGACGCGAAAAAAAGTACGGCAGCTATATTTAAAAAAAACTTCCAAAAATTCCAAATATTTATATATGTACTCCGAACTCTGTATAAATTGATAGGAATAATTAGTTAGTTAAATTTACGCCTACCTCACGATGTTTTTCGTCACAGTTTGAAGTTAGCCGCAATGCAATAAGCATATAACTTACTAAAGACAGAGGTGGGTGTCGTGAATCAAGACTTCCGCCAGATTGGCAGTCGGCAGTCTACCAACTAGGCTACCGTAAACTTACTATAAATATACTGAAACTTCCTAAAAATATACCCTTGTTTGTGATTGCAATCTATTTAGACAAAGATAGCAACATTATTAATGAGGTCTCTAAGAGTATGCATATTTGATATACACCATCAGACTAACACAACCAAATTTATCCACGTACGTACTATAAAATGACACACTGGAAGCGGTTGTTAGGTAGATATTTTACCCCAGTAGTGTGTTGTAAGATAGACGTGAAATAAATAATTCAGTTGGCCCAGATGTTTACGGTTGCTAATAAAACTAGACAGGCAGTAACCAAGCCACGCAGAAAGTTTTGCGAAAAAAGAGTTTTTATGTATGTGACACTGGCCAGTTATAATTTAATTTTAAAACACGATTATTACTTAATGAGCTAATTATTATTATTTTCCCTGTCTTGTTTCATTGAAAACTGGATTTGTGTTGGTGATATTTTCGCGCATTGATTTTTACGATTCCAAATGTCGTTAATACTGGACGAATCGTATGATAGACTTCAAATGGCATTTATGGATGTAGGTCCTGCTGAGGCATCGCTCTCCTGATGGTAAGAGATAACGCATGTCCATAACCATTACAGCGATACACAGAACATTAAGAAGCAAAAGCAAAGTCCAGAGCATCGCTGGTTTGACGCTCATTCCTTTGAGGCATTTGTGGTTAGTCTCAACAGCCCTGTAATTGCGCTAGCTGCAGTACCCTTGAAACCGGAACACAGTAATGTTTACACACTACTGCTTGCCGGTAGAATATCTGGTACTGTGGTGGTACCTACCTAGACGACCTCCTGCTGAGGAGATCTACCACCAAGTATAATCAAAGCGTGTAATGTAATATCATCATCATCATCATCAGCCATAGGACGTCCACTGTTGGATATAGGCCTCCTCCTGGGAGGGTTTTGCCAATACTCGCCACGCTTGGCAGGCGGGTTGGCGAGCGCAGTTAGGTGTGATTGTTCAAGGAGACGATTGTTCAAGACGCTGCTGCCCATCTTCCGGATTACATCCCTTAGCCGACTCTTACGGCAACCACGGGTGAGAGGGTGGGTACTATTCTTACGCCGACACCACCACGGCAATGTAAAAAGGCAAATTAGTTCAGAGGCATGAAACTTTGTATCGACCGACGCTGGCGAAAAGTTTTTTTGGTAAGATTTAATTAAAAAAGCTTTACCCATAAAACTTATTTTTTAGTTTCGTCAAACTTTCTGAGTGCCCCACGTATATAGCCTTGGCTTGTATCTGTCTGGGAAAATAGATGAGTTTAGACATTTTTACCCGACTACGGCAAAGCAAAAAAGAGTGTTATAGTTTTGACTGGTATGTATGTATGTGGGTACTTATTATAACTTGACATAATTGTCCGTTGGTTATAGGCTATGTGACATCACATAGAATAGAGTATGGCGCCCCCTAGAGGACATAAAGTCACGAACTAATGCCGTGTGATCAATTGAAAGGGATTTATTAGCACATTTTGAAAAAGGTATACCTATTATTTATTAGCTGTTGCTTGCGACTTTGCTTGAATGCACACGATAATAGGGAATCATTTCTAAAATCACGGCTCAGTTGTGAGCCAAACATAATATCTATTCAAACCTAAATGTAAAGCGGATTTGCAGGAATTAATAACCCCAAAATAATTTTAAAAAAGAGTACCTAACTTAAATTTTTTTGTTACTTGCGATTGACCGCCGTTTCGCCTGATGATAAGCAAAGGACGAGGCATACGATGGATCACGCTTGCCTAGAAGAAATCAGTTCTCTTGCGAGTTGAAGATACCCAGACTGTATCTATCGGGGAACACCAACTCGGGCAGCAAATTCCAATGTGTAGCGGTTCGTAAAAAGAAGGTGGAATCAAACCACTTTTCGCTCGAGTTTTTAGAATATCGACCATGAAGTAGTGGGTTCCAACGCCTCGAGCTGACACTCGAAAACTAAAACCCAACTTCTGTAAAATCACGCTCAGCTATGAAACAAAAAATATTTATTCTCATGTAAAATTATTATGTACAAACTATTCAATATTTATCGTCTATTGAATAAACAACTTACACGTCATATTTATTTTAATATATTATACAAAAAAATATACATACAGTCGAACATAAAACCTCCTCCTTTTTTGAAGTCGGTTAAAAATCACAAAATCATCAATCTATGCATTTTTCAGAAAATAATTTTGGCTGAATACTTATAAAAGAATTCCTCATATTTTTGTTTTACCTACTCTCATATACGAGTTACGTTTCTTTACGTCGGAACGTAATAAGCTTAAATTGTACGCTTATCTGTAATTGTAAGATTAAATGTAACATTTGCATCACTTGACCGACCTTGGACTTGACCGGTTGACTACATAAAACTTTAAAGTTAAATTGGCAAAAAACACCTGTATACTTAATATTGGCTAAATAGACCAGTATAATATGGAAACTAAATTTTAAAAAACTTTAGGGCTGTCAAGTCAAGGTATCAATCAATGTCAAACTTATAAATTGTAATTGTCAAATGACGAGGAAGGCCTTACTTGTGTTTTATTTACCAAATAAATAAATAATAGTTACGAAGTCTTGCTAAATCAGCCAAACTGACTTCTAAAATAGACTTAGAAATGAGTTTGCCGACAGATTTTGGACCAGATTCCGGAGGCAGAGTAAAGGTATGTAAAAACATCAGTCTACCAACATTTTATTTTTACTCTCATCCAAATTTTTGTTCACCAGCCGCTATACAGCAGTTACCTAAACATTTTCAAAATTTCAGGGCTTAGTGATAGTTAAGCCAATAGTTTACGGTAATATTGCGCGTTACTTCGGCAAGAAACGTGAAGAAGATGGTCATACACATCAATGGACTGTATATGTAAAACCTTATGCCAACGAAGACATGGGAACTTATATCAAAAAGGTCCATTTCAAATTGCACGAGAGCTATACCAACCCAAATAGGATAGTGACTAAGGCGCCCTACGAGCTCACCGAAACTGGCTGGGGAGAGTTTGAAATTGTAATCAAGATTTACTTTCATGACCCCAATGAAAGACCTGTAAGTTTAATCTTCCTCACTGTGAATATGTAAATGTTTACTAGCTATAATGTAAAATAAAATAAAAATACTGGTGTACGCTGTACTTAACATCACTTTTTATTATTACACAATAAATTAATAAATTAACATACACATGGCATGCAGTCTTTTTTAGTTACCTATATAGAAGTGTGTAACATTTCTGTAAGGTTGCAGAAAAAATACTAATATTATATGACATTTTATTACAGGTGACTCTGTATCACATTTTGAAGCTATTCCAATCACCAGTAACAGAAGGTGCTCCTCCGACAATCGGGCGGACACTGGTCAGTGAATCATATGAAGAGATAGTCTTCCAGGAGCCCACACAGCTGATGCAACACCTACTTAACAATGTGAAGCCTATTATAAATGGTGCCTGGAAGCATGATACAGATTGTAAGTTAAATTATAGTAATAATTGGTGTGTCCCGCAGTTTCACCCACATTTTCTGGGATGATTCAATATATGAGTTTGTAGAAAAATTTGTGGTTGATGGTAAACACACCTAGCCTGGAATTGAACTGGCTCTCACATGAGGCTGGCGGAACACACCATTAGGGGCTTGGTGGCATATTTTCAATGTGATGGGGTTACCTAGTCAGCCAAGTACTAGAGAGTCCCCTACCAGCATGCTAAGATTTCCTCACAATGTTTTCCTTTAACAGCAGCTTAAGCTTTTGAACCCACACCCTTTAACATGTGAACTACACTCATAAGTAGCTAATGTATATTGATAACACTAAAACAATAGTGAAATGCTGCACTCTTCTACTGTAAGCGATAAATTAGTAAGTAGAGTGGTGTGTGTCTTCATGGATGGCACTATCTATATTTATATTTTATTTTACAGTTGAAGATAAAAAAGAGAAAACCCTGGAAAAAATCATATTGGCACAAACAAAAGTCAGGACTGAGATATCGGACCTCAAGGAAAAGTTACACCTTGCCAAAGAAACTATTGCAAAGTTTAAAGACGAAATAGCTAAGATACAAAGCAATGCTGGATCTAGCTTATTAGCTGTATAAGCACTTAGTAACGTGAAAACCTTACATTGCCCCAGAAAAGAAAATTAGAGTTTTTGGAGTTAAATATATTAGACTTTTACAATGGATCTTATGTATATAAAAACAATAAAGAAAATGACTATAGGCTAAATAAAATTATACTCTTCACTTTACACACAGCACCTGAAATGGCATGTTGTGAAAACTGAAAAATCAATCTCCTCTACAATCTGGGTATGTCATTTTCATTTCATTATTTTAATGTGGGAAAGCCATTGAAAAAATTACCATTTGTGTTGGTCCTGCTTTAAAAAATTTACTATAAAAACTACTTATTTACTATAAAAACTTCTGATAATTATGGGTGGAATTCCTTCCTTCCCTTCTCCCGCGCTACAGTGCTCATGCACATAACTTTTTAAGCGTTATTTGTACCTAGTACATGTTTTAAAACAAGGCTATCTGCACTTTTTTGTTGAATTTCTATTTGGCACAATATATATATATATATATATGGTTTTCATTCACCGGTACATAAATATGTATAACAGTTCCATTATCTGAAAAAATTGGTTGTTCAAACACCCATGTCCCCCAATGAGTTCGAGTAATGAGTAATTGGCACTCTACTGTACTTTATATTAGCCATATCAGTGCCAGTCTAAAATTTTAACAATAGAGCTTTTTTCACCTGGGCTACAAAACCCTAAAAATACAAAATGTAACAAAGTGAAATATTTTACTTTCACTTTTATAGGGAAATGTGTCAACACCACATTAATTTCGTAAAATTACTAATGAATTGATTAGCTTGCTAATCTGGTAGAAAGACTGTTCTCTGTTGTAATTTTATATTTAGTAGTTATAGTTATAATAAATTAGACAAGATGTATTACTTAATAGGTATTATTAATAAATTATACAATGATTTTGGGTTTTTATATTAATAAACATTTTTTGTTGCTTTATACACTACAGCAACACCTTTTTTATACTATTCTTGTCTAATTTCATTACACAAGAATGTATGTATAACTAGTATGTTGATATGTATATTTTATATTTATTTGCTGATACTTATGTACTATTAAAAAAATTCAGTGCTTAGAACTTAAATTAACACATACTGCAATATGTTTCATGTAACTACAATAGCGGGTGAAACCTTGGGAACTGCTGAAAACAATATCTTATTCTTAAAAAATTGCAATTTCTAAAACTTTTCCAAACCATTCCAAAAAAAAAATTAAAGATATTGATTAGAATTCTTACAATTTAAACAATAAATAAATATCGTAGGATATTACACTGACCCCAAACTAAGCAAAGCTTGTACTATGGAAGTCAGTAAGTCAGATAACTGATATACTACTTAGATAGTATTGTTTTTGTAAATACATACAGTACACCCAGACATAGAACAAACATTTGTTTATCACAAAGTGTTTGTTCTGGGTGGGAATCGAACCCACACTCTACAGTTCTTGAAGCAGACATACTACCAATGAGCCAACAGGGCTGTCAATTTTAAATGTACGGTTGTAATTGCGTAATATCGATATAGTATAGGTATGTATAATAATAAACTATGACTTAGTTTATTGTCATAACTGGCGTTATGTTACTAAGTAATTGTTCACGGTCAATGTCGGAAATATTTTTAGACATTTGTACTAACTAATACGCTATTTATCGATCGGCCGTCCATCATATAACCATTCAATGCTAGATATTACAAAGCTTTTATGAAAGTTTGAAAAGGTCATTGTGGCTACGGACTAGGTTTAAAAGGATAGCCTTGTTCGTCTGCTAGACAGTTTTGAAATATGTCATAGATATAAAGACTTACGAATTAGTTTTGATTGAATTTAGTAGTTAAGTCGTGGGTTCATGAAATTATTCTACTGAGAATGTACTCCATAAAAAAGTGGGTCCAACTCCCTTTTCTTTTAATATAAGAGTAATAATACGAACGAGACGCTACGCTCTCCTGATGTTAAGAAATAACGCCTGTTCATGACCATTGCACCAATACACAGAGCTTTGAGTAGCAAAACAAAGTCCAGGGCATCGCCTTTGGCGCTCATTGATTTTGATGGTGACATTAGATGGTTAGTCTCAACAGCCCAGTAATTTCCCTTCAAACCGGAACACAGTAATGTTTACACATTGCTTTTTGGCGGCAAAATATCTGGTAGGTACTGCGAAGGTACCTACCTAGACGACCTTCATGCTATTGAGTTCGCTAGAATTTATGTATTCAAAAACTCAAATCATTAGCTATTATTTTAAAGAAAACATCATGAGAAAATCCGCATAGGTATGTCCGACCAGACGTTTATTCTTTGCAATTTGTTTTTAAATAGAGTTAACTATTAAAAATTAATAGGCAAACACATAAACCCTCATCTCGCGCATACTCAATACACTATTTTGTTTTTATATTGTCAGCCCTGTTGGCTCATTGGTAGTATATCTGCTTTAAGACTAGGGCGTGGGTTCAATTCCCACCAAGGAGAAACATTGTGTTATAAAAAAATTATTATTCTGAGTCCGGGTGTTCTGTATGTATTGTAACTATATATTTACAAAAAAAAGTATTAAAGTATTCTATCAGTTATCTGACTTCCATAGCACAAGCTTTGGTTAGTTTGGGGTCAGATGGCGATAGAAGTCAAATACCTGAAATAGAATAAGCAGATACATTTTTATTTCTAAAAACATGCTTGTAATACAGAACACCCAGGCATAGAACAAACATTTGTTTATACCACAAAATTGGTTGTCCTGTGTGGTAATCGAACCCACGCCTTACTGCTCTTAAAGCAGATATACCTACTACCAACTAACCAACAGAGCTGTCAAATACTCCTCTACTTTATATCTTTTTATTAAATAAGAAATAGGCTTATTTACACATCACATCACATCATCAGCCATCGTCATAGGACGTCCACTGCTGGACATAGGCCTCCTCCTGGGAGGATTTGGCAATACTCGCCACGCTTGGCAGGCGGGCAGTTAAGTGTGATTCTTCAAGGAAGACGCTGCTGCCCGCCCATCTTCCGTATTACATCCCTTAGCCGACTCTTACAGCAACCACGCGTAGAGATGGTGGGGTAAAATTCTTACGCCGGCACCACCACGGCACCGGTTACTTGATATACAATGGGATAACTTCCTAGATCGGGTTAGTTGGAAGAACCCTATTATGAAATAATACGGGACCAGTTTCCCACATAACACGAAATGTGACCGCGTTTACTTAACGCGTTGAAATTCGAGCTAAAGTCGTAAGGAATGCTACTCTATGTCAATGACAATATGTAAAAACGTCATAAGTTACGCGACCGTTTTTAACTGTCAAAATACCTATTAGATATATGTACTTTTATTACAAAAAATATTTATGGGTTAGGAAATAAGGCCCCAGTTCTTAAGAACTGGGATAATCAATCCCATATTTTTTTTTTTATTATGAAAGATAGGTAGGTACTGTTATGAACGTATAGCGGCAACGTACACACTTAGTATACATCGAAAAGCCTTCCATAAATTCCACTGAAGGCCGTCGAACTTCCAAGTTCACCGCCTAATGCTACAAATTTTGACCTTCCATTATTCACCATCAATACACATAGTCTACGATTATCTACGAAATAATCACTTCACCTTGATGATACAGACCGCCACTTCGCAAAGACCTACATATGTACTAACAGTCTTGTTTGTTTGATTGTAGCTACTATAACAGTAACTTGGTCGTAGATCTTCTTGGCAGGAGGTTGTCTAGGTAAATATCATCGCAGTACCTGCAAGATATTCTGCCGCCAAGCAGTAGTGGGCAAACAAGAGTGTGTTCCGGTATGAAGGGTACTGCAGCTAATCAAATTACAGGGCTGTTGAAACTTGAGACTAACCATCCAAAGTTTCAAAGTAATGAGTCCCAAAGCAAACGCATTTAATTTTGTTACGCAATATTTTACATTATAAAAAAACCGTCAAGCTGTACCGCATGCCTTCGTCAGCATTTACTGATGAAACTTACACGAAATGACTGCATTATTTTTTAACATCCCACTATTGTACATAGGCCTACACTCGAAAGGCCCCGTACTTTATGTCGCCAAAGAAGGACTCTACGAGTATTTTCCTATCGTACGCGGTAGTAATCGTAACTTTTTTTTAATAAGTGAATGTAATGATACGGACGAAAAACTCTTCTGATGATAAGAGATGGCGCCTGTCCATAACTTTCGCACCGACATCTAGGGTTTTGAGTAACAGAAACCAAGGCAATAAAGTCCAGGGTAACGCTGCTTTAGCGCTTATTAATTTGATTCATACGGTGGTTTGTCTCAATAACCCTAAATTTTTGCTAACTGCAGGTACCCTTCAAACCGAAATACAGTAATGTCTTTGTCTTGGCGGCAAGATATCTGATTCTCTGGCAGTACCTACTTAGAATTTCGAACGATATTATGAGAGGTAAAGTTCGTATTCGTATGATTGGAACTCGTGGCATATGATTGAGTCAATCTGCTTCCAATAAGACTAACGTGGCTTATATGCATTAAATATGTGAATTAAAATGAGTTGATAAATTACACGATAAACTATACTACGTTGACTATGTTATAGGTACCAATCACCTATATTGTAGACATGATAGACAAGCTATGTCCAGGCCTCACGCGATGCATCGGTGCCATTATGGCTACACTTTGTTCAACCTACTTTACACGGTGTTGATTTTGGTGGGAGTATAATATATTAAGTACTAGAGTATAAGTAGGTAAATATTTTTGACGCATCTTTGTACCAATTTTTTTTACTCGCTACCCATCACGGTTTCTTACTGACATATAAATATAAACCTTCTGGGAGAAATTCCTTGAATGATAGTTACATAGATTATATTAGATAGATATAAACTCTTTGTTGTGCATACTAGAAAAAATAACAAAAAACAAAAGACTCTCACGAGCTAGTGCTATAAGTAGCGGCCTTATCGCTAAAAGCGATCTCTTTCAGGCAACCAATAATGGAAAATTTTTACTGATTAAAAACAGACGGGAGATAATGCCTGCCTATTGTAGTTTATTAAAACTACAGGTAGAACTAAGAGAACAAACAAACACTCACGCGAAATGTGTCTCCCGTTTTCATCTGGTCAATGTTGTTTAGTTTCGTTTTATGCAACATCAAAAAAGTATTGACTTATAGGGATTTAAAGCCAACCTCTTTAACCGTGGTAGACAGGAAAACGTTTGCCTTACAATAGCGAGGTCGTGTGTGCAAAGCCGGGTCTGCATCAATAAGCTCTTTATTATTTACAGAAAAACTATAAGCTTAGGTAGGTATATTTTTTTTTTACTATTTATTGATATATAGAAGGGCTGGATCTTCTGCCACAGGTGTTTTTAAAAAGAAGGTCCCAACCTACCTCATGCTAAGAAAAAATGTTTACAGAAAATAAAATATTTATTTAATGAATAATATCGCTGCCTTTTCCGTGGAGGAAAACTTCATGACAAAATTTAAGTGGGTGATAGACGTACGAACTTAAAGTACGCGGTTTTTAAGATCGCGAACTTACTCGCACGTCTATCACCCACTTTACATAAATGTCGGGAGAAAAGTAATTCAGTGGCTTGAAGTTTGAATCAAAAGTTAAAATAAGCTATTAGCTTTATTTATTGTATTTTTTTTTCTTCTGTTTAACATAAAAATAATACAAATACTTAGACGACGTTCATGCGTATATCGTCTCTAGCATAAGTGGGACGTGTAGGCAGTAGATAGGTACGTAAATGTGATAGAAAAATGCAAGTATGAAAACTGGGCCAATGCCGTTATCGAGAACACCGCTATCGCCATAATTGGAAACGACATATTTTCTGTTTACATAAGTACGTACGTATAAGTTGTAAATTACTGCCTCTGAAAATCTATAAAAAACAGTATTTCAACCTTCCGAAATCATTTGACTCTTTGTTCGTACATAGCTGCCAACACATTCGCTCGCCACCAATCAAATGTCGATTGTTGCAAGTACTAATAAATAATCGCCCCTATGTGGTTGAACTTGTTTTGTTGTGTAATTTTCAGGGTCGCAGCGAGGTTGTTATAATTCGTTACGCACTACAATTGTGATGTACTTATGTACTGACAATTGACATGGATGGATTATATGCAACAACAATAAAAATAATTCTACAGAAAAACAAAACCATAATGATTAGTGCACGACCTATCATTGAAACCGCTGTCTTTAATTTTTTTCTTTTTTAAATAGCAATTAAAAACTCTTTAACACAAACTATTAGCTCGTCATATTGACCTGTTAGCTCATTCAGTATAAAGTTCTCCTTCGATAGCTGAAGGGCGTTGGTTCGATTCCCACTCAGGACTCACATTTGTGTGACTAATATGGATGTTTGTTCTGTGTCTGGGCGTTCTGCGTGCATTATATGTATGTATTTAGCGAACAGCGATTTTCATTTTATACTGTTTAAAAATTTTGTTCTGCATAAGTTTATAGAAGTGTTTTTTTTTCTCTGAATAATATTAGAATAAATAATAATAGGTTCATGTTTGACCACATTCTGCTTGAAGTTAAGCTATAGTGCAGCTTAGGATGGAGGACGCTTACCTAGAAGGTATACCTATTTACTCTAGGTTTGAAAATAACTATATTGTATATTTCGGGGAACACAAACTCTACAGAAGAGTTGCATATAAAAAAATTGGCATCTAAACGCTTTATCTCTGTACTTTAATCTGCCTTTAGTACCATTCGTTTGTCTGACCATCACTTGCATCCATGAAAAACATGATATCAAATAGCTACTAATAAAAATACAAACTTTGTCACTTGACATTGTAGAACCTTCTCTTTGTACAGGGAAGGAAGTGAGTCATGGTGTAAATCATACTTCAGAAGGTGTCAGAGCCTTAATTTTCGAGTGAAAAGCGCACGCAATCGCCTACTTGTTGACACTACCCAAGGTCAAGACTTTACCCTGTAGTTTTCCATGTCACTTAATATAATGAAGAAGGCCAAATATTAGTCGTGATATTATAGAAAACTAAAAATTATTCAAGCGTTAGAATACGGCTTCGAGTGTCTACAAGGTTTTGACTGCCCTTTTTTTTTTGTTAAAGAGAATCTTCTAAAGATACTCGACTGTATTGGGAAAACTCTTTCGGTGGCCTGCCTCTGTGCCAGACGGGGGGCACCAGGTTTTCCGACGGAACTCACCGGTACTTGTTTGACTGTAGTACTGGCAGTTTGTAAATATTATAAGTAATTACAAAAACAAAGTAGGTATATAAGTTTTATATCAGTTATCTGGTTCCTATAGTACAAGATTTGCTTAGTTTGGGGCTAGGTGGCGTAAAGTTTCCTAGGATTATTTATTGATTTATATAAAATATTGGTATAAAACTAGGGTTAGTAAAAGATTTCTCAATAGCCATGGATAGTCAATTAGGTACCTACCCAGTAAAATGTTGAGTGGTGAAATTCGTGTATTTTAAGAACTATTTCTTGAGTACAATTTATATAACTATTGTAGATTTAGTTGTAGAAAAAACGTCACTTTTAGAATACACACTTTATTGGACAAGTCGAAAGTCCTCGACATCCACATTGAGCAATAGCAATATCTTTTCGTAAAAAATAAACAAAATTTTACTTTTAATATTACACTTAAACATTTTCTCCTTTAACGTGAAATGTACATAAAACACGCGAATAAAACGCACTCTGTCTTAAACTAATTAAACTAAAACCAGCTATTTTCTTTCTTGAGTAACTTGTCTCTATGTCGCCCTTTCATGTCGAGAGTTTGAAATATTTCTGATAGCTTGTTCAGTTTCTGTTCGGGGCTTCGAGGTAACCGTTCTAGCTTGCAACTATTATCTTCAGTTCTGCAGATACTAAAGGTTTCTTTTTCTCTTAAACATAACAGTTTCCCAGTCTCCGGAACGGACGACAGCTTAGCGACCTGCATTGCAGCATTTTTAAACCTCGTCTTTGGTGACAAGCTCCTTATATCCGACTTTTCTTCTACAATAGGCTCTTTATCGGGAGTTCTCGCCTCGCTGTCTTTATCTTTCCCGCTGGGATGTAAATATATAGGTTCGATGACGTCGTAGGTATTCTCTCTAAGCAATTGCTGCGGTCTCTTTTTGTCCAGTTCGAGTGACTTTTTCCTCGCATACCCGTGTATACGCAGCGGTGTCAAAGGTTTCAGCACTTCGAATTTCACAGGATCCGGTTTATGCTTGTTTAGATCGAAGACTATAATTTTAGTCTTAGACCTTTCTAGTTTCTGTCCAATGGCCGGGAGCGGATGGAAAGGGGACAGGGACTGTTTAACGGGTATTTCGTCGAGCATTCTGGTCTGTGCCGTTTTGTTTTTGCGAGTTTTGAGTTTTCGCGGCGCGTATATTGTTGTGAGCGCGCGCGTTTTGTGCGGGTCGAGAGGCGCGAGTGCCGTGGGCAGCATGTGGCGTCCGGAGGAGCTGGCGGCCGCCCGCCGACAACCGCTGCCCTTGGCCGGCGGCGTCCTGCCCAATCGAACCCGCCACCCGCTTGACCACTCGCGCCTTCCCGCGCTTGCTCTCACCATCCAAAACACGGAACCGCTTTGTTGGCTTCCCGTGCTTTCATTTATTCTCAATTTCTAGTTGTAGAAAACTTTTTTAGTTCTTAGAGCTTTATTTGTCACTTCTGCATAACAAACTGACAGTTGTTTCATGTCATTTGTACGGGTCGCTTAACACTAATGGTATTTTGTTTGAACGCCCATGTCCTTAGAGGTTTTAATCGAGCATTGTGAACTCTTTTATATTCCCAAAAATATAGGGGACGGTTGTGCAACGACGGTTCTTTTGCAATCAGACGTTAACACTGTATTACAATTGGCTATAAGCCTACGAAGGTAATTACGTGATACAAATACATAGTTAAGTAATTAAAGTATTTCAGTCGATCCTATTTCAAACATTTGCCAACAACAGCTCATACAATTCCTAGAATCAATTTCCGCGAAGCGATCCCTTTGAAATCGCATCAAACAATGGTCATCGTTTAATGGATAGGTAATATCGACATTGGGTCCGCGACACCAGGTTCCCACCTGAAGTCATGGTGGTGGGCGGAGGACAGCGGGTAATGACTATCATTATCGGCCCATCGATCCATTGGCGATGACCTTCAGGCAAGCGATACCATTTTCACATCGGACATAGCGTGGTAGAATTGATAACATAATAATAATTCGTTACCAGCTGGTTCTTCCATGGCGTATGTGATTTTGCCAACCAACACCAGGCCAATATGGAATATAACCCAATCCTTCTTTGTGTAAGAGAGAATAGAGAAAATCACAGAGCAAGACAGCAATGTTATCGTAATCACCAAAAGCGGGTGGGGGTGTCTTTCCTTTGCTTATTTTTGACGACATTGGGGATAAGGCGATCTGAATGGTGAATGGAAAATATCGATGGCGATAATATCAGCAAAGTCGTATTAAATTATGCTGATTGTTTGTTTTCCTTGTTATCGCCACACCTCGTTTTAGCGAAATTGCTGCTAACTAAATAATAAAACCAATATTTACTTAAGCATAGGAGAGGGAAGTAAGGGCTTTGCTTACTTTTGCTGACAAGGGAGGGGTTAATAATTACTAAAATTCTGCTTACGTAATACTTGAATGGTCCCTTATAGAGCAGATTGGCTCACTGATATAGGTACGTATAAAACAACAGGCTTTAAAGAAAGGTTTTACAGCTTATGTAGCAAAATTTTACTCTTGCAATCGTATAAAAGTAATTAAATATTTACAAAATAAATGAGCTAACAACAAGTACTAAATTTAGACATACAGGTGTATAGGTAAGTAGGTAAGTACCTACACCATAGACTTACTTATCTATGTTTAGCGCGGAGAGAAATCCTATATTTTTTCGCCATTGAAGAAGTCCTACTAATTCTAACTATAAATATATGAATGGGAGTTTGTTTGTTTGTACGCCTTCACGCGTAAACTACTCAACGGATCTGGGTGTAGGCATTGTAGGACTTCGAATAAGACATAGGATATTTTTCATCGTCATCATCTATCACCACGCGGGTAAAACCTCGGGGCGCAGCTAGTAATATTATAAATGTGAAAGTTTGTGAGGATGGATGGATAGATGTATACGCTTCTACAACAAAACTCCTAGTGAGTTGCAAAAATTATCAATAAATAAATTCAAACAAATTGTCAAAAATATCCTATGTAAAAAGGCTTACTACAAATTATCAGATTATCTACACGATAAAAAAGCTTGGGCCGAGTTTTGCTCCAACTCGAAAACTAACAATCTAACAAGGTAAAGGTTTCTTGTTCGCTTCTTTACTTTACCTCAAAAAGATTGAAGTGAACCAAAGATCAAAGTGATCACTTTATTTCCTAGTTTTAAGTATGTTTATAATTTGTGACGTGTGACGTGTCCAAGAGTCCTGTAAGGTCTAAAGGAAATAAAGCACTGAGTTTTGAGTTTTGATGGATATTATTCAATCACGCAAAAACAGCTGAACGAATTTGGGTCAAATTCAGCACACATAGTTTATGGTCTGGATTAACATATGGGATACTTTTTATACTGCAAACTGAACAAACTTTTTGTTAAATTCCACGCGGACGAAGTCGCGGGTAACAGCTAGTTGTTTATAATGATGATATAAGAGAATTTGTTAATTGTACAACAGCCTCCTTTCGACTTCATACTATCGTTCCTCATAACCCCGTAAAAATTAAAATTAATGCTAAAGTGAGTTTTTATTATATGAAATCTTAGTATATAGCTGACAAGGATAATAATATTGCGTAATATATATCTATAATCATGTGAAGCAACGGATGATCACGCATATATATATCTATAATGTTTTTGTGGAAAAGCCATATGGAAGCGCTTCCCGAGGAATATCTGCGATTTTCTACCAAACTTCTACATGTGCGGCTACCTTTCTCGACAGCGAAACTTTCTATTTTTATGGCAGATTTCTTAGCTAAAAGATTCCTTATTAGATCAAAGATAATGTTTGTTTTGTGAAAATATGAGACGTTTACCTGACACAGCGTTCGACGAGCGGGTATGACTTCACGATTTTTGTACATTTCAAACAAATTTGTTTTGAGAGACTTTTGACAGAAAATACTCACTTTGCATGATGAATCCTTTATTAGTTTTGCGTAAGTCTGCGCAACGAAAATCAAATGTGACCCAATAACTAACAATCGGGCGTATTTGGGTCACATGCTGGGTTTCTAGTGACTTCATGTCGAGGACACGGTCCGAAGTCATACACCTCTATCTATTCGTAATTGTGTAATAGGTAGAGACACGTGTATAAAGAATTACGTAATATGGTTGTACTACATAAATCTATAGAAGACAATTTTCATTTTGGAATCGTCTCTGACATAGCGAATACTTATTCTTTGTTTCTATCGGTTTTGATTCCCCAGTGAGTGTCGAAATATGCGATTTTATGCGACATAATTGGCTGTAACCCTTTATTACGATAACTGAGAAGTTAGATTTTTTCACAGCTGCAAGTGACTGCTAGATCTACGTATATGGTTTTAATTTGAACTCAATACCTCCACGCTTTCCCAAGACAGAAGGTCTTGACAGACGGACAACAAGCTGATCCTATAAGGGTTTTTTCCTTTTTAGGAACGAACCCTCAAAAGGATCAATTCTATTTAATCATTTTAAATACTCATATAAATAAATAAATAAATAAATATTGTAGGACACATTACACACAGCGCCATCTGACCCCAAACTAAGCAGAGCTTGTGTGATGGAAGTCAGATAACTGATAGAATACATAAATACTTTTTTTTTTTTTGTAAATACATACTTATAATACATACAGAACACCCAGACACAGAACAAACATTTGTTTATACCAAACAAACATTTGTCCTTGGCGGGAATCGAACCCACGCCCTACAGCTCAGGCAGACATACTCCCAATGAGCCAACAGGGCTGTCGATATAATATAATTTCTCGATCAAGAATGAGACGATAGTGTTTTGTTTTGTTTAGTTTAGTTTAGTTGATATTTGAGTTGAGGTACTTTTCTTATTAGTCAAGCTCCTCATTCCAGCTCACATATGTAGACATAAGACATCCCGCGATCTGTCCTCAATGCAGAGATAGCAAACTGTGAGACACGGCGTAGAATTTTTTACCTGTAATAAGTACTTTATAGCTAGAAATCTGTGTCAGTTAGCAAATGTGGACATTGACCGCACTTACGATATTATTATGAGTTCATAACATTTGACACAGTTCTAAAAACGTTGCTTACTGAGTCCAATAACATTGACCTTCATCTACCTTGAACCTAATTCGCTAGGCACTGACTCACTGACCTTTTAAATATTCATATACCATAACTCAGGGAACCTAGCACGATCTTTTGGAGTGTGTTTTTTAAAAGACTTGCATTGCTATTCACCCTATTCTAAAGTTGCAAGGTAAAGTTAGCATTTATCTAAAGTTGTTAGGGAAGCTGTCAGCTGCGTGATTTTTAGCATATACAAATGTACTCTGTATCTAAATGATGTTATATGAAACAGTAATCTAAAATCGAAAGGAAATCATAGCTTTGCTCGGTGTATGCAAATTGCGCGGAAATGCAAATTTTGACGTGTAAATTTGGATCGCTGCGTTTTTCAGAGATGAGACTTACCTAAATCGATTTTTCGCTTCCCAAAAAGCCTCATACATAGCACTTTTACGGTTTTTTCTGTATATACATATATATCTTTATATAAAAATTTCGTGTCACGTTGTTTGTCCGTGATGAACTCCGCAACTACTGAACCGACTTTAACCAAATCTTGCACACTGTGTGCAGTTTGATCCAACTTGAGAGATAAGATAGTGTACCTATATCTCAATTTATAATCGCAATATTTTTTTATTGCAATTGATTTGTTTATTATATGACAAAGAGGTATAATTATCTGTGAGTTCCATAAAATTCTCATGGATGGCGGTGTAAGGTAATTTATTAACTGGACTGAGTAAGTATCCAATAGATGGCGCTACGTTAAAAGTCCAAACGTTTCATATGCGCTACAATTTATTTCACGTTACACGCGTGTGTTCAATTTGGCCACAGCAACGCGTGGCCGGGTCTGCTAGTATAACATAATTATGTATGTATACAAAAATAAATACTGTTCTTTGGGAAGCGCAAAACTTAAGACGCTCCTGGCCATTTAAACGTCGAACAAGAATCCACATTGTTCTATGACAAAGTATATTTTTTTACTGTGGGTAAAAATATATGTTATTTTTAAGCATATCTTTCATTTACTCAGACCATCTGATACATGAAATCATTAACTTCGCTCGATCGAAAAAAATTCCAAAGTTACCTCTATTTCAAAAAACAGAATCCACATACGACTAATTCTAGCTATTTAATTATTTTTTGATAATTCTTAAAATATTACGAAATAATGTAACATTTTTATTTATAAATAAAAATTATAAAAAGTTAAAATGGTAATTTTATATGAATTTTAATCACGAATTTATGGCATCACGGCGCGTTTTTCTTCGCTTCAGACCGCTCGCAGAGCTCGTCGACGTCGGACGTGCGCCAAACTATGTAGCGATCGCCGCCGCGACAAGGTTACGGAAAAAATGGCTAACAAAAGCGATCGTAGAAAAAGACTTTCAAGTCTTGCCATAAAAAAATCGTACCAAATGAGGCGCAAACGACGGTAAGTAAATAAAAATGTATCTAGGTAACTAGGCTGAATTGGTAGTAATAAAAATATTTTCACTAAAACCGACATTTCTTGCTATGCTCTCTGTAGTTAGATGTATGTATATGTAATACGCGTATAAATTAGTAGATAGGTATCTAATAATCAAATTAAAGTAAGTAAGTAGATGCTTTCAAATTAGTATTGTGTACTCATCATCATGATCAGTTCTAGCTCGTTACGTATATTTACGAAGTAATAGTATATAGGTAAACATATACCTACATACATTCTTATTGTATTTTTGCAAAAAGTTACAAGAAGTATGAAGCCTTCTTGACAACCCTGTTGGCTCATTGGGAGTATGTCTGCCTGAGCTGTAAGGCGTGGGTTCGATTCCCGCCAAGGACAAATGTTTGTTTGGTATAAACAAATGTTTGTTCTGTGCCTGGGTGTTCTGTATGAATTATAAGTATGTATTTACAACAAAAAAAACTAAGTGACGGTGTGGTCGAAGATGGTAAAGAACACCTAGCCTGGAATGGAACTGACTCTCAAGTGAGGCAGCCGGAACACACCGTTTTTACAGCCCTGTTGGCTCATTGGGAGTATGTCTGCCTGAGCTGTAAGGCGTGGGTTCGATTCCCGCCAAGGACAAATGTTTATTTGGTATAAACAAATGTTTGTTCTGTGTCTGGGTGTTCTGTATGAATTATAAGTATGTATTTACAACAAAAAAACTAAGTGACGGCGTGGTCGAAGATGGTAAAGAACACCTAGCCTGGAATCGAACTGACTCTCAAGTGAGACAGCCGGAACACACCGTTATGACAGCCCTGTTGGCTCATTGGGAGTATGTCTGCCTGAGCTGTAGGGCGTGGGTTCGATTCCCGCCAAGGACAAATGTTTGTTTGGTATAAACAAATGTTTGTTCTGTGTCTGGGTGTTCTGTATGAATTATAAGTATGTATTTACAACAAAAAAAAAAACTAAGTGACGGTGTGGTCGAAGATGGTAAAGAACACCTAGCCTGGAATGGAACTGACTCTCAAGAGAGGCAGCCGGAACACACCGTTATGACAGCCCTGTTGGCTCAACGGGAGTATGTCTGCCTGAGCTGTAAGGCGTGGGTTCGATTCCCGCCAAGGACAAATGTTTATTTGGTATAAACAAATGTTTGTTCTGTGTCTGGGTGTTCTGTATGAATTATAAGTATGTATTTACAACAAAAAAACTAAGTGACGGCGTGGTCGAAGATGGTAAAGAACACCTAGCCTGGAATCGAACTGACTCTCAAGTGAGACAGCCGGAACACACCGTTATGACAGCCCTGTTGGCTCATTGGGAGTATGTCTGCCTGAGCTGTAGGGCGTGGGTTCGATTCCCGCCAAGGACAAATGTTTGTTTGGTATAAACAAATGTTTGTTCTGTGTCTGGGTGTTCTGTATGAATTATAAGTATGTATTTACAACAAAAAAAAAAACTAAGTGACGGTGTGGTCGAAGATGGTAAAGAACACCTAGCCTGGAATGGAACTGACTCTCAAGAGAGGCAGCCGGAACACACCGTTATGACAGCCCTGTTGGCTCAACGGGAGTATGTCTGCCTGAGCTGTAAGGCGTGGGTTCGATTCCCGCCAAGGACAAATGTTTGTTTGGTATAAACAAATGTTTGTTCTGTGTCTGGGTGTTCTGTATGAATTATAAGTATGTATTTACAACAAAAAAAACTAAGTGACGGTGTGGTCGAAGATGGTAAAGAACACCTAGCCTGGAATGGAATTGACTCTCAAGTGAGGCAGCCGGAACACACCGTTATGACAGCCCTGTTGGCTCATTGGGAGTATGTCTGCCTGAGCTGTAGGGCGTGGGTTCGATTCCCGCCAAGGACAAATGTTTGTTTGGTATAAACAAATGTTTGATCTGTGTCTGGGTGTTCTGTATGAATTATAAGTATGTATTTACAACAAAAGAACTAAGTGACGGTGTGGTCGAAGATGGTAAAGAACACCTAGCCTGGAATGGAACTGGCTCTCAAGTGAGGCAGCCGGAACACACCGTTATGACAGCCTTGTTGGCTCATTGGGAGTATGTCTGCCTGAGCTGTAGGGCGTGGGTTCGATTCCCGCCAAGGACAAATGTTTGTTTGGTATAAACAAATGTTTGTTCTGTGTCTGGGTGTTCTGTATGAATTATAAGTATGTATTTACAACAAAAAATCTAAGTGACGGTGTGGTCGAAGATGGAAAAGAACACCTAGCCTGGAATGGAACTGGCTCTCAAGTGAGGCAGCCGGAACACACCGTTATGACAGCCCTGTTGGCTCATTGGGAGTATGTCTGCCTGAGCTGTAGGGCGTGGGTTCGATTCCCGCCAAGGACAAATGTTTGTTTGGTATAAACAAATGTTTGTTCTGTGTCTGGGTGTTCTGTATGAATTATAAGTATGTATTTACAACAAAAGAACTAAGTGACGGTGTGGTCGAAGATGGTAAAGAACACCTAGCCTGGAATGGAACTGGCTCTCAAGTGAGGCAGCCGGAACACACCGTTATGACAGCCCTGTTGGCTCATTGGGAGTATGTCTGCCTGAGCTGTAGGGCGTGGGTTCGATTCCCGCCAAGGACAAATGTTTGTTTGGTATAAACAAATGTTTGTTCTGTGTCTGGGTGTTCTGTATGAATTATAAGTATGTATTTACAACAAAAAATCTAAGTGACGGTGTGGTCGAAGATGGAAAAGAACACCTAGCCTGGAATGGAACTGGCTCTCAAGTGAGGCAGCCGGAACACACCGTTATGACAGCCCTGTTGGCTCATTGGGAGTATGTCTGCCTGAGCTGTAGGGCGTGGGTTCGATTCCCGCCAAGGAC
Source organism: Biston stratarius (assembly GCA_950106695.1). NCBI lineage: Eukaryota > Metazoa > Arthropoda > Insecta > Lepidoptera > Geometridae > Biston > Biston stratarius. The sequence goes on from OX467112.1 coordinate 27,160,455, forward strand.
AAATGTTTGTTTGGTATAAACAAATGTTTGTTCTGTGTCTGGGTGTTCTGTATGAATTATAAGTATGTATTTACAACAAAAAATCTAAGTGACGGTGTGGTCGAAGATGGAAAAGAACACCTAGCCTGGAATGGAACTGGCTCTCAAGTGAGGCAGCCGGAACACACCGTTATGACAGCCCTGTTGGCTCATTGGGAGTATGTCTGCCTGAGCTGTAGGGGCGTGGGTTCGATCGTACTTACATTTCCATGATATTTTTTTACTTTGTAAATATTTACCAAAATTTTTTGCTTCATGATGAATACAGGGTGTTCGGTATGAGATTATAGGGCGTCGTACTTACATTTCCATGATATATATTCTACTTTGTAAATATTTACCAAATTTTTTTGCTTCATAATAAATACAGGGTGAAGACAAGAAAAAGTACCAAATGAAATTGGAATTGACGATGCGTAAGTACCTAAGTTTGGTGGCCTTATTTCGTTTAGATTTGATTACGTCTGTCACCTAAACAGAACTTATGAATATATTTTTAATTCATAATAAATACAAGGTGTTCGGTATGATATTATAGGGCGTCGCACTTTAAATTTTCATATTTTTTTAAACCACGTTGTTCATCATCTCAGCCGTAGGACTTCCACTGCTGGACATAGGCCTCCCCCACTGACTTCCATAAAGACAGTTATAGTGACAGTTGGAAGCGGCTCGCATCCAGCGCGTTCCTGCGGTCTTTATGAGGTTGTCTGTCCACCTTGTGGGTGGACGTCCTACGCTGTGCTTGCCGGTCTGTGGTCTCCACTCCAGAACTATTAGCGTTATTATACAAACACTTCAACACTTCGATATACCGATAGTCAATATGGCATCGTTGGAGAGACTCAACCACCACCCATGTCTTGGTCGAATCAAAGGCTTTCTCATAGTCGACAAACGCTAAACATAGTGGCAAACTATACTCTTCGGTCTTCTGTATAATTTGCCGTAACGTGTGGATGTGGTCTATGGTACTGTAACCTTTTCGGAAACCGGCTTGTTCGGAAGGCTGAAAGTCATCGAACCTGCGACTGAGACGGTTCGTAATAACCCTTGAAAACAGCTTATAAACATGGCTCAGAAGCGAGATGGGTCTATGATTCTTCAATAAGGTATTGTCACCTTTTTTAAAGAACAGCACCTCCATGCCTCTGTTCCGTGCCTCTGGCGTTACTTCTTCGAGTACGATGGAATTAAAGACCGCATTGTTACGAAAAATGTTTCTGTTTGACAATCGTAAACGCTCAGCAAGTTGGTTGGATCCCGATTCAGCACCTAAACAATGCCCTAAACGAAAACTTACCCCTAGAAAAGTGATAATCACTGTTTGGGGGTCTAGCGGCGGTGTAATTCATCACAGCTTCTTACCAAACGGGATGAGCATTACTGCAGATGCTGTACTGTGAAGAACACAATGATGGAAAAGCTCGCACATCTCCAACCAACTTTGGTCAATCATTCGTCTCCGCTGCTCCTGCACGATAACGAGCAACTTCATACTGCACTGCAGACGATCTCCAAGTTGCAAGAGTTGGAAACTTTCCGTCCTCCGCCGTACTCACCAACCTTGCGCCTACAGACTTCTACTTTTTCCAGAATTTGGATAACTTTTTTGCGGGGAATAAATTAAATACCCGAGATGCAGTAAAAATGCCTTTGAAGAATTTGTTGCCTCCTGTCCAGCTGTTTTTTTAAGAGCATCAACAAACTCCTCAAGTTTTGGCAAAGATGCATCGATTGCATAGGTGATTACTTTGATTAGATAAATTTCATAATGACCTAATATATGTATGATCGCAATAACATTGTTATTGTTCTTTTGTTATGTTGATGATCGTTATGAATGTTTAGACATGTATAGTCTTTATGATCTAAATAAATTAATAACCGCGATAATCTAGTCGTATGATTAATTTTTAAATTATCAAGCTAATGTAAATTATAAACATACTCAATCAATAAAATTTACAAAAAAATATAACAATAACATTTACTTTGTTGTATCTCATTGTACTTATTTGTTATTTTAATGACTTAATCACTCCTTCGGGTGTAGGGGTGATTAAGTATATATTTATTTATATATATATATATGTATATGTAGACAACACTAACTTAACCCGCTCTCCCAAAAAGAAGCCAATATCTCAAACTAAGACATGGGCTAACTCTATTCTAAATGTCACCCATATCCGTCTAGTCGTTTAGACTTGAAGAAATAACAAGTGACTTTCTAATTTACAATGAAAGGACCGTCGTCTAATAGTAAGCCTTAAGCGAATCAAGTTATTGCAAATAGAAAGAACTGGAGGCTTTGGGGAGTCCACTATGTCATGGCTACATGCAAGAAAACGCTACGTTTATAAAGCGTATACAGTAAATATGAATCTAGAATAAGAAAATAATATGATACAATACAATACAATACAATACAACTTTATTATACACCAAACATTATAAAAATACATACAAAAATTTAAAAAAGAGAAAGAAAGTAACAAAACAAAAAATACATGATAGGACTAGAGTGGTATCAGAATGTCATTTTCTCCTATAAAATTTACCAGATAAGTACAATTTTACAATTTCTAGTTATATACTACTATTTTATACTACAGTTTCTAGTTTTTTAATCGTACCGGTAAATGTGTACATATAGGAGGCATTTTTTTATATTTTAATATTGTAATAATTACTAAACTTACGTTATAGGTCTAACAAAAACATTATAGATCATCAAATAAGCTTTCAAACGATACCTCATTCGGCCAATTTGAGTAAATAGAACTCAAGATATGAATAAATATCTATAACTGTCAGCCACCGCGCCGTGTTTGTGACGTCACAGTGCTGCCAATCCCCACTTTCTCAAGTTACAACTAGCTTTTCAATGAACTAGACGCAACGACGAACACATCTATACCAGCCGTAGATATTTGGAAAAGATGAAAGAAGATTGAAGATTGCTTAAAATAGGTCGATTTCCTCCTGACTAAATATGGTGACAGAAAATTATTATTAAAATTAAGACGTGTGTCCGACGACGTCCTGTGTCCTAACTGGTATTTATCATAAAGCAAAAATATTATAAAAGTTATTTAATTTTCTGGGTGATTAAAAATTATGGTGACAAAATAATCATGAAAATTAAAGTATGGACGACGTCCCGTATCATAAGTAACACCCTGTATTTCTTAAAGTTATTTCTGGGTAACATGAAAATTATGATGACAGAAAATAATCACGAAAATGAAATGCACGATGTCCGGTATCATACCTGACACCCTGTATTTATTATGAAGCACAAATATTATCAAATATTATAATGTGCCGTGGTGGTGCCGGCGTAAGAATAGTACCTCACCCTCTCTACCCGGTTGCCGTAAGAGTAAGGGATGTGAATCCGGGCAGCAGCGTCTTCCTTGAACAATCACACCTAACCAAGGGAGGAGGCCTTTGTCCAGCAGTGGACGTCCTATGGCTGACGGCTGATGATGATGATGATGACGACGACGATGATGATGATGACGATGATGATGATGATGATGATGATGGTGATGATGATGATGATGATCATGATGACAAATATTATCAACTTACTGCGCTGCTCTGACCTTACTGACTGCCCTGTTGGTTCATTGGTAGTATGTCTGCTTCAAGAGCCGTAGGGCGTGGGTTCGATTCCCACTCAGGACAAACATTTTTTTTTATGGCTGACATGCTACGTTTTTGACCACAGCTCACCTGATGTTAAGTGACTGTGTGGTCGAAGATGGTAAAGCACACCAAGCCTGCAGTGGAACTGGCTCTCAAGTGAGGCTGCCGGAACACAACTTTAGATGCTTGGTGGCAGATTTTCAACTTGAGGGTGGTAGCTAGCCAGCCGAGTACTAGAAAGTACCCTACCACCACGCTATGGTTTCCTCACGATGTTTTCCTTCACCTGCAGCTCAAGCTCATTGTTGGGGTTTGAACCCACGCCCTTCGGCATACGAATCTACCGCGCTAACCACTGAACCATCAACGCTACAAATTTTGTACTATAATCAAAAATGTTTCTTCTGAGTGTTCGGTATATATTATAAGTACCTACTTATGTATTTACAAAAAAAAAACTGACTTCCATAGTACAAGCTTTGCTTAGTTTGGGGTCAGATGGCGCTGTGTGTAATGTCCTACAATTTTTTTTTATTTATTTGAACAATAAATTGAAAGACCCCCAGTTCTTTACAATAAGTAGGTAGATACGCATCGTCCAATTTCATTTGAGTTCGACACTTTTTCTATAGACTTTCTGAAAACCAAAAAATCATTGAAAGTGCATAGGTAGGTAGTTACATACATATATACCTATATACTATTACTTAGTGAGTATACGTAACGAGCCAAAACTGATCACTATAAGAATATTAAATAAATACAATGACAGTACGTGATCTGCTATTTTATCGATTTCCTAGAAATTGATGTACTGACTTGTTATCCACTACTCCAGTAACGTACACAGCGTGGCTGCCGCGCGAGACGTGCGCGCGGCGCGTCGCAAACAACTTCCGACTCGCGTAAATGAATACGTCGCGCTCCGAAAGAGTGGGCCGGAGGCAGCCTAAAATACCTAAAGCTCGCGGCTTGCCCCGCCTTAATAAGGACTTTAGCAATTTTATTATTTTGTGTTTAATGTTCGTGTAGTAAGTGTTTAGGAAAAGAAAAATTGGAAATGTGGTCCGATTAATTGAAAAATCAGGACACACTGGAAGTGTTTTTTTGTGTAAAAATAAGTCTGTTTCAAGTTTTTTGCCGAGAACAAATGTACAATTTCTATGAAACAGCTGATGTTTTCTTCCACAAATTGTGGAAGCTATAGCAGAAATTGTTTGTTATTGTTTACCTAAATTAATTTTAAGAAGTCGTTAGTTAACTTGTTATCTTGCAAAACAAATAAATATACAAATTGTAGGTATAGGTTACAATTAAATAATGGTAGTACTTCATGTGACACGCCATACCCACAATCCTCTTTGTAAGCCTCTTCTTCCAGAGAGTGCTGAGCTCCGCCCGGAGAGCCGGACGTCGTAGATCGCACTCTCCATACACCCCCTGGGGGCAGTGACCCCCAGAGCCCAGCCTCGGAAATGAGGGATGCCTCGAGTCCGATTCCCTACCTCGCCGAAAGGAAAAGGAAGAACACACATGATGATGATGCAAGCCTCTTAATACCTACTGACTAGTATTTCCTAGGCCAGGTACATGGTGAACTACTTCTGTGATTCATGATAGGGTAGAAAGTTCACAGGTCATGTGAACCATTATAAAATAAAAGCACCCAATGACTGACTCACTTTGACTGATTCCAAGATTTCCAAGGTAATTTATTAACTAGGTTTTGCCCGACTACGCACAAAGAGTAATTTTTTATTTATGCGTATTCATTTACCCCTTCTATCTCTTAAAATCATATTCTTCACATTCCACGTGATAGATTTACTATGACGTCATAATATACTCTAATGTTTCCATAATAATATACTATAAATATTCAACCTCGACATGTTTTTGTGCCCCGTTGCTGATATTGTGATTTATGTTATTTTTGTTTTATCTTTATGTACATATTTAATAATAATATAGTCTATATATAAGTATAAATAATATATTGTGAAAATATTAATTAAATTAAAAAGCATGTCACTAAGAAATACAAAGACCTTAAACTAATTATATGACTTATATACATTTATTTTTTATTGTCTATAAGTAAGTAGGTATATATTTATATGTGTATTTATTTCGTTTTATTTAAATATATTATTATTATTTTTAAATACTTACTATATGTATTATTTTTATTAGTATAATTATTTTTTTTACTTATTAGTGTACGTTACAATATCTCCCGTCTGTTCTTAATTTGTATCGTATTTTTCCATTTTTGGTTGCTTGGAAGAGATCGCTCTTAACGTTAAGGCCGCCACTTATGGCACTAGCTCATAAGATTCTTTTGTTTCCTGTACTCTTTTTTTATTTTTGGTGTGCGCAATAAAGAGTTTCGAACTATCTAATATTATGACTTTACAGAGAATCCAATAAGGTGGACTTAAAACTATTCAGAAATTAGACTCGAGTTTATTTTTAAAAGACATATGTAGGTAGTTAAAATAACTGACAAATTTTAAAGAAATTAACGAGGAGCGAATAAACAATTTAAAAAGGTGGCGCAGCGTCTTTTTACAAAATGAAAATTTACACTTCAAGTGCAAAAGACAAAGGGCAGCGTTGTAACAAATAATAGCAATGGCGTAACAAATTAGTTTTCTAGATTTCCATGTGTTACCGCCAGGTAGGGTAGGATTCGCAATTCATGCATATTACTTTCTTATTAATGACCGATCATCGGCGTCACTCGTGTGCATAAAATAATATAAATTAACTACTACGTGAATAAGGAACAACGAAATCAAAACTAATACATCAAACATTCCTTCTACCGCGAGTGTGTGAAGTGCAATACATAGTGCATACTGTGCTGCGCAGCCCGAGAGGAACGAGGTCAAGGTGCGTGGTCTCCCATTCTTCCTTTTCCTCTGTGTTATTGCTCGTAATTTAATTAATGTGTAATCAGCGTGCCTAGCGAATTAACAGATACAGTCCACTTTATATATTGACGCTATGAAGCCTTCGGGCACATAACGCGTCCCGCTCCAGGAAGTACTAAAATAATTTGGCGCTTCTGTGTTCTGCAGTAGTATTCAACGGTGCCATACTTTTCAGTTCTCTTTGTCGGTGCGTCCTTATTTAATTGCAAGGTACGATAAAAAGTGGAACAAAATATTTTTGTATTTGCTGCACAATCCAATACCATGCCTTGTTACGAATACAAATATTTTTCTATGTTTGCACATTACATATAATTATTATGTTTATACATTATGCATTCTGCCAGTGTCAAGTAGTTCAAGTGTCTCTAATTATAAAGTAAGTAACGATTAAGTCCACAGTTCACGCTCTAGTAATATAGGTGTGACTTTACTAGAAAGTTTTGGAAACAACACAAATACAAATACATACCTATTTAAAATAGTGAAGTGTTAATTATATGTATAATGTTGAGTGAAATAGTGAAAATTAACACTTCACTATTTTAAACGAAACGAAGCCAAAACTCCCAGTTTCAAGATTAGTTTTCCTCATAGCTGATTGCCCATGAATTTTCGTTGGTTGGAATTCCGTGATTATGTTGTTTCTATAAGCGACATCTACTGTATGTTGCACACATTACTCTGCTCATTCTTTCGAATTACATCATTGTACTTCCGCGTACGATATTGTACTAGGTACATTGCCAAAACTAGCGCTCCGTACTCTACAGACATGTTTGCCTACATGTATGGCTGTATAGTCCATACATATACGGTTGGTGACGTCATCTTACGTAGCCAGTCCTCACAGGTTAGATAACAGTTACAAAAGAAGTCTCATTTGGTATCGTAATGTGATAACAGCTGGTATTTCAATGCCACGGACTTGTATTAATAAAATCGCGATATTCTCGTAGAAGCACTGATTTAAACAATAAATTTTATTACACAATACGTACACTGTCAGGTGATAAACGTGTTACGATGTAACTAGAGTGCGTGGAAAAGTGGCAAATTTTGTTTTACATATTTAAATTTCGTTTTTGTTTTTATTTCGTTAGTGATATTGACTGTTTTAAGTGTTACCAAGTGATAAAATTCATTGTTAATTATTTAAGGTTAGGTTAACTCTTATTTGAGTGAATTGTTGATTATATCGACGGTGAGTTAAAATTAATTTATATATAATTACCTATTTGGTAATGTCTTATTATGAGGCATGTTCCTACTCTATTATTTACATATTGACCGTCAATTATTTATTAAACAGAAATGTAATTATAAGATAACGTATTTGGACCTAAGTATTAATGATGTCGAAATGAGGACATTCTACTCGATAATTATTTACTATCATTTTCAAAAAAACTTTTTACTGACCTGACATTTTTCTGGCCCTAAAAAAAGTTCTTTGGTTTTGGCGTCTCACATTGTACACTTGCCAGTGTTTCGATTAAATTATCCAAATAGTTTATGAAAAATCTAAATATATACGTAAATATAAGTCAAAGTCGCACAAAGAAAGTCTTGGTCGAGTCTGGTCATGCTCTAGTAAAGTAGTGATGACTTTACTACTAGCTTTAATGGAGTTATGGAAGCAACAAGAAAAATCATGTTTCATTATGTCATTGTCTCCACACTGACCCTCGTATTTCGGCACATTATGACTAAAACACTTAGCATAAACTCTGAAAAAAAAAAACGTTTTGCAAAATAATAGAATACACGCGCCAAAATAGCTAATAAAACTTCCTTGACGAAATGTATGGAACAGTTAGTTTTTCGCGAATTTCAAATAGTTCCATAGTTGTTTATAATGTTAAGTACAATGACCTTCTTAGTACCTACTTCCATAGCTAGTAGTGTTATATTATTTGTGGTACTACCATACCGTTAAAGAAAAAGGAACGCGTCTAATGCTAAAAACGAATAGCTATAAATACTTACAAAACAAAGTCGGTGTCCACGTCTATACGTTTCTTTCCTGACTTCCTGACCACCGTTCGAGGCTGCGGGCACGCTTTCGCATTCTTCCGCGGCCTCGACAGCGCTTGTCCTTGCGGACCCACCTCTGGGAGCTCAAGCTCGTCCCGCAACGATTACGATGTGTCGGAACACCAGACACATCGTTATCCACCTCCGAGGTCTTACCAGCAAATGGGCATCGGACGGCCCCACGTCCTAACGCCCATGATCTCTGTGCGACGGGTTAAATCAGTGGCCCCGTCGCCTGCCACTTTGGCCGCTGGGATGGGGATCGCCAGACCGGCACTCCTCCCAACCCGTAGCCCCCTCCCACTCGGCTCCTCCACTGTGCCCTCAGCTTATCAGAGGGACACGTGGAGAGCCCTTCCCTCCTCCGTCCGTCACCGGACCATCCTCCCTCGTCGTGACACGCAATATACACATCGTGCATAACGAGTCACGACCCACCTCGGGGACCAAGAAACTACTGGCGCCAGACGACCCCATGTCTGGATGCCAGTGGCCCCCATGCGACGGGTCAGCTAAGTGGCCCCGCCGCCTGCCACCTCGGCTGCAGAGGACAGGGAGAGCGGCGCACCGTCATACCGGTACTCCTCTTTCCCTGCAGCCGCGTCCGCCATCAAACAGTGGCGGCCCTGTCAAGGCCGCGGAAGGTAGGGAAAGCGGCAACGTCACACCGACAGTCCTCTCCCGCCTCGGCTTCCATCCCTCAGCTGCAGTGTCTCCCATACGACACCGCAGCCCGCCTCAGTTGCGATACCGCCCACACAGCACCGCAACCTACATTGGCCGCTTCTACTAGGCCTGGGGGTTCGCCCGGAGAAGCAGCCCCACCTTGGGTTCCGCTTGGTTTCACCGTGGTCACCAGTCACGGCTACTCAGCCCCCCCGTCACGAAAAGGCGGGAACCCTAGGGGGGGATTTTATTATTAACCCTGTAAAGACAATACTATTTTAACTTACCTATCACCCAGGCAATCAAACAATGCTAATGTTTAACAACTGAATAGAGAATACAATCAAAACATTAAGTACTTCGCGAGCAGAAGCTTGCCCTAGACGGCCTGTGTATCATAATTTGTCGGGGTGGTAAGTGACAGTGTGGTCGAAGATGGTAAAGCACACCTAGTCTGGAATAGAACTGGCTCTCAAGTGAGGCTGCCGGAATACATCGTTAGATGCTTGGCGGCAGATTTTCAACTTGAGTTTGAGTCAACAACTTGGTGGTAGCTAGGCAGCCGAGTATTAGAAAGTACTCTACCACCACGTTATGGTTTCCTCACGATGTTTTCCTTCACCGGCAACTCAAGCTCATTGTTGGGGTTTGAACCCACGCCCTTCGGCATGCGAACCACCCGCGCTAACCACTGAGCTATCATCGCTACAAATAAATATTGATGCGACTGATACGGCGGTTGCTACACCCCTGTTCGCGACTGTTACCTATTTCAAAAGATAAAATGTCTATCGTTTTATATACGTCATTATATGTGTCTCAATCAAAAGGTCTCAAATCATTTCTAAACGTACATTTTCAGAGACATTCTACAGTGTGACTCCCGAAAAACAATCTGCTTCTCGTAGTCGGTTAAAAATTCTAGTACCTCTTTGTGTAATCTCTGTTTATCTCACGTACTAATTCTTAAATCTCTGTATTGCACAGATAGAAACTTTTTATTGTGTACACTTCATGGGCGTGTGTTGTGCAACACCTTTTTTGTCATTTCCTAAGTTACAAATACTGCAAAAGTAAATTATAGTTGTGTAACGTATGTAAGTTTAGGAACGCATACTTTGTGCAAAGAAAATTTATATATAGAGAGAGAGAGAGAGAAAGAGGGACGGCAATACATCTTGTTCAGGAGTGAAAGTGACGGATCGCAAGCTGGTCTCTCAAACCTACCTATATGATCTGTGTAGGTCTTTATATTTTCTAGAATAAAATTACAGGACTATGGATTTCGTAATCGGAGGTCTGGCAGGCGCCGGCGCAACTGTAATCACCAATCCAATGGACGTGGTGAAGACACGGCTCCAACTTCAGGGCGAGCTGAAAGCCAAAAGCGAGACCAGTACACGGTACAGAGGCATCTTCCACGCCTTGTACGTCATCACGAAGAACGATGGAGCCTTGGCGCTGCAAAAGGGGCTAGCTCCAGCGATGCTGTTTGGCTTCATGATGAATTCTGTCAGGTCTGAATCACATAACCATGACTTACTTGGATCTATTTTTCTACATCCTGTGGGAATGGAAAATCTCTCAAATTCGTTTTACGTGATTGTTTCTTAATAATATCATACATTTCTAGATCTTTTCAAGTCCAGAGTGAATAAATATCTTCTAAGTCTGCGTGCTTTATCTTCAACCACATCATCGCTTACCATTAGGCGAGCTGGTGGTCAAATGCGGACTAATCCGTATTTAAAAAAAAACATATACTAGCTGCGCCCCGCGGTTTTACCCGCGTGGTGATGGATGATGATGATGATGATGAAAAGTATCCGATTTATTTATCACTATATTTGAACATGTTTTAGTATTTAATTCTGCCCGTTGTCCGTCTTCTAGATTGGGCATGTACCATGTTGCGGAAGTGCAAGGGTGGACCAAATCCAAGGAGGGTGACATCAGCATAAACAAGGCTATCCTATGGTCTAGCATAAGCGGCGTCATGAGTGGCGTGGCTGCGAACCCCATGTCTGTACTGAAGACCAGGATACAGGCCACAGCGCATCCCAGTATCGCTGTCGGGAGACAGCACCGATATAAAGGTAAAAAGTAGGACTTCACCAAGATAGGACCTAGCTGTACTTCTATTTTTCTAACATGTGAACAGCTTGTAAAAATGTAATCTCCAGAGCCACAGTCGTCTTGGCAGAGGTTTAATAAAACAGATACAGACTTAAAAAGTAGGTAATTAACATTATTTCCAAGCGTAAAGAGTGTCCATCGAACGAAGCCACAGGACTAGCTGTATAGTGCATTTCTTCGGCCAATATTTCCAGCCAATATATCTGCCAAATTCTACCCAACTACTAGAAGTTAAGTAATTCACCGGAGCGAGGATCAGGACTGCTGATCTAGTTATTTGGATGGTGGTTGAACTGGTTAGAAACACAAATGTGCATATCCATTAAAAGGCACATACGTATGGGAAAATCTTGAATTCTCTCTTGTAAAAAACGTAGAACGTACCATAGAGAAGATTAATTGTGACCTTTTATGCTTTAAAATAGGGTTCTTGTCGCTATGTTGCAGGGATGTTGGACGGCATGGTCACAATTTACAAGACTGAAGGAGTACGAGGTTACTTCGCGGGAGTAACAGCCACGTGTGCTCGTCTGGCCATCGGTAGCGCGGCTCAACTCACTACATTTTCTACGTAAGACATCAATTAACAGGAAGTACCTACCTACAAAAATTCCCTTAAACGTATTGTTAAAATTAGAGAGTACCTACCTCTCAAAAAATTTACACGTAATATCGTCGACTACATTTTTGCCGAAACAACAACCGAACAGCAATCGATTAAACGTCTGACTATTCAATTTTTTTATTGTGTGCCAGAGGTACCGTTCTATGCAATAACACTTTTCTCTTCTACTCTCAATTTGCGCAAGAAAACCATAAGTCTTCGAGAGATGCCGATGTACGCTTAAAATATTACAATATTGTATTTAGAATAAAAGCCAGCAAATCTTATTCTACAAAAGCCAGTTTGTTGACAAGAACTAGGTACAACGGAATATGTTGTTTCAATAAGTTAGATTGCATAGTTACCGACTACACAAAAACAAAAAGACTGTATTTTAAATCGATGCAAGTCTAGAGATAATTCAAACACAAAACCAGCCCATCTAATGATAAATGAATGTATAACAAATTCAAGACACCTGTTATAACAAATTCAATTATATGGAACTATAAAAATAACCCATTTAATAAAATGTCATCGGATAACTATGATATTCTCCTCAGTGCTAAAGAAGCGTTGCTGTCGCATGGTATATGCACCAACTCGCCTTTAGGGCTCGCGTTCACAGCCAGTGCCGTCAGCGGCGTCATGGTTGCAGTCATCATATGCCCCTTCGACGTCACCACCGTCAGACTTTACAACCAGGGTAAATACTGCAACCAGTCATTAATACTGCAGGGTGTTTACAGGGTAAAAGAAGCCATCAGTACGCGAGGGTACTACGAGAATTCACCGGCGATGCGTGCGTGTGTGGCCAGCTTACTGAGCAGTGTGCTGTGTGTGATTGTTGAGACACCCCTCGACGTTGTGAATACACGGCTTTATAATCAGGGTAACGTTTGTCTCGTCTGCCTGCCGCTTCATATCTTCGGTTGTTGTAGATATCTCACCTAAACCTAAGTATTATTTATATATTCTCTGCCTAAACTGCGTTTTGTTACTTTTTACGGTGGTCAAGGAGTTTGTCTTTCTTTTGTTTGCATTGGGTTTTTGCTTTTGGTTCTTATAAATTAATTATAATAATGCCATTTTAGCAATAAACTTTCATCACTACTAATTAAATGGAAAACTCTCTTTTTCGTTTATTGCTTAGATGCTGTTTTTTTAAATCCAGTTGTCCAGTTCAACTACTTCATTAGTTTCCTTTAATGAAAAAAAAAAAAAAAAAAATTACTTAGTTCAATTATTTTCAATCAGGACACATATGTTTATTTTGTCCGAAATTTGGAACTAAAAAATGCTTTTGTACTTTTCAGGTTCTGGGTCTAAAGAAGCTTTGCTCTATAAAGGAGTATTTGACTGCCTCACGAAGATTTACAAGAAAGAAGGTCTCCACGGCCTATATAAGGGTATAGGACCTCTATACCTTAGGATAGCACCTCACACGACCCTCTCACTAGTCATATGGGACATGCTTAATAATTTATTGCTACCTAATACTAAAAGTAAAGACAGTTGATAACGATTTTAGGGATTGTATTGTCAAGAACCTTCCTATTAAAAAATAAAGAAAGTCCTAAAAAGACTTACCGGATGTTCCAAAAAATCTTTAATTATGTTACTCGTCGTTGTTATAGCAAGCTATCGGTGGCGAAAAGTGTAATTCCCAATCGACATCTAAAGAACTACACTCTGAAAAAACATCATTATCATCACAAGAACAGCTATCCAAATCATCTGCTTTCTGTTCTTCCGGACAATTACAATCAGGTTTGTTAGGATCATATGGCATGAAGCCTATAGCTTGCTGGTAAGCTTTGAAGCATGCATTCTTCTGGCAGATATCTGAATCATAATGATCTGACCAGACTTCTTTAATTGCTTTTCTGCTCAAACGTCTTTGTTTTCTCTCCTTCGCTTTAATCCTATCATCATTATTTTCTACGGCTATCTTGTATATCAAAGGACTGCAGCTATCTACATTAACCGTATCCTTTTTAGGTTCAACTTGCATCTCAATAATGTATTCTCCATTCCTTTTACATACGATTAAAGTTGGCTTTTCTTCGACGCGCTTTTTGGTCTTTTTGATAGGTTTCAACATCTGAACCTTATACTGGCGGCTTCTAGCTTTGTTCAGCATAGAGAGTAGGCGTTTAGAAATTGCCCCTGGTTTCCAACCTCGAGCAATTTCCTGAAACCGTAAATTAATTCGGTAAAATTAGATAATTATTTACGGGGATGACACAAACAAAATAATATTAAAAAATCTTACTTTATCCACAACGAAATAGTGCGGCGCAGATGTTTAGCACTCGAAACATATATTTAAATCAGTATTATAGAACAATTTATTTTATCTTACAGTTACATTAACGTTACAAAATTTTACTTAACCCATTACCAAAGCTATTTTGTCTTACTTTCAACCGTAATCTAATGATTATCACTCCAAAAATAAATAAAATGGACACAGAACTACCGCAAAAGCAGTATACGTAATGCCAATAATCTATATAGCATATCTGTATCTGTATTGAGCTTGAGTCGAAGCATCTCTGCTGTTACTGCTCGTTCCATATTCCATATCACTGTGCTTAGCAGGTTGATTCTTTAAAAATCTTTCGTATTGTTGCTTCTTTAACATTTCAGCATTCATGAAAGAACTAAGGCAAGGCACGTGGAACGAGCTCGTGCTGATACCTTTGTTTGTCAAATAAGCTAATCTCTCAGCCGGCCTTCTGTTATTATAGTCTTTAAGTCTGAAATAAGTTTTATTTCCACGGCCATCTACTGCTACAATTCCTTTGTCGGATGGCACTGCATGTTTACACTTACTCCTATCTGAATAAAAGGAATATTCCACTGTATCATCGCCTTTTGTTTTACCTCTATGAGAAGCTGGCACTCGAGGTACCATAGACGGTTCTGGAATTTTGATGTCTTCGCCGTGTTCTAACATTTCCGTGAGCCTTTGTAGCAGGAGTTTTTTGTCTTGGCCGTGGCCCAAAATACCTAACTTGGAAAGTTGTTTCGGATTAGCATCTCCAAAACAGCTCCAAGTAGTTTCAGAAGGTTTATAAGCCGCTGCTTTCTCATCTTTCTTATCTCCGGCCGATTTTTTCACGATCTTCTTCTGAGGAGCAACACTTTTAGCCCTAGGATAGTACTTCCATTTACCTGCGGAATCCACGTATCCATCTACGCCTACCGTCAGCCATGTACCATCAACATCCTGAAACTTCCCTGTTTCGCAGTCTACGTGATCTCCGTGGGGTCCAATGAATAGCATGGGTGCCCACCTATCATCGGGTCCAATAAAACCATCGACATTGATTTCTAACCATTTGTGATCAGGGCTCCAAAAACCTCCTAAATCACTACATTGTGTCTTTCCATCGGGACCTTTGAAGAATCTCACTACTTGGTTGCCGGATCTGTCTAAAAGTTTTACTCTGTAATCTAAATATGTAAATTGAGATTCATTATCTTGTTTCGTTATTTTCTTCGCTTTATATGTGGGGTCGAAGTGAGCATTAGGTGGTGTAAATTCTACTAGCCATTCATCAGAGTCAGTGTCGGAACCGAATGAAACTTCATCTTCAGAACAAGAGCACGATCGATCGAGATTTGTGTCTTCTGGCCCAGGATGATTTGGATAGCAAGAGCAATCTGGAGTTTCCGTGTCTGGAAGGAAACCTAAAGCTTGTTGGTAGGTCTTCAAACAAATCTCTTTGCACATGTCAGTGAATGCGCTCTGAATAAATGCTCGTTGATCTCTTTGGAGTCTTCTTTGTTCGCGTTCCTTTCTCTTTTTTCGTTCGCGATTCTCTTCTTCAGTTCTTCCTATCATATAAGTGAGCACAGGTTTGTCTTCATAAGGCTGCTGGTTCAGTGTCCTTGGCTTAGCATAGGCTTTCATAGTCTCCATTGTAACTGTGTACTCGCCATCTTTCTTGGCTACCGTAAGAAGCGGCCGCTT
The DNA here is from genome assembly GCA_950106695.1 of Biston stratarius. Lineage (NCBI taxonomy): Eukaryota > Metazoa > Arthropoda > Insecta > Lepidoptera > Geometridae > Biston > Biston stratarius. Next base: position 27,176,512 of record OX467112.1, read on the forward strand.
GAGAGGCTTCTTCTTCTTTTCTGGTTTCTTCTTCTTTTTAGCTAATATAATGCCCGGGTCTTTTGCCATTCTGAGCAAGTGTAATACGTGCTTGTGCACACAACCAGGTTTCCACGATGGCCGGAACTAAAGTAAAAAAAATAAAAAAATAAAAAAAATATAATGAAATGAAAATAAGTAAAATAATAATATTAAGAAAATAAAATAAAAAGTAGAGAATAGTAAGACTCTTTTGTTTTTTTACTCTTTTTCTATTTTTGGTATGCACAATAAAGAATTTATATCTATGTAGTACATACCTTCATCCCGGGAACATTATCGGCTGTCCATAACCATCCCATACTTTTTGGGACAGCATTGAGGGTTCCTGTGCATGGCATTCCGCATTTACTATGTCCTATTTGTGGAGCTGAAATACCAATTAAATTAAATTTATTTGGGTAAATAAAAGACGATGAAATTTTGTTAAATTAAAAATGATCATGTGCTGTGGTCAATAAAAAACTCGTTCATCCGACAAGGTTCCGAACTTCTAATTTTATATTAGTAAAATAAAATTATTCATCAAATAGGAATAAATTATTTTGTATCCTTTCGATGTGGGAAAGGTGTAAATTTATATTGTTAGAATATTTCGATCTTGGTCTTCTTTTATTGAAAATTGGTTTACCTACCAAATTCTAGCGGTATAGTAAGAGCTGAATGTAAGGACAGTGATATACCGATTGGTACGACGAAACTACAGTTAGAATGCTAATAAAAAAAGTTTTATCTTAACTAAACTAAATGTAAAGCATTGCAGCGGCCTCCTCTATTCTCAAGGCCCATATTGTGAAGATCGGAGAAACGAAACAACAATTGAAATATATTGGAGCATTCTCATACTATGAAAAGAATTTATACAAGAAAATAATTTGAAAAAGGAGAGCGAAAAATAAAATAAATAATAATACAATTTTAATTACATGTGTGGATGTGTTTGTGAATGGTGATGCGTGAGTGAGTGTGTGCGAGTGAATGTATTTTATACGTTTGTTTAGTGTATAGTACACTTGTTTGGGTCAGGATATGCGTACTGCTCGTACGAACCAGAATTATTAATTTTTCTGCGTCCCCGTATGACAATGTGAGTAACCATTTTCGAACTAACTGTTTTACTTTCGATTTTGAATAATAATGGTTTTATAGGTTTGATTTTGATTTTAAATTGTTTCTTAGTTTACTACGGAACCCCTATAAATAAATAAAATAATAATACGTACGTATACCTGTGTAACCATAATTAAATTTGAATCTATCGTCTTTCTTGTCCCTCTTCTTTTTTCTACAATACTCTTTATCGGATTCAACGTTTGCTGTCGTTCCCGCGGGGCCTGCGGGGGTCTTGCCTGCTGCAGTAGACCCTGGAGACGCTGTTGATTTGCTGGTCTTTTTATTAGAACTTTTGCTATCACACATTTTACTTCTGTCACTTCCAGATGTACTCTTTTGTTTAGTTTTATCAGCTAGTTTATGATAAATAGGACACGGAAATGGTGCAGTTAAAGCTTTCTTAGGCAAATCATTCCCAGGTCTTTCATAACCACCGCATATTGTGCAATATGTTGTATGCTTCACAAATCCAAAGGTACATTCACATTCACAAAAACAATTCTTTTCGTCATATGTGATTTTAGCTTTCATTCCCCCGACTATATTTTCAACAGTTTCACCAAGGTTGTCCATGCGGTTTTTTTTTAGACTTTTTAGATCCAAGTGAATCGCTTCAGACGGTGGAAGTGGAAGTTTTCTTTTTTCTAAAATATTGCATTTTACTTTATCGCATTGTATAATTGTTTTGTCGCTTCGTCCTTCGTCGCATATTTTATTAACACATGACTCTTCACATTTTTCTTTCCAGCAATCCCTATCACACGGAGCTTCGTTATAATCGCTATCACTAGGACTGCTGCTCTTTTCATTGTCTTTGGAAGCTGATGCTTTAGGACTTGGATTTGAGGAGCCCTCCTCATTTAATTCTTTTTCAACAGTAAAATAGTTGACGCAAAAAACTCGATTACTCAATTGGTTGTCTGCACCTCCGAAAATGTAATTTAAAAAATTGAAATGTTTTTTATTAATGAACGAGCAGGATTTCGTTTTAAATACGTCAGTTTGTATTTTATTATTCAAATCGGTAGCGCTCTTAACTAAGTACAGCTTATTTGGTTTAACTTTAATTCTCTCGTATATATTTCTTTCTTTCTGTATCTGCATTGCTGCCAAGTTTGAATGGTTTTCTTCATCAATTGCCACCATTTTGGTTGTATTTTCATTGACTATAACTTCATTGATTGAATCTTGATTGACTACAGTTAGTTCTTTAATTCTTTTGGTTTTTGATTTATTAGAAGTTTTCTTTTTGCGTTTTCCACCGCCATAAACCGTTTTAATGGTTCCTGGGTCAGCTAATACAGCTAGAGCTGCCGTTTCCGTTACTGGTTTTGAGTCAATTAAAGTGCGATAGTGGGTATTTTGGTTTGGTACAGCCAAAGAACGACCACACGACGTGAGTTTATCTCTCAAATGGGTAAGCTTAATGTTGAGTAATATTGTTGCTATACGCCTAGATGTGGTGTCATCATAGACGTTGTGACCGCCACTCACCACAATGGGAGCAGCTTCGACTTTTGTAGCCAACAAATATAGGTAGTCAATGTAAAGAGGACTCCAAGGTACGTGAACGGATCCTACCTTTTTTCTATGATCATCTTTATTATAAAGTGTTACTTCAAGAGGATAGTTTTTCATCGTTGTTATTAACTTAGTTATTGGACTAGTAAACAAAACAGACTGACCGCTTTGCACCTTGCCTTCGACGGGACACTTTTGACCCGATATATTTTCATCTCTTACCTTGATTCTTTGCTTTTGCCGTCTTGTTGTTGGCAATAATGGATCCAAATCATTAGGATCTTTTAAGGTAAGTTTGAAAATATCGGCAAATTTACTTTTGATGTAAAATTCTCTGCAGTCAATGAAACTTTTTATTTCTTCCACCACAATTTCGAACAGGAACATTGAATCCGGAAAAGGCATTTTTCTTACTTACAACGACTTTTATTAAGTTACGATGTAATTTTTGTTTTTCATTGACTTAATTCCATATTAAAACATAATTTACTGATAATTCACTAAAAATCAATAGTAACTTGGAATTTAAAATTTAGACTAAATTATTGTGTCAGATTTCGTTTGAAATTGGTTTGAAAATTACGTTGTCATCCTGGCTTTTTTTTTAAATCTATACTGCCATGATCCTTGACCACTCTTAAAAAGATTAAATCACTTACTTTTCGGCATTTGACTTTTCGGTGAAGGAAAAATCGAATTAAGAAATCTTTGTAAGGCTAGATGATGGAAAACAGCTCACCTGATGTTAAGTGACCGTGTGTTCGAATATGGTGAACACTTTTTGGCTTGAAATGGAACAAGCTCTCAAATAAGAGTGCCTGAACACGCCGTTAGATGCTAACGATCCATGGAACGGCTCTTTAGAAACCTATGAATATGTCAAGTCGGACATGTCGGAGAAAAATTCAATGGCGCGTAGGACTATGTAAACCTACACATTTCTAGCATGGTAGCGTATACCCCAAACACCCTTCGATTGTGATCGGGAGTGTAAGCCTATAAGTAGATAAAGGGGTCTTTCGTAAATCAAATCAAAAAACAAAGAATATTTTCGGTGAACCGTTCCATCGGAAAAGATTATTTCTTGAAACCAATCCTCGACGAAGAATAATATCGAAGAAAACTTCAATCTGCAAAAGATGTTTTCGTAGAAGTGACCTACGATAAAGAATGCAGTCAATTAATTATTCCATTGGTGAAGGGTGTTTCGGCATATCGTACTGATTGTGAGCTCGATTCAGTGTAGGTTACCGTTTAAACTGACTATAGGGAATGGTCAATTTGTTTCATTGGGTAATATTTATTAAATCCTTTACAAATCTCGGTTAATAATGTTTCATAGTTATTATTAGGATCATCAGATTCAAAATTGAAATGATTGGATTAAAAACGTATTATAAATACTTAATATCACCTTAGCTCCCTTCACAGAATATTAAAATCACTCATTACATTTAATTTTATAATTTATTCAACAATAATAAAGTGACATTTGAATTTTCACCAAAGCCGATATTTCACTTCTTTATTTCATTTTCACGTTGTTTACCTATATAGTATTTTGTCATCGAAACATCGAGAATATGAATGAGAAGTTGTTGTTGACCTGGTCCGGTTACTGCTCTCTCTCATAGCCAGTGACGACATTACTGGAGCCAATTTTCTTTGTCCGTAGTAACATGCTACATTATTATTTCGTAACGGGTTATTATTTTGAGTTGCTCTGTTAGTCTTCATTAAAGGTCTCAGGTCATAAAAGTCTTCGTACATCTGCAGTCCCTGCATTATTTCCCGATATTTAGCAATTTTTTTTGCGTCGACCTTCATTCTTTCAGCATACGGTAGGCGAGAGTTTCTACTTCTACTAAAATTGATCGAAGTAGAAAGAACGAGAGCATTTTTTCCTTTCCCTGTTGATGGTAGTTTTTTGGTACTGTCACTTTTAATAGCCTTTACTGCTGAAGGTTCTTTCTTATCTGTCCTACCTTTAGCTGGGGACGTTTCTTTACCTTTAGAGTCCATCTTGCCCTTTGGATCTAGATCCTGTTTTTTAAATTTAGGTGTGCCAGTGTTAGTAGAATTAGAAGCGCTAGATTTTCCGGTTTTAGGGTTTGGTCGTGTTGAGTAATAGGCCCATTTACCGTCTTTGTTAATATAACCGTCAATGCCTATCTTCAAAAGCTGACCGCTGTGATCGGTAAATGATCCTTCCTCTGCCGAATAAAACATGCCATCAGGACCGATAAAATTCATAGGTACCCATCTGTTATCAGGGCCTATGTATCCGTCTTTGTTGATCTCTTGCCAAACATGGTCCGGGCTCCAAAATCCGCCGAGATCACTACATATCTCTTTACCATCTATACCTTTAAAGAATCTTGGAACTTGGTTCCCATTCTTATCGAGAACTTTAACTTTGTAATCGAGATAGGTATACTGGCTTTCATTCTCTGCTAATGTAGGTGGATTTTTTGCTTTACCGTCAAATTTAGCCGCGGGCGCAGTAAATTCTACTATCCACTCATCATTATCAGTGTCACTTGTTGAGATGGTTTGGTCTTCATCAGAGCAAGAACAAGAGTCTACGGGGGGAGGAATGTTCGGATCAGGAGCTGTGTCGCAAGGGCAATCAGGGTCGTTCGGATTGGGCAAGGGGAGCACTCCTATCGCTTGGTTATAAGCTTTTAGACAGATTTCTTGACACTTATCTCGGAACGTAGATTGAATTAGTCGACTTTTCCTTCTAGTTTCTCTGCGCTCTCTTCTTTCTCGTTGGATCTTTAGTTTTCTCTTCTCAACTTCTGTTTTCCCTATTGTGTAAAATAGTGGTGGCTTGTCATCGTACGGATACTGAGAAAGAAGTCTTTCTTTGGAATATTTTTTAAATACCTCCATCTGTACAGTGTACTCACCGTCTTTTTTTGAAACTATGAGTGTGGGTTTGCTTTCAATTTTCTTTTTTTTCTGCATCATGGCTCGTTTCTTCTTGGCTATAACGTCTAGGCCCTCCCGCAATGTTCTGTATCTTCTCACTAGGATCTTGTTTGCAGCACCTGGCTTCCAGTTTGGTCGAGTCTGTGAAATAGATCTTGTATTAGATTATATCACATTAATATTGATAAATCGAAACTATACAAAGCTGGAAAAAAATAAAAAGTTCTTCCATTAGATTATTATATATAGATTAGAAAAAAATAAATAAAAATATTTGAATAGTTGTTATTATAGTAGGTACTTAATAGTAATTGTTATTAAAACACTCGATTGGATTTACAGGTACTTTTATTGAGATACAAAGATTAACCGACCGGATTAACCGGCATGTTTCGACCAGCTTAATGATAAATGTCTACTCTCGCTACCGTCTTCTTTCTGCCTGCTGCAACTTCTGATGTGTAGGCGATCTCTATTTTTTTATACTTAAAATATTAATATTTCATGATCGTGTTATGTCGTGATTATACTTCAAGTCTCATGGCGTTACACGGTATCTAAGTTAAATACTTGGTAATAGTTGAGAGCAAAGAGTACTTAGTTGAGAGCATAAAGACGAAGATCGAACTACATAAGTGGCGTATTGTTTTTTGAACAGACTGAAGACATCATTTAGTTAAGTTTAAGTTCTGCCGATAAGTGAACTTTAGAAATATTTCAAACATGCTATGTAATTTTGAATTTGCCAGATCGCACTGGCCAAGCGTGGTAAATTTACGGCATTTCAAGGGTAGGATTCCAGGCAGCTCCTTGGATGTTAGAAGTTGAAACAGTCACGTTGTATATTTTACAAGTTGAATACTGTCGGAACTCTCATTTTGAAATGTTTTCTGTATGTATTTTGAAGACTGATATTACCTGTAATATAACAACTAGGTTAATAGAGTGAATGTTAATAATGTAAGCGTATTTATTATACGTAATTTTATTATGAAAATAATAAAAAAAACTTACCGATTACAACACAAAAATAACTAAAAAATGCTATTAAATGAATTATAAGCTTTATTAGAATGTATATTTTATTTTGCAAAAAACTTGGGTAATACTCCTAAAATGTGAAAATGTAACCTGATGCTAACAACGAATTCTGGCAAACGGCCAAGTCATTTCATCAAGCTTGGATCGACAAACACAAGTTAACACAACCCAAGAGAAAACTCTGGTTACATCGGTTTCTATACATATATTAGCAACAAAAGAAACATTAGATAATCATCATCATCATTATCTCACCCGTAGGACATCCTCTGCTGGACATAGGCCTCCACCATTGATTTTCATAAACACCGGATGGAAGGGGCATCCGGCGCGTTCTTGCGGTTTTTATTAGGTCGTCTGTCCACCTTGTCGGTAGACGTTCAACACTGCGTTTGTCAGTACGTGGTCTCCATTCGGGAGCTTTGCAGGCCCATCGGCCTTCAGTTCTACCTTGCCCACTGGCACTTCAACATGCTAATAACTAGATAATAATTATTAAACTATAAATGCGAAAGTAGGTAATTTCTCTGTCAGGACTGTCGCAGTGTTGTTACCTTTCCACCTATTTCACCGCAAAGTCGATCAAATCTTATCTTAATAATATAACTGTGTTGATATAAAATTACCCCAAAAATTTTGCTAAATAGGAAAATAACCTGTAAAATTGTCTATATGCAATATAAAGAAAGTCACCTTCATTCCTGGGATATCCTCAGCGTTCCAGTTCCAACCCATAGTCCTAGGTACAGGTGGGTATGGATACCTCGCCGCTACTGGGCCAGGCTTCTTCAGACAGTTATGCGCGACCACCGCTGAAATAAGAGATAAACGTATTTTGAATTATTGAACAAGCCTTACTGGACCATGGCCAACTCACATCGAGATTTAGGTGGCAGTATCAGCAATATAAATGGCATTAGAAAAAAATGTTTGTATAGATTATCATAACAACGTTGCCTACTGTGTTAGTACGTGTTGTTGCAGTCACAAAAACCTCGATGTGCATCAGCTCTAAAAAGTCAAGTACTTATACCTACGTCGTTCCTCGACGTTAGCCGTAAATTTATTAACCTTCTTTTGCTTCACCTTTTTAATTTCTTTAGTCTCATTTTCTTTAGTTTCGTTTTTCGTAGGTTCTTTCAGTACTTTAGTCTCGTCTTTCGGCTCTTTTTTTTTACTATCTTTTGTTTCCGGTACTTGTCTTGTTTTGGACGTTTTCGTACTTGTACCCTCGGATTTCAGTTTCAGGTCTGCATCGTAATCATCGGGCCATACTATCGGAGTTTTGATGGTCTTTCTATCATACAGCTTGTTGTATACCGGGCACGGATGAGGTTGTATATACGAAGGCTGGTCCACCATGTCGTCTCCGAGGCACTCGTATCCGCCGCAAATGGCGCAATAAGTAGTATGCTTCGCCAATCTAAACGTACAGACACAATCGCAATAGCACGGGTCGTCAACGTCTACTGCTGCTGCTGCTGCTTTCTTTTTGCAAGCCAACACCGCATCCGAAATAAATTCTTTAACTTTGTCAGCAACATCGCAAGTCTTCACGCAGCAAGGATTGTTAATACTTTTGAAACTTATGACAACGTTGCTGTCAGCCGGGCTAGGAGGAAACTCACCGACGCTCGGGCACACTGGCGATTGACACTTGGAACTTGTATAATCGGAATCGTCTTTTCTGCTGCCCACGGTAGAGCATGTAGTTTTAGTACAACTAATCTTTTCAGAAACAGATTTGCTGTACGCACAGTCGGACGAGCAACGTTTTACTTTGCTTTTAGGAGTAGAAGTCCCAGGACTCTCACTCTGACTTGGACCAGGACTTCCACCGGCATTTTGATTATCGAGCTCTACCGTAAAATAAAACACGTCATACACTTTATTTTTCGGAACTTTGAATGGGCATAACTTTCCTTGGCATGTCGAAGCTTCGCTGTCGCTGTTTTCACAATCCTTGCTACAAATTGATTCGCAAGACGTCCTCGTCTCCAGAGCTTGTTGCATAGTTTTGATACACGCACATTGAGTAGATAGACCCTCGATCGTTGCTGGCCGACTAAACACACCTTCATGCCGAATGAATTGTTGGATTTTCTCTGCTAGTGTACACGTCTTACTTCCACACGGTCCAACAAGCTCCTTCAGGTTGAATTTTTGATTGTCTTCATCGACAAGATTTTCAATGTATGCCCGCATGTCTCTTGCAATTCTACAGTCGGGTCTACCACAAGGACCTCTAATATTTGCAATATCAAAAGTCTCTCCAAGACCTTCGGGCCTCTTTCCTGCTTCAATACACAATGGGCAAGGCTCCGACTGTGCTGCCTTTTTGAATCTTTCAGCAAACTTTCCAGGAGGCCATTCAGTTTCTTTGCAATAGCATAATCTGTCTAGATCTGTGGCTTTTACTCTTGGGCGTATTATTGGTTGTGGTGTCAACATCCTCATATTGTCATTGCAAGACACGATAATCTTCCTTACATAATCAATGATAAAATTGATATCAGGACAGGTTTCGGGAGATTTGTATTTGGATTCAGGAGGTTTGTCGGCATTTCGCATGCAGCAATAATCTCCATCGTTAAAGAATGTTAAGTTAGCGCCCGGAGCGTTTTTATAGTCAGCGTAATTGATCTTTCCTGCTGGCTTAACAGCTTTGTCGACAACATACTTATTTTCAACTTTGACTGAGTTCTGTTCAAAATCTTCATCAGTGGTTTTATAAGTACACATGTATGAAGTGTATTTATTATTCATGCCAGTATACAGTACCTTCTTGACAACAGGATCTTCAGTAAGAGTTCGAAAAGCTGTGCAAACCTTGTCACCGAGGTAAGTCAGTTTAACTTGTAAATCTAACTTGGCTATAATTTTAGCTGTGTTTTCTTCAAATATATTATATGTATCTCTCAAGATTATTGGTTCAGTAATCTCTAAGCCATTAGCGATTTTCTGTAGAAATACAACAAAGGCAGGATCCCATGGAATAGAGTTTGATCCGATAAAGACCAAATTGTCTTCTTTGTTCCATAATGAAACATCCAAAAAAAAATTCTTCATTGTTTGTATCAGAAACTCTGCGTTGCTAGTAAACAGCACCGATTGACCGGATTGGATTATAGGCTCCGGAGGTGGTGGTGGTTCTTTTCCTTTCTTTCCTTTTTTTGGCTTTGGCGGCTTTTTCGCTTTACCCTTACGGGGCGGTGCGGGGGGTAACGGAAGTGGCTCTGGCATTTGTATATGCATTTGTTTTGGGTCTTTTAGTTCGAGTGAAAATATATCTGCGAATTCACTTCGTATGATCAAGCATTGTGTGTCTATTTTAAACTCTACCTTCTCGACCACCACCTCAAAAACGAACATACTGTTCTGAACCGCCATTTACGTTTTTTTTCCTATTTAGTCGCAATGTGATGGCGAATGTCTCACATAGTTATACGCAGGAGAAGCTTTTCAACTCGATGTTACTCATGTATAATTTTATTTTTAAAGTTTAATTTAATTGTAAAGTAAAATACACTGTATTAATTTTGAAGTTGTTATATAGGTAATTTTGACAATTATCTGAAGGTGACGATACCCGTGACATATTATGAAATAGAAACAAATAGAAACATTTTAGCCAGCTTTTTATGAGGTTGTTAATAATCATTATAAACAGGTCTCTCGTCTAAGCTTTTTATGAGAGAAAGAGACAATAACTGTTATAGGCTAAATATATTCCTGCCCTGCTTGTAACGGTATATATTTTAGTCGCTGTTTGTTGTAGTCTTTCATGAACAGAACCGCGACAGTTATACAAATAAATGTAGTAACCGCAGACCGTTTCAGGGTGTAGAAGACTTTAGTACAACATAGGTTGGTTGCCGTATTTCAGACCACCGTTATTATCAGCTGATTGCGTCAAACTGACAAAAAAAAGTCCGTAATTCTATTCGGTAGGAGTAGGTATTACGAAATAGCAAAAAAATAGATTTTCATAATTTTCTCGCATTGTTCTTCAGTTTCCTCCACAAAAAAATGTTCTCGAGGGACCTACTTATGAAACGAGGGAGATGATTTGTGTACATACACTAAACTACTAGTGTTACAAGGTGAGCCATTTGACTTTATTATCACTAGTGTTTTGAAAGGGTTTTGCGATAATTTGTGAGTGGTAGAAGCTGCACTGCGTCTCAGGGATCACATGCGTTATGTTTACTTTTGCGTAAGCAACCCTCAATGCCAAAGTCCGAGATAAATCCGAGACTCTGAACGTGTTCAATCGAACTAACCTAATTCGTGTTTATTGAATTAAAACAACAAACTACATCGTTTCCGAAGTACATTTAAAAAATTGTTTTTTTAATGTTTATCTTTTGGCTTTCTGTTGATCTTTAGAGAATGCTCTTGTTCTAACATTAGAGTTAAAATAAAACATCGGCATTAGAGTTATAAATAAAATAAGTGTACTAAAAATAATTATTTACTTACATTATGTGCTACTGGAGTGTGAGATAGATTAGATTGTGATGTTTTTCATTATATACTGTGGTTTACACAACTCTGGATTCTAACACCTAAGGTAGGTCATTATTACTTTATTTCAAAATTTCTTGCCACACAATTAATTTAGTTTGAAATAATTAAGTGTATTATAAATCAGCTATCCTTTTTGACACATGAAGTATCTATGTAATCATAGGCCTAGTGAAAAATATGCAAAAAGCTTAAGTCATTATGACAACCTATTCTTATTAAATGTTACTACAGTAGACAGACTAAATATACATATAAGGAAATAAATCTGTTAATACTCTAAGTTGTTGTGAATTAAAACACTAAAATATGACTAGAGAGAAAACTATTCTATCATAGTTCCAAGACTGGTTAAACTAAATAATTATTTACAAAAAGAAAATAGGCACAAAATATCCCTATTTTCGGCCTTCAAGTAAAACGAAGCCCTGATGACATGTCCATGTGGTGAGCTTCTGTATATGATGAAAAGGCTTTAAAAGTAGGCAATTTATGAAGATTCTGTCAATATACATTTTTTAAATGAAGAAGGATTAATAAAATGTTTTCCTTACCAAAACTATAATATAAATAAAAGTGGATGTTATTTAGATTTGATGCATGATGCAAATTATTCCAGCATGGACTTTGCAGTGGGAGGATTAGCAGGTGTGGGTGCAGGGTTTTTCAGCAACCCATTTGATGTAGTTAAAACCCGAATGCAACTACAAGGCGAGCTCAGGGCGAAAGGACAGCATGCGGTGCACTATAAGAACATTCCACATGCAATATTTACTATAGTGAAGCATGATGGGATTACAGCATTGCAGAAAGGATTGGTGCCAGCGTTGTGGTTTCAGTTGGTTGTTAATGGGGTCCGGTAAGAAAATTTTAATTTAATTTATCAAATATAAGCAGTATGGTAGCAGTTGCAACCCTAGAACTAATTATTACACAATTTCAAACCAGACTTGGAAGAACTGTTAAAAACTGGCAGACACATGCATGGAGACATCAGTAAAATAACATTAAATATATTGAGTTGATTGAATCAAATAGACAGATCGGCATAATAAACTAAGTAATAGAGTCTCTTCTGGACATCCTTAAAAAAATTAATGAACTTGAATAAAAAATTAACTTTTGCTAAAAAGTTAATATTTTGTTCAACAATAATAAAATTATGTAAGTAAATTTTCTATAACATGTTTTGAATTGTTCAACTCATTTTCAGACTAGGGATATACCAGCAGGCAGATAACTTTGGCCTACTACGTGATGAACATGGTCGAACTCTGTTCCTAAACAGTCTGTTCTTCGGATGCATCTCAGGCATGAGCGGAGCGTTTTTCGGCAGCCCGCTACAACTTGTGAAGACACAACTCATGTCTTATTCCTCAGAACAGATAGCTGTTGGCACCCAACATGCTCATAGAGGCTTGACTTACGCCCTGTCTAAGATATATAGAAAGAATGGCCTCGGAGGCCTGTGGAGAGGTTGTCACGGGATGATGATAAGGAATTCTTTGGGTTCCGCATCACAGATAGCAGCTTTTGCTGTGTAAGTATATTATAAATATGTTATATGGGATAGAATAATATTTTTCTTATTTAACAACATTTTTCACTTAATCTAAATTCTACTTTATGTTCATTCTTATGCAAACTATTCTTATTTCAAACAAGTAGCTTGCAATACTTGTTTGCCAAAGTTTACCAGGAACTGTCCAGCAAAATTTTCGTTAAAAGATGACTCGCACCATCAGAGTAACTTGATTTCTGTATAACAGTTTGTGTAATTTTCTATTAGATTTTATAGAAAAAAAGTAACTAGCGAGCGGTGAAACTCCTGAAAATAGCTGTAACTAGTTTCAATGTTCCTCAAAATTTTCACACAGCACAGAATTTTTGTCAGTATTTAAAGTTGCTCCCAGTAATGACGCTAATGTAAGTGTGTTTTGGTTATCAATTACCAAACTTATACAGCAAAACATAGTGTGCAAAAAAGTGATTAAAACAAAAAAATTACACAATACATACTTTAGTATTAATTTAGAAGTTACTAGTATATTTTTTTTCTATTGAGAAAATGTATCGCGTTGTGCTTCGAGAACAACGAACCTCTCAGAAATATCACCAAGATCAAATTATTTTTATTGCGAAACAATTTTGACAACATACAGCAAATATTTTTTTTTAATTTCAGTTGTAAAGAATGGATGGATGCAAACAACATGTTCCAGCAGTCAAAATACTTGTCAGCTTTCGTAGCGAGCAACATCGGCGCAGTCGTCAAGACTGTGTTTTTAACCCCTATGGATGTTATAATGACTAGGCTTTACAATCAAGGTAAGAATACTATTCCATCATATACAGAATATACATCGTTCTCTTAAAACAAAAAAACGAGTTGACTTAAGTAGTTAAGCGCCCATCAATCTCCATTTCCAAGTTTATCCCGAGCTCTGTTTAAAATCAAGTCTTTCAAAGACTTGATTTATTTACTTAATCAAATAATCAATAGACATTATATTTAACTTATTTTAATATAAATGGCAATGACAAACACACATATATGTATATGTCTAATCTGTTACACGCAGATATAGAAGGAATTTTTGTAATGCTAACCGCTAGATCTATTGTTAGGTGCTTAATGTTAAATTCCAATGCTAAACGTCTTATCATGGCATATGGTCATGGACTATCTATATGACCCATCGGGTTACCAAGATATTGTTTCATGAACGTCATAATATGTTTGGTAATATTATAAATACCATAGTGATAAAATATTATATTATATAATCGTTATATAACATTAACGTCCAACATCTCTCAACCTATCACATTGTCATCTGTTAATCTATAAATAATAATAATAAATATCGTAGGACACATTACACACAGCGCCATCTGACCCCAAACTAAGCAGAGCTTGTGTGATGGAAGTCAGTTAACTGATAGAATACATAAATACTTTTTTTTTTTGTAAATACATACTTATAATACATACAGAACACCCAGACACAGAACAAACATTTGTTCATACCAAACAAACATTTGTCCTTGGCGGGAATCGAACCCACGCCCTACAGCTCAGGCAGACATACTCCCAATGAGCCAACAGGGCTGTCAAAATGTATATAAATGTAATCTATGACGTATCAGTTACAGCCAGTTCAAAGTGATTCCAGGTGAATAAACCTGTGATTTGATACTAATTTAATGTCACAAAAATAAGCATCATATTAACGCAAATAGTTCATTTTTAGGGTTCCGTACCCAAAGGGTAAAACGGGACCCTATTACTGAGACTCCGCCGTCCGTCCGTCTGTCTTTCTGTCCGTCTGTCACCAGGCTGTATCTCATGAACCGTGATAGTTAGACAGTTGAAATTTTCATAGATGATGTACTTCTGTTGCCGCTATAACCATTGATATATTTGACATATATTTGACAGCCCTGTTGGTTCATTGGGAGTATGTCTGCCTGAGCTGTAGGGCGTGGGTTCGATTCCCGCCAAGGACAAATGTTTGTTTGGTATAAACAAATGTTTGTTCTGTGTCTGGTTGTTCTGTATGTATTATAAGTATGTATTTACAACAAAAAAAAAGTATTTATGTATCCTGTCAGTTATCTGACTTCCATCACACAAGCTCTGCTTAGCTTGGGGTCAGATAGCGCTGTGTGTAATGTGTCCTACAATATAATATACAATATAACAACAAATACTAAATATAAAAAGATATTTAAGGGAGCTCCCATACAGCAGACATGTTTTTTTGCCGTTTTTATAGATAATGGTACGGAACCCTTCGTGCGCGAGTTCGACTCGCACTTGGCCGGTTTTTGAAACTGCTAAGTTGATAACCATTATATTCACGTCTTGAATGTCGTCACATGAAATCAGAAGCCATCTGAATCTGTTAACCTTTAACATTATATATAGCAGGTACAGCCAGTGCAAACTGATTCCATGCCAATAAGTTGTGATATGGCCCTAATTTAATGTCACAAAAATCAGCATCATATCATCTTGAACAGTCTATTTTTAAACTGCGAAGCTGGATAACAATTCACGTCTCAAATATTGTCACATAACATTATAAGCCTCTACACAAGTAATTGGTCTATCACTAAGTGCCGAACACATGTACAAAGATGTTCACAGTAACACCAAGAAAGTGATAAACGAAAATTGGAAAAATAATCCAGTTCGGCCTTAAAATTGACTTAGATTATGTTATTCCAAACTATTCATCGATTTTTAGGACTGAGTACTCGAAAGATTAATTTAGTTTAAAAAAAAAACTAATTGTGCAAGAAACGTGTTTTTTATATTTTATTAATTTTATCCTGTTATAAAAACAGTAAGATAAGATAAGATCAAACTTAACAAGTTCGAGTTGATCTTATTCTAAGAATTCAAGTTTCTTTCCAAGTACAATTCAGTCCAAGAAGATGCAGGATAAATTTCCGGTAGTATTTACGAAATGGAACCCTCAGTGCGCGAGTCAGACTTGCACTTGACCGAATTAACTTTGTAGTGATGATAGCTCAGTGGTTAGCGCGGTCGGTTCGCATGCCGAAGGGCAGGGGTTCAAACTCTAACAATGACCTTGAGTTGCCGGTAAAGGAAACCATAGCGTGGTGGTAGGGTACTTTCTAGTACTCGGCTAACTAGCTACCACTCTCAAGTTGAAAATCTGCCGCCAAGCATTTAACTGTGTGTTCCGGCAGCCTCACTTGAGAGTCAGTTCCATTTCAGGCTAGGTGTGTTAACCATCTTCGACCACAACGTCACTTAACATCAGGTGAGCTGTGGTGAAACACCTAGACTGTCAGCAATTTAAAAAAAAACTTTGAAAGGTAAAATTATTTTCTTTGTTGCAGCGGTAGATGCAAGCGGTCGTGGTCTTCTCTACAGCGGTATAATAGACTGCGCGAAAAAGATCACTAAATCAGAAGGTATTCTAGCTTTCTACAAGGGAATGGGGCCTTCGTACCTGAGGCAAGCGCCGCATACTGTTCTACTGCTGGTCTTTTGGGACATGCTTAAAGATATGCAGAAGAAATTCGAAAAGAATAGAGTATCGGAAACTTAGGAATGGTGGAGACGTGGGCGGAATTCCCTCGTGTTAAAACATGAATCAACGAAACAATAGATATCGCACGCCGTAAATACGTAATCGAAAAATCGTGGTGTATTTTGGCTATAATTATGTTTATTACGTGGTCACGATGACCACGCCTATTGCAACATGGCCGAAAAGTCGGGATAAATAAACATTTCATAGAATTTTGTGCACGATTATATTTCGGTGATAAACATAATTACGTGTTCAAATCGCGTAAGTTTAAAAATTGCATTTTAACTATTCAAACAATTAGTAACTTTAAGCTCAGAGCTTAAGGTCAAAAGTACAATATAAGTGATTGTTTGTTAAGACCTTATCACAAAGTGAACGCAGGCGATCTAAATGCAAAATGGTATTTTAGCGGAGGTTTTGTTCGGACGACCGAATGATGCGAAATCACTTGTTTCTTTGAATTCTTACTCTGAAGTAAGAGAAAACTTTAGAATTTTCTTACCCTTTTATTTTTCAATATATATGTCGCAGGCAAATTGTATGATTCCGCTTTTTATAAACGGCGTCGGTCGTTTAAAAACACTCGCAGTTTTTTTTTTAAATCTTTATTTTATTAAAAGGGGTTTTGTCACACAGTGACTATGCTACCTCCGTAACACACTAAACTACAACAATTTTACCTATTTAGATATTTATACTACTTTTATATATTTTTAACAGCATTTTGGCCTCCTCCGAGACTGGTGAAGCCACACTCGCAGTTTTGAAATATACCGAAGGCAAATTGACAACTTTTTCAATCTTTTGATTTCAACATTGCTCGTTATTGTAGAGTGACTATCATAAAACACAGGTCACACATTATTCTAGCAATTAGGTTATCAAGACTTAAGAGTAAATTAATACGTGCTTAAGTCATTCTCAAGTATTTATTATATTAATGTAATTAACAAAAACAACATTTGAACTGATGACAAAACAATAGTTAATACTTTTATAAACATTATAAGCAGAAATACTTCAATTAACCGCGGCATTCTGTAAACAGCGTTCGAATTGTCCATCAAATGTGGCATTTTATATAGCGACAAGGCAATTGACAATTTATACCTTCGGCATATTTCAATACTGCGAGTGTTTTTAAACGGACGCCGTTTGAAATCAGACGCGGAATCATACAATTTGCCTGCGACATATACGATTTTTGTCATTATCAATAATAGTACGGTTTCTCTTGTCCAGATACAAGAGAAACCGTACTATTATTACTATAAAATGTAAACTTTAAAATGTTTGCTTTCCCTCTGCCTTCTACATGAGAGAAAAGGATGATAACTACTTATCAGAATTGTCGTACTTTTGTTTAGTTATAAAATAGAACAATTTACGAAATTATAATTTATTTTTATAGAATAACTGGAATGTGGCAGCTTTTCATTTATTTGACAAGTTAAAGATAGGATGAAAACCAATAGTACCTTTTACCAATAGATGTATTAGTATAATTCATACCCCGTACCTGACCATTTGTAATTGTGTTTGTAATTATCTCAATTATTTTAACATATCACTCGATACGGTCAAAATTTGAGCCCGCTTACCGCAGCCGTTGGGCGTAAAATTTAGCAGTCAAAATTGCTTAAAAATATAGTGTTTACAATAGCCCAATATTCAGTATAACCCAGTATTATTAAAGTAAGCTTTTTGTAGGGTTACCTGCCGTCCGGATTTAACTGGCATTTTTTTAACTTACCATTTGGCGAAAAGCATAATAGCTGCGATGTTCCTGGATTCATTAAATTTTTCTTGTAATTTTCGTCTTTTTTTGGTGATTTTTTTTCATATAGAAAATATATACTCCAGGCCTCATGGACAAATTATCGTTCCCGGCACGGAGAAGTGATAAATCTAGAAAATGAATATCTTGTTTTTACGAGTGGCAAGACTTATCACGGCTCGCGTGTTAGCCTGATGTAACGTCTGTTCATGACCATTGCAATGTTACTCAGAAATTTGAATAAATAAACAATATTACGATTTATTAATAAAATCCGGACTTTTTAAGAAATATCGAACATTTGCCAGAATTTTACTAATTTCGAAATGGTAACCCTGATTGTGTTTGAATAATTATTTACATGAATGTATGTCATGTGTTTGCACACGAGCATTTACCGCAGCCTACAGTTTTTTAAATGTTTTAAATTGCAAAGATATCAATGTCTTAGAAAATATAAAACCGACTTTAGTGCACCGGAACTCATGTTTTTTAAACAACATTTTATCACGATGCAGACAATCGTGTAGGTTTTACATATCTACTAAATTGTATGTAGATAAGCGGGTAAGTTATTTAGTTGTAAGTAGTTATTTGTTTTATAATTTACACGATGTGTTCTACGATTGTTTGTGTTTGTCTTTTCATTAATATATGGTACAAATTATAACGTAGGTATTATAAATAGTTCACTATTTATTTATGAAGGAAGGTTCTAATGAAGTGAATTAAAAAAAATCTTGCTAACTTTGATTTTGTAGTACAAATTCGCACAATAATTATGAGCACGGAGAATTCATGGGTTATGTTCAAACACACATCATCCCATAGGACGTCCACCTCCGGGGGCGGGTTGGCGAGCGCAGTTAAGTGTGATCGTTTACATCCCTTAGCCGACTCTTACGGCAACCACGGGTAGAGAAGGTGTGGTACAATTCTTACACCGGCACCACCACGGCAAACACTTCCAACTAAAACTAATGTTCAAACACTTCCATATAAATATGCATATCTCTACGTGTTTTGTTACGGGCGGAAGCTGGTGCGTCGCCGGCTTCGCGATTCGCTGTTCGAGTACGCCAAGCGAGCTATCCTAATCATTCGTTCATTATCATTACTCAATGAGGGTAGCGTACCCTTATACCTCAACCGCAAACGGTCCCTGATCTCATCTACATACATCTCTTAATTTTTATTACAAAACCCCCCGAAAATTGTTCCAAATAAGGATAAGTCGAATTGAAGGACCAAAGATAATGTTGAAGTTGAATAAAATATTTATATAAATAAACATATGTAGGTACGAGTACTTATATGAAATTTACAAACTATTTTTGTTTTTACTTGTGCTGTATGTACCTTCTTAATTTTAGGTCAACAGGAAATACCCTAAAGATTTTGATTTATGTATATGGTCTTGATAGACAATTGACGAAGAGATTCTAAAAGGGTACCTATTTTAATAAGCTTTTTAGGGTTCCGTACCTCAAAAGGTAAAAAAAGAACCTTTATAAGATCACTCTTCTGTCCGTGTGTCACCACCGATTTTCTCAGGAACGGGTGGACCTAGCAAGTTGAAATTTATACCAGATACTGAAGTCTATATTCCCTATTAGGTAAATCAAGGTCCTCAGTCAATACGAAAGATATGGGCAAATTTAGATTTTCGCGAAAACTTGTAAGTACCATAATTTACAACTATTTTATTGACAATTCTAAGTCAACCGGAAGTACATCACGGAATTTGGCAAAAAGCAAGATCTTACAGCATAAATAAAGGAAAAAATAATATACATAGTTGAAAATTAAAGTAAATTTTGGTACTTACAAGTTTTCGCGAAAATCAAAATTTCAACCATTACAGCACACACACACTTTAAACTTAGCCACCAATTTTATTATGACGGTATAATGGGAAGGTACGGAACCCTCGGCGCACGAGTTCGACTCGCACTTGACCGGTTTTTTATTTTGAGACACAGGTTTCTAAAATGGGGCGTTTCAATTGTTTTGCGATTTGTAATTTTGGATTTTGACCTTATTTTACGAGTGTATGCGTGTGTTTGTGAAAAGAAAATAGTCGTGATCAAGCGACGTTTTCTGCGTTTCTAGTTTTAATGACTTAAACTGCACACATATCTCGTTTTTTGTGTCGGCTAGCAACAGTAGTGCGTTTAGTTACTGGTGTTTAGTTTTACAAATGACTCAATACGCATTTTTGTATAATAACAAAAACCGCGATTTCTCAGCAACTTTTCTATTTCTACACAAACTTTATACCTAGTAAATAGGTATTAAAATTTTAACCTAGAAATCTCATTCTTTAGTACAAGAAATGCAAACAGATATAGTTATTTTGTTGTTAAAAATACAATTTATTTGTTATATTTATATGATTAGAAGATTTTATTTGTTGAAGCATGTATTATTAGGAACATAATATTAAAAAACTGTTTGAGATTATATTTGTCAATTTGAGATTCAATATTTGGTAAAACGTAGTGTCTAGTCATTGAATGTTATATACCTAGATAGTATAATGCAATTCACCTAGTGATGGTTCTACCTGATTAGTACATGAATAAACTGTTAATTTATTGCTTTACGACTTAGTTTTATTTTTAAACCCGACTTATTACATATGTAAATACATATCGTCAACTTGCGACGACAGTGTGACATCTCGAATTATACGATTATTCGTTTTACTGACATTCTGAATCGGGATCTCGCGTTCTATCATCTCCAAAAACGGGATATTTTTTCTACAATAAACAATAAAGAAAAAAGAGAAGACAAAATATCACGATATAGCGCTGTCTCGTTTGGTGATCTAGTTGGCTTCGACACAGTGATAATTTAGTTGTCACCTAAGCTTCGAGGTGTGAAATGCTTTTTTTATGGCTGACAGGCTAGGTGTTTGATCACAACACACCTGTTGTTAAGCGACGGTGTGGAGAGCACACCTAGCCTGGAATGGAACTGGCTTTCAAGTGAGTTTTTCCGGATCACCGTTATATGCTTGGCGGCAGATTTTCAACTTGAGGGTGGTAGCTCGCTAGCCGAGTACTAGAAAGTACCCTACCACTACGCTATGGTTACCTCACGATGTTTTCCTTCACCGGCTTCTCAAGCTCATTGTTGGAGTTTGAACCCACGCTCTTCGGCATGCGAACCGACTGCGCTAACCATTGAGCTATCATCGCTACAAAATACGGAGATACATCGCAACTTTTTTTCTGCGGTTTCAGTGTAGTGAAAGTCGCTCAAAATGATGAATATAATGACCTCCTTTCAGATTAGTATTACCGTTCCACATAACCCTATATACTTATCCTATCCTACTAATATTATAAATATGAAATTTTTGTGAGGATGGGTGGATGTTTGTTACTCTTTCACGCAAAAATTACTGAACGGATTAGAATGAAATTTTGCACCTGGCATTATGACCTGACTTTTTATACTACAAATTGAACAAACTTTTTATGTAATTCCACGCGGACTAAGTCGCGTGTAACTATTAAACTATGAAACAGTCAGTATTGTTGCCATTGTTATCCAGCGCGGAAATGCTGTAAGCCTTATGCATCCGGTAGGTATAGTCGGGCTGGTATTTTAACTAGCTGATTTACGTCCGAGTCACTATGACTTACTGTTTTAAACATTGTTATTTTATTGAATAAAGATTTAGATCAGATTTCTATAAAAGTTATCTTATCAGCAGAAAAGGCCAAACTAATTCAACGTACAATATTGTCGCTTTGCAATACCTACCTTCCCGACTTATGCTTCATCACTATCACTAAATAGTATAAAACAAAGTCGCTTTCTCTGTCCCTATATCCCTATGTATGCTTAAATCTTTAAAACTACGCAAAGGATTTTGATGCGTTTTTTTAAATAGATAGAGTGATTGAAGAGAAATGTTTATATGTATAATACATGCATATGCACCACATTAATATCAACATTGCACCCGTGCGAAGCGGGGGCGGGTCGCTAGTATGTGATTAAGTAATAACTGCTCTCACCCGCTTAATTCCAGCCGCCATATTAATGACGTTACAAAATGGCCGACAAGAAAGATGGCGTTACGCGCGATGTCACCGATCTCATGATGGGCGGCGTGTCGGCCATGTTTGCGACTGTATTCACCAACCCTATAGAGGTTTGTTAAACTCCTATCTTTATTCCATTTAGAGATTTAGTAGGGCCACTAATTTAGTAGCTACGGTAGACTAAAATCTTGAGATACGATGTAGACAGCCACGTTATATGCTGGTGCCACATGCCGCTGAAAAAAAAGACAAACATAAACAGATTGCGTTTATTTGTTTGTCGTTTTTTCATATATTTTATTCACACCAAACAAACAAACTTTAGCAAAATAAAAACTTAGGTACTTTATTTTTCTGCAAATAACGTTCCTTCTAAAAATCTGCATTGAAGAGCGCATCGCATATGAACCATAGACATAGAGAATGGACTGAGCGTTCCCTATCCGGGTATGAATTAAATACGGGTGGCAAAGCGTGAGAGTGATAAAACATTCGTGCGGCCATTAGTTGTCTCTTTCTAGAAATCTGATACAGGCTTGCTTGCGTCACAGCAATAGCCTTTTAGGCTATTGTATCAGACCTACAGAAAAGAGACAGGTTTTGTCCGCACAGTCGCGTTATCTCTTTCTAAAGAGACGTCAATTTTGTGAGGCTTTGCTCAGTCCATTCTTCTCTATGTCTATGATATCAAATGAGTCCCTGTACCAAATTCCATTCAAAAACGTAAACCTACACATTCACAAACTTACGCACCAATAATGTAATTTTATTGTAATTTTTACTTTAGGTGGTAAAAACTAGGCTTCAGCTGCAAGGTGAGCTAAAAAAGAAAGGTAGCCACCAGGTGTTCTACAGAGGCGTTCCACATGGCCTGTTCGTCATAGCGCGGACAGAAGGCCTGGTGGCGCTGCAGAGTGGTCTGCCAGCAATGATGGGCTTTCAGTTCTGTCTGAACACATTTAGGTGAGTGCTTCACGATATTTCACTTTAGAAACTGACGCGGTTTTTACATTTTTGACGAGACAACCCACAAGTAAAACAAAAATTATTATTCTTGGTATTACTAATTAGATTAGGTGCCCACTGTTTGCTTTCTTTGCTACCTACTGATGGAATAGAAGATGATACAATCGAAATGCGCAAAAACTACATAGGATATAATAAGGTTACGTAATTTTGTCCTTGTTTTTTTTTAGACTGGGAGTCTTCCGCATCACGGAACGACGTGGACTAACCCTGGATTCTTCAGGTCAGATTCTTGTTCATACCACCTTAATACATAACACTGGCGACTCCCTTCGATTTTGCACGTGTGTAATTTATTTTGACGACTTCTACTTATACCTACAAATGTTTAAGTTAAATATTTTATTACTATTACTTAACATACTTTATTACCGGCAGATAAGTATTTACATGCAAACAATTTCAGGAGTAGCTTAAATGAAATTCTTCGCTTGATATGAGTACGTACCTACTATAGCTAAACTGTGAATCCCGAACTAAGCAAAGGGTCTGCATTTTGGGACGAAGTTGTCACACATAAAATTGCCAGTTAACTAAGTTTATTGCCGTCACTAATTATTAGCTTGTTCAATATATTATCATACTTATTTTAAGAATCTATGGTCTGTCGCTATATCTCCTATTATCTGTTTTTCGAAGCATTTTTTCTTTTAACGAGTCCTAGGTCACCTTGAATATTTCTTCCAGGGCGCACCTCTCTCGTGAAAGGCGCTTGCGCGGCGGGTGTGGGCGGCGCTTTAGGCTCGATCGCTGGCACTCCTTTCTACCTCGTCAAGACGCGATTGCAGGCGCAAGCGGCTAAGCAAATCGCTGTGGGACATCAACACACTCACGCCAGCACTGTTAGCGCTATTGCCGACATTTATAGAAGAGAAGGAGTCAAAGGTGTTAATGTAGAAACTTGTTATTAATGTTACATTAATAACGTACCTATCGAAAACCCTTTTGAAGTTTGTGTCGATACCATCCACACCGCATTAACAAGATATATTTTATTTTAAATAATTTTGGAATCTTACACAAACAACAAAGTTTAAAAAAAAAGTCACAAATACTATTGAATTAGCGAGTAGAAGTGGCAGTGTGTAGGGTACATAGCACGCAGAACTCATGGCCGATGGGGCTGCAAAGTTCTGGAATGGAGACCACGGACCGGCAAGCGCAGCGGAGGACATCCACCTACAAGGTGACAGACGACGTAGGTAATGAAAACCGCAAGAACGCGCTGGATGCGAGCCGCTTCCAACCGGTCTTCATAGAAATCATTGGGGGAGGTCTATGTCCAGCAGTGAACGTCCTACGGATGAGATGGTGAAGTCACTAATAGCTAATTACAAGATTCCACGAAAAACGAACAAAAATTAATAATATTAGGTATTACTAATTAGATTAAAAGGTATATAAGAAAAATATATACACATACTTACAACCCTATGTATGTATAACCGACTACAAAAAGAGTATGTTTCTCAATGCGATTATTATGTTTTTGGCAGGTTTATTCCGGGGCGTGTGGCCTCAGATCCCGCGCGGCGCGGTCGGCAGCAGTTCTCAGATACTGAGCTTCACGTTCGCGAAGGAAACGTTACGCGAGCGCGGCGTGCTCGCCGAACATCCGATCGCGCTCTCGTTCGTCGGCGCGAACCTCGGAGGCGTCGTGATGACACTCTGCTTGAACCCTTTCGACGTTGTCGCCACGAGGCTGTCTAACCAACGTGAGTGAAACGATGAATATCATTAGAACGTCTGTATATTCAGGATTTTATGAGGATTTATGAAAGTAGGTATCCTAAGTTGATTGCCAGGGGTAATGCCCTCTAGGACTAGGGGCTCTACGATTGAGCTGAATTAAAACGGGGGTGAAAAATCGATCTAAGTTTTATCTTTAGAAAAACACGATAATCCGAGTTTTAAATTTCATAGTACCTACCTGGATGGCCGAGCTTCACTCGGTTGAACACACGGATAAAACGACGTTTTATAAAAATGCCACCGATATATTTATGCTTTTTTAAACTATTTAGTACACTGGAGAGAGGGGCGCCTCTGTGAAGTTTCTGTTCCGATTGGAAAAATGGTAGATCGGGGCTGATAATAAATCAAAAAAGTTCATCACACAAACGTAGTGTTATCGAAGTGCATCAATCGACCATCTCTGCGTTAGAAACAAAGCAAAGTTAGCAAAGTTTAATTTATTTTTATTCTGCAAGTCACCATAGGTCTCGGACTGTTTTAGTCACCTCGTGCATTTCGCCAAGTATTTTATGATAAATTAAGTGAAACAAGCTTAAGTCACAGTCAAAGGCACGCAAAGCAAGTCAAGCTCGAGTCTGGACAGGTCCTAGTAAATTCGTGGCGACTTTACTACTAGTTTCGGTGAAGTTTTGGAAGCAATACGGAAAGTCACGTTTCACCGCATTGCATCTCTTTCCCACACTTATGTACTGTATAAATGAAACAACACTATTTTTTTGAATAATTGATATTTGAGATGAGAATTTTGATAAATATTTTGCGGTGGCACGTCTTTTAGGTACGCGTTTCGCCTCTCTCAGAATGTAATAAGTTTAAAAATAAATTCTCATTCGTTTCAGCTGTGGACGCGCAACATCGGGGTAAACATTACTCTGGCATGTCCGACTGTTTCGTCAAGATGATCCGCGCGGAAGGGCTAAGATCCCTGTACAAAGGAGTCGGCGCAAACTACTTGAGGCTCGGACCTCACACGGTACTGCTTCTCGTCTGCTGGGACCAGCTCAAACTTCTTGAGGACTATCTTAGAAGATGACGTCATTGACATCTCATTCAGCCCTCTAAAACAGTGGTTCCCAAATTTGCCTGAATTGCGATCCACTAAATAAATATTGCTATTTCGGGACTCACTGGTTGGTAATTATATTATGAATAATATATGAATGCGTGCTAATTTTCAAAAAGATTAGTATAACTTATATTTTAGTTACTTTTAATCATAATGAGCTTGATATGTCCAATTTACCCGGGCGGTCTTATTTTTCAGGGCCCATTCAATATTCTCTAGCAACCCCATTGGGATTTGCTGCTCTAAATGATACGGCGTCATTTTACTCGAACACGATTTTGTGTAATTTGTAGAATTGTCTTATTGACATCAATTCGCTAAAAGTTTTTTTTTTTTTTTTTTTATAGTAAACTTTATTTTATGAAACTAATTTGATCCAGATATTTCTATCAATAGAACGAAAAATAACTCCACGTACGTGTATAGAAGAGGTTATGGGTGCCATTGACTTGACATTGACAGATTTTGTTTTAGTTTGCCATTGTTTTTTTAGGCACTGAAAGTAGCACTATACAGTCTACTATGTGACGTCATTAAAGGTCAGTTGAAAGTCTAGTTTAAAGTCAAATCTCATAGTTAAAAGAGTTTTAAAAGTAAAAACAATGTAAAGGGGTGTAATAATTCGAAATGGTTTAGGAATCAGTAAAGTATTTTTTTTCTTTACATACCGATTTCAATCAGGAATCGTATTTCGTTACAGTTTAAACGATTCCTACACCTAAAATTCGCGCGAACTAGAGTTGATGATCGCAAAATGCTTTCTATTAGGGCACAAAAATAATCATAAGTCATGATCATTATAGTTATTTTAACCGACTTCAACAAAATTAGGTTCTACATTCTACTCATACACATCTGCAATTTTTAGCATTTTTTTTAAGTTTTGTATTAATAATGCATCTATCTTTCATAATGGTGAAACCATATTACTCTGAAAAAAGATTGTAGTTTTAAAAATGTAATTAATAATTATTATACTTAAAAAATATAGAATAGTTTCCAGTGAGATAATAATATATTGTTAGTATTGTATCGTGCATGTTATCAGTATCAAATACTGAATTTATAATTTAAGAATTATTATAATTATATTTTAAGCCGTGTTGTATAAATAAAACAATATAATATGACAAAATACTCTTTTATTAAAAAAATCGCTTAAAATTACACAATCATTCTATAGTACCATTACAATGTGCAATAAACAACAACGTAATAAAAAAGTAATAAATCGCCCAGCTATTATTTATGACCTACTTACTAAACATGATAATAAAAATAAAAAAGAAGCTATACCTTGCTAAAACCATCAAAACTAAAAAAAGTGATATACGTGACTATTTAGGTGTTTAATCATGTAAACAAACGATAGTTCAGTGGTTAGCGCGGTCGGTTCACATCCCGAAGGACATGGGTTCAAATCCCAACAATGAGCTTGCGCTGCTGGTGAAGAAAAACGCAAGAAAATCATAGCATGGTGATATGGTACTTTCTAGTATTCCGACAGTGTATTCCCGCAGCCTCAATTTGGACCCAGTTCCATTCCAGGTTAGGTATGTTTACCATCTTCGACCTCATCACTTAACATTAGGTGAGCTATAGTCAAAACCAAACCAGTCACCCTAGCTCAATTGATCGCCAAAAAGCTGTGTATCCTCTCGAAGTAGCGGCGTTACTTCACGCTGGAACTGTTGCTCGCTTTATACTAAGAACTAGTTCGATCAAGCATTGAGTACCTTCTGTTCTCACCACTAGAACGATTGGGCTAAATATCAGCTTTAGGAGTTTATTGAGGTGCTTGAGAAATCTAATAAGAAGCGTGCCAAGAAGGTTATCAATAATTATTCCTATCGGTTAGCGGGTGCGTTTTGAAGAGTGCTTTTCATATCTGCATGATCTATTTCATTTAAAACCGGACCGCCAAGAGTTAGAAAAAGCGACATCATTTCATGGTTACCCATACAAACAGATATGTAAATTTCAACGCATGGGCGTCCACAGCATGTTAGGGACTTGCAGCAATAAAAAAGACCAACTGGTAACGCCGTCGCACCGGCTCATCAATTCGAACACATCGGTATATATTCTGGGCCCGCGGTCTTCAACCGCGTACTCGCTTCCGTCCAGTATGCACCTTCCACCGCGTGCTTCAGAACCATGTATTTCTATATTGAATTTTTTAAAGATATATTTAAAATTATATTACCAAATTTGACTTGCAACTTTGGTTTAGTAAAATATTTGTAATAGATGTACCAAAAACTCACAACAAAACGGCTTGATCACACTTTCATCACACGAACCGCTATACAGTGGAATGTGTTACCCAAGTATGTATGTATTCTTCGATATAGTCTGGATCCCTTCAAGTCGCGAAGGGTCCGATTCTTCTAAGTAAGCTTTCCATCGTAGACGGCATTTTTGCTTAGTATCAAGCGAATTGGCATTCAAACGCAAGCCAATAACAAATAAAAAAAAGAAAATCTGGTGTGCTCGCGATTCCCTTTAAACTACAGATCTATTGAATTCTTACTGGCAGAATTAAAAGGTGGCTGGAGAGTGAATTTTTACGTTGGGAAATGACCCGTTAAAATTAATATGTCTGCAATACCGCGCGTTCAATAATCTAACATCTATTGTTCTTGTACTTTGATCACATAAGTAGTTTTTGAACCAAGTCACGTATACCTGAAAAAACCCAGCCTATATACATATATAGCTTATCACTAAAAACTAAAAGAACATAATAACACAAATAGATTATTCCAACGACACTTCACACTGCAAAACTTGAAAAACCTTTTAGGTTAACATGTTAGATACGTATTATATACGTAGTATTAGATACATACTTTTAAAGTCTTCAACCTCGGCACGATCGCAACCCATCGGGTTTCAAATTCAAACCAAATAAGTTCACGAAGCTTATTATTTATGAGCACATAATAAGTACCGTAGCTTCGTTTTACACAACGTAGCGCAAATCGGATCGAACAGTACGTATTTTATTATTGCCTATGCCAAAGCTAAACTTAAAAAAGTAACATCGCGCTTACTCTGAACTGTCAATAGACATAGACATTATTTATTGATCAAATTAATTATAAAATTACAAGTTGCGATTAATAAAAAAGCAGTATTCAAATAAATTATTTACAATTAAGTATGTTTCCATTATTATGTGGACATACTTTTATTTTTAAAATTCGTCAATATCGTAAAATACTTTGTTAAAGCAATTTCTTCAGCTTAAACTTTATAAACATAAAACATGACAAACGCTACGTTTTAGGCAAGGAATTTCACGTGAGTTAGAGAAACAGGGGCCAGACGTAACGTCAGCTACGTCTTAAGCCAGTTTTTATTTTGCATTAACACCTACATGAAACCAGTTATGGCAACCGGTCAAAGTTTGAAGCCGGCGGCCTCAAACTTTTTGAGGTAGACAATCAGAGGAAAAAGGAGCTTTTTACATCCGGTATTGCTTTTAGTGCATGTGCTTTGAATGCCATGTGCCGTCTGAACTTATTTGGTCTGAAATTGCAAATCGAAAAGTTCGTTGCAGGCCGCTTGTAGGAAATAACAGTTCCAGAAAAAAATTATGAAAATCATGTAGAATTTTTGCAGTGCAATGAATTGCAGCGTAGACGCTTTTATGTGCGTCTACTATTTAAAAGTATTTCTTACCTACACTCGAAAAACAATACCCCTTCCAGGGCAGTGGGGTAAAAAATACTTAAGTACATTCTTTGAGCCTTCATTTATTTCCTAACGTACCAAAAGGTACCTTTACACATTCCAACACAACATAAGTACTTTTAAAACAACTTGTGGCAAAGCCAATCATAATTTTCTAGTATATAAATTATATAATATATAAATTTCAATATTAATTGCTCTACCTATCTATAACTCATAGATTACCGTTATAGATATCGCATAATTTAGTCTTTGTTCTGAATCAAATTCACTATGAACAAAGACTTATTTCGACCGTTTCACGCGTGCCATGAATTTTTACTGCGAAATCTATAGGGGGTAATCTGATCTAGAATCAGACTAGCTTAGCACAGAATTTATATGGATGGAAGATTTAAATGTTTTTTTTTTTATAAATATCGAAGCTAAAGACTATTTAAAAAAATTAAAAATGAGTTTATCACGATACATTTGACATTTCTTTTAACTGTCTATTTGAATAGCGTAAATCGTAAAGCGTCGTCCTAATAGAACGCAATTACGTGACCATCGCTAGTTTACGCGAAATTTGAAGAAAACCATTGCAACGATTCTATATTTCTGGGAATACTTCATGTTCTCAAAGATCCCGATGTTGGTCGAGTGATCGCGATAGAACAAATCCTTAGGTGATGTGTTAGGCTCTTGGAAGACTCGTAACATTCTTATTTTTTTTGTACTTGGTGATAGATCTTACCACCGCGGTACTAAATGTTCTCCCGCCAAGCAGTAGTGTGTAAACATTACTGTGTTTCGGTTTGAAGGGTACTGCAGCTAGCGAGGGCTGTTGAGACTGACCACTGAAAGACGTTATATCTTACTATCAGGAGAGTGTTTCAGAACATTTACATGACAAAAAAAAATTTAACGTTCACAGTTCATCACGATGACGGACAAAAACCTTTTTTAAAACTGTATAGGTCAGAACTTCCTTAAGCTTTTAGCTTTTTCATTTGACACCTTGGGGGCCGTCCATTAATCACGCGATGTTTTTGTATATCAAGTGAAATCACGTGTATTTTTCAGTACCTACAAAGAATCTTAATTTTTTAGAATATTATCTTTAAATACAGGTATAAAGTATAATCTAATTTCATTCTGAAATTAAGGACCATGACAAAAATGTCTGGACAGAAAGGTTGCAGGTTGTTTTTGACTGGCATAAAAATTATATTAAAAAAACGTTGTAATCACGCAAAAAACATATATTGTACTAGTACATGAACATATTTAATGTACATAGTCCTCGGACCACGGATTAGCAAGACTTTCTTCAACACTAACTGGATAAGCATCTTGCAAGTCTTAAGTCTTGGCAGTGTGCTTTGTTGAAGATCAACGTTGGTTTCATCAAGCCACTCGACGTCATCATTCGCGTTTGACGAAAAAATTAATACACGTGATATCTTACTACAACCAAACCCCCCCAAGTGTGATTTCGTGATTTTTGCTAAAATTTCAAACCTCACGTGATTAATAGACGGCCCCTTGTCAACACATTAGCACAGTAAATCATAACAATCTTTTAACGTAGTCGGATAAAAAATGGTTCCTCAAGACCTATGCCCATGTAAATAGACAAGAAAATTATGAAAATAAATTATATCTGAACGACGTTCAGTGGCGATGAGCGCAAACCGTTGCTGCAGAGTTGAGTCACTTGCGCAGGAGTCTTGCCCCGCGTCTCGGGGAAGTATATCCTAAAATGGAGAAAATGAGAATTAGTTTACATAGACTAAGTAACCAGCCCTATTGTTAGCACTGCTGGTTGTTTATGTTTATTTATTCATAAACCTTAAAGCCTATTGTACATTATCTTAATATATTATATAATAATAAATAATTAGCATTATATAGTTAGATAAGTACCCTAGACTTCACGCTAGAAAAACCTGTGTCGCAAAGTCCAGTGTTCCAGTTCGTTCCAGTCTCGTTTGCATAATAATTTTAATTTTCATAATATATTTAAAAAAAAAAACAAGCTTGGGTGTCAATATGTGATGTAAAAGTGTGTGAGTGTGTGTGCATTTGTGTGTATGTGTATGTATGTATTTATGTGTGTGTGTATGCGTGTGCGTGTGTGTATATATATGTGTGTGTTTGTATGCGAGTGATAGTGTGAGTGTCTGCGTGTGTGTCAGTGGATTTAAATAATGTGTATGTGAATGAGCGTAAGATAAATTTGTTTAGGGGAGAGAAGATTAGGGCGTGGGGAATGCATTAGTTATCCATTCCTATGCCATCTATTCCGACTATGCATGTTTACTATTTTGCAGTTTATTAGGTCTGGAATTGTCCCTGAGTCAGAGGCAATCCAGACTTTTTAACCAGTTGGCAGCACCACTTATAGTCTCAATGGAGTTATACTATTATCATAATTATGTTTGTAATCATTTATAAATACAATTATTATTATTATTTGATTTGCCCCATTGGGCAGGCTAAAGCTGTAAAGCCATACTGCCTTGTCTTCCGTTTTTGTAATTCATGTCTTTCATTTATAGTTACAGTCAAAGTCCAGTCTTGGTCAAGTCCAGTTCGTACCAGTCAATCAAGTCGTGCCTAACATCAGGTGAGCTGTGGTCAAACACAAAGCCAGTCAGCTATAAAAAAAAATTTAAAACAAAAAAGTTTTAACTTCAACTGACTTGAGAAACACAAACAGTAAGGCGGTGACAGCAGCGAACACCAGGAAGGAGTAGAGTCCTAGCGCGCCACGCATGGTGGGGAACAGCATCCCCACCAGGAAGTTTCCCGCCCAGTTGGCTAGCGAGCCCCACGCCATGCCAGCCGGCCGGGGTGCCACCTCGAATAACTCTGCAAAATAAATCATTATTATGGGAAAAAGTTTGTTTTCAATGTAAATGTAATAAGACGACTGAGACACTCTCCTCATGCTTAGATATAACGCCTGTCCATGTCCATGTCCATGATACATAGACATTTGAGTGACAAAACGAGGTCTAGGGCATCGCTGCTTTGGCGCTCATTGCTTTGAAACATTAGATGGTTAGTGTCAACAGAAAAAAGGATTTTTTTTTTTTTTATTTCTCTTTTGATTATAGTTTTAATTCGAATTTTGATTATGATTGCAAGTTAATATAATTCTAATATTGATTATTGTTTTAATTTTGATCTTAATTTGATTTTAGTTTTGATTTAAATTTAATTTATAATTGTGAATTAAAAAATTGCATGTTCAAGGAAGCACAACAACTTTTATTTAACATTACTGAATTTATAAATAATTGGTGTTTTCACTATTGTAGTTGCTATTATGAAGCCTAAATAAATACTGAATATTTTCTGCTAAAATATTACCATCCTTTTTGGTAAAGACGTCATACGCAATAAATATTGCAAATGAAATATTAAACAGTTCTTTCTACACCAAGCGTAAATAAGCTCTAACTTGCTGTAGATAGAATTCCTAATGTTACTAACCAGAGGCGATGAAGTACGGTATGGGACCGAGACCGAACCCATAGCTCAGGACGTATAAGAATACAGCCACCATGCACACGTACGGCATCCACCACACTGCATCCTGCAATATAAACCTTATTTTTATATCCACAAGTAATTAAATTAAATTTTTTTAAAACCCTCTATGCAATTAACCAAACATAGCTAAGAACCACCGCAAGGAAACTGGCTTTCAAATGAAAAAACAACCGCATCGAAATCGGTCCATCCGTTTGAGAGCTACGATGCCACAGACAGACATACACACATAGACAGATAGACAGACATCGACATCAAACTTATAACACCCCTCTTTTTGCGTCGGGGGTTAATAAAATCAAACTCAAAATCGGTCGAACAAGCAAGCGGTGTTCAAAAACATAGACACAGTCAAATAAAATTAATAATATATTTGAAAAAATATTTAAGACATTAGTAAGAGCTGATTTAAACGGGATCCGTCATTGACGATTCGTCAAAAAAAAACGATACGTCATGACGGATGCACGTTCACATTAGATATGGAAACGAGATCTTTCACGATTCATCAAAATATCCGAATAAATGTTTACACTTGATCCGTGATTCGAGTTCAGTCGTGGACGAACTATCCCACACGACGGACGTCTATTCAACGGATCCGTCACAAAAATAGCGATTCGTGTTTTTAACGTAGGTGATTTTTAAAAGACAGAACGGCATTTATGGCCTGTCGTCATTTTTCACGATTCGTGATTCGTGTGAACACGGCTTTATAAAAACTATAGCCGCCGTCAAAAAAAATAATTACTAATTGTGAAAAATGACGATACGGCAAAAATCACAAATCGTCCTCGTGTAAATCAGCTCTTAAGTGCTCTCACCATAAATGCCATAGCGAGCGGCAATGCCGCCAGCGTGGCGGCGGAGGCGGCAACACTGGGCAGCAGAAGACTCCGGCGGCCATACCGCGGTAACAGACGCAACATCAGCACCGCCGTCGCGACGTTGATGGCGCCACACGCTATGGTCGCGTACTGCGCGCCCGCATCGGACAGGCGCGCCTGCTTGAAGATCGTTTGCGAGTAGTAAAACACCTGGAAAATAAATAAATAATATAAATTGCAAGCATTGATTCCCATAAACCATGGATACTATATTGCATAGTCAATGATCGAAAACTCTTTGGACTTAAAATGTTTGCTTATGTTATACGAACTGCTCGCACACAAATACGCAATGGGAGTTTTGTCAGGACCGCGGAAAAAAATCATGTAGCTGCATTGTATTATGTTTCATATCTTGACATTTTTTCGAGTGTTTAATTTTAGAAACAATTGTGTTTTAATCGTCAAGTGCCGAATTGTGCTCACAAGGGTGTGCAAGTAGCACAAATCTTTCTGTGTTGTTTTCAAAATTCCATAGAAAGAAAGAAAATCGTTTTGAAATATTTTCACAAACAGAACTCTAATTCAATCAAAGAAACTTTTGATGCTGGCGAAACGCACAAAGTCCGATGTCAATTTATTTGATTGCCAATACTCGCCACGCTTGGCAGGCGGGTTGGCGAGCACAGTTAGGTGTGATTGTTCAAGGAAGACGCTGCTGCCCATCTTCCGGATTACATACCTTAGCCGACTCTTACGGCAACGGTAACGGGTAGAGAGGGTGGGCTACAATTCTTACGCCGGCACCACCACGACAAGGTCCAGCCGTTCCTGATAAAATTGGTGACACACGGACAGACAGACAGATGGACAAAAAAAACGGAACCATAAATAAGAACAAAAAATATCCTCACCGCGTTGATTCCGCTGGTCTGTTGCCCTGCCTGCATACTGCAAGCCAGGAGCAGTGGCAGCAGCAACCGCGGGCTGCGTGCCACGCGGCACATGCTCCAACTCTGCTCCGTCGCGGCCTGGCTTGCGGTCACCTCTTCTCGGAGGAGGTCGATGTCCTCTGACAAAAGGCTCGGAGACACCCCTCTAAGTCGACTTAATTCTAGACGAATACAATTTTTTTTAAACTTGTAACTTTTTTCTGTTTGAAACATGGCAACAATAAAGGCCTACATGATGATAATCGAATTGGACATCTGCGATATGCAGCTTACTTTATCAAAGATGGTGAACTAGCCTGGAATGGAACAGACTCAAAACGGAGGCTATTGAATCACACCACTGACGGCAGTGAAGGTGCCAGTAGCTAGCCGGCCGAGTAGTAGAAATGACCCTACCACCATACTATGGCTTCCTCACGATGTTTTCCTGCAGCTTAAGCTCAGTGTTGAGATTTGAAACCACTCTTTTCGGCTTGTGAACCGACCGCTGTACGGACTGTACGGACCGCTGTACTGACCGATGACAATGCGATAACCACCGCACTGTCATCGCTACTGGATACATTTTATAGATAGCGCCACCGTTACAAATCACATTCCAATTTATATCAAAAATATTAATTACAGTAGAATCCGTTTATTATGACTTCGCCTATATTGACTAACCGCTTAATATGACGTAATTAGACAGCGAAGTTTGGTTTTTATATAAAATTCTTTATAAAAAGTCGGATATAATGGCTTCGCTTACAGTGACATGTCGCTTATTATGACTCATTTTTAATAAATTATGTCCGGTTATAGTGAACGATATTATTCCTAACACCTTCAGCTGTGTTCGGGAGGGTCACGTGACGCCCGACGACGTTCGGCGCGTGCGTGACACGTGGCTTGTTTTTTAAAAAATTCTGAATGAGTAATTGATAGTCGAAGGTCACGC
Source organism: Biston stratarius (assembly GCA_950106695.1). NCBI lineage: Eukaryota > Metazoa > Arthropoda > Insecta > Lepidoptera > Geometridae > Biston > Biston stratarius. Next base: position 27,212,406 of record OX467112.1, read on the forward strand.
ATTAAGATTTGTAAAAAAATAATGAAATCCCAACGTCGTTGTAAAGCATTTACGATTGAGGAGAAAGGTGCATGCAATAATATGCAGATTAGAAAATATGCAGTATTAAAGACTGCTATTACAATATTATAAGGAAATAACAAAAGCAGACAAAAATCGTTGATTTCTTACGTAAAAAACTAAAAAATGTATAGTGTACTTATTACATACGTGTTTGTAAATGACAATGTCAACAACCCTTCGATGTCATTATAAACGGATTCCACTGTACATGTCAATATGAGAAAAAAATAACAGCATACCTTTTAAAGCAGTCTCTTCATTTCTTCTTACAACAAATAAATACTTAGGGCTCTCGGGAAGTAAACATAAAATCGGTATACAAATAATGACTAGTAACGTGTAGACGGACAGTAGGTAGGGCCAGTGCTCTTCTCTTCCTGGAACAAACAGAAATCCCATCAGCGACAAACTAGGTGATAGATCTAAGCAGGAAATCGTCTAGGATATATCCGCAGTATCAGATATTTTCAAAGATATTATGTAAAGCTAGCGGCTAAGAAATCATCGTGTATACGTGTATCGTGTTTACTTGTGCTTTTTAGGGTTCCGTACCCAAAGGGTAAAACGGGATCGTATTACTAAGACTCCGCTATCCGTCCGTCTGTCTAGCTGTCCTTGTTCACCAGGCTGTATCTCAAATACAAATCAAAATATTTAAGGGGGCTCCCATGCAACAAACGTGATTTTTTGCTCGTTTTTGCTCGATATTGATAACGACAACAATTAGACGCTTGAAATATTCACAGAATATTTAAATATATTCACTTTAAAAATAAATAACTAAAAGTTCATAAATATTGTAGGACGTATCACACAGCGCCAATTAACCCCAAACTAAGCAAAACTATTATATAAATGCTTTTTTTTGGTAAATACATACTTATAATATATACAGAACACACAACCAGAACAAGCGTTTATATAAATGTTTGTTCTTTTTTTTAACGATGAATTGCGTTTGATCGTCATCTCACCTGATATTAAGTGAAGATTCTATCTATGATGGAATGGATGTTCTGGTGGAAATCGACACCACACCCTACAGCTCTTGAAGCAGAGATTCTACCTATGAGTTAACAGGGCAGTATTTTTTTTTATTATTCGTTTTTATTTCTCTTAGTAATCGATAACACGTCCGCTTAGCACTTTGGTTGATGATTGAAATATTTCCAATCTGGATTCGATATATGAGAACGCAATAAAAACTCGGTTTATATCGACGCGGCCGAATTGATTCTTGCCAATAACGTACCTAGTATGTTCCAAACTATTCCGAAAGTTTGACAGTTCAATTTTAACAGTTAGTACTTACCTAACAAGAAGCGGAGGCCCATGACTTGACCCACTAATACCCCCACATTGACTCCCATGGGACAGAAAGCGCCCAGGGGTCCTGTGAGCTTCAGCGGGGCAAGTTCACTCAGGTACATTGGTACTATACTTGTTGTTAAACCTGTAATCAATGAAAAACATCACACTAATATTATGAAGGCGAAAGCTTGTGAGTGTGTGTTTCTTTAAATAAAATAACACAAACCATTAAACCTCGCCGAGGTTTGTTACGGTGTCGGGTCCTCTTCAACACTAATTTTATTATTTATTAAAAATAACAATAGCAAGTTCCCGTGATAGAATCTAGCGTAGGTAGGCACCGAATTGTAACGTCGCGTCGGCGCTCGACCGGTTGCTCAGTTCTCGAGAACTCTATAAAAGCTGCCCCACACTAGTGCAATATATATTGAGGTAGTATTTTGTAAAGTTCTTTTCAAATCGTTTTATTGGGATGTCGTACGGTAAGGTATTGATCAAAATAGGGATTGCATATTGTAAAGTATGTTTACCGTAGCAGTTTTGAAATTTAGGTATAACTAATTTATTCTTCATACTTTAAACTTGATGTTTTATTTCGTGTTGTTTCCGATCTAAAATATAGTTCATTAAGTAAGCAAAATTCAGTTTTAATATATATCTGTAGGACTTTACAATATTTAAAAAGACCCATAGGATTGTCTTTATATTGTCGTGAAATTATTCCGCTTGGGAAATTTTGTCCCTTTTATTGTAGGGGGCAGACAACAAAGTTTACCTGCGGACAGGCCGACTAGAAGGCGCCCCAATATGAGCAGTTCCACGGAGTTAGCTTCTCGGCACACCATGAACATTACGCCACCGACGACAGAGAGGCAACTGGTCAATATGGTCGCCATTTTCCTAAAAATAATAGTTTAGAAGTAAGAGACACAACACTCACAGTATTTACATAAGAATTAGTCACTCAACCTATACGAACTTAGGACGAAGACAATTATATTTGCATTTGGACTACAAGAGAAAGCGATAACATACGCCCGAGTACACATTTTCTCAGTTCTATTTGAGATCCGAAAGCAATTTTAAGCTTTGCCACTATTTCCGTTTATCTTATGTGGCTTTGACTGTGACTCAGATTTATTTTATTTAATTTATCATAAAACACTTCAAAATATCAAAAAATACACTGGTAAAATGCACAAAGTGCTATGCAAAAACAAAAGAGAAGAAAAACAGTTTTGTTGATGTGGTGTGGGGGGTGTAATTGATACCTTCCAAGGCTGTTGGCCAGTACAGCGCCGAGTATGGAGCCCGTGCATCCTCCCACTATGAAGATGGACACCACAGCAGACCAAAGCACGCCGAGCCATGCGTCGCTCAACACCACGTCGTACCTAGACGTTATACTCGAGTTGCACCAACTTTTTATTACCTGGAGACAGAAATTAAAGTTACTGACTTTTTCTTTTTTTAAACCGACTTCAAAAAAAGGAGGTTTCTCAATTCGACCGTATATATATGTATATATATATATATTATGTGTGTTCGCGGATAACTTCGTCGTTTATGAACCGATTTTGATGATTCTTTTTTTGTTGGAAAGAAGATATCCCAAGGGTGGTATCATGATAAGGAAACCAGGATCAGATGATGGCATCTCAGAGAAATCGAGGGGAATCTTTTACTTTTTAGTTTCCTGTTTGAAGTCGGTTTTTTTTTGCTAAAAATTATACTTGTTTTGGCATCGAACTTTGTATGTGAATAAACAAGTGTCACATTCAAGTGTCTCATGATAAAATGAAGTGAAGTAATTGTTAATTACAGTCAAGTCCAGTCCATGTCTTAGTAAAGTGGTGACTTTTAATAGAAACTTCTCCTGAGTTTTGGAAACATCACGAAAAGGCACATTACGTCACTTCCCTAGTTTGGGCACAGATGTGTGCGGATTGTCAGACTTTACACATCTATGAGAGTTTTTTTTAAGAACTTTCCGATATTGCAGGTTTCCTTCCTCATGATGTTTTCGCCGTTTGAAGTCATGGGCAATACACACATAACTTGAAAAAGACAGAGGTGCGCGCCGTGGGATTAGAACCCCGGACCTCTAGATTGGCAGACGGTCTCCCAACCACGCTGTTGTCCGTTAATTACAGATCTATTGAATCTAAATATTTATTGAATGTCGTCATGAACGCTAAAGCAGCGACGTCCTGGACTTTTTGTTACAAAAAGTTGTACAGCAGAAATGGTCACGGACAGACGTTATTTCTTACAATCAGAAGAGTGTTTTATTCGTCTTTTTACTTGTACATAAAAATGTATAAAAACATACAGCTGACATAAGTCGTAAAAAAAAGCTCACCTCCGCTGGGGTGTTAACAACGCCTATATTATATCCGACAGGCAGCGAAGATCCAAGCGTGGTGGCGACACCAGCTAGCACGAGGTAGAAAGACCATCCCGCTTTGAACTCGTTTGTCTGCGTGAGGTGCTGAAGCTCGTTGGTAGTCTGAAAAACAAAGTGTGGGTTCATAACAAAAGGCTACTGATATCTTCCTTTTGCCTAGTCTGGAGGATAATCAATGGTAGGGGATACGCAAGGTCTATGCAGTAGCTGCGATATCACCACCTCACATTAAATAATGTCCGAGTAGAATAAGTCTAAGGCTAACAAATTGGCGTACTTCGGGACAGTGAAAATCTGTTGTTTTTTTTAATTTTATATTCTGCTGAATATCACTTTGCTAATGTCTTAAGAGATCTAAAATACTTAAATCATCAATTGTATTCCTACTAAAGAATAATATTTTTCAAATTCATACATTCGCCTAATCTTATAATCAGATTAAAAACGTGATGCATTTCGCACGTGATTTTAACCGTCAAAATAAACTTATTATAAGTATATATAATGTTATATACGAGCGGCAAGAAATTTCATGTTAGTTGAAGAAAAATATATTTGCTTCATTTTTGCACCAGAAATCTAAAACCTTACGCTTATCGTAAGATCCAACAAAAAGACTTTCAAAAAAATTCAATAGATAAGTATGTAAAGTTCGTACCTTTTTCCAATTAATAAAGTAAAAGAAAAATAATTATGCTTCGGCAGTATACTAAAGTTATTCATGTAGCACGAGTCAGTGAGATGTTAATATCGTGAAGAGACCGGACATTGTCAGAAATAGCGTTATTGCTTGAAACGTTCTTGGATCAGCCATGTTTTTTATTCAAACTATCCCACTGCAGGTCGCATGTCTCCTCATTGTGAAAAGGGTAAGACCACACTACTATACTCGCCAAATGCAGGTTAGCAAACTTGATTCATCTTTGAGCACATTGCGAATTTGTAGCGATGATAGCTCAGTGCTTAGTGTGGTTGTTTCGCACCACAAAGTGTGGGTTTAGATTTCAACAATGAGTTCGAGCTGCCGGTAAAGGATAGCATCGTGAGCAAAATGATGATACGGTACTTTCTAGTAGACGGCTATTTTGCTACCACTATCAAGCTAAAAAATCTGCCGCCAAGCACCTAACGGGGGGTTCCGGCAGACTCGCTTTAGAGCTAGTTCCATTCTAGGCTAGCTGTGTTTACCATTTTCGCTCACATCGTCACTGAACATCAGAAGAGTTGTGGTCAAACACCTAGCTTGTAAACCATTATTTAAACAAAAATGCGGGAGCTCCCGCGATTTTTAAATCCAGCATTTGAAGCTCACATGCCTTGGGATTTGAGCCCAAGACCTACAGATTGGCAGCCAGACCGTCTTCCAACTAAGCTGCTGTAGTTGAAATGTTACTTATCTATAAAATTTTAGCTGCATTACAATTTGCAGCTCGTGATATAAATACATTTATAAATACTTTTGTATCTAGGAACTAAAAAAACAAACAATCTTTGAATCAAACTTACCTACTATTTAGGTAATTATTTTTTAATACATAATTATGTTAAAAAACAGTCACAGATTGACAGGTGCAAAGTCATAAATAGTAACATAATAATAACAAAACATTTAAATGTTTATCTAATCGGGAATAGTTGTTTCATATTAAGTTAAATTTATCTACCTAATAGCCACGCAAAGTGCAAAGTGAATTGCCATTTATAATTCAATTTATTTAAATTGTATTCTAGAAATGTCGCATTTCAAATATCTATTAAATAAATATAAAGTTTTTCTACCACTTACTATACGGTATTCTTAAGGCAAGCGTGCTTCATCGTAGATCGCAACTTATTTATATAAAATAACCTAGCAGACTTATTTCTATCGCGACAAATAATATCTACATAACTTACAAAGAAATTCACAATGGCTTTCCAAATCATTTTCACACTGTTCACAACACTAAACCTCTAAGGAATCAAAGTAAATAAAATAGGTATTTTAAATGTATTTAAATAAAATATGCAAAGTTTTATTGTGATTTTCTCCACCTCACTAGCTCCAAGTCGTCAAATGTTCGGACACGTGTTCTTGAAATATATATTTAAAATGTCAAACAAGTAATTTAGACACACGCTCGTCGCTTAGCTTTAAAAACAAAAAACTGAGTATTACGTATGTATCTATCTATAATAATACCTTTAAACGAGCAATTCTTGTACTCTCGAGATTCAGAAGTTTCGGCAGCCTAGTTGGGAGACCGTCTGATTTCCAATTAGGAGGTTCTGGGTTCGAATCCCATATGGCACGCACCTCTGCATTTTCTAGGTAATGTGAGTATTGCCGATAACTTCAAACGGTGCAGGAAAACATCGTGAGGAAACCTACATGTCTGAAAGTTCTAAAAAAGAGGCCAGCGTGGACTATGGCCTTATCCTTCTCACAATGAGAAGAGACCTGCGCCCAGCAGTGGGCCAGTTTATAAAAACAGGGCTGACTCGGATAGGTATTTTTACAGAAAGTACCTAACTATACGTAAGTGCATAGTAAACTAAATTGCTACTTTCATTCATAGTATGAAAAGAAATTGTAAGTTAGACTATACTGGGCACAGAGTACCTAAACCATACAAAGTTCATATTTACAATGTGTACCTACCTATAACTTGCGGTACAAAGCAAAGCTGGTCGTGCCATGAACTAGACTATGTGAAGTTGAACATCACGCCAAAATAATAATGTATAATAAATTGCCAAGGTGTAGGTATTACAGCATGCAATTTATTATACAGCATTAAAAAAATACACTTAATTTCCTTTTTTGAAAGCAATCTACATTACAAATTAAATGAATATAATTATGACAATGAAGTTTTCGGAATCCTCATTTTCGTGTGACACATTAACGGAATCTGCATTGTACTTGTAAGACAGTACAGAAGTATACGTTTTGTTAACTGATGGGTCACGGAAACTACATCAATAGATTAATGTTTTTTTCCGAACATGCAGGTTTCAGAACACGATTTTTTCATTCAGAAGGGCTAACAGATTAATTAGTGGAAAAACTTTTGTCAAATTTACGATATCAATATATGAAAAAAGTTTCAGTTGACGCCCTCCAGTGTTAACCATTTTCTTTACATATTGGCATCGAAAACTTGACAAAAGTGTTTTGGCAAATTGCTATATTAGAACCTCAGAATCCATGCGTGAACTCCGAAGAACTTGTTGTTATGGGTCCGAGATCAAACCCTTGGTCTCAAACCTGTATAGTAAACCATCTCGCAGCTCACTCACTGCGCTACCACAACTTAAAACTGACAAAGCTAATATTGATCTTTACATGGCAAAGGTAATAATTATGAATTTGCAAGGCACTCTTATAAAGTCGTTCTGTCTGTCGGTTCGTCATAGTTCGTAAAGTTCGCAAAGACTCGTTCACGTGTTACGTCAGAGATAACCTACAAGTCAAACTAATCGAATCAGAATCTATATTAGATCTGTACTTCAAAACAATAGCATTGATCTTTCCACCCTTATAACACTAGGTAGGGTTGGCACAGCACCTATCCTTTCTTCATTCGTCATCTCCACATTCACTCCCCTCATCCATCAGTTTTAGGACGCCTGACGGTTTTACTGCTTGCTATAGTAACACCTAGCCTACCAATCATAAAGAAAGTTACAAAGGCTCCAAAGCCAGGAACATCGACGTAAAGTAGCTTGTCTGTTTTGGTTTTCTACCGGATATACTTTGGAGAGTGCGCTTCAGATCTCGATGAACTAATTCCATCCTGCCCATTTTACTATAGAACAGCCAGGAACTCCTAAAAGCGACACCGCTTATGGTAGATGTTCCTAAAATTTGAACGGTTCGAATACACCTTCATTGTGACCGCTAGGCAATAGAATTTGCTGCCCGAGTGAGTAATCCCTGATAGAAAGAATCTGGGTGCCTTCTAGTCGCGAGTGAATCGATTTCTTGAAGCGTGCTCCATCGTAGACCGCATCTTCGCTTAACATCAGACGAGATGGCGGTCAAACGCAAACTTATATATAGAATTTAAAAAAAAAAATGTTCTTCACATACTTAGTTTAATAAATTTATATATTTGTTTATATAGTCCGAATTCTAGGGTACTTACTTAACACTCCAATGTAAAGTTTCGATTTTTAAGATACTTAATAAAATTAGTAATTTTGAATTTTAAATAAATATGAAGTTAGTTACTAATGAGAGTCGATTCTATCGCAACGTTAACTATATTGACAAAAGCATTTTTTTACTACTATATTATTTATTTATGAAAGACGAAAAAGAAAATCAATAAATAATAATAGTAGAGTAAATATCTCGTATCGGAACATTTCACAACCTGATTTATAAACGAGCTAGTAGTGACACTTTTTAACCGTATTACAGGCCTCGATAAATAAAGTAGTATAAAACGATTAGTCGAAAAATACAAAGTTTCTTTCTTCCATTTATCGACACGCTAAAGCAACAGTTATCACAAACACATTTGTTACAAACGGCACAACATCACAAATTGCGAAGATCCACCAATACCAATCACAAAGCCCACCGCTCAGCGCGAAGTCCGTCAACGCCACTGACGCCACACCGTGACACCCAGCAGCTGAGATCAAGTCAAGGAAAATAGTACAGAAGTCTTGAAAATCGATTGCCAGACTTGTACGTAAAGTTGGCGAAACGATGTAATGAAAAATTCAGTACGTATGCTTGTTGGTATAATTTTGAAAATACGATAGTGGTTCCCTAATCCCATTCTACAGATTGTAAAACAATCCCCTTTTAGATGAAACGTATGAATTAATAGCGAATACATTAGTCATGTCTAATAATGATATTCTAAATATTTATTTTTAGATGAGTTTCGGTTATCCAAACTACGTGCTATGCATTTAATTAAGGCTCTATATTACAACGTTTCGAGCATGATTATTAGTTTAATAACGCCTACCATATGCCGCCGCATGGTGCTAGGAAAAAGTAAGTTCTGGACCAGCCCTGTTTTTTTTAAACAATCCTACTGCAGACGGAGGGTCTCCTCTTATTGTGAAAAGAGTATGTGGTATGTGATAGGCGATAGTCTACCACGCTGGTCTAGTGCGTCCTAGCCAACTTAATTCATCTTGAAATTTGTAGCGATGATAGCTCAGTTGTTAGCGCGGTCGATTCGCATGCCGAAGGGCGTGGGTTCATACCCCAACAATGAGCTTGAGCTGCCGGTGAAGGAAAACATCGTGAGGAAACCATAGCGTGGTGGTAGGGTACTTTCTAGTACTCGGCTGGCTAGCTACCACCCTCAAGTTGAAAATATGCCGCCAAGCATCTAACGGTGTGTTCCGGCAGCCTCACTTGAGAGCCAGTACCATTCCAGGCTAGGTGTGCTTTACCATCTTCGACCACGCCGTCACTTAACATCAGGTGAGCTGTGGACAAACACCTAGCCTGACAACCATAAAAAAACCTATATTCTACTTTAATGAAGTTTCAAACAAAGAGTCAAAGCAACAATCTTCATATTTTTGTTCAGCGCAATAAAAATCAAACACATTAAAATATCTACATTAAGGTTAATATGTATGTAGTGACAATCCAGGTAATAAATTTTTAAATAATAAATTGTTATAGTCTTCGATACATAATCCCATCGAAACCAGAGATCGAAGAACTTAGTTCGTAAAATAAAGTTAGCAACTATCATACAAGCAGGTAAGTTAATAAAGGATACAAAGGAGAGACAAGCCAGGATGGAACATGGTTAAGCCGGTCATGAAAACGATCAGCTCCACAATGCTGAAGGTAAGAGACGTCGTCCATCCAGCGACTAACCTGCGAACATGCATTACAGCTACATTTCTAAATTTTCTAACTTAGTAAACTTCGCTACTTTTAAAAACTGTTACTGACAGTACATAGAAACCTTATGCAAGCAGCTTTTTTTTATGCATCATACTGAACAACTTTTGATGTATGATTTGTCACTAAGCAAAGTTTGTGTGTTAGTTTTGTATAAAAGGTAAAATTCATGGATTATTTAACAGCCATGGAACTAAAGCATGAAGAATAAGCTGCGTTTCGCGGGATAAAACTATCTGCTCCCGTACTGAGCGTCTTACAGCGATTCCCGCTACGCGCTCACAAAAAATCTATGCGACCGCATATCGTATACCCGCGCAATAAGGTTCGAAGTCGCGTAGCTTTCTCGAGAGCACCTAACGGGAATCGCGATAAGAAGCTCAAAGTACGGAGCCTGCATTCCAAATTTCAACCAAATCTGTTAAGCCATCACAGTATGAAGTAATAAACATACATACGGACACATCTTTGCATTTATAATATTAGTGTGGTCCAGAAGTTGTCTTTAAGAGGTTATCATCATCATCATCAGCCTATCGAAGTCCACTGCTGAACATAGGCCTCTCCCAAGACACGCCACTCAACCCGATCTTCGAGTTTTCGCTACCATCTATCACCAGCTGTCCTACGTAAATCGTCACTCCATCGAGTTCAGGGCGTCCTACGCTACGTTTGCCAATTCGCGATCTCCTTAAGAGATCAGGAATTAATTATTATCAAGAACACTGTATTAACAAATAAATGCCAACCCATTTGTTATTGTAGTAGATTAATTATTATTAATCTTTATACTTACAGTAGGTAGGTATTAATGATCTAGCAAACATGCATTACGACTACATTTCAAACAAGCAACATTCTTAAGCCACTTTATACTGGGCTATTTTATTTACCAAAACGGACTTAATTTTGATTCTTGAAATATTGTGAAACAAAATTGCCACATACTTCATGAACACTTTGCAAATTTTTCCGTTTCGGTAAAAAAATGCTCAGTAAGACAAATGCCAGTATTAAAGCAGTCTAATTCTATACAAAAGTAAGTAAACTTAGGGGCCGCGCGCTCCAAATATTTTGCTTACACTGTATCATAGTCCTAGCGAAGCGACAATATTAAAATTTTATTTTAATTTTAAACATTCTCGTTTGGTTTCTTTTTACCTGCCCTGTTAGCTCATTTGGTAGAATATCTGCTTCAAGAGCTGTAGGGCGTGGGTTCGATTCCCACCCAGGGCAAATATTTTGCGGTATAAACGATGCTTGTTCTGTGTCTGGATGTTCTGTATGTATTATAAGTAAGTAAATGAAGCTTTAATAAAAATTAACCATCGAATGTCTCGAAGTTATGGACATTAAAGCAGCGATACGTTCTACTAGGATAGGCGTTATCTCTTGTTTTTTACTATCGGAAAAGCACTTCGTTATTACTTATCATAAATATTTTTATAATAAAAACCGTCTTTGTTTCTCTAAGCCCAAACACGGATTACACCGTTTTAAGGTGTCTGCCGACGGCATGGTATGGTACGACCATACCGGTGCTATAAACGTATCGGGCACGGAAAACCACACATTACGTTTTATGCCCACCGAAATGGATCGGTGTTCTGTGCCCATATGCAACCCGTTTGTTGCCCGTACGTAACCTGTATGACGCCCGTATACAACATCCACCAAAACCGATAGGAATCCGTTCAATAACGTCCAGCATCAGTTTTATTCTCGCACGCCTATCAGTGTTACGTGAACGTCTTGAAGTGTTATTACGTTTTTTAAATAATAAAATAGGTATGACTATTAAAAAATTAACTGTTAGTTATCCATATACTTCGGGTATTGTAAATTATACAAAAACTCATATTTGCGAACACATTCAATTAGTTTTTCGTCCTCTATTTTACCGCGCGTCCAACTCCCCTAGAACGGTCATCATGCGGGGTTAAAACCCGTATGCCGTTTCGCCGCCTGCGCGCATTGGTTTACCAACGTCCTATTACGGTCATGGTATAGTACATTATATTGGGCAGACACCTTTATTGTTGAGTTCCGGTGCCTACCTTCCGTTTTCATCATCGTCTGATGATATAGTCGAAAGGCAGGTAGTTAATTGAGAACAATTCTAGTGACTGTTAACATCACTAAAAAGTCACAGGAAAGCAAATTACGATAATATAATAAAATACTGTTGTTGTCTAATATTGAACTATTTACTAACAAAACAGCTAACTGCAGTCGAATTGATTTATATAAATTATACCCTCCTTACACTATAATTAAACTAAGTAGGTCTGCTTAAATACTGTATAGTATAATAGCCTTGCTATTCAAGAGACTTCAGCAGAATTACATAAATTGATGACGTCACTATTCAATCCATATTTACACGTGATTCACGTAACAATACCAAACACGTGGAGTAATTATCAACAGACCAAAGGTTAATCACCACCACGCAATATTTATACAAATACTAAGTACAGTGCCGACTTCTTTATTATCTTTATCGAACTTAATTTTCATGCAATGTTAGCCAACAAGTGCTTGAAACTACAGATTTAGCTTATAGCAGAAGCTTATAGCTAACAGTGTATCAAACTGATAGGGAGTTATTGAAGCTACGCGTCGCATCGTTATGAACAACTTTTACTATGAGCACAACTTTGATATCTTAAGCCCTGATTTCAGTGTTGTCTCCATAATTTAACTTGTTCATAATTATGAGTAAAATTTCCCCTGTAGGCTTTATACACACAGTACTACTGTGTTACACGGCTGTAATTTGTTTTAACGACTTCATTACAAAACAATTGAATCCTTAATTTTATGTTTGTTTTCCTGTTGTTTGTTTGTATTGTGTTTGTTTATATTTTTTGTTGTTAGGTGTGCGTTTTGTGCGCAACTATATCCCGATGATAAACATTAGAATTATTTATTAGATAATTATTACTTTGCTGAAATCCTTGCAATTTTATATCTATTTTTTTATTTTATTCATTTACATTTGACTTTTACACTAAAGACTAAACCTATATGTAATCTTGCTATGCACATAATACTTCTGGACAGTATCCTAGAACGTTACATATGTTTTGTATGGAATGTTTCGTGTCTTTTAAACTTTTTATTGTGATATTATAATAAAAATTAAATACAAGCTGAAATAAATCTATAAAATATAAATCTATAACCCGACTGTGATTAAAATAGCTATAATTAAAGGAAAAAACTTAAACTTTTTTTCAAGATGGCGCTTGAAGCTCCACCTGGATCTGTCAGCATTTTGTGATTTTATGCTATTGAGCATAAAACTGTGACACTAAACCTAATTTAAAAAAAAATTGGATCGGAAATTTAGTGCGAGGTTAAATTCTATTTTTACTGGCCTATTTGGTGTAGACAATAAAGAGTTAATCGATCAATTAATCAATTTTTTTTTTGCAGCGTATGCTAAATAGTGCACATTAAAAAAAATTGTTTGACATGAAGAGAATGAATTTTAGTTTTTTTTTCTATACCAATAAGTGAATGTGACGATTCTTTTGAGAAATAAACATAATATCTATATCTTTAAACGAGCAATTCTTGTATATATATATATTCTGAATCTCGGAAACGGCTCCAACGATTTCCATGAAATTTTGTATCCCGGGGGTTTCGGGGGCGAAAAATCGAGCTGGCTAGGTTTCATTTTCAGAAAACGTCGTTTTATCCATGTTTTCAGCCGAGCAATGCTCGGTCGACCAGGTACTTATTATTATCTAAGATATCTGTTAACATCAGTCTGCGCATTTTCTTTAACTTTGAGCACTGAACACTAATCATAGAGATGTGGTTCGAACCTAGTGACGCACAACCGCAAAAATAATGAAATCTTTCATGTAGCACACGTAGGTATATAATACGCACACATGTTATATTCCATCCGGCCCGTATGTTCATATCAGTAAGTTGATAACAGCTTAATTAATATCTAATGAGGTGAACTAATTCAAATTTGAGCCGCAGAAAACGCCACTGTAACAGGTAGGATGTAATATTTTTTTTACCTACGTTTTTTTCTTTGTTTGTGTATTGTGTGTTCGGGGGAGTCAGTGCTTTCGGGTTACACCTTCTCTCCACCACAATCGGGAAGGTAGTGAGAACAGAAACGATGGTGGTAGTACTGGTTAAAAGAGAAATTGGAGAGTTGTGGGTGGCGAAAAGAATGTGGTGGTAAGGGAAGAGAGGAGATAGAAGATGTTAAAAGATAAGAGAAAAACCTACGTTCTAGTACCAAAACCGAGATGACATCTATGTAGGCGTGTAGTGATGAAAGTTGTGTATAAAATAATTGGTTTGCCAGGGTCTAGGGCGTTCGGAATTCGGCCAGCTTTTTAAGGTTGGAAAATATTCCATGTAATTATGCCAATTGATTAATCTCCATAAATTCGCCCTGTTAATAAAAATATTTGTCTGTAAGTAAATATTAATTTGCAGAGCTGATCGAGTCAAAATAAAATATTCTGTAACTGCATGGGGTTTATAAATTTTAAATTTATATTTGTTATAGTAATATATAATGAGACGATTTTTTATTTATTTACGTATGTTTAAATTTCAAGGGTTTGGCCACATAACAAAGCCAAAACCTAACAACGCACTTTTAATAGTAAGAGAACGCACCTAAGTATTTTCTAACTTTATCAAAATAAAGTTAAGAGAAAAGACTGCATTGATGTAGTTAAGAGATAACTCTTTATTGTTTACAACAATACATTACAAACTAAGTATATCGATAAAAAAAAGTTACCACTAGTCGAATTACGGCCTTAATCCTAGGAGGCCTTATCTTTAAAAGCTATATCTTCCAGACAACCTTAGTAAGGTAAAGATTCTATAAAATAAGTTAAGGATCGGTGTGTTGTTAAATAAATAAATTTCGTAGGAAATTTCTACACAACGCCATCGAGCCCCAAACTAAGCAAAGCTTGTACTATGGGAACCTAACTGCTCATATGCTTTTTTTTTGTAAATACATACTTAAACTATACACAGGACACCGTCATATAAGTGTTTGTCCTGGTGGGAATCGAACCCACGCCCTAGAACTCTTGACGCAGACATTCCATCAAATGAGCTAACAAAGCAGTCAAAAGTAAAACACGGCGCGGTATGCGAGGTGTAATTGTCAATCGTTACTTTGAGACAAAAGATGGTTGTCTCTCATTAAGCCTATAAAATAGGTTTTTATATGGTCTCCCAATGTTTTTAATATTTTGAGATTCTAGCGCCTGTTCAACTTCGTAGACCTTGGCACATGGCTGTGCCCAACTGTGGCTGGTTTGCTATGCAAATATTTGTGAAATATCTCAGAGGCCACGAATTATCTAACAGTACGTAATTTGAACAGCCTTGTTGGCTCAGTGGTAGTATATCTGTTTTAAAAGCTGTAAGATGTGGGTTTGATTTCCACCCAGGACAAACATTTTGTGATACAAACAAATGTTTGTTCTGTGTCTGAGTGTTCTATATGTATTATATGTATGTATTACCGGTTATTATATGACTTCCATAGTACAAGCTTCACTTACTACTTCAGATGGCGCTGTGTGCGCTTACGATAATTATTTAAGTACAGCCAGCAACAACAACAGAATCTACATAAAATTATTACCAGCCCCCGTACTGTGAGCTCGTAATTACGATTCCTGTTAAGCGCTTACGAAAAAGCTACGGTACTGCAATCCTTATTGCGCGGGCATACAACATGCGGTCGCGTAGCTTTTTCGAGCTCCTAATAAGAATCGTAATAAAGAGATCACAGTACGGGGGCTGATGACATTTTTGTCTAAAATAGATCCTAATATTGTTTAGATACACCTGTATCTAAACAATATTAGGATCTATTAAAGGGAGGAAGCAGGATTATTATACGAATTAAATAACTATAGCATACAAAAGCTTAGATATCTCTACATAGTATAAAACTAAATCGCTTCTCGCTGTCTGTACGCTGAGATCTTTTAAG
This sequence comes from Biston stratarius, assembly GCA_950106695.1. Classification (NCBI taxonomy): domain Eukaryota; kingdom Metazoa; phylum Arthropoda; class Insecta; order Lepidoptera; family Geometridae; genus Biston; species Biston stratarius. The sequence continues at coordinate 27,228,066 of OX467112.1, forward strand.
CTACGCAACGGACTTTAATACAGTTTTTTATATTTTTTTTATTCGGATTCCATCAATAGTCAGAGTGGTTACAGAGGAAGGTTTATATGAATAGCACAAGCATTTTTTTAAATTTATGGTTGACAGGCTATGTTTTTGACCACAGCTCACCTGATGTTAGGTGACGGTGTGGTCGAAGATGGTAAAGCACACCTAGACTGGAATGGTACTGGCTCTCAAGTGAGGCTGCTGGAACACTGTTAGATTTGCTTGGCGGCAGATTTTCAACTTGAATGGTAGCTAGCCAGTCCGACCGCACTAACCACTGAGATATCATCGCTACAAAAATTTGCACCACATTAGTATCTACGTATCTGCGAAGCCGGGGCGGGTCGCTATTAATAGGTATATAAACCATTCCTAAGCAGATTTTTATTATTTAAAATGTACACTTATCATAAACTCAAAGGAATAAATAATTGAGAGGGCAATTGTTTTCAATATACATATTAAATTGTATTCGTCATTCGTTGTTACAAACTTAAATGATCTCAACTTAAACCGCAAACAGATAGAGACATATGTATTTACTAGCAGACCCGGCCACGCGTTGCTGTGGCCAAATTGAACAAACGCGTGTAACGTGAAATAAATTGTAACGCATATGAAACGTTTGGACTTTTAACGTAGCGCCATCTATTGGATACTTACTCAATCCAGTTAATAAATTACCTTACACCGCCATCTATTAGAATTTTATGGAATAATTATACCTCTTTGTCGTATAATAAACAAATAATTTGCTATAAAAAAATATATTGCGATTATAAATTGAGATATAAACTATCCTATCTCTCGAGTTGGATCAAACTGCACACAGTGGGCAAAATGTGGTTCAAATCGGTTCAGTGGTTCAGGAGTTCATCGCGGACAAACAACGTGACACGAAATTTTTATATATAAAGATAACAAACAATAATGTAGTCCAGTGTATTTCCGTTGACCTTTAAAGTAGTATAAAACATTATCATTTGTATTACAGGGTTACAATATTACATAACAAAAATATATTGCGTCACTTGTTAAGGGATGTGACACGTATGGTGTCGAGTTTTTGGCGGGAACGAGAAAAGGTCGTATCTCCGCATTTTATTATTTTACAATACATGTTTTTTTTTAGTGTTTATATAAAAATAATAGTGGTTTAATAATAAAGTGCCGAATTCCGTGCGTGAATGTAGGGAAGTGACAAAACGTGGTGCTTCTTCTAAAACTCCACCGAAGCTAATGGTAAAATCACCACTTCTTTACTATAGCATGACCGGATTTAATCTTAACTTAGTTTGTGTGACTTGACTGTAACTGATGTGATGTGATATGTCACATGATTTATCTTAAAATATGTACTTGAAAATATCAAAATACTTGACACTGACTGAATGCACAAACTGCGGCGCCAAAACTCAATGAGGAAACGAGAAGACGAGTCATAAACTTCGGTTCTTTAACGCTAAAATCCTGAAACTGCAGCTTTAAATTAATAATTTTGCTAAATATGTGGAATACACTAAACGATCTGTAACGAGTATAATTTTTAACAAAAAAAAACCGACTTTAAACAAGAAACTAAAAAGTAAAAGGTTCCTCTCGATTTCTCTGGGATATATCATCATCATCAGATCCTGGTTTCCTTAACATGGCACCACGCTGGGATATCTCCTTTCGAACAAAAAAAGAATCTTAAAAATCGGTTCATAAACGACGAAGTTATCCGCGAACACACATAAAAAAAAAAAAAATATATATATACGGTCGAATTGAGAAACCTCCTTTTTTTGACCTTCTCCTTCTTCGGTTAACAAAGACTGGAGAGGGCTTCTAACGCCATGAAATACGTTGACATTGTTTATCGATGTCCCTGATCAGAAGCGTAGAAGGTATACCAAGGTAATCACAGAATGAAAAGATACTACGGATCATAAGCTCGTTGGTTGCATGACATAGTTAAGGAAACAGAAAAGTAGTGGATGAAACTGGCACAAAATCGGAAAATCGCGCTAATGAGACCGCCTACACTCGGGCTCCTGAGCACGGCCCGAAGTCTTTCTATTTCCGAAACAAGACATACGCATATTGTAGTTTTGTCACTTTCATACGTAGACTATTTTACCCACGGCACGTGATCTTTTGATGTAAAAATATACAGATAAGCGAAAAGCACCCCTAATGGTAAGAGATACGCTTTTCCATGACTATTGCATCGGTACTCAAAAGTTAAAAAAAAACAAAAAAATGTCTATTGTAATCTGCTTTGCGCTCTAAAAATAGCAGTAGGGGCAGTAGATAAAAATGTTTGTTGATAACGGAATAAAAGTTTAAGGAATTAAAGTTATTCGTTGTAGAGTTTATGTTACAGAAATTGTCCCTCGAGAGGTTGCTATGTGTTTATCAATAACCGTGTACAGTACAGAAATTACAACGGTCTGGCCAGCTGAAACAACATGGAAAGAGACTTGTAGTTATTTTAATAAAAGGACTGCTAGTCTGCTAATTTGCATTTAAGTATAACATTAACGATACCTACTCAGTTTTTTTTACATTTCAAGGAAAAAACTGTTTTATTACTGTTGTGTATATTTAACCTAGATTAAATCGAGATGGTCGATTTCATCTGAAAGATGGTCGATTTCATCTCTAACATATTTTTTTTTTTAATGTAATAATTATGAGACGAACGTGAAGCTCTCCTGATGGTAAGAAATAACGTCTGTCCATGGCCATTAAAGCGATACACATAACTTTGAGTGACAAAAAAGGTTTGGGAATCAGAATCAGAATATTTATTGTGTAAAACTGTGTACAATATTAGATTATAAATATGAAGTCATATGCCAGTACTTACAGACAGTATTTTCCCTGCGGACATACAATAATTTTATTATTACTAAATAAATACTAACTATCGAACACCATTCCATAAAAAATATGATAATTATAAAAATAGAATTATACTTATACATTTATAATTATATGTATTTACATTTTCATGTAACCAAGCTCGCAACCTATTATTGAATTTAACTAAAGGCAATGTTTTGATTATGTCAGGTAATTTATTAAATAATATAATAGACATTGTCATACAACTATTATGTTCATAGCGTGCTGTACTATTTATGTAGGTTCTTACCAATCTAATTTATGCCTTCCACAAAACGTCTGTATTTTTTTTAATGTTGTGGTATATAAATTTTAATTTTGTTTCACGAAACATGCCATGTCATAAATATATTGACATGGGAGTGATAGAACATTCAACAGTTCAAATAGAGGCCTACAGCTATCCAAAGGCGGTGCCCCACATATGGCTCTAATACATTTTTTTGACACGCAAAAGCCTTGTTGACCTCTTTTCCTCGCCCCCAGATAATATAATCAAACCATACGCGAAAAGCGCGATCAATCTTAAGCGAACCAATGTAGCCATGATATGCTATCAGCGCTGTGTCCTTATTTGCAGTTTTGCGTAAGCGATTTAGTACATATGTATACATAATTGTTCATTTTTTTTATAAATTTTATCTATATGCTGTTTCCAGTATAAGTCTTTAGTACCTGGTTGACCGAGCATTGCTCGGCTGAAAACATGGATAAAACGACGTTTTCTGAAAATGAAACCTAGCTAGATCGATTTTTCGCCCCCGAAACCCCCTGGATACAAAATTTCATGAATATCGTTGGGGCCGTTTCCGAGATTCAGAATATATATATATATATATACAAGAATTGCATATATCTATATATATAATCTGAATCTCGGATATATAGATATATTGTCAATCCTACGAATGATGTTCTATTTACACACTCTATAAGTTGTCCGTTGTAATTGACTTGAAAATTAAGGTTATTAAAATTGATGTAACATGTTTTCGATATATTTATTTTAAGATTATTCATGCCCAGCCATTTAACAATTTCATTGATTGTATTAATAATGTCATCAGCAAATAATACGCATTTGTATGGAGTTATATTAACAATGTCATTGCATTGGCATTGGCGCATTGCTGCATTGGCGTTCATTGCTTTGATACATTAGATGGTTAGTCTCAACAGCCTTGTAATTTCGTTAGCTGCAGTACCCTTCAAACCGGAAGACATTATTGTTTATACCTACACTACTGGTTGACGGCACAATATCTGCGATAGTACCTACCTATAGACGACCTCCTGCTTCTCCTCCTTAATTTATTATTAAGGCCAACACGGCAATTACCAACTCCATTAGTCTTAAAAATAAATCTTATTATTAATTGTATAGATAAAAAAGTCATGATATCACAATTCAAATACATAATACGTAAAAAAATTAAAGATATAAGAATTGAGAATTAAGTATTGAAGTACTTTTTTAGGCGGTGTATTTTAAAGCGTCATCAAAAAAGTGGTAAGCTTATATAGATCAGTTATATTTTTTTTCGGAATTTACGTAGAGGTATTAACGTCGGCCGGCCAAGACCAACTACGAATTAATTGATGGAAAGAGTATTCAAAGCCGTGTTGGTAGGATCATATCAAATTTGGTTAGATAAGGGAAACATAGGTAAAGACAGCGTTTATACATATACAAAGAGGCTCCACCTATATCTGGTGCAAGTCTATGGTTTCCCGTCCCTGCAATACGATGCCACTCAGACGGCGATACCAATCAATTCTAAGAAGTTTAGTCGTCACTGGCTTCGGTGATATAAAATATCGTGTAGAAACTATTGGATGAAGTACAGTATAGTGCACCTTTGAATCTAAACCTAGTGGACCTTTGTATTAAAATAGGTTTACTAATTGGATACAATGGAACTGCTATATACACTGGCTGAAAAAGTGGAGTGATCCTTGTTATAGAATTGAAATTCAGCAGACCACTGCAATGGTTCAATTGTCAATTACACGCGACCGAACTACCCTTTCGGCATCTGTTTACTAAATTGGATGGAGCAACCAGCTGGCCTTAACTTTATTCCGGGCCAATAGGAAAAGCGTTGGAAAACTATAATCTCAGTTTTCTGCTATCTCGTCAAACATGTTTTATTGAAAGAAACTGAAAATAGTCTTGAATGCAGATCAGAAACATTTATACCAAATGTGTCAAGCTGTAAGCAGCGGATCATGTGCTGAAGATTTGTCTAACAGACATCCAGGAAATATGGCTCATTCACGATGGTTAACAACGGTTAATAGAATCTTGAGACTATATGTAGCGACACCAAACCCTTTAATTCAATTAACGGAATATATTGTAAAAATGTATGCTCCTGTGTGGTTTTGTATAAAGAAAGATAGTTCATTTTAACAAGGCCAAAATCATGTCTACAAATTAATTGAATTCTCTCGATGTTTGATGCTCTGATGTTACAAAGAGTATTGAACCAGTTATACAAAGAAACTTATTTATTGTACTTCCTGAAACACTTTTATTAGCAATGCTGAACGGTAACCGGCCACATATTAAAGAATTGGGATAAAGGCGAATAACTAGAACAAATGCAAAGCTTGGGCTAAGGATATTTAAAGTTCCAAAGTTTGAGGCCAATGACTATACTGATATGATTGTATGGAGTGAGTCACAAGTTACGCGTCCTCCAATGCTAAAGGATATCAGTGACGACGACTTGGAAGACCTGGTTGCATTAAAATACATTATGATGGAGTTGCTGGATTATCCTAGTCACACACAAGCAGTAGAGCGATGTGTAAAGATGGTCACTGAAGCATCGATTACTGTGGCTGGTGAAAAAAACAGAGATGAATTTATTCTTTCTAAAATTAAATCGCGCACAATATTGCCATATTTTGAAACAAAAAAGAATTTTAAAGTACACAAAAAATCTAAACAATTAACGGAATTTTAGACGATTCTTTGGATACTTTTAATTCCATGTCTTAATTTTCATGTTTTTCCTATTTAAAGATTTTAGTTCAGAAAATATGTGTTTTTGTGTTATCTGTACACTAAAATATAGTAAAATTTAGATTTTTGTAACATTCTCTATGTTTTTAAAGTATACCTAATTTAATAAAATCATTGCAACTTTGACCTAAGGTAGACTAAAAGATATGTCAAAAAATTTTTTTTACGTATAATTTGGCCAAATGTCAATAACAAAAATAGATTCGATGACCTTTTTTTTCTCCATACATTGACGCTCTACCCTAATCTCCATCCTGAGAGCGTATCGCTCGTCTCATTACTAAAAAAGCAATCGCGACTCAACCATCATACAACTATTTAAAACACGTGTAAATGTGTACTTGTACTTACAATGCACGAGGTAGGTTTCATGATAATTTGACTGATAGGTATATTGTATGTTTCTACTAATATATTTTCAGCATATCGCATAAAGCTTACTTATCAGTGAGGAGTAAATCTACGTTTTAGATAACTTTACTCTAATATCGCGTAAACTTTATATCATATAAAACATATAAAAGTGTAATAAATAAGTAACTTGAACGATCAGCGTGGGCGCTTTCTGTGTTTGTACCGCTACCGAAAATTTGAAGAGTGAAGAACTTATACTTTATGCGTAATTTCGATCCAAAGCAGAGGTCACCCAATGTCAAAGTGATACAAGTACTTGTTTTTATTGACTGAACCTTGCCTATCACAATGAACTAAAAAGCATTTATTTGTATCTTTGTGCGATAACTTGATTACAATTTAGACCAGATCTTACTTCGTAATCAAGTCATTTCACTTTTTTTTTTTTTGTGAAAATATCAGGGTCTCGTAGTCTAATTCGGGCCAAGTAAATATAATAGTAGGAGAGCCCACGACCAAAACCATGTATCATAGCAATAAGGTAGAAACTGTATAAAATCGTACAAATCATACAAATTATATGATTCTGAACCCGACTATGTGGGTAATAACGGTCAAGTGTAGCAACTGCGTGGGAGGCCATTTCTGATGTGTCAAAAAAAAGGCAGTCGGTATCATAGCAATACGTCTGATATTGGAAATGTACATAGATTTTGTTATTTAATGACGAAAAAGTTCGTTTTCAGAAATTTTGCGTGTAGCCTGAGCACATTATTAAAAATGTCAAAAAAATTAGCCGACATGTATATTTTTTTTTTTTTTTTTTTTTTTTGTATATAGCAACCCGGTTATTTTAAACCTTTCGTATGGCTGCCGGGATTATAAAAAAAACTGTTTTAAGAAATTTTCTCTGTGAAGTAAACTCTCAAAAACAAAAAGAACGTTCCGCAGTGGCCTGGCAAACGCCTAAGCGCTTGTTACGCTTTTATGGCGGGAACGGTTTTTCGCTTGTTACGCTCCTGTCCCTCTCCCAACTACAACATGCCACTTAGTAGCTATTGTGACCATTGTAACGACGCTTCCTGAGATAGCCATGCGGTGTGTGGTTCTGGAGTGAAAAATCTCGGATCTGAGTTGTGTTTTGCAACGAAAGAAAAATTGAGAAAGTGAAGAAGTTTATAAATGAGAAACTGCATAGGAGTAAAGAAGTAGCTGAGTACAAAGCATAGTGCAAGGAAATTGATTTACTCCAAAATCGAGTTGTTGATGTTGATATCCACGTGATGTTGATACGTACGTATGTCACCATTCAACGTGCCATAAAAAATTCACGGCCGTGAAGATTCCAGAGGATTCTATTTCTCAGGAAAATGTCGTTGATAGTTCGACATCAGTTGATCCGAACTATGACGAGGGACGATTCCAGTGTTACCGTGTCCGGTAACCAACTAGCAGAATTGAGCGACGTCATTTTGGACGACAAATCAACATCCGCAACAAGCATAGTTAACGTGGTTATTGCTATTGCATTTTTGTAAAGAAGTTTGGGTTGCGTTTTTTACTAGTGATATTTATGTTATAGAAGAATACGTTGAAGATCTTATCTGAGTCCGACAGTGATTAAATACATTCACATTTTTTTTTTTTTACTTTATCTCAGTTTCCTTTTGTGCCATTTATTTAAGTCCTTCAACTTCAGTTTTACGGTTTCAGGTAAACTCTTTGTTAATCACCATCTAATAATATTTGAGGATCGCAACTTATTCATTGGCTTGTAACATAGATTTCAATACGCCTTAATACGATTTTCAAATTATTTCGGAGTAACGAATTTTTTTCAGATAAAAAGGCGCTACACTAAATTTTTCTGATATATATTTTTTTACATCAAGACAACTTATTTTATCACGTCAAAAATTTTTCAGACAAATTGCTCAAAAAAAATTACTATTGCAAAACGGTCTCCAAATTAAATGCGTTCAAATTTTCTTAAAAAAAATATTTATTTAAATTATTTTTTTCAAATTTACTCGTAAAAGAGATTCAGACGGATTAGTATTGTTTTTGTCTCGTTTCTAATTTTCTTAAGTAATCTTCCGGGTTCGTGCTACACTACTAACTTTTAAAAAACATGTTTTAGGTATCTTAAAGCTATCATTCAACTACAGTTCGAAAATCAGACAGATTGCTATGATACAGTTCGGTAATTTTTTTGACATTCTTGAAAATTCGGCCTGGTTAAACGCTACTCGAAAAATTTCTGATGGATATTTTAGAGTTTAGGATAATCGAATATATCAATTTGATGCGGCTTTGATCGTATTGCTATGAGTCAAAAAATTTCGTGAGAGGTCGTGGGATCTAGTACGAATAGTAACCTAGCAAAGAAATAACGTGTCATTTAAAACACGTGCTCGTTTGTTATAAAAATAGTTCTTATACCGACCTTTGGCTCGCCGTTTTCCCGCTTCATTTTAATCTCATCCGTGATTAATCAATTCAACACATACACAATTGTATAAATTAATCGTATGTAAATATTCACCTCACTCACAATACAACCGTTTCGGACAAAAGCTAAAACGTACTGATATCTTGCAGAATATGTATTATGTACCTATAGCAAGGCATAGTACTATGTTTGTTATACAGCTACTTAACCTTGAATTTTGCTTTTATGCTGATGCATATTAAGAAGACTGTTGTATAATATCTAAAGAGGTTAGATACATTAACTGTAGTTTACTTAGATATAATTTATTTGAATTTTCTCAAATTATTCTTATTTCTAGGATTGAAAGCTGGTACAGCACTGCGCTTTGGTGCTTCCGACCGAACCAAAACTCCTCGGTAGCCGTATCAAATTATTTTTTTCTAGAAGTGTCACTTTCCCGCGCAAAAAAACAATGGAATAAGACAGGTAAATCAAACATAAATGTATAGATAGGAAAACTAAAACCGGGGACTTACTTACGCCAAGCAGTATTTTTTTAGTATTTTTTTTTTTCAAAAATGTGCTAATTACATACACGAAGGAAAGAATTTGATCGCTAGTTTTTTCTCTTTGATTGGGTATTTAGTGTCATTTACAAAATCAAAGCAGCATCAATGCTTGCTTGCCAGAAGTGTTCTTAACTGTGTGCAACAAGCGACCGATTACGGGACTCTGCGGGCTACTGCTTCACCACGACAACGCGCCTTCGCACAGTTTTCTTCGCCGGAAGATGCGGTAATCGCTTTCTAGAATGCTGTAAATGTGTCTGAGGCAGAATGGCAAAAGTTTCAACAATTGGTTTAGACGCATGAATATTGGTATTGGCGTAGAGTTTTTTGAAAAGATTTAATTAAAAAAGCTTCATCCATAGAACTTATATTTTTAGTGTCGCAAAACTTTCAGAGTCCCACACGTAATAAATAGAAGAATTGATCATCTGATACGTTTCATTGTTTTTTTTTTTTTCCATGTAAAGAGAGACAAACAAATGTCCAAGCTTAAGCACCAATAACATTATTATGTTACAAAGGTGATAATGCAAAAAGTCACCTACTTGGCTAGAGGCCGTTGACCCCATATAATTGCCGGAGTACGCAGACAGTTGAAACTTGTTACTCTTGTTTTGACAGGTGCACTTTCGAACAGCAAGTTTTCCAGTTTTCGTGTAAGGTGCTTGATCAACAATAGTAGGCATCAATTTATGGAACCTGGGATGAGTTTTTGCATAAAATATGTTACAGACTTTCAAACAACAATTGATGCAAAAATTAATTTGTATTACTCAAAAATTGTGGCGATATTACCTTTATTTTACGCAAAGTAATTTGATTATATTATTATGTTTTAATTAAAAGATCATTGCAAATATAGCTGGACCGTAGACAAATCACTACTTATGGACATCAGAAGTGTCGAGGTACCGATACGAATGGTGTTGATAAGTTGCCAACCTGCAGAGATGTTTACAGACGCCCTTTTCAAAACGCTCTAGGTATGTTGCAACGCTTTCTACAAGACTTTCGGAGGGTAAACCGGTACACAGTAACGTATCCCATTATTGTATTCCGGTTAGTAGGGTAGCGAAATAATAGGGCTAATGAGACTAGATGGTCTTAAAGTAATGAGCGCTGATGCGGCGATGCCCTAGACCAGCAGTTCTCAATTTCGTTATGACCATTTTTTTTTCGGGGCTCTCACAGAGGCTTTGCAGACCCTTAGGGTTCCGCGGAGCTCACTTTGAGTATGGCGGCCCTAGACATTGTTACACAAAGTTTAGGTTATCGCTGCAAGGATCATGGGTATGCCTTATCTCTTACCAACAGGAGAGCGTCTCGCGTCTCATTACTTATTATTAAAAGAAACATTCCACACACTGTTCATGTTACTATTTACGATATTTACTATCCCGCAAGTCTAATGCTGCGAGCATCAAAAATCTTCGTAAATTGCGTTACGTGATACTATAACCATCCCTTAATTGTGAACAAAAAAAATTCTAGTTATTTTGATAATTACGATTGCGCAAAATAATAAACACGCCAGAGAACTCTTCATTAAAAGTTGATGCGTAGGCGTATAAGACTTAAAAAACTCTATAGAAGAGACAAATAAATCGTCACTAAAATTCCACATACGTGTGACTTTAATCGTCACTAAAACTGGAAGCGTGTAACTTAAATCGTCACTAAAATTCGACGCGAGCGACTTAAATCGTCACTAAAACTCGATGCGAGTGACTTAAACCACGACGTGAGCCGTGTCGACCGCCGCGTCAGCACTGACCTGCGCCCACATTCTCTGTTACACATCGGCTCGTGTTTGTAAACTTCGGTTGGACGTCGTTCTGTTGCAATGTAAACAGACTCAGGCTCGTGTGGAGATTGGCCGGTTATAACTGGATTTTATGGTAGGTTAAGAAGATCAGGGATAGCAGAAGTTAAAATTTGCAGGCTAAATTAGGGCACTGTTAAGTTTGGGTACCAGCCCATAGCCAATACCATACCTTGCCCGCGGCACTGCGTGCGCCATTAACTTTTTTTTAATGGTTGGCAGGCTAGGTGGTTGACCACATCTCACCTAATGTTACGTGACAGTGTGGTCGAGGATGGTAAACATACTTGACCTATTGAATAAAATAGCATGATTATACAGCTTTGCTATGTAAATATTACTAGGAAAGTAGATGATGGATAGTTTTGATAAGTAAATATTAGTAGCTTTAGGTGGAGCAGGTAGCTTTTTTTATGAGAAAGTAATGAGACGAACAAGGCGCTCTCCTGATGGTAAGAGATAACGCCTGCCCATGACCATTGCAGCGAACACAGAACTTTACGTAACAAAACAAAGTAAGTAAGCAAGTTAGTACCTGTAGAAGTACTTTGCTAAGTAATAATAGGAGCTTTGCTAAGTAATAGTAGGAGCTTTGCTAAGTACATAATGTAGGAGACCAAATTTCTTAGCATTCAATGGTATCTCCATGCAGGTGCCAGATCCATCATATTGCAAAGACGGGAACTCATACAGTGCTTAGGTACTAGTAGGCCTTATGTAAATACTTATTAGATAGATTAACTTCTATTGTACACACAAGAAAATTACTACTGTAACTACTAGTGTAACCAGTTGTGCCCTTATTGTTAGAAGCAATTTACTACAGCAACCTTAGGATAGGGAGGAGTCAAAGTATAAGTGCCAAATGGGTTGTGCTGTTAGGGAAAATTGGGTTATTTTCTTAGTTTGATAGGCAAGGTTTTTGATCACAGCTCATCTAAGTGGTTGAATATAGTAACCACACCTAGTCTGGAATGGAACTGGCTCTTAAGTGAGATGGCCGGAACACACCGTTAAAGATATTTAGTGGTAGATCAGATTTTCAACTTGCGGGTGATAGCTACCCGCTACCACCATCCTATGATTTCCTCACAGTGTTTTGCTTAATTGTGAGCTCAAGCTCATTGTTGGGGTTTAAAGCCACACCCATCGGAGGGTGCATCAACCGCAGTAATTACTTAGCTATTATCACTACTAATATTAATTATATAGTAAACTATGAATAGAATAACCCTATATATATATATATAAATAGTACTAGGTAGCATTAACTAGCAGCCCTATGAATTAACTCTTAACTGCATACATGCTCCATTATAGCACACCAACTTTAAACATTGATTGTACGACTACTCCATTAAACTGGATATATCCAGTTCCAGTACTGTAGTAATAACTTTCTCATCTGGTGTCCACTTACACTAGTATTGATTGTTTCGGAGAAGGTCTGGCTTGTGATAGAAAATTTTACCTTGTGTTAAAAATATCATCTTTATTTAGGACGCCAATTACAAAAAATGGGACATGATTATTTATATCAGTTTTAGAAATCAGATATTTATTTTGAAGTCTTTTTTATACTTCCTTTCTGTAGTAAAAAAAAAAAATTCTCTGTATTTTTATGTTCTTTATGCTTATAATAAATCTACAAGACTATAACCCAATGCTGCTCTCTATTTTGTCTTAACATCCCTAAGTGGTCTATATTATTATCTATACAAGAACTTATCAGATCCTAATTTTGCTACTTAACAACTAACATTATACAAAATAATATCAATTAGTTATGGATCTCAATATCAATACTGCTTTACTATTACAATACATGACCTTAATATTTTACTAATAATACTTAATTTTTTTTTTCTTTTTGTAGCAATTCTTGTAAGTAAATAAAAATTTTCAGATAAATTCTGTAGGTAACGTTGGTAAGTATATTTCATAGTCAATTTATACCTAGATTTGTGTATTTTGCCTATTGATAAGTAGTCCCAGTTTAGATATAGAATTATTAAATATGTCTTTTAATGTAGAATATTGGTTATATAGAAAATTAAGCTTTAGTTAATAAATTCTAGCAACTTTTATATTACATATGTATAAATTGCTATTAACATATAAGGTGATTGCTTTGCACATATGCGCAGGCGCTTATGCTAAGGCACCCGGCGGTGACGTAGCTTGCGGATAAAAATATAGAACGCATGCAATCAAAAATCAAACTCATTCTCCTTAGATTCTTGTACCTACTTTGAGAATATTAAAATACACAAAATGTTTATAAACGAATTAGTGACTGTTAAAAGTGATATTATGCGTTTTATAAAACTAACTCTTTAGCCGATTTTATCATACATACGGCCCGCATAATATTGTTGTAATATTGTTAAAAATTTGCTCGTAAGCAAAATACCAACGAAGTGTCTACAGAGATACAGTATAGTGATTTATCAAACTAAGGGCATTTACACTTACCGGCTGTGATAAATCTGCAGATATTCTCTGTTCTGATTTTGAATCGATGGGATCGGCAAACAATACAGAACTATCTCCTGGCTCTGCCATAGCAACGTAGCAACCACACAGATATGACTGATAATCGTAAGAAAACGTGCTGGAACTAGAGTTTCACCGGCTAACATATTTTGTTCTATTTATAACATGGAACTGCAAAAAAAGAAATTAAGAACTCATTCTGATTTTCTCTACGCTGAAAAGGAAGGTTTCGTTTTTCTTTATTGTTTTGATTTACATTTACTTTTGCCATTGGTGTGACAAATTGACATTGACATTATAAAATCAATATGTCATAATAACTTACCTATGTGTTAGACTCTTGCATTCTGTATTTTCATTTTTGTTTTTGGCGGCGCAGTTTGTGCATCTATCAGTGAAGTATTTCGATATTTTTATGTGTTTAGGTCAAAATCACAGTCAAAGTCGCACAAAGTAAGTCATGTTCGAGTCCAGTCATGCCTTAATAAAGTTGTAGCAACGTTACTATAAGTTTCAACGGAGTTTTGGAAGCAACATGAAAAGTTTTGTTTCACCACGTTATATCACTTTCCTACGCTTGCGCTTGTAATTCGACACTATATGAATGAAACATCACTATTCTTATATAAAGTATTCTTATATAAGTACTTGAAAAACACAGGTTTTGGAAAAATATAGTGCGGCGACATGATTTTTTTTCCGCATTCCCGACAAAACTTTGATGTTTCCACAAATGCCGGCAAGAGGTTTGTGATGTCAGATAAATTATAATGTCACTGTCATCCCACTATTTTATTTTCAAAATACAGAGTGCTTGGCATTATTTTTCCATTTATTATTTTTCAGAATTACTGTAAAAATACAGCATAAATGAAGCTATTAAAACCCAGTTGGGTCAATCATGAAGGTAAGTCTTGCTAAAATTCATTTAAACATGAAGAAAGTGGGTTAAATGTTTGATCTTTGAATGTATAATAATTTCAGCCAAACCTATATTTTCCGTGGACATTCACCCCACTGGGAAGCGTTTTGCGACCGGTGGCCAAGGTGGGGACTCCGGTCGGGTCGTCGTGTGGAACCTAAACTCAGTTTTATATGAAAATGTTGAAGTGGATCCTAATATTCCCAAGATGCTCTGTCAGATGGATAACCACTTAGGTAAGTTAATTTCCCTCCATTCTCATGTCAAATGCAAATAACTTAAAATAATATTATTTATTATGTATTTAACCTGAGTAATATTAAAAAAAGAATATTTTAACTTGGTACCAATAGTTAAAAAGAATTAAATATTAAAAGGAAATTAAGCACTCTGTTTTTTAATGGCAGCAATAATAAAGTGTAGCTACTTTTTTAATATGCTGTGTCTACTAATACTGGTTACCACTTTCTCCATTTTCTCCATTAATAGTTAATTTTAGACAATTTTATGCCAAATTTACACAATTTTGAAGATTGTATTTATAATATTTAGACACAAACCTGCATTTCAAAAAATTTGTCTAATTCGTAAATTATTACAAATAAACTTCATTATATTGGAATGAATAATTATGAATTTTCAGCTTGTGTGAATTGTGTTCGGTGGAGCAATGGTGGTAGATTTTTGGCATCTGGGGGTGATGACCGGTTGGTAATGGTGTGGGGGCTGAGTGTGGCAGCGGGTGGTCAAGGAAAACACAAAGCTGAGACGTGGAGATGCCTCTCCACCTTACGAGGACATGCCGGTAAGATCACAGATATACTACATTATAGTGTAAAGACCCACAACAATCTCATAACTCATCTTACAGTTAACTGACAGGAGACAATAAATTCTTAATGAAGATAAATAAAAAACGACACCATACACAAACAAGCAAGATGGAATAATTAAGATTTTTTTTTAATTAAACATCAAAATAATAAATCAAACTCATTTGTCCATGGTTTTCTCTCTATTATTGATCAAATAAACAAAAATGTTCTAAAGCTGACAATTATACTGTTTTGGCAAGCTTTCATAATATATGTTCTCATATATACATTACTCATAGTTAAGAGATCACAATTAATTAAAGTTCATTACTAAACCCATTTTAACATCAAACTAATTCACAGGAGATGTACTAGACCTTGCATGGTCACCGCTAGACAAGTGGCTGGCTAGCTGTAGTGTGGACAACACAATCATCATATGGAATGCGGAGAAGTTTCCTGAAATGGTCTCTGTATTG
The DNA here is from genome assembly GCA_950106695.1 of Biston stratarius. Taxonomy (NCBI): domain Eukaryota; kingdom Metazoa; phylum Arthropoda; class Insecta; order Lepidoptera; family Geometridae; genus Biston; species Biston stratarius. Next base: position 27,243,907 of record OX467112.1, read on the forward strand.
AATGGGCACACAGGGCTGGTCAAAGGTGTTGCTTGGGACCCAGTGAGTATAACATACCAGACATAGCTGCTACTTTGCTTTGTATTCCAAAAACATCAGAAAATTGATTCACCTTCAGAAGATGAATCTGTATCTTGCATGATATAAATTAACTGGTAACTTGGTTGACTTCCACCCTGGCTCGTCACCAGGCGCAAGGGATAACCATTGCTATTCAGTGTGGCAATGTAGTCAGCTTTATGGACTTCTTTGCACCAGGTATAGTTAAGGGTGGATTATTTAGTTAAGAAAATATTTATTTTTGTTGTTTTTAATTTTTTATTGGAATATGTTTATTATTATAATTGAATTGATATGTTCTTACTAAATAAATAAGCTCAAAATAATGTAATATGTAAGGCTAATAAGGTCTCAAAGTCGATTTCCTTTCGGCAAATTGGCGGTGAGGCTGTTCAAGTATTATGCAAGCACCAAAGGGGGATAGGGATGTTCACTCTGCAAAGTATGCATACAAGAGGGAAGTAAGATCTCAGCTAACTTTTGCTGACAAGGGGGAGGGAGGAGTTAATAATTACCAAAATTCTGCTTATGTAATATTTGAATGGTCCATGAAATATACATAGCTCATCATGTATATTTCATGGTTGATGATTACGAGATATTCTCAAAATTCATTCTGATTGGTTGACAGCTGGATTACAGAAATGACTTAGTGGTATGATAAAAATTACATTTTAAATTGAATTCTTATTATTTTTACTGAAAAAAAGTCGTATGTTCGTAAAAGCGTGAGATTTTTGATGACCTAGTAACACTTGTGATTATATACACAGATTTATTATTAAAATAAATACTCTGTTTTTTTTCAAAATTTTTTTACTTACATAAGATTATTATTATGTGTAGAATGGAAGCAATACCATCCACTTTTGGATGGTTTAGTTCATGTTAAATTTTATATCATTGTCGATTTTGTTGATATCACCAGCTATTTTTATCTTTTAGGTTGGTAAATACTTGGCTTCCCAGTCCGATGATAAATCCCTGAGGGTTTGGAAAACAGCTGACTGGGCACAAGAAACCGTTATAACAGAACCATTTGAAGAATGCGGAGGTATGTATTGTAGAAATATCATTTGATTTTTTTTCATGTTAGAATGTAAACTTCAAAATTCCACTGTGAAAATGTATTTTAAACTTTTGCGATTTGAACTCGTAATTATGTTTATAATCGCGCACAAATTACTAATATGAAATTATTATTTACCTCGACGTTTCGGCCATGTTGCAATGGCCGTGGTCACAAGCTAGTAGTTAGTTATGCGATAAACATAATTATAACCATCGAAGGTATCAAATATTCTATTCTATATTATGTTCTTAGAATTTTGACTTCCTTTCTCATTCCAGGTATACGCAAACAGACATACAATGACGTCTTTACCCCTAGGCTTTAGCAGAGACTATATCTTTCCATGTGCTGCGATCCTGACACACATCTTTCGCATCTTCAACTTTATTTAAATGTTGTTGAACTTTCATTGTCCTGACCTTTGTTTAAAACATCATCAATTTGATTGTCAATCTTTTTATCCATCCAATCTACATGTCCACCGTAAAAGCATCTTTGTCTCAATTCCAGGTACAACCCACGTTTTACGCTTATCGTGGTCACCCGACGGCCAATATGTGTTATCAGCGCATGCTATGAACGGCGGCGGACCCACTGCTCAAGTCGTGGAGAGAGATGGATGGCGATGTGATAAGGACTTCGTAGGTCACAGAAAGGCTGTCACTTGTGCTGTAAGTGATTTTAGCATCTATTATCCGTTATTAATCAAATACAAGAATCGAATAAACAGAGAATATACTAGTACTATCACCAGTCTTCGTATTCAGAAGTGTTCTTGAAACCCTTCACATCCTGTATTTTTATAAATCTTTGTTTATTGTATTTTGAATTTGGTTTATATCAGCCCTGTATTGCTAAGCGCAGAACAATTCTCATTGTAAAGGCCCTTGCTTGTCCGCCATGCTGGCCAAGTGCGGGTCGCCAGACTTCACACATCGTAGAGAACATTAAAAACTCAGATTTTAACCTTACGAAGTTTTCCTACACCGTTCTGAAGTTAGCTGCAATTCGCTCACCTTAGAATAGATATAAATGCATACCTAGTGCAAACTAAGTGCATGCGTACTTAAGACCTCCAGATAGGAAGCCAGACGGTCTCCCAACTATGCTGCTATAACTTTGTTTTTTTTTTATGGCTGACAGGCTAGGTGTTTCACCACAGCTCACCTGACGTTAAGTGACGGTGTGGTCGAAGATGGTAAATACACCTAGCTTGGAATGGAACTGGCTCTCAAGTGAAGCTGCTGGAACACACCGTTAGATGCTTGGCGGCAGATTTCCAACTTGAGGGTGGTAGCTAGCCAGCTGAGTACTAGAAAGTACCCTACCACCACACTATGGTTTCTTCACGATGTTTTCCTTTACCGGCAGCTCAAGCTCATTGTTAGGGTTTTGAAACCACGCCCTTCGGCATGCGAACCGACCGCGCTACAAAAACTAAACTTCAGACGAAACGGAATTTCTGACTGCGTTCTTCAAATTTCCAGAGGTTCAACAACAATATATTCGTAAAGGAGGGCAAGAAATGTTGTTGCGCTGCGGTGGGATCTCGGGACCGCGCTCTGAGTATATGGCTGACGTCGCTCAAAAGACCTCTCGTTGTTGTACACGATCTTTTTAACGACAGTGTTCTGGATCTGTCTTGGAGTTCAGATGGTAAGAAACACTCATCACATTTTATAGTATGTGTTTTTCGTCATGTATGAATGTATATACATATATTTTATTATTTAATCAACCTTCGTTTACTATATTTTTATCGTTTTTTTTACACCGCCAACCTTAATAGCTTCGCCATTATTACTATCCATCCAAAGGTTGTCTGGAAGAAATCGCTCTAGGTGATAAGGCCGCCGTTGTACTACCATATTATGTTTTTGTTTTGTTATTAGCTTTTTTCATAATGTCTTTTTTAAGTTTTAGTATGTTATAATGTATGACAATGATAATGTATATATATGATAATGTATATATATGATAGATCAATATATTTTTTTGTCTAAATGATTGACTGAAATAAAATTATTTTGTTATTAGGTGGTAGAAGCCACCCACCCGCTGCTCGTAATGTTTTTTTACTATAATATAGATGATATTGTTAAACTGCAGATCAAATCTGGATACATAATTAATCTGAACGGGGCTGTAACTGACACAGCAAAAGCCTAAACTCGGTTGTGGAATAGTAAAAGCTATGGATGATGATTTATGATATTTTTGTATTGCAGGCCTAAATCTGTTGGCATGCAGTTCAGATGGCACAGTCGCTTGTATTCAGTTCACAAATAAAGAAATCGGTACTCCACTTACATTAGATGAAAAGGTAGCTATCCTTAATTCCTTTGTACAATTTTTTTTTTTTTTTTTAAATAGGACATTGTAATTTTGCAAGAAACATTGCAGGAGTTTCACATATAGTGAAAATCAATCCATGCCTAAGATCTCATCTATCCATTGTTGCGTGAATGGCAGACAAATCAATTAACATGTTTAAAATTATAACTGTATTAATAAAGAAGATAGGTCAAGGTTGCCTAGTAATTACCACATATTATAAAACAAAGTCATCCGCTGTGTCTGTTACTGAACGGATTATCATGCGAGTTTCACCTATAGATAGAATGATTCATGAGGAAGGTTTAGATATATAATTTAGCAAGGTTTTGTGTAAATTGGTTGAAATATGATGATAATTGTTGGAAGTGTCGGAAAAGTAAAACCACCTGGGAGCTTTCATCGAAAACGCTGCCCAATCCTTTTGATAAATCACAATGCATGGTGGGATATTCCTCTTTTATAGATCTACAAAAAAGTCCGCGGTGGCATATATCTACCTTTTTAGGATAGCTTACTATACCCATTCTTACTACCCGTGCGTAGCCGGGGCGGGTCGCTAGTAATTAACTAACTATAGATGAAAATGTAGAAAGGTTTCTGATGCTGGAAAAAAAAACGTCTGAGATATAAATGGCGCTGTCATAATCATGTGCCATGGAAAGTGTGCTTACAACTTGCAAAATAATGTAGATACACTAGTAAGTCGCAATAAGTCAAACAATGCAAGCGAAACCAGTAGATGGCACTGTTCGTAATATGTAACTAAACAAAATTTTTAAGAAATAACGCCATCTATTGCTTGTGAAGTGGTTTGCTATAGCAGATAAGAAATTGATATTAAAATACTAACCAAATATAAGATTCGAAGTACGTACAAGGATTATACTATGTTAATCAATCTATGATTTTTGCTCGGTTTTAATATTTCTAGTGTCATTTTACTTGAATTATTCCGATATACATAAGTAAGCGAACTACGCAGATTCGTATGGGCTCATATAATATTAGAAATAAATGTATTGTATGTAATGTATTTAGAAATAAAGAAATATTTCGATTGAATTGTATTTTTGTAGAATGCATTTTACGAGAAGATCTACGGCAAATGTCTGGCGAATGAATCTGGGGACCAACTTTCCTCCAACCTGCTGGTGGAATGTGGGGAGATTTTGCTAGCACGCGAGCGGCAGGAAGCTAAGGACGCTTCTAAAGAAGAATCGGCTACACCTAAAAGCGATCACAACCAGGTAACTAACAACTATTTAACTTTTTAGAGCAATGGCTGCATTTTTGTTTATGTTTAAAACACTTTCTTTTTTATGCCTAATCTTTACTCTTTCTCGCTCTATCTTGAGCGGCATATTAATGTGTTACGGATTGAATCTTAGTCGAAGTCAAACTCACTGTCGAGTCCAGTCCATGAATGATGAAAATAAACTAGTCGCGATTGTATCGTGATACGCGCATAATATGTCACCGTGACGTCATCGCGCTGAGCACTTCGGTGTAATATCGCTTTAACGCATCAGGTGGTTAAAATACAAATTGGCTTGATGTTTCAGAAGTTATTAAGTAGATTTCTAAGGGTGTGATTGTAGGTAATCTATCTATGATCTTATGCCGATGACGCAGATTTATCACCAAACTAGCCAACAACAATATAAATAACCAACGAAAATACTTTTTTTATTGTATATCCTAGCGATAGAACACATTTTGTCTGATTTTGAAAAACAATAGTTTCCTAGCTGGTTTCCAGAATAAGAAAACCAAGAAGGGACCTGTTTACTGTAGATTTGAAGACACCAATATTGTAATTTAAGGTCCGGTTTTCTGATTATTACTAATCAATGAGTGACGTAAGCTTGCCATAGACGGGCCCTGTATCAAAAACTGTTTTTACCCGACTTTCATTTCATAGCTCCACATGAGGCATGTCAATTATTCTTTTGTTGGGGCCCCTGTAGCACGGGGGCCCCGTATTATTGATACGGCTGATACGGCGGTTGCTACGCCCCTGTAATCAATTTATCAGTTTAAAGTATGTAAAAATTTATATTCTTACAAATAAACAGATTTTTTATTTGCAGTCTAAACCGCCGTTGACCCCATGTACCCCGTCTACCCCCCGGTCGCCCTTGCTGCGGCCCATGGACCGACAGATCGAGACTCGTACGTCGGACGGCAAGCGGCGTATCACGCCCGTCTTTATACCGCTCACGCAAGCCGACGCCAAGTTAGTACTCACACACCTATAACACGCCCCTTGTGCCCTAGGCGCCACGGACCACCAGATCCACGCCAGTGGATGGTTCGGCGCAGAAGTTCAATAAATTATATTTTGAACTTTAACCTCTTAATTTCGTCTTTTTATGTATTTTGTGCATTGGCAGAATGTATAAAGTGCGATGACAAAAATAAAGGAAAAAAATTAAATCCACTTTAGATTTTTTTCTATTTCTGGTGTGCATAAGAAAGAGTTCCTATTTGTCTATCGATTAATAATAGCAAAACAACATTTAAACTCCACATTTTGATTTCCAGCGAATCCCTGGGGTCACAGCCCGGCGGCACAGAGAACTGTTTTAGCACATCGTCTCAGTCCAAATCTCGCATACGCGTGGAAGTGCGGGACGACATAGTGATTCACCCTAACGTCTCCAACCACGCACACTCTAACAACGCTTCCAGGATATCTGACAAGTAAGAAATTTTAGATCCATAAATTACGTAAATCAAGAACAAAACATCAGCACTAAAAAGCGAAAAATAAACTTACTTTACAAAGTATTATTATACCTAGTAAGTCGGTGCCAAGCACCGGCACTAGGCTAGGCACTGACTTTTAACAGATCAGTAGGTACCTAGCAGGTATAATAATACTTTGCAAAGTAAGTTTATTTTTCGCTTTTTAGTGCTGCTTTTTTCTTGAAATCGGTTTAAATTTTTTTTTTTATTTTGTTTATTAAATTCAATAATAGGTTCGCTTTTGACCACACCCTACCCAATATTAATCAGTGTCAACCATACGAACTATAAAAAAAATTAATTTATGGACAGGCGTTACTTATTACCATCATTGCTTAAATTTCTCATTTATAATGTTAGTGTGCTTTTACATAAGATAAGATATTTTCAGTGGGTTAGACAATCGGTTGCGCAAGCGCAACGCGTCGTCACTGCCGGGCCCTCGCGCCGACGACGTGCAACCGAAGCGGGCGTGTCCCGCGCTCCCCGCCACTCCCGCCACGGGCGCCACTCCCCGCGCCGCGCCTTCGCTGCCTGCCCCCGCGCTGGGCGCCGCCGGACCAGTCGTCAGAGCCGCTGGACTGTTACGGTTACAGGTAACTATAGCTTCGAATTGAGAATATGTGAACAGTTTTGCCATAATACCTTGCCTGTACTGTATATGTTTCATTTCAGCTTGGAACAAATTTATATATTTCTATGAAATATACATCCTAACTGGATAGTGAAAAACAAATTAAGTTGATCCGTTTCAGTTGGAATGATCCAAAATTACTTTTCAGGTTGTGAACAAAGCCTTCAACACCCACTTTGGAACACTCTCGAGGCTACAATTGATACCAAATAATTCTGCATCGAATGATCCAGTTTGGGAAACTTATTTAGGTGAGATTTGCTGTTGAATCTTTATCTTTCTTTCTTGCGGCATTTTATAGTAGTGTAGCGTCAAATGTAGATGGCGCTTTTTAGAATTAATTTTAGTTTCTTCGTGTGATACCCCGTAATACATGTGTGGTGAATCTCGCGTTATATTGCAGGATCGCCCGTGTCATGTATAGCGTGCGACGCGCGCTGGGCGTGTGTGGCGTGCGCGGACGGCACGCTACACGCATGGCGATTGCACCGGGCGCATGCCTCCAGGGCTTTGCCCCCCATCAGTACGTATATCTAAAAAACTGTTTTTCTTACTTGTCCTATTATCCATCTACGTGTCCAATGTTATAAACCCTGTACTACCTTTAACCCTGTACTGTATACTATGTGGTAGATCTCCTTAGCTGATGGTCGTCTAAGTAGGTACCACCGCAATACCAGATATTCTGCCGCCAAGCAGTAGTGTGTAAACTAGTTAAGGTACTGCACCTAGCAATTAAGACTAACCATAAAATGTCTCAAAGAAATGAGTGCCAAAGCAGCAATGCCCTGGACTTTTTTTAATGTTTTGTCAAGCTAGGTGTTTGACCACAGCTCACCTGATGTTAAATGACGGTGTGGTCGACGATGGTAAAGCATTCCTAGCCTGGAATGGTACTGGCTCCCAAGTGAGGCTACCGGAACACACCGTTAGATGCTTGGTGGCAGATTTTCAACTTGATGGTAGCTTGATGGTGGACTTGGGTGGTAGCTAGCCAGCTGAGTACTAGAAAGGACCCTACCAACACGCTATGGTTTCCTCACGTAGTTTTCCTTCACCGGCAGCTCAAGCTCATTGTTGGGGTTCGAACCCACGCCCTACGGCATGCGAACCTACCGCGCTAACCACTGAGCTATCATAGCTACATAACTTTGTTTTGTTAAGTTATCTCTTACCATTTTGAGGGAAAGAAGAGAAAAAAACACAATATTTTTTTTTTGTTTCAGCGCTCCAATCACAAGCAGCTAAATTGACATTGTCTGGAGACACTCTGGCAGCCGTCACCACTGCAGCAGAGCTCACCATGTGGAATCTCGCCCTCGCTGAATGCGTCATCAAACCGCTGTGCTTTAGGTCCTTACTGACGCATGGAGGTAACACACACAAAAGAAATAATTAAAAACAGTATCGAAAACCATCACCCGTATCAGAATATCAAATTTTAACTTGAACCTGAATAATCTAGTGTAACACAGCACAATTTTCTTGCCAAACACTTATACTTCAAGTCGGAATAATCATAGGTTTATAGCAAAATCAATGGTCGGACCAACACTTTAGCACCTATGCATATATAAACCTATCTATCACATCTTTCTACTTAATAATCTTTTTGATATCTATAACTGTAAACTGTATAAACTGTAACCTAAAATGAAAAGAAAGATCCACAAAAAAAAATGCCTTGCTGAGTTTCTTGCCGGAGTCTTCTCAGTTGAAGTGTAATTACGAGCCGGTGGTATCAAGTCTCTAGAGCTACAAGTACTGAGAAATATTGAAATAAAAAACATGGATTCTTATTCAAGCAATTTGTTTACTTTGGGCCTTGGCGTACAGGACACGGGAATGCGTTTGTGACGTGGCGCTCAAAAGGTTAAAAGCCAGGCCATCTCCCAACTAGGCTGCTAAAACGTGTGCTATTTTATAATACTTGCTAGTTACTGTTCAACTCCAACCAAAAATATCTCAATCATGCATACGAATTTGTTTCAATTATACACGACTTAATTAAGCTAAAAACGTCGAAAAGTTTGGCATCATTGATGCGTTCTTAGTAAGCGACAAGCACTCTATGTCCCTTCAATTTAGGTTTCTTTTTTTCAGTGACTGTGACAAACTGTTCCCTGTTAGAAGATGGCAACCCAATGGTCTCATTAAACAACGGCAAGGCGTATATTTACAGCAAGAAACTGTGTTCATGGTTGGTATAATACAGAATACACACCCTTTCCCTCTCAAACAAACACACACAAACACACAAACATACACATACACATCATTGCAGCCGATATTATTTATTTATTAATCTAAAATTTGTGAATAAATAAAAAGATATCGGATGACATTTAACACACATCACAACATCTGTTTGTCCTAAATAGGAATGCCTATCAGTTATCAGGGCGAGCGAAGCGAGCCCTAACACTATTCCACAACCTGAGCATTTTTGTGGTACACTTTACTGAAAAACTATCACGCCTACAGATTTGTGCTTTAACGTAGTAATTTAACTTCATATCTAGATGTGTTATCTGACAAAAAAAAATTATAACTATCAAAAAAATTAACATTAACAATTTTGTATTCATTGGATAGAATGTTATTGTACTACTAACGCCATCTGTTAGAAAACCAAAGAGTTAACATCGCTGCAATAGAACTAAACTCAATACTCAAATACATCATAGTTAATCTACTTAATACTAGATGACACCACTAGAATCAGGTTGTAAAATAACAACTGTCTTAAAAATTATTACCCGTTAGAAAAACTACGCAAGCCCTCACAAAGCTCAGCTTTATGCTAGTTTGTATTATAAGCTAAAATGTTTAACTTGACTTAATTCTATGAGTAATGTCTTTACCAGCCATTTGATCTCTATAAACATTCGCCGTTTGACCTCTTACATAGAACGTTTGACCTCTTACATAGACTGTTTGACCTCTTACATAGACCGTTTGACCTCTTACATAGACCGTTGGACCTCTTAAATATACCGTTTGACCTCGAACATAGTCCATTTGACTTTTAATACAAAAAATTTATTATTGTATGTGCAGGGTGGTATGGGCAGACGCGAGCGACCCTGTTTGGGTGTCTTCAGGAGGGGTTTACACTAGGGCTCCGCGATCTTCTCACCACCTCTATCCGCTGCCAAAGAAACCGTCCTCCAGGCATAACCAGGCCCTCGCTGCCACGTAAGTTGATTACTCTGAGATTTATGATCCGATTTACGTGATTTCTTTAGTTTGACGAGGAATAGTTGCCATTTGGTCCCATAAATAATTAACATAGTTTGGCCCAGTTGTTTTCATCTTATGAGCATATTTTTATGAAAATTTTTGTTTACTTGGATTATGTAATTGTCTTTGGCAAGATGTTTTTGAATCTTATCGAGTCTAGCTAGACTTATACTGTTCAAGTGTTTCTTGGCGTGAACATATTTTTTTTAAATACATACATATAATATATACATAACACCCAAACACAGAACAAACATTTATGATTATACCACAAAATGCTTGTCCTGAGTGGGAATCGAACCCACGGCCTACGGCTCTTGGAGGAGACATAATGAACCAACTAAATGAATCTGTCAATAATATATCCCACTAATATTATAAATGTGAAAGTTTGAATGGATGTTTGTTACTCAATCACGCCAGAATAGCTGAACGAATCTGAATGAAATTTTGCATGTAGATCTGGAATAAAACATAGGATACTTTTATTTTATTTTATTAATATTAAGGAAAATTAACAGCTAGGTACGTACAATTAGTTTACCTTTAAACATTTATAAGGCCAATTATAAATTTCCACAAACAATTGAAAATTAAAATTAAAATGTTTTTCTAATAATTCACTAATACCTATAAACTCTCAAACTACTCAAACTGGTTGAAGAACGCGTCAGCAATTAATCGCCTAAGCTGCACGACGGACGTATTAAACAAATCAATGTCGTGCAGTGCTGCGCACTCATTGAAACTGCGGCTCGCTCTCAGTAAGTATGCGTTCTGCCTGTAGTTGGTGCTCGCTCGCGGGACATGCAACGAGCAAGGCCGTCTGTATGGGTCTGCGGTTACTTTAACGCCTATTTTGTCAAGCAGTTCGGAACAATCCACCGAACCATTTACTATTTTCAACAAATAAACAACATCCGCGACGCGCCTCCGCAACTCAAGCGGAAGGAGATGGAATTTAATGCATCGTTTCGTATAATCAGATAAACATGTCTTGATTTTAAATTGAAGGTATCGTAAAAACCGTGCTTGGATACGTTCGATGCGCTTTATATAGATATCATATCTAGGATTCCAGACCTGTGAGGCGTATTCTAGGTGGCTACGAACAAAGGCACAATAAAGTATTTTTATTGACTTGAAGTCGGCAGATAGTCGCGTTACAAAGCCCAGCGCCCTCGAAGCCCTATTTATAATACTATCTATATGCTCATCAAATATTAACTTACTATCAAAAATAATGCCTAGGTCTCTGATGGATTTGACTGTTAATATAGGAGTATTTTTAAGCCTGTAAGTGAAAGCAAAGGGCTGAGGTTTACGCGTGTACGAACATACAAAACATTTGGAAACATTTTTCATCGTCATCATCATCCATCACCATTCGGGTAAAACCGCAGGGCGCAGCTAGTAATTAAATATACATATGGTATAATACCATTATTCTCTGTATATGTATTACAGGTACAGTTCTGGCGCGGCGCGCAGTTGGCTCGAAGCGCAGGTGGCGTCGTGTCTGCACCTGCGGCTCGCGAAGGACTACCGACACTGGATCACATCCCTATTCGGACATCTAGTCAACCACGGTACACAGCTACAAACTTTATCACTAACAAAATACGCCCGCCAATTTACCCGCTCTTTTCAGAATGAAACCCATTTACAACTTAAACGTACACTTAGACTAAGTGTTAATCATATAAGTTATCTGCATACCAAACATTCAAACCTATTACAGTACATCATCAGCCATAGGACGTCCACTGCTGGACATAGGCCTCCTCCTGGGGGGTTTTGCTAATACTCGCCACGCTTGGCAGGCGGGTTGGCGAGCGCAGTTAGGTGTGATTGTTCAAGGAAGACGCTGCTGCCCATCTTCCGGATTACATCCCTTAGCCGACTCTTACGGCAACCACGGGTAGAGAGGGTGGGGTACTATTCTTACGCCGGCACTACCACGGCACTTATAACCTTGCATAAACAAAGATAGACAGGTTTTGAAAATACAGGGGTCACCGTTCGTATAACTAATTGGTTGAAATTTGAAATCATTCCAGGGACGGAGGACCAACTGCGGACGATACTGGACGACATGCTAGGACCGAGCCACTGCACATCGACGCCTAAGAAGTGGCAATCAGCTATATTGGTAAGCTAGAATTCAAATTGGAACATTTAATTAGATTATTACGCAAGTCTTAGACCTACTTTGTTTTGTTTTGTGTGTTATGAGTTTTTTTTTTTATGGTTGACAGGCTAGGTGTTTGACCACAGCTCACCTGATGTTAAGTGACGGTGTGGTCAAAGATGGTAAAGCACACCTAGACTGGAATGGTACTGGCTCTCAAGTGAGACTGCCGGAACACACCGTTAGATGCTTGGGGGCAGACTTTCAACTTGAGGGTGGTAGCTAGCCAGCCGAGTACTAGAAAGTACCCTACCACGATGCTATGGTTTCTTCACGATGTTTTCCTTCACCGGCAGCTCAAGCTCATTGTTGGGGTTTGAACCTTCCGGTATGCGAACCGACCGCGCTAACCACTGAGCTATTATCGCTACAAAAAAGTATTCTATCAGTTATCTGACTTCCATAGTACAAGCTTTGCTTAGTTTGGGGTCAGATGGCGCTGTATGTATCCTACGATATTTAAGATGTGGAAGTGTATTAAAGTAAATTAGCCATAATATACCGCAGAGCGTGGATTCCAATAACAACAAAGAGTGGCTAGCTACCACCCTTCAGTTGAAAATCTACCGCCAACCAATGCGGTCCAATTTCAAGCTTTCAAGTGTCTACCATCTTTAACTAAACCGTCACTTAAAATCGTAAAACTTTTTTTTTTAAATACGTAATAAGTTTGCGTTTGACCACTTTCTGCCTGATGTTAAACCCGATGAAGCTTACGATGTGGTCTAAAATGGAACATTCTTACCTAGAAGAAATCCGTGACCATACAAAAGTTTTGTTAATTTTTGTTTGAAATTTTATGGATAATAAAACGGTTTCTAATAGGATAGTGACAGATACAGGGCCGTCTTATGCTATCCCGGGGCCCATATTAGACACCGGGGGCACAATAATTTGGGGCCCTTTTGGAAAGTGAATAAAGTGTATACATTTTTATGCTATGATCTTATAGGTATTTATTATACCCAAAAAAAATTGTCGGGCTATATCGACATAAAATAGAAAGAAAAAATGTAATGTAAGCCAATATATCGAGGCCCTCGTGAGGATGGTCTGGCCCTGGTCACGGGCCCCGTGTGCTCTTATGGTAAAGACGGTATTGGACGGATATCACGAGGAATTCGAGTTCTTAGTCATCATCAGCCATAGATCGTCCACTGCTGGACATAGGCCTCCTCCTGGGGGGTTATTGCCAATACTCGCCACGCTTGGCAGGCGAGTTGGCGAGCGCAGTTAGGTGTGATTGTTCAAGGAAGACGCTGCTGCCCATCTTCCGGATTACATCCCTTAGCCGACTCTTAAGGCAACCACGGGTAGAGAAGGTGGGGTACTATACGCCGGCACCCAGTTCTTAGTAAATCAAATTGATTAATACGAGTATAAACTATTCAATATTCTACAGCTACTGAGTGAGGGCTTGCTTTTTCACCCGACTGCGCAAAAAAGAGGCTTATATTTTATGAGATTTCCCATCCACAGGGTATTAAAAAGCACGATCTCCTAGAAGAAATGCTCTCGATTCTGGTTCGTCAACTCCGTTGGCAGCGCATGTATTCAGAGTACTCTGACCAACTCCAAGACATCAAGCAAGCTGCTTCCAGCCTCATGAACGGACATTAACCTCGACCACACATTAGGCATATGTCCATAGTGAAGTGAATTTGTCTGCGATGGAATCTAAGCATAATGATGCGAAACTCTAAACGTTATTAACATGTTACAGCCACAGTGATGGACCATTTTTTTGGTAATGGGCGTAATCTAAAGATATTGTATTGATTGTACCCACTAAAACCCCCTGACAGTGGGCACTGGAATCTCCAGAGGAATGCACCGATACCCTAGCACTTTGCTTTAGATAACAATCCTTAATAATATTGAGTGCACTGTCCCTTTTTCTAACAACGGTTTATATGTCTTCCCTTCTATCAAATAAAACGGAGGTCAGATGTCCTTATCTTTCGTAAGCTTAGGTTCTTTTTTAACCGCCTTTTACGATAAACGGGACATTTGAGGGGATATCGAAGTCATATTACAATAAGACGGTTCCAAACCTAACAGCCGGTGTCATATCAGTTAAATGTCACAATGGGCCATGTAGACGCTTCCGCGCCCGCTTTTCTCACGAAGCGTTCACTCTGGACTAGGCCTTACGCCAGCTTGTCGCGTTTTTTTAGTACAGATATATCATCCAATATTACTACAGTAAATCGGGTTATTTAACACTAGATGACGCCACTCACTGCGTGTTTCGTAGCTATGTTAGCCTCTTCGCAATAGTCAAGCGTCAAATCGATAGATGGCGCTACTTGTTGAGCGAATATTAGTTTCTTCGTTATGGGATTTCGTCTGAGACAGGCTTTTGTCATAATTATGGCAAAGATGAGCCAAGATTTAATAAAAAAAACAGCTATATAGATGAATTAAAATAACTTTCCATAGGCTGAGTTAGAATAAGATAGAGATAGAAAATAAATTTACAGATAAAAAATCTGATTAACAAAGCGTAACGATTTTTATTTGGAGTCTCAGCATATTGCTTATGATTAGGATTAGGTTATAAATGCACTCTAAAATAGAATTAGGTGCTATAAGTTAGGAATTAGAAATATTACAAAATATAGATGTAATATAGAACAAAGAATATGTGAAGAATATTCTTTTTTAAAGAGCAATAGTAACCAATTTTAATGTTTGTCCTATATTGTATAGTTAATATGAATTAAGGTCGCCACAGACTGAATCATGCAGCCCAATTTGAAGACAATTTATCGTAGAGCGGTCGTGCAGTTAACCTCTCGACTTTCAAAAATAAGCAAATTCTAAGTTCAACACATATTTTTTTCACAAATCGATTTACGTGCTTTGTTTTTCATCGTGTTGACCTCTCGAGGTAATCGTTAACTTTGATTCCGTAGTTTTTGAACGAGTTTTAATTTATAAATGGGTGTCTTTACCTATATTTTTTTAATGCTTTTAGTATACATAAAATATGAATCAGCTTTTCTCTCGATGTTTTGTCATACAGTACAATATGGCATTTTAAAACAAATGTATAAAGATTTTTTTGAAGTTACGGTAACCTAGTTGGCGACCATTCAACTGCCAATGTGGAGGACGTAAGTTCAAATCCCACAAAACGAACCTCGGTAATTTTCGAGTTAGGTACGCTAGCTAGTAACAATGAAGGAAAACGAAGAAAGGCTACAACCCGCACTTGTCCAGTTTTCAAAAAAAGAACCCAGCAGTGGGGTTGTTTATAAAAACAGGGTACAAAGGTTTTCTTGATACGGTGTACCGTTGGTGGTACCTCTTACTCGACATCGGTGATTTCATATACGTTTAGGAAAATATATATAAGATTACCAATGGTGTTAAGTTATTTCATCGGTTATTTCATACAACACCAGAAATACCTACTTAGACCGCAGCATTACTTCAAAACGAGCTATATACTTGATTTTTCAACTTTCACGCACTTCTTTATTTATATAAAAGTTAGATAGATTGGAATAATCATTTATCTGTTTCTTAAAAAAAAAACAAGAAATGTCAAATTGGAATATTAAAAAAAAAAGCTATTCTAATACCTTTTTGTTTTACTTATGCGGGATTACTCACGTTTAATTTAAGACGAGGCCGCGCGCGCTTTGTTCTCTGCTTTGTCTTTTTAATGAAGGCCACCGGTTGTGGCTAAAACTATAGTCAGAGTTTCCGATAAAATTAAATTTGAGTAATCCCCCATAAGTAAAACAAAAATGTGCCAAAACCACGTCAGTTTCTGTAGTATTCTAATACCTACTACAAAGTAAACACAAAATTTTATAATTCTGTAAAATTCTTAATATAAAGGTAACTTTTCAAAGAAGTAGACAAAAAAAAACTGTTTTTTTAGTACCTTCATTCTGTAACTTTTCTTCCACAAAAACTGTTCCTAGGTTTAAAAAAAACTTACCGCATCAAAAATCAATCATTCTAGTTATATGTTAGTAGTTTGTAACTAAGGAATATATCCGCCTTAATAGATTATTATATAATAGTATGTTTTAGTAATACCAATTATTATTTTGTTTCAAATTAAAGGTATAATTTAATTGTCATTTTAATTATATATTTTCTGAAATTTAGTTTCATGCCAGGATTCTTTAAAAAAATATTAAAGTGTTCATTATTATAGGACTATATACATATGTATAGGTAATCATACTGTAAACAAATTATCAAAATAGACTATGTTATACAATAGATTTATATTATAATCGTGTTCAAATTAATATCATGAGGAATGAGTGAATCTATTTTTTTTTAATTATTGTAACCTGCCGTCATATTTACATTTCTTTTAATCTTACCACGCTCTCGTGTTTTCTGTAGAGAGCCAAATAATTATCAAAAATCCTATGCTATACTTTGGGCTTACCAGCGTCTTTACCAAGGACCAAAACTTTTGTACTCCATTGGCTGAAGGACCCATGGCCAAGAATATATAAAAAATAAAGTAATCCTCTATGAGTTGTATGATCACTTTTCGTTTTGCTTCCAAAACTCCATCGAAGCTTATAGTAAAGTCGCCACTACTTTACTAAGGCACGACTTGATTTGATTGGCACGAACTAGACTTGACCAAGACTGGACGTTGACTGTAACTAGATGTAAGACATGAATTGCAAAAACGGAAGACAAGGCAGTATGGCTTAAAGCTTTAGCCTCCCCGAAAGGGCAAACTCAATTAAAAAAAACAACAATCTCCCCACCGCCAACTAATTGATGAATTTTGGCGAGAACGCGGAAAAAATTATGTCACTGTATTGTTATAATATAAATATTCGATGAGGTAAGGTTGCATCTCGCTTTCAGTCTATTAGTGAAGACGCTAGTAAAACTACTATATACTGATTACTTTCAATTACTAGTATAGTAAGAATTATGTGTCTCACTTTCCTTACATTTTTTTATTTAATTATGTAAATAAGTTTTAATATTCAGTAGTAAATTTATTATAGAATGGAAAAATAGCTAACAGAGATCCTTACTTTAAAGTGTGCTTTAGAGTCTAAAGCACATCATACTTTTTGAGACTAACCATCGGCTTCAAAGCAACAATGCCCTGGACTTTAATTTGCTACTCTAAGTTCTGTGTATCGTTTCAGTGATCATGGACATGTTTTCTCTTTTACCACCAGGGTAGCGTCTCGTTACTTTCGCATTAAAAAACTTATGAACTTTCTCCAGTACAAATATAATTAATGTGAAATTTTTAGTACAATATTTCGTTTCGTATAACTTTGTAAAACGAATTACTACGTACTAGAATAAGTATTGGTGTAAGGGTTGGTTTCTCGTACAACAGATTTAAAAGCGAAGCAGAGAAATGTACCTTTTTAATAAGATTCTCAGTTAATTTACTTTTTTTTTTAAATGATTCTAATATATCCTTAAAATTTGAATTCAAATAGACAAAAAAATTGTATAATGGGTCTTCGCATACGAACACCGTCTGTCAAACGATATTGTAAGACAGATGTGAGGCGAACACTTTCATATGTGAAATCTCGAACGTATGATTTATAAATGAAGCCCTTGACAATTACATAATCGGTTGTAAGAAAATGTTAGTTGTAAATCAGGTTTTTGGTAACGAAAACATAAGTGCCAACAATGATTTGTATCTAGTTCCTTATAAAGCTGCACGTTTTCGAAGACTGTTTTGTAGTATTGAGTTGTAATGAACTGATTTGTAACTATTTACTGACTTTTATTTCTCCAAATCATAGCTAAATATATAGAAAAGATTATATACACCCCTAGCACCTGAGCCATGACCAAATTATTCCTACTCCCATAAAACGAATCCGTATTCTAGGTTGTCAAGTTTCTTCGCGGGATTGTTGAATTTTGTCGGCGGTGTAAGGATTATTGTGTGATGGTTTTTTTATGTTTGTTGTGATATTTGACCACAGCTCACCTCGTGTCAAGT
This sequence comes from Biston stratarius, assembly GCA_950106695.1. Lineage (NCBI taxonomy): Eukaryota > Metazoa > Arthropoda > Insecta > Lepidoptera > Geometridae > Biston > Biston stratarius. The sequence goes on from OX467112.1 coordinate 27,262,169, forward strand.
GATGGTATGAGCGAAAATGGTAAACACACCTGGAATAGAACTAGCTCTCAAGTGAGGTTGTCGGAGCACACCACTAGTTGCATGGCGGCAAATTTTTCAAAAAACTGGTTTACAGATTCAATTGGACGCGATTTGATCTTCAGTAGTTTTGTATTATCAGCTTTTGATTTATTTAAATGTATTATTGATCTAATATTTTTCCAAAGTGTTTTTGAATTTTTTGTAGATTTAGCTAATTGTGTTCGTTCATAGTTTCTTTTCAGTTTTTTAAACAAATTATTACAAAAATTTCTGTACTTTTTATACGTAATTTTTAAGATTTCATTATGAGAGTCTAATTGTGCTTTCTTTTGTAGTTTGTTTCTATTTTTAATGCATCGTAAAATACCAGCAGATATCCATGGTTTTATAGTACGTTTATTTTTAGGTATTTGTATTGTATTAGTGTTTTCTTGCAAAGATTCAGTGATTTTATGTATTAATTGTTCCAACAAAGAATTAGGGTCGTTACAATACAATAGATCAGCGAGGTTTTTCTTTGATAAACTTATAACGGCTGCATTATAGTCAGCCGCCGTCTTTATTTTGTTGCATTTGTTAGAAAAAGCTTGACCAGATAGGTTTAAGAATATCATGGAGTGATCAGTAATAGTTGTGTTTAAAACAGCAATCTTAGCAGACATCGTATGTTTCTCGATCTTCATCATAACGTGATCTAAACAGTTATTTTCTCTTGTCGGTAGTATATGTCCTGGCATTATGCTGTGCATACTTAACATATTTAAGTAACTTAATCTATTTGACCTTTCATAGTTTTGTTCAGATTCTTTTGATATTAAGTTAACATTGATATCTCCTGTTATTATTATATTTTAATATGTTTTTAAAGAATCTAAGTGTAAGTTTAGCGAGTCAATGAAAGGATCAGCATTAATATTCGAGGGGAACGGTATATACCTAATATAAAACAGTTGTAGAAATCAATTTGCAAACATGAGGCATGGTTTAATTTCACTTCTGTAATATTTGTAGTTTTTTTGTCATTTTTTACATACGCCACAACTCCATCATTTTGATTTATATGATGAGTTGTAGCAAATCATAGTTTGCTATATGAGGAAGAGCATCATGGCTCTTAACTCTTCTTTAAAATTATTAAATTCTGATGGACACTCATCATGCCTCCGCCTCTTAAATCGTGTAATAGCAAAGCCTGTAGGTGTTTTATCCAGGTAATTCGTCTGACTTATGTCAGGATCCGAACAAGATCTGTCCATACCGCTTTCCATTTTATTAGTTGAACCACAATGCAACGCAGTATTTTGTTTGTTAGCCGGTCAAGCAAAGTAAAAGAAACGATATTCCGCCGCTGCAGTACTAGGCGATTATAAGGCGCGAGGAGTAAGCACGGCCACTTTATGATGATGACTATGACGCTTCTGCGTGAGCAGGATAAAAGACAGTCGCGTGTCGTGCACTCGCGCTCATTAGCTAGGTATGACTCACTCATTCACCGTCCGATGCGTCGATAGGTAGCAGAGCTCTTCGCTGCATATGCGCTCCTATTATTGTTGATCAGATTTGTTGAAGTAAACTGTGTTTATTTTTATAATTTAAACTGACAAGAAGTCTTCGCTAATACGTCTGAGTAGCTCAGCGGTCCGGTGGGAAGAGGATTATAAATATAAAAGTTTCAGAGAATGTTTATTTCCTTTATAAGCTGCACCTAAAATTTAGTTGAAATACAATGAATCATGAGATAGCACTATCATAGATAACACGTTCGTTGGTCCGGTCTCATAAAGACTACTTAAAACGACCTCTAAAGGTCAGGGGACGTAAACCGAACAAGTGTACACAATAGCTGTTATAGTTATGTTGTTAGTGCGGTTCGGGTATCGAGTATAGAACAGCTAAAAACATGAGAATTAGCATAATGCAAGAACGTGTTACAGCCGAAGAAAGATAAATGAACTACTGTATGCCTCATCCAATATCTGAGGCTTTAGAAATGAAATTACGAATGAAACGTTAATACTAGATAAATATATGAAACAACGTAATTTAATTTAGGTAAAATTATATTAGCGTTTCTGAGTTGGCTTTCATTTTTCTATGATTTGGGCACTAGCGAGAATGTTTCTACTAGAGATCATACAGCCACTATAAAATTTGGTTGTAATTCTTAAAAACAGACTAGTTTTTTATTACTAACGTTTGACTGCCATTTAGCCCGTAGTTAAACGAAGATACGTTCTACGGTCAAGCACGCTCGCCTAGAAGAAACCGATTCATTCGAGACTTGATAGACAATAGACGCTACATTGTTGACTGTAAATATGTAGAGGCTTAAAGTTAAAAAACTTCTAAATATTTTGAAAGCATTAAGTCCTTTGCAACATATAATTGACATATTAGATATCCAGATTACATGCCAGATCCTATTTCAATTAGGCTGAGAGGGGCGAGTGTCAAAACTTTAATAAAAAATTTAGTCTGACGCATTGCTTTAACTCTGAAGTGTATGAAAATAACACAAAAATATATTTGTATCACAATAATTTATTTTTACAAATGAACTGAAAATAAATCAAGTTTTCACAAGGTATGTGGTAAGTTAGATATTTCACATGAAACGTAAATTACATAAATGTAAAAATTTCGGTAAAATAAAATTAATTGCTCGTAGGCACAAAATAAGACATTTTAAAATAGACTTTACGAATGTCTTGAGTTTGTTCGGAAACGAGGTAGTCGCGGGCGATTTGTGCAGAGCAGTGTGGGTGTCGGGGAATCAAGTAACAGATGCATCTATGCAGCTAAAAGCGCTTTAAACACAAGCATCTCGCTCCCCAAACACCCGCTCCCCCGTCACCCCAGGAAACAACCAACTCTTCAGAACAAACCGAAGACTCAACATTTGAGCTTACCCACCAATTAACTATGTACGTTACTATGTAAACAATTTATACCTATCTACAACAATCGAAACGGACACTCGAAGCGATAAAACTTTCAATACCAATTGGACAACAACTTTACAAACATCGTTTAGCAATACAACATAGTTTTGGTCCCATGCCGGCGCCTGACGGCCGGCATTTCTGCTCCGTAACGTACTAAATATAAACTCACTCGATGTGATCGACACAATAACATTAGGTAAGTAAACACGCGGCGACACGCGCGACAAGGCTGTCCGCACAATAAATAACTCCGCGATACATTCGCTTAATATTTACAAATGGAAAGGGTCGCCACCGGCCCGCAATAACGTGAACTTTGAACACATTTACAGAATACGTCTGGGTAATAATTATGCATTTTGTACCATCAGTGTAGGAGCGCGATTGACGTCGAACCGCCGACACCGGCGACGCCGGCGCGCGGTCCGCGCGATCGGGACCCTACTGTTAAAAATATACAACTCGCCGTAACTAACTTAACACTAAATATTTACATCACATGGTGCCGACGCGGCGGCGGTTCGGAACGCTCGCTACAACTTCACCCGCACCGAAGCATCAAGCACACCTTCCACCAAACTGAAACGCATGAACGGGCCCAGGGGACGCATATCTGAAGACTGTAACATGAGCGCCAGCATATGTCTCCGTTCCATATTATACCCATATTATATATAATTATTGTTATCAACAATAACTTTATTGTCAAAGTATATATACGATGGTTTCAACTCGTTTTTACAGAGTAAGTTCAACGGTTAGGGCCCGGCCACTCATTTTATTTCGGTCGAAGGTTTCGACACTAGATTACAGACGTGGGTTCCGTAATTCGCGCACTAGTCCGCGCAGAGTCTGAGTCGCTACCGACGTAGTCGCGGCAGCGGGCAGCACAGCCGCTAGCAGAGCACGGCGCGGTCGGGCGGCGGGCGCGCCGGCCGCAGCCGCAGGCAGCCGCCCTCGCAGTCAAGCGCGCGTGTGCATGTGCAGTCGCCCGCATGCCCGCATGCGTGCCCGTGTGCGTGTCCGTGCGACAGCTTGGCTGGTTTCTCATAATCCGGCTGGAACTTCTTGCAGAGCGCCAGGACAGACGGCGGATGCGGGTGTGATTTGCGGGATACCTGTCGAATAAAATAGATTTACAATATGCACGGAATTCATTTTTAACCGGCTTCAAAAAAGAAGGAGGTCCTCAATTCGACTGTTATTTTAAATGTTTGTTACCTCAGAACCGAGTTTGATGATTCTTTTTTTTATTTGAAAGTTGGTGCTTCCCGTGTGGTCCAATTTCAATTTGGTCCAGTTCTGACATTGTCATCCATGAGAAGACCAAACGAAGTCGGATTTTTTTGTAAAAATTTGACTTGTTTTCAAAGGAAATTAAATTAGTACGTTTAACACACCGCCATCGACACCCATGCTAGTGGAATTCGGAACAACTATTATGTAATCATGTCAAATAAATTTTGTATTTAAGCTACAAGTTTTTACTTTTGCTATTAAATTACTGTGGCGTCTTAACTTAAGCGCCACAACAATATCAACTAGGTACTATATACAATATTAAATATCTTAGAGTTAAAAAAGCGAGCGATATATAAAGCTATACTCTGAACTAATGGAAATGTTGACATATCTCATTCACAAAGCAAACATATATTCTAGCTGCTCTCAAAACAGAACATAGATCGCTCATTTACACCAAAAGCTATACGAGTATATCAAAAATTTTATAGTCTTATTTATGAAGCTATCAATCGTGCAATCTTCGATCAAGAAGTTATCAATCGTGAAATATTTATTCAAGAAGCTACTGAACCATGCAGTCTCCATTCATGAATACCAACCATGCAAACTTTCTGAATACCTCACTCATTCTCTTGCACCCGGCGTACCTTAGGCGTGGAAGGCGCGTCGGGGAAGGGCGGCGAGATGTCGCGCGCATGCGCATGTTTTAGTGGCTTGTCGCGTTCCTCTTCTTCAGGAGACTTATCAGCGGCTGGTGAGGACGGTCGCGGCTCTGAGGTTTCTGGAAGAAGAAGGCATTCGGGTTACATTTGCTTTCCATGATAGAAGTTTTCACTTTGTGTTTTCTTGTCAAATCCATTATCCTGATAGAGAATTTCGGAAACATGACAAACATGACAATGAAGTTTTTGCTACCACTATCATTAGGTGAACTGTTTGTTTGTTTACAAGTTCGTTACGTCATCGTCTCATGGGTCTGTCCTTAGAGGTCTTATGATATTTGGGGTCAACATCGTTATGGTTTTGACCCATAGGTTTTCGGGCATACGGTAGATGTACCCGAACCGGATCTCTCGGCTCTCTATATAAAAAATATCAAACCCACCTTTATCATCATCGTGCGTGCCATTTGTTCCGTTGCATCCATTGACGCCATTGTGCCCATTGACACCACTGTGCCCATTCACGCCACTGTGTCCGTTTACGCCACTGTGTCCGTTCACGCCACTGTGTCCATTTACGCCACTGTGTCCGTTTAAGCCGTTATGTCCGTCGTCGGCGTCATCGTCGCTAACCTCGTTGGCGTCGAAGCCGAGGCCGACAATAGCTCTAGGTAGATCTGCTTCGTCTTTCAACCAGGGGTGCTCCAGGCACTCTTCCACTGTAAGACGACCCCTGAAACGTAATGCACAAATATGAATTATAAGATAACAATTTCATTACACATCGGATTAGGTCAATGTTTGATCGAATCCCACGTATTGGACAGCGACAATGCGGTTGAAGATACTAAATTATATTAACCTAATTATTGACGTTTCATGACGCGATAAGGCCGCCAATTGTTTCACTATATGTTATATGTTAAATGCGTTTTTTTTTTAAATAATTTTAATGTGAACCGTAAAGAGTTATCTATCTTTCTAATTACTGTTTCAAGAATGCCTAAGAAAGTTTATTCCGTAGAGTTTAGTTTCGGCTCAACCTTTGTGGACTTGTGTCACGTCAATAATTAATCAAATATGCTCTATGTTCCACCAAGCGGTGGTTCAGTATTATATTTAAAAAAAAAAACTCTCATCTCTAAGGTTTACGATATTGTTAAGGTAACAGGAAAATAGATTGTCACAGGACCGGAAAACAAGGTGAGCTAAAGAAGATACCTTTAGAAGATTATATACTTAATAGCTAAAGAAAAAAGGTATGATACGACTAAATACTGACTTGGGATCCACCACGAGCGTTTCTTTAATGAAATGTATGGCGCGCTGCGAGACTCCGCGGAACAGGTCTTTGGGGAAGGAGAGCTGGCACTGTGCGATGTTCAGATATGTCTCCTGCTTGGTGTCACCAGCAAACGGTGAGTAGCCGCTCACCAACACGTAGGCCAGCACTCCTACCGACCAGATGTCAGCCGCTAGGGAGAGCGGCTCGTAGGAAAGTATTTCGGGGGCTGCGGACGAAATAATGACATTTCAAGACACACATTATATACATAAAGCCTAACTCAAAAACGATGCTTAAATTAACAATGGTTATGTTAGGTTGTTACGTAATCTAGATTAGGGCATTTAATTTTTGCATGGCGTAGAAGGTAAATGACGTTTTTAAGTTAAATAAAAAAGACATTCTACATTGAATTGTATACATGCCAAGCTTAGAGATTGGACTCTATCGCCAAAGATGCGCATTTTGTCTAAGTAATTTACTATGCGGCCTCAAGGATAGAGTAATATAAGATATATAAGAAGTATAATATCTATCTGCATACATATCATAGCAGTTTGGAAATATCTCCAAGTTTCTAGATTTGTACATCTAAATAAACCTTCACCTATATATTTTTGGTTCTTATTAATTATTTATTAATACAAGATACTATTAGCTTAATTGTATTATCTTTCCAATTACGGTTAATGTCATTACTATTTTTATAACCCTGTTAATTAATTAACATCGGAACTATTTCCTTATTTGCGTCTTGTTTCCTTCCTTCGACACCCACTAATAAACTAGTAATTTAAGCTTATGTTCACTAATAACACGGATGAATTAGAGTTTATACTGATTATTCATGTAGTAGGTAACAAAAAAAACCAATTTATTTTTTGTATAAGATAAAAATTATAATAATATAAACGGCGAAAATTGAGCATTTAGTCAAGTGACATCAAACACAGAGTGCTACGTAAGGTCATGCGAAACGCCATTATTGTTATGGACATTTTTGTAGAACAACTACCATACACACATTATATATAGCGATGATAGCTCAATGGTCGGTCCAGACGCCGAAGGGCGTTGGTTCTAACCCCAACAATGAGATCGAGCTGCCGGTGAAAGAAAACATCGTGAGGAAATCATAGCATTGTGGTAGGGTATTTTCTAATACTCTGTTCGCTTGCTACCACCCTCAAGTTGAAAATCTGCCGCCAAGCACCTAACGGTGTGTTCCGGCACCATCACTTGAGAGCCAGTTCTACTCCAGGCTAGGTGTGCTTTACCATCTTTAACCAAACCGTCTCTTAACATCAGATGAGCTGTGGTCAAACACCTGGCTTGTCAAACATAAAAAAAAAAAAATTATTCACCATATAATATCTTGTACGCCACTGCAGCGATACTCTAGATTTCTCTGGATTGATATCACGAGAGTGGCTCATCTCAAAATTTGTTACCAGATTTTATATTGCTGCCTAAACTATATAAGTAAAGAACAGAAGAGAAAGTTGTAGAAAGAAAAGGTGCGGATAACTCACCAACATAATCCCTAGTACCCAAAATTTCCCTAACATGCGCTCCGGGCTGTATGGCACGGCTGATCCCGAAGTCGCAAATGAGAAGCTCCTCGCCGCCCTCAGTGAGAAGTAGGTTCTGTGGCTTGAGGTCGAGATGGGCGACTCTCCGCGCGTGCAAGTGTGCCAGGCCTTCCAGCACGTGGCGCAAGGCGCGGCGGGCGGCACCCTCTGTCAAACGCTCCTCCTCGTCCAGAAGACGTTGGAGCTCTCCGCCAGCGCATAACTCCAGCACAATCGCAACTTCTGTACGGGTTTCGTATACCTGGAACAGTTTTGTTAGTTGGTCAGTCAAGTTGTTGATCATTTGATTTTAACGGTGATAGTAATGGAACGAGATTTTTCATCAGAAGGCTCAAGAATATAAAGAAGTCTGAGGGTCTGGACAAAGTAACATTCGATTAGCGATAACGTTAATAGAAAGGCTAAAAATATACGGGATGGACATACGCTGTACACGTGACATATCGACAGCTTATGGCAATCCCGTACATTTTTGGACTTTTCTAATAGCGTTATAGGCTCCCCTGCGTATTGGGGCCTCTGTTGATGTAGGTAGGTATAAGGATAGAAATTTTACTTCTAAAACATAACGGGTCTAAGAACTATTAATAGTTGATGCTAAGCATGAGCTTTTAAGCACGAATTTACCTCCTTTCAGTAGTAACTCTTTTTTTAAAGCGAATAAGTCTGCATTTGACCACTAACTCGCCTTGATAAGTAAGATATGGTAAAGATATAATTATACACACAGATTTAGAATTCACTCTTATTTTGAAAAAAACCTAGGCTGGATCTAACTAGGTGATAAGCGATGATCTACGCCAGTGATATCCGACTTCGTGATGGACCTGGCAGCGCAGAAAGCCGAGGATCTAGGATGACGATTCGCGAAAGAACTTTCCGTCAAGTTCTCGATACCAAAATGCATAAAAAATTACTGTACTTAACGTTAAGTTCTTATTATGCCCGTCAAGGACGCTGATCTATTTTTCATACATTTGTAGAGAAGTTTTTTTTTTTTGCAAATTGTCATGGAAGACTATGACACTGACCTCGTGCAGGCTCACGACCCTAGTGCAGTCGGAACACAGCGCCAGCACGGCCACCTCGTGTTGTATCTCGCGGGTAGTATCAGCGGCGCGCCGCCGCTTCCTGATGAACTTGGCGGCATATTCCTCACCAGACACCAGATGCCGTATCTTGCGGACCGATGCGAATTTGCCTCTGAAAATTAAGAAATAGAACTAGTTACAATAGAGTTTTAATATTTTTGATCCGCATGAAAAACTGACAACATATTTAAAATCGCCGGTCGAAGCAGATGACTCAGCAGGAGAGAAACCCACACTCACTGCTGGATAAGGAAAGCCGTAGATGATGATGATCATAATTAGTGTAAAACCAATTAGAATGGAAACAGGAAACCCTAATAATAATGTTGGTGAAACTTTAAATCTTTGCTTGTAATTAGCAACCTTCCTTAAATTGGAATTAAAGCCGAAGAAGGTGTTCCGGCTATCTTACTATCCAGAAGATTTAAGAGTGCCCATAATCTAAGCGTCAATCTAAGCCAATAAAGTCAGGATGCAATATGTATTTCACTAGCACACTATTCATATTATAACACACGTTAGAACAAGGATGAAATTGTTTATCTTGTTAGAATATTTTAAAAACCTGGTTCACCAAATTAATTTGAAGAAATCTAACAAGCGACTGTCTTAAAGATGTGAAAACTTTGTGAGACCTGACCAAGGTTTCCTCAATCAAGTCCTCTTATTGAGCGATAAAATAGTTATAAGGAATCCAACTAGGCGCCTTTTACGTAAGCATGTTCCAATAACTTTAAGAGCAAATTATTCAGATAAGTGTGTGGTGCGGTGCCAAACGAAGTGTGTATTTTCATTGCTAGCAACGGTTTAAACAGGCCATTTCTGTCGTCGTCCATTTCGAAGCGCATAATATTACCTCGTAAGCTAAAAGGCAACGGCACATTTCGCCAAGTAAGTACAAACATGGGGTTTAGATTCACTAAGCCTCGAGAAAATAATGATGAAAACATGATTTAACTTGTGCTGAACTAATGTCTGTTTTGATAAAGTTATACCAACGTTTAACATAGACGACCCAACCCTACGAGGGTTGTGTAATATATCATACTGGCTCAGGCCTTCTAACTTGCGCCGTGGACAAACCGAAATGTGAAAAAGCTAGAACATGGATACAACCTTCACTAGATGGTACGATTTTATACTAGGTGGAAGATGTCTTGATAATTCAAGAGGTCGTCTAAGAAGATATCACTGCGGCAGCAACAGATATTCTGCCGCCAAGCAGTAAAAATATTTTCATAGAGCTGTTTAACCTCAAACTAAGCACTAATACACAAAAACAGTACAAAGATATATGTTCGTCACACACATAAAGACAGTGTAAACATTACTGTGTTCCGGTTTGAAGGATGCAGTATCCTTAACACAGACTCATGAAATTACTGTTGAGACAAACCATCAAATGCCTCAAAATAATGAGCGCCAAAGCAGAGATACCCTAGACATTGTTTTTCTTGCTCAAAGTTCTGGGTATCGCTGTAATAGTCTTGGATAGGCGTTTACCATCAGGGATGCTTTACTCGTCTTCTCTTGTTTTTTTTTTGCTAATGGAAAGACATTTTTAATTGCCAGGCAGGCTATATATTTTCTAGACATACCGTAAATTTTTACTTCACTAAAAATCTAATACAAGTATTAGTTTTAAATTGTTTTCAATACAATCTTTACAACTGTACTACATTATATGATGCGTCTATACATGAAATTTTGTGGTATATGACTAGAAAACAAGTGCTATATGACTAGATAGGTAGTGACATAATGATATCTGTAGAATGTAAGCACCGAGCATAAGGCGTTTGACAAGATTCAGATGTACTCTTTAATGTTCTCTTTACCTGGAGATTCTGTTAATGGGTTTCGATCCTTTGGAAAACAGTTAAGCTCACGCGTTTATTGGCTACCTATCAAGTAGAAGAGGCCGCTTTCAACTTTGGCTAACAGTTACATGCACATTCTAGGAGTTTTATTATCACTGACCCACATTCCTCAAAAGCTCAATACAATGCTCAGCAATACATATGCTGAGATAATAAGTTGTATGAGAAAAAAATTAGGCAGGTAATTATGTTATGTTTTTATTAGTATCATATAGATACATGCATACGTTTAAAATAATGAAAACCAAAACGAGTTCTATAATTTGTTTACAATGCAAAACTAGCTCACATTTTTTTTTTAAAGTAGATGAACTATACACCCAGAACTTTGAGTCACAAATCGAAGAAATAAAAGTCATGGACATCGTCGCATCAGCGCACAATCCTATAAGACATTCGATGGCGAGTCTCATCAGTTCTGTAATTCCGCTAACATAAAACAGCAAAACAATAATGTTTAAACTCTACTGCTTGACGGTAGAATACATTTACATTCATTATATTCTACCTACAATATCGTCACTATTGTGAATAAAATCTGTATTACATTAGCACAAGACCTAGACGGTGACATGGCAAAAGAGCCTGAAGACTGAATTTATGCAATTTTTTTTATGATTCTGGTGGCGATCAGCGTACGGGTTGCCTGAAGGCATATCTGCAACACCAGACTAGAATTCGTTGCCCTTTCAACATTCTATTAACACGCGTTTTGAAGAAACCAATGTTGTAACTCCGCGGGAATACGGGAAAAGGAAGATCATTTCACAATTTGTTAGTGTATGGCAAATTTTTTTTAGTGTGCTTTTAGAATTATTTACAATTATCTGTGGCGATATCGCCACACCTTATACATTTATATATAAACGCAGCTTCAAAGAATTCTTATAATTATAGTCAACATTGCACTTTGATATCGGTATCAGCGCCAGTTTCTCCAGTGTGAAACTAGCTTGAGACACATAAATCGCATGTTTAGCTTTCGTTGCGCCCGTGCAATTAGCTAAGGTGTAGGTGGCGCCGGCGCTTACAAGTTAGGCCGAGTTTCCACTGAGACGGATATAAACCGAGAGCAAGCAAAGCAACCGAAACCCCTGATTCTCTAACAGTTAGAGAATCAGGGGTTTCTCGTTCTCGTTACACGCTTACAAGGTTTTTGTTTGATAAGTCAAAATGCGAGCATGACATCGTGTTTTACACGACTGCCCAAAAAAAGGAGTGTAATGTTTTCAGGGTTCTTGTATGTGTGTTTATTTATTCTACCATAACTTTTTAATGTCTGAACAGATTTGGATGTATCGTTAGAATCCTTAGTGTTCCCGAGTGACAGAGGCTATAATTTTTTTTAAAATGTGTTTCGAGTTTTTCAATTATATTATTTAAGCTTGTTAAATTACATTTTGACAAAGAAAATATAATGTATAATATAAACAAGCATTATAATTATGTATTGTATATGGTATTATTAATCTATTAATAAAAATAGTATTTTAGGAGAAATTTTAATTTTACGGTAGCAAAATGTTTCATGTGACACGTGGAGCGTTGTCCAATCCAGGTCAAGTTCACTTCGTGGGCTAGTGTAACACGTGGCGGGTGGACTGAGGCGCATGCGCTGGTGTGGGGTGGGCACGACACACCCCCGACCTACTTACCTGATTGACCCGGTCACTGAGAGCTACTATAAAATCGTTACATACACGACTATAATCCCGTTTCCCAGGATCCCCATTGGTTTAAATTTTTCACTTCTACTTTTTAAGCCTTACTTTCAACTTTTTAAGACTGGAACTCTTGAAAAAATACTTTTGCTTGTAAGTTCATTAACAGCTGTTCTTAAAACTTTATGAGCTAAAGGTCGTGGGTTCGATTCCCACCCAGGACAAACATTTTGTGGTACAAGCAAATATTTGTTCTGTGTCTGATTGTTCTGTATGAATTATAAGTATTTATTTATAAAAAAAATTAAATTTTAAATATTTATTTATTTGCCGTGGTGGTGCCGGCGTAAGAATAGTACCCCACCCTCTCTACCCGCGGTTGCCGTAATAGTCGGCTAAGGGATGTCACCCGAAAGATGGGCAGCAGCGTCTTCCTTGAACAATCACACCTAACTGCGCTCGCCAACCCGCCTGCCAAGCGTGGCGAGTATTGGCAAAACCCCTCCAGGAGGAGGCCTATATCCAGTAGTGGACGTCCTATGGCTGGTGAATATTTATAAAACAAAAAGTATTTAAGTATTCTATCATTTATCTGACTCCCATTTTACAAGCTTTGCTTAGTTTGGGGTCTGATGGCGCTTTGTGTAATATCCTACGATATATATTTTACAAGCTGCGCCCCGCGGTTTTACCCGCGTGGTGATGGATGATGATGATGTTGAAAAGTATCCTATGTTTTATTCCAGGGCTTAAAGTATCTACGTGCAAAATTTCATCCAGATCAGTTCAGCCGTTCTGGCGTGATTGAGTAACAAACAACCATCCAACCATCCATCCAAACATTCACATTTATAATACATATTAGTGAGATTCGCTTATAAAATTTATTTTTACAGTTGAAAAAAACGAGTGCATGACTAACCTCATACAGAATACTCCCAATGAGCCAACAGAGCTGTAAAGTAAATATAATTCAATAAAATTTAAAAATCTTCTATATTTCTCGAACAGGTTTTGTTGCACCCGTTCGAATTAATTTAATGACTTTAATCTCATTCAACGCAACAGCTGCGTCCTTCCAAAGAGCCCATACTGAATACACTGATCACAAACAAAACATAAGTCGTCGCACCGACGAAATTCGGCGAAACGTCGTGCACCTGCCACGGAACAGCTGCCCGCAAGGATGTTTTAAAGAATGTTCCATTTGAATTAGCCCAAAAATATATTAAACGTGCATATTAACACTTAACTTGATTTTTTATTTGATCCCTGGTGTATTCTAGTTTATCCGCCCCCTTTCTCATGTTACCTCTTATCTTTAAAGCGTCAGATATAAATACCTTAGTATATAATAAGAAATATGCCTCACCTGTTTCAAAGAATTAGGCATAGTTGTCGATGGAATGCTTAATTGCAGTAATTTTGCACGGTACCTTTTTTTTTATGGCCGACAGGCTAGGTGTTTGACCACAGCTCACCTGATGATAAGTGACGGTGTGGTCGAAGACGGTAAAGCACACCTAGCCTGGAATGGAACTGGCTCTCAAGTGAGGCTGCCGGAACACACCGTTAGATGCTTGGCGGCAGATTTTCAACTTGAGGGTGGTAGCTAGCCAGCCGAGTATTAGAACGTACCCTACCACCACGCAAACTAACCAACCTCTATCCGTTAACCGTGTATGATGTACAAAAAATATAATTACATACGAGTTTTTATTCCGTGGATACAAGAGATACCAACATGCTTTATTTTGAGTTTGCTACCAATCAAGATCTTGCAGACGCTCGTCAGCCACGAGAACTGATCAATATTTTGATATCAGGACAAGTCAGATTGTGTTGCTAGTTAGAGGTTGTTGGTTAGTGGTTAAGAGTAAGTTAGTATGCATACCTCGTTAAGTGATCAAGTTACTACAAAAACTGTAAATATATGAACTTAAAGACACAGACACACCCTCACAGACTTGTAGTTGACTTGCTTGTTCAAACTCGACTTTGGTGCAACGAAGAAATAATATGTCAGACTTATCTGACATATGGTTGATTTGTTGCACCAAAAAAAAAAAAACAATATCAACCACTACTTCTAACTTGGTAGTTATTGTTGTTGGACTCTTTAGTGCCACAAAGAAGACATTTGTCATACTTACCAAGTCTATGAGGGTGTGTCGGGTACATCTTTCAATTTTTGTAGCAACTAGATCGAAGAACACGGATATATTTTTATGTAAAAGTAATGAGATGAACGAAACGCTTTCCTGCTGGTAGAGATAACGCCTGTCCATGACCAACATTAGAGCATCGCTGCTTTGGCGCTCATTACTTTCGAGATATTAGATGGTTAATCTCTTGTAATGTCGTTAGCTGGAGTACCCTTCAAACCGAAACATACTAATGTATACACACCACTTCTTAGCGGTAGAATTCCGATATTGCGGTGGAAGTATACTATAGCATACTCTTATAAAGCCAGTAATTTATAACCTAGCTACTTTTCAGCCCAGCATCGATCATCGCCATAGTACATCATTGTTATTAAAGCGATTGTTCACCGCGATAATATTTCAGGTCAGAAGATTATCAGTTTGAGGCAACGTCCGACGTTTCTGATTAAATAACTGCTATTAAGATGTCATAATCCAGCAGTCGGCAGCCGAGGGTACGAGTAATGAAGCAATTTATGGACCCAATCGACGAGACAAATCGCCGTACATTTCTAGATGTCAACAAACAATCTCGAGGGGAGCAGGCTATATGAATATGCAAGCTTGGCGATAAAAAGCTCATTTTTCGTAATGACTGCTCAGTCTGCAGTGGAGAATAAATCACAATCATGTGATAAGTTCGCGTTGACTTTCCACCGACCGATATCACACCGATTTACTTATGACCGATATCAAAATTCCACGTTATTTTTTTTTTAACGAATGAGACGGCGCTCCTTTTTAATGTTAGTTCATTCAGGTCGGGTGAAAGATTCTTATAGTTTTATTTTTTATTTGTTAAAACTACAGATCACAGATTTGCTTGGTTTACCGCAGACCACGACGGAACGTCGGCGTCGCCAGACAAAAGTGAGAGGTAGAGATGAAATGTATTATCCTGTCTTTTGCAATCTATGACTGACGATGGTAGAGTGCATACAGTGGCTTGATGCGCTTCTGCCGCCATTTCTTGCACTCACCGTCCTTTTTAATAAAGCTGTTAGTTTGTTGAGAAACGTATCATTCCGTCGCAACGTGTCCGAGAGCGAAACCCGAGCGTTGCGCAAGACAAACAACTAAAAGCGAAACGGCGTCCTTGGCAGTGAACCGAACGCGTTCATTTCACGCCGGTATGCGGTAATTATTCAACTTGCACAACCGACCGACGTCGATAGATCGGCCGGGGACGAGATACCGATCGCTATCTCCGAGTACATCGTCGATCGATCGTAACAGGATGAGCATCTCGCACCATCCGTCATCTTGTATTTCTTAATCGGAGTCAGGGTTGCCAGCTCTAATTTATGTTGAAATTGTTTCCTAATTCAATATTCTTCCTCAATACTAACAAACAACCGTATTAATCATCATCGTACACTATGATAGTCGGAAAATTAGATTTTTCATTGCTAATCAGTTCTAGACTAATATGCAGATTACATAGAATAAGAAACTCAATATGGCAACCCTGTTAGCTGTGATATTGTGAGCATATTTAGCGGAACGCGAGAAGTTCGTGCGTGACTCACTCGGCTCGAATGTCATAGGACTTTTAGATTCGCGTCTTTATAAATAAGGAACGGCAGGTGCCCTCGCAGCGCCGGCGTTTAGCAGACAAAAAAGGCGTGAGCTAGTATCGACTTTGCTGTAGGTACGAATCGCATGGCCGGCCAGATTTGGTCGCATTAATGCGTTTCTATTAATAGGTCGAATGACGAGCCGTGACGGCCTTGCGACCGGTTAATTGCTATAAAAAGTTTGCATTAGCAGAGTTCTGCATAAATGACTAGAAATTAAATATTTTCAAACTAAAAATCAGCACTGGCATTTTACAACTTTATAAGACATTTACGATGAAATTTGACGTAAAACGTGATTAAAATATTTCACGATGGAGCTAGGTGTTACCAGAGATGTACTAAGTGACGCCCTCATATTATTTCTTTTAAAGTTGGACTATATGGTTGTCACTCTGAACGTACCTACGTATATTATTGGTGAAATTTGAGTTGAGAGTCGCAAAGTCGCAAAACCTCCGCGAGGAAAAGCAAGCAAATGGCAGCAGTGGTCGGCGACCCGGCTGCAAACGGAAGTCGTAAAATTTTACTGCCGTTGTCGGACCCTCGCGTTCGTTCGATTTATAGAAAGCTTTATTGCTCCTTAAGTCGTTCATGCAAATGACGGGGTCAACAAAACCGACCACTTCCAGCAGAGCCGCCCTAACTTATAGGCCATAATTGCTTCGGAAAAAAGATAAACTCTAGCAAGTCATCCAAAATTTAAGTTGCTGAAGAGCTGATTGGTAGCTCTGTTGCTAAATCTTATTTTTATAATTCATTATAATCTTCTTCAGTCCACTTCTCCTCCTGTGCCTCCTTTCATCTCTGTCGATCTTTCATATTGCTAATTTTGTCCATGTAATTTTATAGAACTTTTGTGTCATCCAGCCACCTTTGAACTGGTCTTAGGGCTACTCCTACCGTCATGTGGCCATCCTTACAAGCTCTAATTATTTATTTGAATTGTTAGATTTTTGCATCATTAGTCATCATAAACATGTTCATCATCATAAACGTAATAAACTTCTCAAGGATTCCATAAATCTTTAGGGAATGCGACGCCAATTATTTTTTTCCGCGATGACTCTCACACTAGATCCTACAACAAAGTATACAACCTAAGAGATAAACAAATACTTCATTCACATTTAAAAATTTTGCTGAACAACGCTTGCCATTCGAGACGAGCTGGTCGAACGACTGACTCGGAAGCCACCACACCAATCCCCACCAAGACAAGATTCTTCAGTGATTTCTGATCAGACGATTGCAAGCCAACATGACTTGCGATCTCGTCGGTACCCGAATTTAAGGGCGCGCATGCATGCAACGTAATCAAAAATTTCAAATTACTATTGTGTATACACATCATTGTGTTTTATTCCGAATGAATAACACCCCTCGCCGGAGTTAATTACATGAAGGGATCCGAGATATTATTGTTTCGAGAACAATAATTCCAAATTGTAATTGTTGTAGAATCTGAAGGGATAGTTTTGAAATCATAGCAGTGAGTATTTTATTTTATAATGTTTATGTGTTATGAATGTTTTTCTAATCAGCAATAGTTAGTAAGTTATTCTGATACATAATGTTTGTTTGTTGTTACTACAAAGCATAACTTTATAGCATTAATATAACTTTATTATTATACCTATTATGTTATCGCTTTTTTCATTTATTTATTTAATTACTGAAAATGCGCTCAGAACTAATTGAGAATTTTTCACTAACCATTGAATAGCGTCAAAGCAGCAATGCCTTAGAGATTTTAATTTGTGCCTCTGCAATGGTCATGAATAGGCGCTATCCCTTACCATCAGAAGAGTGTATTCCATGACCATTTTAGATTCCACGTTCATTGTGCGGACCGCTAGACAGTGGAATGCACAGCCTGGAATGGGTGTTCACAGATAGATAATTTGGGTGTCTTCAAGTCGAGAGTGAATCGGAATCTTCTAGGCAAGTGTGCTCCATCTTAGACCGCATCATCACTTAACATCAGGTGAATATAAATAAAGGCCTACAAATAATATTCAAAATAAATTTTAGTTCTGTTGTTTCACAGCTCTTCTATTTTATCATTACAGTCTAATCTTCAAATGATTGTGTATCAAAAAATTCGTTATCTTTTTTAACAGTGAAGTGTGTAATCATTGCCCAATATAAGATGGGATCTGGGCCGAAAGCTGCGTTTGCGCAACGGATGGATGTCGACCAAACAATGCCTCTTTATCTTATCGGTGTGCCGCAACTAAGGTAGCGTTCTTAAATGCTGGTGTTGCCATATCAACAGGGTCACAATTATTGATTAAAAAAAATAAATAGAAAACGAACAAGAGATAAACAGAGAGAGACTTGTAAGAATAATTTATGTCATAATGGTAGAGAACACAAAATATATAAAATATATCTTTAATCTAAAATAATAGAGTATTCCTCGTAAATCGTATACCTATGTACTTATTCAAAACAATTTAAATAATTATACAACAAAATCCGCATATAATCCAATCAAACATCAGCACGTTTTACATACAAAGGGACACACCCACACACATACAAATAAGCGCGGAAACCAACAGCTACCAGTACAGAATAAAACTTAGACCATTACATATATATATACAAAATAATACAATAACTATCAGGTCTGAACATTTTGAACTAACTAAAAGTGTTGCTGTTTTTTAGTCTATTAGGCAAAGACTGCAAACTTTTATAATAAGAAAAAAGTCTTGAAATCTTAACAAGCTCAAAAGTCTAAAAAATCTATAACCCGATTGCGAATAAAATAGCTATAATTATAGGAAAAACTATTTAAACCAATTTATTATTCCTAATTAAATTTAAACATATCTTCGATATATTTTTGTAATCACCTTTTAATTTCCTTAATTTAGATACCCAACTTGATAGATTTGTGTAAATTGGTTGAAATATGATGATAAAATTGAAAGTGTCGGAAAAAGTCAAGTTACCAAGCTTTCATCGAAAACGCTGCCTTTGAGATATAACAAAACAATGCATGGTGGGATATTACTCTTTTAAAGATCTCAAAAAAAGTCCGCGGTGGTATATATCCACCTTTTAAGGATAGCTTACTAAATCCGGGCGAAGCCGGGGCGGGTCGCTAGCAGGACAAAGGACCAAGCATCACGAGTTTTTTCTTTATTGTATTTCTAATCTATGTGCAAACTGCGAGTAACCTTCCGAATTGCTGCATCAATGCAAGAGCGCAGTCAAAATCAAAATCAAAAAGTCATTTATTCAGTTTAGGCCCTGGTAAGGCACTTATGAACGTTAAGTTACATGTTTGAATCTACCACCGGCTCGTAATTACACTTCAACTGAGAAGACTCCGGCAAGAAACTCAGCAAGGCATTTTTTTTTGTGGATCTTTCTTTTCATATTAGGTTACAGTTTATAAACATTAATACATTATGCTTACAACAATTGTCAATTAGCCAGAGGGGGTGCAAGTGCAGAGAGAAGCTACTACAACCATATTTCCTATCTTCCACGTAATGAGGCATCTTATAGTAGGCTTTGTCAATTAACCTCTGCTTTTTAAAATCTTTGAATTTTTTTTTTTTTATTTATTTATAGGACATTTTAGTTACCTCAAGTAACAGTGCGGAAGTACACACGATTACAATAGGTACTTATATCTCCCACGCGACCACGCCCCTCACTTTGATCCGCCGCAAACACTAATCAACATTAGGGCTACCTTATCTACCGCTAGATTTTTTTAAAAGAATCTACTAACTTTTCAATGTTAGGTAGGTGTTTGACCTCAGTTCATCTGATGTGTCGAGTAAGCACAGTGTGAAATGGAACTAGCTATCAAGTGAAGCTGCTGGAACACACCGTAAGGTGCTTGGCGGCAGATTATGTAATGTCGCTAGCAGCAGCCTTTTAAACACAGTAATGCTAACCATAGTACTGCTGACAGCCCTGTTGGCTCATTGTTAGTATATCTGCTTTAAGAGCTGTAGGATATGGGTTCGATTCCCACCCAGGACAAAGGTTTTGTGGTATAAACAAATGTATATTCTGTATGTATTTAAAAAAAAAATAGCTTTTCTTAGTTTAGGATATTTATTATTGCTTGGCAGCAGAATATCTCGTACTGCAGTGGCACATACCAAGATCTGCTAAGGAGATCAACCACCTAGTAAATCTGTCATGTAATTTCTGTGCTAACATTAGTGGCAGCCATGTGCTAATGATGACTGGTCCGACTAGTCACTCAGTGGTAAATCAGTCGATATTGAAGTTCAAGTTGCACACAACTGGTTGTTATTTGTGTCAAGTGCACGGCGCGCTTGCTTTGTTTCGAACTTCCGCTTTTTGAGCTCATTGGCACGTTGTGATTTTGGATCTTCTATATGTATATATAAAAATCGATGTGTGTGTATATGTTCATCGTGGACTTCAAAACGGCGTGACCGAGTTTGATGAAATTTTAAAGTAAAACTTCAGATTAGCGGGTCTCCACTCTTGCAAAGTTGTAGCGGGTAAAATGCTTAGAGAATTGGTACTTTACCCATCAGGTGACGCGATACCAACGATATCGAAATAATATCGACCAAATCTTTGAGAGATACTGACAAATCGTACGATATCATTAGAAAAAACAAGATTAAGAAAACTTAAAAAAACACAAATGCACTTAAATATTTTTTTTTAATTATTGCCTGTGTTACTCGGAATGATGTAAGGATTTTAACGATACCCCATTCATCGAAATATGTTCAGGCATTTAAAAGTTATGGCGGAATAAAGAAACTCACATACACACACAAATATACATCTTACAAACAATATTGTGTGTAAACATTACTGTGTTTCGGTTTGAAGGGTACTGCAGTACGTTTTTTAAGTTAAGCAGTTGGAAATCAATGTTTAAATCTCCTGTTTTTTTAATGTGTAACGAATGAAAACGATCACTTCGAGCAATATTTTCAAGTAACTTGACCTACAATTGCGAAGAAAGATTACCAATTACGCGAACAAGTGCACACTAATTAAGTTAGCAATGACCCCTGTTCTTTGTGAACAACAACTTCTGGCTTGCGCTTTTAACGGAACAACATCCGCTACTGTTTCTAATGCGGGCACTTGATTGATGTGGGAAAAAAGTGCGCCACTTTTTTCTATAGTGCTGTTAATTAGGTAAATTGAGTGAATGAATTATGTTAATGAATCGCGTAATGAAAGCGAATCATGCGTTGCCATACGACTATCTTAATTATGCATTTTGTTGTAATAAAACTTATTAATCAGCAATAAAATTAATAACAGCAAACCGACCGTCTCTTCTCTTTTCTCTATCTCTAGTTCGTTGTCATTAAGATATTATAGAGTTATATCTTTTATTTCCGCTTGTAAGTCGTTTCAGTTACAACAATGACGATAATTTAATGTAATATGAAGTCCGAGAAGTTTTCCCAGTTAAGCACTCTATCAAACGTACAAAACTTCAAACTCCGTCATTTTTGAACGAACTTGTTTTCTATTTTATTTGAAGGTATATTCGAGTACGAGTGGCGGTGCCGGCGTAAGAATTATACCCCACCCTCTCTACCCGTGGTTGCCGTAAGAGTCGGCTAAGGGATGTAATCCGGAGATGTGCTGCAGCGTCTTCCTTGAACAATCACACCTAACTGCGCTCGCCAACCCGCCTGCCAAGCGTGGCGAGTATTAGCAAAACCCCGGCCTTATGCGGGAGGCCTATGTGCAGCAGTGGACGTCCCACGGCTGATGACGAGTACATACTTCAAGATGCAAGATTTTATTGTCGAATGTAGGTAGTATCTTACACAATAATAAATATACATAGTTCCATACAAACTATGCCTTTCTCTTCTTAACTTTCAGACTTACTTTTCTTTCCAGATTGGTCTCATTGAAATTTAATTAAAATCGGTTCAGTAGTTCTTTTTTAAACCAAAATATGTAAAACCTAACCATGTTTGGGCTAAGGGGCGTGGAGTCAGTTTTTAAACTAAAGGTGTATATAAACAACCTTCATCTTAAGAAAAACATTGTATAAGCAGGGAAATTCAATGGTTTTGTAATAAAAAAACTGCACCAGTGTTAAACTGGAGTAGGTTATTTCTCCGCTAAAAGTGACACTGTGTATCGTAGAATAAGTTTAATAATCAACTTAATTATCAGAAAACGCTTATATTAGTTACTTGAGCGCCGTCTTTAAACATCAGACTTCCCGAAAAATATACAGTTCTCGTACCCAGTGACGTAGCTAGGCGTGGGGGAAGCGGCCCCTAGCCCACGGCCTCGCACTTACTACACTCGCCATTAACTCTAAATAGTACCCTGCAAGACCCTAAATATAACCTTTACCGAGGTTTTAATTTTACTATAATATTGTTTTAATGTCACACTATTCTTTACTTCTTTTTTAGCACCGAAGAGATTTAAAAAAAAAAAAAATTCAGCAACACCACGTTATGATAAAATCAGCACTAATTTCTCCGTAAATAAATTGTTTTGTGATTTTTCATTCTTCATCTTCTTATCTTTCGCTTGTGACCAAGAAGCGATCACGAATACACAAATCGCTGTTGCGAATTCATCCACGTCTATAGTAAGACAAATATTACCACGCTACGCTACTGACTGTACCAGGTGTAACCGCCTCGCACTGCTAGTAAGAAAGTAAACAGTTATGATCCATAATTCCACATGGAAAAGTTTCCGGATCCTCATGGAAAGAAAGCTCCAAGGCCGTCGCCATTATAAAGATAGCAGATCTCGAGACCTTCAAACAATGGCAGTCGCCTGTATGGTTCCCACGGCCGTTTGTTTACATCGAAGTGTACACGAGCTTTTAGGCCTGATATAAACGGTCAACCTGGTTTGATGAGCGCCATTAATAGATAAACATTGGACGACATTCTCACACAGCGTCATCTAGCCACACATGGGAAATAGATAACTGACAATACTTAAATATTTTCTTTTATTGTATGTATACATATATATATACAGGTATACATTTAAAACACCCAAACAGTGAATAAGATCTATTAACTAAAACGTTTTTTTTTTTAATTTGCTTAAATCCTGACTCGTTACGCCGTATGCCTCGTTGCACCACACTTGCTAAAAGATGAAAGAACATCTTGGAATTATCAATAGTATAAAATACTATGCCAGCATTTGATAATGAAATAAAACCAAGGTAGACAAACACGATCTGATTACATTTTGTCTTTAAATGTTTGATTTTATTCCATATATACATACATATACAGATATATAAATGTTTCGAAGTTATTTATTTATTTATGTAAAAAGTAATAAGACGAACGTGACGCTCTCCTGATGGTAAGAGATAAAGCCTGCCCATAACCATTGCAGCAATAGACAGAACTTTGAGTAGCAAAACAAAGTCCAGAGCATCGCTGCTCTGGTGCTCATTACTTTGAAACTTTCGATGGTTAGTCTCAACAGCCCAGTAATTTCGCTAGCTGCAGTACCCTTCAAACCGGAACAATGTTTATACAGTAATGTTTACACTTTACTGCTTGGCGACAGAATATCACGAACATTTAAAAAACGATACTTATACGTATATGTATAATGATAATAAAACAAAAATAGATATGTAGAAGTACAACAGTGGAAACCTCGTTAGAAATTTTTACGACTGTCAGTCTAAATGAAGCTTGATGAATGTCGATCTACTGCTTGCCTAAACCAGCATCAGTCTGCTCAAGAGATGCGCACGAGGCGCGTTTCCACTTTCTCTTGATAACCTTTCGTGGGTGACCCGCTGGGACCTCCGTGAAGATCCAGTGCTGTCCAAAATAATCACTTTCACTGGAACTCTGGCAAGAATGTAAAATGTTTGCTACAATGTAACTTATTAGGCAGGAATCGCGATCAAATCGCATTATTAACTTAGTGAAAATATTAGAACTAAATGCAGTAATCATTCTTAACAGCATCTTATTTACGCTGCACATTGGCCACTTTTTTGTAGTGTAGAGTGAAATTAATAGGTGATACTTTTTTTTTCAGTGTAGTTTCGTTTCTCCGTTATTAAACCCCATGGCTAGGCTAATATCTATCTATATCTTTAAACGAGCAATTCTATAATATAATTATATATATATTATATGTAATATAATTATAATTATAACATAATTGTAATTAATTATATGTAATTATATATATATGTACATATATATATATATATATATATATGTATATTCAGAATCTCGGAAACGGCTCCAACGATTTTCATGAAGTTTAGTATGCAGGAGGTTTCGGGGGCGATAAATCGATCTAGCTGGGTTTCATTTTTAGAAAACGTCGTTTTATCCGTGTTTTTAGCCGAGCAAAGCTCGATCAACCAGGTACTTATCTTTATCCGACATAGGTAAATCGCTAACTTTAGTACTTGGCTAGTTCTGTGCTGATTGATTAGAGCCGATCCAGTGGCGCAGCGGCAAGAGCGCAAGGTCGATCCATTATATATTACATAATAATTTGGAAACATATTTTTTTTTATACTTGATATGTTTGCCTTTAACCACGCCCTGCCTGATGTTAAGCAGGATGCAGTCTACGATGATGCACGCTTACCTAGAAAAAAACCTGTTCACTCTGGATTTAAAGACCCCCAAGTTGTACTTAGCAGGAAAAACAGACGCTGGCAGAGTGTTCCATATCCCCGCTGTACGTAGTAAGAATTTATTACATAATAATCCTATTAATATTTAATTATAATACATTTAGCTGTTAGGTTTAGCAATGTAGGAATATGTTATGCGAGACTTTTTAAGAATTAAACTTCTTGCGATTAAGCCTTGATATTTAACTAAATGTACTTATTGAAATTATTAAAACAACGATATTGTTTTAATAATTTCAATAAGTACAAGAACGTTAACTATGCTATTAGATAAATGTCGATTTCCTCTTATAATTTCATGGAAAACAACATGAAACCTAGCTTGGCAAAAAAAGAGCTAAAGAACATCATTCATTTTTATACCATGTAAAATATAAGCTCAGCGAGAAAGGCAAACTCATGTCAAGATTGCAACTTCGCCCCCAGGAGTTATTCAGTCCGTCCACCGACCACACCCCCTGTCTAAGAATCTAAGAATCTAGACGCGTAATTCGCACCTATCACTATAGTGCCTCTGTCTAAAAGTCCAGCCTTGGTACCAAGCCTTTTGGTGAAAACGTTAGCTTTGTTAATAAATTCAATGTTCAAGATAAAGAGGATCTCTAGACTAGTAATGGTTGAAATTGGGGTTCTGAGCATCCATCCAAAGAGCCCAGAAAGGACGACATAGTTAAATGGAGATTGTTGTCGTCGGCAGATATGATTTCGCGATAAAACAGAATGCGTTTAAATATTTAAAAAAAATGATAGAAAACAAAAACAATCATGCGCCAACCGCCATTCTTCACATTTAAAAAACTAATTTAACCGTATCTTAATGACTCGGCCTGTTACTTATTATTTTTAATAGACTAACGATTAAAATCGATCAATTTAAATCTTCTCTTACGAAATAGTTCCATTAGCTGCAATTATTTATTTTACAACCTTTAGTAATAACGTACACTTTGCTGTTAATAACTGGCTACTGTTAAAATCCTGAGGTTACGTGATTCAAGGTTCCATTGAATTGCTAGGTTAATTCAAACTTGACATAATGATTGATGCATCATTTTAGTACGAGATGAAGTTAGGATTAACGTTGCAATGTTAAGAACTGAAGGCCATTAGAGGCTTGATTTTTAACCATGCGCATAATCGTCATAGTACAAGATTTCGCATAAGTTATACTTCATAGTCGATCTTATAGCTTAGGTATTATAGCTTAGCCTTATGGTAAGAGATAACGCCTTTCGATTTCTGTTGCAGCGTTTTTTTTTTAATGGAAGACATGCATGGTTTTTGACCACAGCTCAGCTGATGCTAAGTGGCAGTGTAGTTGAAGATGGTAAAGCACGCCTAGCCTCGAACGGAACTGACTCTCAAGTGAAGCTGTCAAAACACAACGTTAGGTGCTTGGCGGCAAAATTTCAACTCGAAGGTAGCTAGCCAGCCAAGTACTATAAAATAAAATATACCATGCAAATAAATTAATGTTGCAGAAAGAATTATAGAAATACCCTTTGACGTACCACCGCTGGCCACCAGCGAACGTCTCTATATCGATTCCTTACAAAGCCTTGTCATCATTATTATAAAAATTTACAGGCTTATGAGACATTATAATAAATTACACAATGACATTAAATTGCAGTGTGTAATGAGTTAAGATTAATAATTCGAGGTTGACGCACCACAGATAAATTGCTAGTGGATGTGACTGAGACGGGTAACTTTTAGCGCAATTATTAAAATAAGTACTAAAGTGACGTTTGTACAATGTATTTCCGTTCTCAGCAGAACTAATCAATTGTACAATAAGTGCTAGACTATTGATAGACAATGTTATTAAAATGACCACGGGTATAATTACATCATCTATGAAAACAATGGTTGTAATAGATTGAAGGACCAAACATAACTTCTTGGAATGCTATCAATATCGAAATATAATAACTCGAATAACAAAGCAAATGGACAAAATATTAATGCATTTATTGGTTTTGTTTATAAGATATATAGACAGACAGGCAAGCGGATCTCTGCCCATATGCAGAGGTTATCTTTTACCATCAGGAGATCTATGTCATTGTTCACCATACTGAAGTGCAAAACTAGAAGCATTGACAATATTTTTAAGGAGCGATCAAATTTATGGCAGCTGGGAAAAGTCTCCCTAGGAATAATATTATATAGGAATTATATATTATATATTATAGGAATATACTAATCACAAGTACGTGAAATAGACTAGCGTTACTTTCATTAAACTCGTTCATAGATGCGTCTCTAATACAATCTTAATTTTCGTATTTTAATTTTTCGCAAATCATTTCATGTAACGATTTAAGTTGTCAAGCATTTGCGATCTAGAAATATTGGACAGATTTGTTACAACGACAAAACTGACTGTTCCGTCATCAATACGAACAGTGGTAATAACTGATACGTTAACCACCATTGTTCAGTGAACAGTTACTGCCATTAGACGTTTGAAGCAACAAAGGGCTGCTAATGCGTCCTTGTCGGGACCAAGTACCGTTGCGACCTGGATACGGGACTGATGGATGGATGCATTGGTTAAACGCACCGGATTATCTTGAAGAATGGTGTTCTGTGTCTTCAATGGATGTTTGAACTTCTTATAAAGAAAGACCACTAGACACATTCATTGATCAGGCAAATCTAACTTTAAATCTGAACCTTGAACAAAATGAATATGTATCGAAAAACCCTTCCAAGATAAAACATGGGTTAATACTCTAAAAATTGTTAAATATAGTGAGTTTTTTAATCCCAATCACTTTTGGAAAGCTTATAGCAACAATGTCGGCAAAATTTTCATTCGAGTTTTATCAGTTCGTTGACTTCGTATGAATGAACCCGTCTATTTCAGTCGACCCTCGGCTATTAGCGGATCCCGCCCCTGACCTAACACAATATCGGTCAATGCCAAACAACTGGTAGAATTTTACGATTATCGTCCGCTAAACCAACATTGGCAAAATTTCAAGACATAGCATCGTCTGTAGTAAGTCTGATGGCGCTGCGCTTAGGCTCGGTGAATCATCTGCATGATGACTCCCGCTGAGCGATTTCAAAGTAGGTATTCTTTATTCTATTTGAAACTGTAAAAGCTTTGAAGCAAAGTTTATTTTGAGGTGCGGTTTCCACATCCGTCTGGCTGGATGGCGCATGCGAGTTTTAATTTTAGAGCAACGGAAACAGCCGCGTCGGCAAACGAGCTTTGCTCGCATTTCTTATTTTCTGATTAGCATGCACGTGAATGACAATGCTTCGGTGGATTGATGCAAACATTCTATTGATAAAATATTTTGGGTCGTGTACGGTTTATTCTTTGAATGCTTCAGTGTTCTTTGTATTATTGGTCACAAGTATAATTGATACACTAGCAGCGTCTATTTTAACCTCTCAATTGTTTTTAACTTAAATTTTTACCTAGTCGAAAACTCGATAAACTAGCTGTGAATCTATTATCACGGAAATAGTCTAAGCCACGCGCTACTACAAAAGTTTCAATCATGCGTTCGACAAATACCGTATGAATTTTGAATACTGCATACAATTTACCACTCATTAGAGGTGCACCGGGCGCATTCCTCGCGTCCCCTTCATCACATCACGTCTCGTTGCGACACGGTTTGTTAAATAAACACACATTAGGTTCGTCGAACTACTAACAGAGCCGGAATTAACGCATCTAATATGGAAAGTGAAAGGTCCAGGGCTTTTTCTGATGAGTTGAAAAGTCAGAGATGGTTGTTATAATGAGAAGGTTAATGCAATCAACAATTTTAGGATGGTATAATGGAATATGTTGCTAGTTCATGTTCCATTAAAAATTAACTATAATTATAATATCACCCTATTTATTTTACATTACCATGGTATCTGAACTACATCTTTTTACACTTCATTCATTCATCACTATCAATTTAATTCCGATTACTTTCCGACATTAGTAGAGATTCGCAGATATGCTTTATACTATAGAATATATGTAGATATCGGCATATAGCGGTTGTATTTTGTAGCGATGATAGCTCAGTGGTTAGCGCGGTCGGTTCACACGCCGAAGGGCGTCGGTTGAAACTTCAACAATGAGCTTGAGCTGCCGGTGAAGGAAAACATCGTGAGGAAACCATAGCATGGTGGTAGAGTATTTTCTAGTACTCAGCTGGCTAGCTACCACCCTCAAGTTGAAAATCTGCCACCAAGCATCTAACGGTGTTCCGGGAGCCTCACTTGAGAGCCAGTTCCATTCCAGGCTAGGTGAGTTTACCATCTTCTACCACATCGTTACTTAAGATCAGGTGAGCTGTGTTCAAACACCTAGCTTGTCAAACATAAAAAAAGTTCCTATAAAAACAAAAAACGTTATAATTTTTTTTTATAATTATTTATTCGTCAGATGAAATGGAGACCTCTATTAAACCTAAAGACAATCACTATTAACTTCACCGAGGTCCAACTGTTATTTGCAGCTACAACCAGTTGTGAGGGCATTAAAATAATATATTTTATTGTACACGGGGCGTTAAGAACTCGCCCATTAAGTGTTAGGGTTTATTCTAATGTTCCATGGCTTGTAGGCAGTTTATCTGCTAAGCAATTACATGCTTTAGTGTTTTGTTGCTATTACTTTGTTTTAAAAGCTCCACGACATTTAAATAACCCTTTTAATTTAGGTTCGATATTCATTTTTACTTCGAGGGAATATTACACGGCTAATGAAGACTTTATCATAGAATGTCTTAAAGTAATCAGACTCAATGAAATAATTGCCCGATGGAAAGCGACGATTTGGTCAAAGATGGAGCACGCAGACTTAAGAGATACCTATTCATTCTGACCTTAAAAAAGATCAAAGGTCATGAGCCGGAGTCATATAATTACGAGAGCGACTTTTTGTTACTTTTATTATTAATATATAAAACTATTATTAAACAGTCTTCATCGAAACCTTCAACAGTATATATATAGATCATCAATGGCTAAGAATATTGGTATAAGTCATATCCATCTTGTTAAAGCGATCGAAAAAAAAATATCAAAGGATATTTTATGGAGCGCCATCTAGCTCCAATTAATCAAAGCTGTTTAACTGATAGAAAAACATGTATACTTTTTTTAAATAAATATATGTATACTTAAGTATAATACATAATTATACGACAAACATCTACAATCTTCACATAAATGTTTGTTTTGGTTGGAAATCGAACCTACATACTACAGCTCAGGAAGCAGAGCTACTGCCAAATGAAGTGACAGAAAATTTATATCATGATAAATAAAATGAACCCAAATCGTGATGTTTAATTACCACCAATTATGTTTTACTTCGATTACCTGTCAAAGGTAATAAATTTGCAAATTTTGACAGATTTATTGATTTCATGAACTTAAAATCAAGTATGATCTGCTTCCTGTACGGTAAATCGAAGTTTTGTTTATAAATATTATGTTTTCTTTCTGTTGTGTTTTATTTTTGAATGTCATGTGCATGTAGAATGTCATACCTTGACATTCGGTGGCCGAAATTTTATTACCAACATGTAACGTGATAGGTGAAACAATTTTATTAATCAAAATGTTGGGGTAAACGTTTAAATGGGCATGAAGCGATCATGTAATTTGAGTAGAATCATACATTCCAATAAATTGTATGCTGGATTGAAATTACACTAATAAACAATGCAGTTTCAAGTCTTTTTGATAATTTGCGGCAATAAAAAACTTGTCTATTTGTACCAACCACCCTGCACGAGCTGTTTATTGATGTATGCAAAGTTATTCTAATAGTCATAACGATTTTAAAATAAACAAACCTGGATTATTAGGTTTGTTTTTAAGTGTGTCTTTGTGCTTCATCTTCGATCATATCGTCGCTTTTCATTAGGCGAGTTAGTTGTCAAAAGCAGACTTATATGCGTTAAAAAAACCACTGCAGTGACACCCAGAATGAGCAACAAAACAAAGGCCAGGACATTATTCCATTGACGCTGATTACCTTTTATATGGTTTACGAACTTGACCACAGCTCACTTGATGTTAATTGACGGTGTGATCGTTGGTAAACACACCTAGCCTGGAATGGAACTGGCTCTCAAGTGAGGCTGCCGGTACACACCGTTAATTTGGTGGTAGCTGGCCAGTCGAGTACTAGAAAGTACCCTACCACCACGCTATGGTTTCCTCACAATGTTTTCCTTCACCAGTAGCTCAAACTCATTGTTGGGGTTTAAACCCACGCCCTTGGGCGTGTTAACCAACCGCGCAAACTACTGGACTATCATCGCTACAAACCTTAAGGCTTTCGATGGCAAAGTCTTTATTCGTATCATATTTTTCCCAAGAAGAAAAACATACCAAATCTAAATCTCAAAAGGTTTGTTTAAAACTTCATGTTAACAAAAGCGGCATCGCTTCTTGGTAGATGTTCCTAAAACTCGAACTTAACGTTTCGAATGCACCTTAATCGTGCGAACCGCTAAGCAATGGAATTTGCTGTCTGAGTGGGTGTTCCCTGATAGATACAATCTGGGTGCCTTCAAGTCGCGAGTGAATCGATTTCTTCCAGGCAAGCGTGCTCCATCACAGACCGCAACCTTGCTTAAGATCAGGCGAGATGGCGGACAAACACAAACCGATTTGTAATTTAAAAAAAAATATGCCTTGCAAATCGTACCCGAAGTCCTCCAAACGATTTCCACACGAGACCAATCTGATTTCAACCCACATCAGCTGCAAAACCATTTGAACAGTCATCAAACTGTCAAACAAAACTATAATTCACTGTTCTTGTGTCCTATTATAAATTAGTCCATCCAAATTAATATTTATGAGTTCAACGGCCAATTACGCCGGCGGCGTGGCAGTAGACTGTCCACTCATGAAAACAATAAAAATTTAGTCTCCTGTTCGCAGTTTTTGCAGTGATATAAATTGATACTTGCCAGTACCTATTTTGTCTATATGTAGATAGGTACACCTACACGGCTTCATGGGTTTGACAGGGGTGTTAAGCAAATAACTATAGCACTTATAGTATATTTCTCGTGTTATGTTAAAATAAATTATTCGTGCATTCTCTCTCTCTCTTCTAATTTGCATGAAATCTATTTTAACCGACTTCAAAAAAGGAAGAGGTTCTCAATTTGAAAAGTAAATGTAAAATTAAAAGTAAATGTTTTTAACAAAATTAATCTCCTTTGTATGATATACTTTTTGATTTATTGCATAGGTGTGCTTACCACCTACGCAAGCACCGCAATTTGTAGCCGTTTAGTGGGTTACGCGGAACGGTTATATTACGACGAAAGGAGATCGTTTTACTCCATCATTATCAGTGTTGCCAATGCAAATTTTTAAGCGGCCGTGTAAATTTAAAAAAAAGCCGTGTTTATATGGAAAAAGATCAACGGTGGGCTTTATAACTTACCTTACATTTCTTTTTAATTGTTTTTTTTTTTTTGCTCACAGAGCAGGAAAAGGGAACAAAGCACATACAGCCAACATACCATAGGCAACGTTGGCATTCGTATTCGGTATCAGATATACCGTCTACACTTAAATAACAGTCGAATACTTTACAAGTGAATTTGTTATAAATGAATAAATTAATTACCGTAGAATTTGCGAAAAACCGTAGAATTTACTACGGTCGCAGGGTTGCTGCCGTAGGCCGTGGATTTTGTGATTTTTCAGCCTGAAAGCCGTGGAACACGGTAATTGCCGTAGCATTGGCAACACTGATCATTATGGAAGCGAAAAAGTAGCAGCTGCACTATAAAAAAAAAAATCCCTCGAGTACAAATGTAGGAAACAGTTGTTTTTTTTTTTACGAAATTGGGATGTTTCCAGTTTTGTCCCATAGTAAAAGCTTACAGTTTTGTGTTATCGAGAGGTGTAACTATGTTTTTATTTAATAAAGATGCTTTGATAAGAATCTATTTATCAGACAGTCTATTTACTTACCTATAGATACTTACCTCAGTCATGGATGTTCAATTCCGAATATAGTCGTGACTCACCTGAAACAAAAACAGGAAATTATTAATAAACAGAAATAAACAAATATGTTTGACCGACTGTCTGTTATTGTTTAGATCAACATAATTTTAGCGAACTGAACTCTACACGTCCAGCTTCAATATTCAATTTATTTCATTGTCATATCAACAAAGCAGCCACTAACACAGTTGATACACAAATTGAATATACAAAGTTGGCAAAATTTAAGTGCTGCCTTAATTATAAGTATAAACCACATTCAGTATCACAGTATACTTAAAAATTTTGGAACATAATTAAAACAATTAATTTGAAATTAAAAGTAGGCTAATTATACATTTATAAATTAAGATAAAACTATTGGAAATAAATATTAATAATAATAATAACAAGATATTCATCAGATCATAACTTAATTTACAATCAAGTAAGTGAAAGAATATCAATTTCAAGATGCCTTTTCAAGCCACACTTAACAAATAACTTTAACTTTACTACCGTACTTGTAAGTTCACTGTACATTATAAGTGATTATACCTATTATCAAGTAAGTAATCACGAATGGCGGTAGGTATATGTTTTTTATAAATTGCAATAGGCCAAGTTTTGAAATCGAGTATGGCGAAAGCACGCGTAGGACGGACGGACTGGTCACTTCAGCACCCACGTGCCTTCAAACTGGCTGGACCGAAGGCACTTTTTTTTTCTTTATACAAAAAATCGAAGTGCGTTGTTGGCATCGCACTACGAACACGCTGTGCGCGAACCCAACTCGCACTTGACCAATCTAGGCAGCAAACAGCTATGCTGTGTGGTCCTTAGTGACAGATAAAATAGCAATTTATATTTATATGCAATTGCGACCTCCCAACGACGCCACTGCATTATTTCTTATTGATATAATTGACTGGTTTCATAGGCTTTATTATCATTGACTTGACAAGAAACATTGAGAACTGAATTGAACTAATCGACAAATATAGAATGAAAGGAATGTGTCCGTTCAATGATATTTTTAGAAGGTATTTGATAGGTCAAAGTACGGCCCGTATGCATGAATGGACATGAATAGCGGCTTTGTGCGGCCGATGTACGCTTGTGAATGGCGGCCTTAAACACGGCAAAAGAGGGTTTATGACGGAAGGCCTGGGCAATAACCGTCAAGTTATAACCGTGAGTGATCCGTCCATATAAGAGATAAAAGTATAAATGTGACCTTTGCATTCTGCGGAGTTTGAGAGAAAAGCGAGATAGGTAACCTGAACTAGCTAATAATAGTCGTATAAGTACAAAGAAGTTTAAATGTGCATAGTTTTGTACAAAGAAGTATGTAATCAATGATTTTGTAAAAGAGTGGTGTATCTGGCCATGTGGCACCAAAAAGGTTATATATGTATTTTTAAATCAGAAGAATGCCTTTTGTTTTGTGTTTGCAGGCAGTTGGTGCGTAGCCGTGTAATAAAGATCTGTAAATATTTAAATGCATGTTTTTCGGTTTAATTTACATTAAAAGGTTAATTTAAAAGAAGATTAGCACTGTCGCTTAACAAGCTAGGTCTTGGCTGCAGCTGACTTGATGTTGGGTGACGGTGTAGTCAAAGATAGAAAACACATCGGGCCAGAATAAAAAAAAAAAAACAATCTTCTCCTGTCCTGGGCCTGTCTTATAAAATATGCGTTAAGAGTATCATACCTCATGTCACTCCTCGGTCTTTCTACAACTCCGATGTTAAAATCAGATCAAATTCTGCTGTTTTGCTAAGCAAAAGAGGACAATAAACAAATGCTTATATTATGCCCATGGAACCCATACTTTTCTTATAGAGTTAACTAGACGCCTCACCAGCGCCAGCCTATTAAATTACCATATCCGATGTAAAACACCTCCATATACGGGCAAAGCGTTTATTTTAACCTGTATTGCCACTAAACGCTATATCTGTGTTATAAATATAAAGAGGACCGGAAAGAATAGAATAGACGGATTTATGTTGTTTTAGATACCTATTTAGGGCGGATCGTACGATCGCTTTTACAAGTAAACGCCTACCGAGTGCCGATTACAACTTCCGAATAAAATGTGTCATGTTTTTGGCTGTTTGGTCGGAATGTGCATGGTATTTTTTCAATTTTTTTTAGTCGCTAATGTTCAATTCGCAAGAAGTCTAGCTACCGCATAACAAAACATATGGCAACATTTTTCACTTACCACACACTTACGAATCATGGAAATTTAGACATTCTATGATTTTTAATCTGCGAACGGGATGTTTTGCGACAGCTGGACATTTTGAGAAATGGATAGTCTACGACAAAACGGCATAAGTCTACTGTCTTTTTTCTTTATCGCCAGTATCCGTTCCAGCTCTTTGTGAATTATTTTAAGTTCGATTTGATCATCTCGTTTGGTGTCTTCACTGTTCTTATAACGTTAAACTCTATTTATACTCTTGCATTAAATTTGCACCTGTCAACTATCACTTCTTTATCTGTTATTTGTACCGTCAGATACTATAGGCACAAGAAGTAGCAAACGTCAGTTATTCATAATCCATAACTTATAAGGTTGTTCGGGCACCAAAGCAACCAACCGGTCGAGGGGTCAATTCGCCATGTCTCCCGGACCGTTAGAGGCCTTTTCTCACGCCTTCAAAACAATACGCGGTCATGTTTGCATTCACCTTAAGTGAAAATGCAAGATCCGAACGGATAATTCGAAACTCAACCTTGTCTTCGTGACTTTTGAGTTGAAAGTTAGAGAATAATGTCAACTAACAATTGGGTATCGATGACGAATAGCAAGCGGTAGACACAAGAGCTTGAGGTCTGATTGTTTGTCCAACTAATTGATTGAAACGTTCAACGGTCGGTTGATTAGACTGCACCAGGAAATGCTGGGCGGCATTGAACGAGTTACACAAAGTCACGTTTGTACAGGTTTAAAATTTTAAAGAAAAGTTCAGTTTATTTGGTAGAAAATTTTCTTGGCCGGAGGTTGTCTAGGTAGATACCAACGCAGTAATTCCCCCATGACCATTTCCCTATCCGACAGCCAGAAGCTCAAAAAACGACATCGTTTCATGGTCGACGTTCCAAAAACTCGAAATTTGATTCCACGTTCATTGCGGACTGCTGACTGTGGAATGCGCTGCCTGAGTGGATGTTCCCCGTTGGATACAATCTGGGTGTCTTCAAGTCGAAAGTGAATCGGTATCATCTAGGCAAGCGTGCTCCATCTTCGCATCAGGTGAGATGGCGGTAAAACGTAAGCCTACTTCTTATTTAAAAAAAGTATTAGCTATTCTGCTGCCAAGTAGTGTATAAGTATTACTGTGTTCCGGTTTGAAGGGCACTGCAGTTAGTGAAATTATAGAGCTGTTGAGACTAAACATCGAAAGTTACAAAGTTATGAGCGCTAAAGCACCGATGCCTTGAACTTTGTTCTACTACTCAAAGTTCTGTGTATCGCTGCAATGGTCATGGACTAGCGTTATCTCTTACCATCGGAAGAGCGTCTCGTTTGTCTCATTACTTTTCATAAAATAAAGTATGGTAAGTATGCCAGGCAAGGCAAGTGTATATAATTTTCAATCAGATGACCAGTCAAACGCGGGTTTGGAACGTAAAACATCAACAGCGTACTACCAACTTTCTCTTCGACCCAACTCTAATTCGCCGCACGTGTCCTTATTAGTCTGTTGTAGGTGCCATAGTATGGTTGTGCCGTGACATTGCCCCCAGTTGTCAAGTTGAAGGGCGGTCGTGGAGCCAGGTCGACGGCTCCGAGCGGCGATGCGTGACCGAGGTACCATCGGAAACTATTGGGCGATGTGCTTCCATCCTGTGTGATGCAACTTAAAAGGCATTTAGAGAGGTAGTAATTTCATGTAGATGTTAAAAGTTATGAAAACTTAATTAAGAAACTAGATAATTAGACCTTATTCTAGCAGTCGTGAACGAAAAATGTGCACAGACGTAGTACACGATAAATATAAAATGCACCTTCTTCTTGAGGAACAAAGACAAGAGAAAGATAGTAAAACTATGACGTTCAGCAAAGAGCTAAGACTAGACAGACGAGGCAGAGGATGAAACGAGAGTTTTCCATCACGGCCTCGAAATTAGTGAATTCTCCGAATCAGATAGAGTAACAAAACAAAGTCCAGGGCATCGCTGCTTTGGCGCTCATTACTTTAAGACTTTCGATGGTTAGTTTCAACGGCTTAATAATAGCTGCAGAGTACCCTTCAAACCGGAACACAGTAATGCTTACACACTATTGCTTGGCGGTAGAATATCTGGTATTGCGGTGGTACCTACCTAGAAGACCTTCTGCTAAAGATATCTACCACTAAGTAAATCATATTATGTTAACGCTTTAACTGCTTTAAGCCATTGTTGAGTGATGCGTACCGTATCGTCAACCTTTTTTTTTTTAATCACAGTACTTTATGACTTCGTTGCAGAAATAAGATGAGATAGATAACTCTTTATTGTTATCACCAAAATTACTAAATAGAAATAAAAACGTTTAAAATGAAGTGCAACAATTGGCAGCCTTATAGCTTAGAGCGATTTCTTTCAGGCATCCTTGGCGTAAGACTCCTTGAGGAGTTAATACGACGGCGATGCTATCTAGAGGAATAACACATAACATTTACATAAATATCTACCTTTTATTTGTCATTTTAATAATTGCTTTATGTTCATATAGCATAGCAAAGTATTTTTACGTTTTTATTTATATTACAGATTGGTTTTATACAATTAGTGTGTTGCGCGGTCTACATTTTTATGTACTCTTTGACTGTTAAGGTGAAAAAGCAGCAACGTTTAGTAAGTAATAACTACCATACTTTTTTCAGACCTATTTTTACTACTACAGAAAAATAAATATTCCATGCCTAAATAAACGCGTTCACCTAAAAGGAACCTGTTTACTGTGGATTTGGACATACATATATAATGTAATATACCTATTTATGTAATATATACCTATAAAAACAAATAAGTGTTCGTATTTTATTCGCTGCCGATTGCGATAAAACTTGGTCAACTTATTGCTTGCACTTGCGCAAAGGTTATAGGTATAGCTTCTTCCAGCTTGTAATCCATAAATATTTCGCCTAATAGATCCACGTACCATCCACCAACTCGCCTGATTGTACAAAACCGACCGTGTGGCTGAATGAATGGCTTCACTTCGTAAAATGTTCATTTATGTAACTTTATACTCCCGGACTCACCTAAATGCCATAAGTACCGACCATAAATAATGTATTATGTATCAAAGCTTGTTTGTCCCAGTTATTCATGAATGATTAACAACTGTGAATGGACTCAACGCTCGCATATAAATATTAAAATATACAACAAAAACACAGCACATGTTGTAAGAAATGCATAAGCTAATTAATTTAATAAGTTCGTAAACGATACAAGATTATTACGATCGGTTTGAATGAATTATAGATCAGTGAACAGAAGAATGAAATTGTAGCAACTCCTATAAAATAAAATAATAAGTACAAAATATAGGTATAATGTGAGCAACATTACATTGGGTTTTGATTGTGATAATCTCTACATAGTATAAAACAAAGTCGCTTCCCGTTGTCTGTATGATTAGATCTTTAAAACTACGCAACGGATTTTAATGCGGTTCATCAATAGACAGAGTGTTTCAAGAGGAAGGTTTATATGTATAATACGAGCATATTATAGTAGAGAAAATTCGAGAATTTCAAAGATTTGTCATGTGATGTCGTAAATAATATGTTTTTGTGCGCTTACATTACAAACGCCGGCTAAACCTTACGAGATGGATGGATACAAAATAATGTACTACGTTTTCTACTTTGCACCCAAGCGAAGCCGGGGCAGGTCGCTACTTAGTTATTAAAATAAAACTACACTTGTTTGTAAACAGTATACAAACCTAAGTTTGACTACGTGGT
This sequence comes from Biston stratarius, assembly GCA_950106695.1. Taxonomy (NCBI): domain Eukaryota; kingdom Metazoa; phylum Arthropoda; class Insecta; order Lepidoptera; family Geometridae; genus Biston; species Biston stratarius. The sequence goes on from OX467112.1 coordinate 27,300,961, forward strand.
CAGTGTAGTGTAAACACATTTTTTTTACACTTAATAGGTTCGTTTTTGACATCCTGCCTGATATTAATGCAACGATGTGGTCTAGAATGAAGCACGCTTACCTAAAATATAACCACATTAATAATTTTATGCGCGCTATTTTCATTATGACAATCAGTTTGACTTACCAACATTCTAGATGTTATAAGAATTATATGAGACATGGACAAATGATACAACTAGTCAGATGCCTAAGTTAACATCAAGTGACATTGACAGGTGAGGAATGCAGATTAGCGATGTCATTAGGCGGGCAATTACAATGCAATAAACTTTGCATTGCGTCTGTGAGTACCGAGAGATAATTGTAACGCTAATCGAAGTTTCTACCTGACAAGATGACTTTAATTAAAGATAAGAAAGCAGGTTTTGTACTAAATGGTCCTTTTTGGATGCGGATTTACGTTGTATCGTCTTCAACTTTCTTTGTCAAAAATTAGCCATGAAACGTTTGTACATTTGCCCTGCTACATTTTGTTGGTATTGGTCTAAAATATTAAAATTTTAAAGGCCTTACTATAAATATATTACAATCTTAAAATTAAATAAAACACTGTAATTTGTAACCAATTAAAGTAAACCCATTATAACGCTCTGTCAACTTCTCGCCAATGTGAAATGTCGCGTGAAAATGAGACAGGCTAATTACATACATTACATATAAATATAATCTAAAAAATGCGAAGGAAGAAATAATTCAATTGTTAATAATGAAAAACACGTTTAAAAAGTTTAACTTCGGCAAGTTCTACGCAGAGACGAGTTTTGCAGACAAATAAAACCTTTCCCAGTTTGTGAAGTGAAATATATTTATTCTGTGCCCCAGTCACAGAGTAAACATTAGTAGATATGATGCTATAATTATGTTATAACGTCATCATGAACTAGGTAAGCTTTGTTTAACCGAAGCGACAATTTTTCATATTTTCTTATTGGTATTCCTCAGAATTCCTACCGCACCGGTGGCGCCACATTGGTGTCCGGAATGCAACACCAATAACGTTAAAATTTTATTTTCGTGTCGCGTGTTCGATTTCATTAAATACTCGTAACATTTAACAACATTGGTATTTTTATGTTATTTTAATGAAACCGTATTCATTTCTGAGTGATTTGATGTGTAAACTTTAACTGTGCATTTCATAACCCTGGCTTTTCTAATGAACTTTGACGCAAAGTCGCGTGTCTGATTTTACGTTATAAAATGTGACCGACCGAAGCAACTACCCATAATTTATACAAAAACAGTAAACAACTAAAACTAACACAGAAAGAAACACAAACAGTAATTTGTTTTATGTTTTCCTTTGTATAATTATGTTTGTGTTTTGTGTGCAAGCGTTGTTGTGTCCATTCGAACAGCAACTAGTCTTGAATAGGCGCTAGTTGCTTTTGATTTTATTTGAATTACTAAATATTGAAAACTGTTCAATTTATTTAACCATAACTAAAATGAAAATTGGCGATAATAATGACGAACTTTTTCGTCGTTAGGTATTATCGCCAAAGCTGAGACTTCAAACCTTAATTTACATCCAAGCCAATATTTTACATCGATCCGCTGTTGTTCTGTTTCCGAAAAAAAAGCCAAACCGTGAATTTTTTTGGAATGAAAACAAAGTTAATTTATTAAAAAATTTAAGTCTTCTTAATATTATAAAAATATATTCATAAATTAAATTAATAAGCAATAATATAATTGCACATACATGATGTGCAATTATACAAATGTAGGAGCGAAAATCGATCTTGGAAATTAATTACCAACTCTTTTGTCCTGAGATCAACTAATACCATGTATGTGGGTAGGTATATCAACCAATACTTCGTCTAAGATATATAAGATTATGACCCAGAGTATGTATGATGTTCACGCCAAACGGTAAAAGGTAAGAATATAAATTATAATGAATAAAAAATAGCGCAAAAAATTATTTGAGTAAATGCAACATTGTCTAATTCCAGTTCTAATAATTAACAGGGGTTTCACCTACATCAAGCGTCTTATCGACTTAATCACCGCTCTTCCATGTAGCCACTATCTGAGCCTACTCGGTAACCTTATCATTAGTTAACAGTACTCGCTATTATACAGGAGTAGAAAATTTACAGAAAACTGAATCGCAAAATCGTAAGCACATTACTACACTACAGTCTTCATCATATTGCAGGGTGTGTGTAGATACTTGCTAGTATCTATCATGTTTCTTTCTCGTATAGTTATTTATTCAAATTTATTAAAAAAAAATATATATTACTTCCCTCTTATTTAGGGTTTTCATGCTCGGCATCGTCAACATCGACCCACTGGGTCTCGTCTTCCATGTGCAATCGTGCCCTGTCTCGGGCATAATATTATCGACTAGTGCCTTGGAATGTATGTGATATGAGTAAAGCTTCCTAAATGCCGTTATGTGAAGTTTTAGTCAATCATTAAGTCATTGCGTTAAGTTATTCGTGTATGTACCCAGAAGAAATAGAAAGAAGTATCTAGAAGAAATCGCTTTAAGCGGTTAAGCCGCCAATACCAAATTTTTCTCAGTCCTTATTCTATTGTGTTTGTGTGAGAGATTATAAAGTATTAATTTGGAGTGCTTGATTTTTTAATTGTGGGACAGGCATCTCCTGAGTACACATCACACACGCTCTCACATTCCTGTGAAAGCCAAGTTTAAATAATTTTTTTAATTTAAATATGGTTACTAAGACTATACGTAGCAAAATACAAAAATCCAATGTCAAAGAAATACATTAATTAAAACTATACAATTTAGGGTTTAAAGTTTCAAAGCAGTTCCTCTGTTATGTTTTCTATTTTTTGCTGATACGGGCGGCCGTCCGGCGTGGCGGCGCCTAGGTCTGCGCCACTCATACAATATTAATGATTTGACAGATCTATTGCCGGATAATTAAAAACTTATTGGAGTTAGAAGAAATACGTCTAGAGTCTAGACGGTGTTTATATTTTTTCAATGTATAGAGTTCCTGCAAGAGGAGACAAAAAGTAAAACAGAGCAAGTCTTTGACTCTTTTTGAACAAATTTTTATAGCTAGCCCTTACTTATATTAATATTTATTTTATTTATGCTAAAGTGTTCGATTTTTATGGTTGACAAGCTATGTGTTTGACCACAGCTCACCTGGTGTTAAGTGACCATGTAGACGAAGATGGAAAAGGATTTCTAGCCTGGAATAAAACTGGCTCTCAAGTGAGGCTGTCGGATCACACCGCTCACACACTGGTTGGCTGCAAATTTTCAACTTGATTCAATTCATTTAACTTGGTAGCTAGCCAGCCGAGTACTACAAAATACCCTACATCATGATATAGTTTCATCACGATGTTTTCCTCCACCGACAGCTCAAGCTCATTGTTAGGGTTTAAGTCCACGCCCTTCGGCGCATGAACTGACCGCGCTAACCACTGAACTATCATCGCTACACGCGCTATACTACGCTTGTAGATTTGAGTGTCTCTTTCACGCAGCAATGGAATGTGAGTTTTGCACAGATAGTGACGTAGAACAAGTTTATAGAATAAGAATAAGCTAGAGGTAATATAAAAGTCGTAATTACAATGAGACAATTTACGAACAATCACACACAACCCATGAGATTTTTAACTCAGCTTATAGATATAGTTCATTGTTGCATATAACACTGTATTTCTACTTACGATGCTATATTTTTGAACCAAAATCCTTTCTCTCTACATAACCTTGCCAAATTCCAGATTCACACGTATAGTATTTTTGAAAAGTGTTTACTTTAGTATCGGTTATGAGAAGTCCCATTGTGAGAAACGTTGTTGTGCACGTTTTAGGAAGTGTTTATCAATTGAGAATTTGAACCTTGTCCACAATTTAAACATATTTATTTTTTATTATATTTATTATTTAAATATAGAGAACATATTTAATTAGATAATCATTAATTTTAAAAATGATAGCGATTACCGACACGGCTGTATTTAAAAAAAAGCACGAATCGACATTACATGTCCGAAGGTAAAACTTTTTATCAATAACTATGCATAAATAAAGTATTTTCACTGTTCATGCATGATTTGCGAAACACAGCTGTCACTGATAAAAATTAGCATTGACAATATAGTATGACATTTAAATTTAAAAAATCTTAAAGCAAAAATGCTTTTGATATCTCATTCCATTTATCCCAAACAGATTCTCTAATCACCCGCCGGCCACATCAAACCATATCAACATTTTTCATCACAGTGCACATCAAACAAAATCTGCGGTGCTGGAAAACAGTCATCTGGTTCACTTTTTTTGCATCGCACCGGTCCGGTCATGAACCCGAGAGGGTTCACTGCGGGCCATCAACCTTTGTACCAGAGAAAAAAAAAATGCTATGAAACTTTATACAGTTGAGATTTTGATACGCAATGAGCGTGAAATACGAGTACAGGCGAGAAATATGCCAAAGAGCCGTTGTTCGGAAGAGTAAAGTGCTTTGAATCACGGCAAAATTTAGGTATACACATACAGGGTGCCCAACAATTACTAGATTTTCCGGTAAGGACGGAAGAGGACTCCAGGAATGTCCAAAAAGATTGGGATATTGCATACGGTAAGATCATGGGCCTTTTTAGCTATTGGAAGTTTTAGTACATCTTGCATTTAAAGTTTGATAATATAACCGATTGTTCTTTTTTTTTCTTATGTGACAGTAATGAGACGAACTAGACGTTAGACTCGTGATGTTAAGAGAGAACACCTGTCCATGACCATTGCAGCGTTAAACATAACTTTGAGTATAAAAACAAAGTCCAGGGCATCGCTGCCTTGGCGCTCATTACTTTGAGACTAGATGGTTAGTCTCAACAGCCCTGTAATTTCGCTAGCTGCAGTACCCTTCAAACCGGAACACAGTTATGTTTACACACTACTGCTTGGCGGTAGAATATCTGGTACTGCGGTGGTACCTACCTAGACGACCTCCTGCTAAGGAAATCTACCACCAAGATGACTACATTTATACTTTATAAAGAAATATTATGAATCAAATTTATAGATAGATAAATAAATAGTATAGTTAATATAATTAAACCTTATGCGGTTTGTTTGTTATGCATAGATTTTTTCATTAAGGGGAACACATTTTTTTTTAAATCTGTAATGTTATTAACAGCTACGACGTATTTATGCTTCAGGAAAAGGTGTCATGAAAATAAATTATGCAGAATACAGGAAAACCACAATAATTAAATTATAATGTCTCGTCTTCAGAGTCAACAGCGCACAATGATATTGAACTAATTATAATGAACAACGTGCAACTAATAATAATTGTATTATAATCATAACTCTAAATTTATTGATCTGTTGGTTAAGTTAATACGGAACCCCTAGGTGCACAAGTCAGACTCGCTCTTGCATGGTTTTTTGTAACAAAAGTATATAAAATCATGATGTAGGGCACATTTATTCCGAACAAATGCAAGGAATCCGAATAAAATCAGATAAAGGCTCAACGCACAGCTCGTTCGAACTCAAATGCGTAGAATGCCTTTTTAGTTATAAGGTTAATCAGCAGTACTCGTATACATGGCTCGTAGATTGGCTTCGTGGCGCATGTACTATAAACATTTTACGTCACCGCGACTCCACAATGGCTAGATTTTACAGACTTGTCACCGTGCAGCGGATTGCATTCTGTTGCTTTAATACAATTAAAACGCAATCTGCACTGTTTCAAACGATACTTGAGATACATTTTCTTTGGGAAAATTGAAAGATAGAAAGTAATGATTTTGTAGCACACATAAACAAATCAGGAATAGTTACGAAATAGGGGCTCACCTCATCATAATGCTGGTCATACTAAGTGGTATTACCAACGCTGGTATTCCGGTGAGCCCTTGTAGGTAAGGATAATCTACTTACCGACTACAACACAATATACAAGACAAAAAAAAAACTTTGGCTTAGTTATCAAGGTAAGTATGAAATTGAAGACCTTTTTTTTTAAACTCGTATAATTCCGCGTTTGACCGCCTGATAAGCGAAGGTGAGGTCGAAGATGAAGCACGCAAACTTAGGAGATACCTATTCATTTTTACCCACAACGGAACGGAGACGGTATATGCGTTTGGGGTGAGAGGATGTTTGGTTTGTGCAAATCCATGTTGCCATTTTTCTCCAAAAGTACTAGTCCGATTTTGATGCAGTTTTTAGTTATGGGTTCAGGTTTGATTGGTGCATGTTCTTAGATAGGTGTTACGGTGACAACTCACCAGGGGGCGCTGCAGCAAACATTATTTGTGCAAATCCATGTTGCCATTTTTCTCTAAAACTACTAGTCCGATTTTGATGCAGTTTTCAGTTATGGGTTCGGGTTCGATTGATGCATGTTCTTAGATAGGTGTTACGGTGACAACTCACAAGGGGGAGCTAATGGAGCCGTGGGGTTTAAAAAATAATAATTTTGTTTATTGTGATCTTGAAAAGATCCAGATTTCAGGCAAGAAGGAAGCCGGTTTGTTCCATTCCTTAGCCGTACGGTTGAAAAACGTAGTGTCAAAACGTTTGGTACGTACCCAAGGAAATTTTACAATGTATTATGGGCGTGTGGTGATATATGGATGGTTTTGATCACTGGTTTTGGTACACTTACCAAAGAACTTAAAAGTCATCATTATCTGATAACCACACCCAATTTCAATGACGACGATTGCTACAACCAACTTGATGATACTTGACTGACCCACCTAAGAAACTGAGAAGTATTATTATTATTTAATTTACTAGCTGTGCCCCGCGGTTTCACCCGCGCTAGATGACTACGTCATAGTAGCTTTATGCATGCAAAGTCTCAGCCCGATCGGTTTAAAATTGGCAAAGTTTCATACAAACTTTCATCCCCATTTTATCCCCTTGGGGGTAGAATTAATCAAAATCCTTTCTTAGCGGATGCCTACGTCATAACATCTACCTGCATGCCAAATTTCAGCCCGATCCGTCCAGTGGTTTGGGCTGTGCGTTGATAGATCACTATGTCAGTCAGTCAGTCACCTTTGAGTTATAGATATAGGTCATCACAGAAGTCAATATTATAAATTTAAAAAAAAAAACTCAAAAGTCAGACGTTAGGGTTAGCCGCTCAGCCTAGACGACAATAAAGAATCCAGCTGAAATGCTTTTTGACATGAGGTCTTTAGACAAACAATAAAAAATTGAAAAAAGACTAATTAACGAATTCTCTTTTTAATGATTATTTAGAACGGTAAAAAATACTAAAGTTTTGTCATTAATAAATGTATGGCTCATTAAAATGATACCATAAATAACACCATTTTAATAGAAATGCGTAGAGAAAAACTATGAATGGAAGAATTATGGGATTAAAGTGACCTCCCGGTGAGTTTTTCTATATTGAAAATATTAGGGCATTTATCAAATTCCTTTGAAGGAAGATTCGAAAGGTAAATTAAAGTTAGATAAAGATAAAAATAGAGATTTGAATTATATTTAACAAAACTGTTTCAACACTTTTATGCTGGGAAATGCGATGCTGCTTTACCGAATAAACTTTTTTCTATGTAAAAGTAATAAGACAAACAAGACACTCTTTTGATGGTAAAAGATCCATGTCCATGACCATTGCAGCGATACAGAAAACTTTGAGTAGCAAAATAAAGTCCAGAGCAACGCTGCTTTGGCGTTCATTATTTTCGATGGTCAGTCTGAACAGCCCTGTAATTTCGCTAGCTGCGGTACCCTTCAAACCGGAACACAGTTATGTTTACACACTACTGCTTAGTGGCAGAAAGATTTTTTTTTGTTGACTGGCTAGGTGTTTGTCCACAGCTCACCTGATGTTAAGTGACGATGCGGTCGAAGATGGTAAAGCACACCTGGATTGGTACTGGCTCTCAAGTGAGGCTGCCGGAACACATCGTTAGATGCTTGGCGGCAGATTTTCAACTTGAGGGTGGTAGCTAGCCAGTCGAGTACTAGAAGGTACCCTACCATCACGCTATGGTTTCCTCACGATGTTTTCCTTCACCGGCAGCTCAAGCTCATTGTTGGGGTTTGAACCCACGCCCTTCGGCATGCGAACCGTTCACGCTAACCACTGAGCTATCATCCTAGACGACCTCCTGCTAAGGAGATCTACCACCAAGTGAATCTAATCGAATAAAACAATATCCTTGAGCTCCTACCTAAAAAATGATTGCACTTACAGAACACACAGCCTGCCTACCAGATACAAAAACAGAACTATTAACATACAACAAACTAAAAAGTTTAAAAAACTATTATCCAACTATGGAAAAAAAAAACATACTGTCGAACATAGGGTTCTATGTTCGACTGTATGTTTTTTTTACTGTATATCTGTATGTTCCTTTTTTGAAGTCGGTTAAAAATAATAGCCTATATTACCCGGAGCATAATAACGAATCGATTGATATTTCATTTATCAAAATCGGGTAAGTATTTTTGGTGCTACGGTGGACCACACGTAAATACATATTTTAAACATGACTGCTAAAAGCATAACCCTTCCTTTTTTGGCATTGCCGTAGTCGGATAAAAATAGCAAATTTTAATCGTCAAGAACTTGTAACACCGGTTAGAGGAAAGTGTGACAATTAGTAGAAGACTTGCTGATTTCGTAATAGTATAAAAATATCATTATTCTTAATAGATTAACGTTTAAAAACATACCTACTGCTTGATGTTATGCAACGATGCTTCTGGGGTCACAGACTAAGTAATAGTACTAGCGTGCAGAAGGATATAGCTATAAGGAGAACATCGAAAGGAAACCATAGCGTGATGGTAGGGTACTTTCTAGTACTCGACTGGCTAGCTGAAAATCTATCGCTAAACACCGCACGGTGTGTTCCTGGAGCCTCATTTGAGAGCCAGTTCCATTTCAGGTTAGGTGTGTTTACTATCTTTAAGCACACCATCACCTAACGTCAGGTAAGCTTTGGTCAAACATTTAGCCTGTCAAAAAAAATACTTCGAAGACTGTTGTACTTTTCAAGATTGATTCCGGCAGAGTTTCACATCGTCGCTGTACGAATAAAAAAAGTGGAATAATGAAACAATAAGAATCCGGATCTACAAGTTGGATATAGCGGATTGCCAAGTAAGTAAGCCTGTTGTCAACCATTCATAGCGCCCAGCCGATTGTTATCTGCGAATGCGGACGTACGAATTAAAACAAAGGTTGTTACTGCATTAGTTAAATGCATTGTTGTAAGGCCAAGGACATTCTAGTCTAGACATTCTATGCAAAATACTCAATTTTTACTAAAACATAAGAATATATTTATGACAACAATCTGCAGCTGTCCGTCTAGCACGCGAACCGTGATTAAAGTCATTCCACTCGAGAGAGCAAGTTACATGTATCTGTATGTACGTTTGTCACGTCTCAGGAAAAGACAATTTCCGACCTCCCCTTCCAAAATCAAGAAAAGCTTCCAGTCCATACTAAGGTTGCCAGGAAGAGGTCGCTTTAAGCGATAATGTCGTCTTACACTATAATTGATTCTGTGAAAGAGCTATCTTTTACCCTAGGCTTTTAGGAGATTGGCTTTGAACAGTGAAGATTGGCAAGAGATGGAGGAGGTTTATGTCTTTCAGTAGCCGAATGAGCTGCTTATAATATAAAACAAAAGTAACTCAAATAAAATTTTCGTCCGGAATAATTATGGTGTAGAACAGGTATGGGCAACCTTTGCCTAGTTGCGTGCCAAACTTACTATATTAATACAGTCGCGGGCCATAACACAAAATAAAAAAGCCAATTTTATTAGGTTATTGGTGAAGTAAATTTACGTGTAACGGATAATGTGATATTTGTGTTTGAACTTCAGAAACAAGTTTGTTCAAATACCACTTGTACAGAGGCGTAACGAGTTTTCCAGATTTTCATCTGTGACTCTCTTACGGCATTTCGACTTATTAGTCTTCATCATCGAGAAAAATTATTCGCATTTATATGTACTTCCAAAAACGCAAACAATTTTTCTCGCGAACTCTCTCAGTTGTTTGTATTTCTCTTCGCGCAAATTTCAAAATGTCTCGCAGGCCGGGTGAAATGCCGAGGCGGGCCGAAAACGGCCCGCGGGCCGGTTGTTGCCCATATATGGTGTAGAACATACTATAAGACCTATATATACCTACATGTATTCTTTTATTTGATTTGATTTGATTTGATTTGAACATTGTGCAAGTGTAAGTATTGTAATATTACCAAGTTAGTACGTTCACATGTATCTTGAGTCTTTACATCATTGTTCTTTTCTTTTTTATACAATTTTTAAATGTTTGACAGGCTAGAATTGTTTAACTACATTTTTATTACTGTTTTTGAAATGCAATTGCGATGGCATTTATCACATACCTCTACAATACGCCATATTAATGAAAACCTTTCACATCTAAACGACATTCTTATTTGAATGAAATCTTCAGCCATGAGTAGCTCAGTCGCATTGTAATAAATTCAAAGACGTGTCAGAAGTATATGACATCATATATCGTTACCATAATGGTAATGGTCAGACGTAAGATCGAGATAACCATCATTTAACTGCGAGGCGCGAAAGGAGAAAGTTCTGGAAGACATGGAGAATCGATTTTCTAAAGATATTACTGATAACATTGATAGAAATATGTAAGGAAGAGCAGCTCGGAGATATAAATTGGATAGTCTACGATTTAAAACGGATTTTAAGAGGATAATCATAATCTTTGAATTTTTGGATATAAAATTGTATAAAACAATAAAACCCTTAGTTATAAATGTCAACAACGACATCAACGTGATATGTCACGCGCTGAATTGAATCAGGCTTCTACAAACATAAACTACGTTTAACTTTGGAAACAGATGTAGTTTTGACACAATTTTTTTTTACTTATGCGGGATTACTCATGATTAATTATTTCGTATAGTTGTCTTTTCTAAAATAGAAATTAAATTTCATTATCTAAAAGAAGTTATGTCATGGCGGCAATATGTTTTCATGGACTCGTGTTATATGTGCCTCAGAGCACCTCGGCCAGGTTAGTAGAAGTGGAGATTAGAAGATGTTTTATTTCACTATACAAAAGCAGTGATTATAAAGATCTGATGATAATAACAATGTAGCAGATATTTAGATCTCTCCTAAATACACAAGTACTAATTGAAAATTTTAAAATCCTCCGTCACAACCTTTAATACCAAATTTCGACTCTATCACACCTGTGGAAGTTGCTAACATACATTCATCAACTAGAAAAGAGATTAATCTTCAAACTGAACAGATTTTCTTTAATCATAGCTAAAGAATACTCGATCAAATCACATTTCAAACAATAAATAAACTTTATTAAAATTGGTTCAGCCGTTTGGTACCTACGATTCGACAGACACACAAACAAACACGTTAATTTTATAACACCCCCCTGTTGGTATTTGGGGGAACAGCGTTCTTACTTCATAAAAACACAGAGATGGCATTCAGTGGAGATGCCCAAAGACTCGGTAAGCCGGGATTGATTTACTCCTTGTGTCACTTAGTAATGCGTAACCATGATGTTTGTAATGCACTTTGAGTCAATAATTTTTACCAACTACAGAATACACTAATGTTTACATACTACTGCTTGGCGGCAGTATATACTGGTACTGCGGTGGTACCTACCTAGACGACCTCCTACTAAGGAGATCTACCACAAAGTAAGATTAATAAGTAAATAATAGTAAGATTGCGATTATGGTGATTTTATGGCTGCATTCAGAAATGTGCATACAGTTTACTATAGCGCTAAGGTTTTTGGGCATCTCAATAGAATAACATCTCTTTGGTTGATCCATAAAAAAGTGGGTATAAAATATGCGCGTGCGCACCCGTCCGGCAATCCCCATCTTTTTTTTTTTGTCTCGACGATCGCAGTGACGTAGGCGTGTCCCTTTTTATTGTAATGAATGTATGTTCCCTTGTAGATCTGTAGGCTAGCTTACGTTAACAGTAAGGAAACTATACAATGAAGCAAGAATCGACGCAGCAGCCTGTTGTTTCTTAAAGATATTTGTCAATAGGGTGTCAAGCCATTAAAAATGTTCTAAATTCTAAGTTTACTTTTATTTCCGTCAAATTTGTATATCCCTGTATATAGGGTTATAAGCTTAGGGTGTACTTATAGCGAATGGGGGTCATTGAACTCATCATTATGAAAAAAAAAATATATTTAGTACAACTTTTAAATCATGGAAAAGTTTGTTACCCCTTGACCAAATACACACGTTGATAATTTTATCGATAATTGAAAAAAGTAGAAAACACTTGCGATTTTTTTAAACAGACATAGTCATGCTTTTGGCTACGATCGCACCTGATCGAAAGTGACTATGTGGCCGAAGATGAAGCACTTGCTTGCTGGTATCCTATTCACATCTATCTTGAACAAACATGTTGTACTTAGTTGGAAACATAGACCCATGCAACGATCTCCACGTTGGCCCCACTCCAGCAGATATTTTTTTTCATATGTACATATCCACTTTTAGTGCGTTTAAAAGAAATTTCTGCTGTAAAACGGTATCATTTCGAAATGCGACTTAATTTTTTTTTATCGTATAGATATCATTAAGTGATGTAACAAGTAGGTTAAGGATTTAAATATTCAAGAACTTAAAGGAATTTTCAATTGTACTAAATAATAAATAAATAATAGATAAATAATAATTGCGTGGTGGTAGGGTACTTTCTAGTACTCGGCTGGCTAGCTACCACCCTCAAGTTGAAAATCTGCCGCCAAGCATCTAACGGTGTGTTCCGGCAGCCTCACTAGAGAGCCAGTTCCATTCAGGCTAGGTGTGCTTTACCATCTTCGACTACACCGTCACTTAACATCAGTTGAGATGTGGTCAAAAACCTAGCCTGACAGACAGAAAAAAATAAATAGACACAAGTTCACTTGTGCTCTCTGTTTTCACGTAACTTGGCTATATTTTTACATGAATATTTCTTAAGGGATTTATTTACGAATAGTTTAAGTTTAAACGAGAAAGTGTCCTTACTGTAATAAATGTCGCGTCCAATAGAAAGATAAACAAATGACAGGCCAAAAGGCCCTATTGTCTTATAAGTTTTATTTATCGTTTTCCTTACGTTGTAATTTTAAAGTCTGATTTGTTTTTTGTGCTCCGGCGCTAACAAAGGGCAGACGGTAGAATCGGACCGAGAAAGGGTAAATTAGTACTTTTCAACTCTTTTAAAAAACTGTTTTAGTTCCCTTTTTTTACTTATTTTTATGGTTGTCAAGCTTGGTGTTTGACCACAGTTCACCTGATGTCAAGTGACGGTGTGGTCGAAGACAGTAAAGCACATCTTGCCTCGAACAGAATTGGCCCTTAAGTGAGGCTACCGGAACATATCTAACATATTTGGCGGCAGATTTACAACTTGAGAGTGGTAGCTAGCCATCCGAGCACTAGAAAATAACTTATAACCATGCTATGATTTCCTCACGATGTTTTCTTTCACCGGCAGCTCAAACTCATTGCTGGAGTTTGAACCAACGCCCTTCGGCGACCGCGCTCACCATTGAGCTATCATCGCTACTTACTTTCTTTTATTTAGGAATATATTTATATTATCTCACTAAGTATGTAATCACAGTAAGTGAATTATTTTAAATAAATATACATATTTAATACCCGCGTGTTTTTAGGGTTCTTAAGTCTCTGCTTCGTTTTTCCTGAGTATACACAAGTCAGTCTAGCAAAGTCGTAATGTTTTGTTAAAAATATATTCCGCGAAATGGAAGATTCGTTACACTTTGACATTTTGCGAATTGAGCATTCTGCTACTCGACGAGGTAGCTTCAGAGACACCAAGATGAGATCACCGACAATAAGCATCATAATTTTAAGTTAGGACTTTTTTTATAAATGGAAGCACTATTTTTATATACAATACTTTATCTTCTATCTATTCTATACAGATATGTATATAAAAGTAAGAAACTGACTGACTGATCGATCAACGCACAGCTGAAACCGTTGGGTCTAGTAGCATGAAATTTTGCACTAATTTTCCTTAAATGCTAAATTTAATTATTATGTTTTCGACAACTTCAAACTAATTAAAATAGTTGTCCAAGATTAACCATTTAAACTTATCAAATAGCATATGTACGAATTATGTATGTAAAACTAGTTCCCTATAAATATTCATTTAATGCACCTGTCTTATTATACCAGTTTAATTTCTTCACACGACGCGACGTACGACTAAAGACTACCACGGATTGGAAAAAGTACAGATAATAAAGTTGTGTAAGAAAATGGGCATACATTTCTTGGTTCTACAATTTCGGTTGGCCTACGAGAATTATAGATCACAGATACCTTGGAAGGAAACCCTGATGTATTCGTGTGTAGTTACCGTTTGACAAGCGTAAAATTAATCAGTGTGTACTTCGCGCCCGACTTTGAACAAAAATATTTTTTACTAACCTCTACGAATGTTTTGCAGTCAATTCTATCGTAATCACACTAACATTATAAAGGCGAGTGTTGTGTGAGTGTCTTTGTATGTTTGTTACTATTTCACGCTCAAACGGCTGGACAAATTTTTATGAAATTTGGTATGAAGGTAGCTTACATCCTGGATTAACACACTGCAGGGTGCAGCTAGACAAAAATAGTTTTTAACAAATACTCCAAAACTAAAATATTATGTAAAAACATTCCGATTTGACTACTTATGAATAATATTGCATTTTAATTTATCACTCACGTTTATCTATGAAAAACAGCTGGAATAACCTGTTTTTTTTTTTTCAATCTCAAGTGATATTTTTTTTTGGAATTACGAAAATAATTTTATGGCTATCCACAACTTTTACAAAAACTTAAAAAAAAAAAGTATTTCCTAATTCGTGTGCCATGTTCACACAGGTGTAAAATTGTAGGACCAAGGAGCCTTCGCCTTTTGTAAAAGCTCTTGCCTGTCTGTACCTAAAAAAAAAATCTAACCTGTGCAGACTACATGATTGCCATAGTGTAAATCAAACAAGTTTGAATCCGAACACAAAAACAGCGCATTCATTCGCATCGCAAACTAGACTTTCAGGTTTGCAAGCACCATTTGAAGTGACAATTAACCATGCATGTTATATAGTATGGACAAATGCAACAATGTTGCAAAAAACTTACTAACAATTCTCTTCCTTATTCGAAAAGTATTAAGTTTTATGATTGCGTTTATTGTAATTGATTTTATCACGACGTCGTACACCCTTTCCTTGAGTTAGCACAATAATTATAAAGGCTCGCATACAAAACAAGCACGGATTTCATTGAACGACTGTACATTATAAGGAGACAAGAAGGACAAAGATTATGAGACAAAGAATACGTTTACATAATTGTTTTATTGCCTATATTAAAGTGATTTGCATAGAAACTATTATATATGAAAGAAAATTATGCGTAAATTGTGTTGTTTTGAAATTAAAATGGCATGTTAAAGTTAAACTAACCACATTCTTTGCAATATTATTCAATATTTTACCTCGAGAATCTTGCTAAAACAAATTATTATTTTAAAGTTCCTAAGATGATGTTACGTGCATATTCGAGTTTGAAACGAAGTTTGCGTGTTTTAACGCAATTTAGATTTATAATTTCACGCTGCGTCTTTAATTAAAATAATATACAATAATATTTAATACAAACATGATGTATCTCATAATTATTAGGTTCAAAGAATTAGAATATGTAGTTATTTATCCAGCTTATAATCGAATTTGCTTGTACAAAATTTAATTTTATTATTAATTTTCATACATTTAATTACACATATTTACATGGCTAGCTAGAATATCTATAACTAGTTTCATGCCAAATTTCACTAAAATCTATTCAGGCATTACGAAACTAAGTGAGGACAATCGTACACATGTATGTATGTACACATGCACTTTCATATTGATAACATCATGGAAGTTTTTTATATTACTATACACTAGCGACCCGCCCCGGCTTCGCACGGTTGCAATGTCGACACTAATGTGGTGCATATGCATGTATTATACATATAAACCTTTCTCTTGAATCACTCTGTCTACTGATGAAAACCGCATTAAAATCCGTTGCATAGTTTAAAAGATCTAAGCGTACAGACGGCGGGAAGCGACTTTGTTGTCTACTATGTAGAGATAACCGTTTTATAATAGACGTAAAAAATAGTCAACAACAAGACAAGTTGTAGAACACATGAACAAAGTGTCTTCCCCTTAATAGAGACAGTAAGAAAAGTGTTGCTACATATTCAAGTTGAAGTGTTGGACACATTCTTAGATATACTCAACTTAGCAATTTAAGTTATAATAAAATTACTTATTAGTCTCAACTTGGCTAGATTGTAATAACAATGAGGTATCTAAAAACAAACCGATACATCATTAAAAGAAAAAAAAAAAAAAAAAACAAGACAAGTTAAGGGGACTTTGTTTGTTTGTGTTACAAGAACTACGTACACATAACATAATACGTATATTGTAATATGGAACTGACATGTTTTTGACACATTTTTGACACTATAATTACAGTTACGGCCACATTCAATGGCACTCTTCAGAGAGTCAAAGTCAAAACTGTCAGAGTATCCAACAAATATTAAACGTGCGTGCTTTTACTTCGTGTAAGACAAACAAAAATTTTACGTTTATCTGGTCTTTTTTCTAATCTGCGGTAAATGTAAATTATATTTTTCCATCAATAGATAAGAGTGATTCAAAAGGAAGGTTTATATGCATAATACATGCATATTATTGTAGAGAAAATCCGAGAGTTTCAAAGTTTTGTAATTTGTTGTAATGTGATGTCGTGAAAAGTATGTTTTTGTGTGCTTACATTGCAAACGCTGGCTAAATCTTACGAGTATCTACATTGTACCCGTGCGGAGCCGGGGCGGGTCTTTAGTGCACTAATATAGCTACTATTACACGTAATTTCACATTGTCACACCCTTTCCGCATTCCACATACGTGACCCGTATGCCACTGCACAACAGCTTATCTTCTTTGTTCTAGCTACTGACTGTTTTTAATCGCAAACAATCAGTTTTTTCATATTTTTCCTGCATATATAGTAATGTATGTAAATAATAAAATAAAATAAAATGTCTCTTTCTCAAAATGTAATTTTCGCATAATGTCTTTTCCCTTGTCTTTAGCAACAAGAAGTAATGAAAGTTGGTTCCTTCCAAGACTTATTTTCAGTGACTCTACGTAAAGCATCTACGGAGTTTTGGAAACAACACCAAAATACATGTTTCACTAAATTAAATCACTCATGCATAAAATTCAGCATTTTGTGATTAAAGCTCAACTATAGTTAAACAGTATTCGAAAAAAATAATAATAATAATTTGCTAAATGATTCATCATAATATCTCAGCGTTCCCTCGCGTTGTAAACATTTTTAAAACGTTTTCACATAGTTCATCCAGTTTTACCATTTAGGTAAATCATCGAGGTATTGGCAATATGACAAAAGCTAATGCGGTCGACGTGAAATTTCACGATTCTCAAATTTAACTGAATAAGCTTCTCAGAGAGCAACGGGAACCGACAATGAGGAATTTTCCCACAATTTACTTGGAACTGTTAAATTTTGACAGCCGCCGTGATGTACTGGATGGGTAAATTGGTTCATAATATGGAATTTGTGAGAGTTATTGCTGTATCAACTGCGCCCTTTTTTTTGTTCGTATTTTCCCGGGAGAACCTGTACCTATTTGATGTCTGTCTCATTTTTTTAAATGATGAAATCAGGCTTGCGTTTGATAGCCATCTCACCTGATGTTAAGTGAAGATGCGATCTACGATGGAGATCGATATGATGCTTGCCTAAAAGATACCGATTCACTCTCGACTTGACACCCAGATTGTATCTATCAGGAAACACCCACACGGGTAACGTATTCCACGCTTTAGCCGTTCGAACAATAAAAAATGCATTCAAATCATTTCCTACAGGTTTTTGGAACAACTATGAAACGATGTCGCTGCCATAAGTTATTTAGATCAGTTTATAGTTTAGCTCTTTAAGATTGAATTCTAAATAAATTCGATCTTAGTTCATGTCCTGACTTTTAAAAGTCCTTGATAATAATCTTAAGATGCCTTTCGTGTTAAATTGTAATTAAGCAACGTATTCATTACCTATAAATCATCATTTGTATTAAAATTAATGTTTTGAAAACAAATTACAGAAAAACACCAGGTATACACAATATGTAGTTACATTCAAAATCTTTATTTGCATGATAATAGATAAATACAGAGACAAAAGTTATTCTATTCATTCATTTAAAGGTGTGCAAATTCGTTTTTGAGCGGAGAATATTCGTATAGTATTTTATTAGTCTAAACAAGAAAGAGTGGTTGAATCCACGCTGTTTTTCTTACTATGAAAACTAGCGTGGTTTTGAAACATTTTTGTTTTACTTATGCGGGATTGCGTTAAATTTTATTGAAAGCTCCAACTATAGTTTCGGACGCATCTGGTGGCCTTCATCACGGAGGCAAAGCTGAGTACAACGCGCGCGCAGCCTCGTCTTGCTTCGCACTGCGGGCCGCTGCGCGACTCGAAGGTGGCGGTTGATGGGTGGGCGCGAGAGTGGATGCCACCGGATGTGGTCGAACTATATTCGGGGTTAAGCGTGATTAATTCCGCATAATCAAGACAAAAACGGTTTTTCTTGCTTATAACAAGGCTCATAAACTCCTCACTCACCGTGTCGCTGTGGAGCAAAAAAAGGGACCTCCAAAGGGCAAACGTGATTTTGTGTCTATGACTAGTTTAAACCATAATAGGTCGGGACCGTGTAAAAATATTTCTACTTGTCGCGAACATTGTTCAGAACTGAGGCCATGTGTACAAATTGCGTAACTAAATAAACAGACATAATTTAAGACAAAAAAAATCAGTAGGTATTTTGCAAATCTGCATCCAATTAATGGATTCCCATTTAAAGCAACAATAACACATAATACTACAGAATCCTTGAATGACATAATAGATGCTATGAATTTTGTTAGCGCGGCCAAACGTTTACGAAAAAGGAGATGTCGTAAACCCACAGAGATGAAAAAGATATAGAAATTTTAGTTTACCTACATCGTCTGTTTTTTTTTAACGCTGACAGGCTAGGTGTTTGGCCACAACTCACCTGATGTTATGTGACGGTGTGGTCGAAGATGGTAAAGCACACCTAGCCTGGAATAGAACTGGCTCTCAAGTGAGGCTGCCGGAATACACCGTTAGATGCTTGGCGGCAGATTTTCAACTTGAGGGTGGTAGCTAGCCAGCCGAGTACTAGAAAGTACCCTACCACCACGCTATGGTTTCCGCACGATGTTTTCCTTCACCGGCAGCTCAAGCTCATTGTTGGGTTTGAACCCACGCCCTTCGGCATGCGAACCGAATGCGCTAACCACTAAGCTATCATCGCTACAATGAATAAGGGCCAAAACAGTGATACCCTGGACTTTGTTTTGTTACCCAAAGTTCTGTGTATCGCTGCAATGGTTATGGGCATGTGTTAGCTCTTACCATCAGGAGAGCGTCTCGTACGCCTCATTACTATTACATAAATAAAAGTGACGTGAATACAATTTTGAATATTTTTTTCTAACAATCAGGCTATTTAAGAGATTTTACAAGAGACAATATAGCAAATGACTCAAGTATTTTGAATACAACAAAATTTACTGTCTAAATCTCATTATTAGTTAGGCTTGTATTGTCATAGACTTGTCATTTATTAAGTGAGCTGTACGTTAAATATACGACACTGACATCAACAACATAAAAGAGTCGACGTAATACATACAAGTAATGATTCATACAGTTCAGACACTTATATTTCACTGAATAACCACAACAGCAAATTTGATTGAGCAGAAAGCAACATCGATTACAGAAATATAATTTCAAAAGAAATGAAAGCGAAATCTCTGACACGAAACTTAAGTGCCAGATTACGAAAATATCAGATAAAATGACACGTATCCCCGAGACAAGCTATTATTGTATATGTCCAAACTGCAAAATCTACAAAATACAACGAAATTGTCTGTCATTTTGAGGAAATTGTACTTTTTAAGGTCCGACACGAATGCAAACATCGCAGAACTTTAAATAAAGAGATGGCACGGTACGGAGCGTGTCAATTATATTTGGAGATTAAACTATGTATGCAGAACTTAATAAAACACAGCATAATCTGAGGATTAACTTATATCATGCGAGATATACACATGAATTTCATAGGAGTAAATGAACCATTTGCCGTGGTGGTGCCGGCGTAAATGTCCAGCAGTGGACGTTCTATGGCTTATGATGTGATGATTTAAACTTATTAAATTTAAACATATAACTTATATATATTTTTGTAATACTCTTTTAATTGCCTTTATTTAGATACCCTACTTGATAGGTACGGTATTTTTTTTAAATTAACTTATTACTATTTCGCGTGTAAAATTTAATATCTTGTTTTTTTTTTTAAACCACCCTCTAAGGACACTTGGGTTATCGATACGAATCTATCGATACTTTAATTGTCGTAATCCATTGGACCGTTTGGAAAATACGAGGTAATAAAGAAATTTACATACATACATACAAGATAAGCGCGAAAAACATAACCCATCTTTGAGAAAACATACATACATCTCAATCGATACCCGTGTGTTATAAATAACCATTTTATGTAACATCATAACTCAGCAGGCGTGGAGAATTAACATCACAGTCATAAGAACAATAAAAACTGTCACTGCTGCGTAAAGTACAATGCGTTTAACTTTCATAGCACGTTAATCTTAAACAGTGATTAATGAAGCGGACTTACTCATCTGGCGATTAAGCGTTAACAAGTGCTGGTTAATTAAACATGCTATTTAATCATGGTAATGAATAATATAATCAAGGAAAAGAATAGCATGTCTCAGATTTTAAATCGAGGTAGGACTTAATTGCATAAGGGATACAAAGTTGGCGTTAATGATACTGATTTTAAAAAAAAATATTTTTATTGTATCTGTGAAATTTTGATACATTGTTTATTAATTATATGAAGTTATTAATCATATAATTGATTGATTCAGGCGTTACTTTGCGGAAGTTCATTTTGAGTGTTCAAGGTATACCTATATTTAATGTTTTCCGCTTAAAATTCGTTTTAGTAATATTGATGAGGATTTAAATTAGAATGTGTCTAACATGATTACAATTTTTTAAATTATATCCCAAATCTCTACATGTCTACATATTATGTAGTATAAAACAAAGTCGCTTCCCGCCGTCTGTACGCTTAGATCTTTTAAAGTAATTTTAATGCGGTTTCCATCAATAGACAGAGTGATTCAAGGGGAAGGTTTGTATGTATAATACATGCATATGCATCAATGCATGTGCAAAGCCGGGGTGGGTCACTAGTATTACATAATACCTAAAACTAACCATATCGTAGTTATTAACCATAACTACGATAAAGTGGGTCAAGCACGCTTCTATGAATTCTTCTACACTTTCGTCACCTTGTAATTCTACGTATTCAGTTGTTTGCTAACATTAGATTTAAGCATAACTGGGGGTTTCCCTTATTTTATCAAGAAAATGTGTTTTTAGTTTACTTTTCTGTTTCGTCGCGGTTAATAATAACTGAATGACTCCTTAAGTCATTTCTATGTCTCATCTAGTGTATTTTTATGGCTCAGAAGCTAGGTATTTGACCTTAGCTCACCTGATGTTAAGTGACGGTGTAGTGGAAGGTAGTAAACACATCTAGCTTAGAATGGGACTGGCTTTCAAGTGATGTTACCAGAATATACCGTTAGATGCTTGGCGGCAGATTTTCAACATGAGCTAACCATTAGAATGCTAGAAAGTACTCTACCACCGTGCTATTGTTTTTTCACAATTTTTTTCTTCACCGGCAGCTCAAGCTCTTTGTTGGGATTTGAACCTACGCCCTTCAACGTGATTTCAAATCCCAAAGAACGAATCATCGCTACAAAGTAATATTGTATACCTACTATGTATAATATTATAAAGAAGATACCCATTACTTCTGTCCTTGAAAAGATCCAGATTATAATTATTCCTCACGGAACAAGAAGACGGCGTTTTATTTCATTTGTTGGCTGTACGTATGAGTAACGTAGAGGGAACACTTTTGGTACGTATCCAAGGAAAATTTTACTTTGTATGGGATTTAAGTACACTTTCGATAAAAATATCCATGCATCGCAAGAAAAAGCATGACGAATCAGAAATATCTGAAGCTATCGATCATTTTGTACAATTATGCACATATTTAAGCCGTAATGAGACACAGCCGAACTCTGTTATACAACAGTAAGTTATTGGCATAAGTGAAGCTTAATTAAAGTAAAGGCCGCTAGAGGTCATTTGACTCGCGACCTTTTGCTGTTCGACAACTCTAAAACTTTACATAAATAAAGTAAAAAAACGACTATACTATTTTAGTTAAGAGTAAATTGGTAGCAAATAACTAAAAATGTCTCATAATACTGAATTTTTGTAAACTTAATACAACAAACCTCAAAATAACGATTTACTTGTTTTAACAAATTCTTCGAAATCTTCTAGAACTGCCCGTAAGAGTTAATGCAAAATATACCTTTATATTATGAATACTTCTTGTCAAAAACCTCTTTACAATGATTTTTCAATTATTGCAGAATATAAATAGAAAGTATATACCTAGTAAGTTATATTTTTGAGTTTTGGCGGGAACGCGAAAGGACTCTTTCCGTGTTCTAAAACTAGTGTTTTTTCGAGTGTTTATGTATAAAAATAGTGGTGTTTTACTCATAAAGTGCCGAATTACTAGCGTGAGTGTGGGAAAGTAATATAATGCGGTGAAACATGACTTTTCGTCTTACTTTCAAAACTCCATCGAAGCTTATAGTAAAGTCGCCATTACTTTACTAAAGCATGACTGGCACGGACTGGACTTAACCAAGACTGGACTTTGACTATTTTTTTTTTTTTATTTTTTTTTTTTTTTTATTTATTTATTAGGCTTCACATTAACAACTACAATACATAAAACACCAACTAATTAAATTTAAGAAAACTAAATGTGTTGCTTATCTAAGGAAGCACAACATGCACATATTAAATTCAGGATAATCAATTAAATTAACATTCAAAACAACAATTAATATAACAAAACCAAATTAAAAATAAATTAAATTCAAAATAAAAACTTATAACATTCAAAATTAAAATTTAAACAATAAATCTATAACCAAAATAAAATGCATAGCTAACACCATAATCAAAATTAGAATAATACTCAAAATTAAAAATAAAAATAACATTATTACAAATTAAAATATTAAAAATCAATCAACTTAATTACTCATCTTGTTACCAACACCGGCCAAGATCACACCTAAATGAGACTTGAACTGTGACAGAGAGTCACCAAAGATATCAAGATCTCCTAAATGATATTTATTGACCAGACTGCTAATTCTCGCTACAGGTGAGTTAGCCCCCAACACGGTTCTTCTAAATATAGGAGCAAAAGGAGTAATAGGCTTACGCGGGTATCTAAATGGAACTCTAAATTTAAACCTTGACAAGAGATCAGGACAGTCAATTTCGCTGTGCACCAGTTTATGAACGAAAACTAAGTCTAATTTGATTCGGCGGTCTGTTAATGATTCAATGTTGAAATGTGCTAGTCTCTTGCTGTAAGACCTTATGGTTTTATCTTTGTTTACAGAAAAAGCTAAGTGCCATAGAAATCTTTTTTGAATTCTTTCAAGCCTTAAACAATGCACCGCATAATGCGGCCTCCATACTGAACAACAATATTCTAAAATACTTCGAACCAAACAGTTATACAACAAAATCTTAGTCCTAGGCTTATGAAATTCTTTGCTATTCCTAATAAGAAATCCCAATACTCTTGAAGATCTCTTAGCGATATTGTCAATGTGGGGAACAAACGTTAATTTCTCGTCAAATGTCACACCAAGGTCCCTGACTGTCTTGACTCTTCTCAACGAAGATGTTCCTATCTTATAATTAAAGTTAATGTTCCGATGTTTTCTGCTAAACGTTATTTGGCTACATTTATCGGTATTCAACAACATTCCATTCAATTCACACCATTCATTTAGACTACCTAAATCATGTTGTAGTTTATCTACATCTTCGAGTGTCTTGATTACTTTTAAAAGTTTAAGATCGTCAGCAAATAAAAAAGGAGTGCTATGATTCAAACAGTCTGGTAGATCATTTATAAAGAAATTAAAATAAAGAGGACCGAAGTGTGACCCCTGAGGCACCCCGGAACCTATGCTTAGTAACGTTGTTGAGGTAAAACCAGCTGCGACAACAAAGAAATTACGCTCCCTCAAGTAAGAACTCATCCAATCCAGCATAAAACCTGAAACACCATATGCTGACAGCTATAAAGATAAAGAAGCTGAAAAATGTAGACTACACAAAAAATACAGAAACATTGAAACTGACAGAATGTACAGAGTGCGATGCCAATAAAAAAGAGAATAAAAATATTTAATATATCCTGGTATTAAATATTATTTTAAAAAAGAATTTGTAAGTCAATAATGATTAGGTGCACTTTAAAGTTTTTAATACAGATTATGTATGTAGTGTATATATGTTATGTATTTGGGAAAATCTTTAAAACCTTTTTGCAAACTATTTTTCGCTATTTTTCGACACGACTCTTTCCGTGTTCCCGCCAAAACTCCAGTATTAAAATTACTTTGTTCTGTTGGGCTTGACAAAATTGCATTTCAGTGCAATTCGCACTTTTTTCTTCAGCTTCCCTGTCACCGAAAATTTCCGACAGAGTTAAACGTCGATCATAGCAGAAGGCTTTGTTTATCGTGTCTCGTGTTGTGTTGTGACCTTAATGAGATGAACTACAAGTTTAGTTTTGTCTTAAGAAAAAAACATCTTCGACAATGGTCATCTTAACATTTGACACTTTGGGAACATTGTGTGGGATCTATTTAGACGAACTTCATGAATAGAAAAATGGTTTGAGTTAAACAAATGAATAGTTATGAATCGACATTTATGGAACTGAATGAATATATTGGATTATGGCCATTTCTTATGTTAATTATCTTTTTGTTTCATACCTTTGTGTGGAAGAGAAAAGAGAAACAGTAACATATTAATTGTTCCAGTTATAAGAATACTGTACAAATAGTAGACACACTTGGAATATAAACTAAGGATGCAATACCCAGGTACCAGACTGCATATGTTTTTTTTAATGTTTTGATAAGCTAGGTGTTTGACCACAGCTCACCTGATGTTAAGTGACGGTGTGGTCGAAGATGCTAAAACACACCTAGCCTGGAATGGAATTGGTTTTCAAGCGAGGCCACCGAAACACCGTCAGGTGCTTGGCGACAGATTTTCAACTTGCTAATTTTTAGCTAATAATAATTTTATCGTCTATATAGCAAACTTATTTTATCTATCTATCTATTCTAATCTAATGCCTTTAAACGAGCAATTCTTGTATATATGTGTATATATATTATATATATATAATCTGAATCTCGGAAACGGCTCCAACGATTTTCATGAAATTTAGTATGCAGGGGTTTCGAAGGCGATAAATCGATCTAGCTAGGTTTCATATCTAGAAAACGTCGTTTTATCCGTGTTTTCAGGCAATGAAAAACCGAGCAAAGTTCGGTCATCCAGGTTCTATTTATGAACTGAATAACTTAATTTTATATTTATATAAATTGATTTGTTTTATGTCTGGGTTCATATTAATGTGTTCATAATGTGCGCCATATAAATTGATTTTGATTTTTGACGTGAATTAAATTCCTATAATTCGAGCTTAAATACGTATGCATTAAAATATTTACTTAAAAGTGAACATACGGCGTTCTGATTATATTTTCTATGAAAGTTAAATTTACAATCGTTCACTCCTAACAATATTTGCAATTCTGTAATAGATGGGCGTTTCTGGACGCCGGGGCTAAGTCCCAACTCTAATGACGTACACAGCTCGTAACGAGCTGTCAAATCTGACAGCTGGCAATAAAACGAAGGCAAAACAAGTGGATTGCAATGCTACATGTTATTACTTGGGAAATAATCAGTAATGCGTATAGTTGGGGCCTCTAATAAAGGAAATGAAACAAATAAAAACAGATGTGTGGTTTACTTAGGAAAAAATTAAAGAAGTAGGTATAACTACAAAATTAAAAATAAAACTTATTATGAATAAAAATATAGATGCTAAATTTTTTATTAATAACTAGGTAAACCTTGCAAATATAGTATTAAGCTTGATGATCAATAAAAAGCTAGAAATAGACATTAATTTCCTTGGGTACGTACCTAACGTTTTGACTACGTTTCTCACCCGTACGGCCAAGGAATGGAACAAGCTGCCGGCTTCCGTTTCTTGAGAGATATAATCTAGATAATTTCAAGGTCGGACTGAATAGGTATCTTATCTTCTAAGTCTAGATGCTTCATCTTCGATCACATAACTAATACTTAAAGGCACCGCTATTTACCGCAGTGCCTACCGAATGAAAATATTATTATATACCTATAGGTACTTACTTATAACAATATTTTAGTAGTATATTTATTTTTTAAACACTTACGAACGAGTGAAAAATATTTACTTTTATCAGTAGATTTTGAATTTCATGCATTAAAGTCTGCTCCGTCGAACTACATTTTCTGGCCGTGAAAATTTGCAGTTTTTTTTTTTATGGCTGACTGGTTAAGTGCTTGACCACAGCTTACCTGATGTTAAGTGAAGGTGAGGTCAAAGATGGTAAACACACCTAGCGACAAATTTTCAACTCGAGGGTGGTCGCTAGCCAGCCGATAACTAGAAAATGTTTTCCATCACCGACACCTGAAGGGCTGGGGTTTGAACGCACACCCTTCGGCGTGTGAGCCGACCGCGTTAATCTCTGAGCTATCATGGCTACATCATTATAATTGCAGTATAGATCCTTAGATTAGAAAGCTTCAAGGGAAACCGGTGTCATATTACGAAACAATACTTATTAATATTATCATTTTAATAACATGAATAATAAACACAATAACATTATGAGACAAATAAATAAGACGTAATAGAATTTATACAAAATATATTTAATGATAAAAAGCCTAGCTTTCCAACGATTATTAAAATATACCAGGATATGTTTTACATAACTTTTAACGATTTGTAGTTACGCAAAGTTTTAATCTACATTTATGTAAATTTGAATGTAATCAATGAGTCAACAGTAAACAGATTAAAAACTGTCGAGCCTACAAACCTGAATACCGCGGTGCCCGTGTAAATACGGAACTTGGCATATCAAATATTACGGGGATTTTACAACAAAGAGAACTTCAAGAAGATCACCAAACACGTATAGAAATAGAAAAGTTCAGAAATTGATTGCGAAAAAAAAGCTTATAATAAAAATAGAATAGAATACAACTTTATTATACACCAAACATACATGCATTATAACATACAAAACTTACACAAGAGATAATAAATATATGGCGGCCTTATCGCCTAGAGCGATTTCTTCCCGACAACCTTTCGATAGAAAGAAACAGAACAGATATTAAGGTTCGTGTAAAAATAAATAATTAAATAACATGACAAAAAAAATGTGAATAATATATAATATACACACAGAAAAACATACTATAAATGAAAAATGTATACAATAAATATATATCCATAGAAATATATATATGTATATATAAACCTTCTGTACGTGTGTTTGTCACCTAACTTCTCCTAAACGGCTGGACTAAATTGGATGAAATTTTGTGTTTATATTTCAACGGGTTCCTGGATGGTTTTAATATTACAATTGGATCCGGTAGGTGGCGCTGCAGTTGGCATGTCTGTTGACTATTAGGCGATACGAAGTTCGCCGAGTCTGCTAGTGTACATATAAAATACAATGCATTTGTGTGACGGTAGGATATTTTCTAGTACTCGGCTGCCTACCTATCACCCTCAATATCTGCCGCCAAGCACTTAACGGTGTGTTCCAACAGCCTCACTTGAGAACCACTTCTATTCCAGGCTAGGTGTGCTTTACCATATTTGTCTACACCGTCGCTTTACATCAGGTGAGCTGAGGTCAAACACTTAGCCTGTCAACCATTTAAAAAAAACTATTTGTCTATCATTGTTACCGATTTCCATTAATCATTAGAGGAAAACACACGTGTTAGATAAGATCACTCATACGATTAATGCGGCATAAAATAATCTTGTAAACACACACAAGTGTATTCAATAAAAACAACACGCAGTTCAAATTCAAGTTAACATTCTGAGCACCACGTCTTATATCCTCATCTTCATCTTACACCACATGACTTAATGGCCATTTATAACAATTTCTTAATAGATTGCGGCCGTTGCATAAGGTAACATCACAGAGGCTATACGTCAAAGTCAATGTACTTTTAGTATTATCGAAGTTTTCGTGATAAATTTGCATGAAGACACCCAATTCCATCAGATTAATGGTTGAGTTATGAACGGGTGTGTCTAAATTGTTGCTTGCCGAACTCGGAGGTAATATCCTCGAGCAAATTTATGACACGGACAATGTTGAAGGGAAACGTAACGGTAAGGCTGGATGTGATGAAGTGCCCAGACATGACACTTTTTTCTTGGAAGTATAATAAGGTACGTGTAAGTAGGTCATGAGTCCCGTATCGACACTTTCGTTTTGAAAATATAACAGAAAAATTTGGTAGATATACGCACGTACAAAGGACGATTAAATATTATATCTATACAAATTATATGAACAAGTTAAAGGTAAAATTCGACGCCACACGTGACCAAAACGATGGCCTCTAATTTGGCCAACGTTTGAGTATGGGGCCGTCCATTAATCATGTGATGTTTTTTTAGCATTTTTGTTTATTACCAAGTGGTGATACGTGGTTTAGTACCTACAAAGAATCTTAATTTTTTTAGAATATTATCTTTAAATACAGGTATAAAGTATAATCTAATTTTATTCTGAAATTAAGGACCATGACAAAAATGTCTAGACAGAAAGGTTGTAGGTTGTTTTTGACTGGCATAAAAATAAAATTAAAGGAATGGTGTAATCATGCAAAAAACATATATTGTACTGGTATATGAACATAATTAATGCACATTGTCCTCGGACCACGGATTAGCAAGATTTTCTTCAACACTAACAACTGGATAAGCATCTTGCAAGTCAGTTGTTGGCACTGTGCTTTGTTGAAGATCAACGTTGGTTTCATCAAGCCACTCGACATCATCATTCGCGTTTGACGAAAATATAAATACACGCGATATCTTACTACATCATCATATTGTGATATTTCGTGATTTTTGCTAACCTACAAAATATATGCTACAACAATAGGGAAGAAGGAACTGGGAAATATTTGAAATTCGACGCCAGGTTTGGCCTAAAAGTTTTCCAAGAAAGGCCACTGAAACATACTCTGTTAACTTACCAGTATGGGTGATTAGTTTTATTATGTTTACTTATTATATGGAAACGTGTAAACAAGAAATCAGGACAAGATGTGAAATATAATGATGATGGGCCAAAGGCCTGGATCGTAAGGCTTTCACCATGATTGGTCGCCAATTACCCTTTAGAGCCCTGACGTTTGCAGATATATGACCGGCATACAGACTGATTGTTACTTTAAATGCTTTTCGGGGATATAGTTTGTAAGAAACGATTTCAAAAGGTCAATCGAGCAGTTTTTTGTAATCTGCCGTTAATTTATTTCTTCACCACAATTTTGTTTAACAGAAGATTATAATTTCTTCTTGCTTTCTTCCTTTCACGATATTTATACATAAATATAAATATCGTAGGACATTACACACAGCGCCATCTGACCCCAAAGGCATATGGCAGTCAACCATTCACTTTTTTTTGAGAAACTGTTTTTCATGAGAACTTTTTTTTTGTAAACACATACTTATAATACATACCCACCCAGACGCAAAACAAACATTTTGTTTATACCACAAATTGTTTGTCCTAAGTGGGAATCGAACTTCTGTGGCTTTGCAATGCCACAGCACATGCTCTACAGAGACAAAACTTCATTTGTGACAAAAAACAAATTTCTATTACATTTAAATTACAATCATCAACATTACAATACATATAAAAAAAAATAACAACCTTTTTTTTTTTTTGAAATGAACAAATAAAAGAAAAATGTCACAAACCTATGTTATATTTATTTTATATCGTATGCTAAGGTCGTTCAACGACATTCAAATAGCCCGCAGTCACCCAAAAAAACGGACTAAAATCTCATCACACCCACACGAGCTCACGCAACCTTTGTTTTGTCACAGATTATATGAATGTTGCAAAAGTTTTATCGGAGAACCTTGTGATCTGCATCTTCGAACGTGTTCGAACTAATTTCGACAAGCTCGCGTCATTGGGGTCACCTTTCGAAATTTTGAAGCCCCAACAATCTTCTCGAAAAACATAAAAGTCGTCTGTACATTTATAAGAAGTAAAATTTGCGATATTTTTTCTTTTTTAAATTTAGGAGTTACCCTTAACACACTAACGAAATAATATTTTAATCTGATTCCATTCCAAATAACTTGTTAGTAGTTTAGAATGATTCCTTATTATTTCATAGGTACTCTACTCAATTCGAGATATAACATTTAGATGTTTTGAGT
This sequence comes from Biston stratarius, assembly GCA_950106695.1. Classification (NCBI taxonomy): domain Eukaryota; kingdom Metazoa; phylum Arthropoda; class Insecta; order Lepidoptera; family Geometridae; genus Biston; species Biston stratarius. Next base: position 27,331,808 of record OX467112.1, read on the forward strand.
TTTATGTTTACTCCTTCCTGTTGTAATTTTCCAATCTACCCGCCATTTCAATTTCCAAACGTTGTATAAACATCAAAGACAATTTTTTTTTGCAAATAGTGTTGACAAATTTGCGGATCCCCACGGCGGATCACCGTCTGTGTAATCAACGAGAAAGAGAATAAGACCTTTTTTCTGTTTTTGTTGATATACAGTCGTTTCCCCACGTATGTTAACAGTGTCATTTCAAACATACATACACAAAGAAAGACAGAGTACGTTTCGTATCAATCTCATTAATGTGTTCTGAGCAGGCATAACATCAATTTCAAAATTGAAATTAAAATGTACAATGTTCTTGGAATCAGCGTCCATTGTCTGCCGTTACGTCGGCATTAGCGTCTATTGTTTCGCATGCGCTTGCGCCGGTTAGTGGAAGGATGCGGCAGGTGCCGCGGGTCAAGGATGACTCTACATTTTGACTATTCATTTGTAATTCTCTGCTTTTATCTTATTAACGTGAGGTTGCGGTTGCAATTTACTTTGTCTTACCATATATCATTTCAAGGCATAAGACTAGTCGTTTATTTCTTTATCATGCTATTCTATTCGACTAGATCTCGATATTGTCTAAAGGTTATTAGAGAATGTCTCATGTGGCTAGGGACTCATTGCATAGCTGTTGGAAGCGAGGAAGTAGAGATAGCCGATTATGATGATTATCTTGAGCACACTTTACTGCATCAGCCCAATTGTCACAAGAATGTGGCGAAGCCAAAAAAGAAGGGTAGTGTTTGACCTGTATGATGTATGTACTATGTATGTCCGACGTCCGACCCGATGTTCCCTCGTAGCTACTAAACCGATTTTGATAAATAATATGCCGCTAAAATCTAATACCTTTAAACGAGCAATTCTTGTATATATGTATATATATATAATCTGAATCTCGGAAACGGCTCTTAACGATTTTCATGAAATTTAGTATGTAGGGGATTTCGGGAGCGATAAATCGATCTAGCTGGGTTTCATTTTAAGAAAACGTCGTTTTATATGTGTTTTCAGCCGAGCAAAGCTCGGTCAACTAGGTACTAGTATTTATTGCGCGAGTGTCACTGGGTACATATTAATTCCGTAGTAGGCTTATAGTTGTTTAAAACTTATTAGCTTGTTCGTAAAATAACTCACTTCTGGTCGTAGTCCTCTTCTCATTAAGTTTTGTTACTCAAAGTTTAGGCGCCGCTGCAATAGCCATTGGCTAGCATTGTATTTTACAATTACATTAGGGGAACACTTTGTTCATCTCTCTATTTCTTATCAAAAAAATGCAATGGTTACTCCTAATACATGTGCTTACTCCACTGAGGGAAAAAATTGTAACTATAAAAAAAAACTAAAAAATAATACTCGTCAGTAGCCCAAGGTTTGATTCCATGACAGGTGTCGTGTGGCGCGGACCTTACCTGGAAAAAAGAAAAATAAATAAGTTCTATGTTCAATAATTGTTGAAGGACGAACTAACGCTTTATAAACAAAACCGGTATGCATCGAGTACGTAGTAGTAATTCGGAAAAAAAAACGCAAATAACAAATTTTTATCGTGTTTTTTTTTTATTGTAAAGGTTAAATATTTTCTTTGTGTCGATGACGAAAAATTAAAAAAAAACTTTCTGATCTTATATGATTTTGACTTTTTTAATTCTACCTCTTATATTCTAGCTTTTCTATTGCAGCGTGGGCAGAAGTTAGAGAAAACTCTTAATTGTCCACACCAGAAATAACAACATTCATTGTTTGTTCTCGTTTTAATTTAAAAAATAATTACGTGATCAGTTCCCGTAGCTCACGCCCTTGCAGTTACATACCTAGTTAACATAATAAGATGATTGTACACACAAATGTCCTGTTCAAATACAGGGCGAGAACACCTACACAGTTATAGACCACCATGGAACAACAAAAGATGAAAAAAAACAACGTGTCATTTATTTTGTACTTTGTGTTTTGTGCTCTAATCACCCCTGTGGATAAAACCTTATACACCTATGAAGAGCAGGATGGTAAAAGTTAATACAGATTTTACTTCTTGTGTCTGAACTTATTTCAAGTTTTGTTAACTTACCTAAAAAATTAAGAAGATCTACAATTTAATTAAAATAATATTTTAATTCCATTGTCGCTAAGGACAAGCAGGAGGAGGTCTCAGCAGGAGGTTCTGGAGAGGAGGAGAGTTCTGCCACTAAGCAGTAGTGTGTAAACATTACCATGTTCCGGTTTGTATTACAGCTAGCGATATTACAAGGTTATCGAAACTAACCAACGACTGAGTAATGAGCGCGAAATTAATGATTTCCTGGACTGTATTTTGTTACTCAAAGTTCTGGGTACCGCTTCAATGGCCAAAGACGGGCGTTATCTCTCACCATCAGGAGAGCTTTTACTTGTATTTATAGCAGTGATTATTATCACATTATCAGCCATAGGACGTCCACTGCTGGACATAGGCCTCCTCCTTCGTTTGCCAATACTCGCCACGCTTGGCAGGCGGGTTAGCGAGCGCAGTTAGGTATCATTGTTCAAGGAAGACGCTGCTGCCCATCGTCCGGATTACATCCCTTAGCTTTTCTTACGGCAACCACGGGTAGAGAGGGTGGAGTACATTTCTTACGCCGGCACCACCACGGCAAATTATATTATAAATGATTATTGTATCAGCATGCAATGTGCACATGTGTATTGGTTGAATAAAGGTTTTTGTGAAATTTTAGATAATGCTCAAGTCGGACAACTCGGATTCGGACAACTCGATATTCCATGTTGACGTTCGCGGGACCACACAAAGACGTCAGAGGAAAGGCGTATGTAAACAGTCGATGATCATACAAAGGACTTCGTCGGAAGTTCACGTGTGGTCCGCAAGGTGGTGTCAAGGGTAGAAAGACAGAAATAGAACATGCTACGTGGCGTTGGAGATTGAAGTCATAGAAAACGAAACAAATGCATAAAAACGTTAAGTATCGATAATAAGTTTCGATACTTATTTGGAATAAAACAAAACGTGGACTGGCAAACAACGACCTTTTTAAACATTCCATGTTGTATTTTAAATGAATTGAAATTTTGAACTATCTTATAGCTAATTCTAAGTTTGGGGCTAGATGGCGCTGTGTAAAATGTCGTACAATGTTCATTTATTATTATAATATTTAAAAAAAAATTGTGTTACTACACAGATCTGAAATTCTTTTGAGTATCATAGTTTGAGAGAACCAAATCTTTAGCTATATTACTAATGCATATGTATATACATTTATAACAATAAACATAATTATAATAATAAGCTTAATTACGTGGCACTGACACAGGCATCGTTATCATTATTATGTGCCATCTTCATATAGAAGTTTGAAGGTCTGTAAGAAATATTCTTGGCAGACGATTCTGCGTCTTTTAGATCCTGGAGCCTTAGTCCAATCAATTTCTAGACGTCATTTAGCCATTTTCGTGAGATCTTTAGCTTTTCCATAAAACAGTTGAACGGATATTTCACACAGCGCCATCAACTAAGCAAGCTTGTAGGTATTATGGGAACCAGATAACTGATATAATACATTTTTTGTTAATACATATCTATAGAATACCTAAAATAAAAATCTATCTTTTTTTTTTTTCTCGTGACAAACCAAAAATATCTCACTTAAAGATTTGTCTGATACTTAGAAGACGCACCACCACGCAATGTTTACACCAAACGGCAAACTGTCGACCATATGGCGGAAATCGTTCACATTCTCCAACTTCGAAGCTCTGATTGGGTTCACTTAAATCTAAATTGCTTACAGGGCTCACAAATCGAAGCTAGTGCCTTTAAAAAAACACAGATGTAATGACAAATTGTAGTTAATTACGCGTGGTTTGGATTTAATTGGCAGTTGTATAATTGTTACAATATTAGTTTGAAGGATGGTGGAGATAGACCAGAATTTAAAAACCTTTAAATGCAAATACTTAAAATAGAAAAGATAAAACATTCACACACGCAAAGCAGCCACTTGATGATATCCATCCAGCCATCATCAACGTATTATAAGTATTTGTACAATATACTTACAAGAAGCATTAGTTATGTATATAGTTTAAGAGTGGATAGAGGTGAAAAAAATGTCTGTTTGTAAAATAAATGTAATAAGACAGTTTTATAAACGTAATGAGATGAACGCGGCGCTCTCCTGATGGTAAGAGATAACGCATGTCCGTTACCACTGCAGCGATACACAGAACTTTGAAGTAGCAAAACGAAGTTTAGGGGGTAGCTACTTTGATGGCTAGTTCCAACAGCCCTGTAATTTAGTTAGCTGCAGTACCCTTCAAACACGGTAATGTTTACATACTACTGTTTGGCGACAGAATATCTGGTACTGCTGTGGTACCTACCTAGACGACCTGCTAAGGAAATCTACCACAAACAGTATACCGAATTACCTGAATTCAAAAAATCCGAAATAATAGATAGTTCATTAACGAAAGATCTTTTTTAGAGACAATTTGCAGTTGACCTTCGTTCCAGCATGACCTGTCAGTTTGGAACCATAAAAGAAGTTCAGGCACAATAGTTCAAGGCTATTCCAGCCCTGTGTCAGATGAATTCGTTCTCGGTAATTGACTGTTCATTTCGCTTTTCCCGATACCGAGACGAATCGACTCCTTATGAGTTAAAAATGTCGGAATTAAGAAACGGAATTTACAATAACACTATAGTAATCGAAGACGATATTCGAAGCAACAGACTATAAACGTAAAAAAATTGATATTAAAAAAAAAATTAACTACAGGAAAACCTAGGTAAATTTTTAAATATTTTCATATTTTGTAGTAATAAGAAAATTTCAAATTATTATTATTTACTTGGACATAGAACTAAAATATTATGCATGATGAATTCATGAAAAAATAAACAACTTCCCAAATGAACCAAAATGATCTTCCGGAAAGCAACGCCTGAATATCGCGCAATCAATTATTATGCATGATGTCTAGTTATTTAAAAATTACCTAGTAATAGGTTGTGTCAACTAACAGACTATTTTTTTTTCTGACTTAATTTGATGATTAATCTGATAACTTCGGAACTGTGCAAATATTATGAACATAAATAAGAGTAATAATTGATGTTGAAGATCTTCTTACTTAAAGCTGGTGTTTTCAGTAAAACTGCGACAACACTGCTGACTAATCTGCCAACGCGGAAGACCTTTGCGAATCATAGATTACACGGTAGGTACGCAAAATGGCAATTCCTAATTACGGAACACCGTTTATAGTATTGTAGTTGTTACACCCACATAAGAGATTTGGCATGGTCGCCTTGCCTTGATGTTGATAGAATATATCAAGTTCAATGTTATACCAGTAAGAAAAAATAAGATTGCCTAAATATAAGGTATGAACATGTTAATAAATCATTAGCTTTTAATTTTACGACAAGATCTCCTTTAAAAGTTTTTTAGATATACGTGATTCTATTTGGCGTTCCGCAAGGATCTTTACTTGGGCCGCTCCTATACGTTATATATATTTTATTAACGAGCACGTTGTCTTATTTGTTCTATCGACAATTAATTTATTGGTGCTATAAATTATTCTGAATTAGTTGGAATCACGGGTATCATGCGGGCAGAAACAATAAATAAATAAATTATGTACTTGGAGCTTGGCAAAAAAGGCACATTAACATAACCATTCCGGGTAATAAAGCACGACCTTGTACTTGTCGGTCCCTTGGCTTCATTTGTAACGCTTCGGGGAATATACAAAACGTGTACAAAAAAACTATTGTAGGTGCAAAAGCAGATTAGCAAATAGAATTATAAAAGGAATCAATCTCATTTATAGACATGGATACTAAAATAACAATAACAAAATAATGAAGTTAATACAAAACAAGTAACTATAAAACTAATGTTTAAGTAGACACCTACAGGTCTAAAATAATCTTGCTATAAAGGGTTATTTTAAATCCCGAAAACGAAAGTATTTTCTCAATGCAGTTGACTTATTTTTGATCACGTGTTTGCACGATCCTCTTGCTGCAGAGTTACGGACCACACATTGGAAGCTTAGCTTGTATTTACATACTCGTATGCAATCCTTTTATTATAATTGAACAATTTGCAAACATTTGAATATTTTATGTTGCTGTTGCTTCGTAAGATAGAACTGAATGGGCTGAATAGTTTCTTTGTTAAAACAATAACACTTGAAATGACCAAAAATACACTTTTGAAAGGCTATCAAAGCTTTTCTTCACTTTTTGCAATAAGATCTGATAATATTGATAATGTTCAGGAAATGATTTCTATTTGCAATTAAAATAATTATGTAAATCACATTTAAGATTAGAATCAGTTTTATTATGATAAACAAGTATGTTAACAAGTCAATTAATAGTTGCGTGAACATAAACAGATCAAATTATGTCTCATTGTCATAATCAATGTATGCATTCAAGGATTAATTGCATTTAATACATCAGTAATTTTAAACTATTGCAACTTGAATAGTAATAGGATCATTAAGAGTTATATTACTGTAGTAGTAGAAATTAAAGGAACTATCAGACACTCGATAATGTTATGACTAATAAAATAAGTACAGAGATATAAACATGGCAATGTTAACTTAACTAGGTAGCAGTTTAAAGTAAATTCCATAAAATCTAAGTAGTTATAAAAAGTAGCAGAGAACGAACGCTTAGTGACACACTTAGATATCGAACAAAGCATTATTTATACAAAAAAATCTCACAAAAACTCGTAAACCGAGAAAATGTTCCCACAAATAGTATTTAGACACAACAAAAGCGCAACATAAATAATACCGCCGATCTTTATCGCAAATCTAAAGGGAGCGGCGCGACCCAAGGCCAAATCGGTGGTCACGATTAGAAAGACAAGAGCAGCGCCATAGGGCACAAAACTAGACCTAGCACCCAGAATCCAAGGTCTGTCGTGACCCGATTGGATAGTTTAAGGCGCAAAGGTCAGAGGTCAAATTGAAAATCAAACGCCTTCTGACAGTTTGACGTATGCAGGAGACAAGGGGCCGTAGATAAATGAGCCGGCTCTAAGATTCTGCAATCGGTTTTCGAAACCGAAGGTGATAAAGCGATCCAATATGTCAGATTGGACGCAGATTGAATGGGTGTAGCTCCCATTTTCATGATGGGGTTTGAGGTTGGCCTAGATTGAGCGATCTTTTGATATTGGATTCTTTGAACTTTCGCGATACGGTTGGGTTCGTTAAGTTACATGTAGCATGTCGAGGTGTAGTTTTTGGGTTACCCTTTTGCTGTAAGCCATTTCATTCCCTTTCAAAATCTACAGAGAAGCGTGCGTGCAAGCTTCGATGTCACCCATTACTATGACACTCAGATGAACTCTTCAAATACCGCGTCGGTCGGGCATCAAAAACGGACAAAAAGCCGCGTGACTGCTGTGAACCGAATCGATTCGCGCCGCTCGAAACGTTTCAATCGATTTAATATCGATTACATCATCAGCAATAGCTCACATATTTTGGACGCATAAACGTCGTTTACGCAATGTACTAACGCCCTTTGAACCGGTACCTTAGTACTGCGGCAACTTTCTACAGAACTGATGAAGGTACAACAATGGAGAAATAGAGTTGCTCAGTATATGACGTGTATGCAAGATTATCTCCTTAGAAGCCTTTGTTGAGACTTTCCCGCAGAGAGATTATTATCTATACGCTTTTTTTGTGACATATAGATATAATAATACTGACATACGTGGACTTACTTTTCGGTCTTTTTTCTGCAGCTTTAGAGTATAGTCCTTATGGAATTTAATTCATTAGAAACATCATTAGACCATTCCATACCCAAGCCGCCACAACATAAACTATAGTTAAATAAAGCGCTTCAGTGTCATCGCATGAATTCGTTTAGCTAGTTGATATTTAAATGGATCATTTATTATCCAGCCAGAAATCGAACCAAAGACCTCCTGCTTTCAAGAGCACATATGCTAACTTGAGCCACATCAGATGACAAACTGCGAAAAGTGCAAACCAAAAATATATCGAACCAAGCCTTGCAAACCACGAAAAAACTTTTCAAGCGCATTAAGCAAAATACCAAACGAGGAAGTTAAATAGCTATGAATTGGAACAACGTTGTAATAAACATAGAAAGCAAAGCTCCTCATGTTTAGGGTTACCAACCGTCCCGATTTGAGCGGACAATGTCCGGATTTAGGACTACAGTCGCGCTAATTACTTTAACAGATGAAAAAGTGAGATACTTTGTATTTCTAGCTACCTTCAAATCGGAGTTTTTAAAACACACAGTTAAAGTGAAAATTTGATAAAAGCCACAAAACTTTTCTTTTTAAATGTAAACGTAATGAAACGAACTAGACGCTATCCTGATGGTATGAGATAACGCCTGTCCATAACCATTGCGGCTAATACACAGAACTTTGAGTAGCAAAACAAAGTCTGGGGTATTGCCGCTTTGGTGCTCATTACTTTAAGACTTTCGATGGTTAGTCTCAATAGCCCTGTAATTTCGCTAGCTGCAGTACTCTTCTAACTGGAACACACTACTGCTTCGCGGCAGAATATGTGGTACTGCGGTGGTACCTACCTAGATGGCCTCCTGCTAAGGAGATCTACCACCAAGTACAATCCGTGGAGTTGACACGTAGAGAAAAAACACAGAACACAATCATTTTAGCTTTTTCCAGGACTTTTCAAATTATAAAATGGTAACCCTACACATGCTACACTTACCGGAGTTTGTAAAGGAAACCAGTAACAAACAAATGCATGACGCAGTCGTCGGGACTCATTAGTGGAAACGGAAGTAGGGGGAACGTCACGAAGTAAAAATAAATATTTCTTAATGCATGTTAATTACTATGGTATTTCCAGACGCTAAACGATAACTTTGTTAATTGTGAAGTTTATTTAGCGACCCGCCCCGGCTCTGCACGGGTGCAACGTAGACAATCTGGTGCTTATGCATGTATTATATATATAAACCTTCTCTAGAATCACTGTGTCTATTCATGGAAACCGCATTAATATCCGTTGCGTAGTTTAAAAGACCTAAGCGTACAGACGGCGGGAAGCAAATGGATATAGTAAGCTATTCTGAAAAGGTATATATATATAGGTAAGATATATGCCACCGCGGACTTTTTTGTCAATCTATAAAAGAGGAATGTTAGGAGGATTAGGCAGCGTTTTTGAAGAAAGCTCCCAGGTGGCTTGACCTTTTCCGGCACTTCAAACAATTATCATCATATTTCAACCAATTTATACAAAATCTTGACAAATTATTTACCTAATCCTTCTCTATGAATCACTATATCTATTGGTGAAACTCGCATGATAACCCGTTCATTCGTTTTTAAGTTTATCACAAACAGACAGACAGACGCGGAGGACGACTTTGTTTTATAATATATAGTTCAAGTTTTGTTTTTTTTTCCTCATTATTTGAACACTGCTAATAGTGCTCTGTCGATACTATCGATTATTTATTAGTTACTTGTTACTGCCCTGTAAGTTCATTTGGTAGTATCTGCTTTAAGAGTTGTAGGGTGTGGAATCGATTCCCAACCAAGACAAACATATGTAAAAACACAAAAGTATAAATCTGGCTGACCAAACGATATAGAATCGTTTTTTTTTTTCAGGTGTTATTATGTACATTTAAATTAATGATTACGGTGTGTTCCGACAAACGCACTTGAGAGCCAGTTCCATTCCAGGCTTGCTGTTACTATCTTCGACTATACTGTCACTTAATATCAAGTTAGCTGTGGTCAAAACCTAACCTGTCCTGATATAAGTGTAACCTTAAAAACACAACCCGCTCTTGTTGATACTCCGTTGTCCGCTAATGTTAAAAACGCAGCCTTACTGAGGTAACCAGGATGTTTCAGTTAAAGCGGATTCGTATGCGTGAGTGCGCGTACGCATGCAGATCTGGAGCGTGCGAACGTGTCAGCTTGCCGCCGCTTATGGCAGACGTTGATGAGCACCGCATTTGTGCACACTACTAATTATAATGCTTAGTTAGAATTATAGAGAAGCACTTCGAGCATATAAGTAGGAATCAAAACATCTTAGAGATAGCCGTCGCTCGTACGAATGACACATTTTCATCGGACGATTGTGATTTTATAAGATAAGTGATCGATTATTTCGAAGTTGAAAATCTGCTGCAGCATCTAACGGTGTGTTCCGGAAGACTCATTTAAGAGCCAGTTCCATAAAAAATCTGTTATTTTCAATACTTAATACTTTATTGCAGCATATGAACAATTGTACATGTGCAAGAATTATACGATTTCCATATACATATGTATACGATTTCCAGACTTAACATATTATATAAACCCGTTAGGGTATATAAAAAAAGAAGTACAAAAGCCATTTTATCTTAACCATGCATTGTATTTCATTATTAATTAATGCTAATTAAATGTTTGATTATTATTAAATACATTTTTTGCATGTAACGAACTTAAAGGTATATTCATTGCATTAAATAAGATAAGACGGGTTTTTTAAATGTAATTATAATGAGATGAACTAGATGTTCAAGTGCGTTGAAATAAATTTAGTGCTACATGATTATCGCTTACATAAAAAAACACACTTCCACGCCCTCCCTACACAAAAAACCCTCAAAACGTGAAGTTATCTCACAGCGACAAGGTCTCACAAACTGGCTCCCATGACCACAACAGTCACGTTCTAAAGAGGAAGCCCAGAGATGTCATTAGTGGCTATTAAGATGCTGAGCAACAATTACTGCAGTTGCTAACGAAGGCAAGGTCACTGACAGCGAGTCCAGTTCTCTCTATTGTGAGGGAGGATAAATGTACACAGCCTATTCATGTTAGATTTAGAACGCTGACCTTAGACTTGAATTGATTGTACGTTATGACAGAATACGTAATACACAGTGAAATGGTACCTGTTCAACAGTACAACAGTAGACCGATACAGCTAAATGGATTTATGTTCTATGTAAGTAGCTAATAAGCTTTATCCACCATCGACCGCATCGTCAATTCGTCACTTTACATAGAACTTGATGATGGTAAGACGAGAGACTATTTTCGAATAAAAAAGAAGCTGACCAAATTAGAAACAGCAGTGATTACATAGTGATACGGAGTTGACTATGGGTGACCAATATATTTATTCATTCACTAATTCGTTACAGGAATCTAGCTTTGCATAATATCAGTTCAATGTATGCAAAGTCCTTTTTTGTACCTGGCAGCATATCCTGCAAGCTTATAGCATCACTAAATGGATTATTTAGATTGGTTTCTGAAGAGTATAATCTAACGCATCTAAATGGCTCAATGGTATCCACATATTTATAATTAATAGTATTAGATTTATTTAAGGCCAAAGAAATACCGTTGTCCAAACCTGCTACTTCAATCTCAAAGTAAAAATGGAGTAATGACACACCCAGTATAAAATATTACACATTCAAATACATAATGTCTCAAACTTTCAACATCTCGTAAGATGACAATAATAACCGACGCAATTTCACCACAAAGCCCCATAATTTGACCATTAATGCCTTTATAATAACGTAAGCATGAATAGCAATCGTCTACTGCATGGGTTGCAATCTACCATTAAACACCATCATGAGCGACCAGGAACTACAAAACGAATTAACGCATAACTGCCTCAAACATCTCCACTTTAATTGAAGAATACCCAATGATTCGAATGCCGCCCGTTTAAACTCAATTACGTCTTAAATACCGCTAAAAGCACTAAAAGATCACCGCGTCTCAACAAGAAGAAATCTTTATTTAATTAAACGATTTAATACATACGAGTAAGGCGTGTAAATCATTGGCGACCTTTCAAGATCGGTTGTTGATACCGCTGCGGAATGGCCAGAGAGAAGTAAACATCTAAAGACAACGCGGGAACAATTTTTATGGAACGCATAATTCAAGCTCGATTACTGTACCGTTCTTGAGCTAATTGGTCAACTTAATTTATTTCGAAAGTAATTTCACATGATCTTAATTAAATCTGGGGCAAAAGAAAACCAGAAGGCGTCAATTAAGCTAATGATGCACTTAGAAGCAAGAATAGCAGCGTCGCGTCATAGGTTCTGCCGGACTGAATACCGCGAGCTTCCACAGGCGACCTCACACACTTACCTTCTTCCCCACTTGGCCGCATTTCTTACAAGACCAGCGTCATACCATTGCGAATGAATAAAACTGGGAGCAGCAACAATTTCATTAATAATACCAGCGGGAGACGCTCTCTGTACTTTCAAATCAGCTCGGGTTGAACCAGATATTAATATCCACTGAATGGCACAGCATTCTTGCGTTTAACAGCTTCGCCGCCTACTTAGCATCCTCGGCTCTAATATCGTGTCGCAACTCAATCGCGGGATGTTCGTATGCCTCCACACGATGACATTTAGGCAGTGGCTCGTGACTGTGAAACGACAAGTCGTGGCATTCTCAAAGTATTTTTCGCGTTTGCGAAATGAATCGTGATCGGTAACAATTGTCGTTTCCAGGCGGGCGATCTAATCGAAATGGGTCGTACGTTCGGGCGCCGCAAGCTGGCTGCGTTTGCGCAACGTGCATGAGACTTCGGAATTAAAAGGGCGCTGCAAAAGCGAAAAAAATACATTTCTTACAGTTTCTAGTTCTGACTGATCCGACATCCATAATCCATCAGAATATGATCCGACTGTCAGTTTCTATCCGATCGTAGTCTTCATTAATATCGAGGCAGGCCTATTTTTAGCTCTTCCAACCGATGTTATGGATTTTTTCCGTGAGCCAAAGGGCGGCGGCATACTTCTGCTGTAATTTTATAGTTCCGGAGAAACGGTTAATGGAAGCGACATGACAGTCGTACTTAAATTGCTTGCTGCTAATTGTTAGTGGATTGCGCTCGTCCGCGCCATTAAGAGGATGCTTACCGCAATTGCGGTGCCCGAGTGGGCTGCTTAAAGTAACGAGAGACAAAGAATGGGTATTCTTGTCTAAAATGGGAATATGAACAATTGAACACCTTCACTCCAATATTGATCTATTTAATGAAGCAACTATATTTTTATAGTCGTTTATTTTTTTGTTGATCTGATCTCTCACACGTCAGAACATTTTCATTTCCACCTGTCAGGTTTTAACGTATTCATCCGGGCAAACGCAGATGTGGTAATAGGCCACCGTATTGCCGCCGACGGAGACACAACAAAGGACCGGCAGACGGTTTCTAGTTGCACAATGTAGTAACAATAACACGGCGCCGATGGAGCACCGGAGCTCGATTTAGCCATTATCCACCGATATTATGACACGTTACTTCTCTACCAGTTCCAATACCTTCCCTCAACGAAATCAGATTAGCTACACGTCGTAAAATGCCAATCGTTGTGAAACAATGGCTCGGCACAGCTCGGCCGAGTGCAGGTAAACGTTTACTATATACCACAGTTCAACCGACACTTATTCCCACGTACGTGGCGTATATGGCACAAAAATGTATTTGATGTATGTTTGCCCGTGTATGGCGTATTGCGAGTCATTCCGAGGGTCTTTTGCGTGACTCAGCCACGTTGCAGCGCGTAATTCTAACCCCTAGTAAGATGCAGAACCTAAAAATAGCCCGAACAAAGAAAGAAACGATTTAGTGGTCTGCGACTTCAATGGACATTGTTTACATATGCAGCCGGACGATAAAGTCTCATTCAGGCAGCGAACAGCACTAAATGTCTCGAAAAAGAATGAATCCATCGCAATGCCCGAGGCGGGCAAAACACACGTAATGAGTAACTAATTGCGTATAAACGAGCAATTTAGGCATTCTCACGAGGCAAAAAGCGCTGCTAATACGTTGAATGAAATGAGAAATAATTAGTCATAATCGCAAAGGTCTTGGGTTAAGTAACATTGCTTTGATCGGGGATTGTTTTGCCGCAGTTTGTCATTTACAAATCTAATGAAATATCTATGCACGTTTATTATTAAAGTATTAAGCATAATGAATAATGATAGACTCTTGAAATTATACTTTTATAACTACAAAACAATTAATGCAATCGTTGGAGAATTACATGAAAACAACGACGAAAATTCATATCACCAGAAAAGGCATTGCTACAAATATAAAATAAAGTACTTTATGTATATTTTACAAAGATACACGAATAAATGTTTAATGATTTTCTTTCGATCGGTTATCAAAAAGCGAATAAGTACCGAATACAGAGGTAAAATAAATATTGACTCTAGTGCCACTGGCTCATTTACCTTCTGATATAAACCTAATTCGAATGTCTAATTAAAGACTCGCGCTTCATAACTAGATGGCGCCACTAGCCAACCTTGGGTTTACTTCTGTTAAGTTAGGTATCTATCGTTCGCTCGAGTCTAAATAATGCGAGTCGTTTTCATTTCGATTATGATAAAAAACTGTTTACTTCAATAAACTCTAGTATATTTCCTTGTTAATATTCATTGAAAGGTACAATCGTAAAACTATGCTCTATATAATAATATCAGACTTTCGCTGTGCGGTGATCTAGATAAGAAAATATATGGCAGCGTTACATGAGGTCCAGTTCCCATTCCGGGCTAAGTATTTTTCTCATCTTCGACCACACCGTCACTACAATAGGCTGTAGTCGAACACTTAGCTCTTTTATAGTTTGGGTAGGTTTGACTACACTTCATCATGTTAAATGATGGTAAGGTCGCAGATGGTAAATCAAAAAAACAATGTGTTAAGCAAATTTTTATCCAACACTTGATATCACAAATATTATTATGATAACCGTACAAAAATCACCTGCCTGTGGCTTCCTGGTTGATAACGATCAAACGACAACATTCAAAGTGCGCGAGCGCAGCTGTCAGCCAAGATAGCGCACGTTCTGTTGATCGTCACTTGTCACGTCATTATTCCTGGTTCAAGAGATAAAAGTACGACACGAAACAACATGTTTGGGTGAAAAAAAAAGTATCAAGTTTAGAGGTTTGGGTGAAGCAATCCAACTGGCACACAAGTACAACGGTATTCCGTGAACCAACATTTCGTTCACTGTTCGTCCATTCTGATTCTAGTTTTATGCAAATGAATCAAAGAATAACGATAACATCACAAGAAGGTAAGTTTCAGAGAATATTAAAAAAAAAACAGAACATGTTCTGCATCCCCTAATCCAGACCAATCCGCCTAAAACCTTCAGTCCCAAATTGCAGCAACCCCTAAAAGGTTTCCCCAAGGCTTAACACAAAAAAGCTTCCAGTTAAAACATTGCAATGTGTATCCGACATGCACTTTCCTCCCCTTTATGACTCACCCACACGATAATCACTCCCGCAGACTGCTTGATGAGATTTTATGTGGTGTGGGATGGAAATGGATGTTTCCCTAGAGATTTATGGCATTTTGATTGTAGTTGGCGACGAATTTCAATTTGCTGATTATATGACATATTTGATGTGAGACCGAAGGAAATACATGAAAATTTGTAGACTAACAAACAACCTGTTATTTATTAACACAAATGCGCATCTGTTTTTTTTTTTGGAATTGTAACAGATTTATTTAGATTTCCTGATTTAGATATTAGTTGGTCTAAAGGTGATATTATAATATATTAGTTTAAAGAATCATAAAGTCACAATACTTGTTAAAACAAGGAAGCGATTATAATAATAAACAAATAAAATGGAAGGCGTTAATACAATCTGAACTCCGATTATAAAAAGCGGCAAAGGTGTTTCCATACCAAAATAGGTTATAACCGACTAAAAGGTGAGGTAAAAGGAGTTCTCAGACGGGAATGTAAATACAAACATCATTATTTCTCGCTTCCAGTCACATAAATCGTGAAATTCTTCCTAGCTTCATGCATCATTGTTGGCTGCGCATGTAAAACTTAGTAGATTTACGATTATAAAAAAAAACAGATAAGTACGAGACGCGCACCTAAAAGGATTCCGTACAACGTGATTTTTTTACACACATTAATAGTAATGAGACAAACGAAACGCACCCTTGGTAGTGAGATAGAACACCTGTCCATGACCATTGCAACGGTATTAGGTTCTACTTTGAGTAACAAAACAAAATCCAGGATATTGTTGTTTAGCCGGTTATTACTTTGACATAATCGATATACCTACATACTATTTAGCAAATACAGAATTTTGGATGATTTTTCTACCCAGTAAATTATATTAGAGATTTTAGATTTTTAGTACTGCTTATCAAAAATATCGTTAATAATGAATAGTTAAACTCTGATTTAAAACGGTCAATCAAAGTTAAATGTCTCGTATTAGACATTTAATTTTGATAGTAGACTTTAGTTATCAAGTCTCAATGATCATCTTTCAGATATTTAACCCTAAAGTTGAGACGAGGCGCCGGCCGTCACAACAAAACAAGCGGCCGTCATCACATCGCACTTAAAAGCTGTTAATCAGCACAAAAAAACATACTAGAGATCTTTTAATTAATGTCTTCCTTGATTCCAGCCGCGAGAGCTTGTTTAAAACGATTTATTCGCGTCGGCGAACCGGCAAATATATTAGTTTAGTACTCACCAATGGGTTGCATACCGGTAATGTAGTTGAGGTCTTATTAATGGCTACGAAGGCCGATTCCGCTCAAATATTGTGTGACCTGTTACAGGAACCCGGATATCGTTGCTTTATTAATGGCGGACGATTTAAAACAGTAACAAAGCCCATGTTAAAAGAGCCTACTATTTATTGACTTATCAGACTGTCAGTGTAGTAACGACGTTATAGGTCTTTTGATACCAACCATCGAAAGTCTCAAAGTAATGAGCACCAAAGCAACGACGCCCTGGACTTGGTATGATGCTCAAAGTTCTGTGTATTGCTGCAATAGTCATGGACATGCGTTATCTCTTGCCATCAGGAAAACGTCTTCTAATTACTCTCACATAAAATAATGACGTTAGACAATATGGGTATTTTAAAATTTAACTAACAATTATTAAACTGTACATATTATATTCTTCGCGGTTACCGTGCTTTAGTCTTAGACGATACTGATGCTGCACCAAGCAAGGTGACGTAAACGCAAGTCTATTTATAAATAAAAGGAGGCAATAAACCATAGGTGCTAATGTAGATGTTGAAAGGATTGACTTAATCGCAACGTAAAATACTAAAAACATCATTAAATCAAAGAAAGTTAACATGTGACCTAAAAAAATCTCAGAAATTACATAACCAATGTCGTTCGCAACAATATGACTCAAAACCGCAACCGGACTACAACCTCTTGTATAACACTAAAAATCTGACTTTGATTAAGCGGCGATTCGAGTCAAGAAGATGACGGCACGCTCCGGAGACAAAGTACGGACAAACAGAGACACGGAGCAAAAAAATCCTCGTTGAATCGCAAGATAAATGATCGTCAGGTGAAAAATTACTACGTGACTGCGAGATTAAATTTCAATAAGTTTGCTGTCATTAGTGACATCACAACGCAAGCGTGGGTTAACTCGCACGGCTTTACCAAATCTGCTCCTCTCATAAGTTTGTCTTTACAAGTCGGATTAACTTTCATAGGAAATAAAGCGTAAACGGTTTTAGTCTTGTTGTTTCTAGATATAGGCCGTAAAGATTGAGTGCGGTCTCTATCTATGCGTTGTATTCCTTTATCAGTTACTAAATCATTGAATTTTAATGTCATTTAGTAGAATATCTGCTTCAAGAGCTTGTAGGACGTGGGTTCGATTCCCACCCAGGGCAAACATTGTGTGGTAACAAAATATTTGCTGTGTCTGGGTGTTCTGTATGTATTATAAGTATGTATTGACAAAAAAGTATATAAATATTCTATCAGTTATCTGGTTCCCATAGAACAAGCTTTGCTTAGTTTTGGCGATAGATAGCGCTGTGTGTTAATTATTATAATTTTTTGCTGTAAAAATTACAGTAAGTACCTAATACCGCAAATGTTGTTTTTTTTTTTAATTTTATTTGAATCAGTAATTCTGGTCACAAAGGTCTTTGATCATCAAAATTATGGTAATCCGAAACGACGCCACGCATGCACTAGTAAATTTCAAAAGAAGCGGCGCCATCATCAACGCGGTCTTTACGCAACTCAGCACCGTTTTTCCATAAAAACGACGCGGAGACTAGGTGAATTGAATTTTTATTATCGGTTTTACTCCAGTATCTATGCCGAGGTAGTAAAGTGTGCGCCGGTACAGTTAGGAATCTTATACGAATGTATCCGTCGCCTACGCCTGGACCCCGTCTACTTTTTGTTGTTAAGAAAAACTTAATAGCGCATTAAGACAGTCTATATAATCTACGCAATAAACGCTGTTTAATTCTATAATGGGATCTCGTTGTTGTAACGCTTAATTAAGCATAGAAGTCGGCATTGTTCACCTCGTTCGCGGCCGCTTCCGACAGGAGCGGGCCATTGAGCATCCCACGCGAAATTAAACGCCGATCGGTTTGCATTAGAATTAGCATTATTGTCGCGGCGATATTCAATTACAACAAAGTAATAAACAACGTATGCGACGGTATCGAGTGAAGGCAATACAATAATTGTGCAATATGATTTATGCGCTTTGTCACCACCGACGCGCACGTGGCGACAACGCAACCGTTCGATCAAACGATGCGATCAATTTTATCACTTAACAAGCGTGGGTGAAACGATGGCGTATCCGACATTCTTGTAAATTATACGGTTCGTTTGCACCATATCGGGGCGGTCTCATTATGTTAAACGACAAAGACCGTTACGCATAATATTAGAATTATGGAATCTGTAGTGTTTAGGGGACCGTTAACCGTGAATTCGGTAAACAATGGCGTGACACAGATTGACCTCGCCATTAAACTGAGTCTGTTGAATGCGTCCTAAATAAACGCAGATGACTCGCGTTAAACAAAGTTTGTTTATTCTTTTAAGTCTTTATACGAGGGGTAAGCATAATCGGCAAACAAGGCGGCATTTCGCGAGCATGTTTTAACGCTAAGTAAAGTTAAACAGCCCCACGTTGGGCGCCAGCGGGGCGGCGCAGATTAATCATCGATGGTCACGTGCCGGTTTCACCCCAGCTTATTTAATATTTACAGATAATACTGTTTCCATGTTTATATTTCACGTCTCGCCAATCACAAGACCGCCTAATGCCTTACCACACAAGTCACCCCTATTATTTGCAATGCCCATTAGAAATACTTTTGAAACGTTCGTTGAAACACGTGCTCGGTATACGTCGGTAAGTCTTGTTTACTGTATTGAACAGCATATTGTATTGAGAAACGTTGGTAATGAGTTTTCCATTCAATCGAACACAACGCCTGTGCCAGTAGCGCTATTTCTCCGGCGTTGTGCAACTGACTTGGACAAAGTTTATGAAACTCATTGAATAGTGTTTATTGAAGCCATTCAATATGAATTAGCAGAAAATTAGCAAACCTTTGTAGCGAAGTCGAACCAATGTGAAAAGCGACAGAAATAGGAAACCAGAGCTCGTGAAATGTGAGTATTGTCGCACCCACAATCCGCGGCCGCGCCGTTATAGTGGTTTAACCCACTTCCGAGAGAATAGAACATTAAAATTTGCATATGTTCTGTCTGGCACACACTTTATCTGTCTGAATTCAATGGGGACTCCGGACCAAACATACCGCTGAGCACATAAAATGGACCGTTCTAGATTTAACTATGTATTCTCAATTTAGCGAACCGTTACTAACAATCTGCACTTAGTTTATGAAATAATAACTCAATCATGCAAACGGGGACGATCTCCTATAGAGATGACGTATAAGGCCGTCTCGGGCCCGTGAAACGGTTAATTGGTATGTAGTGCGCGTGCGCACGTGTATGCGACGCATTATTGATGCGCGGACTGCATCTCTGTTGGTACACTAATGGGCCACGTGTTCCTATTATCCAGTATTGAGACAAGCTTTCCGATTTAAAAATGTACCTTATGTCTTTAATTTGAGGTGGATTATCCTTTGGTATTATGATAAAACTATTACCCTAACAGTGAGATTGGTAAGTAACACTAATGCCTTTTTGTATGCGCAGGCTATAAATATGACGTATACGGAGATACGAGATGTACAGCTATCGGCAGGGCCTTCTCAGTAAACGACTTCTTGGAAAGTTTTGAAAGACAAAGGCGTACTCGTATCCTAAA
Source organism: Biston stratarius (assembly GCA_950106695.1). Taxonomy (NCBI): domain Eukaryota; kingdom Metazoa; phylum Arthropoda; class Insecta; order Lepidoptera; family Geometridae; genus Biston; species Biston stratarius. The sequence continues at coordinate 27,352,068 of OX467112.1, forward strand.
GTTAAATAAACGCGAACTGTCGTGATTTAAAATTTAAAATATGCTCTTAGATAGGATTCCCATCTTTGAAATTGGATACACACAAATCGCTCAATGTAATAACGAAGAGTGAAGCGTGCAAATTTCAAATGGGTTAGGTATTCCCAAACGCGAGTCGGATAATCCGCTTCGTATGCGGAACCGAATGGCAAAACGAGAAAAACGTTATTCGTATGGCGGAGTGCGGTCGGTGAATCCTGTTCGGCCGAGTCCGCGCCTCAAGGGCGCGAGACTATTTATAGCGAGTCCCGGACGAAGGCCGACACTCGCGAGTAGCGAAGGACGCCGCGTCCGGAGCGACCGAGCCCACCTTGTCCCACGAATTTTAATGCCTCTTTCCATGAATCGCAAGCCAAAGGCCAAATAGAGCCGCCTATTGAGAATCGATTCAGGGCCCTTCGATACGTCGAATAACGCCACCAAATTGAGACCCGTTATCGGCCAGGTAACCGCTCTTCCTGCGCGGAGACTAACTTGGGATACAAAACGAAACTGGTGTTATTAACGAAACGAAATTATGTAGGTGTCTTGAGTTATTTTAATTTTTATTTAAAACTAATGAGATGAACGAGACGCTAAATGCTGGTAATAACACTCAAACTGGAACACAGTAATGTTTACACACTACTACTTGGCGGCAAAATATTTGTGTACTGCGGTGGTACCTACCTAGACGACCTCCTGCCAAGGAGATCTACTACCAAATAAATGACAGACGTGAGATTAATCGAGTTTAGATGGGATAATATTAGAACTTTTAAAACGTTATCACCGTTTGAGAAACGCGAAAAAGGATATTTTTAAGCGACTTCAAAAAGGAGGAGGTTCTCCATTTGATTGTTTTTGTTTTAATGTTTAGGATATGTAGTAGCTTTGATGTGGTTTATTTATAAGTTTTTTTTGTGCTGTGGATTATGAAAGCTTGTTTAGTTGGTGATAAAATACACATAGGTATTTAACAATAACGTTGGCGTAGCAACGTGTTATAAAGTCCTATATTCTTAAAACTTGACAATATTTTTTATTATTTTTAGAATTCTTGTAAACTAACTCTGTTCGATATACAATTAGCCAAATTATCATAACCAATAGAATATGGTGTTGTTGTAACACATTTTTTTCGAATGCAATCAACACATTAGTTGGAATAACCGGCTTCGTGCCGTATGTATTAAACAAACATTATTGATATTGTTTTGCAAATATATTCGCATTTACGAAATGTTTTAATTTTATAGTCTCTTTTGTAGTCCGAAATTATCTTAATGGCGCTATTATAATAGTAAAACGTTACGACAATCGAATGGAAAGTTCCAGTTATTCCGAATACTAATAAACGATTGGTATTATTGTATTATCCAATAATGATACGAGGAAAACCTCGGCGCAGATTGTACCTATAAACACAATAATTATTGTAATACTATATTTGGGTCATTGTCAAGCGTGCAGAGCAACTGTAGTAGCATATAATATATATCATGCTATGCATATGCCATAAACTAAAAAACAAAATGTCAACTCAGGGATAAGATGAGGATAGAACAACTGAAAAAAATGACGTGTGACACTAGCGACCTCGCTACTTACGGTGGCTATTGAACAAACATTCAGAATGACAGCCAAACAGCGACAAGAAGTCTGCATCGCGCAAGCGATGGAAGATAGGAACTTTATTGTGGACTTGAATCAATCTCCACATCCTGTTATCGTCTACAGTGATACGTTAGTAGTAAGTATTAATTATTCTGTGGCATTTTTTTGTTATAATATAAATGTATTAGGGAGAAACCGGGGCGGGTCAATATAAAAAAAATACTTTAAAAAAACAGCTGATCCATCTATGATGTTTATGCCGATCTATGCAGATTTTGTAACGATGATAGCTCAGTGGTTAACGCGGTCGGTTCGCATGCCGAAGGGCGTGGGTTCAAACCCCAACAATGAGCTTGAGCTGCCGGTGAAGGAAAAAAATCGTGGGGAAACCATAGCATGCATAGCTACCACCCTCAAGTTGAAAATCTGCCGCCAAGCATCTAACGGTGTGTTCCGGCAGACTCACTTGAGAGCCAGTACCATTCCAGGCTAGGTGTGCTTTACCATCTTCGACCACACATGTCAATCATTAAAAAATATCAACCATAAAAAAAATATGTTTTTGTATTTTTTACACTTACTAAGCTGAGAATATTACGTATACTTAGGTAGGTATACTTTTTTCTATAACATTGTGTTTATGTAAAATAAAATACAATGTCTTTAAAAGAAAAAGCGATCATAAATATTCAAGTTAGAATTAGCATTGTTTGCCTTATAACAAACTTTAAAAAAAGCAATCCTAGTACTTGTTTAGAACACAACAATAAATTACACAAAAACATTTTCAAGACGTCTCATGTCCGTTAAACGGGACAAGACCTTCGGCTTCAGACAGAACCAATATCATCTTTCGAATTTAATTAGTTTCTGGCGAGCGGACAAAGCTTGCCTGATCCTTGTGACGTCACCAGGCGCCAGGATGATGGCGGCTGAGACGGACAAGTCTGAAGGGCATCTGACAGTTTGAGGTCGACGAGACGCAGGACGGCGGACTAATTGCTACTTTCCTTGACCTATATTTTGGGAAACTTGACAGGTTAATGGAATTTCGATGAGTAATCGTCTCAGCAGCAAAACATTGTTCTTTTGGTTCTTGCCTATTTTAAGTAGTTGAATTTATTTATATATGACTTAGCAACGATTTATATATTAAAATACATACGTGTGATGGGATGAATGTAGAGATTACGGCCGATCAGGGTATAAAAGAGCAAAGTTTGAGCTGGAGTTGCCAATGAAGGAAAACATCGCGATGAAACCATAGCATAATGGTAGGGTACTTTCTAGAACTGGACTGGCTAACTACCACTCTAGTTGAAAATCTGTCGCCAAGCATCTAACTCTAATATAATTTAATCTAATCTAAGCACCTAACTGCGCTCGCCAACCCGCCTGCCAAGCGTGGCGAGTATTGGCAAAACTCCCCCAGGAGGAGGCCTATGTCCAGCAGTGGACGTCCTATGGCCGATGATGTGTGCTGTGTGTTGTCACCATTTACCGGGATCGAGAGTGAAAGGTGATTAAGATATGTTCTATACCATTATCATGTGTTATGAACAAGCGATTGCAACGACATACTTACTCACACATAACTATTATGCGATGTTATACACGTCATGTCTTGTAATATAACTCGGTATGTGGGCGCATTGTCACCGGTTCAACAATGTAACACAAAGGTATTTGGCACGTTATTTAGGGGCATTGTTCTAATTTTACAAGATAGATATTGGTTAAAATACAGTAACCTTCGTGGACGAGTCATCCAGTTACATAACATATTTATGCGAGACTGAAAACAAGTTCTTTTTAGTTTTAACTTACAGGTTACTTTAAGCTCGCTTGCTGTAGTCTCTAATTTAATTAGGCAACGCATCAGCCATAAATTTACACAAATGCAAGCATGTCTTCATTCAGGAACTCAATCTTTTCCGTATTCGACAGGGGCAGTAATCCAATTTTTGTTTAAGAACAATAATCTCATAAAATCAAAGCAAAGATTTCAGAAGAATCCATAATCATGACGTCCTGATGCCAAGACTCGTGGTCCGATATAATCTCATATTTATTACACTTAAAAAAAAAAAACTGTAACCAATTATTGAATTATTATAAATATGAGCTTCTTTTAAACGATACCTGTAATCTGAACTTTTTATTGCGATAACCGCTAGGCGCTCACAAAAAAAGCTACGCGACCTCATATCGTGTGCCCGCACAGTAAGGTTCACAGTCGCGTAGCTTTCTCGTGAACACTTAACAGAACCGCAATAAGAACCTCAGAGTACGGGGGCTGATAAATGATAAAAAAATTGGACCCCTGGTTTTAAAACCAAATAACTAACCTAAAAAAACAACAACAACAGCTACCATATGCTCGTACTGTCTGCTCATAATCACAAAAAAAAATACGTCGACCAGACGTGCACCCGCAAACAGCCAACAACTGTTAAAAAAGCCGTGAACCCTGTAATGTGCCAGGAAAAACAAATTACCGTAATGTATTTATTTTTACTGTTAAAACTGTAATATTGACGCTCTTGTAACGCGAGGTTTAGCAAATATTGACGAAGAGTCCCTTCGCGAGTTGTGATTATTTAAGACCTCTCACCGCGTTGAAAGCTTAAATGTGTTTGTGTAATTTTAAGGTATTCATTCTTATGTACCTACGTAAATTTAAGAGACGACGGAGAAAATAAATATGACTTGCGAGAAGGACGCACAATTTCATTTCCACAGCAAGGTTGTGCTGTACTAGGTACTCAATGTGTCCGGAATAGTGTTACAAAACAACAGTGTGTTACAGTGTGTGTGTGTGTGTGTGTGTGTTGTGTTGTTTGTGTTTTCATCGTGCGAAAAGTATCAATAATATTCTTAACCTATCGTATCCCATTGCTGACCAAAGACCTCCCCCAATTCTTTCTACCTCTCGACATAGATGGGTGCTTTAATCTAGTGTAAAAAAAAATATTTGTGGGAGTTCTCAAAAAGCGTGCTGTAATCTAGATTGCGACATTACTAAGTCTTTATATTCTGACATTTCAAGTATATTTTTACTTTTTTTATAAAATAAACTACATGTGCCCTGCAAAAGAAATGGGTATCGTATCGTGAAATAAATAGCCTATAACATCGATATCTTTCACTTAAAACTATACCAGTTTCAATGCTAGATTAAGAATATTGTTGACATTTTTATGTATTTTGACTCTATAACTTACCTATTATTATTTAATTTAATTATTAATTTTAATAGTAATTAATCAATGACTTAATTAACTTGCAAATATTGTCTAGTGACTATAAAAAATAATAATTAAAATTATAATGCACCTAGACATACATAGTTTTGGAATGTGATACATATATCTGAAAAATATGAATTGAATTGAAATTAATATTATTACATTCAAATAAATAAAATAAAATATCCTGCCTCTAGAAATAAGCTTCCAAATGCAAAAAGAACTTTTTAAATCCGCGTGGTAGTTATATTATTAAGTATGATAGACTTGTGTTTGTCCGCAGTCTCACCTGATGTTAAGCGAAGATTCGAATTGAAAGAAATTTCAAAGACAAAACGAAATTCAAACACAGTCGTGTATTTGCCCAAGACTTTTTAATTACGTCAGTGGTTACCCTGTTCCAAACGAAGCTATCAGGGAAATGCGAGGGCCCATGTATGTTACCAAACCTCGTATCTTGGGATTCCTTGTCCGAGTATATCAAGCCTATCAGGCCGTTGTTTATTGCTTTTTAGATGCGCACGCGCTTGTTCACGTTCCACACGTGTAAATTTAAAAATGGTATGAAGTTGCTACGAGATGAATTACTTATAATTATATTCACTTACATTCAAGCCTGTCTGGTTAGAATGTAAGTGAATATTTAGTAAAATTCACAAAGTTACTATTTGTGTTTTATAATTCGTAAATAAGCACGTTAGTACCTTAGGACTGCCCTGTTGGCTCATTGGTAGTATGTCTGCTCCAAGAGCCGTAGAGCGTGGGTTCGATTCCCACTCAGGACAAGCATTTTGTGGTATAATCATAAATGTTTGTTCTGTATATATTATAAGTATGTATTTACAAAAAAAAAGTATTTATGTATTATATCAGCTATGTGACTTCCATAGTACAAGCTTTGCTTAGTTTGAGGTCAGATGGCGCCGTGTGTCCTACGAAATTTATATTTATTTATTTATTTACAGGAAATATATTTGAATAATTTGGTTGCTTCAGAATGTATGTAGTTTCAGATCCAGTATATTTTATTTATCAATTTTTTTTTAATACCACGTTACATTACTCATTGTAAAACACTGTTTAAAAACTATCGTTTAATTACTAACTACATCGTGCACTTAAATAGATGTAACTCTACCCCTATATTTTAAGATATTCCTCATTGTATTTATTTATTTTTTCTTCTGAAACATGCCGCTGCAGAGCCATTTGCCAATGTCAAGTACTTATGTAGCTTGCGCTCCTTTTATTTCACTATAATTATATCCCTTGTTCTCCAAAGTTATTTTGGTTTCCATCGACAATTCCCCAGCAGGCAGCATTCATCACCTAAAACCACGAGTAGAAAATTCCGACGGCAGGCGTAAGTACGCCTATTTTATCGACGCATATAACTCGTCCGGACAGGTTCCGTAGGCGGGTTCGCAATAAAAACCTAGGGTCACAGAATAATTGTGTATGCAGTGCCCTAGATCGATCTAAAGACAATGAAATATGTATTGTTTGTAAAGGTTTATGATAAAAACGATACTATAATCAATAAACATTTAAACGTTCTCACAAAAATATTACTAAAATGCGTTGCATTGCATTAAAATAATGTAAGAAAAATGGAACAGCATCTTTAACGAATATAAGGAGAAGCTAATTTTTTTTCTTCTTGTACGCCTGTCATCCTGGTATGAAACGCAATTAATACGGGATTACTAACTTTCTGCCGATGAATAACCGGCTCAAACAAAACGAAATCAAGTCAGCTTCAATTATAAGAGTGAACGAATTTTTAGAAGTTGAGTGAACAACACGTCGGTATGTAGACAGACCAAACGAGTTTGCATCTTTCTCTGTGTGTAAAGGTAAATATTTGACAAGTCTTCTGACGAGTGGAGACCACGTGTAGGCAAGCGTAGTTTAGGACAGCCTGCATCCAGTGTGACGACTTGCGTAAAGTGGTGCATAAACTGGATGCAGAAATCTGTCGACCAAGCTCAATGACGTGCATTAGGAAAGGCCTACGTCAAGCAGCAGACAGCAAAAGGCTGATGACAATGAACATTTTAAAACATTGAAAAGGACACAAAATGGAAAAAAAATCCGGATATGAATTTCTTAAGCTACAATTTTAATCAAAGGCGCACGGATTTAGTTGAAACATGCGCAATTTGACAGGTTACAGGATGCAGGATGTGATCTTTAGCGTCCTTATCAAGGTGAGGATATATGCTAATTGTTTCCTCTAAATTTGGTAGATTAAACTAAAACCTTACTGTACACGTAGATAAAACTATGAAATACAAAAGAAGTGTGATCCACATAGGGGAGGTTTGCCTCTACGCAAACGTGATGTTGCCGCTCCGTGAATAGAGTTTTGTTTGTTGAACGACAAGCGGGAAATGATGAAAGTCCGCAATTAAGTGACTTCGTGTACGCCAGGGCAACCGTCTAGACTTACGCGTGAGTGTTAGACTCGGTCGGTATCTTCCTTACTGTTTCCTCCCTACAGGGTGGTGGTTACCGAACGCGGGTCGTCGGACCGGCGGCCCGGCTCGGCCTTCGCCCCCCGCGAGCCCGCGCCGGCGCCAAGGACGTCGCCCGCGGTTGCATAATCGCCTGCACGCACGCTATAAGTAAAGATACCGTTCAGACGAGATCCGGTGATGGTACGGCAACAGCCCATCTTTAAGGTGGTTTATTATACATCATGTATGTAACGTCTATGTTCGTTACATAAATGTTTGTGACTTAATGTTCAACAGTCAACTAAGACCGATGTTGATGATCATGGTAATAACAACATAAAGGCGTGTTAATAGAAAACGTATTTATAGTGCCCCTGGTATTGCAGATACCTTAAGCGACGGTGATTGTTTACCATCAGGGAAGCCGTCTGATTGATTGCCACCAAAAAAAAATATTCATAAAAAGATTTTACTTGGTGGTAGATCTCCATGACATCGTCTAGGTAGGTACCACCACAGAACCAGATATTATGTCGTCAAGCAGAAGTGTGTAAACATTACTGTGTTCCAGTGTGAAGGGTCTACTAGCGAATTTACAGAGTTGTTGAGACTAACCATCTCAATGTCTCAAAGTAATGAGCACCTAAGCAGCGATACCGTGAACTTTGTTTTGCTACTCAAAATTCTTTGTACTGTTGCAATGGTTGTTCGGTTCCGCCACACCAAATCATAGCCAAAGAAAAATAACTTCAATAGTGATAACACGAAAACAAAAAGCTTCCGCCCCTCAATAAACAAAAATATCTCAATGCAAAAATTCAAGCGCGGTACCGGCGCGTACGCATTTGATCTAAATCGTTAAAATCGATATCCACATGCAAGAAAGGAAGAGGTAACCAAATTTTCGACCTTATTGGTAAGGACCAAATAATGCTTACGAACATGTGTCATTTACCATCATATAGCGTCTCGTTCATCTTTGTATAACAAGCCAAAGAGTTTTAAAAAAAAAGTCTTTATTTTGATACCCTACTCGATAAGTTTGTGTTAATTTTCAAACACCATTCCGCCATTTCAAACATCTACCTAAGAACACTTGAGTTTTTAAGACGAATATAATGATACCTTAAGAGGAAACAAGTCGTCATTTTTTTCATACAAACGTTTTCCCCATTTTCCTTCCAGGATTTTAATACTAGAGCAATAATTTTTAGATAGGAAGTAGACTTGCTAGTTTCATGCCCCTCTGTTTTGATTTTTTGATATATGTTTTTTTTATCAGAGCTAGGAATCTTCAAAAATCTTAAAATTTACCTAGTCTCAACGCTGTGTTTCAACGTCCAAATTCCCAATCTCATAGACATAATCTTAAAAAAATAAAACGCACAGGCAAAGAACACATCCTTCTTATTTACTTGTTAAAAGAAATACTAAAATCGGTCTAAATTTGGAGGAGGAAACAGAGGAATACGAAACCTCGATTTTGCTCATTTTATTTCGGGTTAATGAGCCCGAGGTGCAGTTGTCCCTTTCGCTCAGTATGTACGCGGGTGCTGCGTGCGGCGCGACAGAAATAGCTTGGTGAAATTCGTAATTTTCAAATGTCTCAGTTGACTGCTTTCCTCTTAACTGTCGAAATCTATCCCGCGGTTTGGAATATACGAGGTAATAAAGAAAATTATATACCTACCTAACAAGATACGCGCAAAAACATAACCATTCCTTGGCAGTAGGGTAAAAAAAGGCCGTAGGAATGAAAATAAAAGTGCAAGAAAATATAGGAATTCATAATGTCAATGAATGATGTTTGTACATCGTGCTTGGCTGGCTTAATCTATTGTAATTAGAGAATTTTCACTTTCCATACGCTCGTACGGAATGAGTTTATCACTTTCTGAGTAAGAATTTGCTTTCGTGGTACTATAATGAAAATGTATCGTTAATGCATTCGACTGAAATTCAATCACCAATATTTTTTTGGTATAATTGCTGATAATACATATATTTTTTGAACGTTTATTTATTGATTTCATAACACACAAAACAGAATGTAATTAATCCAATTCACATTAGCAATTCATTCATTTCATTTTAGTTTATATTTCTTGAGTTCTGTAAGACAGAATACAAAATTATTATAGTCGCCTAAATAATCGCACCCATACCTACGTTTAGTAGCGATGATAGCTCAGTGGTAAGCGCGGTTGGCTCACACGGCGCGCCGGAGGCCGTGGGTTCAAATCAACAATAAGCTCGATTTGCCAGTGAAGGAAAACATAGTATCGTATTAAGTTACTTTTTAGGGACCTTCCGACTTATGTATACATCCTATCTAAGCCTATTAAGTAATGAACATAAACTAATAACAAAATATCTTAATTAATACTATTTACAAATTATATATCCTTGGAAGTATAAATTGTGAACTATTCCGAACATTAAAATACTTACAACTAAGTCATGTGATTAAACTGTTTTTAAAAATGTAGAATTGAGGTTTTGACCTATCCTAAAGCGATTTTCGGAGTGTCTTGATATTGTGAAGCATATTTTGGTAATTAAAATTTTTTTGTTTTTATTCTGTTTCTTTATAATTTTAGACAAACTTTTAATGTGATTATTTTTATTTGGCCCAATGATTTTTACATGTCAAACATTGTTGTCCTTTTTTACGACCACAGTGTAAAAATAGGTGAACGGATGGAGTAACAGTAAACTTTGAAAAGAGATAAATTGTTTCACACCGCGCCAACACAGTCTCAATGGTTCATTAAGTTCCAATAATAGAGTTTCAATCAAGAAATGATTGCAAGCCTGAAGCGGAAGCCGACTTCAGAAGCTGTTAAACTTTAAACGTTTGTACAGAACTCTAGAACTTTTACCTTATATTGCTGGCTCCGGAGATTTAGCCCACGTCTATCACGGTGGTTACTGTCTGTCCAACGGGAGGATATTTCTTTCTCGCTAGCTCTCGTTAAGTGTACTTTATTTTTTTAACAAATAGGCTTGCGTTTGACCGCCATCTCACCTGATGTTAAGTAAAGATACGGTCAATGATGGAGCACGCTTCCTTAGAAGATATTCACTCGCGACTTTTAAGACACCCAGATTGTATACATCTGGGAACACCCAGATTGTAGGCGTCGGGGAACACCCACACAGGCAGTACGTTCCACTGTTTAGCGGTCCGCACAATAAAAGTTAAATCTCGTTGTTAATAACTATTCACTCTTACCTTGAAAGTTCAGAGTGAATAGGTATCTCCTAACTCTGCGTGTTCTTCTTCGATCACAACATCGCTAGCCATCAGGTGAGGTGGTAGTTAAACGCAAGCCTGTTTGTTACACGCGCTAAAAAAGAATATTAGCTTATATTTGATTACTGAGTACGCTTTGATCCGTAATATACTATATGTGTATTATTTTATCTTTAAGATACATTAGCGTATTTCTTTATTTTTATATGAAAGTTTACAAACGAGACGGTCTCTTAGTAGTAAGAGATAACGTTTGTCGATGGCCATTGCAGCGATATATAGATTTTGAGTTACTAAACAAACTTCAGATTTAATTTTATAATTTCAACCGAAATATGTTCTATACTCGTTCTAAATCTAATAAAAATAACAATTAAACATCGTCGGATAATTCAAACAGCGCCATCTAGTCACCAACAAAGCTTTTACTTTAGAAAGCAGATTACTGATAGAATACTTGTTCCTTTTTTTAAAATAAATACATACTTAATAGGTATATCAAACACGTTATCGTTAATAGTTTGTCCCGGATGGGAATCGAAACCACGCCTTACAACTCTTGAAGCAGATATACTACCAAATTAGCTAATAGGGTAGACGATATATTTTTGATATTCGTCAAGTAAATGGGCAGATACAATATAGAATAATATTAGTTCAGGATTCATGAACGAGGCGTGAGACCGCTCCATTCTGGTCGAATTATTTAGGAGGCACTTGAGAGAAGTTTGACATTCTCTGGCCGAACTGATAAAGTGGTCAACCATTAGTTTCCAAGTGCATGTGCCTACGGGTATCCACTCGTATCTCGGTAACTTATTTGCAACTTGCACATAATATTGATAGCTGATAATTACACATTTTGTATTTCGACTGAGGTCATGTTGCCTTGTTAGGCCATTCACAAACAGATTTCGTTTGCATATAATTTCTTTCTTAATTCTAGGTGTAGAACTACAAGTGTTAGAATCGTGACCAAGTTGTAGTTAAGGCCATTCTAAAATATAGATGTTGATTTTTTTATTACGAGTATTTACAAGGTAATTTGGAGATTGGTTTGATAAATGAACACCTTAGCGGAGCTATTTAGGTGGGGCCTAATTGGCGAGAAACTGTTGTGTTTAAACAATACGCAATGAATTGCAAGTCTCGTACTGTAAGCGATGTTGGCTTTGTATACCTATAAAATAAGTCTCATGAAGTGTTCTCATTCCACCGAAAATTATAGATTTGTTTCGAACGTTGGGATTATGAACGCAAAGTTTGGTTGTATCTTCAAGTGGTTCAAGTAGGTGATGACTACTATAGACTGATAGACTACTAGTTGTCGGAAAATAGTTTTCATCCAGCAAAAATAGTCACATTAAAGTCGAGAGCCTAGTTGAGAGCGTACAAGCGATGTTGTAAAATGAACTCTTTCCCCTTAACTGAAGTTTCAAAATCGATTCATTATGCTTCCGCCGCCGGTGTGTCGTTCCTAACTCTAGTAAAATTGGATAATTCATTTCATTTCATCAAGCAGCTTTTACGTACGATTGCCAATACTCCAGTGGGACTAACAATGCATAGCTTTATGCAGGTTTAGTTTATTTCGGCGTCATAATATTGTATAGTTATATATAGCCTTAAAAACATTTTAAATACGTTTATGTTCGTAAAGCTCAAAACAGTCAGCAGAATTACGGTGCGTTTTACTGAAGCTTTCAATGGAAGCGCGGACGTGGAATTGAGGATCAATAAAAATAAAATTTTAATTCAACCAATAAACTATCTAATTTTTTTTTTGTTTGACAGGCTAAGTGTTTTGACACAACTCATCTGATGTTAAGTGTGGTCGAAAATGGTAAACACACCTATCCTGGAATGGCACTGGCTCTCAAGTGAGGCTGCCGGAACACACTGTGAGTTGCTTGGCACGTTGCATTTAGGGATCAGTCCCTTGGAAAGACCGTGGAAGACTGCAATCCATCATAATGTACCTACGGCATGAAGGATCAACGGCATTCGCAGAAATCCGCTTCGTGTGACATTTACCTGCAACAAAGGAATAATAATGTCAGATAGTGCGCGTGAGTTTAGGTTCACGTTGGGCCATACAGTTTATATTTATATTGTATTTATTTATTATTGTAAATAAATTAACATTCAATATTCTGCTGATTCGAAAATTTCGAAATATGCCTAGTAATTTTACATAACAAATCCGGATAAAGTTGGCCTGGCATTTAGTTCGTGTACAGACTAACATATAATAATTAAAAAAAAAACCTCTTATATTGGTTTAGTATTACCTTTATTTCTATATTAGACAATGTACTTTTGTACATATTGTAGTAAATGTGCAATAAAGAATTAAATAAATTTAAGGCTTAACGCTCCAAACTCAATTTTTTTAAATGAAATTAGTAGGGCCCGTCATAATTTAATTATTATAATAAAACGGTGAGCTGAACTAAATTATGATAGATCAATCAATGGAGTTAAAATTAAAATGACAATAGTAAAATAAAATGTCAAGCAAAAATTTCATTAAAAAATATAATAATAAAATACAACCAAATAAAACGAAAATTTAAATAATGTGTCGAACTGACTAAGTATCATGTACTTATTTTGTAGTATGTACTAGATTGCCTTGTGAATCCGCCATTATTTTCTCCAAAATCTAACGGAGAAGCTTGGGTTGAATACCCCTTTAAGAAACCAGCGGAGAACGGAGAATACTAATGGAACCAAAGAAATAAATGAAAAAGAACTAAAAAGCGAATATGCAACAATTTCATAACAAATACTTAAAACGCTTCCGTATCATTTCAACCTTTCGCTTATTCTACAGCCCTACTACCTTCGGTACAAAGCAATCTCGGAACAAAGGATACCTTCCTTTCATATTGCAAATATCAGCATTACGGTTTTCGCAAGACATATTCGTAAGCAAGATATATCCGTTTCAGAACAGTGCGCCTATGTTCATAGCCGCTATGAATTGAAGACGCAAAAAGTGTCAGAACATCGCATACATAGGTATCAAGTCAGAACAGATGTAACATAGGTTACATTAAACTTTTTCTCATTTTTGTAATCACGTCATCAGCCATAGGACTGCACTATCCACTGCTGGACATAGGCCTCCTCTTGGAGGGGTTTTGCCAATACTCGCCACGCTTGGCAGGCGGGTTGGGGAGCGCAGTTAAGTGTGATTGTTCAAGGAAGACGCTGCTGCCCATCTTCCGGATTACATCCCTTAGCCGACTCTTACGGCTACCACGGGTAAAGAGGGTAGAGTTTCATTCTATCCAAAAAAATCTTTGACATAAATGATCTTGTGAAATGAAATGTTATTTTAAAAGTCATTTTTTATATATTTATTATTTGTTTCAGTCGCATTATAACTTTTTTATTATTTTGTGCATTGTTTAAGATATTTCAAACGTTTCGTTACTTTTTTTATTAATTTGTAGATAACTGAAAGCTGAATTTTTACATGCCGAAAGGAAGTCTATAGCGTTCTTTGTTGCAATAAATGTATTATGAATTATAAAAAAAGACGGATGGAATGGGCCAAGTATCGCCACAGTTTGAAGCGGTCTTAAGATTCTTGACACAACTTAATCGATAAAGATCGTGCGAATGAGTTGTTTATTACAAGTCGAATGTCAGCTAAAGCGCAAGGATCGACATTCGTTCAAAATATCACACAATCGATATTGGGATGTAAAATCGATTATAAAATGTCAGTGATTTATGAATTTCTTGAAGCATCGATTACGATAGCAATTATTAAATTAATTCATATTCTTTTGATAGTAGTAGCATTCTCCTAAGTCGTATTTCTTGAGTTGTGTTTGAATTATTCTTTAAATTATTATTTTCAATTAAGCATTGCTAACAATGTACGTCTCATACTTCATCTGGGATTTTAATTGATGACAACTGATTCGAGGCCATTCTCATCGATTTTCTTTGTCTTTCTTCACTAGTCATAGCATGTTCGTGTATTGTGTTAATTCTCAAGAAGTTTTTGTTTATACAGTGCCAAAATAATCGACGCATTTATTTCATTGTTTAGAATGTCCAAGCAATGTAGATAAATTTATAAAGCCTTTTTGTAATATGATTTGGAAATGTAAAGGGGTAATGAGAACAGTTAAAGAGAAACAATATTCTGCAATTTTCTAATCTAAATGCGAAATATTGCTGTTATCAGTGACCCGTTCCCGATCCCACAACTGGGCAGTGAACCGGAACGTGGCATAATGCGCGCGCGCATTGCTTCTGATAACGCATGCGTAGAACTCACTTCAGGATAGAACAATGGCTCTTTGTTAAAATTAAGTATGAACTACAAAACATTATATTTTATATATTTTTTTATTCACAAGATTCAACGATAAATATAATTAACATGGTATTTCTATATATGGTTAGTCGTTTTTAAACAAATATACATACAAATTTGTATTTTTATGTGAAGTAATATCAGATAATAATCATTTGATATTTTCGACTGAACATCTTTATTTACCATCTATAATGTATAATTTGAATGTTTCAAAAATATATTTTATATAAATCTACCAACCTAACCTGATAAACAAAAAACTGGATCTTAATTCGAACTGAAGAAACAACGAAATAATATTCCGATGCAATAAACTAATGCCATAGTCAATAAATTTGTTTCAAAGGGACATCATAGTATGTCCACAGTTTGTACCAAAACAAAAAACATAAAATGATAGACCGCATCTAGAGCAATCACTACATAACAGACAGGCGGATTGACAGGAACATTGAATCGGAGATCCGTGACAAGTTCAGGGCAAAAAATAGCAACGGGAAATTGTATATTGATTCGTGATTTGAATATGTCAAAACTGAGACCTGTAATACGTCATTATTGCAATAAATAAATATAAAAATATATCGGTGCATAATTAACACAAAACCACCTAGGGCCAAACTAAGCAATGCTTGTACAATATACTTTCGTAGGGGAAGACAGACTATATCTATACATTAGCTACAATCATAGCACACATCTTTAGCTTCTTCTACTTTCATACATACTTTTTGATTACGGGCACTTTTGACTTAGCCATTCTTTAAAATATTTTCAATTTGATTATCATAAGTTTGTCTATGTCCATTCTTATCAGCTTTCCCATTCGCACTCGCCTTATAAATCTATTTCGACAATAATCTTTTATTCATCATCTACATGTTCACACCATCTAAGTATCCCTCTCTATTTTTGTCACTACTTCTTGTAAGGTCCGCTTCTTTATCACGCTGTTGCTCATTATGCCCATAGAGGTCTTTACAACTAGACCTCTCAATTCCACAGCATAAATCTTGTTTGTATATACTATGGGAATTAGATAACAGATAACTTGATTTACTATAATCATATAACTGGTGATCAAAAAGAGAATAGATGGCGTATTGATGAGGGGATCTTTTCCCAGCAGAGCGTGAAAATGGTTAATAATGATAATTATAATATCATTAAGCACTTACTAGCAATATAAGATTATATAAATCATATATATTTCGAATCTGTTATTATAAACTGTCCCATAACTGGGCGCGCGTCTCTCTAATTGTGAGAAAGGAAAGGTAGTCCATCACGCTAGCCAAATACGGGTTAGAATTAAATTTAATTAACGAGTGATTTTTGGGAAAGATCTAGATAAAATCTAAAACGTTTTACAAAACAGAGCCCCTTAAGAATAACAGTTTTGAAAATGTCCGGCTCGCAGGACCAAGTATTGAGCAATACACATGCGGGCATTCCGTTAGAGGCCATATTGATATTTTAAATAGACGTTGTGTTACCGGTGCTTGAGAGATTTATAGCTGCAAGTTATGGGCACCAAGCATATCTTTGGCCGACGAAGAAAAAGCATTTTGTATAAAACTATTAATTAAATATTGATACAATGACGTAAGTACTTTTGGTGCACATATATTTTTTTAATTCATATTTCATCCGCGATATATGCATTACGCAGTTTTGGGATGACTTATAAAATGGTATGAGACCAAATAAAAAAACTTAGTTAATGATTTAAGTTTTTTTTTAAATTTGGTGGCTACTACAATAATTAAGTATTTCTTTAAATAATTTCAATCAAAACTTGTTACATTTTATGTTATCGATAAATAACATAGAACTACGACATAATACTATAGACAAAACTAATTATGTAGGTTAAGGTGATTTTAACCATTTGAATATTCTAACAGCTAAAATGACTCAACAAATACCAAATATCTACTTAAATTGGAATTACATTGCCCGACACCTAAAGACAAAATACAATTAATCAATGTTAATAAAGTGGACAGCGTGTAATGAGATAACTTAATGATAACCGATCGACCTACCGTTCAAATAAAAATATCCATATAAAGAGTAGAAAAGCATGCAATAACTTATTATTTATGGATACGCTTGGCGTTGAGATGGTTTTATTTGTACTGAAGTTCATGTTATATCGCGGCTACACTTCACAATAATATAATAAATATGAATGAACGTTTGTATAATTGTTGGCAAAGTTTCTACTATGGGAACCAAATAAATTACTAGAAGAAGTAGGACTACCAACTGAGCTTACAAGGTCGGAAACATTGTAATCTTGGAATTGTGGCTTCGATCCCACCAAAGAGATCATTGAAACGTGCGTTTGGATTTAAAAAAATAGATTACCGGCTGTAGGGATACAGTATCTTTGCTGACAGTAGCGCGTTCCATAGCTTGGTCGCCACGAGTCAGTTGTCCCATAGCCGCGCTAGAGTGCACTCGCTTTCAACTATGTAATCTCGTAATCAATGTGAATTAATGAGGGAACCCTGAACTGAAACTGAACCCCCACACCGGCTATTCTAAAAGGAATCTCGATAAAACCTGCAAATAATTATGCTTTGCTAAACATAACTTTTTGCAGGTTTTTTATTGATAGAAGCAAAGGCAGCTTAGTTGCAAAACCATCTAACTGATCCAGAGTTCAAATTCAATAGCACGCGCCTGTCTTTTCTAAGTCATGTGTCGCTACTTGAAGGAAAATAACGCAAAACCTGCTTATTTGGGAACTCTCAATGTTCTCGAAGATTCGTAAAATAACCAATCTTCACTTGAATATTTGGACCACACTTTAGCGTTCCCACCATAGAAGAGGCTTGCGCATAGCAGTGGGACAATTTATAATTGAAGGAATTAGGCTCAGAGAAGCTCTAATCGACAGCGTATGTGAATCCAATACACCTCGCTACAGCGTGTCGAGATTATAACTTTACCATACGAAGGTGGTCTCATGTCCAACAGAAACAACAGTAGTATATTCAAGGTTAATTCTAGTTCAGTACCTTGTCGCTATATCTACAACGAAGAAAAGCGTACACAACTTTCCTCAAGTGTTGACCACACACGAATCGAGTGCTAAGATACCAATACGTGATGTAGGTCTAGGCACGACAGAGACCATGTTAAATTTACAACATACACTGATTCAATGTTTTCCTGGTACTTACGAGCTCTATTACAGGATTGTTCAGATTTATAGGATCGATTCAAGTGTAAGACTGACTAAAATTTATAGTGGATTTGTATGAAGTTTTTTCTACTTTAACTTTTAAAAACA